>CM055122.1:700873379-702109629 GCA_029206835.1 Rana muscosa
TGATTAGAACATTTGGTTACATGTAAACGTTTCAATCACGGATGTTTTTGGCTTTTTAAGCGCTGATTTGATTTTTTTTCTTTAGACATAAAAAAAAAAAAAAAAAAGTCTAAGACACAGATAACACTTAAAATGCTGCTCGGTAAAAAATTATCTAACTTACAAAACTGAAAATTTAACATGCTACAAATATTAGTACATATTTAATTTTTACAATAAATAAAGATTGCACTGTAGTTGGCATTTCAAAGTACATAACGTAATATAATGTAGAAATAAACCTACAACAAAAATATTGTTGGGTTCCCCATTGCTTTGGTTATGGGAGTTACAAGCTGATATACTATGTAGAGAAATATAACAAAATATCTCAAAGGATGTCAAACATTAGATTCTATCACAATGCAAAGTAAAGCAGCAAAAATATACAAAATATAGATTTATATAAAAGCTGGGTATATGGTGTGTGTCTGTTGCACCCTTTTAGAAATGAGTTGCACCTTCAGCTGAAATGTTTCCCTGAGGCACTTTTTCGCTTAAATGTAAAATGAATAATTTAACGGATTAGGTTGTGGTTAGAAGAAAAGTGTGCATACTAGGCAGTAAACATTTATTTGAACACTTAAGAAAAATGGGATACTAGGAATGAAAATGATAAGTGCCAAATGTATGTATTGGTTATTAATTAATGCAAATTTTCTACATTATGAAGTAGCTGGGCTCCAAAGTTTGTTTTATTGATAAGGCACATCGATACTGAAAAACTGGCTCCATAAAATATATTTATAATTCATACTGTATACAGTATCATTTGGAACAGAAAACAGGAATGATGGTTACTGAAGGAATTTATTATTGGTGCTGCCACCAGATGTAAAGATCCAAACCAATGGATCTGAGAAATAATTTGGTCAATAGGTAACTGCAGCAGCAGCAGCTGCCTTTTTTTTTCTCTGGGAGCCAAAGAAAGTCAAGAGGCTCCATGATTAGTTGGTTCTGCAGCTAACTGATCACAGCAGGTCTGAGGTGGAGGACCCAACTGTTAGGCACTGCACACCAACTGATGGAGTTTTCCATGTTATAGCCTAAACCAAAATACCTCTTGAAGAATAAAAAATAAATGTATGTAATTTAGCTTACACAGACCAACAGCATACATTTCTACAGCTACATACCATGGAATATTTAACTATTGCACAATTCCCTTTGGCATTGAGTTGCTACATTAGTAAGAACAGGCCTATTTTTGATGCACAAAGTATGTGCTGAATACTTTGTAGTTTGGATATAAAATACCTTATTATACATAGGTAATATTTTTCTATTTAACTTTACAATTACGATGGGTACCTGGCTGAAAAAAAATAACCTTTGGAGCCCATGTTAAAGGGCTACAGACACAGACTCTTGAGCCAAAACTATGAAACAAATTATCTCTGTTACCTACTAATTAACCTGCATAAACTACAACACATATATGATACAAATTAAGGGGGGATTTATTTAAGCCTCAATCTGGTCTTCTACTATAGTTCCTTATGTGTTGCAAATCTGTTCCTATTTTTTTTTTAGCATTATCTATGTTTGCTATACTGTGATCATTTTAAGGAATTAAGCAACACTATGTGGAAAGCCCTGGCCTACTGTGGCAAGAGCCCTGGCATATAAGGTTGGCATAAGCAGAAGGTGCCTTGTGTAATTGTATGTTGCTGGCACATGCTAGCTAAATGCAAAGAAGGATTTTCTATTTCTATTTTTCTATTTTTAAATCTCCGATAATTGAGGAATTTAGATCTAAAAGATCAAACTATTATATTTGGTGACTATTTAATAGATTAAATAAATTCTATAATACTGCCATATTCTAAATATGTTACTTCAAAGATGTGTGATGTATACTAGTTTCTGGTTACCTTTATTGTAATATAAAAACGTAGTCAAATAAGAGCGTTTATACATTGTTTATATGTGTATACAACTGAATATATTGTTTGCGAAAATAAGCTATTAGGTTTGATTGTTAAATTAGCAAAATTAGTAATTGTACTGTTTTTTTTTATTTTTTTTTAGTGTGCAATTGCCCATGTCTCCAAATGCCTGTTTAAGTAAACCAATACCTTAAGGCCCCATGTACACGGGACGCTGCTAAACGTACCTTCAGAGGCAGTTGGACATTTTTTTCAACTGCCCCTGAACTCATTCAATGTTATCCTATGTGATCATGTACACCGTCTCGTTTATTGCCGTTTTTAGGCAGTTGTGTTTAACAGCGTTTCTGTGAAAGCAAAAAAACGGGTTAAGACGCAGAAGATTTCCAAGTTTCAGACGCCAAACATGACTAAACATGGTAACCCGCGTTTAGCAGCGTTTCGTTTATAGACTTTTTCATTTTTGGCCATTTAAACATTTTTTTTTTAAACGCTTCTAAACGCAAAACGCAGCAAAACGCGGCATGTAAACGCGGCAAAACTTAAGTTTTAAACGTGGGTTACTATCTTTCAAGTTTAATCATTTAGGAGCAGTTGTAAAAACGTCCCGTGTACATGGAGCCTAATTTAAAACAGACTTCAACTAAAACACACTTCAATGTTGTCAATAAAACTGGTAAAGCAACATCATATGTACTGTTGTCCAGGAATCTTTTGAACCCCTTTCCAGTCCTGGACACCTGGCAATGTTGGAGCATGGGTTTGAGAAATTCCCTTCAGCAGAAACTATGTTTTTAATGATGTTGCACTGGTAAAGAAAAAAACTGGGCAGAGGGGGAAAAGTTTACAAGATTTCAAGCCAAAAACATATATCTAGGACCTAGCGCTAACTTGTTATGGGTTAGTCCTTTTACAGGGCCTTGAAAAAGTATTTATACTCCTTCAAATTTTCCACATTTTGTCATGTTACAACCAAAAACGTAAATGTATTTTATTGGGATTTTATGTGATAGACCAACACAAAGTGGCACATAATTGTGAAGTGGAAGGAAAATGATAAATGGTTTTCAATTTTTTTTACAAATAAATATGTGAAAAGTGTGGCGTCCATTTGTATTAGGCCCCCTTTACTCTGATACCCCTAACTAAAATCTAGTGGAACCAATTGCCTTCAGAAGTCACCTACTTAGTAAATGGAGTCCACCTGTGTGTTATCTAATCTCAATATAAATACAGCTGTTCTGTGAAACCCTCAGAGGTTTGTTAGAGAACCTTTGTGAACAAACAGCTTCATGAAGGACAAGAAAATACCCCAGACCAGTCAGGGATGAAATTGTGGAGAAGTTTAAAGCAGGGTTAGGTTATTAAAAAAAATCCCAAGCTTTGAACCTTTCACGGAGCACTTTTCAATCCATCATCCAAAAATGGAAAGAGTATGGCACAACTGAAAACCTATCAAGACATGGCCATCCACCTAAACTGACAGGCTGGGCAAGGAGAGCATTAATCAGAGAAGTAGCCAAGAGGCAAATGGTAACTCTGGAGGAGTTGCAGAGATCCACAGCTCAGGTGGGAGAATCTGTCCACAGGACAACTATTGGTGGTGCATGCCACAAATCTGGCCTGTATAGAAGAGTGGCAAGAAGAAAGCCATTGTTGAAAGAAAGCCATTGGAAGTCCTGTTTGCAGTTTGCGAGAAGTGATGTGGGGGACACAGCAAACATGTGGAAGAAGGTTCTCTGGTCAGATGAGACCAAAATTTTGGCCTAATAGCAAAACGCTATGTGTGGCAGAAAACTAACATTGCACATCACCCTGAACACACCATTGCCACCATGAAACATGGTGGTGGCAGCATCATGTTGTGGGGATGCTTTACTTCAGCATGGACAGGGAAACTAGTCAGAGTTGATGGGAAGATGGATGGAGACAAATACAGGGCAATCTTAGAAGAAAACTTGTTAGAATCTGAAAAAGACTTGAGATTGGGGCCAAGGTTCACCTTCCAGCAGGACAACGACCCTAAACATACAGCCAGTTACAAATTTTTATTAAACTGGATTGAACAAATATTGAATTGAAACTAAGAGGTTGGGACTTTTAGGTGAGGCCAGCTAGATGTACCTCCATCCCCGATAGGTTTATATAGAAGAACTCATTTTTTTTGGGACTTTGAATTGAAGCGTGCAGCCAGGAAAATAGCATTGCATGGTACTATTATAGTACCATGCAATGCTATATTCCTGGCTGCACGCTTCAATTCAAAGTCCCAATTTTTTTTAGTTCTTCTGGATTGAACAAATGTCTTGGTAGATTCCACGTGTGGATGGAGAATATGATTTGAAAACCCCAAAAGGACATGGCGTATGTCCATAGTGGAGCTTACATTCCATCAAGTTGTAAATCAATAGAGCAGGTAAGTGAACATTATATTCATTCATAAACAAATGATAATGGTTTAGATCAAAGCATATTCATGTGTTAAAATTGCCCAAAGTCCAGACCTAAATCCAACTGAGAATCTGTGGCAAGACTTGAAAATTGCTGTTCACAGACACTCTCCATCGAATCTGACAGAGCTTGAGCTATTTTGCAAAGAAGAATGGGCAAAAATGTCACCCTCTAGATGTGCAAAGCTGGTAGAGACATCCCCAAAAGATTTGCAGCTGTAAATGCAGCGAAAGGTGGTTCTACAAAGTATTGACTCAGGGGGGCTGAATACAAATGCACAGCACATTTTTCACATATTTGTAAAAAAAATTGAAAACCATTTATCATTTTCCTTCCATTTCACAATTGTGCCACTTTGTGTTGGTCTATCACATAAAATCCCAATAAAATACATTTACGTTTTTGGTTGTAACATGGTAAAATGTGGAAAATGTCAAATACTTTTTCAAGGCACTGTATAGGGGCTAATTTAATGAAGAACTGTTACGTTTAAAGTATCTAAAGATGATTTGTTCCATTTAAAGAACTCACTTGAATGTTCATGACATTTGGATAAAAAAAAAAAAAAAAAAGTAAAAAAATATCAATCTCAGCAGAATCAGATATACTGTAGTGTAGTTGATACATAATACATTATTTTACAACAGTTTTGACGTTTTTGGTAATTTTTGAAGGACAACACTTGAAAACTAAAACCTAATTTGCACAAAAGTTATCACCAAGAAAATTATACTATGATACTATACTGTAATATATCTATTTAGCAGAAACAAATTTCAGCTATTTCCTGGGTTTGCATTTCAAAAAGGTGCATCAAAACACTGAGAATGTAGCTGAAACAGTAAAAACATGAATACAAAATGTAGAACTCAAAATGATTGGTATTTCTTTAAAACAAATATCTGAATAAATGTCTGAATTATAATGCGTAGCATTAGTTAAGTTTACACTTCAGATTATTATTTATTGTCTACTTCATAAAGAAGTACTGAAGTATAAAGGCAAACAAAACTGACAAGGTGGCAAAGCCTAGAACAAAGAGGATTGCAAACTGTTCATCAGTAGGCATCATGCTCTTGAATTTCGCATGTTCAAGGTGAGTTATGTCCTCTGGTAGCATGAGATCACTCCGTCTCATAATGAAAGATGCAGATGGACTATAAGATCCACAGAGTTCCTGGGTGGTATCTGCACATCGACGACATACACAAACCCGAAATCTGTAATCCATATTTATTTGAAGGCCTGAGATTTGAAATGATGTATCTTCTCCTTTATATACCTAGAAAAAACAAATATTTAGATTTGATTATGACCAATTATGGTTATGACTGAATATGCCTTGACAGCACACAAATACTACATTTGAAAATCTGTTTGACAGTAGCCATTTCAAGTAACTTGAACAGGTTTTAGAAAAAAAATTAATTAGACTCTGCTCCCCATAAAATTTAAACTTGCAATAAGAGACTCCAAATGATTATCTATCACCGGGATTAAGGCCATTTTGTTTACAAAGCTCATACTTTCTGATTATAGAGATGGTGCAGAACAATATTTGTAAGAGGCAGAAACACTCATTCACTGCCTGTGCCCAAGAACTGCGTTGCAGCTGAAGAAGCAGCAGCCAAGTGACTGTGCTAGATGTTTGTTATTGCTAGTTTAAATCTGTAACAAATGAGTGAGGGTGACCAGGAAATTGACTTGGCTGACTGATTTAAGAACCCTATAGTGGTTCAGCACCGCATACAAATCAGCTCCGAGATGTAGGAAGTGAAGAGCGGCCTTAGCCCCAACCAGGGCTGAGGTCACCCTTCACTTGGTACACTTTGGAGCTGATTGGTGTGCAGCATTGAACCACTGTAGATTTATAGAGCTTTCTGGATGAGCACACTCACACCAGCACCCTCTCTTACAGTGTAACTTTTGAGCCATGACACCTGGTACTTGGAGCAGCACTCCACCAAGTCTATGCAATTTATGAGCCCTGTTTATATATTTTTTTAATCTGTTCATTGAGACAGGCAATGAATGTATACTCGTTTCATTTCAAAATAACCAAGAAATCGAACTACAAAAAAAAAATTGCAAAAAAAAAAAAAGTTCAGGCTGCCGACTGTGGGACCACATTCTGGGTACACAGAAAGTGCCTATATGTATGAACAATAAACCGAAAATAAAAAATTGAAAGATAGGTACACACCCTAAAGAGTTAACTACAGTATTATTTTATTGCTTAAAAGCGATATACAAAATGATTATAAACACCAAAACCCTTGATCCCCTATATTTAGACCAATAGGGAAACCCCAATAAGAGAATTCCCTGAAGGTCTAGTCCTCCCCACAGCTGTCTCCTCAATAGAACAAGCAACTGGTGTGAGGCAAGTTCACCCCTCATAGATACCAGAGGGAGAAGGCAAAAACACACAGTCCACACACCCACCCTCCCCAATATCAAGCACCCCCTATGATACCTGATGATACCCAAAGCGACCTAAACATGGGACCCCTGCAATTATTCCTAAACACAGGGCAGTGTATTCCTGTAAAGATACAGGCAATTTGATTACACTGACTGGGAGTGGAAAAGAGCACTAGAGTGATCACACTGAATAGGTCCGTCAAAATACCCTTGTCATAAGTCAAGTCAGTCAGTAGGCTGTAACCGGAGCAGAAAAAGGGGGTGTCAGTCACAATACAAATATAGATATGGGGAAGGTAATTGATTACCATCCATGGGTGGAGAGCACCCTGCCAAACAGGTGTGTATGTGCGTAGCTGTGATTAATCCCAAATGCTCTCGTATTAGCAATTAGTTACAGGAAACTGGAAGAATGGCCCCTAAGGGGTTAAATAGCATTATGTCCCGACTCCCTACAATGCTTTCTATGAATTGCCACAATAGTACTGGCGATATTCTCTTCCTCCCTAATGAAGCATTATACTTTCCACATTTCCCTCTCTAATTTACCTATAATAACATCAATAATGTCATATTTCTGTACTTATACCTCTTCTTCCCATCGCTATTACCTTTTAATTTTGCAACAAATTCTATAGGCGATCTAGAATTGACACATATCAAGACTATGGCAGACTAATACAATTTATGTTTATGCATATTATACAACTGTTCTACACAATAGTCATGTACTACTATACTTAGTACTTTTGAACCAACGGTGCCTATTGGTACTTCTATCTTCATTACGGAAGCTTTGTAGGAATGGATGGAGGTGTGTCTATGCCGATTGAGACATTATCAACATGATTCATTAGATCTAAATATGGTAGTTTAGTGCATGATGATATCACGAGTCACGGTTTTTAAATTAACAAATTGCATGGTGTGAGTGGATGTGGTTATCTTCATCTGTATTACCGTCTCCATACACTAAACTCTCTACATTAATGGATGGAAACATGTCTTATATTGACCTAGATACTACTGATATAATCTATTCGATCTGGGTATAATGGTATAGTGTGTGGCAATATGATGGCACCCGACCAAAATGTTTGGTGTGAGTGGATAGAACCATGTTTCATCTATACCTGATGGAATCAATACAGTAACAACATCTGTGGATCAGTAATACATATCTTATTTGGTATCTGCTATATAGGTAAGCAGGGAGAATATCCTCGTAAATTTCTGCCTATAGACTGAATAGCCTTGAACATTACATATAACTTGAAAGTACAGCAGCGACACAGCAGAACACTCCGTAATGGATACATCAGGTGCAGATCGAATACTTATTTGTGTTCGTGCAGACTTAGTGTATCAATTTGTATCTAGTTTCAGCGATGTGTTCTCTATCAATGATCTATGAACTTTGGATACAAATGCCTATTGACAAATTGATTGGATCAGCGCGATCTGATCTGCACCCGCTGGATCCGACATATGGGCAGTATCTGTGGGTTAGCAATGTGTGCTTCTCTTGCCGAACTGGAATAGTGGTCTGCAGGGGGAATGGTCCCGGAGGCCAATATACGATATGAGTGAGCCGTTTGCTAGGCACTAGGCCAGGCATGTCCAAAGTCTGGCCCGCGGGCCAATCGCGGCCCGTGTTCCGGTTTCGGACGGCCCGCCTGGTCATTTTGACATGTATGTCTTTTGTGGCCCCCAACGAATCCCCGAGCGCCGGGGGCCATAAAAGAAATACATGCCAGCTGCCGAGGAGGAGGCGAGACGAGCGCTGTGCATACAGGAGTACTTCCTGTTTACATGGCGACCTGTGTAAAAGGAAGTCCCGTCTCCTGTGCTGCCATTGGACGACTGTTCTGTCCATCACAGGAGGCGGGACTTTCTATTAAAGAGGCCACTGAGAAAACAGGAAATTCTCCTGTATGTCTGTCGACGCTCGTCCCGCCCCCTCCCTGTCTCCTGCAATGCTGCAGATGAATGAATCAGGCTGCAATGGTGAGTCTGCATTCATGGCAAGGGGGTGCTGCATTCATGGCAAGGGGGTGCTGCATTCAGGGCAAGGGGGTGCTGCATTCAGGGCAAGGGGGTACTGCATTCAGGGCAAGGGGGTGCTGCATTCAGGGTAAGCGGGTGCTGCATTCAGGGCAAGGGGGTGCTGCATTCATGGCAAGGGGGTGCTGCATTCAGGGCAAGGGGGTGCTGCATTCAAGGCAAGGGGGTGCTGCATTCAAGGCAAGGGGTGCTGCATTCAGGGCAAGGGGGTGTTGCATTCAGGGCAAGGGGGTGCTGCATTCAGGGCAAGAGGGTGCTGCATTCATGGCAATTGGGTGCTGCATTCAGGGCAAGAGGGTGCTGCGTTCAGGGCAAGAGGGTGCTGCATTCAGGGCAAGGGGGTGCTGCATTCAGGGCAAGGGGGTGTTGCATTCAGGGCAAGGGGGTGTTGCATTCAGGGCAAGGGGGTGCTGAATTCAGGGCAAGGGGGTGCTGCATTCAGGGCAAGGAGGTGCTGCATTTAAGGCAAGGGGGTGCTGCATTCAGGGCAAGGGGGTGTTGCATTCATGACAAGGGGGTGCTGCATTCAGGACAAGAGGGTGCAGCATTCAGGGCAAGAGGGTGCTGCATTCAGGGCAAGGGGTGTCAGTACTAGGATCCCTTTAGGACCCAGCACAACTCACTTGACACAGCCTTTGCCTGGGAAACAACAGTGATTGGCCAGCTCACCTTTAAATCACCTGTATCAGCATCCAATCAAGTGCTTGTGATAGAGTTGTTACCTTTGTGTGCTACTGTTTGAACCAGCTGATATCTGCTCTGTGTATTACGTGTATGACCCGGCTCGTTTGACCCTGCTTGCTCGCATCTGATTCGGTCCGTTTGGACTCTGATCTACCTGTGTATGACCCAGCTTGCCTAGACTACGCTTTGCCTGATTCTACTGTAGTACCTTCATCTGCAGCAGTGATCTACAAGCACCAGCCAACATCCACCATCATCTGCAGCGGTGAACTACAAGCACCAGCTAACATCCACCATCATCTGCAGCGGTGAACTACAAGCACCAGCTAACATCCACCATAATCTGCAGCGGTGAACTACAAGGTTCAGCAAACATCTACCTTCATCTGCAGCGGTGAACTACAAGCACCAGCCAACATCCACCATCATCTGCAGCGGTGAACTACAAGCACCAGCTAACATCCACCATAATCTGCAGCGGTGAACTACAAGGTTCAGCAAACATCTACCTTCATCTGCAGCAGTGAACTACAAGTCCCAGCTGACCTGCTCTGCTTAGACCTGCTCATGGTATGTGTTTTTGTTCTTTGAACTCTTTGCATAATCAGCACACCTGAACTGTTACCTGTTTTTCTGCTCTTAGCCTATCAAGGGGGTGCTGCATTCAGGGCAACGGGGGTGCTGCATTCATGGCACGTGTGAGGCTGTATTGATGGGCACTGACCCTTATTTTGATTCACAGTTCTTTATTTAAAATTTAAGATTTTTTTAATATGAAGGTGCATGTTATACGCCGATAAATACGGTGTATCCAAATAACACGCCTGAGCTCATCTCTTCACCACACACAGCTACAAAGGCAAGTGTTGGGCAGTGTATTCGTGCTCAAACGAACACACTTAGACCGAATTTTAATGGTTCACAGAAAGTCAGGCAAATTGGTCGGCCCTCACGCATGTTCACTTCATCAAATCTGGCCCTCTTTGAAAAAAATTTGGACACCCGTGCACTAGGCACATGTTTTTAAATAAATAAATAAAATACTGTCGAGATACGGTAGGCTGTCTCTAGTGTCGGGTCCATTGGGTGTAGATTGGATTGTGTATGGAAAGCCTGTCCTACCATGGACGATATGGGATCGCTAGCAAGATATCAACCTGTATCTTACTTCCTGAGTTGAGAGAGGACTTATATATGCAGGGGGTTGGGTGTCCCATATAGAGTCTATATCTGAGCATATATCTCCCTATATTTTTGTTACTTTTGGGAGATTTTTATTAGGTTATACAAGGCAATACACTGGTGCAAGTTTAAATGGTTTGAGCACTTGTAGTAGTACCACATTAAAGATGTTGGTAGCACCTGTTTTTGATTTAGTGCAATTAAGGGTGGGTTGTGGCCCCATATTTAAACACGTGACTGCTGACTATCCTTTAGTTCTGACGAAGTTCCGGATTGACAGGAACGAAACATGTAAACTATCAACGTTGGGACAAGCACCCCCGTCTCATACCTACCTCAGCTAGGGGCACCTAACCAGAGCTTATGATGCACTATTTGGAGAAATCCACTTGAAAATTCCATCTTGAATTTCCAAAATACCCAGGAGAATCACGATTTTCAAACAGACATTTGAATACTTTGATTGGAGAACTTTATTTTCATCTGAGAATCGTCAGCTCTTACAAACACACTGAAATATCGCACCAACTTATATAACCTGAATATCACAGATAAAGAATTGTCTGCTGAAGTGTCGTATATATTGGATACACACCGACAGATGGATTGTGCAGATCTATGTATGACGACCAGCGGCATCAGTGAGTAAACCAAATGAACAGAAACATTGAATCATTGTATTAATTGCTGAGAGCAATAGGAACTACCTGCGGGCTGCGGGAATCCCTCTTAAGCCCTGTACACACGATCGGTTTTACCAATGAAAACAGTCTGATGGACTTTTTTCATCGGACAAACCGATCGTGTATGGCCTTGATCAGTGAGAAAAAATAGAACATGTTTTAAATTTATCCGATGGAAAAAAAAACGATAGCAAATTCCGATCGTCTGTTTGGAACTTCAATCGGACAAAAAACCCACGCATGGGCATTGAACTTAATTTTTCTTGGCTCGTCGGAGTGTTTTACGTCACAGCGTTTGGGACGGTCCGATTTTTGACTGATGGTGTGTAGGCAAGACTGATGGAAGTCAGCTTCATCGGAATTCCGATGGAAAAATCCATCGGATTTCAATCCGTAGGAAATCCGATCGTGTGTACAGGGCTAAAGTGGTAGTGCTGATAGAACCTGTGATATTATTACAAATATGGTGAACGAATATCTGGATATGTTGGATTTATAAAATACAGTGAGTGTGGCTATAAAGTTCTATTCATGTCTGACATTCTTCCAGTTTCCTGTAACTAATTGTTAATACGAGAGCATTTGGGATTAATCACATCTACGGACATACACACCTGTTTGGCAGGGTGCTCTCCACCTATGGATAGTAATCAATTACCTTCTCCATATCTATATTTGTGTTGTGACTGACACCCCCTTTTTCTGCTCCGGTTACAGCCTACTGACTGACTTGACCTATGACAAGGGTATTTTGATGGACCTATTCATTGTGAGCACTCTAGTGCTCTTTTCCACTCAAATACAGTGTAATATAATTGCCTGTATCTTTACAGGAATACAATGTCCTGTGTTTAGGAATAATTGCAGGGGTCCCCCATTTATGTGGCTTTGGGTATCATCAGGTATGATATTGGGGAGGGTGGGTGTGTGGACTGTGTGTTTTTGCCTTCTCCCTCTGGTATCTATGAGGGGTGAACTTGCCTCACACCAGTTGCTTGTTCTATTGAGGAGACAGCCGTGGTGGGGAATTCCCTTATAGGGGTTTCCCTATTGGTCTAAATATAGGGGATCAAGGGTTTTTGTGTTTATAATCATTTTGTATATCGCTTTTAAGCAATAAAATAATACTGTAGTTAACTCTTTAGGGTGTGTACCTATCTTTAAATTTTTTATTTTTAGTTTAGTATAATATTGATTACACCTCCCGACATTTTACCAGTAAATACTACACACACATAGACTAGGCGGGATTCCCATGTTCTCTCCAATTTTGTACATATGCATGAACAATGCCTTAACCTCTTCCCACTGGCCATGTGCTTATATGCGGCCTCTTGCAGGTGGGCTTTAACACAGAGAGGCCGCATATATGTGGCTCAAGTGTAAACATTTATGTGCTGAGAAACTGTGCCCTGCACGCTTCCAACACAGTTGCCAGCGGGGATCAGAAAGCTCTCAATGCATACTTGCGTGAGATTTCTGATCACGTGACTGCTGTGAAAGCCAATCACAGTGTTAACATGGCTGACTCTGCTACCTGTCATCTAGAAGCTCTTAAAGGGCCAGGAGGCAGTGACAAGAAGGGGTTAAAATCTGCCCAAAAATTTATTCATTTTTGGATTTAGTCAATCAATTTACACAATCTACAATTATTTCTATATATGCATAGAATATGTGTATACATTTTCTTTTAACCATGTAATGTATAGTAAGACCATTAAAATGTTTTCCATACAAAAAGTTAAATATTAATTTAAATTTTATGGCCAACAGCCAATTTTAAAAGATTTGGATGTTCGGCAGGGGACCATGCGTTGCAACATGGTTTTATATTGCCACCTAAAAAAATGGCAGTTTGACTTCAAAACAATGTATAGGCTGCAATTCACTTTACAGTGATATTAACTAGGGTCATAGCAGTCTACGAAGATTCATATCAACCAAGAGATTTTCAGATATCCCAGCTTTTCTGGAATTTCATAAAAATTGCAACATGGCCAGTCCTAGTCTGTTTAAGAATATACAGAATGCACAGTTTACTTTTAGACCAGTAAACACGACCCCAAATGTTTTGTACCCCCTCAAGTTAAACAAGTTCATACATCTATTTAGAGCTAATGTTATATGTCAGAGTGGGAAATGCAGCACAATAATCAGTGATTACTCACGATTAGATCTGTGCTTGGTATGACATTTCTGCTTTTCTTAACATATTTTCTTTTACCAATGAAAACAGTCACTTGGTATATAAAAGAAAATATATAGAGCTCAGGATGAATGTCCCCTTTTCACACATCTTGTAATATAATCAAATGTAAATGACATATCTTTCATGTAATTTCTACAATTCCATGTCATGCTCAAGATACGCTTCATGTGATAGGAGACACTGAAATTACCCAGCAATTTACCTACTCTGCAGCTCAATTGATCATAATTCACATATTTTGCTTCAATCATTTTATTTTTATTACTCCTAATTTTGCAGCACACAAAAAGGCAAGAATTGTGGTTGGTAATCCCTTATACAAAATGTCATCACTTTTTATGTCTTCTTTACATGTATATACTTTGAGAACGTTATGTGTAATGAAACTAGTCAGGGCTGTGCACGCACTGACGTCACTACCCATTCACGTGACCCCGCAAGCACGAGTGTACGCTTAGGAGTTTTTATGCCGGCTTATTTAAATGTTTATAACTTTTTTATTGCAATTTGGAATAAACCAACAAGCGTTTTTGAGGTAATACACTATCCGAGTTTTTTTTTATTTCCTCATACGCTGTATTCCAATTGGATGAGTATTCGGCCCCTGCAGAGGCTGGGAGATCCTGCTTTTATAACTGATGGAGAAGAGATACCAGAGGCAGGGGAGGTGACCGAGCCTTGGTGCTACAACGTCCTGTGACCGTCTCAAGACCCCGCAGAGGATTGTATCTGCAGGCGCTGTTGACCTTGCCACTAGTGGAGGTCCATCTCATCCGGTAAGGTTACCCATTTCATCTGATGTTCATTACAGGGAGAAACCTTATCTGCGGTGTCGGTGGATTTACATCTATCACTTCCATTACTACCTTCCAACAACACAATATTTCCTCAACCCCCTTTTTTCCTTAACACTTTGGAATTGGACTTGTCTTTACAAAGAGTGGACTTTCTGCACCCGCTTCATTTATTTTACTCACCTTGAACTTTGTCTCCATATTTTTATATGTATATGGTTATTCAGTATGTACATATGTTCGAACAAAATACAAAAAAATATTTGCGCTACTAACACATATGAGCAGCTACAATACCTGTGAAAAGAGCAAAAACAAACAGTATACAAAAAATGTAGCGCTATACATAAAAAATAAATAACACCCAAGTGTAGTGCTCAAAGTGAATGAGTCTTGAAAAGTCTGTACAAATAAATCCAAAAAAGTGCTGAAAAAGTCTCTGATGACCATTCAAAAAGTGGATAGTGTTGAACCATTGCTCTAGAGGTCCCCCTGTGAGTCATTTTACCATTCCATCGGGCTTGGAGATTTGGTGACATCATTTGATCCTGGATCTTGGATATAGATGTGTGCAATGCCAGCTGGGACCCCATATCCATAGATATACATATATCAAGCCTAGTTGACCCTATAGACGTATGTCCATTGGGTCCACTTCATCTGGTAAGCCTCCTTTCGAGTGGTGGTGGTCACGTTACAGTCACTTGTTTTTTTGAAAGTCACCATTATACCTTGGAAGCTTCAACACTATCCACTTTTTGAATGGTCATCAGAGACTTTTTCAGCACTTTTTTGGATTTATTTGTACAGACTTTTCAAGACTCATTCACTTTGAGCACTACAATTGGGTGTTTATTTATTTTTTATGCATAGCGCTACATTTTTTGTATACTATTCAGTATGTACTGTACATATGTGTCATGCCTATGTGAATTCCAAGCTTGAGTACCATATATTTTTGTTTATCTATACACGGTTGCCAATTTTGGCACACACAATCAGTTGTGTATGCACTGTTCACTTTAGTGAATATCCCACTCTAGTGAATAAACATCAGAGTGTTATTCACTTGGTGGGATATTCACTAGAGTGTTTTCACATTTTAATCCATTATAGGATCTTATTCATTTTTTTTAATTTTTGGTGTGAATAATTTAATATTTATTTGATCCATATAGGCATTATCATCTGCTACCAGTAGTTGTATTGCGTCATTGGATACATTGTTCATTTTGATACATTATCTGTCATTTGTTTTTGGTTACCAACACAGGGTTCCATTCACTACACTTAGCGTGACTTTCTTTCCCCTTTAAATATACTGTGTAGGTGATTGTCTGATTAAAAAAATATTGTTTTGTTTTATTGTACATTTTTATGTTTTTAGAGTTTTGTGAAATGGGTACTTCTGGTCAGAAATGGGCACAGAATATAAATAGCTCATAATAGTTAAAATGGCTATATGTGTACACAAGAAGCAAATTTTTAAGTAACTTGGATTTGCCTTCCTAAATGGGTTTTATGTTTTTAGGGCTTATATTGATATTTAGATTTATAGTCTAACACGTGAGCAAAAATTCAAACAAAAACAAAAATTTTTGCTTTTTTTGTTTTGAATTTTATGAAACACCTAAAATCAGAATATAAACAAGAGATTATAAATGGCTGAAGTCAAAACATTTTATTTTTGGGAAATATATCAGTTTGGTCTCAATTCAAGACACTGCTAATGAATCAATTTAATATTATAATGGTAAATTTACTGAAAATCACAGATTAAAATAGGTGAATCAAGGGATATAAGTAGCTGATGTAAAAAGCAAATCTTGACTTTTCCCGTAAACTAAAGCTTAGAACCAACCCTTTACACACCTCTCCATAGCGCAATGGGGACACCCATTGTATTGCATGGCCAACAGGGAGGCTTCAAGATGGTACTAAATCTAACCGTTAAGGAAAAGGCAAGAATTGTGGTTTGTGAAATGTTTTTACTAGGAAGATGCCATGAAACCTTGGACTGAGTTCATGTATCTAAAGTGGCATAGAGAGGTTCATTTTTCTCCATATGATGGCTCTAAGGAGCTAATTTTAAAAATGGCAAACTTTAAACTCTTGGACTCATATTATTTGATCTACAGAGGGTGAAAGGGCAGAATTGTATCTCTCCTCCATATGTTGCTACTAGGGTACTGGCTGGGACTTTTCTGCATATTTGGTTGTAATGTGGGTTAATTTAGACATTTTGGAAGTCAATCTTTCAGTTATGAGAAAATGCATTAAATAATAAAACTACCATATATGGCAACAATAGTTTTATTTGGTTATCAAATGGATTCCTTATTGAAAACATCAGAATAGAATAGCTGTGCTGATGGGTAATGTTGAGGCCCTCATTCCCAAAAGATTCTGAATTTGGAAAGCTTTGTACTTTAAATGCATATATTCTTTGAAACATGATGATTATGCAACTCACATATACCTCTAAATCTACCTTTAGAATTCAAGTGCATGCATCATTCAATCTGGCCAATTGCTTTGTCCTCTTAGAATGCCCATCTAGGAGATGTCTGCTGTATTTAGAAAGGGCGGACAGGCTTTGGTCAACAGTGTACAATAATTAAGCTGGGTTAAATTTTTTAACTAATACTTAAACCCATGTTTACAGATATTTGTTATATTGAATGATATTTGTTTTATTTTGTCTTGTCTTTTTATATTATATAAAAATATACGTTTTAGAAAATCATACAGTGTACACTGAAGCCCCGTACACACGATCGGTTTGACTGATGAAAACCGTCCGATGGATGGTTTTCATCAGACCAACCGATCGTGTATGGTACCCATCGGTCTTTTTTCCATCGTTTGGAAAAAATAGAACTTGTTTTAAAATTTTCCGATGGATAAAAAACCGATGGGAATTTCCGATCGTCTATGGGCAAGTCCATCGGATCAAAAACCCACGCATGCTCAGAATCAAGTCGACGCATGCTCAGAAGCATTAAACTTCATTTTTCTCGGCTCATCGGAGTGTTTTACGTCACCGCGTTTGGAACGGTCAGTTTTTTGACTGATGGTGTGTGGGCAAGACTGATGGAAAACAGTTTCATCGGATATCTGATGGAAAAATCCATCGGACAAAAATCCATAGGTTATCCGATCGTGTGTACGGGGCATTAGAATGCTTACCACAATGATGTATAGAACTGCAAATCACAATAAAATGCCCTACTGGTTCAGCAAACCAACAAACAACACAATATTGCCAGTTTGGATGGAAACCTGACAATATCTATTTGGATGGTGGATGAAAGAACATTAACAATTTTAAGCAGAATTCCTGCCACTGACACCAACAATGGGACATTATTCCTTTTATGGACACCAATCCAATGGGGCACGGTTATCAACACCAGGACATTTTCTACTCCCACTGGCCACAGTCTCACCCCTCTAAAGTCTGAAGGGTAGTAAACTGGCCCTTTGTTTAGAAAATTTGGAGACCCCTGATTTAGGGGAAACCCACACAAACAAGTGGCAGAGATCAAAACTAATGTAGAATGTTGCTATAGTGTGAGTTAAACCTAGGACCAAAGTGGTAAAACAATAGTGTTAGCAACCTAGTAACTTAAAATAGATTACACTGAGGCAGTTATGCCTCTATTGACAAAATTACACCAATAATAAGGTTTTTAGGGTGAGGGTAATGCAATTATTATCATCTTTTGCATTTATAGTGGAAATTGGTTGTTTATAGAAATAGCAAAAAATAAAAAAATAAATTAAAAAAAAACATAGGAAAGGTAGACACTGTCCAGGGTTCAATAAACAAAATAAGGATTTAATCTATTTTTGAAATTTGATATGTAAAGGGGTTGTAAACCTTTGTGTTTTTTTTCACCTTAAGCATTAAGGTGAAAAAACACCTTGCAGTGTAAACGGGAACCTTTACAACCACTTTAAGGCCAGTTCTAGCATTGGATATGTCAATTCTCTTTCTGTACTTTATTTTTTCAGCTCATGATAGAACGTTACTGACCCCCAATTGGCCTAAAATGTAACCTGTAGTATGCATGCACAAATAAATATGACTTAAAGCAGAGTTCCAATCATTTTTGTGTTCATTAAAAGTCAGCAGCTACAAAAAGTAACACGCACTGACCTGTCCCACAGTCCAGCGATGCAACCGCCTGAACCCTCGCTTCTCTCCCTTGCCTCTCCACAGCACCGGCATTGCAAGTGTGGGCACTGCGCATGCGCGAATCGCGCAATCTTCAGGGACCTGTGACGTGTCCCAGGAGATTGCAAGGAGTAAGGGGAGAGGAGAAATTCTCAAGCCACCTAGGCGGCCCGAGCAGAAGTGGGAGCAGGTACCTGTCAAAAATTGGTACTTGCCGTCGCCCCCCCCCCCCAAAATGACACGCCAAATGTGGAGTGCTTAAAGCAGAACTTCCCCTTTTGGGTGGAGCTCTGCTTTAAAGTAGAACTGTGACAGGTTATGGACATAGGGATCTCTGTAACTAAAGAAACTGTGGAGCAATTCATCCTGTTGGATCTCAACACTATACCCTCTCCTTACTGCCTGAGCACCTGCACTATATTTACATTAGAGAGTAGAAAGCTGGATGCTGCTGCTGCTGGGATTGGGAGCAGAATGAGCTGAGCCGTTAAAAATGTGTATTTGCTCTGAAGTTTGGGGATGAATGATTTCACATTGCTTTCAGCTACAGAAGTAAGCTAGGGCTTTTTTGAAGCTAATATACTGCTTGTTAAGAATACATAAATATTTCAATGTCTATAGCCTGCCCACAGTTTTCTCTTATATAAGACAGAGGCTGTGATTAAGAACATAGGTAACAGGTCTTAAAATCATACTTCTAAAATATATTAATCTTAAAAAGAATTCACTCACACCCACAAATTCTCTTGAACCATATTGTTTACAAGTATCAATGTCACTTTGATTATGATAGCAGTTGGAGTGTTGTACCATACTGAATGGATGTCTGTCCCAGATTTCTTTTTCTTATAAATACAGTGGATGACTAACAAATCATCTGTATTAGCGCCAGAGATTAAGCTAGCAGACACAAATAAGCTCACAGAAAAATAGTTTTTGCATCTATTTCTAATGACACACATAATTTAATACCATGGATATGATTTTATTATGAAGAAAAAGTGTCATGTCCACTGGTTTCAATTAAGGAACACTATAATAATGTTATCTATCAGCAGGTAAAGTTTAAGGTATTTTATCTCAAAATAAAATTGTATACTAGAATTCTTTAGGAAATCACATTTATGTGTTATTGCATTACTAGGAACTATTCAGTCTAATGTATGAATTTAAAGCTGCATAGTGTGACTTATGGGCCCTTTTGCAAGCACAGTGATGTACAATGCAATTATCATCCCTCCAAGAGTCTTGGAAATTACTTTTGTGGCTAATTAGGAATGATTGGTAATTGACGTGTGGTTATTATTATGTTGGAGTAAAACCAGTTGTGTAAATAAATGGAAATGGGTAGGAACTGAGCTGCAGTAATAAACAGCAATAGGAACCATCCCAGTCCTGTTTTCTTAAAGTTGACCACACATGTTACAACTGCATTGTACAATTCTTTTACAATCTCTAATGCTGTGTACACACAATCGGTTTTACCAATGAAAACAGTCTGATGGACTTTTCTCTTTGGACAAACCGATCGTGTATGGGCCCCATCGGTCTTTTTTCCCATCAGTGAGAAAAAATAGAACATGTTTTAAATTTATCCGATGGGAAAAAAAAACGATAGCAAATTCCGATCGTCTGTGTGGAACTTCAATCGGACAAAAAACCCACGCATGCTCAGAATCAAGTCGACGCATGCTCAGAAGCATTTAACTTAATTTTCCTCGGCTTGTCGGAGTGTTTTACGTCACGGCGTTTGGGACGGTCGGATTTTTGACTGATGGTGTGTAGGCAAGACTGATGGAAGTCAGCTTCATTGGATTTCCGATGGAAAAATCCATCGGATTAGAATCCATAGGAAATCCGATCGTGTGTACAGGGCTTTAGATTTACCAACGACTATTAAGTGTGAGGGTTTACCTAAACATATTTAATTTACATCTACAAGTAGGACTTTGCACTTTTTTCAACATGATCTGCTTAAAGTTGTTAGATAATTGAGTAACAAAACACTGTAAGCCAGTTGTCTAGCAGAGCACTTGTATCTGTTGGTGTAATTTTTTTCCTCTTACCTGTTTATAGTCTGACTCCCGACCAACTTGCACTTGTAAGATATATGCAATAGGGTCTCCTCTCATAGGTGAAACAGTCTCCCATGTAATTTCACATGTGTTTCCTTCTAACTGTGTCACCCTGGGAGCTGGAAAATACAGATTTTTTTTAACAAGGGAAAAGCATCATTAATAAACTATAAAATAAGTTAGCAGACAAAAAATAAAGTAACCATGTCTGAACATTCAATATATTCTATATATGAAAGTTATATCTTATAGGCATCTTAACCACTTGCCGACCACCACACGACTATGTATGTCGACAGAATGGCACGGGCAGGCAGATTGGCGTACAGGCACGTCCCTTTAAATCTGCCGCCCAGCAGGCGGGTGCGCGCCCGCCACGTGGCTCGCGAGTGCAGTCCTGCGATTGCAGTTGGCAAGGGCAGAACAGGGGCATGCCTTTGTAAACAAGGCATTCCCCTATTCTGTCTAGTGACACAGTCACTGATGACGGTTCCCCGTGATCGGGAACGGTCATCAGTGACGTGTCACGTGTAGCCATGCCCCCTAACAGTAAGAATCACTCACTAGGTCACACGTAACCCCTGCAGCGCCACCTAGTTGTTAACCCCTTCACTGCCAGTGTCATTTTAACAGTAATCAGTGCATTTTTATAGCACCGATCGTTGTAAAAATGACAATGGTCCCAAAATGGTGTCAAAAGTGTCCAATGTGTCTGCCATAATATCGCAGTCACGATAAAAATCGCTGATCGCCGCCATAACTAGTGAAAAAAAATTAATAAAAATGCTATAAAACAGTCCCCTATTTTGTAGAAGCTATAACTTTTGCGCAAGAATACGTATCGGCCTAAACTGTGAAAAAAAATTTTTTTTTTAGATATTTTTGGGGGATATTTATTATAGCAAAAAGTAAAAAATATTGCATTTTCTTCAAAATTGTCGCTATATTTTTGTTTATAGCGCAAAAAATAAAAACCGTAGAGGTGATCAAATACAACAAAAAGAAAGCTCTATTTGTGGGAAAAAAAAGGACGTCAATTTTGTTTGGGAGCCACGTCGCACGACCGCGCAATTCTCAGTTAAAGCGACACAGTGCCGTACCGCAAAAAGTGGCCTGGTCTTTGACCACCAAAATGGTCCGGGGCTGAAGCGGTTAAAGTTACAGGCTTCTCTAGCCTTAGCTATACTAAACAGATCATGAACTTTGACAACCTTTGACAAGAGTCAGTTTCAGGAGCTAGTGTATTTTTTGTTACTGCTTTTTGATTTATTCCTCCTATACATGTAGGCCAACTATAAAAACATAAACCCTATTCCACTGCACCTTGAAAAAAAGTTATAGGACTGGCATTTATTTCATTAGACAATTCAGTTATATTTCATAGATATCTGCAGCTAGATGATAACATATTAAACAGAGAGCTTTAGCATAATAAAAAGTCTATGAGGCTTTCATTGCACAGACTAATTCCATTCATAAAATAGCAGGGACTGGAAGCAGAGAGCATATGGATCAGTAGTACGGAGCTAACAGTACCACCACAATCCAATGACAGTTTCAGCAGAGCTGGATCTTGGATCGGACACAGGTAAAAGTAAATAACATAATACACTTATCTTCCACTGTCCCTTCCACAGATAGATCCTTAAGGTCTCCTTTTACATACTTAAAAATTAATTAAGAAATTATTCCTAACAGATATTCTCTTGGCAAGTGGATTTAATGTTTGTGATAATAACCCCAGAGTGATTAACGTAAAGTGCATTTGTTATGGATCATGCAGACATGGGTTAGAACCTTAGTCAGGTTTTCTGTCCCCCAAAAATATACTGGCCCTGAACTTGACCCAAACACTAACTCTGGCACTGGCCTCGATCAAACCTTGATCTAGATGTTTTTTTTATTATTATTATTATTAAAATATTTTTTTTTAAACACTTTTTTTCTGTGCAAGGACAGAGAGAGGGGTACAATGTATCTCTCCCCTACATTCACAGAGAAAGTGGCTGATCACTGTGATAGCCAAATCAGCTACGGGGCCTGGTACTCACGGTGAGACCCGGTCACTGTGCTGGGAGCATGCCACACGGCCAGCG
The DNA here is from genome assembly GCA_029206835.1 of Rana muscosa. NCBI lineage: Eukaryota > Metazoa > Chordata > Amphibia > Anura > Ranidae > Rana > Rana muscosa. Next base: position 700,896,150 of record CM055122.1, read on the forward strand.
CAGAGGGAAATATGCAAATACGCATATTTGAGTGACGTTGGCGTAAAAGGGTTCATGATTGAAAAAAGTGAAGGGGAGCTCCCCATACTTAACGCTAAACTCTGAGTTAAGCAATTATTGCCTGAATACAAGAAGCGTGTGCATTGTACTGAAATTTTGGCTTTCCTTTGTGTATTTCTTTCAGATCTGTGTGGTAATGCACTGTGAAACTTTGCTTCTGTATAAAAGCTTCCTATAATAAGAAGGACCTGTCACTTTTGCTCCCTCTTCTGCAGGGTGACTGGTCTTATATCTGCCCCCCTCCTGTAGTATTCTGCACACAGTCTTTTTTGGGTGGGCCTACTGGGTCCCTCCCACAGTTTTGCTCTCTACACAGGCTCTCTAAAAATAATTGATGATGTCACGGTTATTTTTACAATATATTATCTGAGTTTGTAAAGGCTTTTGGTGCTCAACCGGATTTAAATCCTTTGTGTCTAATGAAGAATATATTTAAGTCAACATTTTAGTTCATTGAGTTCAGCTTTATGATATCATTGATTCCAAACTTGAAAAGATTATTAATGTTATGAGAACATACATTTAGCTTTATAATAAGCTGTCATGAACACAAATCCAGCCAAACCAATGACATGGGAGGCCCTGTTTTTTGGAATTACAAAAACATTGCTTACACAGCATCATTATCACAAGTCAATAGCATTGTCTTTTTTTTTACCTTTATGTATGTCTTATCTTAGGCTCTGCACATTAGATTTATGCAACCCTATGTGATTATGTAATAGCAGCAATTTTACCAATTACTAGTACACATTTACTATTTCATACTCTATGTGAGTGGACATTGGGGATGGGGGGATGACAGGTTTTGCATGTGAGAGTGACTGGAGAAGCATAAAAAGGGATATATAAAAAAAGGTCTGTTATTGAAAGTGCATCTGTCTAAATGAACAATAATAGTTACGGATATGAAACTAGGTGAAATTACTATGCCGTTAAGATAGCAGTGTGAATATCTTTCTGTCTATCTAATAATTGAAGCAGATGGATTAGATGATAGTAGTTTATATATAGATATGCAAGATGCATAACAATACAATTTTTAGACATGTATGTGTGTATTCTAATGTCGCGTACACACGACCGGAATTTCCGACAACAAATGTTCGATGTGAGCTTTTGGTCGGATATTCCGACCATGTGTAGGCTCCATCGGACATTTGCTGTCGGAATTTCCGACAACAAATGATTGAGAGTTGGTTCTCAATTTTTCCGACAACAAAAGTTCTGGTCGGAAATTCCGACCATGTGTAGCCATTTCCGACGCACAGAAGTGCTGCGCATGCTCAAAATCAATTTGACGCATGCTCGGAAATTTTTCTCGGCTCGGCGTAGTGTTGTACGTCTCCGCGTTCTTGACCATCAGAATTTCCGAGCAACATTTATGCGACCGTGTGTATGCAAGACAAGTTTGAGCCAACATCTGTCGGAAAAAAAAAACACGGTTTTGTTGTTGGAAATTCCGATCGTGTGTACGCGGCATTAGAGTCAGCTACCTTGTACACCCTCATCATGAACATTCTTAAATCAAACTCAGACAAACAGATAAAGAGTTGATGTACATAGACATGAGCTCTTTTACAAAGTAAAGGCTTTGCAGTTGTGATTTCTGTCACATAGTAGTGGTAAGTAAAGCAATAGAGTTTGGTTACTGAACTGCTCTCAGTCTGTAATTGGACAAGGAAGTAGCAGTAGCACACTGATAAAATTGTCATTCCGATCTCTCCTACTGTGAACATGTTCCAACTGTTGACTAAAAGCAATGCACTAAAACAGAGCCCTGACTGGCTCAGCATGATGTCCCTTCCTGCAGTATGAGTGCTGCTGGGTAAAGGATTACATGGCTATTACTGATGATTATTAGCACAGGCTCAATTGTTTATGCCAGTTCTACTGAAAGATACATTTCAATATTTTTACTTTAAATGTGCTTTTTAATCTGCCTAATGTTCAGATTTAGTTTTATATACAGTATATACTGAGGAAAATAATTATTTGATCCCCTGCATATTTTGTAAGTTTGCCCACTTACAAAGAAATGAAGGGTCTATCCTTTTTATCATAGGTGTATTTTAAATGTTGCAGTTTAGTGAGTAAAATAAGTATTTGATCCCCTACCAACCAACAATAATTCTGGCTCCCACAGACTGGCTACAGTAGGTGCTCACAGATTAGTCCTGTCAATTTAAGAAGATGCTTTTAACGACAACTCGTATAAAAGACACCTGTCAACAGAATCTTTCTTCCATTCAAACCTTACCATCATGAGCAAGACCAAAGAGCTGTCAAAGGACAATAGGGACACGATTGTAGACCTGCACAAAGCTGGAATGGGCTACAAGACCATCAGCAAGAAGCTTGGTGAGAAGGAGACAACTGTGGGAGCGATTTTTCGCAAATGGAAGAAAAACAAAATAACCAATCGCCCTCGGTCTGGAGCTCCATGCAAGATTTTGCCTCATGGGGTAGGGATAATTATTATTATTCTACAGGATTTATATAGCGCTGACAGTTTACGCAATGTTTTACAACTTGAGGGTAGACAGTACAAATACAATACACTACCACTTACCGCAAACCGCCGTAGCTGTACGTTGGTACTTTACGTAGAATACCGATATTTTCTGAAATAGCAGGCGGTCCTCTATGATCAAAGCGGATTCCCACTCCCCTCCCACCACGTTTCGGTCGTCTCTACCGGAGCTGTCGGTAGCGGCAGAGACAATCCGATACTTTCCCCTCAAAGGCTGTGAGTCGAATGAGGGAATGATGGCCCCCACTCGACTCAATAAGCTTGGACGATGGAAGCGACATCAATTGTCACTTCCGCCCAACGGCCTTAAACTCAGCTGAACTTGCACAGTTTTATTCCCCCATGTCAGTCCTGACTTCAGGGGTGATTTCAGAGACATCTGGGCGGGTTGCTGCACAGATGTCAATGGAAATCGCACCCCCAAAATCGCCAAAAGCGACTCTTGGGAATCGGTGCTGCGGCACAAATGCAGCGTCGCACTGATTAGGATGGTGCCATTGCCGACAATTGCCGCCGATTTGGCATGCGATTTGAGATGTCAAATCGCATCAATGTGAACCAGGGCTCAAGTGTTAATGTGAGATCTGAGGTCTTTTTGACCCCAGATCTCACATTAAACACTTGCCACCCAGGCCAATTCTGCCATTTTTTTCCTACATGTAAAAATCATCATTTGTTTGCTAGAAAATTACACAGAACCCCCAAACATTATATATGTTCCTAGAGGAGATGGCAGTCGTTGCAACCGACCATCGCACGGTATTTGTGTAGCAATTTTTCATGCATTAAAAAAAAAACCCAGTAAAGTTAGCCCAATTTGTTTGTATAATGTGAAAGATGATGTTACACTGAGTATCCTCTGAGGAACCAGGACAGTGACGTATAAGGTTTGTTGCTGGCAGCCTAGAAGTATGCTGACAAGGACAGGGGGACAGTCAGTGAGCTGCCACACAGACAGAGCGAGGACAGGAGGAGAGAGGCATCTGAGAGCTGGGACAGGACTTCCGTAACTCAGTTCATAGATAACAAAACTGGAGGGAACTAAGACCAAAGCCTTGTACACATGGCCGAGAATCTCGTCAAGAAAAAACACGTAGTTTTTCTTGACGAGATTCTTGGACAAGAAACTTGTCCCGGCCGAGTGTACACGCGATCCATTCAAAGAACCCGCGGTTCTTTGAATGGAGCGAACGCGGTGACGTAATCGACTACGACGAGCGTGCGCTCGTCACATTCGATGCCGTCGCCGCCATCTTGCTACACCCTACCTATGCCTAGGAAGCTACCGCGCATGCGTCGAAGTCATTTCGAGCATGCGCAGGCTTCCCGGAGGACAGGTAAGTGTACACACACACACACACTTTTCTCGTCGAGAAACCTGCTGACAAGAATCTCGACGAGAAAAAAGAGAGCAGGTTCTCTATTTTTGTCGTCGAGATTCTTGTCGGTTTTCTTGACGAGAAACATGATAGCCGCGTACACACGACCGATTTACTCGGCAAGAAAGCTCTGCCAGCAAGTTTCTTGCTGGTTCTTGCCGAGATACTCGGTCGTGTGTATGAGGCTCAACTCTTCCAGAAGTCTATCAAGCAAAATAGTACCCATGGGAGATCTAGTACAGCTCTGACACCCTCCATGATGTGGAGGGCGACCATTTGAAACATATCAAGGGTTGATGTGTTTTGCTTTCTGGTGAGTGAGAACCCCTAAGGGGAGTGTGACGCACGTTTTGGAGGATTTTGGTGCGAGGTGCACATCTACAATACCACATTAGGATCACCAACTGTGTCTCTCTGGACTTTTTTTATCACCATCTGTCATTCATCTTTTCTCATATGCTAACATCATATAAAAGCTAGTCATAATAAGTAATGACAGTATTGCTGCTTTAGTATTCAGGGACACTGATTGAAGTGCCTGTGGACCGTTTACTATTTTGTATGTACAGTTTGTTTTGCATTTTAAGCGGCAGCTAACAATTTGAATCACTGTAATTAATTGAATCACTGTGATTACTGTAATTACTGAAATTACTGAAAAGTCTATATTATTTTAAAATTTTATAAGCTCCATAGCGCTGAGATAGTGGAAAAAGGCCTTTGGTTTCACTGTTTTGTGATATTGTACATGTACAGGCCCTTCTAAAGTTTGCCAATGAACATCTAAATAATTCAGAGAAGGATTGGGAGAAAGTGCTATGGTCAGATGAGAACAAAATTTAGCTCTTTGGCATTACCTCGACTCGTGTTTGGAGAAAGAAAAATGTTGACTTTGACACCACCATCCCTATAGTTAAGCACAGACAGGTGGAAACATTCGGCTTTGGGGCTGTTTCTCTGCTAAAGGTACAGGCCAACTTTGCCAGATTTTTGCTGGGGCCAATGAACGGGGCAATGTATTGTAAAATCTTGGATGAAAACCTTCTTTCCTCAGCCAGAATACTATGAGTCGTAGATGGGTCTTCCAGCATTACAATGACCCAAAACATACCACCAAGGCAACAAAGAAGTGGCTCAAGATGAAGCACAGTAAGGTCATGGAGTGGCCTAGCCAGTCTCCAGGCCTTAATCCCATCGAAAATGTATGGAGGGAGCTGAAACTTTGAGTTGACAAGCAACAGCCAATAAACCTTAAAGGATTTAGAGAAGATCTGTAAAGAGTGGAAAAAATCCTTCCTAAAATGTGTGCAAACCTGGTAACCAACTACAAGAATCGTCTTATCTCTGTGCTTGGCAACAAGGGTTTCTCCAAATGCTAAGTCATATTTTTCTTGGGGATCAAATACTTAATTTTACTTACTGAACTGCAACTCAATTTATAAGATTTGTATCGTGTGTTTTCTGGATTTTTGGTTGCTATTCTATCTCTATCATTTAAAAAACACCTATGATAAAAATTTTAGACCCTTCACACTTATTTATAAGTGGGCAAACTTACAAAATCTGCAGGGGATCAAATCATTATTTTCCCCACTACCGTGTTTTCACGAAAATAATTTTGGCGACAAAAGACCCAGTAGGGCTTATTTTCGGGGTAGGTCTTACCATATAATGTGCTGTCTTCTCTCCCTCCCTGCCTGTCAGGAATCCCCTTTGAACAAAGTTGAAATGTTTGTAAAATGCCAAAATCCTGTACTTTACAGAAGTACACAATATACAATGTGTGTGCCCCTGCAATCCAACGGCGCCAAATACCTCAGATGCTCTCCTCCACCTCTCCCAGCCATCAGCAGGGGATCCCGTCCCCCCTGCAGTGTTTGGAGCGGGGAAGAGAGCACTCTGGCATGTGAAGGAAAAAAGATCTGTAGCATTTCAGTGCTTCAATTGTATGCATTTCGTGAAGATTGATTTTAAGTAATTACCTTGTGAAGACAGGAGTATCAGTAGGCACACAGTATGACATGTTGATTGATGTTCTGAGAAAAACTATTGCAGAGACTCTACACTGAGACTACCGTATCTTCTGTGACCCACCGAAGCTCTACAGAGGGAGGGGGGTCAAGATCCCCCACCAACAGTTGGGAGAAGAGGAGGAGACCAGCAGGGAGATCAGCTGAGCGCTGCTCTGTACCAAAGGTACCTGACACCACCAGACCACAGAGACACACATACAGTACACTGCACACCACTGTAACAGAGAGGACTATAGAAGTACACAAGCACCCTAAACTAGGGCTTATTTTTGGGTAGGGCTTATATTGCAGCCCTCCTGGAAAATAAACACAAGGGCTTATTTTTGGGGTAGGTCTTAATTTTCGGGGAAACACGGTATATATACACATTATATTGCCAAATGTATTGGGGTGCCTGCATTTACACGCACATGAACTTTAATGGCATCACAGTCTTAAGCCTCGTACACACGACCGAGTTTCTCGTCAAAAAACGACAAGAAAACTGCCGAGAGAGCTTTCTTGCAGAGAAAACCGTTCGTGTGTATGGTTTCTCGTCGAGAAAACTGCCGGGAATCTCGACGAGAAAAATAGAGAACCTGCTCTCTATTTTCTCGTCAGGATTCTCGATTTTCTCGTGGGGTTTCTCGTCGGCCTGGTTTGCAACGAGAAATCCGGTCGTGTGTATGCTTTTCCGAGTCTTAAAAAATCTTGCATGCTCAGAATCAAGTATGAGACGGGAGCGCTTCTTCTGGTAAAACAAGCCTTCGTAAATGAGATAGCACATTCGTCACGCTGTAACGAACTGAAAGCACGAAGACTGAAAAGCACGAATCGTCTCTTCCCAAACTTTTACTTCACACGCGGTAACACGAGATCAGCAAAAGCAGCCCAAGGGGTGGCGCCATTGAAATCTAACTTGCCCTTTATACTGCCGTCGTACGTGCTGTACGTGACCGCGCAGAACAACAACGAGATTTGGAATTGACAGTGTGTATGCAAGGAAAGCTTGACAAGAAGCTCGTCAAGCTTGACAAGAATCTCGTCGAGAAAATCGACGGGTTTTTTACGATGAGAAACTCGGTCGTGTGTACGAGGCTTCAGTCTGTAGGGCTCAATATTGAGTTGGTCCACCCTTTTCAGCTATATTCCACAGTCAGAGTGGAATTGTAATTAATTTTAAAATGCTGTTAAGCAGAAAGGTTGTTTTTTTTTACTGTGGAAGAGATATACTTGAGTTGATATACTATAAGCAAAAAGCCTTTACACTTTGCAAATTAATTTTCAATTTAGCGTGCTGTCTGTGGTGAAAATTCACTTTGCAAAGTACAGTATACCCAACCATGTAAGGAAAAAACAAAAACAAACAATTGCACATGAATGAATGAGGGAAGTAAGCAAAGCTTCATCTCATTCATAATTCATTCATTCAATGGGAAAAATCTATTGCAAAATGAAAATTCCCTTTGAAAGTAATAAGGCTATTTGCCTTTGACTTTACTTTTTGACTACTGCTCGCAAACTTCTTTTAATCCTGGGCAGACCAGTCAGAATGGCAAAAGATGGCAAACCCTAAAAATAACCAAGACAAGATGTCAGAAGGAGGAGAGTAGAGGGGAAGAGAGTATTGCAGAGTAATCTCCACTTTTACCTTTCCACATTTCACAGAGATTTTTGCTGTGAAGCCTGCGGGGGGAGAAGCATAGCCTCTTCACCAAAATTTTCCCATCTAGGCTATGCTTCTTCCACACATGCGCACAACAGTCCCCATTCATTCCTACAGAACAGTTGTGATAATTATTCATGGATGACCTTTCCATAGGTATAAATGATCCAACAGATAATGACTTTTGCATTCCTACTGCTCAAGGTCCTATAACAACAGTATAACCCTGATCGAACAGAAAAACGTCAAAAGATATATAATAGACAGAAAAACTGTCAAAACAAGATGCTTCAGTTGCAATAATTTGCCTGCTTGCTAACCTTTAATGTTTGGTGGGACAGACTTGGTTGTGCAGAATGTATAGATGTCAGAAAATGGTCCTTCTCCAGCATCATTAACAGCTTGAATCCTGAAGTTGTAGCATGTGAATTCAGTCAGTCTCTGCACCTTATATGTGTGGCTTGGACCTCTGTAGATGGGAAGAAACCTGCAAATATAAAACACATTTAATTTAATAATAGTTAATGGTGTTATACTACAAGCTATAGAAAATGGATGAAATCTGCAGAAGGAATGCTATCCTCAAGCTGTAGTTAGAATTATGAGCTCACATATCCTGAACAAAAAAAAAGAATTCATATATAGCATGTTCGAATCTGCAGCCCTAAACATGGCATAGTATTTCTCACTTACCATTTATAATGTACCGGAAAAGTGTGGGTAATTTATAGCCAGGCCCATCTTTTGTATAAAGGTGGAAGAAGGGGACAGAAGTGTGTAGTATAAGACTTGCATCAATAAAATAAAGACTTAAAAAGAGACCCTGTCACCAACTTAAAAAAATTGGAGGTAAAATTACAAAATTGTATTTGAAATGCTTACTTACAGCTTTTTACTTTTGATAAATTATTACTTATTTATTCACTTGGAACTTCCCTTTAATGTACAGTAGATTCCAGGGGAGGCGCAAAAGGGGAATACAATAGAGTGTCGTTTTAGTGACAGCTTTAAATCTGCTGGGAAATTACATCCAAGATGGTTTTTAAAAGTCTCCACAAGGCATTCACAGGTAAGCAACATGCATAAAATATGTTAAATGTACAGGCAGTCCCCGAGTTACATCCATCCGCCTTATGTATAACTCCTACTTACAAAACGGAAGGAGACAACAGGGAGTGAGAGGAAATCTACCCCTAGGAAGGGAAATTCACTCCTGTAAGAGTTATAGGAAAAAAGGTGTCTCCACTGATGCTTTATCACCAATCCTTGTTTCCACAACAACCCAACATTTTCAAAATCCAATTATCACAGGGACAGAAAGTGGGGTGAAATCTTCTGAACAGGGACATAGACAGCAAAACAAACGTATGCTATCCAAACAATGTAAAAACATTTTTTTGGGCTAGTTACATTTAAAAAATTACCTGTTCCAACTTGCATACAACTTCAACTTAAGAAAAAACCTACAGAATCTATCTTGCTTGTAACCCGGGGACTGCCTGTACATATACAGTAATCTTTTGGGAATATTGTTGATAGAAGTCGTTTGGCAAAATTCGCAATTGTCAACCTTATTCTAAAAAATGTTAGTTACCCGTTTGTCAATGATTCAAAACAAATATTCAGCTAGTGAAGTTCAAGATAATTGCCTGAGAAAGCACCAAAGCCATTTGCCCCTTGGAAATGAATTAATTACAGGTATTTATATAGCGTCGACAATGTACGCAGGACTTTGAATATATATTATATATTCACATCAGTCCCTGCCCTAAAGGAGCTTACAATCTAAGGTCCCTAACTCACATTTATATACTAGGACCAATTTAGACAGGGGTCAATGTGGACCGGAATGTGAAGGACGAGGAGGGTGATATAAAGATGGCGGCAGGGCTGAGGACAGGAATGTAAAGGGGGGGGGGGAAGAGGGGGAGGCCAAGAATGTGAATTGAGTGAAATTAAAAGGGGGATAACTATCTATAGGAATGTACAGCGGGGGTAAGGACAGGACTGTAAGGCTGGGTTCACACCTTTGCGAATTGGTTGCGGCTTACACCGCATCCAATTCGCATAACATTAAAAAATACATTCTTTTCAATGATGCTGGTTCACATATGTGCGATGCATTCGCACTGCGCATTACCAAAAAAACGCGTGCGTCTTCTAGACATTGCGGTGCGGCTCAGGTGCGAATTCAGGTCCATTATCTTCTATGGGCACGCACCTGATTCGCAGATTTCTTCCGTTCTGAACAGGACTTTTTTCAATGCTCACTACACTTCCCCCCCCCTCCCAGGTTAGCAAGTTGGCATGTTCCACCACACACAAAACGCTGAACAGTTGTCTTATCTCCTTGCAGAGATAACAGAGCTGGAATTCGCACCGCACAAGTGTGAATCCAGCCTAAAGGGGGGTGAGAACAGGAATGTTGCAATGGATGCTAATAAAAAGGGGGGCAGAGGACAGGAATCTGAAGGAGGAGGGGGTGAAACAAAGGGGGGTGACAGAGGTTTGAAGGGGGTGATATGAGGGGGGCGGAGGAGAGTAATCTGAAGGAGGAGGAGGGTGAAATCAGGGTGGCAGAGGGGCTGAGGACAGGAATGTAAGGGGGGGGTGAGGCCAGGAATGTGGAGGGGGTGATATAAAAAGGGGGGATAATAGGAATGTACAGGGGGCAAGAACAGGACTGTAAAGGACTGTAAAGGGGGTGAGGACAGGAATGTGGAGGAGAAGGCTAAAATGAAAGGGGGGCAGAGGATAGGAATCTGAAGAAGGAGGGGTTGATATAAAAGGGGGTATATGTGCTTCTATGTAGGTGCATTTTACTGTAGCCGGTTTACATTTATTTGCTAGTTGTCTTAGAAAACTCTGGTGATCCTGACAGTCCCTCTTGTTTGCTGTTGCAGTCTGAAAATGCCAAACAAGGGAGCAGATCTGTGCTAGCATGGTCAGTTTGCATATAAGTCGTTCTCTTATGGAGTTACAGGATGCCATCAGGTACAACCACACCCCCACTCAGCCCGCAGCACCTCGCCCTGTACATTTTCGTGTGTAGGCTTCTGAGCCCCACTTCTCCACTTATTGGCTTTGCCTCCCAGCCTGCCTCATCTTTGAGATCATGTCTTGGCCCCACACATCTGTAAGGCCGGTTTCACACTGGGTGCGGTGGCGGTATAGCGCCGCTATTTTTAGCGGCGCTATACCGTCGGGATTGCTGAGGTATTTGGCCGCTAGTGGTGCGGTTTTAACCCCTGCTAGCGGCCGAAAAAGGGTTAATACCACCCGCAAACCGTGGCTGTATTACCGTGGCCTCCCATTCATTTCAATGGGAAGGAGCGGTGGAGGAGCGGTAAACACACCGCTCCTCTCACCTCTCCAAAGATGCGGCTAGCAGGACTTTTTTTCACGTCCTGCTAGCGCACCGCTCCAGTGTGAAAGCCCTCTGGGCTTTCACATTGGAGAGACAGCAGCCGCTGTTTAGGCTCGGTTTGCAGGCGCTTTTTTAGCAAAATAGCGCCTGCAAACCGCCCCAGTGTAAAAGGGGCCTAAGAGTAGAGTGTCAGGGGATGTCAATCATTCTTTTGTGTATATGAGGATCTGCCCACAACAGCAGGAGTAGGGGGACTAGAAATGACATGTGACTGCTGAAAAAATAAGGCAAAAAAAAAAGAAGGTATACTTAGATATTTATTTTAGCATTTTTAGACAAACATCATAGTTAACCAATGGTAAGCATTGTTATTATGTAGATTACATGTGTTAAGTTCACAAATACTTCAACCCTTTCGCTGCCAGAGCGTTATTTGCACACGTTTAAGAAATAATTTTAGGCCTGAAGACTGCACAAAACCCCAAACATTATATATTTTCTGAAAGCAGACACCCTAGAAAATAAAATAGTGGTAGTTCCAATTTTTTATGTCACACGAAATTATCGCAAAGGTCTAGGAAATGCAATATTTCAGTAAAATACACACGTGAATTTTAGGTCAAACAAACGCAATACATTACCCAAATTTTTGATAAAATCTAAAAGACGAGGCTACGCCGAGTAAATAGATACCAAACATGCCAAAAATACCTCAAAAATATTTTGCGCCCGTAAAATGGCATCAAACTATAATACCCTATATTTTCTATAGGCAACCCTTATCAGTTTAGTGTTACGGAGGAGGTCTTGTGTTAGAATTATTGCTCTCTGTAACATGTGTATCGCAATCAACGTTTTCACGCGTAGGTGCCCTGATGCATGCGTTTACGTTCGTGCATCTGTATATGGGGGTGCCTAAATCTTTTTTTTGGGGGGGGGGATTTTATGTGCTTGGGTGTAACTTTTTTTTCCATCACATAGGGGTTAAATAGTCCCCTATGTGATGATTTTTTGGTGGCAGGTTCTCTTTATTGAGATATGCAGGGTCTAAAAGACCCTGCATGTCTCCCCTGTATTTCACTGAATGTTTTGCAATGCAGATCGCATTGGAAAACATCCTTTCTCTGCAAAACGAGCCCGGGACACCGAGAACATTACCCGAAAGTGACGTCAGAGACGGCGCTTTCCGGGTCACTGCAAGAAGGGGGAGAGCGGATGTGTATACACTCTTCTCCTTCCCCCTTACCCGCCATAACTGTCCTGGGCCCGCCGATGGGCAAGTGGACTCGGAAAGCAGGGCGGGAGCGCGCACGCGGGGGTGGGGCGCCGGTACCGGGGGTTTGTGAGAGCAATCGGGCAGCAGCGTGCCGCCCAAACACTCTCACCTGATAGGCAGGAGGCTGTCTGTCAGCTTCACACACAATCCTGGTGGCTGCAGCCACCGCATTGTGTGCAATACCCCCCGCCGTTAGGTCTATTCGATCTACAGACCTGGCGGCGAAAGGGTTAATTGATGTTTATATATGCATTGGGAAATATACATCTTAGATGGTAAAATTAAGCAATGTTTTTTTCCATGGAGCATCAAATAACCTATTGATTGGTTTGTATTCTCTGCTGTCTATTATGTCATTGTACAGCTTTCAGAACCACAAATGTTACTTTTTCTGACATTGTAAAGGGGATGGTATATGGTAATTTAATGGAAGCTGTTATTCTTTGACACTGTAGAACAGATCCAGAAACGAGGGGTCTGTGTAATACTAGTAGCTGCCGCTAGAACAAGCCAAGTCATTCAAACCCCTGAAAGGCTGCCAGTAATATCTAAACTTATACTGTTATTAGTGACTACACATGGCTGTGTAGTTATAAAGAGTAGTTACTGGATATGGTTTGATCTGGGCTGTATTTAGACACAACATTGGCTTAAGGATCATGCAAATATTTTAGTAAAAACTAATGTTTGAATGTGCCAATGGAAGAAGCCAGCTACATTATCTGCTTAATGGTAACAGGAGCAAAAGAAAGGAGAGATGTATGTCTCTTAAATTGTATCTTGAATTCTAGTGAGTCTTTCAACTTCTGATTTCTTCTGTATTTAGCCACAAATGTCAGGGAAACCTGAGACTTTTTGCTGCCCTAGAAACTGGACCAGGAATATCAGTATGGTAAATGGATTTTAATCATGAGCATACTGAAGTCACTGATACTTTATGGAATCTTATGGGCATAATTAAGGCCTAAAACTCCATACATCTTAATGCTTTAAGAGAAGTATGGCCAAAGCTTTAATGGATATACTTCTCCTGTGGGTCACAGGAGTGCAATTCTTTCTGCACTCCTGTGACCCATTTACAGCCGGCAAGTCCAGGCTCTGAAAAGATCCCAACCCAGGTGCCTGGACCGACAGCTGGCTCAGCCTATCAGTGAGCTGCTGAGAGCCTTAGCCAGACACTCCCGGCCCCTCCACAGCCCAGCGTTCCAGTGAGTGCTGAACAGCAGAGCACAGGGCCACTGATTGAGTCACCAGGTCTCTGCAAGCTGAGGACTGAGAATTGAGCAATCAGTGCTGTTTGGTCGATCAAATTCTTGGTCTGAGAGGCGGCAAGGGACAGCTACAGCTGGGGTTGGTGCTGCAGCCATCTACGTAAGTATGATTATTTATTTTATTATGTTTCCATACTTCTCTTTTAAGGCTAAGCTCCAGGCAGACCGAAAAAGAGCAGAGAGTGAGCTCCTGCTACTTTTTTTTTTACTATAAATACAAAATATACACTGCTCCCTCACCAAAGAAGAACATATATAAATCAAAATCAGCTACCTTAAAAAGATGTAATAATATTTATATAGTATATAAAATCCACATATTAAAATTAACTTTGATCCACTGCCAAATATGTGCATAAAGACACACTATGCAGTGTTACTACCTTTGGAAAGCAGCTCCCTGTGTGATTTTGACCTCTAGTACTAGGAAGGTCAAATTGAACTTAAAGGGGTTGTAAACCCTCATGTTTTTTCACTTTAATGCATCCTATGCATTAAGGTGAAAAAACTTCTGGCAGTGACCGGCCCCCTAGCCCCCCTGGTTTACTCACCTGAGCCCTGGAATTTCCCTCGTTCGAGATGCGCTCTTCCTCTGCCCAGGATTCTCGGCTCCTGATTGGATAGATTGATAGCAGCGCAGCCATTGGCTCACGCTGCTGTCAATCAAATCCAATGACACGGGCGCCGGGGCCGAGTCCTACATTCTGCGTCTATGGATGATGAATGCTAGACACGGGAGTGCTCCCGCAAGGTAACCCCCTGGGAGAGCGCTTCACCTAGGGGGTTATACTATGCGGGGAGGAGCCACGAGAGCCGCCGAAGGACCCCAGAAGTTGAGGATTGGGGCCACTCTGTGCAAAATGAACTGCACAGTGGAGGTAAGTATGACATGTTTGTTATTTTAAAAAAACGAAGGCTTACAATCACTCTAAAGGTATCCAAACTAGGATCCATGATTTGCAGCTCTATCATTAATAGGATTGCAAGAAATCACACATTTCTCAGTGGAAAACCTTCAGAGCATCAACCCAAAAGAACAAGAACAGGCTCTGAATAATAAAATGCCACCAGTAAGCATTTATTAATGAGCATTTACATTGATATAGTGCAAAAAAAGCACTATTTACATCCATATATATAAAAAAAAAACATTTAACTGATGCAGAGTGGCTCAGTGCAGGGTGAAGAATCTTACAAACCACCAGCAGTGCAACACAATGGGGTTGATTTACTAAAACTAGACAGTGCAAAATCTGGTGCAGCTGTGCATGGTAGCCAATCAGCTTTGAACTTCAGCTTGTTCAGTTATGCTTTGACAATAAAACCTGGAAACTGATTTGTTTCTATGCAGAGCTGCACCAGATTTTGCACTCTCCAGTTTTAGTAAATCAACCCCAATGTGATGACTTCACTTAGATCTTCCCTACATGTTTTGTTATTAGACTTCTTCATGGGTGCATGGATATTAGGTGTCAACACATTTTTAACAGTCACATTGCAAACACCCACATGGGAGGAAACAACTCCATGCCCACTCAAATGGGAAAGGCTGTCTGTATACAAAAGTTGTGATGGACTAAGCTACCTAGCATTACAACAAAAATATGCAAAAAAAAAAACAACAAATGGCTATCTATATAATTATCCCATAACAAGCCATACTAATGTAATAATCCATAAATGTATTTTATTGTTTATTTCATGGCTTAACACCATGCATAAGCCTAGCATGAGTTTATTATAAATCTTAGATAAAACAAATTCTGTACACCGGTCTATATGGTGACATGTAATGCTTTTTTAGAATTCCGATATACTAGAATGTTCATACTTGAATTGAAAAAGAAAAGAAAAGTGTAGTCAACAATCAGAACATACAGAACTGTGTCCTCTCACAAACCACTTAAGTCATGTTCTGTTCTAAAATTGCAGAACATTTAACATAAAAGCCGATTAAAGATGTGTGCATTAATGTCACAGTAAGTTTACACCCACTACTTATTTTCTTGTGACAGGAGAGGCTGATATCTACTTATAGTCCACAGGGTATTTTGTGCAAATACATATTTTTTTCTTCCAATATATTATAGAACCGAGAGTGCTTGCTCACATCCAAGCTAAGAAAATACAAAAGGAAAGAAGAGTTGCATAAATTGAAATGGATAAAAAGTGAGAAAACAAAGTTATATGCTGTAGTGATAGACAGTTGATGTGGTGAATGTTATCTTGCTAATACATTTATATTTATAAAACAGTAATATGTTGTCAATGACAATTTATTCTGGACACTGACCAATTTCAAGTGGGCTTTACACTAGATTACGATATATTTATTATTATGCTAAGCATGGTTTGTACCATGCACAGAACAACTTAGACCCTTCTGAATGAAACAAACAGTCCCTTGAATAGTAGGGTACAAAGCACCGGGGTAATAGGGTACAAACATGCTTGACAGAGGAATTTAAATGTTTTGGTAGCATAAAATAAATTTAGATCTAATGCTAGAAATACAATGGTGAGAGCATAAGCCAACTCCAGAAAGACAGTGTTCCATATGCAATGCAAAACATGGTTTTATGGTAACCACTCCAAGGAAGCAACATCGGCAACAGCACTGCTTAAAGCAATAATGTTTAGAGGGGCAGCTGAACTAGGCAATCAGCAGTCAGAGGTATGAAAGTTTGAGCCACAAAATTAAAAGTAAGACTTTTATTTGGTACTGCCATGTTGATGCATCCCAAAAGTTTGGATAAATATTCTGCCTTACAGTTACTGCTGTCAGTGTTCATATCAGACACAGACTAAGGAATAATTACACATTCATTTCTTGGAAGAAATAACAGGAAATGTTTTATCAGGGATACGACTAAGGGACGGTGGCCAAATAATTAATTCTGAGGAGGCACATAATTATTTTGCAGAGGCATCAAAGACTAATGTTACCTGATGAAGCTGGCTTAGAGTCCGAGGCTTCTTGATCTTATCAAAATACATAACGTTCACACTCCTGCTATTCTTGACTTCTTAACATGTAACCTTTGTTTTAAAAAGTGGCAAAATGGCAAATGTATGGGTAGTCAGATTTCAACATGAAGAGAACGTGTACAAAGCTGCACACTAATGGTACAGTCTAAAAGAAAAATTTATTTTTCAAATACAATTCAGGCTACCAGTTGAACCCCAATATTTTTTAAATTGGACAACACCTTATGAAGGTGGTTACATTTCTTTCTAAATGTATTTTAATGTTATATTCAAGACCCTGAATCTAAGCGCTGCTTGGCACCAAACACTGGCCTCTCCAGTTCCCAAAGAGGGGGTCAGTTTCTCAGAAAGTACTATATCCATAGACAGCTATGCAGCTACAATCTTAAAATAAGCTGAGTGTAATAGCGGCTTCCATATTTCTTGGTACAGGATTCCACTTTGACTCATGAAAAAAAAAAAACTTATGTTTAAACAACTATGACCCTTTTCCACAAACAGTTTACTGATTAATATGCATAAATAAAGCCACAATAAAAATATTTGCGTCCGTTTTTCCAAGACCGTGAAATAAATGTCTCTGTTTAAACAGCCTTGCCTAGACCAACAGTGAGATAATGGTGTCACCTTGTTAAATAACAATATCAATCTTTCTACATTGTTTATAACTTCAAGCCAAAGTTTCAGTCCAAAAATGTACTTCATATATCAAGGTTCATTTATGCAAATAATTCAGTATTCCCATTTCTCCTACGTGCTGCCAGACTGGACGAGACATGAGACTGTGCTGTAATTAAAAGAGACCATGTTCACTTTGGCACATTTGTATGTAATGGGTAAGAACGGAAGATGGAGATCTGTATATATACACATTTATAGTAACAATCTATCCATGCATATATATTTTAATCATATATGATCACCATTCGTCATGGTATTGCTAAATGATGTAAGAATATGTTGACCTGTTGCAAAGGCAATGAAGATTTCTTTGGCATGTCTGTAATGTGGAAAAGCTGCATGGAGCCTACTGCCTCATACTAGTGAATAGTTCTTTGTCTTGTGCACAGCTTCCAAAGTTCAGGTTCTCTATTCCTGGATACCTGCTATTACCTATATTTGTCAGAAAAACGTATCCTGTCTCCACTCTGATTTCCCTTTGTTTTAATACTGAAGCCTGACATTGCCTGACTTTACATAGAAGCCCTACCAACTATCACCACACTTGTCCAATCTCATTGCCCTTAAAGGCCATTGATGCAAACTCATTGGACAGTAATTGGCATTTGGCAGAGCTTAGATTTGAAGTCTGGTAAATTAGATTCCAAAAGTAGGGTGAAGGGACAACATTTTTTTTGCTTAAAGCAAACAGCCTACTCCCCCATTCCAGGACTTCTGGGCATGTGACTCACATGTGACAGTGTTAGCTCAATCAGTGATGGCACGCTGGAGGGAGTCTAACCTTGTGTGAGACATGACTTGTGGCTTACAAAGGACTTTTCCCTCATTCCTAGTAACTGAATGAAGTGATGGAGAGCAAGAGAGCAAGAGAAAAGTAGAGCAAGAGAAAAGTAATTATATGTGTCTGTGGAGGTCACATGTGACCCCCATGTGTGAAACCATGGCCATTTTACCCAACCATTGCCTGAGATTCAAAGAACAAGAAACACTCTTTAAAATAGGTTAGCTAGTAAGTAAGCCAATCTTTTCATTTCTTCTGTACTGCAAAACTGTTGTTTTAAACACACGCAGAAAAAAAAAATATTATTTTAATATTATACGAATGCAGAACATTAGGATTCAAACTGTTTATAAATCAATACTGTGTAGATTCCAAAACATCATTAAATGTGGTTTAATAAGTGGTTCAATTAGTAAACAAAGATAGGAAGCATTAGATCATTTTGTGACTTGTTTCATGTGAAATTTGTGTCATCTTGCCCTTCCGCTCTTTCAATACATTTACATTTCTTGTCAACACATGCACCACCGGGCCCATTACAAACAAAAGTCCTTTTCTTTTTTTGGTGTTTTTTAATCTGAATTTGAAAAAAAAAAAAAAAACAGCAGGAAGCCGATTGGTTGCTATAGACAGCAGAGATGTGAAAAAAATGCTAATTGCTGAAACAATGCTCATGGATCATAAAACACTGCTCCTGGTAAAGCAATTTAGTTGCATAATAAGGCAGGTAGAAAAAACACATGTCCATCAAGTTCAACCAAATGTAAGATACTCTCATTCCTCCTGTTTCTTAATGCCAAATTTTAGCTAAAAAAAAAAAAAAAACATGCAACCCCATTTAATCCTGTTCCCTGAACAGGGTTTTGGCTTTTTAAAATACTGCTCTACCTACCGTAAAATTGTGTTCAAAGCGATGCACATATAACCTCCAACCGCATGCTGTGGGCAGAGTAAAGCCAGCCGTAAGCTGTGGGCAGAGTAAAGCAGCAAACACACGTCACACAGCAGGTATATGTGAGCACCACCAACCCTGACAAATTGGATGATGGCTGTGGTCCAGAAAAACTGAGGTTATATGTTGGGCATCATTCAACACACAACGAAAGATATTGACTGGACTGAACAAGGATTCTGCATGGGACAGAAACAGCAACAAAGCTGCAATTTTATTGTTACAGATGTTAAGGTATTACTTTTCTTTAAAAGCTGGAGTTAAGCATTAAACAGGAGGTTTTATAAAGACATTTTACAAATCTGTTTTCATTTGTGCCACTTTATTGGCACAACAGGAGAATGATATAAGTCATGCACCTTTTGTAAAATCCAAGTATTTTGCATGTTTTGTAATTACATGTTATGTGCTCAGCCCCTAGGGAGGTGTGAAATGAGCCTCTGGATGCACATCGACAGAGTAGAAAACATACCTGAACTATCTGGCATGACGCAACACAATACAACCCATAGCATATGTGAATCAGATCTTTGAAAACAATGGAATGGCAAGTTTTGTCCATGTGGATGTGTACACCTATGCACATTAATCATGATGCATAGGTGTAAACAGGGCCACGGGGCTCATTTTTTTTTGTCCTTCTGGTGCATTATGATAAAGCAAGCTGTTTCTCGGTTAACAAATGAACTGGATGCCAAATCAAATGAACTGCTGCTAATGCCAATGCATCAGCAGCATTCTTATCGACACAGAGCACACAATGCAAAGTAATCATTTGGACAGAAGTACAAATGCATAGCGAGTAGTAATAGGGTATTCCACCCCCCCCCCCAAAAAAAAAAACATGGCCCTGGGTATACCATGTAAACATGCTAAATATTAGACAGGGTCGAAATACTGTATACTTATTTTAAATAAAATAATAATTTCTGCGGCTCATTCTAGGCAAAGCAATATGAAAATGTCACCCTTATATTTTTTTCCTTAAATAGTGTAATTGTTCTGGAGAACACATCTGGGGTCTTGAAAACTCAGCTGTACTAATGTGATTTACACGGTTATTGGCAGAATGTTTGAATAGCGTAATATGCAATATACAATTCTGGCTATGCAGTCTGCTGCTGGATCTCAAAAGCATATTGTTTTATGTTTGTTAAAATATTCACAGCACTGATACAATCAGGTGAAATTGGATTGTTTGAATAAATGGTAAAAAAAAAATTTTTTATTGCACTACCTAGCTCTACACAGAGCTGCATTAGTCTTGTATTACACCCCACTATCAACATACAGTGCCTTGCGAAAGTATTCGGCCCCCTTGAACTTTTCATCCTTTTGCCACATTTCAGGCTTCAAACATAAAGATATAAAATTTTAATTTTTTGTGAAGAATCACCAACAAGTGGGACACAATTGTGAAGTGGAACGAAATCTATTGGATATTTTAAACTTTTTTAGCAAATAAAAAACTGAAAAGTGGTGCGTGCAAAATTATTCGGCCCCTTTACTTTCAGTGCAGCAAACTCACTCCAGAAGTTCAGCGAGGATCTCTGAATGATCCAATGTTGTCCTAAATGACTGATGGTGATAAATAGAATCCACCTGTGTGTAATCAAGTCTCTGTATAAATGCACCTGCTCTGTGATAGTCTCAGGGTTCTGTTGAAAGCGCAGAGAGCATCATGAAGACCAAGGAACACACCAGGCAGGTCCGTAATACTGTTTTGGAGAAGTTTAAAGCCGGATTTGGATACAAAAAGATTTCCCAAGCTTTAAACATCCCAAGGAGCACTGTGCAAGCGATCATTTTGAAATGGAAGGAGTATCAGACCACTGCAAATCTACCAAGACCTGGCTGTCCCTCTAAACTTTCAGCTCAGACAAGGAGAAGACTGATCAGAGATGCAGCCAAGAGGCCCATGATCACTCTGGATGAACTGCAGAGAACTACAGCTGAGGTGGGAGAGTCTGTCCACAGGACAACAATCAGTTGTACACTGCACAAATCTGCCCTTTATGGAGGAGTGGCAAGAACAAAGCCATTTCTCAAAGATATCCATAAAAAGTCTCGTCTAAAGTTTGCCACAAGCCACCTGGGAGACACACCAAACATGTGGAAGAAGGTGCTCTGGTCCGATGAAACCAAAATCAAACTTTTTGGCCACAATACAAAACAATATGTTTGGCGTAAAAGCAACACAGCTCATCACCCTCAACACACCATCCCCACTGTCAAACATGGTGGTGGCAGCATCATGGTTTGGGCCTGCTTTTCTTCAGCAGGGACAGGGAAGATGGTTAAAATTGAGGGGAAGATGGATGCAGCCAAATACAGGACCATTCTGGATGAAAACCTGTTGGAGTCTGCAAAAGACCTGAGACTGGGACGGAGATTTATCTTCCAACAAGACAATGATCCCAAACATACAGCAAAATCTACAAAGGAATGGTTCACAAATAAACGTATCCAGGTGTTAGAATGGCCAAGTCAAAGTCCAGACCTGAATCCAATCGAGAATCTGTGGAAAGAGCTGAAAACTGCTGTTCACAAACGCTCTCCATCCAACCTCACTGAGCTCGAGCTGTTTTGCAAGGAAGAATGGGCAAGAATTTCAGTCTCTCGATGTGCAAAACTGATAGAGACATACCCCAAGCGACTTGCAGCTGTAATCGCAGCAAAAGGTGGCTCTACAAAGTATTAACGCAAGGGGGCCGAATAATTTTGCACGCCCCACTTTTCATTTTTTTCTTAGTTAAAAAAGTTTCAAAAATCCAATAGATTTCGTTCCACTTCACAATTGTGTCCCACTTGTTTGTGATTCTTCACAAAAAATTAAAATTTTATATCTTTATGTTTGAAGCCTGAAATGTGGCAAAAGGATGAAAAGTTCAAGGGGGCCGAATACTTTCGCAAGGCACTGTATAGCATGTTCAAACTGCTTACAAAATTCAACGCAAGCTATCATAAATGAATTGTCATTTAATTCGTGAGCAGAAACAGAGATCTGGTTGTTGGTATAATAATTACCAGCAATTATATCAATTAGCTTAGGAAAACAGCACATTAGTAATTTAATCAAATATAATTTATATTACCACAGTTTTATATAGTACAAAAAACAAGCAAGCCATCCTAAAATGTTATACCTTCAGTAATAGCGTAAAAAGACTTGCGAGTTACCTTGTGTGTTCACTATGCCTTGTTGCAATGTACAAACAAATAAATATATATATAAATCCAGCTGCTGACACTGTCCCATATGAATGTGCCAAGATGTATTCAAAACAATAGTGCCGCTCTGTCTCTACATCCAAGTGTCTCCTATATATTATATTTAATTAACATTTGAATAGATGACAATTATGAAAAAACTGAGATAAATTAAAATAAAGTGAAAATAAACATGCAAAGTAAATGTCCTCCAGTGCACTGCTTCAGTGCCTAATAAAACACAAGTCCATCAGTGCATATCCTTTGTGAAATTCTTTATATTGGTTAATCCGTGCAATAGTCTCTCGTGCTCCCCCCCCCCCAGTGGTATTATCCTCACATCAGGGAGTGTGACTAAGTTTGGTCAATCAGCGCTGGTGAGCCACCCCTGGGCTTAATTAAAAAGGATCTTCAGGCTCCTGTGCTGATCCTTAGATCAGTCTCCTCCCTACACGTAGATGGAAAACAATCTACATAGTGTTTATGATGTTTAAAAACACACATTTCATTAAAAAGTCAATAGAGCTATTCACAATCTTATGGTGCTTCCAGCACACCAATCTCTAACATACAGTCTGTCATTAACACCAGATAGAGCCGCACAGCCTTTATCTGTCAGCAACTCATTGCTCCTCATGAAGCTGCCGCTGCCTACAATGTCCTCGCCCCTCCCCTACGCGTGTCGACACAGGGATCACTTGTCTTCCTCAGGGAGATTGCTATCGATAGCAATCCCCCCGAGGAAAAGTCCATCCAAAGTTGTGGGCCTTTAGCAGTAAATGACAGCTGTTTATGATGTGTTAAACAATTTTTTGAAATTAACACAAGATCTACACCAGATACCAAACAATTGTATACAGAAGTAACTACTCCCCCATCCACAGTGGGAAACTGCACCTAATTCTTCTTCTTTGAGACCCAAAATTAGGCCTCTTACACATGGGAGTAAAAAACGTCACTTTTTAATTGATCTGGATATAGATGCATTGTAGTCTATGTAACCACATATACAGCTTATAAAGATAAGTAATAAAGCGATGAGTACAGAGCGGTAAAATAAAAACAGAAAATGTTACGTTTGACTGCACTAATTTATTCATGTTTATGCGCCTATGCGTGTACATAAGCGTATATTGCCATACTGGCAATGAAGAAGAATTGTGCTTGTATTATGCTCTATTGCGTGCATTTACACAAGGTCTTTATAAAACATTTTAATTAGGATCTTTTTATCAACAAGATCCTAAATATAAAAATCTATAAATTCTTATGTCCGTGTGCAACTGACCATAAAAAAAATTCCAAGTAATTACTGTCCACCAATTATTTCCTGCTATTATTTAGCCCTAAGTGATTGCTTTTTATTTAACAGTGAGAGCCAAGGACTGCCATTTTTACAGGTTTTAGCTTTTAATTTCTTTTACTGAGATTTTATTAAAGTTTTTCCAATATAACAAGAGAAATAAAGCAGTATAGAAACTAAATGTGCACTGAAAATATCAGTACACATTGTACAAATATTGCTCCCCAAATGCAAATGCTAATACTGTAGCAGAATATGGGTAAAACAGGACTTACAGAACATCAATGTGTAAGAATAGGCTGAGCATCTAAGACATAAGGGTCATATGTGCTTAAAAAAATGCCAAAGAAAAAAAAAATCAGCATCCAGGCGGTCGAGGCAATATCGTGCAGTCAAAACCACCAATGTCTCCACGATTCAGTAGCACAAATTAAAGATATGAATGGGAGGCCTGGGCAAAACAAAAGAAAAAAAACATAATAATTTAGGTGGCCATGGCCTACCCTGTTCATATGGAGCCAACAGGAGCTCAACAATAAGGAAGCAAAGCACTTAAGGGCAGGCTGCAAAAAAAAACAGAATAAAAGAAAGAGCGGGAGAGGAGAGGGAAAATGAGAAGGGTACCCCAGAGTTTTTTTAAGCTGTACCACATAGAACCTTTACAGATCTAAAAATCGGGAGGTCATTTGAGAGGGCGGAAGGTGGTCTATCAAGGGCTGCCAAATCCATTGGAATTTGTTATACTTGTCCTCAAGGATCACCATCAACCTTTTGTTGATGAACCAAGTTCTTAACCTATTCAAAGCTAAGAAGCGGTGTCCTCCAAGACTGCGCTACAGTTTTCTTCGTCACCATAAAAATATGAATGATTAGAGTACGTTCCCAACGAGTAGCGTCTGTGATAAGTTTATGTAAAAGTGTCTCCCATGGGTCTCTCCCTGTAAATTCACGTGGCGACCCATATCGACCAATGTGTACACCCTAATCTATAGCCTCCGGACTTTAGAACCGGTCCACCATATATGTTTCACATCACTCAAATCTGGGCAACCTCGAAGACAAGTGAATGGGTACGATGGTAGACATTTTGTGATCCTAGCTAGCCTACCAGCGAGACAACTTTGAAAGAATTTTCAAGAGCCAGAACATTATGAGAGGATTTGAACATGGTCTTCCATCATTTGCGCCAGTCATCTGGCTGTGGATTAGAACCAAAGTCTTTTTACCTATTTAGAAGGGTGGTAGGGTTGGTTCTACATCTGGTCTCAAAAGCAGTAGACAATAATGAATGTTTGTGATGGTTCGTAAGAGACTCCATAAAGTGGCAAATTTGTATATAACAAAAATGTTCAGTTTTCAGGGATCTCGTGAGTCCCCATAAGTATTCATATGAACAGACTCCTCTGGCTGTGAGCAGAGAACAAACCATGGTGTGTTGCTATGGCAATTTCTATGGTGACTTTATAATAATAATATAGAGTTTAGGTAGTAAAAGGATGTGTAAAGAGCCCCTTCCCTCCCCCTCCATTGACTGGAAGTTCTTTGCTGGAAATGGGTGGGAGGGGCCCCTCCCCCTCCATTGATCAGGAAACAGGAAAGGGGGGGGTTTGAAAAGGTTTTGGTGGAGAGACATGTTTTTGAACAACAGTTGTGTTTGGGAAGGACAAAGGAAGGAGTTGGTCTTTGGAAGGAGAAAGGAAGAAGGCATCCCTGCCTGAAGCTGGATAACTTTGGAGACACTTTTGGGAGTTGGACTGAGCAAGGAACTATGGACATTACATCTTGACTTCCAAGTTGAGTAATTATTTAGTTTACTTAATGTATACGGTACATGTTGTACATGCTTATATATATTTGTAGGCATATATTTTGTAAGCTATAAGTTAAGTGTGTTGTATTGTGCATCCTACAGTTGTATGTGCAGATTTTTTCTTGTTTAGTAAAGCATTGATACACTACAGAAGTTTAAGCTTCCTTGATTTTACCACAGAGTAACCTTAATAGATAGACGTAAAGCAAAACAATGGGGGCTCGTAGCCAGAATTTGTGCTAAAATTTCAACAGAAGCTGACCTGTTTTCTGTGGTGTGTTTTGTTGCTTGTACTGGGGGAAAAATGCTGCGTACACTGTTTAGGAAGAGTAAAGCTGCAAAGGTTTCTGGTGTCCAGGAGGACTTGAAGGCGTGCACCCTTCCTATCTGGGCCAGAAATAGTCAGTGGATGTCTGTTGCAAAGGAACTGGCTGGATATGCTTCTCCTTTGAACAGAGCTTGGGGGGATGGAGTCTCTGATCTTTCCTCAGATTTTAGTCTCAAAAGTTTTGGGTTCAGTAAGGGAGAGATGCGGGCAGTTGCTGTGTTTGATTTTCATGTCCTGCATGCTCTACATATTGAATCTGAAAATAGAGAAAAGGCAGAATTAGAAAGAGATTTAATAAAGAAGCAGCTTGCAGTGGCCTCCAAGTGTTTTAAAGAAACTGCAAGCAAGGCAAAAGATTTAGAAAGTAGGGTAATTAAAGTTAAACCTGCAGTGGCTTCCAACAGTGTTCAAACCGCTGTAGGCCGAGCTGAAGATTTGAATGAGCGGTGTGCAGCCCCCATGAATAAATCTAATGATGCTCTAACAAAGGACAAAGGCCCAAAGCCTGTAAGCAGAAATAGGACATGTGCTACTGTTACTTCTCATAACCAGGAAGCTGAGGATTTGATCAGCTCAAATTACAGAGTTGATTCAGATACAAGGAAGGCAAGGCCTATGATCTCCAGGAGACACATGTGGATTGATTTACTTAAGGTGGGGGTCCCTAGAGAGGAAATAGATGGGATCCCTACACCAGCATTGTTTAAGAAGTGGAAGCAAATGGTTGGGAATGGTAGATTCAGACACATTAAGTGTTTCTGTTGCCACAAAATGGGGCATTTTGCAAAAATGTGCCATACTGTGAAGCAGCAGGCCTCTGTTCTTCCAAGGACGGCACGGAGAGACATGCAAGTTTATTCGGTACGTTGGAAGTCATGGCCTTTCCGTGAAAGTGTTTCAAGGCAACAGTGGGCACCCTACAATAGTTTTGCAGTTACAAATGGGCAGATAGAGAAATGTGAGCAGTGAGCTATGTTTTTGGCACAGTTGGAAATTAACATATAATCTGCTTTTGTCTCTTACTCTTTTCAGATATTGAGCATCGAGAGGTGGAGCAGGCAGAGCAGACGACCATGCTGGGTGGGAGGAGGAAGACCAGAAGAGAGCTTGATGAAGATGCGGATGATGTCCTAAAGGTGGCTGAATTGGAGTGGATTTTCATCTGAGCATTTCCTTATGGCCAAGAGGACAACAGACTTTCATCTGGGACTTTCTTTACACAAACTGCCAAAGACATTAACCCTGCTCAAAAGTAATGTTGCAGCCTTCCAGGGACGAAAAAGTCTGATCGCCCAGATGGGGGTCAAAAGGGAATTTTTTCCTCCCGTTTAGGTTTTTTTCGCCCTTTTCTGGACAAAAGGTTTTAAGAAGTTTTCTATATTATTCTATAAAGTCAAGAGGTGGTATGTGTTGCTATGGCAATTTCTATGGTGACTTTATAATAATAATATAGAGTTTAGGTAGTAACAGGATGTGTAAAGGAGTTGGTCTTTGGAAGGAGAAAGGAAGAAGGCATCCCTGCCTGAAGCTGGATAACTTTGGAGACGCTTTTGGGAGTTGGACTGAGCAAGGAACTATGGACATTACATCTTGACCTCCAAGTTGAGTAATTATTTAGTTTACTTAATGTATACGGTACATGTTGTACATGCTTATATATATTTGTAGGCATATATTTTGTAAGCTATAAGTTAGGTGTGTTGTATTGTGCATCCTACAGTTGTATGTGCATATTTTTCCTTGTTTAGTAAAGCATTGATACACTACAGAAGTTTAAGCTTCCTTGATTTTACCACAGAGTAACCTTAATAGATAGACGTAAAGCAAAACACATGGTAAGATCCTTTTGTTTCCACCATTGAAAACTTGAGGATTCTTCATCCCAGGTGGGAACAAGGAACAGTTAAGCAGGGGTAAAAGAGGAAGATGAGGGGACAGAAAGCGGGTGGAGTCTTCAGCTTTTAATTTTGTGACCAACTTCCCAATATTGGTTAAAACAAGATCAAATTGATGCTGGAGAGTTCTGACCCCTCATTTATAACATGTCAGGGTATTTCTAAGAGAAGAGAAGACCCAGAACAAGACATAAATTCATGCAAATCCTGCTGAGCCTGGTGCCATGAACTACCTGGTGCTAAAGGGTATATAGGTAAGTAGCGAATTTATCCATTGGGATATTGGCCTTTCAGCACATATGTGTGCTAAGCTGGTGTCCTTCAGTAAAGCCAGCTGTTTTTTTTAATTAAAAATAGAAAACCTCACAAAAGTCAGGGGATCGGTAAAGCAGGACCTATTGGATTATACTACAATAGTGGGTCGGTAAACTGTCAATGCAGTAAACTGTTTAAAGTTAGTTCTCAGTCAGTCATTTTCATTTCTTTAAACCTGAACTAAAAGAAAAATGCCATTGTTGACCACCTTGTTAAAAACATCAGTTACTTAGCCATTTCCTGAATTAATATCTTGGAAAACTGGCCTAGAACAAGCATGTGACAAGGCGAGTCAGAGCGAAGACGGAACTCCACATTTGTATTCTTGTTCTTGGTCTGAAGAGTCAGGAAAGACAGTCTACATATTTCCCCTATTACAGGTTTCCTTTAGGCCTGGCTCCCATTAGTGCAATTTCCAAAATGATTTGTGTTGCACAGAATCGCACAGCATTTTTGTACGTGTCAGGTGCTACTTTGGTGCAGTTGGAAACACACAAAACACTATTTACCGGTAATTCATTTTTATTATTCAAAGCAAACTCACTCATCCATTCATGTATCCATGCTTTAATTTGCTAAACAATCACATAAAAAAAAAACACACCCTAGCATTTCGGACTGTGGCCATCTTGAGAAAGGGCAGGTGACTCCTGTAGCATTTACTTCCTGGAATCCATCTGCCCTTAGCTCAGACATGCAGACAGGTGGGTGTGCTTGGCTTAGAAAACCCATCCTCCCTTCCTGAATAATTCTAGTATGTATTATTTGCCTAGGCCTGGAAACCAGGAAATAAGTGAAGAAATGTAAAAAAAAAAAAAAAGTTTAAAAAAGTAAATATGATATTCTTTTCATATCTATTTTCTAATGCTAGGAGCATAAGGCTTTAAAATAGTCAATGTTTATAGAGAGTAAAGTTCTGCTTTAAAGCAAATTAAACCAACTCTGCCTCAATGGGAAAGGGTTAGTATCAAGGCTTTCCAGTCTATTCCTGCCTCATGCACATTCCTATTGGCCAGTAAGACAAGTACATCCTAGGGAAATCATTTCATGTTATTTTAGGTTGAAGCACAATGTACTGTGAATTTTGTGTAAATACTTTTATAATATTTAACAAACATCAGCATATTGTAACATTTAACAAAATTTTAATTCTGGAATGGAACTTGCAAAAGACGAGGCTTCAGGGCTACTAAAGCTTAGCATGCGAGGTCACCCCTGCAAAAATAAGAAATTTAAAGACAACCAACAGTTGCTAATTCCACAATGGTAGCATTTATTTAAAGATTAAATGTAATTTCTGCAGCAAACATACTTGCCTCAGATTATGACAGATTAACCTTTAAATACAATACAATAACCACCAACACTAATGCTGCGTACACACGATCATTATTCACGGCGGTTAAAAAACCGCCGTGAATAATGACATTAAAAACGAGGGAACGGCTTGTTCCCCACACACGATCGTTTTTCACGACATTTTTTCTCTTGTCGAGAAAAACGACCGTCTGTGGGCTCCGCGGCAGTGTTTCTCTATGGGAAAACTGCCGCGGAAAAAATGTCGGGAAAAACGACGAGAAAAATTAGAACATGTTCTAATTTTTCTCATCGTTTTTAATGCCGTTTTTCTCGTCGAGAAAAACGACAAAATGCCCACAGACTATCGTTTTTCTCGTCAAATGGAAAAAATGTCGTTTTTCTCAACGAGAAAAACGGTCGTGTGTACGCGGCATAACTTTCATACAATTTCTAGGATTTCAAATTCAGTGCATCAAAGTTAATATGTTTAAAATAAATATGAACACGTACAACTGCAATAATGTATTTCAACACAAAATTAAACATATTTGTAAAATGCTAGTGAACAGCCATTATGCAAAAGGTTCTAATTGACATTTTCCAGGAAGGATTCAAAAAGTACTGCTATCTTGTCTACCAGTTTTATTTAAATATGTTACCTGGAGCTAATGACAAGCTCATGCTAAGGACCACTGAAGGGTAATTAGAACCCATTTCTACTGAGCTTCTTTCCACGCAGTATATCAATGTTACCAAGAACTACTTGAATTTGCGATAATTATCCATCAATAAACAACAACTCAGACACATCAGCCAATGGTATGTCAATTTGTGCTGGGAATGCTGTATGGTCATGAGGACCCACGTTGGGGAATAATTACATTAGATAACAGCAAGTAATCTGAATGCCTTATCAATTTTGTATGCTTATTTGTCAAAGGACAACCATACTCAAACTATTCTGATCTAACTGCCACAGTCTGACTATTCATGAAGAAAAAGATTGCCAAAGTTAAAGCCCAACTCCAACCTCTAACTGTTAAACTCTTCTAAAAAAAAAAAAAGTGTCATTCTGTTTTGCTACAGAAAGTTAAATTTGAACTTGGTATGAATATTTTTGAATAGTTACAGTGCCTTGCAAAAGTATTCACCCCCTTGGCATTTTTCATGTTTTCTTGCCTCACAACCTGGAATCCCCAAACAATCCATTGGATTGTTTGGGGATTTGCATAATTTAATTTACAGAACATGCCCACAACTTTGAAGATTTTTTATTTTTTTTTATTGTGAAGCAAGCAACAAATAGGTCATAATAACAGAAAAAGTCAATGTACATAACTATTTACCCCCCTAAAGTCAATTCTTTGTAGAGCTACCTTTTGCGGCTATCACAGCTCCAAATCGCTTTGGATAAATCTCTATGAGCTTGCCACATCTTACCACTGTGATTTTTGCCCATTCCTCCTTGCAAAACTGCTCCAGCTCCTTTAAGTTTAATGGTTTGCTCTTGTGAACAACAATCTTCAAATCTGACCACAGATTTTCTATTGGATTAAGGTCTGGGCTTTGACTAGGCCATTCCAACACATTTACATGTTTCCCCTTAAACAACTCAAGTGTTGCTTTAGCAGTGTGTTTGGGGTCATTGTCCTGCTGGAAGATAAAGCTCTGTCCTAGACTCAAATCACACACAGAGTGGTACAGGTTTTGCTCAAGAATATCCCTGTATTTAGCACTATCCATCTTTCCCTTAACTCTGACCAGTTTCCCAGTCCCGACTGCTGAAAACCTCCCCACTGCATGATGCTGCCACCACCATGTTTCACGGTGGGGATGGTGTTCTTTGGGTGATGTGATGTGTTGGATTTGCGCCAGACATAGCGTTTTCTTTGATGGCCAAAAAGTTCAATTTTAGTCTCATCAGACCAGAGCACCTTCCTCCATACATTTTGGGAGTCTCCCACGTGCCTTTTCGCAAACTCAGAATATGCCATTTTGTTTTTTGCTGAAAGTAATGGCTTTATTCTGACCACTCTGCCATAAAGCCCAACTCTATGGAGCATACAGCTTATTGTCTTATGTACAGATACTCCAGTCTCTGCTGTGGAACTCTGCAGCTCCTCCAGGGTTACCTTAGGTCTCTGTGCTTGCCCGGTCTGTGAGTTTTGGTGTGCGGCCGTCTCTTGGCAGGTTTGCTGTTGTGTCATCTTCTTTCCATTTGGTTATGATAGATTAGGTGTTGCTCCTAGGGATCATCAAAGATTTGGATATTTTTTTATAACCTAACCCTGACTTGTACTTCTCAATAACATTGTCCCTTACTTGTTTGGAGAGTTCCTTGGTCTTCATGGCAGTGTTTGGTTAGTGGTGCCTCTTGCTTAGGTGTTGCAGCCTCTGGAGCCTTTCAAAAAGGTGTGAATATGTAATGACAGATCATGTGACACTTAGATTGCACACAGGTGGACATCATTTCACCAATTATGTGACTTCTCAAGGTAATTGGTTGCACCAGAGCTTTTTATGGGCTTCATAACAAAGGGGGTGAATACATACGCACATGCCAATTATCCGTTTTTTATTTCTGAAAAATTGTTTTATGTATATATTTTTCTAATTTTACTTCACCAACTTAGACTATTGTTTTCTGATCCATCACATATAATTCAGATAAAAAAAAAAACACTGAACTAAATGCTATAATGTAATAAAATGGGTAAAAAGCCAAGGGGGTGAATACTTTTGCAAGGCACTGTATTGGTCCAGCTTGGCCATACCTGACCTGACCAATCCCCATGGAAGTTTTAAATCACTCTAGCAGGCACAACTACTACAGTGATCAACCACTAGCTTCCGGGTCCAGTGCAGAGCAGCTTCCGTGCTGCTTTATGCACACAGGAGGCCACTCACTTGACACCGGTGCCATTTAGAGAACAATTTTGATTCTCTCAATCAATTGAAAGTGTTCTCGACTAGACAAGGTGGAGATTGTGGCATCACTGCCCTGCCTCTCTACCTCATCCAATCAGAGAAAGCTTTGCATTTATTGAGAATATGCAAAGTGTTCTCTGAATGGCACCATGCTGTGTGAGTGACCTCCTGTGTTCACTAACAGCCACTCAGCATGGGAGCTGGAAGCTAGTGGTAATTACAAGCTGGACCAATGTAACTATGCAAAACTATTCTTACCTAAACTTTATGTGTCCTATCCCAGTAACACAACAGTAAGTGAGGGGATATCTCCCCAATGTAGTTACAGACAGTAATAAAAACTTGATGAATTTTCAAACTTAACAGGAGTGCTAACCCATCCAAAATCTATTCGAAAAACAATTCTATCAAAAGTTCCAGGTTTAGATGCACTTTAAGATCTCATTTAAAGTGATTGTATAGCTTGAGTTTTTTTTTTAAATAAAATAATAAACCGGTTATACTTCTCAGCTCTGTGTAATGGATTTGCACAGAGCAGCACCGATCCTCCTCTTCTGGAGTCCCCTGATGGTGCTCCTAGCTCCTTTTTGGTGAGTGCCACTCTAGAAAGCAGCTTTCTAGGCACTCATGCAGGCTTGATCTGTCAATAGACAGACAGTACAGGTGCCCCACTCCCCCTGCTCCCTCATCACAGATTATTTTTACATCAGCTGGAGCCAATGGCTTGGGCTGCAATTAATCTGCCCAGTGAGGAGGGAGAGAACCCTACATTTTTTCACATTTACAGTTTTTTGGAAAATGAAAAAGATTTAACAAAATACTTACAATTACACTCTAAAACACAGTCTGCTATGGGTTATCTGGAGACTAAGACACTGCTTGCTGGACTGCTATGGCCTTGGCTCCATCCTGAAATAGGTAGGAACTCTAAACCCTGATGTGGGACCTGTAGATTGGCAGTGAGCCACCGTTTTTTTTTTCAATACGCCAGCATTGTGCACTGTTTGACAATTGTCCACAACTAGTTAAATTACAACTAAAGCTTATTGTATGACAGTCTAAACAAGTACTGAATCTAGTTACTATGTGATACACAAACCACATAACATAAAATTAAAAACTGTATTTACCTTCCTTGACTGAGCAAGCTCTTCTCCTACATAAGAGTTGCAATTCAGGAGCAGTGCAGCATTGTTGCCCCACCATCACAGGAAGCTGGGAATTTACTGACTGGCTCAACAAGTATTTGTGGGACGTTGCAAGAGAACTAAGCGAAAACTGCTGCATTTAGGATTAAGTGGGAGAGCACAATTTTACTTTAAACAAAGTGTAGTTTGTGAATCTGTTACAAGATTTCTTATCTGAAGGTCCTGCCAGTAACAGCACTTTCTATTGCATTCTGACAATACCAAGCCACCTCCTTGGAATTAGTAGCAATGTTGTCAGCCTGCCATGTGTGCACCTTCAGTTGGCCATTGAGCTGCCTGTAAAATATCTAGGGGCGTTCCTTTTATCAGGCACAGTGCAAGTTCTTTTCCATAACATATAGCTGGTTCAAATGAATATCACGTTCTGGAATGTATAGGAGGTACTCTTTACCATGTAGGAAAATTGTAAAGTAAATATTGCTCACAATAATTCTCAATATCAATTTTAAGATTTGGAATGGAAAAAAATGGCCTTGTGAAAATATGCTATCTTTAAGAGGATTTAATAGCAAAAGGGTTAGAGTCAAATCTTTTATATTATAAACATTGAATTACTGTTTACAAATGAGAAAATTACATGAAACTAAATGGTTATAGATAAACAATAGCCACTACTTAAAAGGGAGTAATTTGGGCATACCTCTTATTTTTATCCTCAATTTGAAGAATGAAAATAACATCATCGGACGCTTGTAACTTTGAGCTGCTTTCTCCCCATTTCAGCTTGAGGCTCTGGGGTCCAGCTGCAGCACACTCCAACCGAGGAGGGAGGGGAGGAAGTGGGTTTGTTTTTACACTGATTGTATGACTGAAAGGACCAGCACCAATCTCATTCACTGCCTGGATCCGAATTCTGCAAGATAAAAGAAAAATTAATTGACAACTGCCACATAGCTTAACTATAGTTTATTCTAAAACTGCATTGTAAATTAGAGAGAGAAAGCATTACATGACCTTTTGGAAAAATGGCTGCTAGATACATAAAATTGCTAGAAATGTTCCTAAACACAATAGAGTCTTCATGTATTTGGGTAATTCAACTATATAAATGTTACAAGAATCACAACCCAGTCTCCTTTAGAATGACAGTCAGTGGAAGGGGTCATGACTCTGCTTTCTACATGACTTATAATGTAGTCTAAATAATAAAAGCTTACAGCACATCAAGGAGCATTCAAAGTTAAACGCTTTCCCATTACAAACCACTAAAGTAAGCAGGAATGTGGTTTATACAGCAGCTTTTTAATACTAGGTTAATCATAATAAAACATTTGAAACCGAATGGAAACTGGCCACCGTAATCATACATTCAGAAACTGTTTAAAATAAGTAAGGTGTGGGAAGTCAACTTTTATCAGTTCCTAAAACTGTAAATACTGTATATATATTTGTGTAAGCAAGGCCTAGACATGTGCACACTGAAATATTTTGTTTCGGAATTTCGCTTTCATCCGAAAAATACATGTATTTAGTTACTCCCGAAATTTGTTTTATTTATTTAGTTTGTCGTTAGAAATTGCATTAGTCCGAAAATCTGAATTAATTAAGGTTGAATCTGTCATTGAAGGCTTATGGTGTCTGTCGAATGTTCAAAGAAGATTCGACGGAGCAGCGAAACTGTACAACGCCGCAATCGTACATTTCCGGTCGAATGTTCCGCCTTCAAGCTATAGAAGAATTCTAATGTATGACTAGTAATAATTATATTTATTAATTATTATTACTAGTCAACCAACATTAGAATTCTTCTATAGCCTATGGGCGGATGCATTTGACTGGAAATGTACAATTGCACGTCGTACAGTTTAGCTGCTCCGTCGAATCTTCTTAAAACTTTCGACAGACACCATAAGCCTTCAATGACAGATTCAACGTTTGTATGTTTTTCGATGCTTTGTCGAATCTTGGTCGTTCATGTCGAATTGTCAAGTTAGTTTTAGCTATTTTACTGCTCCTCCTCTTTGGTTACAATCAGCCAATAACATTCATCATCATCATTTTTTTTATTTTACTTCCCCCACCCAATTCCAGCAGCGATCTTTTCTCTCTATGTCGAATCTTTTCTCTCTATAA
The DNA here is from genome assembly GCA_029206835.1 of Rana muscosa. Taxonomy (NCBI): domain Eukaryota; kingdom Metazoa; phylum Chordata; class Amphibia; order Anura; family Ranidae; genus Rana; species Rana muscosa. Next base: position 700,931,485 of record CM055122.1, read on the forward strand.
TGTCGAATCTTTTCTCTCTATGTAGAATAATCTTGGACTAATAGAGTTAAGGTTAGGCACATTCGACCACAGGTTCGATGGACACAGATTGTTATTGTCAGCGTCATGTCGAATCTCCTATCTATATCGAACTGTTGTCGCAAGGAAAACGAAAATAAAGCATTTGTTTATGTCGGATCTTTCGGTTTTCTGATTCTGTGCTTTCGTTTTCGTTTGTTAAAACGATAACGAAAATACCTGAAATTCGGACGAAAATGCATTCGGACGAAAACGAATGCACATGTCTAAAGCAAGCTGTATTCCACATGACATGGTTCATTAACCACTAAAATGTAATACTAACATATAATCACACACATAGGTTGGACTTGATAGACTTGTGTCTTTTTTCAACCTTACCTACTATGTAACTAGTTTTTGGAGTAAACTAAATATTGGTATGTGTAAATTCTAACCATGAAAATACTTTTTCTTGAAGGTCTTTAAACTACATGAACCTGTAACGAGACTGTAATGGCAGCGATCTCTAGCAGTTTCTTGCATCCCTGTTTCTCATAATCTCCTGCAGCATGTGCCCAGTCTCCAGCTATGTCTGTAGCATGTCCGCGGATTGAACATCTACTAAAGTATGTCTGCAGTCTGACCATTTTTTGTAGCCTTACTTACACTTGACATTATGCGATGGTGAGGTTAGGGGCCACACTTGCAGGCCCCCTCTATCAAGTAAGTTGAGCGCCATTTTCCTGGATCATTCAGCCCTCTAAGATGCTATACTAAAGACAATTTCAGTTTTATAGTCTTAAAAGTTTGTAAATGTGTAGAAATACTGTATACTGGTGTCTCTGTAATGTAATAATTTGCCAGGAAAAAGCTTGTTGCTTCTATCACGTCTAAATAAAATAGTAAATCAAAGAAGCACATAAACAGCATTACAGGCCTAGTATATTGAAGATTTAAACTGTTTAGACAACGTTTCATGTAAACCATTCATTTTTACAGCAAAATGATCAGAATTTTATTTTTATTTACAATACAAAAGCTATTCCACTCGTGGAATGTTTTTCTTGATTTTAGAAATAAGGAGTACTTTGTTTAGACAGATTGGAAATACAAGGATTAAAATGGGTTTTATTAACCACTTAAGCCCAGGACCATTTTGTAGCTAAAGGACCAGGCCGCTTTTTGCGATTCGGCACTGCGTCGCTTTAACTGACAATTGCGTGGTCATGCGACGCGGCTCCCAAACAAAATTGCGTCCTTTTTTTCCCACAAATAGAGCTTTCTTTTGGTGGCATTTGATCACCTCTGCGGTTTTTATTTTTTGCGCTATAAACAAAAATAGAGCGACAATTTTGAAAAAAAAACAATATTTTTTACTTTTTGCTATAATAAATATCCCCAAAACTATGACAGAAAACAGACGATCAGTGGCAGTCTCACTAGGAAGCACGGGGAGAGGTTTGTTTACACTTACCTCTCCCCGTTCTTCAGCTCTGTGACCCGATTGCGGGACACCGGCGGCGATCGGGTCCGTGGGTCCGGTCACGGAGCTCAGGACCTGGTCGCGAGCTCGACACACGGCTGGGCATCTTAAAGAGGACGTACCTGTACGTGCTTGTGCTCAGCCATGCCATTCTACCGACGTATATCAGCGTGAGGCGGTCCTTAAGTGGTTAATACCCACAACTGTCAGTAACCTATAGCAACCAATCAGTCTTATCAGCCAAGCTGTACTTTCCAGGGAAATGCTCCTTGAAATGTGGTATTAATAAAAAGCCCATAGGTTTTCTTTACATATTTTATACACATGTGACTATGTTGCTGTTCATATATTATTACTGGGCTCCTAGACTGAAACGTAAAATTAGGTCTCTCACATATGCAGCTTTCTCAGGAATGCCCTGTGTTTCCCTCTGGAATTCTTATTTTCTCATATAACCAAACAAATGCCGATTTTACGTCATACAAGATCTGTTCTGTATGTGGTACATTTTCCAAAATATATTTCTGTATTAACAAATGCAGTACAAGTAAATTACTGTTTAAATATTGTATATATAAATAAAGTAAGTTTTGTACTGTTAAGGTACAAACAAAAATGCACAATGGAAACATGGAAATCTATTCTTCTTTTTTTTTTTTTTAAGTCAGCCTGAGATACTTTAGTATAAAAGAAAACTGTAGGGGGTAAGTAATGTTATTGTTAACGTTGCTGTAATCTGGCCAATTTCACAACTGAATGCAACTAGAAATATATGTAAGTCTTGTGTAGAAAAATCTTAAATTTTCAGACCCATTGGGTTCTCTCTATATATTTATTAAGGGCAGACTGCTGAGTTTGTGCTTCTGCATACAAGGTTACAAATTGCACCTACCTACCATCTGTAACATAGAAGGTCATAATGAAATTTGCTTTAAAGTTATAGTATTTTGCATATATCTATGGAGTTCTTTTTTACAAATCACTAACACTTTTTTCATGCACACATCTTTTAAGGCAAACATAATTTACAAAGTTTTATATTAGGATGTAGCCAGATACCCAAATGTACATAGAGCTTAAAATTACAATACCATGGATAGGGACATTTTTTAAACCTGCTCCCGTCTATTTTCTTTGCCTTGAAAAAATATTTTTACTAGGTATGAGGGCCGGAGTTTGGTTCATGCCAAAAATTTGTGAAGTCAGCAAAACCCTGAATGTATCGCTAAACTTTTTGGAAGTTTATGGGAGGCCAATTTGTTTTCCCTGTTTTTCTAAAAATACTGTTGTGAGGAGAGAGATGTTTTTGTTTTTTCATGTGGCCTAAAGGAACACATTGGGAATACTCAAATCCTTTCAAATTATGCTTAAGGGATGCCTTTAAAAGTGACATTTAGGCCTCATGCCCACGGACATTTTTACAGCCACGTTTTTGAGCGTTTTTTACAGCTTAAAAACGCCTGTCCATGTTAGTCTTTAGCTTCATGCCCACCTAGGCGTTTTTGAGCTGCAAATAGCATAGGTGTTTTTAAGCTGTAAAAAAAACCCAGGACCGGTGCGTTCCTCGGCGTCGATGTTAGGCATAAAAAAACGCGAAGCATTAAAAAACGCTCAAAAACGCCGCAATTGCGTTTTTGAGCTCCAACGTTTTTTGTTTTTTTTGAAAAAAATACGGTCAAAAAATGTATACAATAACATGGACAGGCGTTTTTAAGCTGTAAAAAAGGCTCAAAAACGCGGCTGTAAAAACGTCCGTGGGCATGAGGCCTTAAAAGAAAACCTGAAATAATTGTCTCTACCGGAAAAATTAGTACAAGGGTAGTCATTCCCAGAAAGTGAAATGAAAACAAACACACAGATCTTAAGAAATTTCTTCAATAACAATATTTGAAAAAATGTCCATAAGTATGGGGAATCTGAGGGCAATTGTTTAGGGAATAATATTTTTTGTATTAGGTTGGCACTTTACAGGATATTTGTTTTAAACATCCAAAAACCTTCCTGGTTTTAAAAAAGGTGTTAAGGTGAGAACAAGTAACACAGGGAGTTTGGTATTGTATGGTTTCACGCATCACCCTAGGAGTCACCTCTTTTAGGATTCTTCGATTAGGTTGGACATTTTTACAGATACAAGAACTTCATACTAAGAACTGGAGGAAGAATGGATTCTCTGTAATTAAACTCATATGATTGTGATGGATGGGTTGATTACTGAATGAAGGAAACTATCCTCTTAGGTGACTGAATGCAACATAAAAACCCTGGTGATTCTGGTGCCTTGCTCCTCCTGCATTCACAGTTTAAGAATAAATGACTTATTAAACACCTCTGGTGCTCTCCTGATTAAGTAGTCTATTTTATATCTGTGAAATTGTTGTACAATCACCCCACTAGACTGACTTAGAAACTACATTGGTATAGCTGGTTATATAATATTTTATGCACATAAGCTTATATTGAGTATAATGGTAAGACCAGAAAACATCCCTTCTATTGTTGGGACTATTATATGTCAAAAATCGTTGTAAGTTGTATATAAAATACATCAAACTTTATTGATACAAAATATAAATTTGATAAAAAGTTAAAAAGTTGGCAAAATAGCGGCTTGTAATTAAGTTTACATGTAACACAGTTTGGAATAATATTATCCTGTATACATCTGTCAACATATGTGTATCGTATCTAATTATGTTCTTTTATTATATTTTCCTATACAATTACACCCCTGATAAAGAATCAAAAACCCTGATTCAAAACACGCTGATTAGCTCTGTCCTCCAGTAGATACTGAAGTTGAAAGGATAATATTATTCCAAACTGTGTTACATGTATACCTAATTACAAAGTCACTATTTTGTCTACTTTTTAACTTTTTATTGGTTATATTTTGTATCAATAAAGTTTGATGTATTTTATATACAACTTACATTAATTTTTGACATAGAATAGTCCCAACAATTTCTGATAACAGAGACCCTGAAGAATAAAGTTTCAATTTTTTATGCCGAACAATATTTGCACAGCCATATTTAAAATGCAAAATTTTAGGAAGAATTAAACTTTAATGAATTTTAGTGCACACAAACACAATATAATAACCAACTTTTGGTAAAATATTAAATATGTTACGCCAAGTAAATCGATGTAAATAGATATCGATACCAAGCATGTCATGCTTGGAAATTGCATATGACTGTGGAACAGTGACAAACTATGGTACCTAAAAATGTCAATGCTTTAAAAGCCTTTACAGGTCATCTGTTTAGAGTACTAGAATGCTGGTGATAGAATTATTGCTCTGACGTTCACATTTTATTATTAATTTTTTTTAAACTTTTTTTTACGCTGTCCCTTTATGGCGATCACAAGGAATGAACAATATCCATTGTGATAGCAATAAGCATGACAAGTCCTCTTTATGGGGAGATCTAAGGTCTATTAGACCCCAGATCACTCCCCTCTGCCCAGAAAGTATCTGTGCAAACTGAAACCAGAAGTGACAAAGTCCTTGTTGCTTCTGGTTTCCTACATCATAGAGGGGAGGCGGTTGAAGATGTACCATCCTACCTTCCGAGTGCAACAGGGGTCGAAGCGGTGGCAGTACCGGGCTCCCCGATTGGACAGGAGAGCCCAGTAAATGTCAGGTTGCGACTGGAGCGGGGCTTCCATGTACTGAAGAAGCAATGGATCGAACTGAATAGCTGCTCAGATCACTTCTACATGAAAACTCATCGCCAGGTGAAAATGTTGATACTGGAATGATGTAGATATCATCCTGGTATAAATCGATTCAACCCAAGAACGTACTGGTTCATCCTAAGGTGTTAAAGTGATTAATCTATTGTGATGATCCAGAAAAAAAGTTATCCTTATGCAGTTTGACTGCTTTCCCTCTCCTTTTGTTCCTGTTTCAAATGCTACTCTTTAATAATACACAGAAGTTAAAGTGGTTGTAAACCGTCTCCTATACCCAGTGAAGTGAACAGCCTCAGATAATACACAGAGATTACACAAATCCTCCTACATAAGTTTTACATGTATAGCTGATGTCTTTCCCTTGCAACATTCTTTATAAAGTGCACACCGTGTTACAAATCGTGTTTCCTCTTCCAGCAGTGGGTGTGGAGTCTGGGCTTATACTGTGTAAGAGCTGATTGGAGGAAAGGCACACACCCCCCTCCACATGGGCAGAGGAAACAAAGGAACATGCAGAGCTGTTCTGTGAATAGACAAGCTCTCTGCTTATCCATCTCCAAGTTCCCTCCCTGACACAAATTTCCAGCTGTTGTTATCTCGTGTGTCAGAAGTGACTCTGCTGATAACAGAGAAAGGAGGCAGCAGAAAGACACGGGAGCTTTGGAGAAAGATAAGTAAACACTACAGATATATGTGCATAGGTCAGATTTCATGAATGGAGTTTACAACCATTTAAATCCTACTTTGCTCTACTTTAGATAAGTGCAAAAGAAATGATTTTGAAATGAAAGAAGAAGGTGAGTTTTCTAGGCTATGTCTTTGTAATGAAAGTGAAACTATACTCAACAGTTTAAAGCGGAGCTCCGCCAGAAAAAAATATTTAAAGCCAGCAGCTACAGCTACAGCAGCTGCTGGCTTTTAATATTTGGACACTTACCTGTCCTGGAGTCCAGCGACGTCCGCAGCAGAGGACGAGCGATCGCTCGTTGCTCTGCTGCTCCCTCCGCCATCCTCGCTGAGGGAACCAGGAAGTGAAGCCCTGCGGCTTCATGCCTGGTTCCCTACAGCGCATGCGCGAGTCGCGCTGCGCCGTTCTGATTGGTGCTCCTGTGTTCTGGGAGCCGAGTGTCTCCCAGAACACCAAGGGAAGTCTGCGGGAAGTGACGTCACTCCCGCAGATTCCCGGAGAGAGGACTCCTGGATGTGGGTGAAAATACCTGTCTTAGACAGGTATCTTCACCCCCCTCCCCCCTGAAAGGTGTCAATTGTGACACCGGAGGGGGGGGGAGGGTTCCAAATAGCAAAAGTTGCTATTTAGGGTGGAGCTCCACTTTAAGATAGAAGGGAGTGTGGAGCTAGGGATTGTACTAACCAGAGAAAAAAAACTGTAGGGGAACGGAAAAACATACCTACGGTACAAATAAACAGAACATCCCCTACCTGGTATCAATAGGCACCACTATTCAAATAATGCAATACAATGAATAGCAACAACATTAGAACATTTAGCTACATATTCCCCACAGCAGCGTCCAATACACTAACACTTTCGCTGCTCTGTGTCCCCCTTAACTAGTTAGGGGGCTGGCACATAAAGACAACATTATTGGCCATTACAAGCCAGTTAACCCAAGTGAAAAAGCCCCTCGCAGTGCAGTATCATTTCAGCTAATTAATCGTCGCAGTAGTTCACCAGGACTGCGAACTTGGGCTTGGGTGTCGATTCTACCTCTGACCCATACTTAAAGCTCTCCTCTAATTTTGTCAACCTTTTTTTGAACACCAGGTTTTATAGGACATTTTCTACCTTAGTAAAACAGACTTTATGCCTCCCTACTTTTGAGGTTTTTTTTTAGGTCTTTTTTTATATGCAGGAAATTGTGTAACATCTGTCCCAGACTTATTTGTTTCCACTGTATTATTTTGGCGATAAAGACATTCATTGAAATAGTATGGAATATTTGGTATATTACCAATGCAATGCTTACCCTCAACTCTAATCCATGGTAAAATACAAATTGCATATCAAAATAAAGCCAATCATGACCACTTCAGCTCTCACATCTGTACAATCCTTATGGACCAGGACAATTTTTACATTTCCACTTTGGGCATGTTTATTTAGAAATAACTTTGGCATTACTCAATCCTTCACTGCCACAGTACTACTTTCGCAACGCAAACTGACTGATGGTTAAACAGTAAATAGATGGACAGACGAACAAAGCTCTGATCACTTTCAGATACAGGGCTATCAATCTACGGCCTCTCTGGCTATTTAAAGTGTAGAGGATATGTTAGTGGTCACTAAGGGTGAATAAGTGGTTAAATAGAAACACATTTTCTTTAAAGCACAGAGCGGACATTAGTGGTCTAATAAACTCCTGATGTCTCCTTAAAACTTCATAAAATATTTTAAAGCTCCACAAACACGCACATACGAGCATAAACGCGCATACACAATTGCACCATACATATCAGGTATTGTCACGCATGTTGAAGTGAAAGCAGAGATTCTAGGGCCATCTTTCACTTGTAACACAAACTAATGACCTGTAAAGGTTTCAAAACATTTTTATGGAAAATTGTATGTACTGTAATTATTCATGCAAATTTAAGGATTGACATGTTTGATATCCATTTACTCAACATGGCATCATCTTTTATATTGTACAAAAAAATAATAGGTATTATATTGTTTTTGTACATTGAAATTAATAAATGAAAGTGAAAACAGAAAGCGTTACACCCTAAACAAAAAAATTATAAAATTTAAGTTATACTGGTTTTTATCAGCAGCTACCCTAAACACCTTAATTAAATAACTAAATTGAATTAATAAATGGTTTATTTACTGAAATTATGGGTTTGGTTATCAGTTGTGCCAACATCGTGTGACATCAAAAATCTTCACCTGTTTCTATTTTATTATACAGGGTCTATGTTTTAAAAACATATATAAAATGTTTTTTGAGTTTTAGGACATCTTTAGGCCTAATATGTACATTTTAACAGTGTGAAAGAAAAGTCTCTGGCAGCATATGGGTTTAGATAAAAAAAAACAAAAACATATCGTTTTTTTGGGGAGGGGGTTTTTGTAAGTCAAAACAAAGCTTTCTTTTGGTGATATTTTCTTGAAATTATTTTATTCTTTATCCAGATTAAAGACAAAAAAGTGACACAACTAAAAATAACATACTTTCTACTTTGAGCAGTGTTCAATTTTACTGTAGAAAAATATGCATTTTATATAATATTTAGTCCTGTTTAAAATGACTTTAAAGTTATAATTCTATTACAAACCTTTGCAAGTTATTTACAAATGACATAAAGGCTTGTTTTCAATGTTTCATATGCAGCAGAATGCAAAAAAAGTTATTATCAAAATAAAATATTTGTAAAAGTTTAAAGTGATTGTAAAATTATTTAAAAAAATAAATAAAAATAAAAATAAAAAACATGTTATACTTACCTCCTCTGTGCAGTTGGTATTGCACAGAGCAGCCCGGATCCTCCTCTTCTTGGGTCCTTCTTTGTTGCGCCTGTTTTTTTTTTTAATGCATAGAATGCATTAAGTTAAATAATTAAAGGAGTTGTAAAGGCAGAAGGTTTTTAACAGTTTGAATGTAATAGCTAAAAGGAGAAGGGTAGGAAGCAGGTAATTAGGGCCAATTAGGGCAAATCAAGGGTTAAAGATTGAAGCTCCTTCCTTCAACCTACAGATAAATTAACCACTTGTCCCCCGCCCACTGTCAATTGACGGCGGGCGGAGGATACTCTCGTTCTGGGAGGACGTCATATGACGTCCTCCCTTTAAAAGCTAGGAGGCGCGCGCTCGCCGCCAGCGGCGCGCGCGCCCGCCGCGTTCACAAGGCCCCGGTGCGCGTGCCCGGCGGCCGCGATTGCCGCCGGGCACCCGCGATTGCCCGGGAAACGAGCAGGAAAGTGGATCTCTGTGTGTAAACACAGAGATCCACGTCCTGTGAGGGAGAGGGGACCGATGGTGTGTCCCTTGTACATAGGGACAACCATCGGTCACCTCCCCCAGTCAGTCACCTCCCCCCACAGTAAGAACACATTGAGGGAACATATTTAACCCCTTCCCGCCCCTAGTGGTTAACCCCTTCCCTGCCAATCACATTTATACAGTAATCAATGCATTTTTATAGCAGGGATCGCTGTATAAACGTGAATGGTCCCAAAAATGTGTCAAAAGTGTCCGATGTGTCCGCCGCAATATCGCAGTCACAATAAAAAAATCGCAGATCGCCGCCATTACTAATAAAAAAATAAAAATGCTATAAATCTATCCCCTATTTTGTACACGCTATAACTTTTGCGCAAACCAATCAATACGCGCTTATTGCGATTTTTTTTTTTACCAAAAATATGTAGAAGAATACGTATCGGCTTAAACTGAGGAAAATTTTATTTAAAAAACAAAAAATGGGTATTTATTATAGCAAAAAGTAAAAAATAGTGTTTTTTTTCCAAACTGGACGCTCTTCTTTTGTTTATAGCGCAAAAAATAAAAACCGCAGAGGTGATCAAATACCACCAAAAGAAAGCTCTATTTGTGGGAAAAAAAGGACACAAATTTCGTTTGGGAGCCACGTCGCACGACCGCGCAATTGTCATTCAAAGTGTGACAGCGCTGAAAGCTGAAAAATGGCTTGGGCAGGAAGGGGGTTTTCGTGCACAGTAGAGAAGTGGTTAAACAAAGTTACTTTGCATCTATTAATAGCATCTGAACAGTTTTTGTAACTATTGTGCTAAACGGTCCACGTTTTGTCAGCAGTTGTATTTACACACCAACTCCCAGCTGGTAATTGGTGACAAATGCAAGAAAAGGAGCAGTAAGGGGGGGGGGGGGGGCGGTGGACAGGGAATACAGTACATGCCCTGTGTACTACAATTGTCCACAGCTCCGTAAATCAGTGTGATGGTCTTCTGGAAGAAAGGAGGAGATCATGTTACCACATTGCTAGAAAAAATAAATGCTGTCAAGGAAACCGATGTGATGGCTGCATTAGTTACCGTAAGAATACGTTTGCATGTACAGAAAAATACCTGGAGGGAATCCAGTATCCTTGTGGCTACCTGTGTCCTGAACTGAAATCTCAAACACTCGTATGAGCTTTCCAAGTTATCTATTGGGAACTACAAACCTGCTTTTCTTCCTGACATTTTTTTAAACCTTATGTTGACAAAAAACACCAAAAAGATTTTTTCTGAACAATAGTATTTCTTCAGATATGAGTTTACATGATATGACAAACACATACATTTGCAGCACGCAGGAGACAAAATTAAGGTAGCTCAACAGATTCAGAGAGAGGAAGAGTGACTGGCTGGACACCTTTACCCTGCTGTACATGAACTCATTCAACTAAGTACTGTTTAGCATTGTGAAAGTGGTGGAGATAAACATCCAGAACTGACTGTAGTTCCCTGATGAACAACTGACAATAGCTCAATTACCACCCTGTGAACAATTAAGACCCTCCACAACACTCACAAACAGACAGAGCTGACTGGAACAGCTTCAGAAAACCTGCTTCATTGCCAGTACCCACTTAAGATCGTCACCCCATTTGATTGTCAGACTGGCAGTACCCATCAAGAGGGCTCCATAAGTGCCTTAGAATATCCAGCACCCACTACCCACAACCGAGTCTCTTCCTTTGACCTGTGGAAACCCTACTTACACTGCTGACCCATACATCACATCAGTTTTTCAGGGCCTATGGCCTATGTCAAGTGGGGTATGCCTGTACTGTATTACTCAAGTACAAGTGAGAAACAATACAGTTTAAGCCATGCTCACATTTGCAGTCCAGGGCTTCAAACATTGCTCAAATAAACTAGATTTTAAAGCCATTTGACAAATATGCTACCATATTTTAGTAGTATTATTAAAATAGCATTCTTCTCTTTTTCCCACTGCTGCTTCCAAACATAAACTACCATGGACCAGCTACTAACTGTTCAAACCCTGAAAACCTCTGAACTCTACGAAATGCCATAAATAAATGATGGATACTATTCCTGACCTAATAACATAAACATGACAATGAGGATTCTATTTGCAGTCTCGACAGTGCTCCTAGACCAGAAAAATATCTCACCAGTGAATTAATCATCAATGGGGTGACATGAGAATGAATTGATATAATCATTCCCAGATGATTAAGGGCTTGTGCACACAAGACTGCATTTTCCTGTGTTTTTTTAATGCTGGAAAATAAAATCCATGGGTCAAAAGAAAATAATGCTAATCAATAGGAGCTGTTCACACCAAATGTCCTGCTACGTTGACGAGCATTACGTAAAAGCACATTACATATTATACTTACACTTATACTTTGGTGTGGATGATATGCATAAAGGAATTTTTAATGAGGGCCATTTTTTTTAAACCCCTACTTACCTGGTGGTGTGTTCTGAATATTTTGGATACTTACCCAGACAGTGGATCCAGTGTTGTCCAGCAGAGATCCTCTTCTCTTCTAGCAGTGCTTGGTCGCGCACCACCATGCTTTGGTTTGATGTCATCGCGAGGCTGCCAACTATTCCGGGTTTAGCCAGCGTCCTTACTGATGACTCACCACTAGGTCCGCCCCTCCTCCTTTACTGAATGAAATGCTATGCCTCCTGGGATATGTGACGTGATCATGTATCCTAGGAGGCAAAGGGAACATATGGCACATCATTTGCCTAGGCAAGTGATGTGTAAGGGGGTGGGCCAGACAATATAAAAAAAAAAGCTAAATGCATTCAAAAAAATAGAGCATTATTTGTGTTGAAGTTTTGAGGAGGGTTTTGAGGAGGGGTGGAGAGGAGGGATGATGTTTCTAAATCTAATCCAAAACAAAAAATTTATATTGCACCTTACCAGTCCTTAGTAATGGTGGCTTCATTCTTTATATTTTTAATGTTTTTTTCTGGCTTTTTATTTTTGCATTTTTTTCACCTGGTAATCCTGCAAATAACAAACTTTCTGTCCCTGGGTGGCAAAGCTCACTCCTACACTGTGTCTATTAAGCGATCCATGGTTTCTACATAGGCTGAGCCTTAAAAATGTTTGCCTTACATGGGGGATGGGGAGATTAGAAGTCTACAAAACAATAAAAAATTGATTTGCTTTCAAAAACTTACAATGTGTTTTAGTCTAAAAAAGGAAACCTATTGCAGCCCCCACATCTAGGGACTGTTAAGCTGAATTGTCGTTCAGGGCAGCTCACCAGCACCTGAACACCTGCCACCAGAATTAGGTGGCCTGTTCACTCTATATGGGCTTCATCATCCATGTGAACAAGGCCTTAGGGACAGTGCCAGGCATAGAGGACGAGGTAATTTACCAGAGGGCATGTGGCCTGGTATAGTTTGGGCAGGGGGGCACACTTTTTGCTCTTCCTTTACCTTTGTTTAACCACTTGCCGCCCGCCCACCGTCAAATGAAGGCGGGATGGTGTGGCTCTCGTTCTGGGTTGACGTCATATGAGGGCGCACCTGAACGAACGCTCCTGTGCGCCCACGGGTGCGTGCAATGCGGCGATCGCAGTGGTGCTAGGACACAGCACGACCCCGACCTCTGTAAAGAGCCGCTAACATGGCTCTTTAATCACGTGATCAGCTGTGTCCAATCACAGCCGGTCACATGTAAACAAGGAAGTGCCGGTAATCTGCGCTCCTCACCTCACACTGACAGAATGTGTGGTGAGGAGAGCCGATCAGCAGCATCTCCTCGCGGGGGACAGTGAGAGATGTAATCAGGGCATTGATGATCAGTGTCCTAATTACATTAGAGCACCATCAGTGCCAACAACCTATGCTAACCAGTGCCAGCAATCAATGCCCACCAGTGCCAACAATCAGTGAAAAAAAAATCAGTGCCCATTAGTGATGCCAGTCAGTGCTGGCTTTCAGTGCCACCTATCAGTGATTCCCATCAATGTCTATCAGTGATGCCCATCAGTAAAGCCCATCAATGCCCATCAGTGACCAATATTGCCACCCATTAGTGCCCATCGGTGCCGCTTATCCATGCCGCCTATCAGTGTGCACCAGTGACGGCTGTCAGGGCCCGTCAGTGCCACCTATCAGTGCCCACCAGTGCCACCTATCAATGCCCACCAGTGCCACCTATCAATGCCCACCAGTGCCACTCATCAGTGCCCATAAGTGCAGAATATTAGTGCCTCCTCATCAGTGCCACCTAATTAATGCCCATAAGTGCCGCCTCATCAGTGCCACCTCATCAGTGCCCATCAGTGCAGCCTATTAGTGCCCATCAGTGCAGCCTATTAGTGCCTATTAGGGATGAGCTTCGAGTTCGAGTCGAACTCATGTTCGACTCGAACATTGCCTGTTCGCCCGTTCGCCGAACAGCGAACAAATTGGGGTGTTCGCGGCAAATTCGAAAAATCTATGGGAGAAATCTAAAGTGCTAATTATAAAGGCTTATATGCAAGTTATTGTCCTAAAAAGTGTTTGGGGACCGGGGTCCTGCCCCAGGGGACATGTATCAATGCAAAAAGAAGTTTTAAAAACGGCCGTTTTTTTGGGAGCAGTGATTTTAATAATGCTTAAAATGAAAAAATAAAAGTGAAATATTCCTTTAAATTTCGTACCTGGGGGGTGTGTATGATATGCATGTAAAGTGGCGCATGTTTCCCGTGCTTAGAACTGTCCCTGCAAAAAATGTCATTTTTGAAAGAAAAAAATGCATTTAAAACTGACTCGCGGCTATTAATGAATTGTCGGCTCCCGGCAATACATACAACAGTCATTGATAAAAAAAATAAAAAAAGCGTGGGGGTTCCCCAGAATTCAATTACCAGGCCCTTCAGGTCTGGAATGGATATTAAGGGGAACCCCGCCGCAAATTAAAAAAATAAATTGACGTGGGGTTCCCCCAAATATCCATTTCAGGCCCTTCAGATCTGGCATGGATTTTAAGGGGAACTCCACCCCAAATTTAAAAAAAAAATGGCGTGGAGTCCCCCTAAAAATCCATACCAGACCCTTTATCCGAGCACGCAACCTGGCCGGCCGCAGGGGAATAGGGGGGGACGAGAGAGCGGCCCCCCCTCCCTCCTGAACCTTACCAAGCCACATGCCCTCAACATGGGGAGGATGTCCCCATGTTGATGGGGACAAGGGCCTCATCCCCACAACCCTTGCCCGGTGGTTGTGGGGGTCTGCGGGCGGGGGGCTTATCGGAATCTGGAAGACCCCTTTAACAAAGGGGACCCCCAGATCCCGGCCCCCCCCTATGTGAATTGGTAAGGGGTACATTGTACCCCTACCATTTCACGAAGAAAGCGTAAAAAAATGTTTAAAAAAACACACAAACACCTTGAAAAAGTCCTTTATTTAAAAAAAAAAAAAAAAAAACAATCCAGCGGTGAAATCCAGTGTCCCGCGGCGATCCCGATGTCCAGCGCTGTCCTTCATTGGTTGTGCCTGAGCGGACCTGATGGGGAACTCCCTCTCAGTATTTTAAATGTATAGACCCGCCCCTTCTAAAGTTCCCCATCAGGTCCGCTCAGCGGACCAGATGCGGAACATGAGAAGGGGCGGGTCTATACATGTATTACCAAAGTGAGAGCAGTTCCCCATCAGGTCCGCCCCCTCGGTATGTTGGACCCGCCTACATCATTGGCTTGAGCGGGGAACTTCCTTCACTGTGTAATTTAAATTTACATAGTGAAGGAAGTTCCCCGCTCAAGCCAATGACGTAGGCGGGTCCGACATACCGAGGGGGCGGACCTGATGGGAAACTGCTCTCACTTTGGTAATACATGTATAGACCCGCCCCTTCTCATGTTCTGCATCTCGTCCGCTGAGCGGACCTGATGGGGAGCTTTAGAAGGGGCGGGTCTATACATTTAAAATACTGAGAGGGAGTTCCCCATCAGGTCCGCTCAGGCACAACCAATGAAGGACAGCGCTGGACATCGGGATCGCCGTGGGACACTGGATTTCACCGCTGGAATGTTTATTTTTTTTTTTTTTTAAATAAAGGACTTTTTCAAGGTGTTTGTGTGTTTTTTTAAACATTTTTTTACGCTTTCTTCGTGAAATGGTAGGGGTACAATGTACCCCTTACCAATTCACATGGGGGGGGGGGGCGGGATCTGGGGGTCCCCTTTGTTAAAGGGGTCTTCCAGATTCCGATAAGCCCCCCGCTCGCAGACCCCCACAACCACCGGGCAAGGGTTGTGGGGATGAGGCCCTTGTCCCCATCAACATGGGGACATCCTCCCCATGTTGAGGGCATGTGGCCTGGTACGGTTCAGGAGGGAGGGGGGGCCGCTCTCTCGTCCCCCCCTTTTCCCCTGCGGCCGGCCAGGTTGCGTGCTCGGATAAGGGGTCTGGTATGGATTTTTAGGGGGACTCCACGCCATATTTTTTTTAAATTTGGGGTGGAGTTCCCCTTAAAATCCATGCCAGATCTGAAGGGCCTGGAATGGATATTTGGGGGAACCCCACGTCAATTTTTTTTAAATTTGCGCCAGGGTTCCCCTTAATATCCATTCCAGACCTGAAGGGCCTGGTAATTGAATTCTGGGGAACCCCCACGCTTTTTTTTTTTTTTTTTATCAATGACTTTTGTATGTATTGCCGGGAGCCGACAATTCATTAATAGCCGCGAGTCAGTTTTAAATGCATTTTTTTCTTTCAAAAATGACACTTTGTGCAGGGACAGTTCTAAGCACGGGAAACATGCGCCACTTCACATGCATATCACACACACCCCCCAGGTACGAAATTTAAAGGAATATTTCACTTTTATTTTTTCATTTTAAGCATTATTAAAATCACTGCTCCCGAAAAAACGGCCGTTTTTAAAACTTCTTTTTGCATTGATACTTGTCCCCTGGGGCAGGACCCCGGTCCCCAAACACTTTTTAGGACAATAACTTGCATATTAGCCTTTATAATTAACACTTTAGATTTCGAACGTTCGAGTCCATTGTATTTAATAGGGTTCTAAAGTTTACACGAACATTTTGTCTGTTCGCAGGTTCTGGTTCGAACCGAACAGGGGGGTGTTCGGCTCATCCCTGGTGCCTATCAGTGCTGCCTCATCAGCACACATCAGTGAAGGAGAAAAATTACTTATTTACAAAATTTACTGACAGAAACTGAGAAAAACATTTTTTTTCAACATTTTTTTGTAATTTTTTATTTTATTTTTTTTAGGAAAAAAAATAAAAATCCCAGCAGCGATTATAAATACCATAAAAAGAAAGCTCTATTTGTGTGAAGAAAATTATACAAATTTCACATGGTTACAGTGTAGCATGACCGCGCAATTGTCACTTAAAGTGTGACAGCGCTGAAAGCTGAAAAATGGCCTGGGCTGGAAGGGGGTGAAAGTGTCCAGTAGATAAGTGGCTAAAAAAAGAACCAAGTACCTGGGAAATGTAATTTAGCTGCAATTTAAATGTATTTTCTTTAAAAATGTGTTTACTAGTACGTCATACAGGTGTACCACTACTACCACTATACATGCAGGTTTAAGGCATCCCCTAAGAATGTAATTTAAAGGAATTGTGTTTTTATTGTTGCCCTTTAAGTCTTATTACAAAAACCTGCTCCTCAGTGAATGATCATTTTCAGTGACAGTCTCGGTATTCCTCTTATCACAGGTTTCCTTTAAATGCCTGTGCCTGAAGCACATTACTAGCCAATCTCAGTTACACACAGAATAGCCTAATAAATTGGGCAATGTAACTATACATAAAATCAATAGATTATACAACATATGACCAAGAACACACGAAACATAAAAAACTGTCTGCACAACTATGGGGTTGATTTACTAAAGGCGAATCTACTCTGCACTGCAAGTGCACTTGGAAGTGCAGTTGCTGTAGATCCGAGGGGAAGATCTGAAACGAGGGGAAGCTCTGCTGATTTTATCATACAATCATGTGCAAGCTGTTTTTTATTTTCATTGCATGTCCCCCTCAGATCTACAGCGACTGCACTTCCAAGTGCACTTGTAGTGCAAAGTGGATTTGCCTTTAGTAAATAACTCCCTATGTCTCTAAATCCTAACTTCCTCTAACAGCAAGCTGGGACTCAAATATTGTTTTACATCAATATAAAAAAAAAAAAAAAATACAGTACAGCGCTACCCAACATATGATCAAGGCTGTATTTACCAAAATGACGCTTGTTGGCCAAGGACAGAAGATTTGGAAAGGGATAGCGCCAATCATGAAAATCTCCAAGCTGTGATAATTTTTTCCCTATTGGGAAGCTGTGATATCTTTTCTAGCCACCGCTAGATACTATATCTGTTGCCAAATTCATCAAGAAAAGTGAAAAGAGAAATAAGTGTGGGGGTGATGAGAGAAGTCAAATATCACTTTATTGTTCAGGAAACAAGAAACCTTGTTTTCTTGCTCTTGAATGGTTGTCTTGCTCTTGACTGGTTGTCTGTAGAAAATAGCTCTGTTGCCAATAGCACATTCTAGCAGTAATTTCTACTGAAATTATGTGATATTGAACAATAAGGTGTCATGATTTAGGTCTGTCTGAGAAACAGGATGTCTAAATACAGAACTGCATATAATATGACCTAAATTATTTCACAAAGGTATAATAAACATGTAGTTATTCAAGTTAAAACAGAACACCAGACATTGATAGGATTACAAAAAAATAAATAAAAGTAGACCACCATCTGTTCCAATCCAGATATTCGTGGACTCATTAGTGGCCAGCAAGAGCAGAAACATGCTCTATTTGCTAATGATGTACTCATGTATATTTCTGCCCCACACACGACATTTCCCAACTTGTTAAACCTATTACAATTGTCTCATCTAAAACAATGACCCTAAATGTTAAACTTACCTCAATCTACAGTAGTACACCATTTGGACTAATTTTGACTTCCAATGGACTCCTAAAGCTCCCCCATACTTGGGAATCTACTTGACTTTCTTTATTGAGACCCTTTATAGTGCAAAATATCCACCACTTTTTAAACATCCTTGGGAAGCTCTGACAGAGTGATCTACCCTCTATCCTAGTTTTGAAGAATTCACTCATTTACTCTGTTAAAAAGACTATTACTTAGGCTGCTTTTTTTTACTTTAGGGCATTACCTATAGCAGTCACCAGACGGGAACTTCATAGGTTGCAAAATTATGTCCTTTATCTGGGGTCACAAATGTCCTTTAGATAACAAATTTACTCTATTTTTATGCTAAAAATACAAGGAGTAATGGGACATCCCAATCTTTTTCATACTTCCAAGCCGCTCAAATAACCCAACTGGCCTATACGACTGCGAAGGGACCCATTCCTCATTGGGGTGGGCAACTACATGGCAAATGAGGTTTAATGTAGAAAAATGTAAAATAATGCTTTTGGGTGGCAAAAATATGAACGCAATCTACTCACTAGGGGGTGAACCTCTGGGGGGAATCTAGGATGGAAAAGGACCTGGGGGTCCTAGTAGATGATAGGCTCAGGAATGGCATGCAATGCCAAGCTGCTGCTAATAAAGCAAACAGAATATTGGCATGCATTAAAAAGGGAATTAACTCCAGGGATAAAGCAATAATTCTCCCAATCTAAAAGACTTTGGTCCCGCCTCACCTGGAGTATGCTGTCCAGTTCTGGGCAACAGTCCTCAGGAAGGATGTACTGAAAATGGAGCAAGTATAAAGAAGGGCAACAAAATTAATAAAGGGTCTGGGGGATATTAGTTATGAAGAAAGGTTGCGAGCACTGAACTTATTCTCTCTGGAGAAAAGACACTTGAGAAGGGATATGATTGCAATTTACAAATACCATACTGGTGACCCCACAATAGGGATAAAACTTTTTTTGCGGAATGGAGTTTAATAAGACACGTGGCCATCGTTTTCCCTCTTTTGTTTTTCTTCTCCCCTTTTTATTTTATGTTAGCGTTTCTACTTTCTTTATAATAAATGAGATCCTTGCTTATTTAACCACTTCAGCCCTGGAAAATTTGGTTGCTCAAGGACCAGGCCATTTTTTGTGATACGGCACTGCGTCGCTTTAACTGACAATTGTGCGGTCATGCGACATTGTACCCAAACAAAATTGACGTCCTTTTATTCCCACAAATAGAGATTTCTTTTGGTGGTATTTATTCATCTCTGCGTTTTTTTAATTTTTTTGCGCTATAAACAAAAAAAGGAGCGACTATTTTGAAAAAAAAACACAATATTTTGTACCATTTTCCATAACAAATATCCCCATTTTTTTTTTAAAAAAGCAAAATTTTTCCTCAGTTTAGGCCGATATGTATTCTTACACATAATAAAAATCGCAATAAGCGTATATTGATTGGTTTGCACAAAAGTTATAGCGTCTACAAAATAGGAGATAGATTTATGCCATTTTTATTATTATTATTTTTTACTAGTAATGGTGGTGATTGTGGCATTATGGTGGACACATCGGACACTTTTGACCCATTTTTGGGACCATTGACAATTATACAGCGATCAGTGCTATAAAAATGCACTGATTACTGTGTAAATGTCACTGGCAGGGAAGGGGGTTAACACTAGGGGGCGATCAAGGGGTTAACTGTGTTCCCTAGTGTGTGTTCTAACTGTAGGGGGATGGAAGTGACTGGAGGAATTGACAGATTGTGGTTCCTAGCTTGTAGGAACTCACAATCTGCCTCTCCTCTCCTCACAGAACTGGGAAGTTTGCGTTTACACACACACGTCCCTGTTCTGCCTCTTGTTCCCCCGACCGCCGGCCATGCGCATTAGCACCCCCGCAGTGCAGCGGGCGCGCGCCTGCTATCCATCCCGCTTAAAGGGACTGACGTACAGCTACGACGGTTCGCGGGATCGTGCCGACCTGCCGCAGTATAATGACAGCGGCTGGTCAGGAAGTGGTTAAACAGTGTGTTTATTTTAAAGCTTGCATTGTTGTTGTATTATCACCATTAACGTTATCAGAGCTTTGATAGACTAGCTAACTTTAGGAATAGACAAGATAGTACATAGTTATAATAAAATAGGGGAAACCCAAAACCACCCCACATTTATTTCAACATCTGTCCACTTTCTATGTCTTGCTGACAGACTTGAATCGCAAACTTCCCTACAGGCTCCTATGGGAAAAAGATATGAATATTTAGTTCTAATTCACAGAGCAGCAAAAAAACGGCAACAATCTCTCCACAATCTTTATTAACGCAATTTTAGTTGGATTTAATTATAAAACCTTGCTGAGATGGTATCTGGTTCCAATGAGAATTGAAAGAATGCATCCAAAGACCTTACCAGCCTGTTTTAGGCATTGTTGCCAAGCTGCAACCATGTACCATGTTTGGTGGCAATGTCCAAAAGTATTTAGATTTTGGATCAGAATCTTTAATCTTATCCGCTCAGTGACGGGTGTAAATGTCGATAAATCACCAGAACTGGCGCCGTTCCAGAAATTGTCTCCTGATGTTCCAAAGAAAGCCAAATAATTCTCTATATATGCTTAGCAGCTAGAATAACCATCACAAAGCACTGGAAGCAACCTGTGGTGGCGTTTGACTATGGTAAACGCCACCACAGGGGAGTGAGGGGAATATGGCTCCCACCCAGCTCCATAACATTGCAGGGTAGAAGCAACGTCAAAATGTCACTTTTGCCAATAGCTCTTAAACTGAATTTTTTTGGGGGGACTTTTTCAAACAACATTTTTTTTATTGCATTTTAGTGTAAATATGAGATTTGAGGTCTTTTTGACCCCAGATCTCATATTTAAGAGGTCCTGTCATACTTTTTTTCTATTACAAGGGATGTCATTCCTTGTAATAGTAATAAAAGTGACACATTTTTTTTTTTAGAGAACAGTGTAAAAATAAAAAGTAAAATAAATAGGAAAAAATATATAAATTATTTTAACGCACCCTATCCCGCTGAGTTCACATGCAGAAGCGAACGCATACGTGAATAGCGCCCGCATATAAAAACGGTGTTCAAACCACACAAGTGAGGTATCACCACGATTGTTAGAGCAAGAGCAATAATTCTAGCCCCAGACCTCCTCTGTTACTCAAAACATGCAACCTGTAGAATTTTTTAAACGTCGCCTATGGAGATTAAGGATAAAAGTTTGTCGCATTCCATGAGCGGGCGCAATTTTGAAGCGTGACATGATGACAATTTACTCGGCAAAAC
Source organism: Rana muscosa (assembly GCA_029206835.1). NCBI lineage: Eukaryota > Metazoa > Chordata > Amphibia > Anura > Ranidae > Rana > Rana muscosa. The sequence continues at coordinate 700,952,857 of CM055122.1, forward strand.
ATCATCTTTCACATTATAAAAAAATTGGGCTAACTTTACTGTTGTCTTGTTTTTTTAATGAAAAAAAGTGTATTTTTTCAAAAAGAAGTGCGCTTGTAGGATCGCTGTACAAATACCGTATATATATATATATATATATATATATATATATGTTGGGGGTTTTAAGTAATTTTCTAGCAAAAAAAACAAACTGATTTTTAACTTGTAAACAAAAAGTTTGAAAAATAGGCCCGGCCCTTAACCACTTGCCGACTGCTCACGGCATATATACGTCGGCAGAATGGCTCGTACAGGCACAATCAGGTACCTGTACGTGGCCCTTTAACTGCCGACGTCGGGGTCACTCGCGACCCCCCTGCCTTCCCCGTGAGTGGGACCGCGGGTCCCGCAGACTCGATCGCCGCGGGGATCCCCGCGATCATCTCACAGAGGCTCAGAGCGGGGAGATGTGTGTGTAAACATAGCATCTCCCCGCTCCTCTACTGACACTATCAGCGATCTCCGCTCTGTGTAATCAGAGCGGAGATCGGTGATGTGTCAGTCGTAGCCACGCCCCCCCTCAGTAAGTAACACGCCCCTAGGCACACTTAACCCCTTCAGCGCCCCTAGTGGTTAACCCCTTCACTGCCAGTGTCATTTTCACAGTAACCAGTGCATTTTTATTGCACTGATCGCTGTGAAAATGACAATGGTCCCAAAAATGTGTCAAAAGTGTCCGATGTGTCCGCCATAATGTCGCAGTCATGAAAAAAATCGCTGATCGCCGCCATTACTAAAAAAAAAATAAAAAATTATAAAAATGCCCTAAAACTATACCCTATTTTGTAAACGCTATAATATTTGCGCAAGCCAATCAATAAACGCCGATTGCGATTTTTTTTTTTACCAAAAATATGTAGAAGAATACGTATCGGCCTAAACTGAGGAAAAAAACGTTTTTTTATATATTTTTTGGGGATATTTATTATAGAAAAAAGTAAAAAAAATTTTTTTTTTCGAAATTTTCGCTCTATTTTTGTTTATAGTGCAAAAAATAAAAACCGCAGAGGTGATCAAATACCACCAAAAGAAAGCTCTATTTGTGGGAAAAAAAGGACGCCAATTTTGTTTGGGAGCCACGTCGCACGACCGCACAATTGTCAGTTAAAGCGACGCAGTGCCGAATCGCAAAAAGGGGCCTGGTCATAATGGCCCGTATTGGTCCGGGGCTTAAGTGGTTAAACTCCCTGGCGGTAATCCCGAGTCTGGCTCGGGGTGCGTTTTTACTACCAAAAGCGGTAAACCCGAGCCAGACTCGGGCTGCATCGCAGTATCCAGGGAGAGTTACTTACCTTGTTCCCTGGATCCTGCAATGTCCTCCCGCAGTGTGTGCGAGCTATCTCCTCGCTCGATTCACACTGCCGAGTGCCGATCTCTGTTCCCTGTGACGTTGCGACGCACGGGGACGGAGTTTCGCTCCAAATTCAAAAAGTTAAAAACACAGTATAGATACAGTATACTGTAATCTTACAGATTACAGTACTGTATCAAATAATTACACATCCCCTTTGTCCCTAGTGGTCTGTCCAGTGTCCTGCGTGCACTTTTATATTATAAAAACTGTTCTTTCTGCCTGGAAACTGGAGATTGTCCATAGCAACCAAAAAGTGTCCGTTTATGTCAAAAGTGGTTTTAGACCAGCTAGGAAACAGCGAAAATAAATTAGAATCACTTGCAGAATTGAGCGATAGCGATTTGTGGGGAAATTCGTCATCAAACACTAAATCTAATGACAGCGACAATTCTGTAACTGAGCAAATTTCAGTGTTTTTGATTTGATTACATTATTGAATAATTTGTATTATTATTATATTATTATTTGTTATAATTATTTATAGTTATGTATTATATTATAATTTATGATTTTGTGTTTCAAACTTTATCATACTCAGGATGTCTACTAGACTCTGGTTTGGACAGATTTAAGTGAGTTATTCCTAAGAATTGCAGGCCTACAATATAAAAACGCCAAATTTCCATGCAAAATAATTGTACCGCTTTCAGCACCTAAAATCTGTCAGAATCATACCGCCAGGGAGGTTAAGTGGTTAAAGAATGGCCTAAAGAGATTTTGACATGACATGTTTGGTATCTATGCACTCGATAAAAAAATAGCGTATACTAAATGTAGATAATTTTATAGCTGAAAATGCAGATTTTTATATGTGTGTATAATTTTTTGTTTTAAATTACGCTAGTGCCAAAGTGGATAAATCATTGTCTCCATACATCATATCTATGCTGGGTTCACATACTTGCCTCTGGATGGTGTACTGTCTGAAAAATAACTTCACTAAAAACACTGAAACAAATTAAAGAGGAACTTTACTACCCCCCCCCCCCCCCACCCAGTTTTTACTGCATACTTTTTTTTCACCGGTATAATGCTGAATTCACAAAATAACCCGGCCAGAGAATCCAGCATTGTTTTGCTGTGATCTGCTGCTTCATTGTCATACACAGGGTTCCACGCCACCATCTTGATGCTAATGTCACCGGGTGCTGGCTGTCTCTAACTGGTTTCGGCAGCCTGGCCCCCTGATGCCAGGTCCACCCACCTCTGACTGCATGAATAGAGACTGAAGCAATCTGGGATATATATGTCACATATCCCAGGACGTTTTAGAGCAGAAAGGTGCCTGGGAGATAGGAGAACCTAAAATCTTTTTTTTTTTAAAGTGTGTTTTTTCGTTTCACGATGCTTTGTGCATCAGATGGGTAAATTTCTGTTTTAAGAATGCAGCACACTCCCAGTGTAAACAAATGTTCTCATTATACACTTCACACTACATAATAAAACAATTTTTGAAAAGGTACAAAACAGCAAGACTGTAATTGGACAGTCAATCAGCCTTTTAGAAATGTGTTATTTGCAACGACCAGCAAGAACATATTGTTTCTTTTGTTTGTTTTTTGTCCACTTAGCAGTGTATTCAATACAAAGCACTTGTTCTTGCACACTGTTATATAAGAAAATTGCACGCCAGTTTTTGGTTTAAAGAATAATGACTTTTTCCTTGATATTAATGGTATTTATTAACACAATATAATTAGCAACTTCAGAGACAAAATATTTCTTAGCTGTCTCTGAATGTGCATTTACTTTATTGCAATAATTATTTTTGTTATTATTATCATCATTTTACACAATGCAGTTATCACTTTGTAATGGGTAACAAATGCATCTGATTAACATCCACCTTTTTTCTACCATTCTGACAAATTGACATTGTAATCATTGGCATAAACAGCATTTGTTTCATGGGTTGTTCCTTTTCAAACCTTTAAAGTATAACTCCAGACAAACTTTTTTTTTTTTTTTTTTTTTTAAGTTTAACTATGTAATTTTACTTAATTCTCCGATAAGTAACTGCGCTAGCGGAAAAAGAAATATTTGAAAATAGTGAGCTGTGAGATATTTAACACAGCAAACAATACATATAACCAATGTGCTGCGCTTCACAGAGAAAATAGTACACATATCTACTAAATAAAATACATACAAATCAGCAAATGTGGAATCAGAAAGGAAATCAGTGGCACTACATGGTGTAAAAACTGACTTAGATTATTAAGAACACTAAAATTGCACTTACAAATAAAGCAAACAAAACAGTGCCACATAAAACCACTTATTCCAGTAAGAAAACCCCACTTCCAGAGTCACTTCCGGTAAAGGAGATGACGTCATAAAAGGCTCCGCCCAAAGCGTTTCATCATAGATGACAATTTCCAAGGTACAGATACCCTGTTGGATCACCACACTATACATAGTCTCTCTATGCCTGACAAACCAAGTCTCACTTAGAAATGGCCACCATATTGGGCTGTACTCAAACAGCCTATATTTTTCTATGCCTGGCTTATTAGACTCAAAACCAAGCCTTGATTTGAAATTACACCAGATTAAATCTTAAGACCCCCTTAACAGAGCCACCTAATGGTCAAAAACAGGTAAAGGAAAACCATGTTCCACTTTAGTAAAATAACCATTTAAGGCCTCTAACCCTATAAGAGGCCAAATTACAAAAAATATCTGTGTGTACAACACATCTCCCAACAAAATTGGACAAGGAACACGACCCCAGAACTGTGAAGGGGAATATAGCAACTAAATGTGGCTATAACAAAAATTTAAGAAAATCAAAAAAAAAAAAAAAAAAAACTTAACCAACAAAAATAAACAGAACTTGTGAAAGTTTGCTCCATGCTTTTTAAACAATTTGAATTGACAGGGCAATTCAGATGACTGCTCTAAATAATATTCAACTGCATTGAAACTGCCTGGGAGAGAGTAAAAAATATGACTTTACAACCGCTTTAAGGTATTACTCTTCAAACAGCTCAGGTGTGAATGAGGACTAAACCTCAGAAATGAGACAAAAGTATGCAGATCTGGTTAAACTGTCTTCTCGCTCGCATATAAGGAAAATTTGCATAATTGGAGGATAGATATACTGTATATGTATGACGATAAAGCAATAAAAATTGGATCCTGAAGAATGCAGCATTTTAATCTTTCCATTATCTAATGAATTATCATCAGGTTACCCCCACCCAAAAAATAAATAAGTACAGAGGCGGCCAGGCAGAAGGTAAGCAATTGTGACCCATTTATTTTTCAAAATAAAGATATTCTTTACCAGGGAAAATCCTTTAGTGGTATTATTAATTTTTTGTATACATATTAGTCTATGACCGGTTACAGTTAAAGCTGCAAACAGATTAGGCCTTAAAGCGGTTGTAAACCCAGATAAATTTTTTTTTTTTTAAATCACCTGCAAGACAAAGCCATAATGAGCTAGTATGACTAGCATACTAGCTCATTATGCATCACTTACCTTAGATCGGGACCCCCAAAGCCATCCTCGTCCCCCGATCCGTCCGCAGCCATCGCTCCTCAGATACCCGGAAGGTTACTTCCGGGTATCGCCGCTCCAGCCAATCACAGCGCAGCTGCCGCGCTGTGATTGGCCGGAGCGGCGAAGACGTCACTCCGCGCATGTGCGCAGGAGCTGTCTATTCCGGCAGAGCCGGAATTGTGAATGGGATTAACCCTGTGAATGCACCGTTGTCTACGGCGCGCATGAGCCATAGACATCGGTACATGTCTTTTTTTGCAAATATCTCCTAAACCGTGTAGGTTTAGGAGATATTTCTTGCACCTACAGGTAAGCCTTAATCTAGGCTTACCTGTAGGTGTTTGTTTACAAAGTGGGTTTACAACCACTTTAACACAACTACTTTGAGTTTTTTTAAAAAAAAGTAAACATTGGGTACTATTAAAAATGGGTACAATGGATCCTTAAGTGACCTGTGCAAAATAAGAGTAAAAAATAATAATACTTTATTTTTTATCTTACTTTGCAATAATAATTTAAATTGAAAGGTGGAGTTACACTACGACAAATAAATCTCAATCGTTAAAGTCTAGTAGGCCTGGCTTCTAAACCTGAATTCCTCTGTAGCTATATTTTATGGCAATACAGAATTTACAAACATGGAGCTATACTGTAATCGAGTGCACATAATTCAAAAACAAGGAAATTAAGTCGAATTGTTGTGTTGTCATGGTTCAGTTCACTGAATGCGCCTATACACACACATCAGAGAGCCCGAGATTAAATATACTGTAGAGCTCACGTCCGAAAGGGGCATATCATTCAACATTGCAGCAGACATATACTTTTTCAACCCGATAGTAATCTCCCTATATTGTCTTGTGATTACGGCAGCAGTCGTCATGGTAATAACAAAGATGGTTTTTCATTCATTCTGGAGACAATCAGACTCCGAGGCATAAGCTTTTTAATTTAATCTGGACCCTTATTAAGAATTACATCTGACAGCAAATGAGGTAAAATAAAATAGAGATTGCAGATTGCTGAGCTTCTTTGTTACGATTCGATTTCTTGAATATGGAATACGAAAGTGGATAAAATGTAAAATGCCCCTGCAGTTGTGCTTTTGAAGCCAATTAAGTCATCAATATTCTATTATCTCACACAGTTAAAAAATACTACAACTAACTTGTCTGTTATTTTATCACCCGGAATAGGAGAAAGATGTTGGACCACTTTTATCCTTTTGTGTGCAGTCTACTAATGTGTGCAAGGCACATAGACAAGCTGCTCCAGGTAACAACCAACAACCAACAGCAAGCATACCAATATATGATGCAAACTACAAGTATTGTTGGTTGGAGGCTAGACAGTGTGGACCTTGAGTGGAGAGTGTGATCAAGTTTTGCTTTTGACTGCTGTGTTGCATTTGAGCTTCTTTTTTGGATCTTTTTCCTTGCAGCTTTTTAAACACCTTTTTCTGGAACATTTTAAACAGACTTTTTTTTTTCTTCAGCCTACTAATTAAGGGGAGTGGTTAATTGGTCACAGGTGCTTGAGGCCTATATACATTTCTGTATAACTCATTTGAGCCTGCTCATCTTTGAGTTTGCTGGAACTCTGTCCAAGTGGAACTGGACTAAGTGGTGAGTTAAAATCAAGAGTTAGTGGAACTGGACTAAGTGGTGAGTTAAAATCAAGAGTTAGTGGAACTGGACTAAGTGGTGAGTTAAAATCAAGAGTTAGTGGAACTGGACTAAGTGGTGAGTTAAAATCAAGAGTTAGTGGAACTGGACTAAGTGGTGAGTTAAAATCAAGAGTTAGTGGAACTGGACTAAGTGGTGAGTTAAAATCAAGAGTTAGTGGAACTGGACTAAGTGGAGAGTTAAAATCAAGAGTTTAAAACAGGAGGTTAAAACAGGGGCCATAGTACCTGTGTCGTGTGAGTACCTGAGTGTTGTCTGAGTAGTGTGTGTGGATCATTAGTACTTGTCTTGTTGAGTATTAGTGTCAGGAAGCTAGCTGTTAGGTAATTTGGACTGGGTATAATCTCTAATCCTCATTAAATTAATAGGTACGATGCCCAGCGGGTGTGGAGAGGCGACTCGGTGTGCATCTTGCGGCATGTATGTGTTCCTTGATCATCTGATCGAGGGCGATTACTGCTGTGCAAAATGTAAGCACATTGTTTTCCAGGAAGTCCAGGTTCTGAATCTGGGGAAGCAACTGTCAGCACTGAGTAGACCCTCCACACTAAAGGAGAGCATGGAACGTACACAGCAGGTGTCGGCAGGGGCCAGCATAGAGGTGGGTGGAGACAAAGAGGTGCAGGCACTAGAAAATAGTAGATGGGTGACAGTCAGGAAGGGTAGAGGGGAAAGTGCCAGGGAGGCCGATCCAGGGCTGGAGCATCCCAATAAGTATGCTCCATTGAGTGACATTGGTGAAACCAGTCAGGGACCAGCACTGCTGGAGCTGAGGGACTCTCCTAGCTGCCGGGGGGAAGAACTCCTCCAGTGAGAGTGGGGCGGAAGCAAAGGTAAAGGAAAGACAGATTCTGGTGGTAGGAGACTCAATTCTTAGAAGGACAGAGAGGGCAATCTGTAACAAAGACCTGAAGCGCCGAACTGTATGTTATCTACCGGGCGCTCGGGTTCGGCACATCACGGATCTGGTGGACCGATTATTGGGAGGGGCTGGGGAAGACCCAGCTGTCATGGTGCACGTTGGCACCAATGACAAAGTCAGAGGCAGATGGAGTGGCCTAAAGAACGATTTTAGGGACTTGGGAGCTAAATTGAGGAAAAGGACCTCCAAGGTAGTATTCTCAGGAATACTACCGGTACATCAAGCCACACCAGAAAGGCAGAGGGAGATTAGGGAAGTAAACAAGTGGTTGAAGAGCTGGTGTAGTAAGGAGGGGTTTGGGTTCCTGGAGGACTGGGCCGACTTCTCAGTCGATAACCAGTACTATAGAAGGGACAGACTGCACCTAAAATGAGGAGGGTGCAGATCAGCTGGGAATGAAGATGGCCAAAAAGTTAGAGGGGTTTTTAAACTAGGCGACGGGGAGGAGGGTCCAGAGACAGAGATATTCAGCGTGGAACATATTCCAGAGGGTAGTATTAAGGGCATTAGTGGTAGGGTAACCAAAGCACAAAAACCCAAGGTAAGTATAGTAGCAAGTCCTAGTTGCAATCTCGGAACACCCAAGAGGATAGTATGTGACCGGTCAAAATATATTAATGCATTAAAGTGTTTGTTCACCAATGCAAGAAGTCTGCCAAGCAAAATAGGTGAATTGGAAGCTCTGGTGCATCAGGAGAGCTATGATGTAATCGGTATTGCTGAAACTTGGCTTCATTCCTCACATGACTGGGCTATTAATATTCCTGGCTATGCACTCTTTCGGAAAGACAGGGTAAAAAGGAAAGGTGGAGTCTGTCTCTATGTGAGAAGTGATCTCAAAGCGAGTGTGAAAGAGGACCTGGTGGATGGAGAGTGTGATGAGTCTGAAGCATTATGGGTGGAACTGCATACAAATGTGCGTAGTTCAAAGTTAATCATTGGAGTTTGTTATAGACCACCCAATGTTAATGAGGAGGTGGAGACTCAGCTCCTTGCACAGATGGAAAGGGCTGCAAGGGCTGGGACGGTGATAATAATGGGGGATTTTAACTCCCCAGAGTTTGACTGGAGTAATGGCACTGCTGGGACAGTTAAAGGGCAAACATTTATAAACCTATTACAGGACAAGTTTATGGTCCAGTTTATTGAGGCCCCAACTAGGAATTATGCTCTGTTGGACCTGGTAATCTCAAACCATGCAGAGCGTATTACCAATGTTCAGATAAAGGAACACCTGGGTAGCAGTGACCATAACATGATTTCATTTGATGTTAGCTGTAAGAAAAAATCACATACGGGAAAGATAAAAACACTTAATTTCAAGAGAGCAAATTTTCCAAGGATGAGCGCTACTCTCCAGGACTTAGACTGGGAGAGAATATTGGAATCAATGGGCACGGAACAGAAATGGGAATTCTTCAAAAAGACTGTTTGTGAACAAAGTATATTCTCATGGGCAATAAATTTAAAACGCTGAAAATAAAACCTATGTGGCTCACGGCCAAATTTAGGAAAGCTATAAACTATAAGAAAAGAGCTTTTAAAAAATATAAAAATGAAGGAGCACTAGTGTCATGTAAATGTTACAAAGAATATAACAGAATATGTAAAAAGGAAATCAAGGATGCAAAAATTCTAAACGAACGACAGATATTCAAAAGATAGTAGGACAAACCCGAAAAAATTCTTCAAATATATTAATAGTAAAAAGGTCAAGTTTGAGCATGTAGGTTCTTTACAAAATAATCTAGAGTGGGTGACTGGGAACAAAGAGAAGGCTAATTAACTAAATACTTTCTTCAGCTCTGTGTATACAAAGGAGCATGGGGGAGCTCATGTCCATAATGGGCGTGGTAGTGACACAGCCCCAAATCCACAATGGCTCAAAAGTGATATGGTCCAGAAATATTTAGACACAATAAAGGTGGATAAAAGCACCTGGACCAGATGGCATACACCCACGGATTCTAAAAGAATTGAGCTCTATAATTTCAAAGCCATTGTATCTCATTTTTAGGGACTCATTAATGACAGGAACAGTACCACTGGATTGGCGCAGGGCGAACGTGATGCCTATATTTAAAAAGGGAACAAAGTCTTTACCAAGTAACTATAGACCTGTTAGTTTAACTTCTATGGTTGGGAAGATACTAGAGAGATTAATAAAAGACCACATAGACGAGTTTTTGCTGGAAAAAAACATTTTAAGCAACAGACAGCATGGATTCATGAAAGACAGAAGTTGTCAGACAAACCTGATTTCTTTTTATGAAGAGGTAAGTAAAACCTTGGACAGAGGCGTGGCTGTGGACGTGGTATACTTGGATTTAGCAAAAGCGTTCGATACAGTTCCCCACACACGGCTAATGTGTAAGGTAAAGTCTACAGGCTTGGAAATATCAGTTTGTAAATGGATAGAAAACTGTCTAAAAGGCAGAATTCAGAGAGTCGTGGTTAATGATTGTTACTCTGAATGGTCTAAGGTTATCAGTGGTGTACCCCAAGGTTCAGTGTTGGGACCCTTACTTTTCAATATCTTTATAAATGATATAGGGTCTGGGATCAAAAGTAAAATTTCTGTCTTTGCAGATGACACCAAGCTATGCAGTGGAATAACGTCCTTACAGGATGTCGCCAATTTACAAGCCGACCTCAATGCTCTGTCTAATTGGGCGACTATGTGGCAGATGAGGTTTAATGTTGATAAATGTAAAGTTATGCACTTGGGGGCTAAGAATATGAATGCATCATACATACTAGGGAAATACAACTGGGGGGATCCATAGTGGAGAAGGATCTGGGGGTTTTGGTAGATCATAAGCTCAATAATGGCATGCAATGCCAAGCTGTGGTTTCCAAAGCGAGCAAAGTCCTTTCTTGTATTAAGAAAGGTATGGACTCCAGAGAGAGAGATACAATTTTGCCCCTGTTCAAATCATTAGTAAGACCTCATCTGGAATATGCAGTTCAGTTTTGGGCACCAGTTCTCAAAAAGGATATTGGGGAACTGGAAAAAGTGCAGAGAAGGGCAACCAAACTGAGGCATGGAGGAGCTCAGCTATGAGGAAAGATTAGAGGAACTGAATTTATTCACTCTTGAGAAGAGGAGATTAAGGGGGGATATGATCAACATGTACAAATATATAAGGGGTCCATATAGTGAACTTGGTGTTGAGTTATTCACTTTACGGCCAACACTGAGGACAAGGGGGCACGCTTTACTTCTAGAGGAAAAGAGATTTCATCTCCAAGTATGGAAAGGTTTCGTCACAGTAAGAGCTGTGAAAATGTGTAATATACTCCCTGCAGAGGTGGTTCTGGCCAGCTCAGTAGATTGCTTTAAAAAAGGCCTGGATTCTTTCCTAAATGTACATAATATAGCTGGGTACTGATATTTATAGATAAAGTTGATCCAGGGAAAATCCGATTTCCTCTCTGGGGATCAGGAAGGGATTTTGCTCTGCTGGGGTTTTTTGCCTTCCTCTGGATCAACTGTGAATATAGATTGGGTATATGGGATTGTACGATATTATTTATGGTTGAACTGGATGGACTTGTGTCTTTTTTCAACCTGACTAACTATGTAACTATACTGTATACTGCCCATTGTAGATGTCATTCAGAACTACACTGTGTTCACAAAATATATATCTATACAGTACTAGAAACAGTTGTTCCAAAAAGGTACATATAGATGTAAAAGAATAAATGAGAGCTTTAAGATTCCATTTATTATTTATTTATTCATATATACGTCATGTATGTGTCAAGATTAAGAACTCACTACAGCCAATTATAAATCATCACTTAACTGACCTCCCCTGAATTTGTTCTCGTCAGTATAGGTTACTCCATTCTTCTAAAAGTCACTGGGAACAAGAATGGCTTTTAGCTCATTATTAGCAAATAATGAATACTGCAAACATTTTCCAATTAAACATACTTTGAGTTTAAAGTGGAGTTCCACCCTGAAAATGTATTTTTTACCAAAAATCCTAAAAAAATAAAAAATGTTTTTCTTACCAGAAATAGCGGTTGCTATGCGGAAGTCCCTAATCTGCCTCTTCATCGTCCGTGGCTGGTCTTCTTCCTCCGTCCTACTCACGGTGCCTTTTGGTGAATGGGGCGCGCTGCCTTCTGGGAACTGCGTGTATCCCAGAGAGCAGCCGGCTCATTCACAAAGCGCCGCGCGGTTCACGCATGCGCAGTAGGAAATGGGCAGTGAAGCCGCACGGCTTCACTGCTTGTTTCCCTTACTGAGGATGGTGGCGCCGGGAGCTGCCAGGATTGAGGGATCGGCCTAGGGGGGCTGACATCGCGGGCGAGTAGGACAGGTAAGTGTCCTTATTAAAAGTCAGCAGTTAGTGTTTGTAGCTGCTGATTTTAAAAAAATAAAAACGCGGGTGGAATCCCTCTTTAAGTGGTTGTAAAGGCTAAGGTCTTATATCTTAATGCATTTTCTGCTTCTTAGCCCCCCTTTCCCCAGTCCCCCTAAACACTTACCTGCGCTCTCTCTTGATCCAGCGGTTTGCTTGAGAGCAGCATCCCTGCTTTCTCTCTGTCCTCACCGGCAATGGAGGCAGCAACAGGAGTCATTGGCTCTTGCAGCTGTCAATCAAATCCAGTAAGGAAGGAGCAGGTGTCAAGCCCAAGCTGCACTACATGTGTCTATAGACAAACAGAGCCCAGCTCAGGAGCGAGCCCTTATGTATGCCCCCATAGCAAGTGCTTTCTATCTATGGGGGCTGACGCTGAAGGAGGAGAAGCGGACAGTGCCGGGGAACCTGAGAATAGGAGGTTCAGAACCACCATGTACAAAACCATTGCACTGAGCAGGGAAGTATAACATATTTGTTATTTTAATGAAAACCCATTAATCATTTTTTGGAGTATTTTTTCTTACAACTAGGACAGTAATTCCCAGGCAGTTGTTTGCTACTTTGATGCAAGTGCACAAGATGTTAAAAACATCTGGCAACCTATGGTTACCAGTATTAAGAGTAGATGTCCCCACCTTTGAGGTCTCCCTCAATATCCTAGTTTTACCTTGAATAAGCCTATTTATGACAATCAATGTGGTATCCTACTTCATGCTGGATTTTCCATAGGGTTAAATAAAGAATGGAACACATGCATCATGTCTTGGCACTGATCCAAATGAGGTTTTTGCAAATGTGAAGGAGCATGAGGAATAACAGAACCGCGTATTAAGAGGTGAAATCTTTTCCTTCACTATCCCATCTGATAAGTGAGAATACAGATGAAATTACAATGCAACATTCATTTCAGAGACTTTTTATCATGCCAGTTGTGTTAAAAGCCAAGTTCCCCTTTTCAATAAAGTACAGTCAAGGAGCCCCATAGGGTTAAAAAATGCTTTGCAGCTATTAAATTCTGTCCAAGGCTCCTTTCACACATACGGACCATTTGTCCGTTTTTCATCCATCCATTGACGGATGAAAAAAAAGGACATCAATGCACTCCAATGGAAAAACGGATGACAACGAGTGGTCATCTATTTTCATCCGTTTTCATCCGCTTCCATCAAGAACCGTTTTTTTGAACAGATGAAAGCCCTATTTTTCATCAGTCAAAAAATGGATCAGACGAAAAACGATTGTAAACAGACAAATGGTCAGTTTTTCATCCGTTATTGCATTGGTTGTTAGGGGACACCAGTCACGGGGGGGGGGGGGGGGGGTATAGCAGTGTACACAGTGAGGGGGCAGTCTGTACAGACAGGCTCCCTCATTGCTGGCACTAATTGTCATTTTCAGCTTTTAAATGTAGGTGCCAGATTTCTTTTTTCCTTGGGTTTTGGAGCTGGTCATTTGGGGTGGGGGGGGGGGGGCACGTGTGTGCAAAGAGAGGGGCAGGAGAAAAGCAGTATACACAGTAAAAGGAAAATCTGTACAGACAGGCCCTCTCACGTGCCGATGCTGACTGTCATTGTCAGCTTTTTTTTTTTACCTATGAAAACAGTGCAGAGCCAGAGCTGTCAAAAAATAAATAAATGCAACCACATATCATCATCCACACTCTTTTCAAAAACGACAGCTAGTACAGGGAACTTCTCCCCATACTGCGGGTCACTGCATCAGTGGGAACGTGTTACATGTTCCCCCCTAAGAATGGTTAGAACATGTAACCTGTTCCCAAAGGTGAGCTTATCCTTTAACTTATGCCGCGTACACATGGTCGGAATTTCCGATGGAAAAAGTCAGACGGGATTTTTTTATCGGATATTCCGACCGTGTGTATGCCCCATCAGACTTTTTTTTTTTCCTTCGGAAATTCCGACGGACTTAGATAGAGAAATTCCGTTCGTCTGTATGCAATTCCGACGGACTAAAAACCACGCATGCTCAGAATCAATTTGATGTATGCTCAGAATCATTGAACTTAATTTTTCTCGGCTCGTCGTAGTGTTGTACGTCACCGCGTTCTTGACGGGCAGAATTTGGTATGATCGTGTGTATGCAAGACAACTTGAGCGGAATTCCGTCGGAACTCCTTCGGAAAAACCATCGGAGTTTATTCCGGACGGGAAAACCGGCCGTGTGTACAAGGCATTAGGCTGCGTTCACACTGGTGTGCTGTGGTTTGGCCTGCAATAAAGGGAATTTACTTCTTAGAAACCTAAACCTTTATTAGATTTCCCCCTTACCTCCTGTTCCGGTGAAAAGTGTAAAATGGATTTCCTTTAATTTTCTGACACAGTGACAATAATCACAAGGACAAATAGAAAGTGTTACTCTCCACAGTGGGGAGAGCAATATAAACCTGTTTTTTTATCCTTGCTCCAATTGATCTAACACTACAACAAAACACTGTAGCAAATGTGAAGCTCCACTTTAAATGACTGGAGATAGTGTGTAAAATCAGACAACTGACAGGCCAACCACTTTCAAACTTCAGCTGACCTCTGCTTGTCTCAGCAATGGCATTTCCAATATTTATATCCCTGCAGGTTCATTTTACAGGTTACAACTACAACCCCTGTTCATTCGATTGTTTAATTGTGTTGAAAAAAAATTTAAAAATGACAGACATGTCTCAAAACGATTTTCATTTAACGTTTCAACCGCCTGGCTTTAAGAAACACTTAGCCCTGGTTCACAAATGCAGCATCGATCAGATTAGGACAGTACCATTGACATGTCAAATCGCATGCCAAATCGCACCAATGTGAACAGATGTACTAGCAGATTTGAATACAAATTAAAGCCAAACTCCACTACAGTTACACAAGCAGTCACAGCAACAATTTTTTTCCTTTTAGGATAATCGTTTTACATGAATAAATAAAAGCTGATCCATAAGAACCCATGTCAGTGGTAAATGGTTTGTCCCAACACTCAGAGGCTCAGAGCCTTTTGTGTTGAAAAATGCAGACTCATTGACTGGATCACCAGGTAAAAATAAAAGAAAGAGAGCCTAAAACTAATGCAGCCATCACATCTAAGAATTGGTAAGCTGCAATATAATAAATACAAAAGACAGAAGCCACCACCCAGTTATTTACCGGGGTTAGATATATGAGATTTTAACCACTTTAACCACAGACCTGTCATTCCTGGCAGGCATCATATGACGTCCTCCCAGAACTTGCCTTGCGCCAACCCCACGGGCAACGCTGTGGCACGATCTGTCACCGGATGTGTCCACCAGACACAGCCAATGACTGATCAGTTTACTGGCCCACTATCTGACCCACATGATCGCTGTGACTAACCACAGCAGATCATGTGACAATTGTAAACAATGAATGGCTTTTATTCATGCCATTCGTTGTGTACAATTGTGTTGCTAGCTGTGATTGGTTACAGTGATCACATGGCACAGACAGGGCCAATCACAACCCATCTGTACAATGTGATTACCTGTGGCCAATAACAGCTAATCATAACAATATACACTGAATGAATCAATTTCATTCAGTAAAAATATTCGCTTATAAAAGTGAATTTCACTGGTATAAGCAATTATAATGTGTAAAAAAAAAAAAAAAAATCCTAATACATTCCCCAAAGTAAAACAATGTTTCTATGGTAACATTGTATTGCTCTGATCAGTGTGTTAAAAAAGATCATAAGAAAAAAAAAATGTAACAAAAAAGAAAAAAGCTAAAAAAAAAAAAAATTTTTTTTTTTTTTTGCATGCCAGCCAGTGTCCCTGATCACCGCCACACCCATTTTATGATGATGCTGTACTGTCCTGGTGCTTTTGGGCCTCAAGAAATGAGGGTCCGTCAGTACTTCAGTCATCAGGATTGCTCAATTTTCTGATATATTTATCATAGTTTGTGGACTCTATAACTTTCTTACAGACAAAGCAAACACTGTTTTAGGTTATTTTTCTCAAAGAAATGTAGCAGAATATATAGGTTTGGCCTAAATCTATGAAGAAATATTATTTATTTGCAAAGTATTGTACCAGAACCGAAGTAAAATGTTTTTTTTCAAAATATCGATTCTTCTTTCGTTTATTTAGCAAAGAATAAAAAACCCAGTGGTGATTAAATACCACCAAAAGAAAGCTCTAATTGTGTGGAAAAAAAATTAACATATCATATGGGTACAGTGTTGCATGACCTATTACAAACATTGCTGTACAATTAAAACACCAGACAGACAACGCTAACATTTAATTTGTGCAATAAAGTTTGTGAAATGTTATTTATGAACTGTATGTGATCTCTATGTGGCTCATTTAAAGTCCAATATAACTACCCGCACTAGATAGTTGGGTGGTGGCTTCTCTTTTTTGTGTTAAATTTAGGGACAGTGCCCATAGAATAACATAAATATTGTAAAAGACCTATCCATTATCTACTTTTGGATAAGTAATATAATAAATGTTTTCTTTTTGGTTTAAGCTTCTGGATTGATTCCCATTAATTTGTTACTGCGCAGCTGTCATCAGTTTTTTGCAATACTTAACCAGTTTACACCCTGCCTGGGGTAAAGAGTTGTAAGATCACCGAAACTCAGTGCCTGTAGTGATATCTGCAGGCTTGGCCCTCTCGCGGAGACAGAATTTGAGATTTTTATTTCTGTAACTTGTCATCTGTTGGAAGTTAAGTAAATACTATTTTTCAGTTTTTTTTTTATTGTGCGCTATTTTAATGGAACTATGTACAGTATACATTGCTGTGTTTTAGCAGTAGTACATGGACTTCACGTCCCACTACCAAAACAAAATCAAGTCAGGCTGAACGCTGCTCAGCCATTCACAGAGGGCTTTGTATTCTATGAATCACTGAGAGCTTCGTATTCTATGAATGAGTACAAGGCTTCCTCTGATTGACTGAAGCAGAGAGGTGGGCAGGTGACATCACAATCTCCATTCTAACCAATCAAAGGAAGTTTTGCATTCATTCAAAAAATACACAGCTTCCTGTGAATGGCTGTACCGCGCTCAGTCCGACTCAATTTGGTTTCCCAGCCCACTGCCAGAACACAGCGTTGTACATTGTATGTAGCTGAGGCTATGTATAGTTCATACAGCACTGACAGTTCATACAGCTCTTAACATAGCATTGCATCGGCAACATGCAGAGAGGAAAGGGCTGGCGAATGTTTACCGCTGGAAAAATTTGGAGGGTGCCATTGCTGACCTCCTGTAAATTCTAGTTGCCTGTTTTGTTTGTTTTTTGTCACCTCTAGCATCAGTATTTTCAGTAAGCCAGGACAAGTATGCAGCATTTAGAAGGCAGCAACTACTAAATAGAACGTCTGATTTGCTTACTATGTAATATATTCAAGGCCCACTGTAAATCGTGCTAAATCTACAGAGCTTCTAGACTGAGCATCCCACTTCTATTCGGCCCTGTATGCAATCACTTGGCCAGATGTGACTACAGCTACACTATACAGTATATATGATAGACCTAATACAAACATACCACACAAATAGCTTTAGTATACTGAACTCTGCCAGGAGATCAACTGAAAATCCACACTGTTAATTCAAATGATGGAAGCAGGTATCAGTATTTAACAGATGTAACTGAATCAACACCACTGACATGAATGAGGACTACGGGATGAATTTGATGAGTACTGAAATATGCTATGATAAGCCAACAATCCACTATAAATCCAGAAATCACAATTGTAGATAAAGCAGGAACTATAAACATAAAGGCACAGGGTGATAAAACAAAAATGACATTTTCCAGAAAGCTGAATTAAACTTTTATCTCCCTGATGTCAAATCAGAGGAGACTGGGGCCCCTAGTGGACAAATGTTGCAAGGCAACAAAAAATACACCTGCACTATTAAAACAGAATAACTCGAAATTATGTTCTCTATTTGAAGTAATATTTATCAGACATACAAACCTAGAATAGAAGAGAAATCAATATGGCCCAGTTTGATATCTTTATCAACCACACAAATTTTTCATTAAACGTTTACTCAGAGCATCATAAATAATAATCTTTAGTCAGTGTTATGTGCTTCTGGTGCGCTTCATATTTTCAAGTGCTTATCTTTGATAGAGCAAAAATGAAAAACTACTTACTGGTAGGTTTCTTCAGGCTGCAGATCCTCAATGACGTAACTTGTTATGTTCCCTACTGAGATGCTATTGTCTCCCAAGTCTATGTGGTAAGAGATAATTTCTGATCCATTGCAGCACGGCTCATCCCAGCTGAGCAGTAGGCATACCGAAGAACGTATTGTACATGATTCTAGATGGGCACCTTCTGTCACATACAGGTTAGGCACTGCACATGGGGTGGAAGCTGGCGTTCTGCAACTCACTGTATCGCTAAATGGTCCAGCTCCAGATAAATTTACAGCCTAAAAAGGAAAAAAAGGAAAAGTATTAAATTAAGCAACAAAAAGAGCAGACGTTAATTAGTCCTAAATAGATTCACAAGTGCACAAATTGCATTTCGATGGTTAAAAACAAGTCAATAAATTGGGTTTCATTGTTGTAAAGTACGGTACTAGACTAGACAATCATTTGCAACTTCGTTTGAAACTTGTAGGTAGCCTCCTCACATACAGTTAACTGTGACAGGACAGTCTTGTTGGCTGAGAGGAGAAGTGGAACCAAAATTGTTTCATACTTACTTTCTCATTCACAAATGCCATATTATATTCAGAATGTGTTTGTGTTTTCCTGCTGTTTTGTGAAATCATGTTGAGGCTATAACTGTTCTCTAAATTGTCTCCACCAGCCATCTTTTAGAAGCCTCTTGATTGGTACCAAGTTATCTTGAGATTTTGTCTACCATTTTCTCTTAGCTTCCATATAAAAGAGCCCAGCCACCATTTTGAGAGACGTGTGTGGAATGAGTGAGGGAAAGGTATACTTTAGCCTGTGAGGGAAAGCTAGGCCTTACTCAGGGAGAATGTTACAGCCTGTAGGGACAGAACAGGAGTCCTCAGGTGTCCTGCCTATCAGCACTGCTGCTGTGCTTGTGATAGAAGCTCACCTAAGACTGTATTTTCCTGTTAAATCATCTCTGCTGCATCTGTGGAACCTGCTTATGGACAACAGCCCATGGCAAGTATTCAAAATGTGCCTTGTATACCACTTATGTGCCTGAAGAGCTGAGCTGAATTCTGTATCTTTGGTGAAAGGACTGTGAATCTGTGCCTTATATGCTAACAAGAGAACTCTTTACTACGCTTTTCTAAATATAAATTGTCCACTGCTGCTTACCTGGCAATTAAAGTTACTTCATTTACAATACCACACAGTGTGTTTCCCTCTATAATACAGCAACACTAATTCCCCTGCTTACAAACTGACCCTATTGCTTAAACAGAGTAACACGTTTTAGCTCTCACTAGGCAACACCCCCTGCCATCTTTGGTTTGCAGCTTCTCTAGACATGAAATTACAATCTAAATTAATGTTATGTCTTTGTGTGATGACAGCAGGAACTGGAAAAGAAGAGGCATAGGTGTGGAACAAAGTAGGAGAGTGGAAACTAGAGACTTGATGCAAAAAGTAGAGTAGCTGCAGAGAGCAGGGACCAGAGATCAAGTGCAGAAGGGGAGATGGACACATATGGGAGAGCAAGAAGAGGAGGCGAAAAGTCACTGGACACACAGAAGGAGGATAGGGAAGGTTGAACTACACAGACTTGTGTCTTTCTTCAAGAGAGTGGGTGCAGAAGGGGACTAAAGCAGAGAATAGGCACAGAGAACAGGAAGATCACTGACTGGAGAGCCACTGGGGCAGAGGAAATGACAGAGATGAAACACTTGGAAGGAAAATAAAAGGACGGTTCAGGGGCATGTGATGTGATGTGATGTGGGAAGTCAAGGCGAATTACTGGGGAAGGTGGGGAGAGCCCACATAAACGGACCTCTCTGTGGCAAAAAGGATAATGGACGCAGTGATCTATCTGGGGCAGAGAGGAAGGAAGTCAACTGCTGGAGGCATAGAGCCCCAGAGAAGAAACCAAGGTGAGTGGGTGCCCTCTCAGACTACTACCCATATAAGATAAAAACCTATCAAAGTTGTAGGGTGAAATTCTGGAAAATGTAGCATGTTGATGCACGCGCTTATAAATTCTCCAAAGCAGAAAACCAAATGATGCTTGACTAATTTTCATTTTATTGGATAGGAATTCAGTGGAATGTGTGTTAAAGGAGCAATATATATTTATTATAAATATTAATTCATGTGTTGAACAAATATTTTAAGCACAATTCCAAGTTTGTCTTAATTCTTTTTATACCAATCCTGGCCGCTGAAAGATCTGACCCCTGCTTTTTAATTCCTTTAAGGATCTTGCCTTAAGCTGTTTTTTAAAGAAAGTACAACAAAGGTTCAATATGGACAGTTAGAGGTCATTCACACAGGGACAACTTTGGATCCGACTTCGAGTCGCCCCAAGTCGCGCTGCATGAGAAAATCAATGTAAGTGAATGGCGCAGTCTTAATGCACACTACTGCAGTCGCTCTGACTTCAGAAAAGGTTCCTGTACTACTTCAATCCGACTTCTAGCAAATTGTAGGCAATTTGTAGGCAACTTGTACCCATTGATTTCAATGGAAGTCGCCTCAGAAGTCGGATTACTGTCTTAACAGATGCAACAATACAGGAAGAGAACATACATTTCTCAGGCAAACCCCTCCCTCCCACAGAGCTGATTCTTGTTTGATTGGCCACTGGAAAGCCTCCTGTCCTGGAGGCAACTTGAAGTTGCCTTGTAAGTTTCCTCATGTTGCGCTGTGATTTATACTCAAGTCGTGTCCAAGTTGCCTCCCAAAGTCGAGCCGGAAGTCATGTTGACCCTGTGTGAATGGAGTCTTAGGCTAATGCTTATTCCTTCACTGACTTTCATATAACATATTTATATAAGAGCTCCAAAGATGCAGATTTGGGTGGTTTGCTGATAGCTTTCCTCACAAACCAACACTGCCGCTCTACATGGGACACAATCAATTAGAGATTAGGTTCCCCATAAAACACGTAGGCACATTTTGGTGCCTTTATCTTTTTACCTGTGAGTTGTAATATTCCCTTTCCATGGTAACCCTGATGATCTCTTATTTAAATTTAATGCAGCAGTGTAAAGCTCTGGGTACAGAAAAAAAAATCTTAGGCATATGCCATTAACCTTAAAAAGTATATTAACTATCCTGCGCTTCTCTCAAAAAAAAATAATATATTTTTAAATGGATATTACAAAATAAGCAGCTAGCACTATTGTGAAACCACTAACAACAAAAACATAAAAAATGAATAGAGCGCCGGGCTGTGGATGGAGTGGAGCGGCAGTCTCAGACTCTTAGCGGCACGCTGAGAGGTTGATCCAGATGCTGGTCAGACATCTGGGTGGAGCCCAACATTAAAGTCGGGATCCCTCCAGAGTCTGGACCGGCTGGGTGACATCAGCCAACAGCGGACTTTAGCCTGTTGTCGGCTGCACACGTGTCACAGGAGGGCAGAACAAAGTGCACTCCTATGACCTACAGTAGTAGGGTCAAAAGAGCTTTGGCTCTACTTCTCCTTTAATCAGTGGAAAAAAGCACTGGATGCAGCTTTAGTATATGTGCACATATATTTTTTTTTACACCTATTACTAAGGTGGTTGGACACTTTAATAACAATTCTTTTGTGTAAATCTTTGCACATATATATTGCATTATTACATTATACTATAAGGTTTCACATATGTTTTGAGATATTCACTTCACAATAAGAATTTAGTTTTTTTAGAAGTTGATATAAAAATTATATTTGCACTTAGAATTTAGTAGAGCGCTGCACATATTTATTTACGTTTTATATGCCTGTTAACAGTTGAATGTAATATGGTGTCTTTTAGAGCCACTTCTGAGCCTTACAAGGTATCCCGGTGTAAGTCATGTCTGTAAAAAGGTTACAGACACTGAACAGCTCACAGCTTAAGAAGTTTTTGGCAGCGTAAAAGTAAATAAAAAGTTAGCAGAGGTGACCCCTGTTCACAGAGGTACGTTTCTCAACAAACTTCTCAACACCTACATCATCTTCTTTTTAAACAATATATAGGTTAATATAAATATATGTCTGCAATTTGCTATCTGGTGTAGCCCCAAGAAAGTGACTATTTGATGTATTTGTCTGGAATATTTTTAAAACATCTTTAAATGGGCATTACACTTCTAGCTAAAAATATTATGATAAAAACCAACCTGGTATTTTTTTTACACTTTAGGCTCCCTGAAGTGGTTCACTACAGTTGCCGCAAGCAAGTTCAAAGGGGAAGAGGTTCCTCTCTAACAAATCATGGCTTCCCCAATCCAAAAGAGAACTGGTGCATCTAAACCTGCACATAGCAATGATTCTCCCTGAGCTTTCTGATTGAGCTGGGGGGGCGAGACGACTACAAGGTGCTAAAACATCCAGCCTTTCACCCAGCTCATCAGTTATTTGAAGGTTTTGAAGACTGAAGGAAAAAATAATAATTCCCTGCAAAAAGAAAGGGAACTAAGAATCCCTGCAGGAAGCCTAGGTCCTAGGTCCTAAAATTAAAGTGGTTGTAAACCCTTTTATCTTTTTTTTTTTTTACTAACCTGCAAGACAAATCTATAATGAGCTAGTATGACTAGCATACTAGCTCATTATGTACCACTTACCTTCGATCGGGGCCCCCGAAGTCGTCCGTGTCCCTCCTCTAGCCGCATCCATCGCTGCGGCGATAGCCGGAATGTTACTTCCGGGTATCGCCGCTGCAGCCAATCACAGCGCCGCTCCGGCGCTGTGATTGGCCGGAGCGGCGAAGACGTGACTCCGCGCGTGAGCTGTCGAATTCGGCTACGTCGTCGAATGTTGCGACCTAGCCGAATTTGTGAATGGGGTGACGTCAGCGTCGCCGCATTTACATACAAATATCTCCTTAACCGTGTAGGTTAAGGAGATATTTCATGCACCTACAGGTAAGCCTTAATCTAGGCTTACCTGTAGGTCTTTGTTTAAAAAGTGGGTTTACAACCACTTTAAGGGTCTAGTATATGAAAGGGAGGGGTTGGCCTCTATTGGGGGCCATCCCTTGACTGTGCTTTTTTTTTGCCTACGTCTTACTTCTGAGGATGGCGCTATAACCCGATGGTCAAGATCTAAATATGTCCAATGTGTCCTTCAATGAACAGGAGTGAAATCATGCAGGACCTTATTTTTAATTGTCACAGAAAAGTCTGCTAACCAACTTGGGAGATCCTGAAGTTGGCCAGATATCTGAGAGTACAGATAAATGTACAGATACGGTTTGACCTCCTGGATGCTTGTTTTTTGGATGGCAGACATATGAACTTAGAAGCTCTGATTGAATGGTCCAATGAGGAGGATGTTTGGTCAGACACTTCTGGCTCCTGTTTAACTAGGAGTCAACAGCAATCAGACAAGGGATCAGTATTCACTGAGGTGTCTGCTGGTGTCCATGGACGTGGGAGTGTCAACCGAACTGGCTAAAGTTGGCTGGATTAGGTATCATCTCAGGACCTGCTACTAAATAGTAGTAGTAGTACTAAAAAAAAAAAAAAAGTGATGATATTTAAATAGAAGACATTCTAACTGACTTTTACCAAAAAATAAATAGCATCTCTATGAAACTGATAACTTAAAAGGGGTTGTAAAGCTTCATTTTTTTTTTTTTTTTTTAAATAACAAACAGGTGATACTTACCTTCACTGTGCAGTTCCTTTTGCACAGAGTAGCCCCGGTCCTCCTTTCGTGGGGTCCCTCGGTGGCTGTCTCGGCTCCTCCCTGCAATACCTAACCCCCTCAGGAAGTTCTCTCCCGAGGGGGTTACCTTGCGAGTGCGCTCTCGTCTCATACACTCTGCGTCCATAGACACAGAGTGTATGTCTCAGTCCCGCCCCCCGGCGGCCGCATCATTGGATTTGATTGACAGCAGCGCGAGCCAATGGCCATGCTGCTATCAATCTATCCAATCAACGCCGAGACTCAGTGGAGAAGAGGACGCCGGGGGACGAACCGAGCAGGTGAACAGGCTCAGGTAAGTAAAACGGGGGGGCTGTCATTGCCAGGTGTTTTTTCACCTTAATGCATAGGATGCATTAAGGTAAAAAAACACGAACCTTTACAACCCTTTTAAAGTATCTGAACAGAGAACTGCCCTTGCTGCCCACAGCAACCACTGAACTTTGCTTGTTTACTTTATATCTCAATAAGTGTTAGTAAACAAGTCTAAAGCTCTTCTTTTTGTAGCTTCCATTTTTATTTAATTTTTTATTTTTCAACCAATAGGTTGCACTACATTACATATACAGTATTTAAAAGATTTTAGGTGAAAACAATAGTACAGTTAAAATAGCATGGAACCTTAAAGAGGATGTGCATCAATTTCACAATGAGCACAATGTAATAATAATCCATCTCTCAGAAATTGTAGACTATCTGCAGCTATCTTGACTGATGCTCCTATTTTGTCAGGCCTGATAAGGTTTTTCTAATTGACAGTTTCTTCTGTATATTTACAATCTGGTTGCTATGGTGAAAGGTGTTAATACAGTTTCAATAGCTGGTTCAAGGACACGCACTCAGAGGTAAATATAGGCTTCACATAGCTCTAGGCTCATCCTCAGCTGAAATCACTGGGTGCAATGAAAACCTTACATCATTTTCTAGCTTGCCGCTGAAATTATTTCCTGTGTTCCAAATTGGTCTGGGGCATCGGCTGTCACCTTTGCTAGAAAACTCATTCTATTTTGTATGTACTCATTACCATAAAAATTGGCTGCATTAATCTTGTTATCACAAATAGATTAGCATATTGGACCATTGTATCCTCCCCTGAAGCCCCAACAAGCTTATTAGATAAGGAAGCCTGAAGGGCAACGCTGTACAGTAACCCAGAGTAACGAAGGACAATTCGTCAACTTAGAGCATTCAAATAATAAGACTGCTTCTACTGCTAGACATGGGTTACAGAATGATGTTCTCTTTTTTTTTTTTACATCTGTGACCTATTAGGGAAGTTTTCCCTTCAATTTCTTTCCCAAAGACACAAGTGGAAGAGAAATGAAATCCCTGCAAAGTAAGGGAAATTCTGTCTTAGACAGCTGCCACCAAGCAGTCTCCAATGGAAAATTCCCCCAATTCCCCCTTGGTTCCTGTTCTGGTGACAACTGAAAAGCTGGGATCTTCACTCAAATGCAATGAAAATGGTCACCAGGTCAAATCAAAAGAATTAAAGTGGAAGTAAACCCATTGATTTAACAGTTTAAAAAAAAACTGTTAAATTCCCGGCATGCCGGAAATGCCAACTGCCACATTGGTTGTGCTCTCAACCAAACTGTCAAACCATCCAATGGCTGTTGTCATAACTGGTCACATGCGCTGCATCATGGCAGTTGAAGATTAAACAAAGGTCAAGATGGCAGCTTCCTTGGCTGAAAACGATAAGAGGGTTTAATCTACTAAGCGGAGACACAGACAGCACAAAAAAAAAAAATTATTAACCAAAACTGAAAAAAATATACCCTTTAGGCTGGATTCACATCTATGCAGGTTTATTGCTTTTTGCATTTTTCAGATTTGCACTACAGAACGTGTTCCATAGGAAACCATGTTAATCTGCAAAAAGCACTAAAACTGCATAGGTGTGAATCCAGCCTTAAAGTGGTTTTACACAAAATTGACAATATAGATGTGTCAGGTTATTAAGGCATATTTAAACCTGAATAGTAGTTGTAGATTAACGCATTAGACTTTCTCTACATGAGAGGAAGCTTGAACCCTACACTGGGCCTAGTGTGTACATCTGAATGTATATGCACTTTAACTGAAGTATATACTCTAAGTATCAGGGGAAGGCCTCTGAAATTGAATACAAAATAACTAAATACAGGGAAACAGAATCAAAACAGAATTTTAACATATATAAGATGATACAATCACATTTTTCACACAAATTAATACGTTTGGGTTTGTAGAGGACACAAGAGAAGAGAAGAGAAGAGAAGAGAAAAACAGGCAAATCAAGGTACACAGGCAATAAAAGGCCTGGGTGAAAACCATTATTGATTTCATCTCCTGCTAAAAGGACACAAGTTAAACAAAAGGCAGTTATTGACCCCATTCACACATTACAGGCATATATAACAGAAACTAAAGCCTCATACACACGATCAGATTTTCATCGAACAAAGCGTAGGACTTTTGTCCGAAGGGCGTTGGCCAGGAACTTGTATTGCATACAAACGGCAAAGAATTGTCAGCCAACAAACACAAAACTACGTGGTTTTTCAGCTCTTTAGCGCCACCCTTTGGGCAACTTCTGCTAATGTTGTGTTACGGTGAGCATTGCTTCTGAGCATGCGTGTTTGTACTTTGGTGTTTTGTCCGACTGACTTATGTACACACACTCCGATAATCCGACAACGCAAAATTGTTGGCGGACAATTTTAAAGCATGCTATCCCACATTTGTCCTCGGAAAAGCAGACAACAATTGTCCGATGGAGCATACAAACGGTCGGATTTTCCGACAACAGTCTGTCATCACACAATTCCTGTCGGATAATCTGATCGTGTGTACGAGGCTTAAGCCATTGGCAAGGTTTTTCAGAAACTGTGTCATACCTGAAGTCTACAGCAGTATTGTGTTGCTGGTAATAAATCAGACATCTTAAAATTGGTATCCGAGCCACTGTAAACTAATTCTTGGGTATCCTCATCCTTTGCCCACTGCAGTCTGTATCCAGAGATGTCTGCACCATTGCTCTCAGGACTCTGCAAAAGAAAATGTATTTTAATTATCCCATAAAAATTCAACAGGGTGTGAAGAAGCTAAAATTCAATTCTGTCCTCCGCACTGATAACAGAAATATGCCTGTTGCATTACACGCATCCAATAACTATTTGTTCCTCACTGACATTATATAAACTGAGCTCACAATAACTAAACAAAGGCAAGTGCAGGCAATTAGCCATTACTGCGTTGCACATGACAGCCTTACTTAGGGGTAAAACGCATTCACATCCCACTTGCCCTTCAGCCTTTAGTTAATTGTTTCAGAGATGTTGGATGTTCAAAGACATATTCTTGGCTTTTTTTAAATCAGCCATTCCAACCCAAACAGAAGGCTTTTCAGTGATGAATTGCATATTACAGTGCCTGCTAACTTTATCTTCGATTTCATTTATTTTCTGTATAAAAGAAAATCACCTCTCATAATGGACATAAGAAGAAAAAAAAACAGCTTCTCAACTCCCTTATGCAACCTTAAGACACAAGATCAAACATATCCCAAACTACCAGGAGTATTGTTGGTATTTTATGTCATTAATGACTGCAGATTCTAATGTTATCAAGCAACCTGCAGAGAGAGAAGATGTAACGAACCACCTATATGTACAAAAAGAATACTGAATGGAAACAATAGAAATCTACGGGACTTCACAGCAACCTGCGACAATACACGGGTTTGTTGAAGTTTGGCCTGCCATTCAGTTTATGAAGTTGCTGCAGGTATGTGCAGGCATCCAATTTCTATTAGTAGCAGTTTCTTGTTTTTGTTCTAGAAAAAATCTCTTTTAAAAAAAGCACTGAAAACATTAAAGCGGAGCTCCGCCGAAAAAAAATATATTAAAAGCCAGCAGCTACAGCTACAGGAGCTGCTGACTTTTAATATTAGGACACTTACCTGTCCTGGAGTCCAGCGACGTCCGCAGCAGAGGACGAGCCATCCTCGGTGAGGGAACCAGAAAGTGAAGCCTTGCGGCTTCACTGCCTGGTTCCCTGCGCCGTTCTGACTGGTCCCCGTGTGTTCTGGGAGCCGAGTGTCTCCCAGAACACAACGGGTATTCTGCGGGCAGTGACGTACTTCCCGCAGATTTCCCGCAGAGAGGACTCCCGGAAGTGGGTGCAAATACCTGTCTTAGACAGGTATCTGCACCCCCTCCCCCGTGAAAGGTGTCAATTGTGACACCGGAGGGGGGGAGGGTTCCGATGAGCGGAGGTTCCACTTTAGGGTGGAGCTCCGCTTTAACATCAAGCTAATCTCATTATTATTACTACTACTATTATTACTATAGTAAAACCTTGGATTGCGAGCATAATTTGTTCCAGAAACATGCTTGTAACCCAAAGCACTTGTATATCAAAGCAAATTTCCCCATAAGAAATAATGGAAACTCAAATGATTTGTTCCATAACCATTTATTCATAGGTCCTTCAGTTTATAGTCCATATGAAAAGACTATAGTAATGTGACCAGGTGGTGTAACCATAAAATGTCCATCCACAAATGGAAGCCTCCACAAGGGGATTAGAAGCAAAATCCAGCAGGAGCTACAGAGTATAAAAGAGAAGAGAGACGCCTCTAAGTGTAGCAATATGTTGCTAAATGTTGTACCTTCATTAAATGTAACCATATTGCTACACTTACAGGCGCCTCTCTTCTCTTTTATACCCAGTTGTGACATGACGCTACTCTTATATCAAGACGTCGCTTGTATATCAAGTCAAAAGTTAATAAAAAATGTTGCTTGTCTTGCGAAACGCTCTCAAACCAAGTTACTCTCAAACTAAGGTTTTACCGTATTGTGTTAAATGAAAAGGGAAGTTCCGCTCATCCTACTCCTCCTCCCTTTTCTTCTGGGAGCGGGTACCAATTTCTGACAGGTACCCGCTCCCACTTCTACTCAGAGCAGAGTTTAGGCCCCCTTCCCCTCCTGCAACCTGTCATATGTCCCAGGAGACTGCAGGACCATTAAGAAATTGAAACGCATCTCGCGCGTGCATAGTGAAAAACCGACTTTGAAACTCCAGGAAGTCAAACCTGGCTTCTCACAAGCAAGATGGTGGCGCCAGGGACCTGAAAACTGACGTTAGAACTGGATCCCTGGGCTGGTAGGCGTCTCTGTATAATTAAGGTCAGAAGCTATAGTATTTGTAGCAGCTGACATTTCATTTTAATATAACTGACCAGAGCTCCTCTTTAGGAAGTTATTACAACATGCTATGACTGCATTATCAATGTATGGGGTCATCATATAACCTCTTATTGAACCACTTATTGAATATATATAGCAATCTACCAAGTTGCTTGAAACAAACTGATTATTACCAAAAGGTGCACACAGACAAACAATCAGATAAACTAGGGGTAGTTATGCTAAGGTGTATATAAACCTTAACAATGGACTTATTTAATATGCCCCCTTTTGGTCTGGTAAATATAACTTTGGAAGTATTGAGGGAGATTTGCTAAAACTGGAGCAGACAGAATCTGGAGCAGCTGTGCATAGTAACCATCTTCAGCTTGTTCAATTAAAGCAGAACTAAGGCCAGCCATACACGGTTCGAATTGGCCAAGATTTGAACTGTTAATGGGCAGGCTGAATGTACCAAGTTGATCGATCAACTTGGGTACAACCAGCCTGCTGGATTCTCTTGTGATTATTGCTAGCTGCTGCTCCCCCGCCCCCTTCCCCACTGGGAGGAGACAATAGCCCAGCAGGAGGGATTCCGCATCAACACTGACCCGTGGTTAACCCGTGGTTGCAGGATAGAAATTAGCTCCGTGTATGGCCTGCCTAAAGTAAAAAAAAAAAAAAAAAAAAAAAAACCTTACAAGCAGGCAGGCTTTTTATTACAGAAGAGATATGCAACGTAGTTTCTACAATTAAATATACTTACCTGCCTGTTTGCAATCACCAGTGGAATGTACACTGAGCTGCATATGCACAGTTCAGTTTGTATTGTGCCTGTATGCTGGGATGAATGGCATCATCCCATGCCTGCCAATCAAGACAGACAAAGATCGGTACCTGGAAGAAGCTGGGCAGAAGATGCCAGCAAGGGATTTTGCGAGCATTGGACCATTGAAGCAGACGTAAGAATTCCTGCATTTAGTTCCACTTTAAGCTTTGAAGATAAAAGTTAGAAGCTGATTGGTTGCCATGCACAGTTGCTTCAGATTCTTTCTGCTCCATTCTTAGTAATTTCTCCTCACTGTGTTATATCTGTTTTACAGATATAACACAGCAATATGCAAAAAATACCTGTTGATATGTCCTTGGCATACTTCCTGTATTATCTCAAAGACCCCTCCTAGTTCCTATCTTGAACTACAAAATGATTTTGTTTTACTGTATGTGCTAGAGATCTGAAATTGGAAGTGGTTGAGTAGTTTAGCAAAAACACGTCGGGCAGGGCTGACACCGCAGAGTCCAAAAAAAAGGTTGTGTGTTGTCAGCCACAGCAGAGCCCAAGAGCAGAGTACATTTCTGGCAGATATTTTTCTGTACTTGCAGTGTCTTTAAAGAGAAAACACATGGGGAAATGTGAATGTATTGCAGACCTGTATTGTATATGGTTGTATTTTTGCCTTGGCATATGTATTAAGCAGTTATATTTACTGCTAAGCTGTGTGGAAGCTAAATGTCAGGAAAACAACGAAATACACAATTGAAATGCACACATGGGAGTTGTTTTACCTATTAATCTATTAGAATTTTCAGAAATTGAATTGATTCAAAAAGTTTTCAAATACATTTCGCATATTTTTCAAATTCAAATAGTTTTTAAAATCCAATAACAAAAAGTTTTCCAATTTCCAAAGAGAATAAATGAAATAGAAAATAAAGGAATAGACTAGAAAAAAATATAATCGAATAGAAAAGAATAACAGAAAATAAAAGAATAGAATATACAGTAGGTGCCGCCGATATTGTATTTCTATCGCGCTCCCATCGCCGAGATTCTCGGCGACAGGAGTGCCGAGATCTCGGCAGCAGGGTGGCGACACGTGTCGCGCTTGCTGCAATGGCGAGGAGACGCGACACGCATTGCCGATAGGCGGGGATCCGACGCGGATTCCCGCCAATACCAGGCACTGCGTTTGGTATGAATCCTGAGCGGGAACTCCACGCCAATTTTTAAAGAAAAAAACGGCGTGGGTTCCCCCTCCAGGAGCATACCAGGCCCTTGGGTCTGGTCTGGATTTGAAGGGGAACCCTACGCCGAAAAAACGGCGTGGGGGTCCCCCTCGAGATCCAAACCAGACCCTTATCCGAGCATGCAACCTGGCAGGCCGCAGGGGAAGAGGGGGGGACGAGAGCGGCCCCCCCCTCCCTCCTGAACCGTACCAGGCCACATGCCCTCAACATGGGGGGTTTGGTGCTCTGGGGCAGGGGGGCGACCTGCGGCCCCCCCACCCCAGAGCACCCTGCCCCCATGTTGATGAGGACAGGGCCTCTTCCCGACAACCCTGGCCGTTGGTTTCGGGGTCTGTGGGCGGGGGGCTTATCGGAATCCGGGAGCCCCCTTTAATAAGGAGGCCCCCAGATCCCGGCCCCCCCACCCTATGTGAATGAGTATGGGGTACATCGTACCCCTACCCATTCACCTGGTGGAAAATAAATGGAAATAAAAACACAACACAGTTTTTAAAAGTATTTTATTGCACCGCTCCGGAGGTCTTCTTCCGACTTCGGGGGTCTCCGGTGTCGTCGCCGCGTTCTCCGGTTCTTTCTTCTGCCGGGCCTCCGCTAACTTCTTTTTAGCTCTTTTGCTAGCGGAGGCGCGGTCTTCTCCGTCGCCTTCTTCTTCTCCCGCTCTCCGGTTCTTCTCCCGCTCTCCGGTTCTTCTCCCGCTCTCTGGTTCTTTCTTCCGCCGGGCCTCCGCTAACTTCTTTTTAGCTCTTTTGCTAGCGGAGGCCCGGTCTTCTCCGTCGCTTTCTTCTTCTCCCGCTCTCCGGTTCTTCTCCCGCTCTCCGGTTCTTCTCCCGCTCTCCGGTTCTTTCTTTCGCCGGGCCTCCGCTAACTTCTTTTTAGCTCTTTTGCTAGCGGAGGCCCAGTCTTCTCCGTCGTCTCGTCCGGCTCTCCGTTGTCCTTCTGCCGGCCCCTCCACTAACTTCTTGGTAGCTCTTTTGCTAGTGGAGGAGCCGGTCTTCTCCGTCGTCTCGTCCGGCTCTCCGTTGTCCTTCTGCCGGCCCCTCCACTAACTTCTTGGTAGCTCTTTTGCTAGTGGAGGAGCCCGTCTTCTCCGTCGTCGCCGTCTTCTTCCCTATTCTCCTCCTCGATGTTGACTCGTCGCTTCCTCTCGCAGTAATGATAAATCTTCGGTCCGCAGAGATTAATATAGGCTTCTCATGATGTCACAGTCACATGGTCCCATGACGTCACAGTCTCATGCTCCGGGGCACATGTGCACATGAGCATGTGACTGTGACCCGGAGCATGTGACTGTGACGTCATGGGACCATGTGACTGTGACGTCATGAGAAGCCTATATTAATCTCTGCGGACCGAAGATTTATCATTACTGCGAGAGGAAGCGACGAGTCAACATCGAGGAGGAGAAGAGGGAAGAAGACGCCGACGGCGACGACGGAGAAGACCGGCTCCTCCACTAGCAAAAGAGCTACCAAGAAGTTAGTGGAGGGGCCGGCAGAAGGATAACGGAGAGCCAGACGAGACGACGGAGAAGACCGGGCCTCCGCTAGCAAAAGAGCTAAAAAGAAGTTAGCGGAGGCCCGGCGGAAGAAAAAACCGGAGAGCGGGAGAAGAACCGGAGAGCGGGAGAAGAACAGGAGAGCGGGAGAAGAAGAAGGCGACGGAGAAGACCGGGCCTCCGCTAGCAAAAGAGCTAAAAAGAAGTTAGCGGAGGCCCGGTAGAAGAAAGAACCGGAGAACGCGGCGACGACACCGGAGACCCCCGAAGTCGGAAGAAGACCTCCGGAGCGGTGCAATAAAATACTTTTAAAAACTGTGTTGTGTTTTTATTTCCATTTATTTTCCACCAGGTGAATGGGTAGGGGTACGATGTACCCCATACTCATTCACATAGGGTGGGGTGGCCGGGATCTGGGTGCCTCCTTATTAAAGGGGGCTCCCGGATTCCGATAAGCCCCCGCCCGCAGACCACGACAACCAACGGCCAGGGTTGTCGGAAAGAGGCCCTGTCCTCATCAACATGGGGGCAGGGTGCTCTGGGGTGGGGGGGCCGCAGGTCGCCCCCCTGCTCCAGAGCACCAAACCCCCCATGTTGAGGGCATGTGGCCTGGTACGGTTCAGGAGGGAGGGGGGGCCGCTCTCGTCCCCCCCTCTTCCCCTGCGGCCTGCCAGGTTGCGTGCTCGGATAAGGGTCTGGTTTGGATCTTGAGGGGGACCCCCACGCCGTTTTTTCGGCGTAGGGTTCCCCTTCAAATCCAGACCAGACCCAAGGGCCTGGTATGCTCCTGGAGGGGGAACCCACGCCGTTTTTTTCTTTAAAAATTGGCGTGGAGTTCCCGCTCAGGATTCATACCAAACGCAGTGCCTGGTATTAAAGGGAATCCGCGTCGGATCCCCGCCTATTGGCAATGCGTGTCGCGTCTCCTGAAAGGAACATTTTTTCCTTTCCCGATGACGAGACAGCTCGGCGCTGGCTCTCGCGACGGAGCTCATAGGGTGTCAATCTCGCCGCTAGAAGCGGCGAGATTGACACAATATCGGCGGCACCTACTGTAATAGAGTAAAACAAAACAGAATAGAAAATAAAAGAATAGAATGGAATAGAATAGAAATGAATGGAATAAAATAGAAAGAATATAACCATCTTCCTATTTTAATCTATTCTTTTATTTTCCATTCTATTCTTTTCTATCCTATTTTATTCTATTTTCTATTCAAACTCAAAATTCAAATTTTGGAAGGTGGTTATATTCTTTCTATTCAATTGTTTTTTCTATACTATTCTGTTATTTTCTATTCTAATCTTTTCTATTCTATTCAAATTGATTCTATTTGAATTTTGGGATTGGACACACGATGTGCCACTGTTTGTTTTATGAATGTTCTTTTCCTATTATGTGAGCTTTTTTGTTTATGTTTATTTTATTTTTTTATTTTTTTATACTGTTGTATGTTATAAAAAAGTGTGAAAATACTGCGCTGTCTGAATAAAATGTAAAATATATGTGATAACTTAATATCTATGCAGCAACCAAAAAATGTGGGACACACACAAATAACAGATATATAAAGAAAGAACTAAGGCTGCGCATCTGAATACAAAAAATAAAAAACCAAAATTATGTTATAAAAACACAATATGATATCATTTGTATATAACGTGAATAAACAATATAACTTATGGAGTAAAGGATATTGTTCTATGTACGTCTCTGGGTGATAGATGGTACTTAAACTGTATTTCTTGATATTGACATGCAAAAAAATTCAAAGATAGTCCATAAGTAACAAAAAGTCCCCAGAAGGAAGAAATAAAGGATTCCAAAACTCTTCAAAACTGCATAAGTGACTTCAAAAATGAAACACCATAGAAGGAGTGATGATATGACAGAAGAGAAATCCACCACCTTGTCCCTTTCAGGCTGCTTACCAGAAATTTTGATCCCCGAGAGAGATCAATCTGAATAGGTGGCTGTTATCCCCGCCAAGGGCTCTAATTGGCTCTCTCTGTGCTCTCTGTTCGTCTAGGTTCCAGTCTGTTAGTCCACCAGGCAGCTCCGTGAGTCACATTTAGGGTAAAAGAGAAAGCCCCATAGCGTAATCCAGTATATAAAAGCGTTTATTATAATAAAAAAATTTTTATACGCTTTTATATACTGGATTACGCTATGGGGCTTTCTCTTTTACCCTAAATGTGACTCACGGAGCTGCCTGGTGGACTAACAGACTGGAACCTAGACGAACAGAGAGCACAGAGAGAGCCAATTAGAGCCCATGGCGGGGATAACAGCCACCTATTCAGATTGATCTTTCTCAGGGATCAAAATTTCTGTGGTGTTTCATTTTTGAAGTCACTTATGCAGTTTTGAAGAGTTTTGGAATCCTTTATTTCTTCCTTCTGGGGACTTTTTGTTACTTATGGACTATCTTTGAATTTTTTTGCATGTCAATATCAAGAAATACAGTTTAAGTACCATCTATCACCCAGAGACGTACATAGAACAATATCCTTTACTCCATAAGTTATATTGTTTATTCACGTTATATACAAATGATATCATATTGTGTTTTTATAACATAATTTTGGTTTTTTATTTGTTGTATGTTATATTCTCATCTCGAATTACATTTTTATATGTAATCCGGTGAGATAGCCGGTATGTCGTCTAAATCAACATGATGTCACTTTATCGAATCATATAAGATATGGTCATCCTTTTTTTAGTCATCATTACCCACCATAGGACTTTTAAGGACTGACTCAAATTTCTGGATCCCGGATTAACCCTTTTGATACTTACAATTTTTTTTTATTTTACTTGTTAACCCATGATGTGTCCACCACTGCCTTTATACTATTTTGTTGATGTGTGTTATCAATAAAACCCTTTGTACAAGAATTTGGGGAAATGGTTATATTCCTTTCTATTCTATTGTTTTTTTTTATTCTATTTTCTACTCTAATTATAGTCTATTCTATTTTTTTTTCTATATATTTTTTTTCCATTTTGTTCTGTTTTACTTTATTTTATTCTATTCTTCTATTTTCTATTCTGTTATTCTCTTTGGAAATTCGAAAAACTATTCGAATTTGAAAACTATTCGAATTCGAAAACCTATTTGAAATGGATTTGAAAACTATTTAATTTGATTCTAATTCCGTCCGAATTTTGTTTTTCATTATTTCGGATTTGTTTGAATTGTATTGTAATTCGAATACATCCGAATTTCCAAAAAATTAAAATTCGTCTGAATGTCAATTCCGTACGAAACAAACTGCACATGTCTAGTCCCCAGCCTGAACTGAAGAGTGAAAGGAAATTCAACAGGCTGGTAACCTTATCTCGGAATTACTCTGCTCTCTCCTCCAGTCATTTTGCTTCTTGCACTGCAGCTCAACTGATTGGCTCCTTGTGCTGCTTCTCCATCTGCTAGTCTGAGCTCTGCTATATTGGGACTGCAAGGGGCCGATACCATGTCAAATTAAGGTATTTACGCTGCTTGCATTTAAAAATAAATCTAAGGAATACAAAACTGTATTAATGTGTGTGTTTTTAGATCTGCCTTGAGTACAGCTTTAGGGAGAAATAAAAGATAAAGCATTGTGTTTAGATTTACAAACTATAGAACCATTACCAAACATGGTTTCAATCTCAAACTGTGCTAAACGGTAGGTAGATTTTGTATATTTCAGCGGTTTTAAGCAGCCCACAAATATGCTGAGCACACATTCAATCAGAGCAATTATTTAAGTTCTGTCTCATCAGTGAAAGCGTTGTGAAAGAAAAAGGGCTTCAATAAGGGGCTGGATTTCTGACGACATTTCATTTTTTTTTTTTAAAGCAGGCGCTCATCTTACCTCCCAGCTTATATGTACACATGTGTCAGAGAGGAATGTCAGAACTGGAGGCCTGCACTGTGCGGGTGGTCCTGCTGCAGTCGTGACTTCTGTAACGTTTGAATAAGGCCCATACTGAAATTTAGAAAATATATGTTAGTTCCATTCACTTATTAAAGGCTTGCTAAAAGCTGTGGTTAAGAATTCATTAATGCAGGGTTAATGATAAGCTGAACACACAAAAAATATTGAAAGCAACATTTTCTTTTTCTAGTACTGTCTGTTTATTGTATACCAAAACTTTATCACACTGTCACTTTTGTTATCATAAATTATTGGCACAGGCAAATACATAGCTGAATCCAGATGTGTCATATATTTAATTTATATTTCATTGAATATCATATACTTTTTTCCACTGTGCTATATATATTTAAAATGGCATGTTGATTGATTTACATATGTTGGCACATCTGTTTACTTCTTGAACTATATATGCACTTTTTTTTATAGAAGTGATTTATGTATTTACTTATGTGGTTTTTGAAAGGGATAAGTGCACTAGTTTCTCTTAAATTGTTAATTTAGTCTTACGTTCAGGCTTAGTTAGTGCAGCTGTTGGCATTGGTCTGAGCGCATGTTATATATTTTAGAAAATCTACTAGTGTATGGCCAGCTTAACTTTCAAAGCCTCTTCCATCTCAAGATCTGCACTATTAGTTGAGATTAGAGATGGGCTTGGGCGTGTTCGAAATCCCAAATGCAAGATTCCGCCAGGAAGCCGACGCTGCAAACCGCTAAATACAGGCAGTGAGACATTTCCCGGGTTCACAGCTGCACAGATTGGGAAATTTCTCACTGCCTGTGATTAGTCATGTGCAGTGTCGGCTTCCTGGCGAGACCCGGCATGTGGGATTTCGCACACGCCCGAGCCCATCTCTAGATGAGATCATTGGTAATACAATTGCATGGGGGTTCATTCATTAGTGTCCATAACAGTTCTTAACAGCCAGAGACGGAGGGCAATTGTTGCACTATTTAATGTATTAAAGAATTACTTTCTCCCGTTTTACCGGATATAATTATTATTATTTATTATTATTATTTTTAGGTACTTATATAGCGCCGTCAATTTACGCAGCGCTTTACATTATACATTGTACATTCACATTGGTCCCTACCCTCAAGGAGCTTACAATCTAAGGTCCCTAACTCGCATTCATATACTAGGGCCAATTTAGACAGAAGCCAATTAACCTATCAGCATGTCTTTGGGCCTTGCATGGGAGGAAGATCAAAACCAGCAGTGTTTTTTTGTCAACATTTCAATGAAGCTCAGTCCATCTTTCTCAAGACTTGAGAAAGATGGACTGAGCTTTATTGAAACATTGGCAATACTGTTTTGATAATTAATTATACATTCCAGTTGCCCTCCACCCCATGCTCTGAATTTATTAGCTTTAACCTGGTCAGTGTGTGCCCTCTGTGGCCGCACAGGGCTTTATGATCTTGGGTCGAATGGTTTTCTCTCCCCTCATTGGCGGTAGTCTTTTTCGGGAATCCTGATGTGTTTATGTACTTGTTGATTGATTCGTATATCCCCTGATGAAGCTATTAGGCGAAACATGTCAGGCTAATATACGAATATGAAATTCTCCGCCTTGATCAAACATTTGTTTTTCTGACCACCTTGATTATGAAATATTGAATATCCTGAAAAAAAATCAGCTCTGGTGTACCTTTTAAACGCTATTCTCATTAAAATGATTTACTTTTTTTAATATTTGGTTTCCATTATTATCCTTTAAGCACAGCGACAGTCCCTTTTCTCCCTTCCATCCTTTCATACTTAACATATGGTGGTGTAATACCATGTTCTCATTTCCTGTCCAAGCCTCACCATCTCCAGAACTAACATATTAAACAACTCAGTCCTTGACAATAAATGCTTAAGGGTCCTCACGCAGAATTAGGAATGGTTAGCAGATAAAAGCAGCCTCAGCTCGATTCATCCATACCACACCCCCAACATGTTTTGCCCCATCCCCACAGCTTAATAATGGAGATGAATAGATAAATTCCCTCATCGGCCGCCTAAATATTAATGTAGGTAAACCACTCAAAAAATGTAAAGGACGGGTGAGTAAAAAGTTCACAGTGTCCAAGTCCAAGCCCCTGAAAAGCAACCAGGACGGGTGAGTAAAAAGTTCACAGTGTCCAAGTCCAAGCCCCTGAAAAGCAACCACAGTCAGAAACTTAAATGTGTGGAATAGCAATAATGAGAACTGATAGACAATTTAGAGGTATGCTTACACAGAAGAAAAAGGTAAATAGGGATTATAAACAATAAGTTCAAAAAGGAAAACAAAAGTATTGCATAATAAATGCAAAAAAAAAAAAAGAAGAAGAAAAATGACAAACTACCACAAGTAATCCTACAAAAGCCTATACCCCTGGTTAAACAAAACAAATAATTGTATTTAGCTATCGGCATTCACTATAAAAGTCTGTAATACAAAAAAAGCTGAATAAAAACATTTCTTAAAACGGCCATAGACGGTGTGTTTCTTTCCCGCAACCACAAGTCGCAGGAAAGAAAAACGCTTAAGTCCCTGGCTGTGTTGATGGGGGAATCCCTCCCGCGGAGCTGTTGTGTTCTCCCAGCAGAGGGGCGTGGGGGAACCATACCAGCTGGGAGAACACACAGCGATTATTGTTTGCAGCTATAGCAGCTAGCAATAATTGCTTGAAAAATCAGACAAACTGGTTGTACCAAAGTTGAGCGGTCGATCAACTTAGGTGTAATCAGCCTGCCCATACATGGTTTGAATCTTGGCTGGGCCCTGCTGAACCGGGCCGGGATTCAAACCCTCTATGGCTGGCTTTAAAATCCAGGAGGCGAGGATGGAGAGTGTGCCATGATCATGGACCTGCGTGGTAAATCCCAATCGTAAAACTAAATCAAAACATTTTAAAAAAAGGTCCAAGGTTCACAAAAAAATCTCTCATACCCAACAATAATAATCAATGCACAAACGTTTTACAGAAATATTGTGTGAGATAAGGGGTCAAAACCAAGCAAGTTCATTTTTTCACTTTTGTTGAGTGGTTTACCTACATTATTATTTTTTAGGCGGCTGATGATGGTATTTATTCTCCTGCCACCAGCAGACTCTCATCTCCATGATTAAGCTCCGAAGGCGGCGTGAAACTGCTTTTACCTGCTAACCACACGGGCCAGGCGAGGTGTGCGGCAGCCGGGCTTTCACTTCCTATTTCTGCAACTCGGTCCTTGTGCTGCCTCTCCCTCTCCCAGTATGAGCGATGCTGCTCAGGGACTGCATGAGTTTGATACCAAGTCAAATTTAGGTACTTTCCCTGACTGCATTTAAAACAAGTATATTTAATATGATTTTATTGAACACAGAGCTGCAATAATTAGTGTCTTTTATATCTGCTTGGAGTTCTGCTTTAATTTGCACAAATGATATGGATATAACAGAATCTATAATTAAATAAAAAAATCCATGTTTGAAAATGCAGAGTGAAAGCATTCTTAACCATTCAAATAAACATTTGTGTATAATGATGGCACTGAGAAAATACACAAGAAATTATGCATGGCGTGTGATCTTGCATAAAACAGAAAACAGAATCACTTACTCCTCCGTCATTCAGAGCTCGTACTCTGAAATGATAAGTGCTTCCAGGAAGCAGATCGCTTACAGTACATTCCAAATCACTTCCATGGTAGACCTCAGTGGTATGTCCTCCAGGTACATCGAGCTCCAAGCTGTACTCTGATACCTGGCATTCTGACCCCATCACAGGGGGGTCTGGGGGGGAAAGTTAGTGGATAAATCAGAATGTAAAATTGAAAAACTGCATGTATTATTTTAAACATGTTTCAATCCTTTTAATAAGGTCTACTGGGAGAGGAGTCTCATCGCAACATTGAGCCATTGTCTGTTCTTTAAAGCAGAAGTAAACCCATCGATTTAAAAGTTTCAAAAAACACAGTCACATTTCCAGCATGTGCTGGGAATGGAACGGTCACATTAATTGTACTCTCAACCAAACTGTCAAACCATCCAACGGCTGGTGTCATAACCATAGGCGTGCGCACAATATGTGTCGGGTGTGCCTAGGCACACCCTAATCACCCCCTGTGTATTAGCATTATCCCGGAGCAGCACCAGGTGGGTGGTTGGGGGTGCCAGTGGCCATTGTAAATACCCCCATTATATTAAAATCTAGGTTCATCTTTAGGAACACATTACACCTGTATTTAGGGTGTATAGTAATATGCTTCCAATCAACTGGCTCCCACCACCAGTGCCCCTTCCTGTGACAGCAGGTGGCGTTCATGTGTGTTTGAGCTTTGGGGTGCACACCCTAATGCAAAAGGCTGCGCACACCTATGGTCATAACTGATATGTAGATATTTGCCAGCACACCAATGATCATCAATTTCGTCAAAAATTATTTTATTTTTTTAATCAAATATTCTTTATTTCCTTTTTCACATATCAAAACATACATACATACATCCCCATATGCAACAATGTATATACATCATGTATAAAACCCACAATATCCCTACTTCACAACCTCCCACCCTCTGTGCTTACTTATCATTCACCCACCCCTAAACATGCTTTCACATCTTTCCATTTTTTCCACATATTAAAAAAATATATATTTCCTCTCTTCTTATATATATATTCTTCTTTTGTGACAGTGTCATTCATCACCCTCCTCCATTCTAACACTGTGGGGGGGGGGGGGGGGCTTTCCGCTTGCCACTTCTGCGCTATAATTTCCTTCCCTGAAACAGACATCTTGTTATTGCTATTCTTTCATCTTCTAGAAGTCTCCTTTCTTCCAGGAGATCCAATACACATAGCCTGGCTTCTGGCTGCAAAGATGTCTCAAACACAGTGTTTATCCTTTCAACTATTTGCTTCCAATATTGGTATAACTTAGGGCATCTCCAAACCATGTGTATTAGGTCTCCCTTTATATCCCCACATCTCTGACAACTCGGATCCGGCCTCCTGCCAAACTGGAACATCCTTTGAGGCGTGTAATACACTATGTATCTGATAAAGATGGGACATTATTTAAAAAGATGACATTGACACCTTAGGTCCTATAGCTAATATTCGTTCCCATTGTTCCTGCGAAATTGGACCCACATCTCTTTCCCATTTAACCTTGTTTTTACTAGCTGGAACCTCCCCCTGGTCCACCCTTTCTAGGGAATCGTACATGTCTGAGATTGCTCCTCTAGAGGCCTCTGCATTTACTAATTTACGGAGAAGAGGCATATCATTCCATTCTGGTGGATTCTGTCCAAACTGTGTATTCAACGCAAGGCCTAGTTTGCAGGTATCTGTAAAAGGAGCTATTTGGAACTGAATACTCCTCTCTTATTTCCCGTAATGTTTTTATTCTTCCTGCCTTGAAGAGTTGTACCAATAAATGTATACCCAGTCTATCCCACTCCTCAACCTTTCCCATAGCTTTAAGCTCTTGCAGGTTGCCATTGTCCCAGATAGGAGAGAACTCAGAGAATCCCTTATATCCCAGGATCCTCTTCCCAGCATTTTACCATTAATTGAGTTGTAGGACATTTAGAACAAAAAGAATCAGCCTCCACTGCCTCTACTTCAGTGTCGTGTCTTGTATCATTCAGAGTTAACCCCTTTACAGCCTCTCTTCTTACCGATCGGTTACTGCCCCTCATATGCTGCACTTGAGCCGCTAAAAAGTAATATCTGGGATTCGGGAGGGCCAATCCCCCCTTCTCTCTTGGTTGTTGCAAGACTCGGAGGCGAATCCTTGCTGCTCCATTCTTCCAAATCAGTTCCCTAAACACACTATCTATTTTCTTAAACCACTGTTTTGGAATCCATACTGGGGAGTTGTAGAGAATATACAAGATTTGCGGCATCCATACCATTTTTACCAAATTACTCCTGCCAGCCACTGAGAGTGGAAGCCTGTTCCCGGCATTTTTGTCTGAGCTTTGTCAACAATGGTACTAGATTTCTGGCTATGTACTGCCCTGGGTCCCTTGTTATATTTATTCCTAAATATCTCATTTGGACCACTACCTTCACTTGATCTATCTGCCCTATCAGCGGGTCTATCGGCAAAAGAGCCGATTGGTCCCAAACTGATTTTACTCAAGAAAGCTTACATGACAAAACGGTGTAGTGCAACGTTTCAAAGCCATGCAGGACCCCTTTGACAGGCATGTAAATGATCACCTGTGCAGCATCATGGCAGTTAAAGATTAAACAGAGGCCAATATGGCAGCTTCCATGGCTGAAAATGATAGGAGGGATTACTTCCACTTTAAGTTTTAGGATTATGACTATTGCTATGACTATGGCTATTAACTGAAGAATTAGTACACCAACAACTGGATTTTTTTGTAAAGACATGATAAGGGTCTGCACTCTACAGTCTTTTCCTACATGGCCATAGTGTACATGAGTAATATTAAGCTAATACTCAAGAAGAATAACAATTGTTTTTCCGGAGAATGGGTAAACACATTAAAGGGCCCTAAGATTCCAATATGTAAAGACTAATACAGTAGAACTAATCTGGACACAAACTTTTTGTGTGGGAATTAATTTTCTTTTAATTAATTTCCTGTCCAGTTATTAAACTGAAGAACAAAGCAAACCTGCTGGAGACTTAAAGGGAACCAGTTAACACTGGACATTTGTGATAATCTCCATTCTTGAACTGTTATTACAGTGCAGCCTTACCTCTCAGGAAAGGCTTTTTTGGTTATTTAATTGTATTCTCTTCATGTTGAAACAGAAAAGTCAGGTTGATTGTCAAGCTGTTAAAGCGGTGTTCCACCCGCAATTTATTTTTCTTAACCTCCCTGGCGGTATGATTCTGTCAGATTTTAGGTGCTGAAAGCGGTCACATTATTCTGCACGGAAATTTGGCAATTTATATTGTAGGCCTGTAATCCTTAGGAATAACTCACTTAAATCTGTCCAAACCAGAGTCTAGTAGACATCCCGGGTATGATAAAGTTCAAAAAACATAATCATAAATTATAATATAATAAATAACTATAAAATAATTATTTTATAATAATAAAAGTGTTTTTCAGTGTTTGATGACGAATTTCCCCACAAAT
Source organism: Rana muscosa (assembly GCA_029206835.1). Taxonomy (NCBI): domain Eukaryota; kingdom Metazoa; phylum Chordata; class Amphibia; order Anura; family Ranidae; genus Rana; species Rana muscosa. The sequence continues at coordinate 700,996,254 of CM055122.1, forward strand.
CGCTATCGCTCAATTCTGCAAGTGATTCTAATTTATTATCGCTGTTTTCTAGCTGGTCTAAAACCACTTTTGATGTAAAGGGACACTTTTTGGTTGCTATGGACAATCTCCAGTTTCCAGGCAGAAAGAACAGTTTTTATTATATAAAAGTGCATACTGGGCAGACCACTAGGGACAATGGGTGTGTGTTATTATTTGATATAGTACTGTAATCTGTAAGATTACAGTATACTGTATGTGTATTGTGTGTTTCACTTTTTGAATTTGGCGGCCGAACTCCGCCCCGTGCCCCACAACGTTGCAGGGAAAGGAGCTCGGCGGCACTCGGCAGTGTGGATCGAGCGAGATGACGGGTCGCTCACACAGTGGGGACACATCGAAGGATCCAGGGACAAGGTAAGTAACTTCCCCTGTATCCTCCCCTGTATCCTGCGATCCCGAGTCTGGCTCGGGGTTACCGCTTTAGGTACTGAAATCTTACCCCGAGCCAGACTCGGGAATACCGCTAGGCGGGTTAAAGTCAGCAGCTACAAACACTGTAGCTGCTGACTTTTAATAAGGACACTTACAGTACCTGTCCAGGGAGCCCACGATGTGGGCCCCCTTGAGGCCGATCAATCCATCGGATCGGGTACAGGCACCACCATTCCAACTAAGGGAAACCGTGAGTGGAGCCTTGCGGCTTCACTGCCGGGTTCTGACTGCTCATGCATGAGTTCCGCGGCGCTTTGTGAATGGCCAACTTGTCTTCTAGTACACACACAGGTCCCAGAAGACAACGGGGGAGCTCGCTGAGGAGGAGGATGTGATGTCCTGGGCTGCGGCCCGGCTGAATTTGGAAGTACACTTGTACTTAAAAAAAAAAAGGACTATTGGAAAAAAATATATTTTAATATCCAAAAACGAGGGCTGGAGAGGTGGCCTTTCGTTTAAGACCACCTCTCAAAAGTGGGTGGAACTCCGCTTTAAGATTGCCTTGTTTCCTGCCTCAACTCTGCTGCTCTGCAAATGCATATGCTGCCGGGTTACATGAAAGGAAAGGAAATATGTAGATAACTGATGATTTACACTTCTTTAGCAGCTGTCTGTTACCATCCTTGAGCTTAGGAAAACGATAGATCAGCCTCAAGAGGGGCCTAGTATCCTTACACTGGCCTGACAATTTTTCCCCAACATGAAGACATTTCAAAGATTACATGCATGCACACACACACACACTTATCCCTGAGGGATAAGGGTGCACTATTATAAAAACTGCTGGAAATTCAATTATTACAAATTCCTTGGCCGGTTCTCTCTAAACGATTGATAAATCAGTATAAGAAGCTTTAGAGAAAATTGTATACAATTTCCCACACAAACATCTACATCAGAAAACCAAAATAATGCAGGAACTTCTGTTGTAACCAAAGCAATGTTACCCTTGCCCGGCCTTATCCTGGGTAAGGGCAGTGTTTACCACCTTATACACTCCCATTAATATGAAAGTCTGGTTACACTATTACTCCTTAAAAAAGGCCAGAACCAGCTACCTAACTTCAGTATAGCGCACACCATTCTAAAAGAAACTACATTTTCTGAAGCTAGCAAACACTGCACAACAGACAGGACAGGCAGTGGAAACACTGCCCCCTCCATAATCATGTAAACTGCTTCTTTTTTCTATTGGAGAGTACAAACACAGAAAATAATAAACCTATCATAGAAGTCCTGCAGATACTTACCCCAATGTAAATGTACTTCTTTGTGCTTTGGTTTGCCTACCACTCTTGGTGCTTGACAAGGACCTGGTGCTACACACAATGTTCGAATAGGCTGACTTTCAGAACACTATGAAAAAAAAAACATTGTTCAGGTACAGACATCATTTAGACAAACCAGTCACTAAATTTTCAGATAAAAAAATACATACTGCACTGTCACCCTTTTATCTTTCTCAGGGTGCTGCCATGTTATTTCACCATAATGGGGTAATGTATTGTTATCATGTTTTACAACAGTGAGGGAATGGTTGCCTGGCTAAACTAATCATGTGCATGGTTCCTGGTAATGTGAAGTCTTAATCAACTTTTTGACAACCAAATGCGCAAGGCAGCATGGAGAGTCTGAAGGAGTAGATTTATTTTACATTTTACCAGCACATGAGTGATTACATACAGCATGTTTTGGCCTTTTGTGGGTGACTAATAAATACAGTGATTGAAAAGAGCACAGAAACAATCACAGCTACAGTTATCATTAGAAGTTAAACACTGATTAACTGTAGCTAAACAGAGTTTTTTTTTTCTTTTAAATGCTTACTTTAAAGCTGAACTATAGGCACACAGCTAAATACATGAATTATATACATATACTGAAACAGTTGTACCTGCCAAGGGATTTGGGTTTCTGTCCATCCAATACTGAGATGTATACAACCCTGCCACACAGCACAACCAGGCAGATCACACCACAGCCTGTAGAAACTGTAGAAACAATACAGTAGTGTCTTCTTTCTGCCCCAGCCTGCCAACTGGACAATAAGCTTAGGGTCACACTTATGCGGTGTGGGAAACCACACGATCTGTGCCGCACCGCGTTCAAATTGCACTGCGATCTGTAGCAGATGCGAGTGCAATCTTAATGACACCCCAAACTCAGGTTGCAAATGAATTGTGTTTGACTGCAGCGGATCGCATGGTACAAAAGTATCATGCGATTAGGTTGCAGTGGGGGTCCAAAATTGGTGCATGCACGACTTTGATACAATTTGAGCCCATTCAAAATGATTGGGCATAAATCGCACCTCACTGTAGCATATGTGAATTGAACAGGAATGCAGTGCGGTTCCTGTGTGATTCATAGTGTAAACGAGGCAAAAAGAAGCAGCAAAAGACTGATGAGGTCAACCCTCTGCTTGCTGCTCTTATTATCCTGTTCCTTGTCAGAACATTTACATTTATCATATCGGTCTGTCTACAAAATTATGACCCTCCCTCACCTAGTCAGAGTGTTGAAGTATATGGGATTAAACAAGGGATGATACTGAGTCAAATTCAGGAAGTTACACTGGCTGCATTAAAAAAAATACTGATTTATAAATGCCTAGTGGCATGCATTTGTGTATTTTATATCTGCCTGGATTTCAGTTTTAAAGTAAATTGTGAGGGCCTGGGTGAATGAATCTGTGCATATGAAAAATGGGGTAAGCAGAGTAAAAATCGCATGTAAAACAAACCGCGAATCCAGAGACAGAAACGGTCTTTTTAAGTATACTGTATATCCATGTTTCCTGTGAAGTTCATGCTTAATCCTGACCTTTCTACCTCCTTCCAGGACTCCCTATTGGTCCTGATGGTCAGCATCATTTAGTAATAGGTTGCCATGGACTTTTACAGGAAAATTCAAGATTTTATATGATTTTAGCTGCATCACTATTTGGATTTACTGATCATTTAAGACATGAACTTGAAGGCAACCTCTATTACTGCATTGTCTTCATCATGCGTAGAATTGCAGCTGTACCACGTTATGACTGGTTTATTTAAAGTTACATAATAAAATGTGACCACACATTCCCTTGGCAATAATGATCTCTTCTCTAAATTTCAATAAGAAGACTCTACACTTTGATAACAGGTTTGGGACTTTGGCACCTCAAATTCATACAAAACCAAACACCACATTCATATATATATATATATATATATATATATAATATATAGTAGGTTTTCTTGGTGAACATATCCTAATGCAAATAAAAAAAAAAATTCACAGCTATAAAAACCCAAGCTTTTCTTCGGTTATACACATAACCAGAACATACATTATGCTGTAAGAGATAAGCCTACCTGACTGTGTCCCCCTGTGCTGATTGAGCACACACGGAGCTTGTATAAAGTGCCTGGCTTCAAGTCGTTGCAGGTATATTCTGTTTCAGAACCACTATATGCCACCTTCCACTGCGATGCTGTAAAAATATGATATCATTATCATAATATTACTACAATAACCAGGCATTAAAAAGAACAAGAATGTAACCACTGCATAAATTAGGTATATAATAAGTGCAGCACTCCCGAACTCAAAACCAAATGAAAAATAACCCAATGTCTCCCATCCAAGTACTAACTAGGCCCAGCCCTGCTGAGCTTCCAAGATCAGACACATTCAGGGTGGTGTGGCCATAGGACTTTCCCCCAATGTCTATTGTTAAGAGCAATATGTGTAATCAAAATGCTTTACATAAACTGTGATATTACACAACAACATACATCAACAAAGTGCTTAAATCCTGGAATTAATATAGAGGCAAATACAGTAGAAAATACAATAGGACAGAATAAAAAAAAGAGTCCCACAAGCCGTAATGAGACAACAGGATGAGCTCCTCAGGCCGTCAACATCAAACACTTGCAAAGTCTCCCAGGTGCCATTGATCAGGTGCCATTGATTCGGCTTACCGAATTATGCGACCCTCCATATAAGAGTGGTCACATGCGCATAGTGAAATTTCCCCAGGGAAAGGGTGCTTTCTCCAGCCTCTACTCATCCACAGAGACACCAGGGATAGGTGCAGCTGATGATGACCCAGGTGCCGCTGATAATGTCATTTGTGAGGAAACCAGTAGGGCATACCTGGATACACACTACTGAACATGTGCGAAGGAACAGCGGCCATCTTTGATGCTGGAATTCCATGTTACTGTACCATGTGATATGCTGTGTTACATCTGGATGTTTGTAAGTGCATAGACTTAACACAATTCTTTTTTATGGGTGGTATTACACTCTGTGGAGTGTTTCTTATTATATGTGCAATGGTCCTACTGAGCTAATTTCCAGTGGATCAGCGGTTCCCTGCAAGTTGTGGATGTATATGGTGTCAAATGACAGCAACATTTCTGGTGTCTCTGTGGATGAGTGGAGGCTGGAGGGAGTACCCTTTCCCTGAGGAAATTTCACTATGCGCATGTATTCTTATATTGAAGGTTGCATTGTTTGGTAACCCTTGTATGTGATTAATGGCACCTGGGAGACTGCAATTGTTTGATAGTGAGGAGCTCATCAGATTTTCATCATCGCGGTTTGTGGGATTCTTTATATTTTGTCCTAGTATATTTTCAGCTGTATATGCCTCTATAATAATTGCTGGTCCTCGAAACCTTAATGAATTGGAGAGAATCTGCAAAGAGGAGTGGGACAAAATTCCTCCTTAGATGTGTGCAAACCTGGTGACCAACTACACAAAACATCTGATCTCTATGATTGCCAACAAGGGTTTTGCCACCAAGTACCAAGTCATGTTTTGTGAAGGGGTCAAATACTTATTTAATTTATTAAAATGCAAATCAACCTACCATTAAAATTATAGACTGATCATTTCTTTGTCAGTGGGCAAACGTACAAAATCAGTAGGGGATCAAATACTTGTTTCCCTCACTGTAAGCACTTTGTTAATTAATGTTGTTTATAACCACAATATCACAGTTTATGTAAAGCATTTTGATTGCCGTTACCAATAGACATTGGGGAACGTCTTATGACCTCACCACCTTAAATGTGTCTGATCTTGGAAGCTAAGCAGGGTTGGGCCTGGTTAGTACTTGGATGGAAGGCATTGGGAGTAAGATCTTGGTGATTCATAGTATTATTTTTCATTGCTATTTATTTTTATAATTTTGGTTTTGAGTTTGTGAGTCCTGAACTTGTCATTTGCCTATATCTGTTGTGCTGCATATCTAGGCATAGTGTCAGCAGCTAATATACATAGATTCACCTGAGCGCAGATATTTCACTTCTACTTTCAACTGTATAGATTACACTTCAAAACACGAAGCGTTGCTGTAGAGAAAATGGAAGGACCCGTGGATTACCAGTACCTAAAAGAGTCTAGTTCATATTAAACTATTTCTTACCCAAATGTCAATACTTGAATTGTATTACAGTGTTATACTGCACTGTTCTAGCATAGTTCAAAATATAGGCAATAAAAAAATAAAATACATCTTCAGGATTGTGAAACATAGGTAAAATTTGTGGCGCTAAATATGACCGATAATATAATATCACTCACTAGGTGTCTAAATTATAATTTAGACACCTAGTGAGTGATATTATATTATCGGTCACATTTAGCGCCACAAATTTTACCTATGTTTCACAATGTTGTCTTTAGGTATATTTAATTTATAGTTATTTATTTCATTTAAGTGGCAGCTTTAGTTTCACATAGTTTTAACACATTTTTTTTGGCGCGGTGGTGGTTATATAGATTAGGAGCACATTATATCTGTATACCAATTTTTTCATCTTCAGGATTATTTTGTTAATGAGATTCTTGCAATGGCATTTGCTCTCAGCATACATAACTAAGGTGTCTACTTCAAGACTGTTAATGCAGATTGGGTACTAGAAAAACTGAAATCGCTTGTCTATTAAAGTAAAATGGGGATGGCCCTTTGTGGGTTTTCCCAGGATTGTACTTTGCTATTTGCCAATTTAATTTGAAGCACATGCCACTGCTCCTGAAATCTAGGACCTTAAGGCTCCATGTACACGAGACGTTTTTACAACCTCTCCTGAACGATTTAACTTGACAGATATTAACCCATGTTTAAAACGTCCGTTTCGCCGCATTTAGCAGCGCTTTGCCACGTTTGCGGTTAGAAGCGTTTGGCGTCTGAAACGTCGTCGTCTGAACTCATTTTTTTGCCTTAAAAAAAGGCCTAGAAACCCAACTGCCTAAAAACTACAGTAAACGAACCTGTGTACATGTACACATAAGATAACATTGAATGAGTTCAGGGGCAGTTGAAAAAAGTGTCCAACTGCCTCTGAACATCCGTTTAGCAGCAGCAGTGTACATGGGGCCTTAAAGTTGGGAAGCTGCCATTACCCAATGCGTGTGCCTTGAGCTCCTTTTGACACAGACTTTCTGCCCAGGTCCACCTGTCAGTTTTTCAAGTGGACCTGATTGGAAGCTCCATGCACCTCTATGGGCATATGGGCAGGCAGATGTAAATGGACTTATTATTTTGGAGCTTACTGAGCTTAAAGTGTAATAAACCTTAGGAAAATATTGTGTTTAGGCTTTTATACTGAAGAATATATTTTTTATTTTTAAAATCGATTGTTTTACTTACCTTTCTGTTCCTTGAAGTTTGCACGATTCTTTTCCAGCAGTTTTCTCTACATTCCCCCTATGTCCTAGATGTGGATGCAAATCCCCCAGTGATGAGAGGTTGCCATTTGCCCCCAGGTTTAGTATATGGACGAAGGCTAAATATGGTGTCAGCACATCAGCCTGTAGTCCAAAATACAGTACCTTGAAAAATTATTCATGCCCCTTGGAATTTTCCACATTTTGTCATGTTGCAACCAAAAACATAAATGTATTTTATTGGGATTTTATGTGATAGACCAACACAAAGTGGCACAATTGTGAAATGGAAGGAAAATGATAAATGGTTTTCAATTTTTTTTACAAATAAATATCTGAAAAGTGTGGTGTGCATTTGTATTCAGCCGCCTTTACTCTGATATCCCTAACTAAAATATAGTGGAACCAATTTCCTTCAAAAGTCACCTAATTAGTAAATCGAGTCCACCTGTGTGTAAATTAATCTCAGTATAAATACAGCTGTTCTGTGAAGCCATAAGAGGTTTGTTAAAGAACCTTAGTGAACAAACAGCATCATTAAGGCCAGGGAACACACCAGACAGGTCGGGGATAATGGCACGACTGCAAACCTACCAAGACATGACCATCCACCTAAACTGACAGGCCGGGCAAGGAGAGCACTTATCAGAGAAGCAGCCAAGGGACCCATGATAACTCTGGAGGAGCTGCAGAAATCCACAGCTCAGGTGGGAGAATCTGTCCACAGGACAACTATTAGTCGTGCACTCCACAAATCTGGCCTTTATGGAAGAGTGGCAAGAAGAAAGACATTGTTGAAAGAAAACCATACGAAGTCCTGTTTGCAGTTTGCGAGAAGCCATGTGGGGGACACAGCAAACATGTGGAAGGAGGTTCTCTGGTCAGATGAGACCAAAATAGAACTTTTTAAACTAAAATCAAAACATTATGTGTGACAGAAAACTAACACTGTACATTACCCTGAACCGTGGTGGCAGCATCATGTTGCAGGGATTTTTTTTTCAGCTGGGACAGGGGAGCTGGTCAGAGTTGATGGGAAGATGGATGAAGCCAAATACAGGGCATTCTTAGAACAAAACCTGTTAGAGTCTGCAAAAGACTTGAGACTGAGGTGGAAGTTCACCTTCCAGCAGGACAACGACCCTAAACATACAGCCAGAGCTACAATGGAATGGTTTGAGATCAAAGCATATTCATGTGTTAGAATGGCCCAGTTAAAGTCCAGACCTAAATCCAATTGAGAATCTGTGGCAAGCCTTAAAAATTGCTGTTCACAGATGCTCTCTATCCAATTTGATAGAGCTGAAGCTATTTGCAATCTCGGAACACCCAATAAGAGGACAGTATGCTGCCGGTCTAAACTACGTGGCATGTTCACCAATGCCTGGCAGACAGGATGGGTGAACTAGAGATACTGTTGAAATAGGAGGATTTAGATTTTGTGGGAATTTCAGAGACCTGGTTCAACAGCTCTCATGATTGGCTGGCAACCATTCAATGGTATTCCTTTTATCGCAGGGCTAGAGAGGGTAAAAAAGGGGGAGGGGTATTCCTATATATCAAGAATAATGTACAAGTGAATGTGAGAGATGACATCAATAAGGGAGCTAGGGAGGAAGTGGAATCCTTATTGGTAGAGCTCCAAAGGGATGAAGCTAAGGGGAAAATAATACTAAGAGTATGCTATAGGCCCCCTAACCTGAGGGAGGAGGGGGAGATGGACCTCCTATCACAATTTGGATTAGCAGCAAGGATGGGAAGTGTTATAATAATGGGGGATTTTAATTATCCAGACATAGACTGGGTGGAGGAAACCACGCATTCGTCTAAGGCTCGCCAGTTCCTAAATGTCTTGCAGGACAATTTCATGGGTCAGATGGTAGACGCATTACTAGATCTACTGATTACCAACAATACAGATCTGATCACGGATGTGGAAATATGGGGCAATTTAGGAAACAGCGATCACAGGGCAATTGGCTTCAGTATAAATCACACAAATAGGAAACATAAGGGGAATACAAAAGACACTGAATTTCAAAAGAGCCAACTTCCCTAAACTACGAACCTTGCTAGAAGATAAAAATTGGGATAAAATCTTAGAAACAAAGAACACGGAGGAGAGATGGGTTTGCTTTAAGAGCATATTAAATAAGGGCATTAGCCAGTGCATCCCATTGGGAAATAAATTTAAAAGAGCGAACAAAAGTCCTGGGTGGCTTAACTCCAATGTAGAAATGCAAATATAAAAGCAAAGGAGAAGGCCTTCAAAAGGTACAAGGCTGAGGGATCATCATCAGCATTTAGACTTTACAGAGAATGCAACAAGATTTGTAAGGGTACAATTAGGGTGGCTAATATGGAACACAAAAGGACACATAGCGGAGGAGAGCAAAAAAAAAAATCTCAAGAAATTCTTTAAGTATATAAACAGTAAAAAAGGGAGAACAGACCATATTGGGCCCATAAAGAATGAGGAACGACATCTGGTTACAAAGGATGGGGAGTTGACAAAAGGTATTGAATTTATTCTTCTCCTCAGTCTACACAAGGGAATCGGGGGGCTTCCGTAACCAAAACTGCAGTGTTTGTCCTCATGACACACCACAGAAAGCTCCCTCATTGCTAACAGAGGACATAATTAGAAATAGACTTGGGAAACTTAACATTATTAAATCACCGGGACCAGATGGCTTGCACCAAAACTTAGGGAACTCAGTCAAGTAATTGCCTGACCATTGTTCCTAATTTTTACTGACAATCTACTGACTGGAATGGTACCAGCTGATTGGAGAAAAGACAATGTAGCACCAATATTTAAAAAGGGCCAAAACACATCCCTGGGAATTACAGACCAGTTAGCCTAACATCAATAGTATGTAAGCTCTTGGAGGGGATGATATGGATGATATGGACTATATACAAGATTTTAGTAATGAAAACTGTATCAATAGCAGTAATCAGCATGGATTCTTGAAGAATCGTTCTTGCCAAACCAATCTATTAACCTTCTATGAGGAGGTGAGCTGCCATCTAGATAAAGGAAGGCCCATAGACGTGGTGTATCTGGATTTTGAAAAAGCATTTGACACAGTTCCCCATAAACGTTTACTGTACAAAGTAAGGTTCGTTGGCATGGACCATAGGGTGAGTACATGGATTGAAAACTGGCTACAAGGGCGAGTTCAGAGGGTGGTGATAAAAGGGGACTACTCGGAATGGTCAGGGGTGGGAAGTGGGGTCCCCCAGGGTTCTGTGCTGGGACCAATCCTGTTTAATTTGTTCATAAACGATCTGGATGATGGGGTAAACAGATCAATCTCTGTATTTGCGGACAACACTAAGCTAAGCAGGGCAATAACTTCTCCACAGGATGTGGAAACCTTGCAAGAAGATCTGAACAAATTAATGGGGTGGGCAACTACATGGCAAATGAGGTTTAATGTACAAAATGTAAAATAATGCATTTGGGTGGCAAAAATATGAATGCAATCTACTCACTAGTGGGTTAACCTCTTGGGGAATCTAGGATAGAAAAGGACCTGGGGGTCCTAGTAGATGATAGGCTCAGTAATGGCATGCAACACCAAGCTGCTTCTAACAAAGCAAACAGAATATTGGCATGCATTAAAAAGGGGATTAACTCAAGAGATAAAGTGATAATTCTCCCACTCTACAAGACTCTGGTCTGGCCTCACCTAGAGTATGCTGTCCAGTTCTGGGCACCAGTCCTCAGGAAGGATGTAATGGAAATGGAGCAAGTACAAAGAAGGGCAACAAAGCTAATAAAGGGTCTGGAGGATATTAGTTATGAAGAAAGGTTGCGAGCACTGAACTTATTCTCTCTGGAGAAGAGACGCTTGAGAGGGGATATGATTTAAATTTACAAATACCATACTGGTGACCACACAATAGGCATAAAACTTTTTTGCGGAAGGGAGTTTAACCACTTCTCCACTGGGCCTATTCTGGCACTTCTCTCCTTCATGTAAAAATCATAATTTTTTTGCTAAAAAATTAATCAGAACCCCCAAACATTATATTTTTTTTTAGCAGACATCCTATGGAATAAAATGGCGGTCATTGCAACTTTTTATCTTGCATGGTATTTGCGCAATAATTTTTCAAACACCTTTTTTTGGGAAAAAAACGGTTTCACAAATTAAGAAATAACAAAAGAGTAAAGTTAGGCCAATTTTTTTGCATAATGTGAAAGATGCTGTTATGCCGAGTAAATAGATACCTAACATGTCACGCTTTAAAATTGTGCACACTCATGGAATGGCGCCAAACTTCGGTACTTAAAAATCTCCATTTTTTACAGGTTACTATTTTCGAGTTACAGAGAAGGTCTAGTGCTAGAATTGTTGCTCACACTCTACCACATGCGGCGATACCTCACATGTGGGGTTTGAACGTTTACATATGTGGGCGGGACTTACATGCGTGTTTGCCTCTAAACGCGAGCTACCGGGGACAGGGGCGTTTTACTTTTTTTTCTTTTCATTTTTTTTTTCTTTTACTGAATTTTTTTTATTTTGACACTTTTTTCATTTTTTTTTTATCACTTTTATTCCTATTACAAGGAATGTAAACATCCCTTGTAATAGGAATCATTGTGACAGGTCCTCTTTATGGAGAGATGCGGGGTCAATAAGACCCCACATCTCTCCTCCAGGCTGGAAAGCATGAGATCGGTGAAAAAAAAAATCACCGATCTCATGCTGACAGCCGCAATTGCAGCTTTGTTTACTTCCGGGTACCTATCTATCGTCGTGAGCCGGCGCCGGCCGTGTCGTTCTCCGGGCCCCCGATGGCACGGGAGGGCCCGGAGAAGCACCGGATGGTGGCGGGAGGGGGGGGATGTCCCCTCCCGCTGCCTATAAGAACGATCAAGCGGCGGAACTGCCGCTATGATTGTTCTTATGGTGCGCAGAATCGCCGGCATGACAGAATGATATCTGAATGATGCCTGTAGCTGCAGGCATCATTCAGATATCCCCCTCAAAGTCAAGGACGTCATATGACGTCCTTGGTGGAGAAGTGGTTAATAAGACACGGTGCCACTCATTAAAATTAGAAGAAAAGAGGTTTAACCTTAAACTGTGTAGAGGGTTCTTTACTGCAAGAGCGGCAAGGATGTGGAATTCCCTTCCACCGGCGGTGGTCTCAGCTGGGGGCATCGATAGTTTCAAAAAACTATTAGATAAGCACCTGAACGACCACAACATACAGGGATATACAATGTAATACTGACATATAATCACACACATAGGTAGGTTGGACTTGATGGACTTGTGTCTTTTTTCAATCTCACCTACTATGTAACTATGTAATATTTTGCAAAGACAAATTGGCAAAAATGTCACTCTCTTGATGTGCAAAGCTGGCAGAGAACAAACCCAAAAAGACTTGCAGCTGTAAATGCAGTGAAAGGTGGTTCTACAAAGTATTGACTCAGGGGGGGCTTAATACAAATACACCCCACACTTTTCACATATTTATTTGCAAAAAAAACTGAAAACCATTTATAATTTTCCTTCCACTTCACAATTATGTGCCACTTTGTACTAGTCTATTATATAAAATCCTACATTTACGTTTTTGATTACAACAAGGCACCGTAAGGGCAAGCAGCCTAGGGTGAAAATGCTCCTCTTCCATAGATGTATTGGCAGGATATTGGCAGTGCATCTTATTGGCAAGACCACCAGGTCTTATTGCCAATAAGATGCACTGCCAATATCCTGCCAATACATCTAATGCAGCTACTATATGACTGGTAAGCTGCAATATCTTACAAATGCAATTGGAGCCACTGTCCAGGAAGTAATACATGCTCTCTATGAGTTATGGTATGGCTGCTTCTATCAGAGCCTCGTCTCACACACACAAACACACATTTTCTTCCTCATTGCTTAAAATTAGAATAAACCCCTTAAAAAATAAAAATAAATAATAATTGTCAACAGCTGAATGACTGAATGAATGAATGGAGTAACTTGTATAGCGCCACAAATGCGAACTAAATCGCCTCAAGGCACTAGGGTCAAAGGCACTTTACAAGTTTCTTCTGCCAAAACTGCCAATAATGTAACATGCATGGGAGTTACATCATCAGTGCCCACCCAATGGGCAAAGCATAAAACACCCTGTATCCAGAAGAGTAGGAGAAGAACATTGCATCAGCAGTGACAAAATAGTAATTAATAGCTCAGAACCTGAAGGAGAGCACACCCAGAGGTAAGTGCACCCTAATCTGCAAGTATGCTGCATACTCGTTTAATTGGACCATATTGTTAAATGTGTTGTTATTAATGGCAGTTTAAATATCCAAACACAAAATAAATTAATTAGGGATGATCTCGATGTTCGAATCAAAAGTAAGTTCGACTCGAGCATCAGCTGTTCGTTTGTTCGTAGAACAAACGAACATATGCGGCGCTCGCGGCATTGACTGCTGCTGATTGCCCAAAGCATGCGCCTGACCTACATGCTTTGGCCTATCACAGCGCAATGTGCTGTAGGAGCTATGATTGGCAAAAGGCAAGTCCACGCCCCACACTACATAAAGCTGCTGCTTATACGGCGTCTGTATATAGTGAATAAATGGAGATTAGGCAGGTAGTGTAGTGTGCAGTAAGTCAGTGTAGGGTATATATAATACAGTTCAGAGTATATAGTGCAGTCCGTGTAATATATATAATACAGTGGAGAATATATAGTGCAGTCTTTATAGTATATATAACACAGTTCAGAGTATATAGTGCAGTCCGTGTAGTATATATAAAACAGTGGAGAATATATAGTGCAGTCCGTGTATTATATATAATACAGTAGAGAATATATAGTGCAGTCAGCGTAGTATATATAATATAATACAGTGCAGGGTATATAGTGCAGTGCAGAGTATAAAATACAGTGTATTGAAGTGGTTAAAGGGAACCCTATGACAGAATTAAGAAAAAAAACAGCATGGGGTCCCCCCCAAAATCAATACAAGGCCCTTTGGGGTCTGGCAAAGATTTTAAGGGGAATTCTATGCCAAAAAAAAATGGCGTGGGGTCCCCCCCAAAATCCATACCAGACCCTTATCCGAGCATGCAGCCTGGCAGGCCAGGAAAGGAAGGGGACGAACTAGCGGCCCCCTCCTGAACCATACCAGGCCGCTTGCCCTCAACATTGGGAGGGTGCTTTGGGGTGCCGGTGGTTGTCGGGGTCTGCAGGTGGGGGCTTATCTGAATCTGGAAGCCCCCATTACAAGGGGGCCCCCAGACCCCCCTATGTGAATGGGCATCGGTACATCGGGTACCCCTACCCATTCATCAAAAAAAGTGTCAAAAAATAATAACCACAACAGACAGTTTTTGACAATTGCTTTATTGTCGGCATCCATACATCTTCAATCACGCTGCCCGACGGACCTGAAAAATAGAAAAAATAAATAGAAAAATCCGCCTCCATTGGAGGCCTCCCGAAAACTGCTGTCTTTTGGCTTTGACGGCCGTTATATAGGCAAGGATGGGGCCACCCAATGACGTAAGTGACCCCACCCCCCTCTGATGCCATGTGACGTCAGAGGGGGCAGGGTCATCCGGTTACATCGGCGGGTGGCCCTGCCCTTGCCTATATAAGAGCTGTCAAAGCAAAAAAAGACAGCAGTCCCCAGAAGGCCTCCCATGGAGGCAGAGTTTTTATCGTTTTTTATATTTTTCGGATCTGTCAGGCGGTGTGATTGACGGTGGATTTACATCACGGGACACTTTTTTATTTTTTGATAAAGGAATTGTCAAAAACTGTCTCTTGTGGTTTTTACTTTTTGACACTTTTTTGGTGAATGGGTAGGGTACAATGTACCCAATATCCATTTACATAGGGGGCGGGATCTGAGGGCCCCCTTGCTAAAGGGGGGCTTCCATATTCCGATAAGCCCCCCCGCCCGCAGACCCTGACAACCACAGCCCAGGGTTGTCAGAAAGAGGCCCTTGTCCCCTGCCCCAAAGCACCCACCCCCCATGTTGAGGGCATGTGGCCTGGTATGGTTCAAGAGGGGGGGCGCTCGCTTATCCCCCTTATCCTGACCTCCAGGCTGCATGCTCAGATAAGGGTCTGGTATGGATTTTGGGGGGACACCATGCCAATTTTTTAATAGATTTTTCATCTATGTTGCCGGTAGTCGGCAATACATTACAGCTGCGAGCAAGTTTAGATTCAATTTTTTCCTTTAGAGATGTCAATATTGCTGTGGCACTGTTCTATACATCACACAGATGCACCACTTTACAGGCAGACTAAGGGGGCCCCCCAGGCCCGATATTTAAAGGAATATTTAATTTTTATGGTTTCACTTTAAGCATAATTAAAATCACTGCTCCTGAAAAAACAATCCCTGTACACTTTTTATGGCAAGAACATGCATATAAGCCTTTAAAATGAGGACTTTTTCATGTTCATGTCCCATAGATTTTAATAGGGTTTTGCATGTTCGCTAGAACTTTTTGCCTGTTCAAGGTGTTCTGGTGTGAACCGAACCGGGGGGGTGTTCGGCTCATCCCTAAAAATTATAGTAAGACATATACCGTATATACTCGAGTATAAGCCGACCCGAATATAAGCCGAGGCACCTAATTTTACCACAAAAAACTGGGAAAACGTATTGACTCGAGTATAAGCCTAGGGTGTCCATCTGCATGCCTCACTGTGCCCATGCCTCACTGTGTCCATGACTAGACTGACGTTTAACATGGGAGTCTATGGAAGGGGTGCCCGGATTTGAAAAATCGGTTCTCCCCGACCGTAGGTCCTTCAGACAAAAACCTTTGCACACTTGTAGAGGAGATATGGGGCTACATGTGTGCCAAGTTTCGGGTCCAAAGGACCTACAACCGGCCGGTACCGGGTCCCCAAAATCACCGGAGAAATTACCGTTTAACATTGGAGTCTATGGAAGGGGTGCCCGGCTTTGAAAAATCAGTGCTCCCTGGCCGTAGGTCCCTCGGACAACAAACTTTGCACACTTGTAGTTTGGGGTCCAGGGGACCTACGGCCGGCCGGTACCGGGTCCTCAAATTTCGGGAGATCAGGCGCAAAAAGGTGACTCGAGTATAAGCCGATGGGGGCATTTTCAGCACAAAAAATGTGCTGAAAAACTCGGCTTATACTCGAGTATATACGGTAAGCAACAAACATTCAGTGGGTAAGATGACACATTAGGAAGGATCGGGTCTTGCACATTTGAATTCTGCTTTGTAAAATGAGGGGATGTGGACAAAGGATTTCTATTTTTTTTGGAAATGCTCTTTAAAACAGATCTAACGAGGGACAGTGAAGGATCATTTTGACTCTTGTAAAAAGAGGGCTATTACTATGAGCACAAGATTTTCCAATTGTCATTTAAAAGTAAGATGGCAGAAGGGTGATTGATGTAGCATTTGTCCTAACTCCACTTATGTCTTAAAACTACCCAGCATGTTTTTGTAGCTAAATGGTCCCTAACTAGGCATTTCTAGACCCATACAAGTTGACAGTCCTTGTATTAAATTCAGAAAGATGATATTTGATAATGACATCCACATATCTGTTTAATAAAAGGAGCTGATGGAGCACATATTTCGCTCCCTTCAGTTTACATTTAATTTTATTTTCCTTGAAGTAAAACCTCAAAAGAGAACAGACTTTAACGTCTAATGACCTTTTTCTAGGAATTCATTAGCGGTGCACTAGCAATAGTAACAGTGTAATTGGTAGAAGTGACTATCACTCAGTATTCCATCCTGACTATACTGTGTCTCATCTGTTTGTGCAGTGCTCCCTAACATCACCCTGTCCTTTCCTGTGCTTTTAGAGTAATGAGTAAAAATGAATATACAATGCCCATGAAGCAACTCTTTAACTTAAATGATCTTGGATAAGCCAGCACATTTTTACATTAAAGCATTTTATATACCGGTAGTTTTAAATCAGTTATTTGCAATAATGTGTAGCTTTTGATCGCTTAATTTGCAAAACAAAAAACCCTGCAAATATACATTTATTTTTATGAATGACAGTATAGAGCCAGACCTGGGATACGATTATTTGCACACAATTTAAAGACCAGGTTTTACGAGTTTCAATCGTCATCATTAAATGATAAGTTCACCTTTAAAAAAATAAAAAAATAAATGCACATCATTTTTGGAGGTAAAAAAATAAATAAATGTGCATTTATTTATTTTGTATTGTTAGGAGCCCTTAAGCATTGCACCTGCATTCAGCAGACCTACTAGAGCACTCACCAGAGCCCTGGTAGTTCATTGAGAACTACAAACCGTCAGCCACAAAGGCTGCAGGTACTTGTAGTTTATTTATTCACAAAACTATGTGAATGAATGACATGGCCATGTGGGCGGAGCCCCACACAGCCACGTTCTTTATACAAATTGTGACAGCAGGTGTGGGAGAAGACTCCCGTCCCACTGTCACAATTAGGAGGGATTGGGGAGAGGCTGCAGGTGGAACATGTAACTTGTTTCTAAAGGTGAACTTATACTTTAAATTACTAAAAACAAATTCAAATCTCTGTTAGTGTGGGTTACTACACAGAGGGTTTGATTTACTAAAACTGGAGAGTACAAAATTTGGTGCAGTTCTGCATTGAAACCAATCAGCTTCCATTTTTTTTTTGTCAATGCTTAATTAAACAAGCTGAAGTTAGAAGCTGATTGCCTACCATGCAGAGCTGCACCAGATTTTGTACTCCCCAGTTTTATTAAATCAACCACGTTGTATTTCTTTCTACCATTCTGGAAATAAACTCTTTCAATATGGTTTGGTGCAAGTAATACTATTAAATGCAGGGGTGGATTTACCATTAGTCACAGCAGGCCTGTGCCCCAAGGTGGGTTCTCCTAGTATAGCTTGGCTATAAATTTTTTACCATGATTAGTAGAATAAATCGAATTTACATGTTGTTGCTCTACTCAACTTGGTTAGGATCAGTAAAACAAGTAATTTTTTTTCTAAAAAAAGAAGTAATTCTAGCAGATGTGTGCTGCTTTAGAGCGCCAATCGTTGCGTGCCTACATACAGGCGCCATTAGTGAAAATATGGCCTCAAATGGAGGGTTACATCGACCTTTGATTTAGAACCATCAATGTAGAATGACAGAAGGTTTCCATATACTGGCATTTATCTGGTGCTTCTTGCCCTGCTGCCATGTTTTTTTCAGGACTAAAAATGTATATTCTAGACAAGCAAAAAAACAGCAGTATGCCTGGTTTACTACAGCTTTCTACTAGATTATGGTTACTAGTTCCAGCAAAACAGGACTCTGGGAAACATTTCCATCTTGCTATACTGAGCAAGTCATGCAAGAAACCACTTTAAATAGTTTAGCTGCTTAGCATAACCCTTTTAAGTATAGTACATTAGTTACAAACACTTAACTACTTTTCTAGTGGCTTTGGATGAAAAAAAACCCACAAGATTTCAAAACATCACTGATGTCAGAGAACAGTGGTCAAGCCTTATATATAAGCAAAATATCCTCTTGACTAAGAAAAGAGAATAAAGCTGTAGTTTATAGACATCTTTGACTATACTCCATCACATACTTTGCACAGTACCAGATTATATTTCAACAGTGTAAAAAGCTTTTTTCTTTGTCCTTTGTCTATTCTTGATAAATGCAATTTACCTGTACCTGAAAAATGTTACTAGAAGTATAATTGGAGTCCCTGCAGTAAAACACACCTTCAAACGTCCCTTCAGAAATCTCCAAAAGGTATTTCAGTATTTCTGAGCCACCATTGTCCTCAGGAGCATCTGAAAGAAGCACATTGTTAAGAAATTCAGTTCTTCCTAAGCATACTAGAGATAGATAGATAGATAGATAGATAGATAGATAGATAGATAGATAGATAGATAGATTGATTGATTAAATAAAAAAGGTAGAAAAGTTTATGAGGTACATTTATAAAATGGCAGAAAATAGGAATAGGAAACATGCCAATAGTAACGACAGCAAGACTAAAATGGAAATCCTGCCCTCCATAACTCTATTCTATTCCACACCACAATGCATCTTGGCTTTGTTATACAGCTCTAGGGATGACATTTAGGTTTGGGTCAAACATGAGTTCCACCCAAACCCAGCCTGTAGAAGGATCGGCACACTGCCAAACTGGCCTCTACATGCCATTTTATCTGCTTGAATCCTCTCTGTTAAAATGTAAACAAAGCAGCCGGAGATCTTGCATGACAACATCGACTATATTTAGTCAATGATGCCAACCAGGATCCCTGGCGCTGTTGTGTACATTACAGTATTGGCAGGGAGTCACTCATTTAGTGGCAGTTGTGTGGCCTAGCAGATTCAAAATGCATTGGTCTGAAACCATATTTGTTATTGTTGACGAGTCACCAATTAAGCCACGTGGTTTGGATATGTGGATTGTTTCCCAGTTGTAATATGAGGAATGTTTAGCATTTTTATATAAGCTTGCATACTGGAAACTACAACAAACCATTCTATTTTTGAAGGACTGAATGGCAGATTCAGGCAAGGTTTGGGAACAGCCGAAACATGCAAGCAGTGTACATTTTCTGAATGGTTCTAAGATCAATTTTGACAATATTTTGATAAAGGATTCAAGTTCATATCCTTAGGGTGTGCTTGCTGTTTTATGGATCTGCCAATTGCACTTACAGGTTGTATTTCCAGACACCATCTATCTGTGCTGTCCTAAATTGTGGCAGCAAAGGCCAGCAGTACTGTAGTCTATACTGGCCAAGAATCACTATTTTTATGTAGAAATATAATTCAGTTCAGATATACAGGATTTGCTATCGATATTTGTTAATACATGAATTCCAAAGATCTGTATGTGTTTTAGTTTTTATATTATATGTTGGTTTCTCTAATACTCATTGGGCTTATAAAGCAAAAAATGTTACTGAGTGAGTGAGTGAGTGAATAACATGTATAGCGCTGCAAATGCGAACTTAATCTCCTCAAGGCGCTTATTTCCATCTAGTGTAGTCCTGATCCTTCAGAAGAGGTGGGTCTTAAGTTTTTTCCTGAAGGCCCGATGGCCTTCAGGAAAAAACTCCAAAAAGCTTTTCTCCAAAAAGCTTTTCAAGATATATTGGCATTCCTAACTGGTGAATCTGAGGATTTTCATTAAATTCCCACAATGCTTTTTTCGTTTTCGCCACATTTTTGCTGCACAAGCAGCCAGCATTTCAAAAACAACAAAGGGTTTTATCAACAAATGTGTAGTGAAAGTGGGCCAATGCAGGCAAAATTAACCCTTACGCTCCAGGATCTACTTAGGTAATTATATAACTGCAAAAGTTTAGCACAAGTTGTAGAGTAGATTTATGTCTTGCAATGTAAACTTTTTTTTTTCTAACGCATATTTATTTTAATGCTTCATTTTTTGAATAGCATTGCTCAAGAAAAACTCCAAACCAGAATGTCAATCTACTAAGAAATGACTGTGCTTGTCTTATCTATGAGCCTGATAAGAGCGATGCCTGTCTGAATACCAATGAGTCTCAATTTCATTTGATTCACCAGAGACATGTTGTGCAGTAATAGACATTTATTAAAATGCCATATCCATCTTTATCACAGTGAAGTTCTATTCTTTTTGTTACAGAACTAGAGTAAAGCCATTTCTAGAGTAAATACATTACATTACAAAAGTATGCTGAGCATTAAACTTTTAAATATACTTTTTTTTATATATCAGAGCAGAATTCAATACCCAGAAAATTGTATTAATTGATTGAGTAAATACAGTACATACCCCACTGAACAGTAAAGCCATGCGCAGTGACAGTGCCCTTTACTACAGGTTGAGAAGGAGGCCCCGGTCGATCTGGACTTGTTGTGCAGACCAATACTTCACTTGGACTGCTACTTCCTTCAACATTGGAGGCAATAAGCTGTAACAAAGACAGGGGAAGAATATATAAAATACAATTTTCAAATGTCAGTCCAAAAGATAAAGTAAAACAGTTTTCATTAATTCAGTAACATTAGTAGTCATACACATACTTAAAGATAAACTCTGGGATAAGCAAATATTGTCCAAAAAGAAAAGGCATGTGTATTCTTCCTAGAATCTTGGTGTGCTTTGTGTCTTTCTTCCAGATCTGTGTACTAATCCGGTGTAAAATGTTGTCTCTGTGCAGAAGCTTCCTATAAAAAGTATTGTTGCTCTCTCTCTCACTGTGCAGGGTGACTGGTTCTACCCCTGGCCCCTCCTGTAGCTTTCTGCAACCAGCGGGGTCTGGTTCTCTGCACAGGCTATGTAGAGCACAGTGATGACACCACTGCTAATTTTACAAGGTAATATCTATGGAGCTAAGGAAAAAAAGAAGGGACAAGTGCCTCTAAGTGTAGTATCTTAAATAAATATGATAGAAGCAATAAAATGATCCACTCAGGTGGTGTGCAATGGTAACAAGCATGTCAGGAAATACGTTGTTAGGAAAGGTGAACTTATACTTTAAGCTTTTGCAGAGGCTATGGCTTTAAAAACTAAAAAATAAACACACATACTTACCTATATGGCTGTAGCCCTGATCCCAGCTGTAGATGTCCCCCGCTACCTCTAAGACTGAGAACTGAGCAATCAAGAACTGCTGATCACTCAGTTCTTGGTCTTCAGGCTGCAGAGAACTGTTGACTGTCAGCCACTGGTTCTCTGCTCCTCCAGCGCTCACTGGAGTGCTGGGCTATGGAGGGGTTGGGAAGGGCTGACTTAGGCCCCATGCACACGAGACGCTGTTATTTGCTGCTGAACGCGCGTTCAGAGGCAGTTGGACGCTTTTTTCAACTGCTCCTGAACCCATTCAATGTTATCCTATGTGTCCATGCACACACTCTCGTTTTTTGGCGTTTACAAGCAGTTGCGTTTAACCTCGTTTTTCCAGAAGCAAAAAAATGGGTTCAGACGCAAAAGTTTTCCACGTTTCAGACGCTAAACGCTGCTAAACGCGGCTAAACGCGGCTAAACGCGGTACCGGCGTTTTGCCGCGTTTGCGTTTATAAGCGTTTTTAAAGGTGACCTATTTTTTAACATTAGAAATCTCAAAAATTATGGCAAATGATGAAAAACTATTAAAAAATATAAAATAAAACTGTAATTGCTTGCATTGCATTGTGGACAATCCACAACTTGTGGCAGGTAATGTGGCCAGGTGACGTGGCCAGGTGACGTGGCAAGTGGACAATCCACAGCTTGTGGCAGGTGACGTGGCCAGGTGACGTGGCAGGTGACGTGGCAGGTAACGTGGCCAGGTGATGTGGCAAGTGGACAATCCACAACTTGTGGCAGGTGACGTGGCCAGGTGACGTGGCAGGTGATGTGGCAAATGGACAATTCACAACTTGTGGCAGGTGACGTGGCACGTGATGTGGCCAGGTGACGTGGAAAGTGGACAATCCACAACTTGTGGCAGGTGACGTGGCTAGATGACGTGGCAGGTAATGTGGGCAGGTAACATGGCTAGGTGACGTGGCAGGTGACGTGGCAAGTGGACAATTCACAACTTGTGGCAGGTGACGTGGCCAGGTGACGTGGCACGTGATGTGGCCAGGTGACATGGCAAGTGGACAATCCACAACTTGTGGCAGGTGACGTGGCCAGGTGACGTGGCAAGTGGACAATCCACAACTTGTGGCAGGTGACGTGGCCAGGTGACGTGGCAGGTGATGTGGCAAGTGGACAATTCACAACTTGTGGCAGGTGACGTGGCACGTGATGTGGCCAGGTGACATGGCAAGTGGACAATCCACAACTTGTGGCAGGTGACGTGGCAGGTGACGTGGCAAGTGGACAATCCACAACTTGTGGCAGGTGACGTGGCCAGCTGATGTGGCAAGTAACGTGGCCAGGTGATGTGACAGGTAACATGGCCAGGTGACGTGGCCAGGTGACGTGGCAAGTGGACAATCCACAACTTGTGGCAGGTGACGTGGCCAGGTGACGTGGCAGGTGATGTGGCAAGTGGACAATTCACAACTTGTGGCAGGTGACGTGGCACGTGATGTGGCCAGGTGACATGGCAAGTGGACAATCCACAACTTGTGGCAGGTGACGTGGCAGGTGACGTGGCAAGTGGACAATCCACAACTTGTGGCAGGTGACGTGGCCAGCTGATGTGGCAAGTAACGTGGCCAGGTGATGTGACAGGTAACATGGCCAGGTGACGTGGCCAGGTGACGTGGCAAGTGGACAATCCACAACTTGTGGCAGGTGACGTGGCACGTGATGTGGCCAGGTGACGTGGCAAGTGGACAATCCACAACTTATGGCAGGTGACGTGGCCAGGTGACGTGGCCAGGTGACGTGGCAGGTGACGTGGCAAGTGGACAATCCACAACTTGTGGCAGAAGATGTGGCAAGTGATACGCTAAATACAAGTACACTGCTGCTCTCTCAGCTGCTGCTACTCACTCTGGTCTCACAAACTGGCTGAAATGGTTAAAATTTACTGTTTTTTGAGCTTAGGGAGGGTCTATGATGAAACGCTTATAAACGCAAACGCGGTTAAACGCCGCTAAACGCGGCCGCAAACGCGGCAAAACGCGCGTTTATAAACGCCGGTTTCAGCGTTTAAAAACGTGTGTTCAGCAGAGTTTGCACCTGCGTCTCGTGTGCATGGGGCCTAAGGCTCTCAGAGACTCGCTGATAGGCTGAGCCAGCTGCCGGTCCAAGCATCTGGGTGGCTTTAGTCCACTGTCAGCTGAAAGCAGGTCACAGGCTTGCAGAAAGAACTGCACTCCTGTGATCCATAGGATAAGTATAGCCAAAATAGCATTGGCTATACTTCTTTGTTAATTTGTAAATTAAATATATGCAGCTTACTAGCACCTTGATGTGGTAGCTACATTAGTTTTAATTTTCTCAGACATTTTCCCCTTTATCCTCACCTGGTGATCTTGTAAGTAATGCATGTCCTAATTCTAAGGTGACAACACCAACTGTAGTGTATTTATCAAGGAGTGGTGTTCTCACACAAGGACAGGAAAGGAGTTATGACTACAGATAACCTCCCCCTCTCATCATCTTCATAACATAGTGGTAGAGGGTTGTTCTGTAGTTCACAGAAGATAGCTGATAACAATGGGGTTGATTTACTAAAGGCCAATAGACTGTGCATTTTGCAAAGTGCAATTGTACTCTGCAAGTGCAGTTACTCCAGAGCTTAGTAAATGAGGTACAGCTTCACTTTGCAAAGAGTACCCAATCGAATGCAAAGATTAAAAAAAAAAAAAAACACCAGCTTTCCTTGCACGTGATTGGATGATTAAAGTCAGCAGAGCTTCTGGTCATTACAAAGCTCTGGAACAACTGCTCTTGCAAAGTCTTTTTTTCCTTTAGTTAAACAACCCCAATGTTTGAGATTTCAGTGCATTTCATTTGCACAGGAGGTTAGACGGACATTGGATTTTTGGCAGAATCAACAGGTGTGTTTCTGTACTTTCTGTAAATGTAATGAAGTAAAAAAAATAATAATGATGCAGCCACCACATCTAAGGACTGTTAGCAATGTATTACATGTTTGTTTTTGGGTTTATATAAATTTTAAAGTCAACAAAGCAGCTGCTGCACTTGAAATCTCATGTATCAAAATTTTGAATCTTGAAGCTGGTCTTTCCAACACAAATCCTTGAAGCATTCTTGAGATCTGGCATGATTTTAGGAGGGTATACTGATCTTTATACAAAGAGGAGGCTTCCTTGGCATATCACTCCCACTATACAGTTGGCCTTCTTTTGGCACTAGTTTGTGTTATGCCTTGTACACACAAGCAAAATTTCCGTCGGAATAAACTCTGACCGTTTTTTCAGACGGAATTCCGCTCAAGCTGTCTTGCATACACACGGTCACACTAAAATCCGGCCGTCAAGAACACGGTGACGTAAAACACTACGACGAGCCGAGAAAATTAAGTTCTATGCTTCCGAGCATGCGTCAAATTGTTTCCGAGCATGCATGGTTTTTAGTCCGTCGGAATTGCATCCAGAATTTTTTTCATCTGAAAAATAGAGAACATGTTCTCTATCTAATTCCGTCTGAATTTCCGGCGGAAAAAGTTTGATAGGGCATACACACGGTCGGAATATCCAATGAAAAAATTTGGTCTGACTTTTTCCATCGGAATAACAGTTGTATGCTTTCTGTGCAAAGATACTATTAAATCATACTGCCCACAACATCTCTATCTTGCACTGGAAGCAAACAGAAATGCATAATTGTCTTAATTATGACAAATACTATTATGTATTCTGCAAGGTTTGCATATGAAAGTCTTAGCAAATTTACAGTATAGAAGAAAACATACAGAACATCACCCTCTGCTGGCAAACAATAGCAGCTGAAGCTTACCCTAAATTTGTATTGTGTGCTTCTTTGGAGATTATTCACAGTACATGTTAATTCTTCTCCAGTGTATGCAGGTTGAAATACACTGTCCTAAAAGCATAACATAACAAAGGATGTAAAATGTCAAATTAGGAAATTTTCTTATGACTGTATAAGATTTCTCTCCTCTAACTGCATCTATTGAGTCTCACCAAATCTGCAGGAAGCTGCAAACAGCAAAACACGTGAACGGAGAGCACAAAAAGCAAGCAATGGATGGTAAAATAGATGACACTAGAGGACAGACAGAAGATAGCAAGACAAAGGGCAGGAGAGGACAAAACGGTGTAGGGAATAGCATGCTTGAAGAAGGCTGGAAAACAGCAGAACAACTTGACTGAGAACTGGAGAGGTTCGTTAAAGGGCCTAATTTAGCACTTATTCAACACAATGGAAAACAGTGTACACATGCAAAGAAAACTTTAAAGCTATACCAAGCATATGTTTCCATGGTAGATTGACCTAACCACATTATATAACCCTAGATGCCAATGAACCCTTGGTTATTAGTAGTGATGCAAAGGCAGATGCTACTGTGTAGTCAATATAATGTGCCTGCACATAGCTTTCCTTGCACCCCCTCACTCCATAGCCAGAGCCACAAACCCCTAACCAGTACTTTGAGATATAGGGCACCCCTGACATTCCACCCTGCCACCCCACGATTAATTGTTCAGTATGTAAGTGGCCAATTGCCAGGCCTTAGTGCAGGCGCACAGCAGTAGGCTAAAGCATGCCTAGCCCTGTGTGGGTTTTGACTCAGAAATGTTAAATTTTCTAATTGTCTTTGGTAGGCTCTGGTAGCAGTAGGTGCACAGAAGATATTTGCAGACATCTAAGACCACTTTAACAGTGGGGCCACGTTCACAGTAAAGCGCTGCTAGTTCTTTGGCCGCTAGCGGGGCGTTTTTAACCCCAAAGAAGGGGTTGAGAAACTCCCATGTTGCAGGGCTTCCAAAGCACTTTTCAGGCGCTTCAAAAGCTCTGCCCATTCATTCCAATGGACTGGGCATTTTGGGAGCGCTAAATACAGTGCTCTAAACCCGCCCCAAAGATGCTGCTTGCAGGACTTTTCGGAATGTCCCGCAAACGCACCACCCCAGTGTGAAAAGTCACACTGGAATGAATGAAAGGCGGTTTTCAGGCGCTTAGCAGAGGCTATTTCCAGCAATAAAGCGTCTGAAAACAGCCCCAGTATGAAAGGGGTCTTATGTACATACTCAGCATCTACCTTAGACCCCTTTCACACTAGGGCAGTTTTCAGGCACTTTAGCGCTGGAAATAGCCTCTGCTAAGCGCCTGAAAAACCACCTCCTATTCATGTAAGTGTGACTTTTCACACTCGGGCGGTGGGCTTGCGGGACGTTTCCGAAAAGCTCTACAAAGCAGCATCTTTGGGGCGGGTTGGGAGCGCTGAATTTAGCGCTCCAAAAATGCCCTGCCCATTGAAATGAATGGGAGGGCAAAATGGGAGTTTTTAACCCCTTCTTTAGGGTTAAAAGCGCACCGCTAGCGGTTGAAAAGCACCGCTTAAACAGCGGAACTTTACTGCGGCCGCAGCCCTAGTGTAAAAGGGGTCTTAGATTCTTTCACACCTAGTACAGAGTAAATTTAAGATTAGTCTCTAGTAGACCGTCATTGTGCACATTAACTGTTACTTTTTTTTTTTTTTTATATGCCCTATCATACACGATAAAGGATTGTGGTAAACAAAAAAAATATCTAAAAGGTGCTTCTTATGGCATGTCCTGCACCATATTATCAAATATTATTAGGGCACTAGTTGATATTGGATTTGTCAAGTGTTATTTTTAAGGGAAAGGAGATTATTTTTTCTTCATAAACCGGACAGATGAATACTTCATGAATATGAGCACATTTGCCCATGCAGCATGAAGACACAGCATATTTCTGGTGCTTGGGATGTCCTGAAGCTGCACACAGCCACCCATAGGCAGGAATTGGTGAAGAGGGCTGCATGCAGCTATGCAATCCTTTTTTTCCTTAAAGTAGCATGTGTGCACAGATGTCATGTCCTGAGTAGGGATGAGCCGAACACCCCCGGGTTCGGTTCGCACCAGAACCTTCGAACGGACCGAAAGTTCGCGCGAATTTTCGAACCCTATTCGTTATAATGGACGCGAACGTTCGAAATCAAAATTGCTAATTACAACGGCCAATATGCATGTTAATGTTATAAAACAGGTTTGGGGACCCGGGTCCTGCCCCAGGGGACATATATCAATGCAAAAAGAAATTTTAAAAACTAAAGTTTTTTCGGGAGCAGTCATTTTAATGATGCATAAAGTGAAAAAAAAAAAGTGAAATTTTCCTTTAAATATGGTACCTGGGGGGTGTCTAAAGTATGCCTGTGAAGTGGCATGTGTTTCCCGTGTTTAGAACTGTCCTTGCACAAAATGACATTTGTAAAGGAAAAAAAGAAGCCATTTAAAACCACTTGCGGCTTTAATGTCATGTCTTGTCCTGGCCGCCATATGGCTGAAAATCCTTGAGAAAAATGGCATGGCTACCCCATCACCCCCCCCCCCCACCCCAGCCCCTTTGGGTCTTGTATGGATACTAAGGGGGACCCCGCACCCAAAATAAAACCCTATACCTACAACCCTATATACTCTGAACAGCAGTATATAGGTGGTGCAAACAAGACATGGACTGTAGGTTTGTTCTTAAGTAGAATCTGAACAGGTACATTATGAAGTGTAGCTACATCCCAAAAAAATCAATTTTTAAGCTTTTTGGAGAACATAGGGAGGGGTTATCACCCCTGTAACATTTGCTGTCTTTGCACATCTGTTCAGAACATGTCACCTCACTTTCCGTCCCAATGACAAATGTTTTTGGAAAAGTGGGGTTTTAATTGAAACAAGGATTGGTGATAAAGCATCAGTAGAGAGGAGATACCTTTTTCCCAAATTAAATCTAACAGGATAGAATTTTCCTTCCTAGGGGTAGATTTCCTCTCACTTCCTGTTTTCTCTTGCCGTTTGCAAGTAGGAGTCGTTTGTAAGTTGGATGTTTGAAAGTAGGGGCCTGCCGTATATACTCTGCAGAAATTTGCCCTATTAGATGTTGGTGTAGCCACAAGACTGGTGGGCACAGGAATGGGCCCTGCTGTGAGTTAATAGATCAAGATTTGTACTTGCATGCACCTGTTGAACCGGGCAGAAAAATTGGGCCTTTGGTGGTGGTGGTGGTGGTGGTGGACGGTGTTGCCACAAGACTGTAAGCCCTCACAGTTACTCTTGGTGGGTGCAGGAATGGGCCCTGCTGTGAGTTATTAGATCAAGATTTGTAATTGCATGCACCTGTTGAACAGGGCAGAAAAATTGGGCCTTTGGTGGTGGTGGTGGTGGTGGACGGTGTTGCCACAAGACTGTAGGCCCTCATAGTTACTCTTGGTGGGCGCAGGAATGGGCCCTGCTGTGAACTATTAGATCAAGATTTGTAATTACACGCCCCTGTTAAACAGGGGCTGAAAAATTGTGCCTTAGGCACTGGTGTGGTGGCATGGATCATTGAGGAGGAGGAAGAGGATAGTCAGTGAACATAACAGGACAGTCACTCAGCATCAGCATAGGCAGTCTTGAAGGGATGTGACATTATAAATTATTCCGTTATATCCGCTTCAGGTGTCTGGTAGCTGGTGGTGATCCAAGACTGATTCATTTTTATGAAGGTCAGTCGATCAACCGAGTCGGTGGACAGGCGCACCCTATGATCGGTGACAAATCCTCCAGCAGCACTGAATGTGCGTTCGGAAAGAACGCTGGATGCAGGACAGGCCAGTAGCTCAATTGCATACTGTGCAAGCTCTGGCCAGTGATCCATCCTCAGGACCCAGTAAGCCAGAGGATTTTCGGTGGGAAAGGTGTCCAAGTCTGACCTTGCCCCTAGGTATTCCTGCACCATGTATATCAGACGCTGGCGATGGTTGCTGGAACCGATCATACCTTGGGGCTGCGGACTAAAAAATTGTCTGAACGCATCGGTCAGACGTCCACCTTCCCCACCGCTCCTTCTGCTACTGACCGAAGCCTCAGCAACTTGTCGTCCAGGACCAGGAGTTTGTAACCTCCCAGTTTCTGGGAACGCGTTGCACAGACCTTTCTGCAAGGCCTCCCTGAGATGTCTCATCCTCTGCTCCCTCTGCGACGGCAAGATAAGGTCCGCAACCTTACCCTTGTACCGTGGATCAAGGAGAGTGGCCAGCCAGTAATGGTCACTCTCCTTGATCCGAAGAACACGAGGATCCTTCCGCAGGCTTTGCAGGATCAGGGAGGCCATGCAGCGTAGGTTAGCTGAGGCATTCGGTCCGGAGTCTTCTGGGTCACTGAGGATGACATGATCGCCAGCCACCTCCTCCCAGCCACGTACAAGTCCACTGGTTTGTTGGGACTGTACATCATCCCTAAAAGACTGCTGCTGCTGATGCTGAGTGCCAGGCTCCACCTCCATGCTCACACAATCCTCCTCCTCCTCCTCCTCCTCTTCCTGTGTGATGGGTGGGACAGAAGGAACATTGTCTGGATAAAGGGGGCCTTGAGAGACAAGGAAGTCCTCCTCTTCCTGCCTCTGTTCTGCCTCAAGTGCCCTGTCCATTATCCCACGCAGCGTATGCTCCAACAGGTGGACAAGAGGTACAGTGTCACTGATGCATGCACTGTCACTGCTCACCATCCTCGTGGCCTCCTCAAATGGTGAGAGGACAGTGCATGCATCCCTGATCATGCTCCACTGGCGTGGGGAAAAAAAGCCAAGCTCCCCTGACCCTGTCCTGGTGCCGTAGTCGCAAAGGTACTCATTGATGGCCCTCTGCTGCGTGTGCAGTCGCTGCAGCATGGCCAACGTTGAGTTCCACCTGGTGGGCATGTCACATATTAGGCGGTTCTTGGGCAGGTTCAGCTCCTTTTGCAGCTCAGTCAGCCGAGCACTGGCATTATAAGATCGGCGGAAATGCACACAGACTTTCCTGGCCTGCCTCAGGACATCCTGTAAGCCTGGGAACCTGCCCAAGAACCGCTGCACCACCAGGTTGAGGACGTGAGCCATACAGGGCACATGGGTGAGCTGCCCCTGTCGCAGGGCGGAGAGGAGGTTGGTGCCATTATCAGAAACGACCATTCCTGGCTTAAGCTGGCGTGGCGTCAACCACCTCTCGGCCTGCCCCTGCAGAGCTGCCAGAACCTCTGGCCCAGTGTGGCTCCTGTCCCCCAAACACACCAGCGCAAGCACGGCATGGCATCTTTTTGCCTGCGTACTCGCGTAGCCCCTTGTACGCCTACGGAGCACCGCTGGTTCCGAGGACAGAGCACTCGAAGAGGACATGGAGGAAGAAGAAGAGGAGGGGGTGGAGGAGAGAGGTGTGTCACAACCAGTAGTAGCATTTTGGAGGCGTGGTGGCGGAACAACCTCCAACACTACTGCACCTTGTCCTGCATCCCTCCCAGCTACCAATAGAGTGACCCAATGGGCCGTGAAAGAAAGATAACGTCCCTGTCCATGCCTGCTGGACCATGAGTCAGCGGTAATATGCACCTTACCGCTGACCGCCCTGTCCAGCGAGGCATGGACATTGCCTTCCACATGCCAGTAGAGAGACGGAATCGCCTTCCGTGAGAAAAAGTGGCGTTTGGGAACCTGCCACTGAGGAACCGCACATTGAACAAACTCACGGAAGGGGGCCGAGTCTATCAACTGAAAAGGCAGCAGTTGAAGTGCTAGCAATTTAGCCAAGCTAGCATTCAACCGCTGGGCATGTGGATGGCTGGGAGTATACTTCTTTCGACGGTCCAGCAGCTGGGGCAGGGAAATTTGCCTGCTACAATCGGACGTCGGTGTACTGCAAGTACTTGGTTGTGACACACCTAATTCTACACCTTCAGTCCTCTCAGAGCAGCTTTCAGAGAGGACTGAAGATATAGTGGGGATGGAGATCCCAGCTGATGAGGAGCAAGGAGAGGTCCGCTTTGTTCTTTGGTGTGGGTCTTTTATGTGTGCTTGCCAACGAGCTGCATGGCAGGTCGACATATGTCTGCTCATGCTTGTGGTGCCCAAGCGGCTGATGTTTTGGCCACGCGAGATACGCTTGAGACAAATATTGCAAATAGCAGTGGTGCGATCTGATGCACTCGTCTCAAAAAAGGCCCACACCAAAGAACTTTTGTGATAACGTGCAGAGGCAGCGCCCTGCACAGGCGGAGCTCTGCGGTGTGGTACAGTTGCTGTGCTGGCCTCTAGCTGGCCTCCAGGGGGCATCCTGCCTCGTTGGACATGTGACGCTGCATCCTCCTCCTCCTCCTCCTCTCTCCCTTCAGGCACCCACGTGGAGTCAGTGACCTCATCATCCCCTCCCTCTTCACCACTAGAGCAAACCTGGCAGTAAGCTGCAGCTGGTGGAACACTACTGCCAGATTGCTGTCCTTCAGCATCCCCTCTCTCTGCGCGCACACTACTGACTTCCTCAAGCTGGGTATCATCATCCGAGCCTTCGAATCGTTGGGCATCCTCCTGGAGCATGTACCCAACACTGTGCTCAAACAGTTCGGGGGACTCCTCAGGAGGACATGGTGGGTCTAGGGAAGGGGTGGCTGATGATGCCATTGAGTACGCGTTGGCAGCTGCTCTGCCAGTACCCTGAGCCTGGGTGAGAGAGGATGAGGAGGATGAGGAGGGCTTGGTCATCCATTCTACCAAGCCTTCGGCATGATGCGGCTCCACATGTCCAGCTGCCGAAAACAAAGACAAGCGTGTCCCATAGCCACGTGCTGATGACGATGCACGACCACGTCCACGGCCAGCACTGTTGTCTCTAGAAACAGAGCCTGCCTGCCCTGTGTTCTTGCCTCGGCACGCTCTGCCTCTCCTTGGCGGTCTTCCAGCCATTGTAGTCGGTAGTGTATATAGTATAAAAAATAGAACTCCTATGTGTGCTCACAACACACTGTAGGTCCTATGGGTGCTGACACTAACACACTATAGGTACTATGTGTGCTGCTGACAAGAAAATATAGGAGCTCTGTTTGCTGCCACTAACACACTAGAAGTCCTATGGGTGCTGCTGAGAAGAAAATATAGGAGCTCTGTTTGCTGCCACTAACACACTAGAAGTCCTATGGGTGCTGCTGAGAAGAAAATATAGGAGCTCTGTTTGCTGCCACTAACACACTAGAAGTCCTATGGGTGCTGCTGAGAAGAAAATATAGGAGCTCTGTTTGCTGCCACTAACACACTAGAAGTCCTATGGGTGCTGCTGAGAAGAAAATATAGGAGCTCTGTTTGCTGCCACTAACACACTAGAAGTCCTATGGGTGCTGCTGAGAAGAAAATATAGGAGCTCTGTTTGCTGCCACTAACACACTAGAAGTCCTATGGGTGCTGCTGAGAAGAAAATATAGGAGCTCTGTTTGCTGCCACTAACACACTAGAAGTCCTATGGGTGCTGCTGAGAAGAAAATATAGGAGCTCTGTTTGCTGCCACTAACACACTAGAAGTCCTATGGGTGCTGCTGAGAAGAAAATATAGGAGCTCTGTGTGATGCCACTAACACACTAGAAGTCCTATGGGTGCTGCTGAGAAGAAAATATAGGAGCTCTGTTTGCTGCCACTAACACACTAGAAGTCCTATGGGTGCTGCTGAGAAGAAAATATAGGAGCTCTGTGTGATGCCACTAACACACTAGAAGTCCTATGGGTGCTGCTGAGAAGAAAATATAGGAGCTCTGTTTGCTGCCACTAACACACTAGAAGTCCTATGGGTGCTGCTGAGAAGAAAATATAGGAGCTCTGTTTGCTGCCACTAACACACTAGAAGTCCTATGGGTGCTGCTGAGAAGAAAATATAGGAGCTCTGTTTGCTGCCACTAACACACTAGAAGTCCTATGGGTGCTGCTGAGAAGAAAATATAGGAGCTCTGTTTGCTGCCACTAACACACTAGAAGTCCTATGGGTGCTGCTGAGAAGAAAATATAGGAGCTCTGTGTGATGCCACTAACACACTAGAAGTCCTATGGGTGCTGCTGAGAAGAAAATATAGGAGCTCTGTTTGCTGCCACTAACACACTAGAAGTCCTATGGGTGCTGCTGAGAAGAAAATATAGGAGCTCTGTTTGCTGCCACTAACACACTAGAAGTCCTATGGGTGCTGCTGAGAAGAAAATATAGGAGCTCTGTTTGCTGCCACTAACACACTAGAAGTCCTATGGGTGCTGCTGAGAAGAAAATATAGGAGCTCTGTTTGCTGCCACTAACACACTAGAAGTCCTATGGGTGCTGCTGAGAAGAAAATATAGGAGCTCTGTTTGCTGCCACTAACACACTAGAAGTCCTATGGGTGCTGCTGAGAAGAAAATATAGGAGCTCTGTTTGCTGCCACTAACACACTAGAAGTCCTATGGGTGCTGCTGAGAAGAAAATATAGGAGCTCTGTTTGCTGCCACTAACACACTAGAAGTCCTATGGGTGCTGCTGAGAAGAAAATATAGGAGCTCTGTTTGCTGCCACTAACACACTAGAAGTCCTATGGGTGCTGCTGAGAAGAAAATATAGGAGCTCTGTGTGATGCCACTAACACACTAGAAGTCCTATGGGTGCTGCTGAGAAGAAAATATAGGAGCTCTGTTTGCTGCCACTAACACACTAGAAGTCCTATGGGTGCTGCTGAGAAGAAAATATAGGAGCTCTGTTTGCTGCCACTAACACACTAGAAGTCCTATGGGTGCTGCTGAGAAGAAAATATAGGAGCTCTGTTTGCTGCCACTAACACACTAGAAGTCCTATGGGTGCTGCTGAGAAGAAAATATAGGAGCTCTGTTTGCTGCCACTAACACACTAGAAGTCCTATGGGTGCTGCTGAGAAGAAAATATAGGAGCTCTGTGTGATGCCACTAACACACTAGAAGTCCTATGGGTGCTGCTGCGAAGAAAATATAGGAGCTCTGTTTGCTGCCACTAACACACTAGAAGTCCTATGGGTGCTGCTGAGAAGAAAATATAGGAGCTCTGTTTGCTGCCACTAACACACTAGAAGT
Organism: Rana muscosa; assembly: GCA_029206835.1. Taxonomy (NCBI): domain Eukaryota; kingdom Metazoa; phylum Chordata; class Amphibia; order Anura; family Ranidae; genus Rana; species Rana muscosa. The sequence continues at coordinate 701,030,866 of CM055122.1, forward strand.
CCTATGGGTGCTGCTGAGAAGAAAATATAGGAGCTCTGTGTGATGCCACTAACACACTAGAAGTCCTATGGGTGCTGCTGAGAAGAAAATATAGGAGCTCTGTTTGCTGCCACTAACACACTAGAAGTCCTATGGGTGCTGCTGAGAAGAAAATATAGGAGCTCTGTTTGCTGCCACTAACACACTAGAAGTCCTATGGGTGCTGCTGAGAAGAAAATATAGGAGCTCTGTGTGATGCCACTAACACACTAGAAGTCCTATGGGTGCTGCTGAGAAGAAACTATAGGAGCTCTGTGTGATGCCACTAACACACTAGAAGTCCTATGGGTGCTGCTGAGAAGAAAATATAGGAGCTCTGTGTGATGCCACTAACACACTAGAAGTCCTATGGGTGCTGCTGAGAAGAAAATATAGGAGCTCTGTTTGCTGCCACTAACACACTAGAAGTCCTATGGGTGCTGCTGAGAAGAAAATATAGGAGCTCTGTTTGCTGCCACTAACACACTAGAAGTCCTATGGGTGCTGTTGGGGTGCAATGCTGTGCTAACAGCACTGCGGTTGGTACTACTGTAATACTGTACTAACAGTAAGCACGCACCAGACTAATCCCCAGCAGCAGCTAATAACACACTAACTGTGCAATCAGCAGCAATGAACGATCAATGACTTAGGTAGCAATGGTTTAGCAAAGAAATAGCCAATGGTTTAGCAAAGAAGAGCAAATCTTTCAGTATCAAGCAAAGACAGAATCAGCAGACTAATCTCTCCTAAAGCCGGAACTCATGTGACCGGGGCCGATGGCGTGGCGGCCTTTTAAATGGTGGGGCGTGTACTAAAGCCCCTGAGCTGTAATTGGCTACAGCCGTCCTGCCTGTAGCCAATTATTGCTCTCCGAGTTTCGGGCGCTGTGATTGGCCAAGCATGCGGGGTCACAGTGCATGCTTGGCCAATCATCAGCCAGCAATGCACTGCGCCGGCCGCGCCGGCCGCAATGCATTGCGGGGCCGCTCGCATCACACGAATGTAATGCGAACGGCCCAAATAGTTCTGGGCTCGACGAGCGAGCGAACGCCCGATGCTCGATTCGAACATGGGTTCGAATCGAGCACCGGGCCCATCCCTAGTCCTGAGTCCCTGTTTCTCTGTTTGGAGCATCTGTGAACATGCATTACTGTGCACATACAGCGCTGCATAGATGCATACAGCCACCTTCACCCATTCATGTCTATGAGGTGCAAATATGAAACTCTAGGAGACCAGAAATATGCAGAGCTTTTATGCTGCATGGCCAAATTAAGTAGAAAACAACATTTATTAAGGCAAGACTTCGAAAAATTCCCCACTTCTCTAGTGTAAATAGCACAAAAAAACAATAAAACAAGGAACATACGGTATCCTCCTGAATCTCCAACGTGTATGAAATTACTTCTTCTGGGAAACATCCCTCTGGCCTCATCCAATGCAGTGTTATCCACGTAATTCCAGCTCTGATAAATTTAGGTGTGGAGGGTGTCTGAGGGATATTGCCTGATGTGTAGTACACAATCTCTTGGCTGTACTCGCTGTGAATAGACACACGTCAATGAGCAAGATGTTTACTACGATGTAGCGTGTTCCATACTGTGTAAACAATTTATTTAATTATGTTGGTTACCAGAGATTTAAGCTTAGGGTGTATAAATGTACATTTGAAGAAGGAAATCCACCTTTCCCCAAAAAAAACTGTCAAAGGAGCACACACGTTCTTGACTGGCATGTCCATATTTACTTACATATAAAAATAAACTTCTACTAGATGAATAATTTCTTGTTTTTCTGCATTTGTTACGGAAAAATATTCTTGCTTACAGAGTAAATTTAGCATACTGGAATGTTTACTTAAAGTGCATGTAAACCCTACCTGAATGACATTTGGGAAAGCACTGTGTATCATAATTGACTGCCATGTTTTTTGATAAAATCTTGATTCCCATATTTGCAATTGCAATGTCTTTTCACATTAAATAGTTTACTTCTGTATATGAAATATAAAACATGCCAATCTATATTACAAGCAGGCAAACAGATCTAACAGTTTCCTGAACTACTCTTCTCAGCAGTAGTTCAGGAAAGCAGTGGGCAAACACTGGTGTTCTCTTGTATGAAAGGAACAGTACTGCCTATATAACATGACTTTCTATGGACAGCAGACCAGATTGAAAAATGGTTTAGAGGCTGCAAGGGAATCAAACAATTCTGTCCAGCAGCTGATAGGGAAAACAGGTAAACAGTTAGGGCAGATCCACCAAATGGTTTTGGCCCTGCAACTGCCTATTAGATGAGCTAAATCTTTCATCAATGTGTAGCGGGTGGTTACATTTAGGGGAGGCATCTGAGTGGTAACTAGGCTCAGATGCACTAATTGTTAGGTTTCATGGACCATTTCTATCCCTGGGAGATGGTACTGGTGTGAAGTTCCCTGCGGCCTATAGGTGGCGCTGTTGCCGTGGGCCCAGGTTGAACCGCAGTACAAGGTTGCGCCTTTTTTTGTCCCCTCTTGGCAGCAGTACGGCGGGGCGGGGAACCTGCTGTGCCTGTCGGGAGAGGGTAAAAAAGGGGCGCCATCTTCCAGAGGGGGCGGTTCCACACTCAGGCACCTTAGGCCTGGGTGCGTGTGTGTCGCCTCCGGGTGCCCTAGGCCCGGAGGCCTGGTCGGGTTGTCTTCGGGTGCCCTACGTCCGGACACAAAGCTGCTGTTCCATCCCAGACACCTTCAGTCTGGGGTGAGGTACTTTGAAGAAAGGCCCGGAGCCCAGCAGCCTTCGGCTGGGATCTGCCATGGACCGTGGCTCCCAGGGATCTGCCTTGCGAGGAGACCCGTATCCAAGATTGAGGAGGCCAGGGAGGTGACCCTTTCTGAAGACCCAGCGCAGAGTCGTGGTGACAGATGGGGTCTCTGGTAACTCTCCGGAGGGATGTTCTTTTCCTAAAAAGGGGCCAAGTTACTAAAGGAAGGAAGTGCGTGTTCTGTATGTCACAGTGGCAGTGACACTACGCACACAAGGTCAGTGGCAGTGGCTTTCATCTTTTTTTCACCTGGTCAGTGGCAGTGACCAACCTCATGGTCTGTGGCAGGGACCGTGCACCAAGCCTGTTCGTGCTAATCAGGACAGGAGAAAACCCAATTCAAGTTTGTGCCTGGACCTCCTCCCACCTTATCTGACCTGTGTCTTGTCCCAACCTGTCTGCTCTCAAAGAGACTGTTTATTGTGCTGGGAAAAATAAATAAGAGTTGGACCTTTCAGTTGGTGTGGACAGTTGCTTACTGGGGAGAACTAAGGCTTGTTTCTGACTACCACAGAAACGAGGACAGCACTGCAGCTTTTTAAACACTGGCTGCAAGCAGGCCCGAGAAACTAACACCGCTCATGCTCCCTATTCAGGAGGGTACATGCTTGTGGTGCGGTGTGCCTCATTCTTTCCTGCGGAGGAGCCAAGCAGAAGAAAAGCAGGTAAAGTCTGGGGTTGGTGCGCTACAAATACATACACTTCTGTGTGATTGGTTTTCATCTTTGCCTAGACTTCAAGCGATTAAGTGTATGCAAAGCCAATACTTTGCAGCTTTTAACCCTGTTTAGATCCTCTTGTAAAAGGTTTCCCTTCACTTTCTGTCCTGAAGATAAAAAGTGATAGGAGATCTTCTACAAAAATTCCATCTTGTCGTGGCTCCAGTTGGAGGATTTTCCTTCACTTTTTGTTCTGGAGAAATCTCAAACATTTAAGATTTCAGATTACTTTCTGTCTGAGTGATTATGGTCACAAAGACAAATGAAGAAATAAAAGAAAACAGAAATGAATTGCCCCAGCAGCAACATAGGCAGCAATAAAAATTCAACAGGGGGGCTAACCCCTTGTCACTCTATCCAAACCTAAGAACTCCAGGCATTAAAAACAAAAGAGCTCAATCTGCTAGAGGCTGCTCAGTTAGTCACAAAGAAGCACATAAACAAAAAAATTATCATAGAACAACCAGAGAGGCGAGGGCCGTGTCCTACAAAAAAAATTAAAATAAGAAGTATGGTATGTACAAAAAATAACTACATGCTATGTCAAATCTATCTTGAGTGGCTAAAGGATCCCTCCCAAAACCCTCCATGACTGCAAAAAGGGAGTCAGTTTCACAAAATGAGACAGTGGCAAAGAAGTAAATATGCATGGCCCTAAAGACGTCCAAGCAATGCAGCACCATTTGGCCAGGGATTAAAAGAAGACATGATAATACCCTCAATAATATTACAAGTAGGCACTATCTTTGTCTGAAGCTTTCTTTTTTGCCAAATAACTATTCAGGTTCCTATGCAAAACCAAAAACAGGAGGTTTACAACAGATTCCCCATCAGCACCGCAAAGGGGTGCATGGAATAGTGGATGTGACGGATCTCAGATACCCCTGGTGGGCACATCCGCCAGCCCTGTGTCTCCTGTCCTCCAAACGCACCCGCAGCCTGCAGATTCGCCATAACCAGCCCTTAACCCCTCAATCACGAGACAATCCACACAGGTATTGAGGGTTAAACACGCGGAGCATCAACAGTTTATTAAATACAAAACATACACTTTTACACACAGTTAGGGACACTCCCCTTAGCCTTGTCATAGAGGGGGGGTGGGGGACAAGGAAGAACCAATGGGAACTGAACACTTGTACATTGAAACAGAGACTACAGTTAAACATAAAGGGATTATGGTAAGCAGGCAGCCCCTCAATACACATCCGCTGCGGAGAGATGTCTGCAGTCCAGACCATTGTCTACGTGCCATGAACCAACACAGTTAAACACAGCAACAAGAGGGGGGGGATGGGGGAGAAGGGATGTAGCATTACATTACATCTCAATGCCAGCTTGTCCCCAAGTCTCTCAGTCTCTTCTGGGCCATAATCTGTGGGTAGGAGGCCAGCCCACAGTCCCTTTCAAAACACACAGTGACAGTGGGTTCTGTCACAGTAGATATCAGACAAGGACAAACAAAAAGCATGACAACACAAAACAAAAACCGAACTGGACATCTGCACGCCAAATAGTAATACGCAGATGTAAGGTCATGCGATAAAAGTCACTTGGACCAGACGAAGCTACGGTACTTCCCTTAGCGAAACGCATTGAGTTCAACACCGTCATGTGACGCCACCCTCGGCAAGCCCGGTGGCGGTGGCTGCCTCGCTGATCAATGGACACAGTGGTTTCCGCCTATTCTTTTGCCAACAGGAGTCTGCTGACATCGTATCAAATGATTTTTGATTGAACCATCAGTGGGAGTCTCGGCAAGGGGTGCCTGGTCAACGGCAGCGGTAATGTACCCTCTATCAGTACAGCCACCCAGACATGTGTGATCAAACATACTTAATTCTATTTGAGCATGAGTAAACATGACTGTTCTTCCCCTGGAACTCCTTTCCTGAAGATGGGCCCCCTACAAACGGACAGCCTGGGAATCTTCTCTGATGCGTAGGCCCTAGTCAGTGGAGCTGGGCCTACAATGCAGCAATGGGGCCTCAGGCTGAAGGTGCCCAAGGCCTAAGCACTCCAGTGCACCTCGTGCCATGCGGGCCACGAGGCACACTCACTGGACCAGAGGTCCCCCTGTAAGCCCTGGGGTCCCCCTGGAATTGCCTCATGCAAAAAGGCGTCTGATCCTTTTGTACCCTCTCCCAGTACGCACAGCGGGTAGACCACGCCCACTGCACGGCTGCAGAGAGAGGACACCCAAGGTGCTGCGAAACCCCCCGTAATCCACCCCGTGTCAGCAGTGACAGCGCCACCTGCAGGCAAAAGGAAAATAACACTGCCGGGCAGTATCACACCCCGAGCAGAATAACAACTTGAACACAATTGGTCTGAGCCCAATTACTGGCTCAGACTGCCCCTAAATTTCACATAGCGCCCCCAAACATTGGGGGGGGGGTGTGCTACAGAAGTAACAGGCCTAAAGACATGGATGTTGATCGTTGCAAGTGTAGCGGCCTCACCCTCTCTCCAACTTCTTCATCTGTTACACACCAACTCATGTCTAGGGGTTTCTGAGTTGTGAGAGTGAGATGCGCCACGGCCCATGTCCTCCCCATTACAATAGGGAGGTGAAGGCCACTTCCTGATGTTTCCTCGGGCCAATGTGTTCTGCGAATGCACTGAGTCTGTAATTGCAAGCTCATCAGCCTCCCCTCTGCTTCCAGTAACTGGAGTTCACACACCGGAGAAAGGTCCAACACTTGTTTATTTGGCACTCCAATAGCAAAGCACGATAAACAGTTCTTTTAACAGCAGACTGGTTGGGACCTATAACCTTGCCAACGGTGGGATGAGCAGATCAAGGCACTTCCTAACGTTTCAGTTCTATGCCACTGTACTATGACCAGCGGCGCCTAAGCCAATCCGGCTGTTACAGAACAGGAAGGATGGGGTCTCTTCCAGCAACCCCTATGAACAGCAATGGAGCCCTCTTCGATGCGCTGTGGCCCCTATCAGGGGGATGTGTCCTCCCAAGAGAGTTCCCACGGGCCCACTGTCACCGGGTTGGTGCTGCTCCGGGTCTCCAGTGGGTAACCTCCCCGGCCTCCTCACCTCAGGTACGAGTCCCTCCGCTCAGGGACCCTCGGACAGTCCACCCTAGCGGGACCCAGTCGAAGGTACTGGGCCCCAGGCCTCCTCGATAGTACCTCACCCCAGGCTAAAGGTGCCTGGGATGGACGCCAACATGACTCCGGACCAGGCCATGGGCACCTGAACCAGACTCCTGGATCTCCCGCACCCAGGCCTAAGGGCCCTGGGTGCAGACCGCAACCCTCCTCCTCCGAGGACCTCCTTCTCCGCAAGAACACGACCTCGTGGTCCGGGCGTCTCCCCCTTTTATCTCCTCCCTTCAACGGCCCGGCGGGTTCCCCGCCCCAGCCATACCATCTCCGGGAAGAGACCAAACAGGGAGCACTGCAGGGGATGATTCTACCTGAAGCCTGTGGGTACTACGCCACCCACAGGCAAAGGAGAATATTACATCCTCCAATCCTCCACGAAACAAAAAGGGGTCTGAATCCTAACACAATTATACACCTGGGTTACACTATTGCCCAGGTGTATCCCATCAATTTGAGGACCCCGCTACACACTCCCCCCTGTAATTTGACGCTGGTCCCCAGCGTCAGGTGCACACCCATACCTCCCATAAAGTGGTGGCATGGAGTGAAACCCCTGAAGCAATTCCTCTAAATTTTTTTCCCAAGTGCCAAGACCTGCTCAGGGAATGGGGAACATATAAAACAACTTATGTCATAAAACATTTTTAACATCTGCATAATCACAACCCCTCTCCCACACTGTCTAAGAGCCACCCACTCTCAATGGTCTTGATTGACGATTCTCCTGCAGGGGAAAGAAAAAACAACATCCTAACATAATTTTGTGTCATTTGGGATGAGTGGGCCCGTCAGCCGAGAGACCCACTCACTCCAACAAGCAAGGTGATGTGTGTGTGAAATATTTTCAAACATTTGTTGCGCAACACTGCCACCTGGTGACAACGCCGCGGTCATGACGCTCAACGAATCTTCGTTCTTCCAGCTTTCCCTACTCTGCCACTATTCCCAAATGTCCTTGCCTTTGGCACATGAAGAAAAGGGGAAACACGAAAACACAACAGTCCCCAAGTCTCCAACGAGAAAAAGAAAAGCCCAAACAAAAACAAAAGCAGGGCACAGTCCTGCGTGTCTGGGAATGGCTCTTCCAGAAAGTTCAAGTGCACAAAAGAAATAAACAGGAGTTCTTTTCTCCTATAAGTAAAACTTTGGATCCGGCAGGTACAGGGGTTTCAGGTGTTTGTCAAATGCCTCTATCGAATACTTGACATCTTCTCCTTCTCTTCTGCAAATGACTATCTTGTCAGCATGGATATGGCGCCCCAATTTCCATTCAGCCTTGCAGTCCTCAAACCTCTTAGACACTGACGGCACACATTCCAGGTACCTGCGCGCATGGGGCACCTTCAACTTGTCCCACACAAACTCGTCATACCATCTTGTTCTCCAGACTTCCACCTCATACAGCAAGTCCCGGGGTAGATACGGGTACTCCCACCCATATTCCCGAGCTACTTTGAGGCAAAACAGTCTCTGCAAGCGGGCCAAAGGTGGCATAGTGGCTTTCTCTCCAGTTCCAGGCAGCACAATAGCTTCTGGATGCCGAGGTGCCTTTACCAGCTCCCTGGAACTGACTTTCGGCGCTCTCACAGAAGCGCGGGGTATCCCCACAACCAAAGTAGGTGGGGTAACAGTAGGTGAGGACACAGGTGGAGGGGTAGGCTCCCTCGCAAGCTGCGGGTCTTCCACCCGAGGCGTGCTATCTCCTGTGTACATAGGCGAATCCTGTACCGCACGGGAAGCAAGAAGTGGTTCTTTATCCCAGCCCTTGCGGCTGAACAGTTCGTCTATCTCGCCATCGTCTCCGCAGTCCGACAGCGACTCTAGGTCGGAGGTGTCATACATCTCCGCAGGCAGATATCTACCCGTGGACACAGAATCATCTTCCCTGGGGGGTTCCACCTCCAATGGGCCCCCGACACCTCCAACCACCACCACAGTCCCAGCCCCTGGCTCACCTGACCCTTGTAGAAGACTGGGATGTCCGGGACTTCCATCTCGACCGGCGCCATCCAGGCCAGGCAAGCAGCGGGGTGAAGCTCGACCACGTCCATAGGATGCCTGTACTAGGCCAACTTTCCTCTTCGGTGGTGGAAGCAGGGAACTTGTGGCGACCGAGGCAGCATCCTCGGATTTTTCTCTGTTGGGCAGTCCATCGCCCTGGTCAGCGCGCACAGGAACCTCGACAAAGGCCTTGATCTCCCCTTCCGGAGTAGCAGTACCCGTGAGGTGGTTGAGGCGAAGAGCCCGGGGCCTTGCTGTGGACGACTCGACCTCAAAAAGGAATTCTCTGCACTCCTCACATCGCCCGAATGGCTTCAGGGTGACCACCAGTCCCGAGCAGCCGGGACAGATCACACCGAGGGCCTCCGTGTCTCTGCAGGTGTACAGAGCCAACCGCCCTCGGGGCCTAAGTCTTATCCCCGTGTCTGTGATGGGGGCAGCAAAGGAAGTCATTCTCGTGGGGTGAGGAACCATAATCCACGGGGCACTTGAGGTCATCCCGACTATCTGCTGCTCCATCATGCACTGACCCCGCGCCGGAGTCTCCACGTGTATCCCCACACTTGGCCAGACTCCTCCCATGAGCTGTACATTTTCGCGGGCTTCCTCTTGACTCCGCCCACGAACGATGTCGCCATGGGGTGCCTCGTGGCGCAGTGCGTTAACAGTCCCCACGTGCAGTACGTCACACGGCTGGACCTCTCCCTTTTTCCGCTCCTCCGCATGGGCCTTTCCCGTGGAAGGGTCATTTCCACAACTCCGAGCAGGGACGCACTTTGGCCAGTAATTTGGCCGATCTGCTCGGAACTCCTCTGGGCAGCAAAGTTCAAATGTAGACATTCTCAAGTCCATCTTTAGAACACACTGTATCCCGGACTCACGAGCCCCCACGTGTAGCGGCCTCACCCTCTCTCCAACTTCTTCATCTGTTACACACCAACTCATGTCTAGGGGTTTCTGAGTTGTGAGAGTGAGATGCGCCACGGCCCATGTCCTCCCCATTACAATAGGGAGGTGAAGGCCACTTCCTGATGTTTCCTCGGGCCAATGTGTTCTGCGAATGCACTGAGTCTGTAATTGCAAGCTCATCAGCCTCCCCTCTGCTTCCAGTAACTGGAGTTCACACACCGGAGAAAGGTCCAACACTTGTTTATTTGGCACTCCAATAGCAAAGCACGATAAACAGTTCTTTTAACAGCAGACTGGTTGGGACCTATAACCTTGCCAACGGTGGGATGAGCAGATCAAGGCACTTCCTAACGTTTCAGTTCTATGCCACTGTACTATGACCAGCGGCGCCTAAGCCAATCCGGCTGTTACAGAACAGGAAGGATGGGGTCTCTTCCAGCAACCCCTATGAACAGCAATGGAGCCCTCTTCAATGCGCTGTGGCCCCTATCAGGGGGATGTGTCCTCCCAAGAGAGTTCCCAGAGGCCCACTGTCACCGGGTTGGTGCTGCTCCGGGTCTCCAGTGGGTAACCTCCCCGGCCTCCTCACCTCAGGTACGAGTCCCTCCGCTCAGGGACCCTCGGACAGTCCACCCTAGCGGGACCCAGTCGAAGGTACTGGGCCCCAGGCCTCCTCGATAGTACCTCACCCCAGGCTAAAGGTGCCTGGGATGGACGCCAACATGACTCCGGACCAGGCCATGGGCACCTGAACCAGACTCCTGGATCTCCCGCACCCAGGCCTAAGGGCCCTGGGTGCAGACCGCAACCCTCCTCCTCCGAGGACCTCCTTCTCCGCAAGAACACGACCTCGTGGTCCGGGCGTCTCCCCCTTTTATCTCCTCCCTTCAACGGCCCGGCGGGTTCCCCGCCCCAGCCATACCATCTCCGGGAAGAGACCAAACAGGGAGCACTGCAGGGGATGATTCTACCTGAAGCCTGTGGGTACTACGCCACCCACAGGCAAAGGAGAATATTACATCCTCCAATCCTCCACGAAACAAAAAGGGGTCTGAATCCTAACACAATTATACACCTGGGTTACACTATTGCCCAGGTGTATCCCATCAATTTGAGGACCCCGCTACACAAGATTTAATGCTCCTAGGTCTATCAGCACTTTTGTTACCAACGTTGGCTCATTATTCAAACCTGCAAGTACAGTTCATCTGAACTAGAGGATACACATTCCTTCCTGCCCATGACCACATTGTGCACATTTCCCTCTTATTGGTAACTGACAGATCACCAGTTGCTCATCCCTCCAGTGATGGACAGGATCACCTGTCTGCTCCCATCCCTTTATCCCCTGGGGCTATATGCAGATTACATGTCATAATTCCCGACTAGGAATCTTGTACTAAAGGATATCCACCAAGCGATTTTTTTATCGCATGGCATTACATCTGCGTATTGCTATTTGGCATCCGGACATCCAGTTTGATTTTGTTTTATGTTGTCATGTTTTTTGTTTGTCCTTTTCTGATATCCACCATTCCATGCACCCCTTTTCGGTGCTGATGGGGAATCTGTAGTTTCTGTGAAGCTGTCACACAATTTGGTTAGCAGTATTGCAATCTGTTTTTAGACCTGCTTGATACCAATAAATTATAGTTTTTCAAATAAAACTCTATTATGATCCTTGTGTTACCAAGAGTAACCCTTATGCTGCCCTGGTGTCCTTTACCAGGGGTTTCCGGAATTGGTGAGTGATCTATGAGTCTATATCAATAAATTTGTGGACTTTTTTCTTTCATGAACCCATTCTTTTTGCCCGGTTTTTTGAGGAGAGAGAAAGTAGACTGCTAATCTCATACCTGACCATTGATAAAGCATAAGGCTAACGTCTGATCCAAGCTCTGTTGGAAAAAAGCCAATAGCCATGCCACTGAAAAGGAAAACACACATGAACCCCCTAGGGACTCCACAAAATGTACACTTTCCAGGTATGATAGAATAATTGGACGGGAAGTAAATTTGCAAGTCTTGAAGAATTTAGCGGTTTTTTTTTTGTGCTATAAACAAAAATAGAGCAACAATTTTGAAAAAAATAAAATATATTTTACTTTTTGCTATCATAAATATCCCCAAAAAATATATAAGATTTTTTTTTTCCCCTCAGTTTAGGCCGATATGTATTCTTCTACATATTTTTGGTAAAAAAAAAAAAAATCGCAATAAGCGTTTATTGATCGGTTTGCGCAAAAGTTATTGCGTTTACAACATAGGGTATAGTTTTATGGCATTTTTATTAATATTTTTTTTTTACTAGGAATGGCGGCGTGACTGCGACATTATGGCGGACACATCGGACACTTTTGACAACTTTTTGGGACCATTGTCATTTTTACAGCGATCAGTGCTATAAAAATGCAGATTACTGTGAAAATGACACTGGCAGTGAAGGGGTTAACCACTAGGTGGCGTTGAAGGGGTTAAGTGTGCCCTAGGGAGCGATTCTTACTGTAGGGGGATGGGCTATGTGTGACACGACAGTGATCACAGCTTCCGATTACAGGAAGCTGTGTACACTGTCCTGTCACTAGGAAGACGGGGGAAATGCTTGTTTACATCAGCATTCCCCCCTTCTTCCTCACCGTGACACGATCGCAGGTATGCCCCCGGACATTGAGTCCGCTGGACCCGCGGTCGGATTCACGGAGCTCCACAATGCCGCAATCTTAAAGGGGACGTATATATACACGTCCTTCTGCCTGTCCGTGCCATAATGTCAACGTATACCGTCGTGCGCTGGTCGGCAAGCAGTTAAGAACAAGACAACCTAAAATCCTTTTACAATCATTCACATAATCTCTGTGCGGCAAATGTTTATAATTAAATTAAATATTTAAGATTTTTAATAAGGCTGAACAAAGTACAATAACCCATAGCAACTAATCTGCTTAATTTAAATAACAGAACTCACCTTTTCCCAATATCATTGCGTGCTGCCACTCTAAATGTGTACCCCATGGCGGGGCACAGTTTTGTGAGCTTACAGTGCCTTTGGATTCCTGTGTAACATTCTCTGAACACACTGTTTCTTTTACCCTGCAGAGAAAAAAGAATATTAATATATGTGTCCCATGCAGATTCTTTTCTGTACCTAGTCTGAGCAAGTAACCTTATCCTGATTACAGCTAGACATAAGCTGAAAAAAGCAGCATAACTGAAGTTTTAATGATCAGTCAACTATTCTGCCTGATATTTACAGTAAATACCCAGATCAGGGCCAATTAACAAGAACTGGAGAAATAATGGGCTTTAATGTGTCACATTGCATCCTGTTTTCATGCTAAATCTTTTTTTAGGTTTTATTGAAATGGAAACTTATTATGTTGAAGGGATAAAACTATTGCAAAGCAGACTAAGTGGCAAAAAATGTCATAATGACAAAAAATAAAAAACAATATTATGCCACCTTTCAAAACGGTTCTTCTCATTAATTCCCTGAAAATAACGAAATGGTGATACAAATTAGCAGTGACATTTTTCAAAGGTAGGAATTCATTATACATTAACAAAAAAATCAATTTGATGAAAAATAACTCATAGTACTGCTATTCAAAAAAGAAGAAGAAAAACTGCCAAAACAACTTTATAGCTAGGTGAAACGGTTAGCAAAATTTTTGGTGACACACTAGCAAAAGTAGTATTTTTTCATGGTAGCAATTTATGGAGTAATGCGGTCTTTTAAAATAGGTCCTACAGACTGCTCTGTATTTTTATGGCTTGTGAAACATGCTGCAGAACATTAAATATTTTAAGGACACAGTATAAACTGTGGTACTACATATAGACCGTTCGGACTTCTTAAACACGTGTGTCTAGTTCTTTCTTATTGTGGTATATGACCAGAAATACCAGTGCATTATGAAGACTGATACATTATGAAATCACTTCTAATCCTTCCATGAACAGTCATTTCATTTTCACACGTAAAGTGATATTAAACACACACTGTTTAATTTACATTGTCCCTTCCATTTCTCTATGTGGATGATAGCACTGTAATTATTTTAATTAAAAAACAAACAAACATCTAAGCACTTTTTTCCTAATAGATATACAGCTGTCAAGTGACCCAGCTCTCTCCCAGCCTCTCTGCAGGGAAACATAAGCAGGAGGAGCTTCTAGTCCTCTGCTGCTGGTCACATGTTCAAAATGAAAAACAAACAAAACAGTCTTTGAGATATAGATTAAAAAATGTATAAATAATATCAATAAACTGTTTTAAATTGACATACAAATATGTATTTGAAATGAAATCTTTATTATTTTGTGGAAATAACATGGTGTGGGTGGATTTCTGCCAGTCACAGGCCCTCCATCCTGTTTTAGAATAAGATAAGGTGACCAGATTTTTTAAATTAAATCCGGGGACATATTATTATTACTAGTAATGGCGGCAATCAGCGACTCTCTGCCCGTCGCTGCCGCCGCCTCACAGCCTGTCGAGTCTCACTCTCCGGGCCCCGGCTACTACTGGGTGGGGAGCGGAGGAAGATCACTCCACCAGGGAAGGCAAGGAGATAATCAGGCAGGTGGCTGGCCGGGACTTGATCCAAAGCTGAAGAACATGTGAGCGGAGCTGAATGGGCACCCGAAACTGAAGAAATATTCCCTCCACTCCGATCATCAGAAAGGGGCACAGATAATGAAGAAAATACACCCCCCCAAGCTAGTAGGAGCGGCAGAGCGGGGGTCTTTAATTTTGATTTTTTTTTTATTCTGCACTGAATGTCTTTGAAATTGCCCCAGCCCCTGTTCAAATCCAATCCGGGGACAAATCTGGGGACAGACTTGGTCAAGGGACAGTGTCCTCAATCCGGGGACTGTCCCCGGAAAACGGGGATGTCTGGTCACCCTAGAATAAGAGAAAGGTGAAGCCTGCAATAATCTAGATGTAATATACTGCCCCCATTGTGTTTAGCTGGTTAATGGGCATGGAGGAGGAGGGAGGGAGTGGGCTGTCATTTACCATTGTGTATACATACACACATGGGCTGCTCAGATGTGACAGGGAGGAAGTACTTAGCGTAGAAGCGCACTGAAAACTGAGCATGTGCAGAGTTGCCACCACAGCTGCAAAATCCCTAGCTGAATTGGGGACATGAACAGAAGGTGGAGATTGAGAGCAGCAGATCAACGAGGTTTTTTGCAGAATACATAAAACAAATCCCATAGAGAGTGAGTACAAACAGCATGTAATACAGCATTGACTGATCGTTTTTTATGATGTGGGTTTAGTGACACTTTAAGATCTTAAGAGTAGCAAGGCTCATGACCCACAGTTCCTTACATTTACATGGTTAAAAAAATCTGTTTATTTGGACATAACCACACAGGGTTTTTATTCTTTTGGTTTCACATGAGGTGATATTTACATGATTTATGAATGATTTATGAACATTTACTAAAATGGATGACCACTTTAAGCATTTTTAAACGACACTACTTATTTTAGGGCCCTGGTGCCAACCATAATGGAATTTACTACTTCATCAATAACCATACAGCTTCGTGCACTTCCAATTTGTCATGCATGTACGGTACATTCTATACACCTAATTAAAAAAAAGCGTCTGCTGTTAGCAAGCAATTAGGGCACTTTCACACTGGGGCAGTGAGAGCGCTGGCGGTAAAGCGTGCTAGTTTTAGCGGCACTTTACTGTTATTTTAGTGGCGCTTTATGGCTGCTAGTGGGGCGCTTTTAACCCCCGCTAGTGGCCGAATATGGGGTTAATAGTGCCCGCAAAGTGCCGCTGCTGAAGTGCTTTGCAGACCTTTGGCAGCGCTGCCCATTGATTTCAATGGGCAGGGCATTTTAGGAGCTGTGTTTACACTGCTCCTAAACCACCCCAAAGATGCTGCTTGCAGGACTTTTTTTAACGCTCAGCCTTTCACACTGGAGTGACAGGAGAGGCGCTTTACAGGCGCTATTTTTAGCGCTAAAACGCCTGTAAAGCATCTTAGTGTGAAAGTGGCCTTATTTGTGTGAGGAACATCAACAGCTTATGGAGTCGTTGATAAATATTTAAATGTATTGAACACATGTACATTGATTTTTTTTTTTACACAACACAGTATGCCTTTCCTATTGACATGATCTGTTCCATGAACATAGATGTTAGAAACACAACCGGAACAGAATAATGATGACCACTCCAATCCAAAGAGTTCGATCTATCTGTATTTTTTTAAGGACACAATTTTCTTCCTGCCATGTTTTTGTAAAGAACTAGATACCTATTAATTTGAATAGATTTTGGATTTAATAAAAAGAAGCTGAAAAAGTCAAAGGAAAATGAGTCTGGCATGTGTGACTGACATGTATTCCCTAAGTGGTGAGCCTATAAGTCCTCTGTGAAGCAGTATTTCCTGAGTAAAAATAAGGCCCACCATGCAAAGCAAAGAAAACAGTCTTTATTGATTGCTCTCCTCTGACCCAGCCTTATGTTCATGCTTGCTTGATTCACTGGTTGGCCGTGCAGTCTCTGTGTTTACATCCTGTTTCCCTCTAATGAGCTCAGCAGATGAGAAGCTTAGGGGCCAATTCTTGATCTTTTTCACAGCATAGAAATACTTTTCACTTTCATTTATTTAAGGCTGAGAAGATGAGTTTGATCAGATAAAAGCAAACATACACCACGTAGCAAGCAGTAGTATACCACGTAGCAAGCAGTAGTATACCACGTAGCAAAGCAGTAGTATACCACGTAGCAAGCAGTAGTATACCACGTAGCAAGCAGTAGTATACCACGTAGCAAGCAGTAGTATACCACGTAGCAAAGCAGTAGTATACCACGTAGCAAGCAGTAGTATACCACGTAGCAAGCAGTAGTATACCACGTAGCAAGCAGTAGTATACCACGTAGCAAGCAGTAGTATACCACGTAGCAAGCAGTAGTATACCACGTAGCAAAGCAGTAGTATACCACGTAGCAAGCAGTAGTATACCACGTAGCAAGCAGTAGTATACCACGTAGCAAGCAGTAGTATACCACGTAGCAAGCAGTAGTATACCACGTAGCAAGCAGTAGTATACCACGTAGCAAAGCAGTAGTATACCACGTAGCAAGCAGTAGTATACCACGTAGCAAGCAGTAGTATACCACGTAGCAAGCAGTAGTATACCACGTAGCAAGCAGTAGTATACCACGTAGCAAGCAGTAGTATACCACGTAGCAAGCAGTAGTATACCACGTAGCAAAGCAGTAGTATACCACGTAGCAAGCAGTAGTATACCACGTAGCAAGCAGTAGTATACCACGTAGCAAGCAGTAGTATACCACGTAGCAAGCAGTAGTATACCACGTAGCAAGCAGTAGTATACCACGTAGCAAGCAGTAGTATACCACGTAGCAAAGCAGTAGTATACCACGTAGCAAGCAGTAGTATACCACGTAGCAAGCAGTAGTATACCACGTAGCAAGCAGTAGTATACCACGTAGCAAGCAGTAGTATACCACGTAGCAAGCAGTAGTATAAGTATATGAACAACCAAAAAATTTGTACACACACACCAATATCTATACTAATACATCATTCCGATGCTTAGGATACATTGGGGTTGATTTACTAAAACTGGAGTGTGCAAAATCTGGTGCATGGTAGCCAATCAGATTATAACTTCAGCTTGTTCACATAAAGTTGTGGTGCATTGGCGGCCTATTCCAATGAATGGGCTGCATTAATACAACATATGTTTATGTGCATATGTTAATGCATCAGACTGTACCGGTGTAAAGGCGCCATGAATGTAAAATCATTTCACTACTAGGAAGTTCTCCTCTTGTTACAGCAAATTTACATCACACTTTAAAGTTCATTGAAAGCTAACATTACAAACTAAGATCAGGAACTTCAGCACTGACAGCTTTGTGAAGAGAGTGTTCTCTCTGCATAATTTAAGACATTCCAAATGAAACATGGAACAAACACATAAAGCTTCAGTGTTTAGTCAGCTTTGTCACACTACCAATACAACCTCCCTGCCCACACATGGATCCAAATTCGGCCAATCCCCACTAAACCAGCAAAATTTCGATCCATGTATGGCAGCATAAAATGAAACTTCTGTAAAAGATAAAATACAAACCTCATCCCACTGTAAGAGGTAACTGGTGATTTTTGAGCCATTATCAATTGGTGCCTATGAAAACAAGAGAAAATGATCATTTTTAAATTCATCATGTATGGCAAAACTAAAAATGTTGTTAAAATGAAGGTTGAAGTGGTATTAAATCCAAAACCAAAAATGTAATATAATGCAACTTACCCATCCTTTAGATGTGGTGGCTGCATTTGTTTTCTTTTTTTAAAGCTATTTTCCCTCTGTTTTTACCTGGTGATCTGACCACTTACTGTATTAAAGTGCCCCAACTCTGGACAGAGAAGCACAGGGGCACCTTTGAGCAGGAACATTGTCAGTCTGGGGGAGTTTTAGATGTACTAGCAGATTTAGATGCACTAACAAATTGAAGTCAAACTCCAACTCACACTGCATTTACACAAGCAGTTACAGCAATGTTTTTTTTTCCCTTTTGGGATAAAGATTTTTCAAGAACAAAATACAAGCTGATTATTATTAGCACCACTGTCAGTGATCAATGGTTTATTTCAACACTCTAACTGATACAGCACACCTGCAGGATAGCTTGTTCTGTTAAAAAAAAAAACTGACTAAGGCTGGGTTCACACTGGTCCGACAAACGCTCCGACATTGGGAGCTCATGTCGCATGACGTGTGAAAATCAATGTTTCCCTATGAGAGCCGTCTTAACTGGTCCGACACAAGTCGGTCCGACTTTGAGAATGCTCCCTGTACTACTTTGGTCCGACTTTGATCCGACTTCAGCCCATTGAATATCATTGAAGTCGTATCAAAGTAGGATCCTTGTCCTAACTATCCGACTTTTGACATCCGACATGGTGATTACAGCAGCAGTAAAAGGAATTTATCTCTCACTGGGATTGTTTTGATTGGTCAAAGGACAAGTCAGACTATCACAAAGTCGGATCAAAGTAGTATCCTGTTCATGAAAGTCGGATGGATGTAGGAACAATGTAGGACTGATGTCGCAGAGCAAAGTAGGATGAAAGTTGTATGACTGTCGTGTCGTACAAGTGTGAACCCAGCCTCAAGCTTCGTACACGCGATCGAAAATTGTGCGATGACAGGCTGTTGGCGGAAAATCCGACCGTTTGTACGCTCCATCGGGCAATTTTTGTTGGATTTTCCGCGGACAAATGTTGGATGGCAGGCTTTAAAATTTTCCGTGGACAACGGTCTTTTGTCGGATTTTCCGATCGTGTGTACACAAGTCCATTGGACAAAAGTACAAACACGCATGCTCGGAAGCAATGCTCACCAAACACAACATTAGCAGAAGGTGCCCAAAGGGCGGCGCTAAAGAGCTGAAAAACCACGTAGTACGTAACTACATTCGTGTTTGTTGGCCGACAATTGCGTGCCATTTGTATGCAAGACAAGTTCCTGGCCAACGCCCTTTGGACAAAAGTCTGCGGCTTTGTCTGCGGAAAATCCGATCGTGTGTACAAGGCTTTACTGGCCAGATCACCAGGTGGAAAAAGGGAAAGAAAGCCTAAAAATCAGAACTAATGTAGCCATCGGATCTATGAATTGGTAAGCTGCAACATAATAAATGTATCCTTTTGGGTTTAATACTGCTTTAAATAAATAAGCTATGTAGTTTTACAACACACAAAAAAGTACCAAATTCAAACTTTTTATGGGGTAAGAACAAAGCAGAAAGTGAAGATGAATAGCAACATCGTAAATCATTCAGCTGTTTGTAAAATCTCATTATCTGCCATCAACAGCTGCACTTTAACACTTTTAAAATAACTAATGTCCTTTATTAAATACACAATAATTTTATATCTATGTCACTTTGCAAGTACTCAGAAAAGTTAAGCATCTGGCATCTGCTCCAGACTTGCAAGTGGCATGCTGGGAGAAAGATAAACATTACAGTACAGAGTGTGGTCAAATAGATTCCATAGATGACAGAGCTGCAGGTGAATTGACCTTACCTTCCACTGTAGTGTGAGGGAGCTTTTGGTTCTGTGAGACAGCTTAGGTGGGAAAGGACATTCTGGTGCACAGCTGTGAGTGGTGAAAGTGATGGGTTCTGAGCAGGATCCCTTTAATGATTTGTTTGTTGTATATACCCTAAGAAAACACACATTACGCACAGTATGAGATCTAAACTTACCAAATATTAACATTTCATAGGAAAGAATTAAAAGTAAACCTTTAAACACCAAAAATGCAAGATGTTACGTATTGAAAAAACATCAAGCATTTGATTCTAGTACTAGTAACTGCGACAACCGCCGCAGCAGCAGTTAGCAAAATGCCTAGTTAAAGCGGAGGTGCCGCGAAAAAAAATTATATTAAAAGCCAGCAGCTGCAAATACAGCAGCTGCTGACTTTTAATATATGGACACTTACCTGTCCTGGAGTCCAGCACCTACCGAAGCAGAGGACGAGCAATCGCTCGTCACTCTGCTGCCCCCACCGCCATCCTCGGTGAGGGAACCAGGAAATTAAGCCTTGCAGCTTCACTGTCCGGTTCCCTAAGGCGCATGCGCGAGTCGTGCTGCGCTGTTCTGGGAGGCGAGTGTCTCCCAGCACACTACGGGGAATCTGCGGGAAGTGACGAGCTTCCAGCAGATTTCCCGCAGAGAGGACTCCCGGAAGTGGGTGCAAATACCTGTCTTAGACAGGTATCTGCACCCCCCTCCCCCCTGAAAGGTGTCAATTGTGACACCAGAGGGGGGGAGATTTGCGATCAGCGGAAGTTCCACTTTAGGGTGGAGCTCCGCTTTAAGGTGAGCTAGCATATGTCTAAAGCCCTGTACACACGGTCGTACTTTTGCCCAACAAACTTCATTTTGAGCAAGTTGGACCAACAATCCGACCGTGTGTACGCTCCATCGGACAAACTTTTTTTGCTTTTTTCTTGTTTTCATCGGACAAAAGTTGGGTCTGCAAACGGACAAACTTTTTCCCAACAAAAGTCCGATGGAGCAAAGTCTGACTAAACAACTAATGTTAAAATAAACCAACAATAGCAGAAGTTGACCAAAGGGTGGCGGTAAAGAGCAGAAAAGAGCAGAAAAACCACGTGATGTTGCCAAAAGTTTTGGGAAAGTTTGCAGAAAAGTCCGAGCGTGTGTAAGCTATGAGTGTTCCCGACCAACTCCGTTCGGACAAAAAACCACGGAAAAGTCAGATGGAAGTCCGACCGTGTGTACGGGGCTTCATAGATATTTCCTAGTGTTGAAAATAAGGAAATGGCATAATAAAACAACCTGCAGAGTTTTCCTGTTTCCAAGTAAGCAATATCAGGACCATCAAAGACTCTACGTTACTCAGAGCTCTGGAGGATCTTCTAAATTGTATTCCAAGACATGGGTCTCTTATCCCATTTGGGGTGGCTTGCAATCACCATTGAAAAAAAATAATATATTTTTTTGTTTATATTTCATGTGATTTTATTTAGACATTTTGCCAGATGTAGACCATGCTGTCCAGCACAAGTGACAGAGGCTGGGCCAAACTATGGAAGTGCCAGAGGTGCTTATAACAGTTTCACACCCATGGTTTAAGTCTCCCTTTTCTTGAAAAAAATAAATAAAAAAAAAGGACCTCTGAGAATAGGAGGTAAGAAACTGTTATTGTACTGGGGGATACCAAGTACGCAAATAATTTACTTCCAAAGGGATATTGAGCACTAATTTTGGAAACAAAGTTAACTTGTTTGTAAAGAAATATGGGGCTGCCACTATTAGAGCCCATTCACACAAGGGCGACTTTGGATCCGACTTGAAGTCGCCCCAAGTCGCGCGGCATGAGAAAATGAATGTTAGTGAATGAGAGCCGTGTTAATGTACACTACTGAAGTCGCTCCGACTTCAAAAAAAGGTTCCTGTACTACTTCAATCCGACTTGTAGGCAACTTGTACCCATAGATTTCAATGGAAGTTGCCTGCAAGTCGGATCCCCTGTCTTAACTGAAGCAACTTTCCAGGAAGTAAAAATAGTTTTTCAGGCAAACCCCTCCCTCCCTCCCACAGAGCTGATTATTGTTTGATTGGCCACTGGAAAGTCGCCTGTCCTGGAGGCAACTTGAAGTTGCCTTGTAAGTTGCCTGGAGTCGTGCTGTGATTCATGCTCAAGTTGTGTCCAAGTTGCCTCCCAAGTCGCGCTGGAAGTCGTGTTGCTCCTGTGTGAATGGGCTCTTAACCTTCTTTTATATTGAAAAAGAAACAAGTTTCAAAATGAACAGACACATCAGTAGAACAAAGTCTATTTCTCTTAAAGTGTGGAATTAGGAGCTGTACTTCCAAACCCGGCTTCACTACCTGAAGGGTTGTTGACCTTGACCAAGCATGAAGCCAGTGAAGTCATATAAGCCTGATGCCTCGTACACACGACCGAGTTTCTCGGCAAGAACCAGCTGGCAGAGATGTCTTGCCGAGAAACTCGTTCGTGTGTATGGTTTCTCGTCAAGAAAACCGACAAGTAATTTTGACGAGAAAATAGAGAACCTGCTCTCTATTTTCTCGTCGAGATTCTCGTCGGCATGTTTCTCGACGAGAAAATTGTGTGTGTGTACACTTACCTGTCCTCCGGGAAGCCCGCGCATGTTCGAAATGAATTAGACGCATGCGCGGTAGCTTCCTAGGCATAGGTAGGGTATACCAAGATGGCGGCGACGGCATCGAATGTGACGAGCGCATGCTCATCGTAGTCGATGACGTCACCGCGTACGCTCCATTCAAAGAACCGCGGGTTCTTTGAATCGAGCGTCTGTACACTCGGCCGGGACAAGTTTCTTGTCCAAGAATCTCGTCGAAAAAAACAACATGTTTTTTTCAACGAGAATCTCGGCCGTGTGTACGAGGCCTGACACAGCATCCTACATACTTGCTTTAGATCACCCACCCACTTAGCTTTGGAACTAGGGATCAGGATAACAGTCATGGTCCCTGCAACTTTAAGGCTGGGTTCACACTATCTTCGCATGCGGTTCACAGCAGGAGTCCGGTGCGTCCTCGTTCACCGTTTCAGGTCCGATTTCAGCCCGAATTTTGGGCTAAATTCTAACCTCAAATGGACCAAAATATGCACCAGAACCGCAGCGGAGATATGTGAACCGGCTCCATAGAGAGCCGGTCAAAATCTCCTGCTATTGAGAATTTGATGCGGGGAACCCGGAAACAATTCATATACTATGAACCCAGCCAAAAGGTTGACTAGCAAAAGCAGCTGGTGTTTTTCTGTTCTCAAAAGGATCCCCTTCTTAGGGAAAGCACCCCAAGATCTGCTGTAGGGTTTCACCACCTGGATATTTACAGAAACATGGTTTGATACCCATTTCTTTATTACAGAATTTTAGATTGCTATTTAACAGTATGTTGCACTTTATATTACAGTGTTGTTTTTCTAGCCCCAAAGCCAGAAGCCTATAACTCACCTGACATGGTAATCTGTTGCCGGCCTGAGGTCTTTCAAATGACATTCTAATTCTTCTCCACTGCAAGAACAAATTGCATATCAAAAGAAAGCAATAAAAAGGTGGAAGCTAATATGGGTTTCTGCCCTACACTCTAACATTATCATCAATATAACAGACAAAGTAAGGGAGTAAATCTCATCCATCTGCCTAGTCAGGACTTGAAAACATTCCTAATACATGTAACAGGTTTATAACAAGTACAAAGAATAAAGCTTTTATGAGATTTAAAGCCAGATATATACAGCACAGCCTTTAATGACATTTAAGTATACTTTACAATGTCTTAAATGAACACTATGCACAGCAAACAAACTATACTTGTCAGCTAATGATCTGCAGGGAAGCTCAACGTGTGCTCAGCATGCGATATGTTCTCTTTACTACCTTTATTGATAGAAGGCATCGCCAATATAATGGTTAACAGGTTTTACCTGTAAATAATCTTGTACTTTCCATCTCTCCCTTTGTCCGATAATGCAACCTCGTAACTACAAGAATACGTGAGGCCATTACTGGATTTCTCTCCATTTGGATAGCCATTGAGAGGGGACCATGTCACTAAAGCTGTTCTTGATTGGATGTTAGAAACCTGAAATAAAAGGTAAAATACGGTAACTGCTCCTTCCATTTCCATTTAATAAAATGTACAACAGTCATATTATGCCAACTGACTGTGCACTGCCCTACACTTATGGAGAAAGTAGAAAAAGACTCTGGCTTAGCAACCATAAAGATGCTTTTTATTTTTAGAGCTATTAAAAATAGGAATCCTTTGGTTTAGACCAGGGGTCTCCAAACTTTTCCAACAAAGGACCAGTTTTTTGTCCTTCAGACTTTAGGGGGGCCAGATTATGGCCATTGGGGGGTGGAAAATATCCTGGACCCAGCATCAGTGAGGGTAAATAAGGTTGGTGGTCAGTAGGAGGAGGTATGGTGCCCTATTATTAGTATCAGTGGAAGAAATAGTGCCTCATTGTTTGTGTCAGTGGGAGGAATAGTGCCTCATATAATTTGGAAGAATAGTGCCCCAAGGGCTGGATACAGGCTAGCAAAGGGCCACATCTGGCCCTCAGGCCACAGTTTGGAGACCTGTGGTTTAGACTAACCTTACTGGGAGGTTATGCCTTTGGAACAATGTGTGGCGCAAATGTTATTACTAGCAATAGCAGACTGATTAGAAAATATGCAGCGATTGAAATAAAATAATAGAAGTGGGTGCAGATAAATGAATGTTCACAAGGGAAAGGTGTTTAGCCAGAATTTAACTGCAACATAAATGACCAACTACTGAAAATGTATAAAAATCTCGATTTTTTTTTATCAAAAGGGATTCAAACAACGCAGTTGTCAGATCCATACATATTCCAGAGCCAATCTGAATGGAACACATTCACGCTAAACCAGTAATACTATAGTGTAAAGTGAAGTCCCACATAATCACAGGAGGAATACAGATAGTCTATGATGATAGCGTCCATTGGGGGAACCATACCATTCTTTGGCTACAGAACCTTTCATCATTGTTATAATAGATTTTCTGCTAAAGAGCAGGCCTCTTCCAGTCAAACATTAATGATTGCTAGATGCTTTTTGAAGACTGTATCTGCTTTTTAATACTGTCAGCAGTCTTGATATACCTACAAAATTACAGCCTCTACCTTGCATTTATAAAGAGATGGTACAATTAAAATGAAAAAAGTAAAAAAATCCTGTGTTAAAGGGGTCCCCTCTTTCAGGTATCTGTCTCCCTGCTGACCGTCGCTCCAGTTCCTGGGAGTATTTGACCATTGTAGACTTTCCTAATAGATGGAAAAAGCCTGCAAGATGCCTTCATTGAAAAAACAGCTGTGCACCATAAGATGATTAGGTCCATCTAAAAGTCATGCAAATTACATTCTGCCTTTTTTCTGGGCTCTTGATTCCAAATTGAAAAAATAATCAAAATAATAGGAAAGCCTTGGTCTTTCACAGTCAAGAGCTGGCTGTTCATCTTAAGAACATTAATGTGGTGATTATGAAAACATGAATAATTAATAAAGAGGCAATAGGGAACTCACCTAATAAGAAGCCAGCTAAACTGAAGGCTTCATCTCTATAGCAGAAACTAACGTAGATAAAGACCTACTCAAATTTTTAATTAGCTTTGATATACTGTTTGCATGCAAAGCCAAACCTTGCATACCAATTACTTCCATTCTCTTTATTTTTATAGTCCATTACATCCATTGTAGGTACAAATTCTTAACATTTATATCAGAGGTTTAAAAAATTGTTGATTCGCAATGTAACCAAAAATCTATGGGACATGTAAATAACATTTTCATATATAGGGAAACTGGGAGTTCAGTCCCCAACCGGTCACCCAAACAGGACCGGGTCCGGGGAGGGGGAAGAGGGTCTCAATGCATGAGAACCAAAACCCAGCAGGGATGCCTTAGTACTGCGAGGAAATCAGCAGGGGTGGGGGTCAACACAAGAGGACCACACAGTGACCCAGCTTGTGTATCCTACAATGTAGAAAGATACCAGAGAATTGGTCAGAGCAACAGACCTGGCTCCGCATAGCGAAGCATGGTGATGGTATGCAAAAGAAAAGTACTTACTGGTGGACAGCTAGCAATGCACAGACCCCAGAACCCACGTCTATGGCACTCTCAAGAAGACTAGCTGCTTAAGTAATCCCCAACACGGCGACGCAGGCACACGCCACCGGGTCAGATCTCCCGCACAACGCACACACGAACTAGTTGCGTGCATGCGCGCTCATCAAACAGCCTTTTTTTCCCTTTTCTCTCCATTCCCTATATTTCTCTTCTCTTTCCCCCCACCTTTCCCCTCTCCCTTTTCTTCCCCCATCCCTGTCCCTTTTACCTTTTCTCCCTTTACTCAGCTGTCTCTTTATGAGTGTAGTTTATATATCCACCTACAAATTATCATTATTTAACCCACATATACGTACATTGTTAGCACGTACCACTTAGCCGCCGTAGTTGGAACACTGGTGGCGCTTGTGCTCTGGCTGGACTTGAGTTGAGGGAAAGCAGCATTGCTTTTTTTCCCCCTCCCTTTTTATGTGTATTTCCTTGATTGTTGATTTAATAAACTTTGTACATTTTGCAAATGTTATGATACTTATTGTTTACCAATCAAATTGCAGCTATTCTCCTGACAAAGCGGTATTCGGGCCTTGTTGAGATATGTGATCCGTGAACAACTATCCCAATGTAATCCTCCCTCTTATGCCGCGTACACACGAATGGATTTTCCGTTGGAAAAAAATTTGATGTTTTTTCCGACGGAATTCCGCTCAAGCTTGGCTTGCATACACACTCTCACACCAAATTCCGACCGTCAAGAACCCGGTGACGTACAACACTACGACGAGCAGAGAAAAATTAAGTTCAATGCTTCCGAGCATGCGTCAAATTGTTTCCGAGCATGCGTGTTTTTTTTCCCATCGGAATTCCATACAGACGCATGGATTTTCCGATAGGAATTTTTTCTGTCTGAAAAATAGAGAACATGTTCTCTATCTAAGTCCGTCGGAATTTCCGACGCAAAAAGTCAGATGGGGCATACACACGGTCGGAATATCCTATGAAAAGCTCCCATCTGACTTTTTCCATCGGAAATTCCGACCGTGTGTACGCGGCATTAGGGGACCTTTATGCTGGTGATACACATGGATTGTTATCATGCATTTTATAATGTACCCGACAATGTTTTTTTAATTTTGTATTAATTTTGTATTAATAAAACTATGTATTTACTTATTATATAGCTTGAATTTATGCTGATTAAGCCAGTACCGAGATAGTCCATTTTTCCTGTTTTGGGTGACCAGTTGGGGACCGATCTCCCAGTTTCCTAATTTCTCTCATTTTGGACGATGGTACAACCCTTTTCAATTATACCTAGCTTAAAGTGGTTGTAAACCCTTACAGACCACTTTATGGTACAGGTAAGCCTATAAGAAGGCTTACATGTAGCTACCCAGGATATCTCCTAAACCTATACAATGTCATCGGCACATGCGCACTGGGGCAAACTGAAGCAATGGCACTTGTGGCAATTGTGTATGCCTATATACTGTACATATATATATATATATATATATATATATATATATACACAAAGTCCCCTATTCCAAAAAAGTTGGGTTGATGTGTAAAATCCAAACAAAAACAGAATGCAATGATTTGCAAATCTCATAAACCCATATTTTATTCACAATAGAAAACATATCAAATGTTTCAAACTAAGAAAATGTACCATTTTAAGAAAAAAAATAAGGTACTTTTACATAGTTACATAGTTAGTAAGGTTGAATAAAGACACCAGTCCATCCAGTTCAACCTGTAGTGTGTGTGTTTATGTCAATAGTAAATCGCATCTCCCTGTGTGTTGTGATCGTTAAGATGCCCATCCAAAAGTTTTTTTTTAAACTATTGACACTCCCAGCTGATACCACTGCTTGTGGAAGAGAATTCTGCTCTGACAGTAAACAACCTTCTACGCAGTTTAACCACTTCAATACAGGGTTTTTTGTACCACTTCCATACCGGGCCTATTCTAGCACTTCTCTCCTACATGTACAAATCATCATTCTTTTGCTAGAAAATTACTCAGAACCCCAAAACATTATATATGTTTTTTTAGCAGACACCCTAGGGAATAAAATGACGGTCATTGCAACTTTTTTTCTTGCACGATATTTGCGCAATAATTTTTCAAACGCCTTTTTTAAAAAAAAATGGTTTCATGAATTAAAAAATAACAAAACAGTAAAGTTAGCCCAATTGTTTGGGAAAATATGAAAGATTATGTTACGCCGAGTAAATAGATACCTAACATGTCACGCTTTAAAATTGCGCACACTCATGGAATGGCGCCAAACTTCGGTACTTAAAAATCTCCATAGGCGACGCTTTAATTTTTTTTACAGGTTACCAGGTTAGAATTACAGAGGAGGTCTAGTGCTAGAATTGTTGCACGCGCTCTAACGCACGTGGCGATACCTCACATATGTGGTTTGAACGGCGTTTACATACGTGTGCATTCGCTTCTGATCGCGAGCTACCGGGGACAGGGGCGTTTTAATTTTTTTTATTATTATTTATTTATTTATTTTACTTATTTATTTATTTTTTTACAATTATTTTAATTTTTTTTTTTGATCACTTTTATTCCTATTACAAGGAATGTAAACATCCCTTGTAATAGGAATGTGTGTGACAGGTCCTCTTTATTGAGAGATGCGGGGTCAATAAGACCCCACATCTCTCCTCCAGGCTGGAAAGCATGAGATCAGCGAAAAAAATTTCACTGATCTCATACTTACTAACCGCAATGGCGGCTTTGTTTACATTTGAGGACTCGGGCGTGACGTCATCACATCGCGCCCGGGCCTCCGACGATCATAGAGATGACTGGTGACCATCTGGTCACCAGTCATCTCTATGCTCGTCACGTCACGTGACCCACCAACGGAGCCGGAAGATTCTCTCTGGGTCCCCGATCGCACGGGAGAGCCCGGAGAAGCACCGGATCGCGGCGGGAGGGGGGGGGGATGTCCCCTCCCGCCGCCTATAAGAACGATCAAGTGGCGGAACCGCTGCTATGATCATTCTTATGGTGCACAGGATCGCCGGCACTTCAAAAGGATATCTGAATGATGCCTCTAGCTGCAGGCATCATTCAGATATCACCCTACAAACCAGGATGTCATATGACGTCCACCCAGGATGGGAACTAAGGAGACCAGTTGCTGGAGTTTTGGGAGAGGCATGTTGTCCCATTCTTGTCTGACAGGATTCTAACTGCTCAACAGTCCTCGGTCATTTTTGTCTTATTTTTCGTTTCAAGATGCGCCAAATATTTTCAGATGGTGAAAGATCTG
This sequence comes from Rana muscosa, assembly GCA_029206835.1. Taxonomy (NCBI): domain Eukaryota; kingdom Metazoa; phylum Chordata; class Amphibia; order Anura; family Ranidae; genus Rana; species Rana muscosa. The sequence continues at coordinate 701,059,937 of CM055122.1, forward strand.
GACTGCAGGCAGGCCAGCTAAGCACCCAGACTCTTCTACTGGAAGGCCATGTTGTTGTCATAGATGCAGTATGTGGTTTAGCATTGTCCTGCTTAAATATACAAAGCCTTCCCTAAAAAAGACATCATCTGGATGGGAGCATATGGTGCTCTAAAACCTGGATATATCTTTCAACAGTCATGGTTCCTTTCCCGATATGCAGGCTGCCCATACCCTACACACCAATGCACCCCCATACCATCAGAGATGCAGGCTTTTGAACTGAGCGCTGATAACAAGGCAGACGGTCCCTCTCCTCTTTAGTCTGGAATACGCAGTGCCCATTGTTGCCAAAAAGAATGTAAAATTTTGATTCTTCTGACCACATTTTTCAACTTTGAACAGACCATTGTAAATGGCCCAGATCGCGAGGTACCGCAGACCGGAAGTACCCGGAGGACTAGTAAGACGGCGCACCGCACCGCTGTGGTTATCTATATGCTTTTTTATTTACAGTTTGATGTACGAGCAACTAATATATTTTAATAATAAACTCAGTTTGGTTTACTACTACACTATTGGAGGCTTTCTTCTCTTTCCATCCCTTATCTCATATTCCCATTGGAGCTGCTCCCCCCCCCCCCCTCTAGGAGCTGCAAAATCATTGCAAGCAGAGGAGACGTGGAGGAGATCAGTAACTACACACAGGATAGAGGAGGGAGATTTATCTGATCATGCCTTATTTTGTCAACATGGAGGTGAGAGTTCTGTGAGACCATTGCATGGACACATCAGTGACCCTTTCACCACCAGAGGATTTATATTAGCACAAGTTCACTTCCATTTTATTATTTGATTATTCACATCAAGGGAGTCCCATTAAGAGACTTTTGTGCACATATTACCCCATTTTCATTTTTCATTCGTTCCTTATTTATAACCTTTTTTTTTGGCACATTCTTCCAGGACATTCAGGCTTATATTTGAGCCATATATATATTTAGCACTTGTGCACTTTATATATATTTTTGTCACTTTGCACAGCCTAATTGAATGGTTTTATTATTTACTTTAGAAGACACAGCACTGTATTTATAATAGTCATGCCATTTTGAACATTGGTATATTTGAGTGTTTATATATATATACAGGTCCTTCTCAAAAAATTAGCATATTGTGATAAAGTTCATTATTTTCTGTAATGTACTGATAAACATTAGACTTTCATATATTTTAGATTCATTACACACAACTGAAGTAGTTCAAGCCTTTTCTTGTTTTAATATTGATGATTTTGGCATACAGCTCATGACAACCCAAAATTCCTATCTCAAAAAATTAGCATATCATGAAAAGGTTCTCTAAACGAGCTATTAACCTAATCATCTGAATCAACTAATTAACTCTAAACACCTGCAAAAGATTCCTGAGGCTTTTAAAAACTCCCAGCCTGGTTCATTACTCAAAACCGCAATCATGGGTAAGACTGCCGACCTGACTGCTGTCCAGAAGGCCATCATTGACACCCTCAAGCAAGAGGGTAAGACACAGAAAGAAATTTCTGAACGAATAGGCTGTTCCCAGAGTGCTGTATCAAGGCACCTCAGTGGGAAGTCTGTGGGAAGGAAAAAGTGTGGCAGAAAACGCTGCACAACGAGAAGAGGTGACCGGACCCTGAAGAAGATTGTGGAGAAGGACCGATTCCAGACCTTGGAGGACCTGCGGAAGCAGTGGACTGAGTCTGGAGTAGAAACATCCAGAGCCGCCGTGAACAGGCGTGTGCAGGAAATGGGCTACAGGTGCCGCATTCCCCAGGTCAAGACACTTTTGAACCAGAAACAGCGGCAGAAGCGCCTGACCTGGGCTACAGAGAAGCAGCACTGGACTGTTGCTCAGTGGTCCGAAGTACTTTTTTCGGATGAAAGCAAATTTTGCATGTCATTCGGAAATCAAGGTGCCAGTCTGGAGGAAGACTGGGGAGAGGGAAATGCCAAAATGCCTGAAGTCCAGTGTCAAGTACCCACAGTCAGTGATGGTCTGGGGTGCCATGTCAGCTGCTGGTGTTGGTCCACTGTGTTTTATCAAGGGCAGGGTCAATGCAGCTAGCTATCAGGAGATTTTGGAGCACTTCATGCTTCCATCTGCTGAAAAGCTTTATGGAGATGAAGATTTCATTTTTCAGCACGACCTGGCACCTGCTCACAGTGCCAAAACCACTGGTAAATGGTTTACTGACCATGGTATTACTGTGCTCAATTGGCCTGCCAACTCTCCTGACCTGAACCCCATAGAGAATCTGTGGGATATTGGGAAGAGAAAGTTGAGAGACGCAAGACCCAACACTCTGGATGAGCTTAAGGCCGCTATCGAAGCATCCTGGGCCTCCATAACACCTCAGCAGTGCCACAGGCTGGTTGCCTCCATGCCACGCCGCATTGAAGCAGTCATTTCTGCAAAAGGATTCCCGACCAAGTATTGAGTGCATAACTGAACATAATTATTTGAAGGTTGACTTTTTTTGTATTAAAAACACTTTTCTTTTATTGGTCGGATGAAATATGCTAATTTTTTGAGATAGGATTTTTGGGTTTTCATGAGCTGTATGCCAAAATCATCAATATTAAAACAAGAAAAGGCTTGAACTACTTCAGTTGTGTGTAATGAATCTAAAATATATGAAAGTCTAATGTTTATCAGTACATTACAGAAAATAATGAACTTTATCACAATATGCTAATTTTTTGAGAAGGACCTGTATATATTACTATTTATATATATATGGCATTTTCATTTCTTCACTTTATGTAGTTTTTATGCCAGCTTTTAGCGCGAAAACGACCATTCTTTGGTCTTGTAAACTACTGTTCGTAATCTAGAATTAACATTCGTGATGTGGCAATTGATGAAATGTCGAAATTCTCATCTTCTTTAATGGGATAATAATGAAGCTGCTTTGCATGTAGTTATGCCAAACGTATTTTGAAAGGCATTTGTTTTGTACGATCTGAAAATCGCGAATCAGCGCTCATCAAACTTCTACTAACACGAAATTAGCAGAAGGGGCCCAAAGGGTGGAGCTTGAGAAATTAACTTCCTGTTTATACTCTCATAGCACGTCACTACATTCGTTTTTGTCAAACATTTTGCAAATAGTTAGTATGCTAGACAAAATCCTGCACACGTGCTTTTGACAAAAATCAGACACACGGCCTAAAGCCTCGTGTGTACGAGGCTTTAGGCCGCTTTCACACTGGGGCACGGGTGGCGTCGTTGGTAAAGCGCCGCTATTTTAGCGGCACTTTACCGTCATTTTTGTGGAGGTTTTCGCCCACTAGTGGAGCGCTTTTAAACCCCGCTAGTGGCAGAAAAAGGGTTAAAACCACCCGCAAAGTGCCGCTGCAGTGGCGCTTTGCCGGCGGTATGGCCGCGGTGCCCATTAATTTCAATGGGCAAGATTGGTGGAGGAGCGGTGTACACACTGCTCCTTCACCGCTCCAAAGATGCTGCTTGCAGGAAATTTTTGAACATCCTACCAGTGCACCGCTCCAGTGTGAAAGCCCTGCTAATTTAACTGGGTTTGGTCTGTTTTAACAGATTGGTCTTCTGTATAACACATTGAAGAATATCCTGGAACCATGTAAATTGATAAAATAATTGTACAAGTAGGAGAATACATTTAGTAATACATTTAGTTAACAAAAAATACATTGATTACAAAAACCCACCGTTAACTTCTCAATTCCTGAAAGCACCTCATGTAACTTCTTTACTTCTGGTTCATATTCTGCAACAGAAAACCGTTTTAGTCAGTAACCCACGCCACAATTCTTGTACATTACATTCATTCTCAATTACTATACATGGTGTTATATTCTGCTAGAAAGGTAAGCTATTCAAAAACACTGCTTCTCTTGCTATAAATACACAACACTTTTGCATCAAGGAGCTGGCATCCAGAAATCCATGTACGGTAATTGTGAAAAAATAGACAAGCATCAAACTCTAGAGAAAAAGTGAATAAGTGCAGCTCAGTACCTGCAATAACTTCTATTACACCTCAACAGCACATTGAAAAATGTATAACTCCCCAAGCCATTTCTTCAGAGATGACTATCAGGGTGGGGATGGGGAGATCGGTGTACAATATAAAAACAGAGGCTGCACTTCAAAAATCCTCCCTAAAAATGGGGTCCCTCACCATTCCAGTACAAGCTATTAAACCAGGACTTGTTAGTCCAGGCAGAACATAACACAGTTCTTGTATGATTTATTGAAAGAAACCCTGCCATTCATCATGGAGTCCCTTATTGATGGTACATTGTATTTTGTGGTTACAATACTATTTATTACAACAAATCTCAAAAGAAGGAACAAGGTCAGCCCAAAGCAATGCTTTGTTTGTGACCAGAATTGGAAATGAAGAGAAATCTCCAATGAGGACACAGACAGCAACAAGAACCTGAAAGGAAAATTTAATCCTTAGAAATGGGTTTACATTGATTAGAACCTTACTTTGGTGATTTTATGTTCAGTCACACACATAAGGACGCACGGGCGCCGTCCCCTCTCTTCAGCCACCCCCTCTGTGACCAATGGATAGATTCATGCATAGCATGAATCTATCCATAGCCTCCGCTGCCACCCCCTATTCAGGCGCCCGGCCCCCTTTCGGATTACAGCGATGGGGGGTGGTTTTGAAGTACCTGATTAGAGCCATAGGCTCTAATATGTGTCAAAAAAGGTGACCTGCGAGCGCCATGCTTGGCGCTCGCAGTCCACCCAGGTGTGTTAGAAAAGCGAATGAATACTCGCGTTCCTAACACTGAACCGCCTCTCTGCCAATCAGGTGCTTGGGTCTGTTACCCATCACCTGATTGGCTGAAACGACAGGCACTGTGATTCAACACCTGATGGGAGGAGACGCATGGAGGACATACCACGCCACCGCCACCCGCTGCCCCACCGAGTCAGGATAAGTGCCGGACAGACAACGAGCGGGTGGGGGGGGGGTCACAGTAGCGGCATTCAATGGCACAGTGGCAGCATTTTATGGCACAGTGGCAGCATTTTATGGGCACAGTGGCAGCATTTTATGGGCAGAGTGGCAGTATTTGATGGCACAGTGGCAGAATTCGATGGGCACAGTGGCAGCATTCGATGGCACAGTGGCAGCATTCGATGGCACAGTGGCAGCATTTGATGGGCACAGTGGCTGCATTTGATGGCACAGTGGCAGTATTTGATGGGCACAGTGGCTGCATTTGATGGGCACAGTGGTTGCGTTTGATGGGGACAATGGCTGTAATTGATGGGCACAGTGGCTGTGTTTGATGGCACAGTGGCTCCAATTGATGGGGTTTTTTTTCAGAATTTTTCAGTTTGTTTGTGCCCCCCAAAAATTTGGAAGTTGTTATGAAATGTTGTTATTAAAAGTCAGCAGCTACAAAAAGTTTAGCTGCTGACTTTTAATAAACAGACACTTACCTGTTCCACGGTCCAGCAATGCGACCGTACGGAGCACCGCACCTCTACTCGGCGCCTCCATTGAAACTGTGGGCACCAGGCCGTGACAGCTTGGGGCTTCACGGCCGGGCGCGCTGCGCTCTCCCAGTGGACAGGCAACCTTCTGGGACATGTGTCCCAGAAGATTGCTGAGAAGGCAGGGCCGCCTAGGACAAAAGGAGAAGTCGCCTAGGCGGCCCGTAGGCGGAAGCAGGAAGTGGGACAGCAAGTCCCACCCAAAACTAAGGACCCACCCCCACCCAAAAAAAATGACATGCCAAATGGGTGGAACTCCACTTTAAAGTAGAACTAAAATCTGCAGTGCTTATCTCCCCTCCAGCGATGCAAAGTCCACAAGCTCCCTCGTTGCTGTTAACAACTTCATCACCTAGTCCTATTCTGGGTTCTGCATCTTTGTCCATCTAAATTGTCTGGCGTGGGACAACATAACTCTTTGCATATGCACCAGGGAGTAAATTCCAAGGCACCAAGGCATGCTGAGATCATATACTAAGTTGTATCTGTACAGCCTAAAAGTATTTGCTAACAGGCAAATAATAGGGACTGTTTGCAGAAGAGACATCTTCAGGGTAATTCAATAAAGCAATAAAATCACCTTTCTGGCAGTAGTTTCCTACCTGTGTCTAATTCAGGCAAGCACTGACAATTTTGGTGTAGTGGCCCGATGGAATTTTTATGGGTGTCACTGTCTAAGACACTCTTTAAGTTCCCCCTAATACAGTCTTTTTTGCAAAAAAAAAAAACTTCTGCTGGCATTTTTTTTTTAAAAAGTTCCACTTTAGGTTTGGAATTCTGTTAACTTTGGAGAAATGTATTCTCCTTTTCTGTTGTGTCTCCAGGGCAGGAAATGAAGGGAAATCTCCCTAGCAGGGTTTAGCAATTTCATGCTTTATCTAAAACTAAAAAAATAAATGCACTTTAAAGCAAGTCAGATATAAAATGCATTTAATACAATTACTGTATATACTCGAGTATAAGCCGAGTTTTTCAGCCCTTTTTTTAGGGCTGAAAATACCCCCCTCGGCTTATACTCGAGTCAGTACCTGAATTCTTGCCAGGCGTCCATTTTTTTATAAGTCGCGGCTTCCTCCTGGCGTTCCGTGATAGGCATTTGACACTGTGTTCCGCCTATCATGGAGGTCCTCTCATCCTCGGACAGTTTCCCAGCAAACACTGTGTTCAGTGTTCCGCCAATCACGGACGTCCTCTTGTTCGAGGATGAAAGAATGTCCGTGATTGGCGGAACACTGAACACAGTGTCTGCTGGGAAACTGAGTCCGAGGATGAGAGGACCTCCGTGAAAGGCGGAACACAGTGTCAAATGCCTATCATGGAACGGAACGCCAGGAGAAAGCCGCGACTTTTAAAAAATGGACGCCTGTCAAGAATGCAGGTACTCGGGCACAGTGAGAGTGCAATGGGCACAGTGAGTACCGTATGGCACAGTGAGACTGCAATGGGTACAGTGAGTACCGTATGGCACAGTGAGACTGCAATGAGCACAGTGAGGTATGCCACAGTGAGACTGCAATGGGCACAGTGAGGTATGGCACAGTGAGACTGCAATGGGCACAGTGATGTATGGCACAGTGAGACTGCAATGGGCACAGTGACAATTGGCACAGTGAGATTGGCACAGTGAGGTTGCAATGGGCACAGTGAAGCTGCAAATGGGCATTGTTGACCCTCTTTTCCGCTTACAGTAATTGCTGCATTCTCACCCTTGGCTTATACTCGAGTCAATACGTTTTCCCAGTTTTTTTGTGGTAAAATTAGGTGCCTCGGCTTATACTCGGGTTGGCTTATACTCGAGTATATACGGTATGTATTAATTTAAAATGTCTGTACATCAAAATACAATCTGTATTTTAAAACAGTTCTTTATTCTGTTTTGTACTAGCCTCTGTACGCCCATATACATTACTGGAAGAGGACAGGCCAACACCAAGAGCAAATCAGACTTCCTTACAATGCACAGGGTCAGGGCCGCTGATAGGGCAGTACAACTGGCCCTGGTGTACCGGGCTCGGGTCCCATGAGCTCAACTAGGGGCCCATGAAGCTTTAAAGTTAATTTCTGAATAAATACATAGAAGGACTTTAAATTCCACCCCCACTCCAACTTGCTTACCATTGTGTATAAATATATTTTCCTGGGCCCCATCAGGTCAAAAGAGGGGCCCAGGAGGTGATAGCATAGGAGGGACTTTATTTCCATTTTCAGGTGCGTAGGCACCAGAGCCATGCCACACGCTGCATGAGATAAGTAGTTCCGGCCGCGGCCACCCACTGCCTACTATGCCTGGCGGAGTGATTCATTTGTACATCGCTCTCCCTCAGTAAAGGCTGTGAACTGAGGGAGAGATTAATGAGAGACGGCTGAGAGGGTTCGGCAGGGCTCTTCCAAGTAGCGGGTGGCGGTGCACAGACAAGCGGCACACAGTGACACTGTCAGGAAGGTACAGCTCCCAGACTTTCCGACTGTGTGCTTCATCATTGTCATTATGATGATCACAGCACAGCACATACTTTACTGGGTCAGTGTCACATCATGGCTATTAGGTACTGACTTTGTTAACTTTATGACTGTACTGTTTGTTACAGACTAACACTGTACAGCCATAAAAGTCAGCACCTAACAGCCATGTGACACTGACCCAGTAAAGTATGTGCTGTGCTGTGATCATCATAATTACAATGATCATAAGCATGAGATGCTAGTTCACACATTTGTTTCCTGTTGTTTGTTTTGTCCTTCCCTTAAATAACTTTTCAACCAAGCTTTCCAATAAGGTCCGCCTTTTCAGTATTTCATGCGGACCTGATTGAGTGCGCCATGTAGGTCTACGGGAGATGGGATGTAAATGGACTTTTGACCGTTTACACCCACCTACCTCCAGGTCTCTGCAGGTCTAGAAAAAAAATGGAAAAGGACTGCGTCCTTTTGTATTTTTCCAGACCTAAATGTGAAATGTGACAGATATTATATGTAACTACAGCTGCAAAACAATCAATTGCTTTCGCATGGAAAACTTCCACTTTAAGCATTGTACCGGTTAAACATAGAATTAATCAGGCATTAATTCATGCTAAAACAGAAGCGATCTATTTAGATAAAATTGCTAAATTTGGAGCCCATGGATAAATCACCACCTACCACAGGGCTTTGACCTTGCACTGGTACTGACTTAATTACAATGCCTTAATCACTATCCAATCCTATTTAGACACATTTCCCCCACTCCTGACTCCCTCTGGAGAAATTTCCCACATCCTATCCCTTCTTCCCCTGTTACCTTGATCTTGTCGAATTAGAGACCCACAAAATGTATTTCCACTCAATAAAACAATGTATATTTATACCACGGATGATTTAGTTCACTGACCTATCATTAGTGACTTTAGTATGACACATAGTTGTCCATTTAGACAGTGACGACCCTCTTTATCTTCAGGACACGCCAAGCCACCTAGCTGGACCTTGGCCCTGATACGATTTAAGTTGACCGAGACTGTCTTTTATTAGTATACCCAATTAAACTATTCATCTTCTTTTATGTATTCCTTACGATTAGATATTGATAAATCTGATTACAAATAAGATAAGATAAGCTTTCTTATTACATATTACTCTTTTCCCCCTCCCCCCCTCCTCCCTTTTTCTTTTTTTTCTCTCTTCCCTCTTTTATTATACTGTTTCATTTAATGATTGTTATTACTTATGCATTTATTTTCAATAACACATTTTCTTTACTCCATATTTATATGCAAAATTGTAGAGAAGATAAAAATTCCATCTACACTTATCTACTTAATTTTAAAATCTTGTATAACATAATGAACTGTATTGTGTAATCTTTAATAAAATATTTGAAAAAGAAAAAAAAAGAAATGTGACAGATAAAAGGTAGCCTGATGTAAATGGATAGGAGTGCATTTACATCTGGCTACCCATATAGACATCAAAAGTCCACCCCTGTCTGCTGTGTGGTATATGTGGACACAGACTGAGGAGGCATGGATGTTAAAACACTGACATCTGCTCCATGTGGCTCCAATTTGGCAGGGAATCTGCTCACAAATCCTCTGCTGAAGAGTTCATGACAGACTGGAGAAAAGATAAACATCACTTCAAGACAAAGCTAAAGTCCTATACACACAATCAGAATTTCAGACTAAAAATACCGCTTTCGAATCGATTGTGCGATAAACTGATCGTTAGTACACAGCTCATCTGAAATTATCCGAAAGGACAAACACAAAAAATGTTCTACCATCATGCAATAATTTTTGTACTTTAGTAACCTTTTCTTTTTAGATATGAGATTAGCATGCAAAAAAACGGAATGATCATTCATCCGATAATCTCATAGTTTTTTCCCAGGCTTTAGTTTTTTTGAGTCGGGTGGGCGGGGTTAAGGGTGGGGTCGAGGGCGGGGTTGGGGGGCCCCGTTAGGTAGGCTGTACAGGGCCCCATGATTTCTAACAGCACAGGGTTATACATGTAACAATTGGAGCTTGCTGACTGGTGGATAGAGCACAGCTATGTCCTCATCAGTGAGATTCTGTATATTTACTATTCAAATACAGCCTCCAGCCAAGCTGTGTCGCTATCAAGCAGTGAAGGAAAGTAGGTCAGGCAGAACTGTGCTGTCTGGCAGAAGTGTTTAAATTAGAAAATGTTCTGAACAGAATTACATATCAAAATGAAGCCAGTTAAGGTAAGTAAAACAAATTACATATTCTTTTTTTAAAATAATATATTCTAATTTTATATATATACATATATATATATATATATATATATATATATATATATATATATATATATATGTATGTATATATGTATATATATATAAAAAAGCTGTATGTAAGACATATTGCATGAGTAAAAGTAAAAACTAGGAATTTCAGTGCTGGAAAAAAGTCAGTTATCAATTACTTTTTTTTTTTTTGAGAAGCAATATATTACTTGTCCATTAGGGGTCAGTCAAGACCAAAGATTAAAACCTACATTCCAGATCAGGAATTGTCTAAGCCAAAAAGCAAACGATACATGTGTTTCATACTGTATCTAATTAAAACAAGAGATTTGATTTATCCTATTAGCATGGGCAAGATTTCTAAATGTTTCTATTCACTTTATTGTGCTTTATTGTGCTTTCACTTGCATGAAACTAGAAAAATGTGTATCAAATAGCAGTATTTACAAATGTAAATATGCAAGTTTAAGTTTGTTTCTTTTGTTAATACTCTATTATTAGTAGTAGTTAGTGATCGTAGTGGTAATTAGTAATAATAATAATATTAATAATAATTAGTAGTAGTAGTAGTAGTAGTACTAGCAGATGCAGAAGCTGTAACTAAAAGAAGAAACTAACATAGAGAGGGTTATGACTTTCATACCTGATCATCTGGTCTTGTATAGAACAGTGATACATTTTACATTGTAACATAGGTCACTACTAGGGATGAGCTTCGAGTTCGAGTCTAACTCATGTTCGACTCGAACATTGCCTGTTCGCCCATTCGCCGAACAGCGAACAAATTGGGGTGTTCGCGGCAAATTCGAAAAGTCTATGGGAGAAATCTAAAGTGCTAATTATAAAGGCTTATATGCAAGTTATTGTCATAAAAAGTGTTTGGGGACCCGGGTCCTGCCCCAGGGGACATGTATCAATGCAAAAAAAAGTTTTAAAAACGGCCGTTTTTTTAGGAGCAGTGATTTTAATAATGCGTAAAATTAAAAAATAAAAGTGAAATATTCCTTTAAATTTCGTACCTCGGGTGTGTGTATAGTATGCCTGTAAAGTAGCGCTTGTTTCCCGTGCTTAGAACTGTCCCTGCACAAAGTGTCATTTTTGAAGGAAAAAAAGTCATTTAAAACTCACTCGCGGCTATAATGAATTGAAAAGTCATTGATAAAATAAAAAAAAAGCGTGGGGGTTCCCTCAAATTCAATTACCAGGCCCTTCAGGTCTGGAATGGATATTAAGGGGAACCCCGCCGCAAATTTAAAAAAAATGGCGTGCGGTTCCCCCTAAATATCCATACCAGGCCCTTCAGATCTGGCATGGATTTTAAGGGGAACTCCACCCCAAATTTAAAAAAAAATGGAGTGGAGTCCCCCCAAAAATCCATACCAGACCCTTATCCGAGCACGCAACCTGGCCGGCCGCAGGGGAAGATGGGGGGGACGAGAGAGCGCCCCCCCCTCCCTCCTGAACCGTACCAGGCCACATGCCCTCAACATGGGGAGGATGTCCCCATGTTGATGGGGACAAGGGCCTCATCCCCACAACCCTTGCCCGGTGGTTGTGGGGGTCTGCGGGCGGGGGGCTTATCGGAATCTGGAAGACCACTTTAACAAAGGGGACCCCCAGATCCCGGCCCCCCCATGTGAATTGGTAAGGGGTACATTGTGCCCCTACCATTTCATGAAGAAAGTGGACCAGATGCGGAACATGAGAAGGGGCGGGTCTATTCACGTATTACACAGTAAAGGAAGTTCCCATCAGGTCCGCCCCCTCATAGAGCGGACCTGATGGGGAACTTCCTTCACTGTGTAATACATGAATAGACCCGCCCCTTCTCGCATTCCACATCTGGTCCGCTGAGCGGACCTGATGGGGAACTTTAGAAGGGGCGGGTCTATACATTTAAAACACTGCGGAGGAAGTTCCCTATCAGGTCCGCACAGGCACAACCAATGAAGGACAGCGCTGGACATCGGGATCGCCGCGGGACACTGGATTTCATTGCTGGAATGTTTTTTGTTTTTTTTTTTAATAAAGGACTTTTCCAAGGTGTTTGTGCGTTTTTATTTACATTTTTTGACACTTTCTTCGTGGAATGGTAGGGGTACAATGTACTCCTTACCAATTCACATGGGGGGGGCCGGGATCTGGGGGTCCCCTTTGTTAAAGGGGTCTTCCAGATTCCGATAAGCCCCCTGCCCGCAGACCCCCACAACCACCGGGCAAGGGTTGTGGGGATGAGGCCCTTGTCCCCATCAACATGGGGACATCCTCCCCATGTTGAGGGCAAGTGGCATGGTACGGTTCAGGAGGGAGGGGGGGGGGGATGAGAGAGCTTTTTTTTTTTTTTTTTTTTTATCAATGACTTTTCTATGTATTGCCGGGAGCCGACAATTCATTATAGCCGCGAGTGAGTTTTAAATGACTTTTTTTCCTTCAAAAATGACACTTTGTGCAGGGACAGTTCTAAGCACGGGAAACATGCGCCACTTTACATGCATATCATACACACCCCCCAGGTACGAAATTTAAAGGAAAATTTCACTTTTATTTTTTCATTTTAAGCATTATTAAAATCACTGCTCCCGTAAAAACGTCTATTTTTTTAACTTTTTTTTGCATTGATACATGTCCCCTGGGGCAGGACCGGGGTCCCCAATCCCTTTTTAGGACAATAACATGCATATTAGCCGTTATAATTAGCACTTTAGATTTTGAACGTTTGCGTCCATTGTATTTAATAGGGTTCTGAAGTTCACGCGAACATTCTGTCTGTTCGCAGGTTCTGGTGCGAACCGAACAGGGGGGTGTTCGGCTCATCCCTGGTCACTACATGTCAAAAAAAGTAACTTTCAGCCTTCTAAAATTGCCCACTGCGAGATATCCACAATATTGATGTCACAGTACTGTGAGGCCTTCTTGCATCTGGGTAGGGGGCTTTACAGGAAACTGTTGTAAATTATTTTCTTTCGAGTGGGGAGAAAATAATAGCTTTAACCCCATAAATGTGATGGTTTAGCTTTTATCTTTTTTATTTTTTTTTCTCTAACACACACAAGAATATAGCATGTTTGGGTTTCAGTCTGCTAATATTTTCCATGCACCAAACCTTTTCTCAATTACTTATCCACAAACAATCCCATATGCCAAAAAGTCTTTCAAAATCAGTTGGCCAGATTTTCCTCTCTGCTCAGAAGTAAAACATCCCTTAAGCCGTGTACACACGATCGGTTTTACCGATGAAAACAGTCCGATGGCCTTTTTTCATCAGACAAACCGATCGTGTATGGGCCCCATTGGTCTTTTTTCCCATCGGTGTAAAAAAATAGAACATGTTTTAAATTTATCCAATGGGAAAAAAAACAATAGCAAATTCGAATCGTCTGTGTGGAACTCCATCGGACAAAAAACCCACGCATGCTCAGAATCAAGTCGACGCATGCTCAGAAGCATTGAACTTCATTTTTCTCAGCTTGTCGGAGTGTTTTACGTCACGGCGTTTGGGACGGTCGGATTTTTGACTGATGTGTGTAGGCAAGACTGATGGAAGTCAGCTTCATCGGATTTCCGATGGAAAAATCCATTGGTTTAGAATCCATAGGAAATCCGATCGTGTGTACAGGGCTTTAGTATTCTACAAATCACCATAGAGTGGAGCAGGACAGTTACATGTAAGTATTCGGGAGACCACTCATGTTTAGACCTACAGGGCAAGGTAAAGAAAGTGTATTGGTCAATGGTGTCTGTAAGAGGTGACCTGAGTGTGAAGGATGGAGTTAAAGTAGATCTAGAGCCAATATATCAAATATAATATTATTATTATTATAATACATGATTTATATAGCGACAACAGTTTACCCAGCACTTTACAACCTTGGGGAAAACAGTACAGTTACAATACAAACAAATACAAGAGGAATCAGAAGGCCCTGCTCCTAAAGCCCCATACACACGGTCGGACTTCCATCTGACTTTTCCGTGTTTTTTTGTCCGAACTGAGTTGTTCGGGAACACCCATAGCATACACACGCTCGGACTTTTCTGCAAACTTTCCCAAAACTTTTTGCAGCATCGCGTGGTTTTCTGCTCTTTTCTGCTCTTTACCGCCACCCTTAGGTCAACTTCTGCTATTGTTGGTTGATTTTAACATTAGTTGTTTTGTCCATCGGACAAAAGTCCGATGGTTTTCTGTACACACGGTCGGACTTTGCTCCATCGGACTTTTGTTGGGCAAAAGTTTGTCCGTTTGCAGACCCAACTTTTGTCCGATGAAAACAAGAAAAAAGCAAAAAAAGTTTGTCCGATGGAGCGTACACACGGTCAGATTGTTGGTTCAACTTGCTCAAAATGAAGTTTGTTGGCCAAAAGTCAGACCGTGTGTACGGGGCTTTAGAGCTTACAATCTAAAAATATGTTGTGAAACATTAAATGAGCAGGGCCCTCTGATTCCTCTTGTACCAAATTGTAATGTAACTGTAATGTCTGTCTTCATTTTGTTAAGCGCTGCGCAAACTGTTGGCGCTATATAAATCCTGTATGATAATAATAATAATTAACTGCAATCTCACTATTGCATACCCCATAATTCTGCCAAGTTACTTCATATGATGGAGTCACAATTCTATCACACCACTTCTGAATTCTGAGCATCTTTGCCACCCTCATGTTGCTTTGTCACCACTGATAGACAATTCTGTTCATCAGAGGCTGGTCTTGCTTGGCTGGAGAAGACTTTGGGGGAGATTTGCTAAAGCTGGAGCACTCCAAATCTGGTGCAACTGTGCATGGCAGCCAATCAGCTTCTAACTTCAGCTTACTCAATTAAACCTTGACAAAAAAAACTGGAAGCCGATTGGTTTCTATGCAGAGCTACACCAGATTTTACACTCTCCAGTTTTAGTAACTAACCCCCTTTTGTGAGTGTGGATTGGTATTTAAAGCAGAACTTCACCATAAACGGCAGTTGAGGTGCTGGTTTTAAAAGCCAAACACTGACATATACTCAAACAAGATCCTTGGCATGAGGTCTGAATTCAAGCTGAACTATGTGTAGATATCTACAAATATTAAAAGTGTATCTAAAGCCAGAACACAACAGGAAGTGAGAGAAAATCTCTCTCCCTTAGATGATTGTCAGCATTAGAATATTTCCCCATTGAAATATGCCTTCTACTCCTGTTTTGGTGATGATGGCCACCAGGAAAAATAGATAAGGTGAATGTCCACAGGGACAAAAGCAGCCATAAAAAACCAACAGGGGTTCTAATCATTCCACACTATCCAAAACCAAAAAAAGTTTAGCTACACAAAAAGACAATATACTCCTTTATATGTATTCTACATAGAGCTACCATAAGCATGACATCAGCCTCTAGCCATCCTTTGCTCGGCAGCACTAAGACCATTAGTTATCCAGGCTGTGCTGCGTGTCCTGACAGGTTCATATTGACTGCAGGAGAGAGAAGAGTGAGTTTATCAGTGTGTTACTACTTCTTAATGATCTGATCTGCAGGGGAGGAGACCTCTGTAAAGCCTCAAACACGATCGGACTTCCAACTGACTCTTCCATGGATTTTGCTCCGAAGGGCGTTGCTCGTGAACTTGTTCTGCATACACACGGCAGGACTTTTTCACCCAACTTTCACCAAATCACGTGGTTTTTCAGCTCTTTACCACCACCCTGTGGGCAACTTCTGCTATTGTTGGCTGATCTTTAGCATTGGTTCTGAGCATGCGTGTTTGTACTTTGGACTTTAGTCCGATGGACTTGTGTACACACGATCGGATTAGCTCCATCGGACATTTGTTGCCAGAAAGTTTGTCTGTTCTCACAGCGAACATTTGTCCGATGAAAAAGCGAAAACGTTTGTCCGATTTAGCGTACACACCGTCGGATTGTCCGCTAAAACAGGTCCGTGGGAGGTTCGTTGTCAAAAAGTCTGATCGTGTGTATGGGCCTTATATCTTAATGCTAACAGCCTCCTAGCTGCGTTGTCTGGCAGAGATGTACGAATCACAAAAAGAACTACAAGTCCTTTAGCAGATAACACAGTTTACATATGAGTATTTTAACCGTGCATTTAGCGGTCTGCCTAAAGTCGAGATTTAATTTTTCAAATATCAAGAACACATAAAACATACAGGCTGCAAATAAAACAAGGCCCTACAAAAATGTACACAGATATTAAGGGCACCTATAAACTAGGACACAAGAGATGTCTGTGTTGGCTTGCCATTAATTACAGAAATACTACAACAGCATTGTCTCATCCATGTTCATTTGTAATCGATTTATGACCATTATAAGGAGGCAATACTGTGCTAGTTGTGGAGACGGCTCCTTTTTAAAACTTTGGTACATACTAGAAGTTGACCACTAGATGGAACTATACTTCTTGTTAATATATTGTGTCATTCAAAAGAACAGTATACGTAAAAAAGAAACCAATCAGAAAATAAATCTGTGAGCTACCACTGCAGTCATCGTCTTTCTAAAATACTAGTTGCCTGGCTGTCATACCAATGCTTTGGCCTCTGTACTTTCTGAGTCACTGACCCAGAACAAATAAGAAATCTAAAGCCTCGTACACACGAACGAGTTTCTCGGCAAAAACCAGCAAGAAACTTGCTGGCAGAGATTTTTTGCCGAGAAACTCGTTCATGTGTATGGTTTCTCGTCAAGAAAAGCGACAAGTATCTCGACGAGAAAATAGAGATCCTGCTCTCTATTTTCTCGTCGAGATTCTCGTCGGCATGTTTCTCGACGAGAAAAGTGAGTGTGTGTACACTTACCTGTCCTCCCGGAAGCCCGCGCATGTTCGAAATGAATTTGACGCATGCGCGGTAGCTTCCTAGGCATACGTAGGGTATACCAAGATGGCGGCGACGGCATCGAATGTGACGAGCGCATGCTCGTCGTAGTCGATGACGTCACCGCGTACGCTCCATTCAAAGAACCGCGGGTTCTTTGAATCGAGCGTGTGTACACTCGGCCGGGACAATTTTCTTGTCCAAGAATCTCGTCGAAAAAAGCGACATGTTTTTTTCGACGAGAATCTCGGCCGTGTGTACGAGGCCTGACTCTCCTGACTTTTAATTGTTCCACACTTGACTCATAATTATTTAAAGCATAAATTGCAGCTTACCAATTCTTAGATGTGGTAGCTGTATTCTTTTTCTTTTTTTCACCTGGTGATCCAGCTAGTACCTTTGTTTTTTTTTTTCAATAGAACAAGCTGTCCTGCAGATGTAGCAGTTATAGGGTTGAGACAAACCATTGAAGACTGACAGGGGTGCTTACAAATGACAAATGTAATTTTTATGTACAACCTTTATCTCCAAAAGGAACAAAGCTGTTGCTGTAACTGCTTAAAAAGTGTTAGCAGGATTTTGGCTTCAATTCAGTGCATCTAAATCTACTACTCCATCTAACACTCCCCGTACCCCCAGACAGACAATGCTGCCATCCAAAGGTGTCTCTGTTGCTCTTTCTTTCAAAGTGGAGGCACTCTAAAGTCAGCCTAATGGTTAGAATATCAGCCATTTCAGCAGGGACCGGCCAAGATTCGAACTATGTATAGGCAAGATGATTGTACCCAAGCTGATCGATCAACTTGGGTACAATCAGCCTGTCTGACTTTTCATATGATTATTGCCAGCGGTTATAGCGGTGTGTTCTCCTGGTGGGGATAGCTCCTCCCACCCCCTCCGGCAGAACACAATAGCTCCACAGGGAAAATCGGTCAACCTATGGCCGGCTTAATACAAGAGGTGTGTTACTGGTCAGATCACCAGGTGAAAACAAAGGGAAAAAGTCCTAAAAAAAATAAAACTGATGCAGCCATCGCATCTAATGATTGGTAAGCCGTAATATATTATTGTTTTGGGTTTGGGTTTAATATGACTTTAACTCCATGTTAATTGAAAAAATGGCCCTTTCAGTGAGGCCACTCTGCACTCCAATCATTTTGTACAGGGGTAGAAAAATCAGCAACTGCCTTTACCTTACTCCTAGATCTCACAGGCTTTGTCAGCACTCAAAGACCAGTCCCCCAAAGTTCTCTTCGCAACTCCCATGGTTCTCCAATGTAATCAGTGCTGCATTACACAGGAGGATAGTGAGGGCTTGTCCACATTCCAGAGTGTTAGAGAGCCGAGGAGAGTGCCAGCTACTTTGGCTCACCCAGACCCAGTAGATGAAAAAGAGGGGGAGTTGGAATCTTTCTATCCCCACAAAACACTTTTCAAGTTTTTCCTACACTTCTGTCTCTATCCTTCTATTCACTGTATTCACTTTTTTTCTCCAGTTTCTCAGAGGACTGCAGTGATTTATCAGCTTCATGATTTGTCACTCTTCCTTGACAACTTCTCATACTGGCTACCCTACTTCCTTTCCTTTAAAATACACAATATCATTCTTAGTGACTTTAAAGTGGAATTCCAAGGACCATATAAGTACTCCTAAAATTGTCCCTTCCCCTCTCCTAACACCTATTCTGACCAACCTGTGTAAGAAAGATCTGTATACTTACCTATTTTCAGCCTGCTCCGGTCATGTGACCCGGCTACCCTATGTCAGCCAGTGCGGCAGAGGAGAGAGCATAAACAATAGGTGGAATATTGAAGCCTATGCATGATGTCACCACACCAGGCATTACCAGCTGTTGCTGGAGAGCTCTCTCTTCTCCCTGCAGCCAGCAATGGCTGACATAAGAGATATCACATGACCGGACTGGAGCAGGCCGAAAATAGGTAAGTATACAGATCTTTCATACACAGGTTAATCAGAATAGGTGTTAGGAGGAGGGAGGAGACAGCTTTAAGATTAGTTAGGTGGAGCCTTGAATTCCACTTTCACATCCCCGGTAATGCTAACACCCTGACTACCTCTAAACTTCTCAATGAAACATCATCTCTAGACCTAACACAATGGACACACACTTCTACTTACTCTGATGACCACACCTTTGACCTTGTATTCGCGCACCGCTGCACACCTTGCAATCTCTCCAACACCCGTTTTCCTCCCTCTGATTACAGCCTTATTAATTTCACATGCTTCCTGACTTGAACTCACTTTCCCTCCAACCGCCAGTTACCCCTTAGGGGCCCCTTTAACCCCCTTTTCTGCTCTATTCTCCTACTGACTAGCTTTAAGACAAAACTGAATTATTTTCCTCTAATCAGATCATTGTCTACATTTTTCTACCGCTAACTCTCTACTTCGTCCCCAGAACATTGCCAATCATTTGAGGCTGGGTTCACATATGAGCACGCAGCGTCTTACAGCAGGAGTCTGGTGTGTCCTCGTTCACCATTTCAGGTCCGATTTCAGCCCGAAATTTTGTCTAAATTCGGACCTGAAACGGACCAAAAGACGCACCGGAGCCACTGCAGAGATATGTGAACCGGCTCCATAGAGAGCTGGTCACATATCTCCTGCTATTGCGAATTCGATGCGGGGATCCCAGTGTGAACCCAGCCTCAGAATATGATAGATGCAATTTGTGATCTTCACTGGCCAGATATCTCTCTACTTAACTTACCATGTGTTGCATCACATTCAGTGCTCTCCTCTTTTGACCCTATTACTACAGTGGAGGTTGCTAAACTTTCACTGACATTTACCTTCCTCACAACTACTTTGATCACCCTCTTGCTCTATTCTACAGTCTAACACACATCTTCAATCTCTCCTTCTTTACTGGCATGTTTCCCTTCCCTCTAAAATATGTTGGTCACTCCTATACTTAACAAGTCCCCATTGAACCCAACCAGTCTGAACAACTTACGACCCCTCTCCTCACTCTCGTTTATCTCCAAACTTCTAGAACACTAAGGGGTTGATTTACTAAAGCCAAATAAACTTTGCAGTTTGCAAAGTGCAGTTTCACTCTGCAAGGGCAGTTGCTCCAGAGCTTAGTAAATGAGGTAAAGATTCACTTTGCAAAAAATACCCAATCACATTTGACGAAAATTAAAAAAAACAGAATTTTTGCTTGCACATGAATGGATGATGGAAGTCAGCAGAAATTCACCTCATTTACTAGGCTCTGGAGCAACTACTCTTGCAGAGTGCAACTGTACTTTACAAAGTGCATAGTTTATTTACCTTTAGTAAATCAACCCCTTAGTGTACATACATCTGAGATGTTACCTCATTAATAACAACCTTCTTGACCCCTTAAAGTCTGGATTTCATCTACCACACTCTGCCTCTGATATTGCTGACCACCCGCTATTTCTTAAAAATTATATTCCCTTGGCCTCTGACACTCCCTTTCCCGATTCTTCTTCTACACAAGCTTCACCTACAACTCTATCTCCTCCTCTCTTCTCTTTCCATAGTGATCTGTAGGCTCTGTCCTTGGACTCCTTCTATTCTCTATCTACAGTTCCTTCCTCGGTCAATTGTCCATGGCTTGAAAATTCATCTGTATACTGATGGCAATAAAATTAATCTACTCCTCAGCTCACCCCTTCACTCTCATGCATCACTAATTTACAAAAGGACATATTAGTATGCACGTCACACCACTTCCACTGAGTTTTAACTCAATCTTTCCAAAGCTGAACTTATATTACACCCCCCCTTTTCCCCAATGCCCCCCTCCCTGACATTTAATCACTAGCACAACTATCAGCATCTTCCCTCGTGTCAGGGTGCTCGGTAAGATCCTAAACTCTAACCTCTCCTTTCAGCCCCACATTCAATCACTGTCCAAATCTTGCCAGCTTTACCTCTATAACATTGTCCAAAATATGCCCGTCTTAACCAATAACACCACCAAGCTACTTATTCACTCTCTTGTTATCTCTCACCTCGATTACTGTAACTTCCTTGTTGGCTTACCTCAACACAAGCTACACCACCTTTAGTCTACCATCAATGCTACTTGCAGACTTTTGTACCTCACCAACCACCCAGTGTCCACAACCTCTCTCTGCCAATCCCTCTACTTTACTCTGCTTGTCCAACAAATAACATTCAAAATACTAACATACAAAGCTATTCACAACTCCCAAACTACATCACCTCAATCTAAAAACCAAACTTTTAATTTCTCCATCAGGTCATCCCCCACCCCGTTATTACCTTTTTGTATCACATGTCCCTCCCTTTTTAGATTGTAAGCTCTCACAAACAGAGCCCTCCTAACCCCCATGTCTTGATTTGTATTGTAGCTGTATTATTTCCCTTTTATTTAAAAGTGATGCATTAACTGCTGGTTCTATATACATCCTGTATAACAATAATAGTAATAATAATAATAATAATATATTAATAGAAGTGTGAGGAAAGGTTAGAACACCTGACAATGTTTTTACTGCTGTCCATGCTTTACTGTATTGGTGGCATTAAAGTCCCTCATTTATTGTACAGGCATCTTCACTGAGGACACATTTCCTTAATAGGGTCAAAAATTAACAATTAGGGGGGCGTGGCCTGGACATGGAGGGATAGAGACGTGAACTTGCAGAGCTCCCGACAGTCTCCCATCCCATCTCATGATTACTGCTAATTCAGCACAATATGTACACCTCGAGAAAGAGATCCACAAAGAGGAACAACAGATCCACTAGATCCGCGGCTCAAACCCCACAACCGGGCGAAATTGAGAGACTTTTCCAACTTTCCCAGCTACACTCTCCGGGAACCAAGATGGCGTCAGCACGTGGTGAGACGGAGGGGGACAGAGAAGCCTGCCGCTCACCAGGGTTAAGCATGGAGGCTCCACTCACTAACCCATACTGCAGCGTCCCCCCGGACCCCCACCCGAACACAGAGAGCGACACACGAACTGCCTCTCTGGTAGATGCAGAGCTGCGCTTGTTACTCCAAGCACTACCCACTAAAGCAGACATTACAGCCCTCATAGGAACGGTGGAAGCTGCCCACCGTAAAGAACTGGCCATGGTGAAAACGGAGGTGAAGGAACTGTCCACCAGACTCACAAAGGGTGAAACCTCCCTGACTGCCCTGGAGCGCCGGGTTGAAGCAATGGAGGAGACACAGGACAATCAGATGGAAGCCCTGATAGAACAACAACTGCGGCTCGAAGAAATGGAGGACCGCAGTCGCAGGAACAACCTGCGTATACGGGGATTGCCAGAAGCGACTGGGCCTGAAGATCTAGCGGACACTGCCACAGCCATCTTCCGCAATATAGCGGGAATCGAACTACCAACACGCCTGGAATACGACAGGATCCACAGAGCGCTGGGACCGAAGTCTGCTGATCCCGCCAGACCCAGGGATGTCGTATGTAGACTCCATCACTACATACACAAAGAAGAAATCATTCGGAAATCCTGGGAAGCGGACAATCCAGAATTCGATGGAGTAGCACTTAAAATCCTTCCGGACCTTTCCCGCGCCACACTACAGAGACGGGCGATGCTGAAGCCTCTCCTGGATCTAGCCCGCCGCAGAGGAGCAACATACCGCTGGGGATATCCGCTGTCCATCACGTTCCGGAAGGACCAACGAGCGTTCACGATGCGCAAGCCGGAGGCACTTCCTAACCTCTTTGCTTTTCTCGGCACAGAGCCCATTGAGGTGCCGAACTGGCTCGCCCTCCTGCCTCGAGCCCAGGACCAGGGAGGTTCACAGAGGTACCGCGGAGACCCACCACCCAGACAGCAACGGAACCGCAGGAGACCTAGAGCGCCTTCACAGGAGGATGTCCGCGAACCGTGATGGAGCTAAAGGACATGGGTAATTATGCCTGCCCGACCTACTGATGACTCTGTTTGCTCCCTTGTTCCCCCCGTTGACACTGCCTTGACCCCCCCCCGCCCCCCTTACCCAGCGCATGTTCTGCCGCGGGGCGACCCGGGCTCCCCCCTCCCCTGCACGGACGGCCTTAGATCTGACCAGAGGAGACGGACTGCCGCTTGCTTCGGTTGCGGAGCCAGCTCGGGGCGGACCCTTTGCAGCTGGCTGGCAGCGGCGGCCGGGGGGTAGCCCGGGAATCCAAATCCCCAGACTCAGAAGTCTAGCGCATGTATATTCGGGCGGACGGGGTTGCCGTGGTTACGCTGAGGAGACACAGCACCTACAGAGACTCCTGCCTATAGAGTTAAGGGACAGAGGCTGGCTTCTCTGAGGAGCACTGGAAACTCAGCAACCTGCATCTGCCATGATCTCCCGGCGGTTAATGACTACCAGAGAAATGAGAGACAGACACACAGCGTTGGCAACCCCACAACCAGCACCATAGTCTAGGCCAATTATAGAAAACCAGGTGCACAGATCACCGGGGTGAGGATGGGGGGGCCGGGGAGGGGGGCGGAGGGAACTTTTGATGTATGGCGCGAGGCTGCGCTGGTAAACATACTGTAATCTTATAGACTGTTAATGCATATACTACCTGTTGTCTTAGCAATGATAGCCCCTGACTTTAAGTACAGATTGTCTCCCAAATACCAGCCGTTCATGATCAACGATTGTAGTAGAAACTGGAAGCTAGGTACATGATAAGCATACGATAGAAGCAGCTGACTAAGAATACAAAGCTACTCAAAACAGAAAAGGTCATAGGGGGACAACTAACTTGAGGTCAAGCACAAGAGCTTCCAGGGATACGGGTTTGGGGGACCCTATAGTCTTAACCATGGGAGATACTTTGCGCCAAGAGCCCCATGGTTGCCGGACGTCATGCAGGGGCCGGGGGGTGGTGTCTGCCCCCGGGGGGCGAGGGGATAGGGCCGGGGAGTAAGAATTAGAGTTGTGATCTAAAGGGACAGGCGGGCACAGGAGGTAAAAGATAGACTCTGGTTGTATGTCAACGATATGAGAGATACTCTTTTTTCCTCCTAGGTATTTTGCCGGGTTATCTGCGGTTTTCCATTGTTGATTTCACTATCGTTCCTTATGTTATAAGGGTTTACAATTGCTGAATGCAAGTTACACCAGCAATTCACCGGGGTGGGTGACAAGGGACGGGAGCTCGGTTTTGCCCGAACCTTGTCCTACTCACGCCCCAAATAGGTTGGTATATTTTGCTGGGGAGCACAGTGTAGCCCCCCAAGCACTATATGCACATAGCAAGTTACTAGGAGGTCCAAGGGCACTAGGCCCATACCTCCACATTCGCTTCTTCACTCTATAATCATATTCCTTCCTTCCCCTTTTTTTTTTTTTTTTTTCTCTTCTCTTACTTCTACTATCCCCTCTTCCTTCATCAACCTTTGCATTATCCCCATTCCTAACCCTCCCCCCCTCCCCCTCCCCTCTCCGTCCCGCCCCTCACCCTCCTCTCTCTCCCTAGGCCCCCCCCCCCCACCCAAACATGACATCACACCATCTTAAAATACAATCGCTCAATGCGAAAGGCCTAAACACACCCGAAAAAAGACGTATACTGCTAGATGACTTGAAAAGATCCCACACGGATGTAGCCCTTATCCAAGAGACACACTTTAAGCACAATAGACTACCATATTTACGCAATAGGCATTACCCCGTGACGTATCACTCTGTTAACCCAATAGCAAAATCAAAAGGAGTCTCCATATTAATTTCTAGCACAGTCCCATGGCAATGCCAGGACTCACTAATAGATCCATCTGGCAGGTACATTTTCCTCAAGGGACTCATAGGCAACATACAAGTCACGCTAGCAACAATATATGCCCCCAACGAGCTGCAAGCTACATTCTTGGAGCATACTTTGGAAAAACTCCAGGACTTCAAGGCAGGTCAACTACTGATCGGTGGAGACTTTAATACCCCATTGATTCCCTCAGTAGACACCTCATCAGGCAAATCATCCATGCCAGTGAGTCAGCTCAAGCGAATAGCAAGGGCATTACACAAATCACAACTCATTGATATCTGGCGACTACAGCACACGGGGGAACGTGACTACACGTTTCACTCGTCCATGCACCAGGTATATAGCAGAATAGACTACTTCCTAATTCCCCACGCGCAACTTCATGCGGTAGAAACCACATTTATAGGTAACAGGACGTGGTCAGACCACGCACCAATCTTCCTGACCTATAAACTTTCTGACATATCCTCACCCAGACATAAATTCTGGCGACTTAACGAAAGCTTACTGCAAAACCCAGAGGTGCTTTCGGAGATAACTGTAGCTTTGAACCACTACTTCCAAGAAAATGACCAACCGGAGTGCGACCCGGGGATCTTGTGGGAAGCCCACAAATCGGTTATGAGAGGGATTCTCATAAAACACGGCGCCCGCATTAAACGGGAACGCACTAAACTACTTACCCAATTATTAGAAAAATTAAACACTGCTGAATCCAGACACAAGCACGCCCCCACACAGACCTCTGAGGAGGACTTGGCAATTATCAGGAAACAGATCACTGACATCCTACACTACAGAGCCAAGGCTGCCATACAGAAATGTCGGAAAATTACGTATGTGTCAGGAGATAAATGCGGGAAACTGCTAGCAAAAACAGTCAGGGAACATAAACTGGCCACATACATACCCCACGTCACCAAAGCGGGAGGACAGAAAGCAACTTTGCCCACACAGATAACACAGGAATTCAAAGACTTTTACTCCAAGCTCTATAATCTCCCAGCAACTGCTCCATCCCAAGCAGAAATGACAAACTACATCACTTCTTCTGACCTACCCTCACTTACACCAGAAACCCGGGAGGAACTAGAATCCCCGATAACTCTCTTAGAACTTCAACAGGCTATCAAGAAGATGAAGCCGGGTAAAGCTCCGGGCCCCGACGGGTATACCCTACAATACTATAGAAAACTCCTAGCGATACTAGGGTCACGCATGCTTGGGTTATTTAACGCCATAGGAACCGGCAAAGTATTCGCCAAGGAAAGCTTAAGTGCCCATATCTCAGTTATACATAAGGAAGGGAAGGACCCAACAGCTTGTGGAAGCTATAGGCCGATATCCCTTCTAAATGTTGACTTAAAAATTTATACTAAGATCATTGCTACCAGACTTGCAAGACACCTCCACCATTTAATTCACCTAGACCAAGTAGGCTTTATCCCATCAAGGGAGGCAAGGGACAGCACCACTAAGGTGCTGAACCTACTACATGTTGTGAAAGCCACAAATACCCCGTGTGTACTGCTGAATACCGACGCCGAAAAGGCCTTTGATCGGGTAAACTGGTCATTTATGTTTTCAGTACTCACACACGTGGGCTTGGGAGAGGTAATGTTAAATAGGATATCTGGAATATATGCCAACCCGACAGCACAGGTGAAAGCAAACGGGGTACTATCGGACCCCTTCCCAATAACAAATGGGACAAGACAGGGATGCCCTTTATCCCCTCTCTTGTTTGCCCTCTCCCTGGAACCCTTCTTGGCCACAGTCAGACGAAACCCCGACATACAGGGAGTGACTATCGGGCAATCGCAGCACAAAATATCAGCATATGCGGATGACTTGCTATTTTCACTAACCAAACCGGGAGTGTCCCTACCAAACCTTCTTAGGGAATTTGAAACATACGGGAAGTTAGCGAACTTAAAAATAAACTTCTCTAAGTCAGAAGCAATGGCAATATCAATACCATCACATATGATCCCTACTGTACGATCAAATTTTCAGTTTAAGTGGACGTCCTCCTCCTTGACCTACCTAGGGACAAACATCCCGCCCGACCTTTCCAGCATATATGACCAGAACTTCCCCCCTCTAATAACAAAAGTAAAACTCCTCTTAGACTCATGGCACAAGGGAACTCACTCATGGTTTGGAAGATGTAACTTGCTGAAAATGTGCATACTTCCAAAATTTTTATACCTCTTCCAAGCTTTACCTATTAAAATACCACCCTCATACTTTAAACAGGTGCAAGCCTTATTCACCCGCTTCATCTGGGCACACAAAAAACCACGGACCCCACGCAATCAACTCTCAATGCCAAAACACAGGGGAGGGATAGCGCTACCGGACATAAAAAGATACTACCAGGCAATACATTTAAGCAGAGTTATAGATTGGAGCCGCCACCAAGAATCTAAATTGTGGGCACAAATAGAACAGCAGCAGGTGGCTTCCCCACTGAAAACAGCGATGTGGTGTAGCGAAGCACTAGCGTCAGAGACAAAATCACACCCTTTAATAGGCAATACCCTCCGCCAAGGCCTACAAGCAGCACTACAATACTCCCTGACAACTAAAATGTCACCGTTAACCCCAATCCTGGGGAATCCCAAATTTTCCCCAGGGACAGCAACCACACAATTTAGGACGCTACGGGACTCCGGCCATACAACAGCTTTTCAATATGTGAGAGGAGATAGATGGCCCTCCATCCCAGAACTCATGGAACCAACAGGCCCATTCCAACTTTCCTTCTGGAATGCGGCACAACTGCATCACTTTCTTCAGACAACCCTAAACCCACGTAATCACTCCAGACCCATGACTACATTCGAAGAATACTGCTCAGAGACAGAACCATTACCCCGGGTCCTATCAAAAGTGTACTCACTCCTAAATACACCAACTCAGCAACCCCACCTCCCGGGAATCGCAAAATGGGAAGCAGATCTAAACAGCACCTTCACGGCGCCTCAAATCCAAAACATAATACAATTCTCCCTCAAGTCTTCCCTATGCACGAAAATACAGGAGACAAATTACAAAATTCTCACGAGATGGTACTTAACACCCAGCCGCCTACATGTGATCTTCCCAGACACTTCCGAGCTATGCTGGAGGTGCCGGGAAGAAAGGGGAACAATGCTTCATATATTTTGGTCCTGCCCCAGGCTGGTGACATTCTGGGCAGCGGTCCGAACTATATCCCAAAAATTCACAGAATACCAGATCCCGAATGACCCAGCTTTCTTCCTACTACATGTATCGACTCTCTCCCCAGGAACATACAAAAAGTCCCTACTGCGCCACCTGACAAACGCTGCCAAGTCTTGCATCCCCATACTCTGGAAACAACAAAATCCACCGACCGCAGCAATGTGGCTGCGGAAAGTGGAGGATATAAATAAAATGGAGGATCTGATACTGACAGCCCAAGACAGACAAGAAGCTTACAAAAAGACTTGGACTATGTGGAACATGTTTATCTACTCGGAAGAAGGTGAAGCCCTTCTCGGAACCTGAGATCCTCCTTGAATAGAGCAACAGATTTAGATACCAGAAACGCCACCCCCCTCACTCCCACCTGCCCCCCCCCACCCATCCCCCTCTCCCCCCTCCCTTCCCCACAACACCTCTCTCTTATCCGCATCTTGCTTTTGCTACTGTCCTTCTCTCTATCTTGGCCGCAGACTCTAACGTGTCCAACAGGAGCTCTACATAGGGTGCTTCCTCTAGATCTCAGGAGGCAAGACACTCACTGGGGTGAACTGGATGTCCCGTTGGACCATAGCAATATTAGGATGACTAAACGAACACCTGAAATGCAATGTTGTATAACACTACTCAATATAATGTATACCCAGGAGGCTGCGACCTTCCTTGTTTTGAGTTACTTTTGTATTTTCTGGGGCTCTACCCCAAGTATAAAAATTTAATAAAGCTTATATTTGCAAAAAAAAAATTAACAATTAATACAATTTGAACTCTAATGCCGTGTACACAGGATCGAGTTTCACGGCGCTGAAAACACTGCCGTGAAACCCGACGGGAAAAACAAGGACCGGCTTGGTCCCCTACACACGGCCGTTTTTCACGACATGTTTTCTCTTGGTCGAGAAAACCGGCCGTGTGTAGGCTCCCTAGCAGTGTTTCCCTATGGGAAAACTGCCAAGGAAATAAATGCAGTTTTTTGCGATGAGAAAAATTAGAGCATGTTCTAATTTTTCTCGTCGTGATTCTCGCCGTTTTTCTCGTTGGGAAAAATGCTGTAGAGCCTACACACAGCCGTTTTTCTCGTCCAAGAGAAAAAATGAAATTTTCCCGACGAGAAAAGTGATCGTGTGTACGTGGCATCAGATGGGATATCCCATGTTTGGGATAAAGAAACATGCTCGGTTTTCTGGTTGTGGGAAGGTAGACATTGCGATGGCAGATTTAGCTGATTTCCAAATTTGATGTGTTACAAAACAGACTGATAAGTAGGTTTTTTTAAGGCAAATAATTGCCTGGCTGTGAAACAAACAAGAGTGGGTGTATTGGAATATGTCCATCTCACACAACTGCAAATACCAATTTAGTTTTGAATCTTTGGGACAAAGTCCAAGATAAGGGTGTTTAAACTGTGTGTGTGAACCTTATCACAGTAAGTGCATTCATTTATATCAGTGACATAACATGTCATATTACTTAAATGTACAGCTAAAGATGATGGAGATCTCAGTACAGTGGCTTACTGATTAGAACTTTTGCATGGTTCTTGGCTTAAATTCTGGTCAGGACATTACCTGCATGAAGTTTGCATGCTCTCCCTGTGTGGGTCACACTGTAAGTTGTCTGAGAGCAGGGACTGATGTGTATTTAAAGTACTACATACCATGCCGGTGCTATATAATTACCCGTAAAAACAAAAATCTCTGAAATCTTTGCAGAAGAAATCCAGAACAGTTTTCAGTCCGCTGTACTGATGCCTCTGATAGCATAACACCAGAAATTTCTCTCCTCCCTCACGATCTTCTCCTTACATTGCTGCACAGTTGGCACTTCAATGTTACACATCACGATACCATTTACCACACAAAGACAATCACAGAGAAGGCCAGATTTTAATATTTGGTTGACCCCCCGTCTATCTTTATTGTGCCTCAACCTATGACCATAGATCTTTGTCTCTATATACATTTGACTGTCTACAAAAAGAATGTAGTATATACTGTATGTAATTAAAGAAAGAAAAGTGATAACACTAAAACCAGCCTGATACTCCAAGACAGAAGCATATGCAAGCTTTAACCCATCCAGGCCTGACTGCAAAAAGAAATGCCATTCAATCTACCATACATTTGAAAATCCCCAGCCACAGGACTGGAGAGGGAACAACTTCATAGTACACAGGGATTTCCTTTAAGAAGCTGAAGGGGAGAGAAAAAAAATGTCTGAAGGGTTTTACCATACACAGCCATGATCAATATTAAATCACAAAGTGTCAAAGCATTCTTAACAGACCACTTATGCCCTGTACACATGGTCGGTTTTTCAGATGAAAAAAGTCCATCGGAAAAACCGATCGTGTGTGGGCCCCATTGGACTTTTTTCCATCAGTGTTAAAAAATAGAACATGTTTTAAATTTTTCCGATGGAAAAAAAAACGATAGGAAATTCTGATCATCTGTGTGGAACTCCAAAGGAGAAAAAACCCACGCATGCTCAGAATCAAGTCGACGCATGCTCAGAAGCATTGAACTTAATTTTTCTCGGCTCGTTGGAGTGTTTTACATCACAGCGTTTTGGACGGTCGGAATTTTGTCTGATGGTGTGTATGCAAGACTGATGAAAGTCAGCTTCATCGGAATTCCGACGGAAAATTCCATCTGATTTTATTCCATCGGAAATCCGATCGTGTGTACAGGGCATAACACTCTACAAGCTGTCAGATGAGTTTCCGCACTGCGTGTGCCTGTTATGATCATTGTACCGATGCCAGTGACTCAAAGAAACCAAGTTTACTGAAAAACTGGGATTCAGTAGTGACAAAATCAAGTCAAAATCATGGTACATGTGGTCTATTACAGTGGTGGCTGGTGGTCAAAATTTGGGGAGGGGGGCAGAGGGGGAAATTGGCAGAGGAGCAGTTTACAAATAAATGAAATGGTCTGGACTTAAAAGCCACGTTCCAAATTTATAATACAAACAAAAACTCAATTATTGGGACAGAGTTACTTAGAGGTTCATTTTCACCCCATGCATAAATATATCAAATCTACAATAGATTTCTATGTGTGCAGAAAAAGAAATACTTTCATAAACATTAATCTACTCTTTCACAATAGAATGTATTAGGCAGCCTAAAAGAAGCACATCATTTCTGAATTATAACAATATTAAACCTCATAATAACAATCACATGATTAACGTCACTTTGTGCATTGGTTTTCTTTTTCTATGAAATGTTAGACAATAGAAAGCAGAGAAGTATTAATTTGCACCCTTTGTACATTTAAAAATGTAATGGACCTAATGGTCAGAGAAGGAAATGTAATACATTCTTCTTCCCTTTAAACTATTTTGTTTCAAATTTTCCAGGCTTCTTCTTTACAGACAGATTTTTGTACGGAAACTTGTAGAAACTTTTACAATGAAACAGCTGAGGATTCACTTCAATTTTTGCAATAAAAATAGGCACAGTAAATAAGTTTAAAGGTTATTTATTTGAAATTACGTAATTGTTTTTTTTGATGTGATGCAACATCTCCATCCTGCATCAGTCAGTCTACAAAATGAACTATCTTTTCAATTTTTTCTAAACTTTTTTTGCCACATGTACAGCACTCAGATTGACTCTAAGCCAGAGGCAAATGAATGAGAGCAGTTGTATGAGTTCAAAACACAAGAGCCAAGACAATGATCACACAGCATAAGAAAAATACCTCTTCCCAAATTGTGTCCTGACCGACCCTAAGCACTTCATTGACGTAAGCACTGCTGATGTACAATATGAAAAGAGTGAAGAGCGCAGAGACTGTCTGTGGGCTTTGATGCGTCCATGTTTGTTATATTTACCAATAGTTCAGAGTTACAAATAAATCTGTAGGGCATGCTGACCACAGTTAGTGTAGTTTGTCGCAAAGTCCTCTCCTTGATTGCTGAAGTGGCTATGACCTGAAATATCTGTGTCTCTGCATACTTATCTCATAAAGTTATATGTCTGAAAATTAATACTGCACTGTACTAATTCACTTTACTTTTACTAGTCTGAACCATTGAAATTCCAGACATGCCTGTTTATACATACTTGTGCCCAACCCACTGTGCCAAAACCTATACGGAATGGTTCTTATTTATGTAGATATAGCAGAGATGTGAGAGACAAAGCTGAGTTTTAACACACATTATATATATATATATATATAGAGAGAGAGAGAGAGAGAGAACCTTAGATTGTAAGTTCCTTGAGGGCAGAGACTGATGTGGATGAACAATATATATGTAAAGTGCTGTGTAAATTGACAGCGTTATAAAAGTACCTGTAATAAAATAAATAGAATAAATAAAAATACATAGAGAAATTTATAATTTATAAGTCATTTGAATTAAACCTAGTAATCTGGGGAACTTAGGCTGCAGTGGAGGAACACTACAAAGGTAGGTATTAATCTCTTTGCTACAGAGATATTTAAAGTGGAACTGAATGCAAACAATGGAGATTTTCTATCTGATAGGGACCATCTAGAAATGTTAATTGTGCCTATTCAATACCCTGAAAAATCTACTTTATGTCTTGATTCCCTGAAAAACAGAAGTGTTTCTCCTGTGCCTTTAATCTTAATGCTGTGTATCAATAGTGTGAGACCATCTAAGTCCTTGCTGCCCAACACATGGCCCACTGACTCTATGTGTGCAGCTCCTTGTGTGCTGGGCAAGGTCTGCCATCCGTTGGGCTTTCTGAATAACACTAACCATTAATGTGGGGGTTATTATTATATGTACTAACAAATGGGTGCTCAACCTGTGGCCCTCCAGCTGTTGCGGAACTACAAGTTCCTGCCTTTGGGAGTCATGCTTGTACCTGTCAGTGGCTTGCAATGCCTCATAGTTCTGCAACAGCTGGAGGGCCAAAGGTTGAGCACCCATGTACTAAAACCAACGGTGGGAGCAGGGCCTGATTAAGGGCAACTAAGCATAGCCCCCCCCTCGCCTCTCCACTGATTAAAGCCTAATCTAGAATTTTTTTTATTGTAGCTACTGCACCAGCTATGTAGAAAAAAAACTTGGAAATAAAAAACACAATGAAAACAAACACAAGACCTTTTGTGAATGGACAAGCAGAGGGTATGGTGTGATCAAAGCCCTTCAGAGCCATTAGCCGGTGCACTCATTCTGCCAGCTACTGGTTTTTAACTAGATATGATTTTATTAATATACAGCAGGACTGCACACACAGCATACCTATTATTACCACTTTCCTCCATAGTTTCACGATTTGCAATAACATTTTTTCTCAGAGTTGGGTTTTAAAGCATTTGTTACCCCAGTTTTCTTCTTTTCTTCTTACGTTATGTGAACTACCTGGTGATCCTGCCAGTCCCCTTGCTTTCCTATTTCAAACTGACTATGCAAGGTATAGAAGCTCATTCATCCCAGCATGGTCAGTTTTCTGGGAAGATCAGTTTACGTCTTTCTCCTTGCCTCCTGCTAACATGCCCCCCCCCTTTTCTAAGCCAGAGGCATAACTAGAACTTTCAGAGCCCCAGGGCAAGAAACCATGATGGGCCCCCCTGACCCACTCTTCCATCTGAGCCCCAGGCTTCCAATTTTGGGAGGGCGTCCATGGACATCCTCCCAGAACCCTGCTTCCCGCGTGCCTCCTGGGACGTGCATCCAGCGCAATCACAGCGGCCCTTAAACAGACTTGCTGGTTATCAGCAGTGCAGCCTATTAGTGCCACTTATCAGT
Organism: Rana muscosa; assembly: GCA_029206835.1. Lineage (NCBI taxonomy): Eukaryota > Metazoa > Chordata > Amphibia > Anura > Ranidae > Rana > Rana muscosa. Next base: position 701,093,720 of record CM055122.1, read on the forward strand.
GCTCATCAATGCTGCCTATCAGTGCTCATCAATTCTGCCTATCAATGTCCATCAGTGCCACCTATCAGTGCTCATCAATGCCGCCTATCAGTGCTCATCAATGCCGCCTATCAGTGCCCATCAATGCCACCTATCAGCGTCTATCAATGCCCATCTGTGCTGCCTGTCAGTGCTCAATGCCCATCAGTGCCACCTATCAGTGCTCATTAATGCTGTCCTATCAGTGCCATCTATCAGTGCTTATCAATGCTGCCTACCAGTGCCGCATTTGATTTTTACTTCTGTGGAAGAAGACACTCTGAGATTATAACATGATGAGTGAAACTTGAGGACTTACTTAATAGTTTGTAATTTGTCATGTAACTGTAACACATTTTAATTATTAAGTATAACTTTTTGAAATCAGCTTATTCTTTTTGAAATGCACTGTATATCTAAAGTCAAGAGTTGGGGACAATAAAAGCCCATGATGGGGTCATTATTGCTGTCTTTATACTATTGGGAAGAAAACTGTAGGCACTACAGGAAGTAAAAGGAAATCAATCCAAAGTGAGGAAGATCAGCTCCTAGAATTGTCATGAAACAAGTATTCCCAATTGGAAGTTTCCCCTGCCAACTTTTTCCTCTTCTCTCACCTTTTTGGCAGCACATGTCCACTACAGCACACCCCTTCACCCCTTAGGTCTGGCTATCCCAATCTGCTGCTGTACAGGAATTTCAGGGGGGGGGGTCATAAGTTAAGGAAAAACACACATTTCAACATATATAACTCTGGGTTGTCTTTATATCTCTCTGAAGATCAGCTTCAAAGTGGAGCTCTTTTTAAAACATTTTGGTTTTGATTTGATTAGAAAAGAAAAGAGTTAGATCTTTGTCAGATTTCTATTGCTCTGTGTTCCCATTGGGCCTGACCTTTCACTTCCCATCCTCCTAACACCCAGGACATCGCTGTGAGTTACATGTCCTTTTTTCCCTCACTGGAGTGAATGTCTGCATCACAGGTATCATACACAAGGCCCAAGGGTCTCAGCATCCTCCACCAGATCCTGTGCTTCTCCATGCAGCCATCGTAAGGCTAGTCTCTGTCCCCAACCATCTCAGCAGTTGGCAGCAGAGAGGACGACAGAACTCCTCCCACAGATCCTGCACCTCTCCGCCTCCTCTGATCTCAGCATTCAGCAGACTTCGGCAGCTGACTCCAGCTCTCCTCTGGTCCTCCTCAAGACCCTGCACTTTTAGCAGCACAAGAGAAGGGCTGTGCACTGTAAATGGGAGGGTGGGGGACTCTGGACTTCTGATGGTGGGGGGCTCTTGACATCTGATGTAAGTGGGGGGTGCTCTGGATATCTGCTTATAATTATTACAAGCATAATACATATTTATGCCAGTTGAGGGTCACACAACTCTGGTATCATCCTCAACAAATTTTATTGGAGACTGCTCAGACAGAACACCATGGCAGAACCATGTTTTGCCTGAGTAGTCTCCAATAAAGTTTCTTGTAAATGATACCAGCGGTGTGTGACCCTCCTTTTCAGACTTGCATCATCTGTTACAGGAGTATGAGTGGGCTCCATGCCGGTCTGCATCTGCCTTTCACAGCCCTAAGTTATTATTAAAACCAGTAATAATAGAATTAATAATAGAATGCAGAGGCAATTATTTATCATGAGAAAGAGTAGATATATTTATATAGAAAGTTTGGTCCTTCGCACTATCAAGTGAATCAATCTAATCTAAATAATATTGTGGAAAATTGCAGCTAGACCTAAAGTGTACACAGTGCACAAAAAATGGTAATGAATAAAAAAGTGATCAGCGCAACTTTCTAATAGTAAAAAATCACATGTATGTGCTATGCTGACTAATAAATCATATGCAAATATCTACTGTGCAAAATGAGCAATAATCATACTGTGCAAAATTAACAAAATGACTGTGCAAATATATTTATATAGTCTTTTATGCCCTGTACACACGATTTTCCCGTCGGAATAAACTCCGCTCAAGCTGTCTTGCATACACACGGTCACACTAAAATCCGGCCATCAAGAACACGGTGACGTAAAACACTACGACAAGCCGAGAAAATTAAGTTCTTTGCTTCCGAGCATACGTCAAATTGTTTCCGAGCATGCATGGTTTTTAGTCCGTCGGAACTGCATCCAGACGAACGGAATTTCCGAAGGAAAAAGTCTGATGGGGTATACACACGGACAGAATATCCAATGAAAAGCTTCCGTCTGACTTTTTCTGTCAGAAATTCCGCTCGTGTGTACAAGGCAAACCAGATACAACCAGCCCTTTGAGGGCAACCATACACTGATGTGGCCCATGAAGAAATTGAGTTTGACACACCTGGTATACATGATCTGTTAGATAGTCCACCAAGGACTGACAACAATGTAGCTGGCTCCCTAGTGGTTCATCCAAATAATGTGTGTAGACAGGCAGTTCTGTTTACAGGAAAGACAAGTGGCTCTAAAGGCTTAAGGTTTTTCACCTTAATGCTTTCTTTGCATTAAAAAACCTTCTGTGCTGCAGCTCCAGACCCCCCTTTTTCTTACCTGAGCCTGTTCCGATCCAGTGATGTGCACAAACGCAGCAGCTCCAGCCGCTGTCTCATTCCTTAATTCCTTATTGCACAGATTAATATCAGCAGGAGCCATCCATCAGCTCCCACTGCTGTTAATCAAAACCTGTGACATGAGGGGGTCGAGTCTCACTGTCTGTGTCAATGGACTCAGCAGGGGGACACGGGTGCCCCCAGGGAAATTGGCTTTCTGTGGGGGCACCTGATGAAGAGGAAGGGCTTGAAGCACCAGTGGGGGACCCCAGGAGAGGAGGTTCGGGGCTGCTCTGTGCAAAACTATTGCACAGAGCAGGCAAGTATAGGCATGTTTGTTATTTTTATAAAATAAACTCTTTAAGGATTTATACTCTATAGCAGTTGTTCCTAAGTGCATTGTTGTTTTTGAAGGGTAAAATATAATTCAACTTCTGCCTTTCATGTCTGAGGCATATTTATGAACTGGACCACTTTTGAAACACCTTGCTTTGTCAGTTTTTATATGCAAGGCAACAAGCTAGAAAAATTAAGAAGTAGCTTTTAAAAATTGGAAACAGTACTTGGAGAAAGCTGATAAAGATTGTCAAACTAGAACAAAACCCAGGCAATTCTTGCAGAGAAAAAGACTTTCATTACAAGAATTACTAATGCCACTGTTATAGTTGTGTGTTCATTTTCAAAGTTTATTGTAAATCTGTTATTTCTCCACCTAAAACTCAGCAAATGTCAGTTTAATATAACGCGTTGGAATATAAATGAAAAGGACTATCGAATAAAAAAAGAGAACTCAGATATATAAAGCCAGATGAAAATTTTTTAAATATAAAAAAAAAAAAAACTTTAATTATAAATAGACCCCTTTGTATTACATTCTGGTTACCCAGTGATCCAGAATTAATGGTTGCTTACTTTAGAGTCAAATGAGTCTAGCAATTCCTATCTGAGATGTCAAAAGCACATGTGTTTTTATCAGTAGTTTATCTTCATTCAAATGTTGAGTGCCAACTGCACATTTAGCTGCTGGCTGGACTGATTATTTACTGTATCTACAGCAACTCTCCATTCCTATGAAGTGACATCAGCAGAGGATCCCTGCAATCCAACTCTTACTTCATACCAAGAGTTTAACGCTTACGTGAATTCCTTGTGTCGACACTAAGAGATCGGACAGACAGTGGTAGTAATCTCTCATTGCTCAATCCACCCAAGGTGGTTTTATTCCGCCCAAAAGGGTGGAAAATGCAAAGTTAGTAAAAAACATTTCATACTATCCATAGTTAAAGATTACCTTGGGATTACCATAGGGTTCCTCCAGAGGTTGCTAGGGGTTCCTTGAGCAATGAGCAGTTTCTGTCTCTCAGATAAGTTCCCACTCACACCAATAACCTTTTTGGCTATCTATAAGAGGGTAATTCTTCCCAATGACCATAGTTATAAGGAGCATTCTTCCTTATGATCATCACATTATTTTATCATGAGTTGTAGATATAGTAACTTTTAGCAGGGGTTCCCTGAGACTAGAAAGTTATTTCAAGAGTTCTTCTGTGTTGAAAAGGTTGAGAAAGGCTGGCGTAAACTAACCAACTGCTCATTCATGCTTTACTGCACTACCGTATTTTCCGCCGTATAAGACGACCTTTTGTACTTAAAAATATCCCCAAAAGTCGGGGGTCGTCTTATACGCCGGATGCAGAGTCAGTCAGACTGCGAGCATCCATTGTTCAAAAGCCGCGCCTCCTCCTCGTCCTGTTCCGTGATAGGCAGGAACACTCTGCCTATCACGGAGATCCTCTCATCCTCGGACGAGAGGACCTCCGTAATAGGCGGAACACCGAACACAGGCTCTGCTGGGAAACTGAGTGTTCCGCCTATCACGGAACAGGACGAGGAGGAGGCGCGGCTTTTGAACAATGGACGCCCGAAATCTGAATCTGCATACAGGGATCTGGAGATCGGCACAGAGAGGTAGGCAATGAGCACAGTGAGGTTGCAATGAGCACAGTGAGGTTGCAATGAGCACAGTGAGGTAGGCAATGAGCACAGTGAGGTATGCAATGAGCACAGTGAGGTATGCAATAGGCACAGTGAGGTATGCAATAGGCACAGTGAGGTATGCAATGGGCACAGTGAGGTATGCAATGGGCACAGTGAGGTATGCAATGGGCACAGTGAGTTGTGTCGGAAGGGGGTCGTCTTATACAGCGAGTATATCCCAAAACCAACCTTTTAGCTGGAAAATTAGGGGGTCGTCTTATACTCCCAGTCGCCTTATACGCCGGCAAATAAGGTAACTAATTCTTATAACATTATCAGACCATTGGTTTTTTGGTTCAAACGGTTCTGTTCACTTTTAAAATTTGGTTTTGGAATAAATGGACTTTACCAAACAAAAACCACATACACTGTTAGAAATGTGTTTGTTTCAGAAACATTTTCCAACCTGCTCCTTCAAATGTTCTCCTCACTGTGGTTAAGAATGAATGTAGATTTGATCCACTAATGATTAGAAAAATGAACAAACTTTCTCAGAATATTCTTTTCCCAAGAATTTTCATTAACAATTCTACCCATCTATGGCCAGCCTAGGCATTTTCTAAAACTAGAGAATGCAAAATCTGGTGCAACTGTACATGGTAGACAATCAATTTCTAACTTCAGCTTGTTCAATTAAGCTTTGCCAAAAAGAAAACTGGAAGCAGATTGGTTTCCATGCAGAGCTGCACCACTCTCTTTTTTTTAGTAAAATAAATATTACTGCAATATTAATTTGGATGATTTTTGGTTATTTAATACTTTCCTATAAAATATTTATAATATAAAGTATTTGCTAAAATAAAAAAATTAAAATAAACTAAAAGATACGTTTGGAGGCTGGATAATCAAGAAGACTGTTTTGTGTGCACTTCTGTAACCAGAGTAACAGGACTTTATCTAATGGCTGTGCAAGGATGATTTCTACATCCCCATAAACATTGTGACCCACTCCTCAAGGACCTGCCAACAAGTCTTCTATAATCAGCTCAACAGTTCATCTGCCCACATGCTTCCTGCATTCCTTCCTTAGCTCAGCTTTGTGTATTAGGCTTGAGATGGATAGTTTATTTATGATATCCCACACCCTCACAACTGATCCACATTACTAAAAAATGTATTAAAACATACGAGTCATCATGTCAGATAAATTGATAATATCATGTACAATAGCAATAACTAGTACACCTATCAACTTATATTTATGGAGACTCTATTACATCTCTGAAGCAGCTTCTCAAACTATTCCTTTCACAGCAAATGCTGGGCTATTCTGATAGGCAAGGCTCAGACACTTCCTGACAGTGTTGAAGCTTGCCTGCCGTTCGTTTGTATTTGTACTGACCGATGAGGCCACGCATCATATTGATGAGCCAATATGGGGGATGGCTTTTAAGCAAGCTCTGGCATTACCCAGAAATAAAGGAGCTTTATCTGCCAGAACTGCCTGGCTTTCTAAAGATTTCTGGGTAGTGTTGGCACTTACAGATAACCCCAACCCCTCATTGTCCAATCGCTATGATTGGCAGCCTTGCCAACTGGAGTGCATAGGAGGCAAGAAGGGACCGCCAAACTTGGGTCCTATCAGAATGCGCCATGATGGAGGCTCCACCATGATATAAAGGTCTGAGGTAATGCTGCTGTTATGTGCAGACTACTCTAGGTATCTACATTTCATGTCTGCAGCATTTTATACTGTTCATCCCCAATGACAGTCTACATAACTTAAATGTCAGCATTTAAAATAGCTGCACAAAACCTAGGTACCTAAGTCACACTATCATGTAAATCTAGTGCAGAGGAATTCAAGCTACAGTCTGCAGTACTACTGGACCAAGAGGTCACTCATCACTCTAAAGCAGGTGTCTTTCTAAACAAAGGGCCAGTTTACGGGGGGACAGACTGTGGAAATAAACAATTCCCCATCTTTGATATCAGTGGGAGGAGTACCACCCCACCGTCAGTGTCAGTGGGAGGAATTGTGCCCCATTGTTGGTATAATTGGGAGGAATTGCACTCCATCATTGGTGTCATTAGGACCCATTGTTGGTATCATTGGGAGGAATTGTGCCCCATATTTGATGTCATTGGGAGGAATTGCGCCCCATTGTTGGTGTCATTTGGAGGAATTCAGCCCCTTTATTAGTGTCGGTGGGGGGAATTATGTCCCATTGTTGGTTTCAGTGGATGAAAATAGTGCCGCAAGGGATGGAAACAAGCAAGCAAAGGTCCGCATCTGGCTTTGTGCTACAAGGGAAAGCAAGCTGCTGCCTATAAATAGGGTTATCTAGTCATCACTGATTTATAGTGCCTATATAATCCATGTCTTTACATGCAGGGGCAAGGCCTGTTCTGTCCACATGCAGCGCTTCTCACATGCACCAGATCAAGGATGGTTGCATGCGTATTAGAGTACATCCCCAATCCTGATTGTGATTACAGACCACATGGGTATTTAAGCTCCTTCCCTCATGGCTGCCAATGCTGTGAAAGTTACCCTGTGACTGGGATACTTTTGCTCCTGCTTTGCCTGTTGCTGACCCGAATTGCCAGACTCTGCTGGTGTCTCCTGCCCCCCGTCACTTGCTCTACTTGTTTTTGTTACTTTATTGTCTGCCACTTTCCTCTGCCTGTATATCGACTACTCTCTTGCTTGCTGCCTGCCTCCACAACTGCCTGTATTCCAACTACTCTCTTTCCTGCCTCAACCTCAGTCCAGACTCTCTGTTATTCACACCTTGCCGCCACAGTGTGGACATTCTGTTCCTGGTTGCAGCTCAGAGCAAAGTAGAAGAGGAGCCCCTAGGGTCACCGGCCCATCACTCTTGGGGTTCTCTGTTGAAGACCAGGTTGCCACATAGACTCTGCACCTGTGGTCTGACAAGGGTATCATCCAACACAGCTGATAACAATGTCTTAATGAGTGGACTGATTTACTGTAAATGTTAAGTTTGAACAACAAATAAAATCAAGCAATGCACCAACTAATTTAACAATTTAACCCAAGTTGGAATCACAAAAAAAAAAAAATCACTCAGCTTTTTATAATACCACTGCATCAAGATTATGCAACCTTTTCAGACTGTTTCTAAATGAAGATACAGACCATTTTTATACGATTCTGTGTTGCACAAGCTCCCTGGTCAGCTCAGAGATGTTGTAGCTGAAACCATTCAACACAACGACTGATATTTTCTCAGGATCATATTCCAAGTCCTTAAGAAAGTAAGCTTCACCACTTTAATGGCAAGATGTTACTCACCTGGTAGACAATGTTCTGAGTCAGTTTAAGTGCAATGTGTTATGACCGAAATGTACCTTTTAAATGGCCGTTTCAAGCAAAACAGATATTTCTTTTTTTTTGATGGATGTTGGCGGTTTAAACCGCCCAAATTTTTGTAAAGTTCTCAGGGACTCTGCTGGTGAGATATTTGTGCTTCAATTTCTGGGTCTTCACACCTGCTGTAGTCAACTTGAAGGCTTTTCACTTCTGTGTTTGATTTATTTTAAATGACGGAGGTGTTAGAGCACAAAAAGGTAGGTTAGAACACCCAAAATGCCCATATTGACAGTAATGCCGTGTACACATGATCGGAAATTCCGACAACAAATGTTCGATGTGAGCTATTTGTCGGAAATTACGACCATGTGTAGGCTCCATTGGACATCTCCTGTCGGAATTTCCGACCACAAAAATTTGACAGCTGGTTCTTTGTCAGAAATTCTCATAAAATCAACAAAAAAAACCCCGTTAACCTGTACAGCCTGCGTTCAGGCAAAGGTTGGTGCACTGTCGGGGGGCCTGGTGGAGCTATTGTTTGTCATATGGAATGGTTCTTCCGACAGTGCACCAACCTTTGCCTGACAAGCATCGAGTTGACGAGCAAAACGGAACGCAGTCTGTACAGGTTAACGGGGTTTTTTTGTTGATTTTATGAAAACAAACTTTTTAAGAGGGAAATAAAGCTTTTGGAAACCGGTTCACACTATGCAGAGTTTTCACTTTCTCTCCATTGTATAAATCCCGGGAGGAAAATTGCACACCTCTATGTGAAGAGGATATCCAGAGAAGTCACTATTTTGCATCCTGTACTTGGACCTCGTATGAGCTCACTACCAGCTGACATCTGCAGAGATTGTGAGAAGTCATTCCTCTACTGCATCCTGTGTATGAAGTTCGTTTAAGGCTTATTATCCGCCGTGATCTGGTGAGTGCAATCCCTATGGGGAGCTTTTGATACGTTTGTCCGAAGTAACGTGTGAGGAGGATGCACATTTGATGGAAAAAAATTTCTAAAGAATATTGTGATAAGACATACTGAACTGTATCTATTAGGACATTCTTGCCCTATTGGGAGTTCTGTATTTCCCACTATTGTTTTTAGGACAAAAGGGATCCTTATTGATTTCAGTATTAATGAGAGCGCCGCATTAGACAAATTTGTTTGACACTTGCAGGTGGTAAAATTTATATGTCTTTTTAGTATATGCGGCATAATACTCGAGATTTATGGCAGGGAGATCTCTCTGTAGAGTATCCAAGTCATATAAGTAGATATGGCAATAAAGACTGCTATATAGACTCTCAAGTGTTTAACTAAATGTTTTGACATTAACAGTATACTTGTATAATAAACTCCTTCTGGTATATCCCACAATCTGAAGTGAACACTTTAAAGAAGTGGGCACCAGTCTCATAATGTAAAAATAAGTAAAACAAACAATGGGATAGGACTGTGTACAACATTTTGACCAATTGAAAATCTCACAATTCAATGCCTTAATACAAATAAATTAAAAAAACACAATAAAAAAAAAGAGCAGTGAGGGCCTTTCTTATACTTCTTGAGGAAATAGAACATACAGTATGCAGCAAAGCACCACATGTGCTATATCTAAGATACAGTAGAGCAACAAGCATGCCTTTGTGGTATGGCGATAATATCACACAGCTTCAGCAATTACATCACAGCTTATGCACATAAGATGCTTCCATATGTTGGCTGTGTATATGTAGAGTAGTGATGAGCCGAACACCCCCGGGTTCGGTTCGCACCAGAACCCGCGAACGGACCGAAAGTTCGTACGAACATTAGAACCCTATTAAATACAATGGATGCGAACGTTCGAATTCTAAAGTGCTAATTATAACAACTATTATGCATGTTATTGTCCTAAAAAGGGTTTGGGAACCCGGGTTGTGCACCAGGGCACATGTATCAATGCAAAAAGAAGTTTTAAAAACGGTCGTTTTTCGGGAGCAGTCATTTTAATGATGCATAAAGTGAAAAAAAAAAAGTCAAATATTCCTTTAAATATCGTACCTGGGGGGTGTCTAAAGTATGCCTGTGAAGTGCCACGTGTTTCCCGTGTTTAGAACTGTCCCTGCACAAAATTACATTTCTAAAGGAAAAAAAGCCATTTAAAACTGCTTGCGGCTTTAATGTAATGTCTGGTCCCGGTAATATGGATGAAAATCTTTAAGAAAAATGGCATAGCTACCCCATGACCCCCCCCCCCTACCCCAGCCCATTACCAGCCCCTTTGGGTCTTGTATGGATATTAAGGGGAACCCCGCACATAAAATAAAAAAGGCCCTATATACTCTGAACAGCCGTATACAGGCGGTGCATACAAGACAGGGACTGTAGGTTTGTTCTTATGTAGAATCTGTTTGTAATTTTGAACAGGTACATTGTTGAAGTGTAGCTCCAGCCCAAAAATCTATTTTTAAACTTTTTGGAAAACATAGGTAAGGGTTATCACCCCTGTAACATTTGTTTTGCTGTCTGTGCCCCTGTTCAGAACATTTCACCTCACTTTCCATCCCAATGACAACTGTTTTTGAAATGTGGTGTTTTTCTTGAAACAAGGATTGCTGATAAAGCATCAGTACAGAGGAGACACCTTTCTCCCATATTTATTCTTACAGGAGAGAATTTTCCTTCCTAGTGGTAGATTTCCTCTCACTTCCTGTTGTCTTCTTGCGTTTGCAAGTAGGAGTCGTTTGTAAGTTGGATGTTTGAAAGTAGGGACCTGCCGTATATACTCTGCAGAAATAGGCCCCTTAGTTGTTGGTGTTGGCACAACACTGTAAGCACTCACAGTTACTCTTGGTTGGTGCTGGAACGCCCTGCTGTCAACTATTATATCAGGAATTTTAATTACATATAATTGTTGAACAGTGGTAGTAAAAATTGGGCCTTTGATGGTGGTGCTGGTGCCACAACACTGTAAGCCCTGACAGTTACTCTTGGTGGGTGCAGCAATGGGCCCTGCTGTGAATTATTAGATCAAGAATTGTAATTGCATGCCCCTGTTGAACAGGGGCTGAAAAATTGGGCCTTTCGTGGTGGTGGTGGTGGTGTTGCCACAACACTGTAAGCCCTCAGAGTTACTCTTGGTGGGTGCAGGAATGGGCCCTGCTGTGAATTATTAGATCAAGAATTGTAATTGCATGCCCCTGTTGAACAGGGGCTGAAAAATTGGGCCTTTCGTGGTGGTGGTGGTGGTGGTGGTGTTGCCACAACACTGTAAGCCCTCAGAGTTACTCTTGGTGGGTGCAGCAATGGGCCCTGCTGTGAATTATTAGATCAAGAATTGTAATTGCATGCCCCTGTTGAACAGGGGCTGAAAAATTGGGCCTTTCGTGGTGGTGGTGGTGGTGTTGCCACAACACTGTAAGCCCTCAGAGTTACTCTTGGTGGGTGCAGCAATGGGCCCTGCTGTGAATTATTAGATCAAGAATTGTAATTACATGCCCCTTTTGAACAGGGGCTGAAAAATTGGGCCTTTCGTGGTGGTGGTGGTGGTGGCGTTGCCACAACACTGTAAGCCCTCAGAGTTACTCTTGGTGGGTGCAGCAATGGGCCCTGCTGTGAATTATTAGATCAAGAATTGTAATTGCATGCCCCTGTTGAACAGGGGCTGAAAAATTGGGCCTTAGGCACTGGTGGCACAACACTACAACCCCTCACAGATACTGTACTTGGAGCACAGCAATGAGCCCTATGGCAAATTATTGCTAAAAAAAATGTAATTACACGCCCCTGTAAAACAGGGGCTGAAAAATTGGGCCTTAGCCACTGGTGGCGGCACCCATAAACAAAAATGATCTTCCAAGCTATCATCATCAATCGTATCATTGAGGACTCGGAGGAGGAGGATAGCCAGTCAACATAACAGCACAGGCACTCAGCATCAGCATCAGTCTTGAAGGGATGTGACATGTTAAAATCAATTAGTCTGTTATATCAGCATCAGGTGTGTGGTAGCTGGTGGTGATCCAAGACTGGTTCATCTTGATGAAAGTCAGTCGATCAACCGAGTCGGTGGACAGGCGCACCCTGTGATCCGTGACAAATCCTCCAGCAGCACTGAATGTGCGTTCCGAAAGAACGCTGGATGCAGGACAGGCCAGTAGCTCAATTGCATACTGTGCAAGCTCTGGCCAGTGATCCATCCTCAAGACCCAGTAAGCCAGAGGATTTTCGGTGGGGAAGGTGTCCAAGTCTGACCTTGCCCCTAGATATTCCTGCACCATGTTTATCAGACGCTGGCGATGGTTGCTGGAACCGATCATACTTTGGGGCTGCGGACTAAAGAATTGTCTGAACGCATCGGTCAGACGGCCACCTTCCCCACCGCTCCTTCTTTGACTGGCCGAAGCCTCAGCAACTCGTTGTCCAGGACCAGGAGTTTGTAACCTCCCAGTCTCTGGGAACGCGTTGCACAGACCTTTCTGCAAGGCCTCCCGGAGTTGTCTCATCCTCTGCTCCCTCTGCGACGGTAACATAAGGTCCGCAACCTTACCCTTGTACCGTGGATCAAGGAGAGTGGCCAGCCAGTAATGGTCCCTCTCCTTGATCCGAAGAATACGAGGATCCTTCCGCAGACTTTGCAGGATCAGGGAGGCCATGCAGCGTAGGTTTGCTGAGGCATTCGCTCCGGAGTCCTCTGGGTCACTAAGGACGACATGATCCGCAGCCATCTCCTCCCAGCCACGTACAAGTCCACTGGTTTCTTGGGACTGTAAATCATCCCTAAAAGACTGCTGCTGCTGATGCTGAGTGCCAGCCTCCACCTCCATGCTGACACAATCCTCCTCCTCCTCCTCCTCCTCGTCCTCTTCCTGTGCGATGGGTGGGACAGAAGGAACACTGTCTGGGTAAAGGGGGCCTTGAGAGGCAAGGAAGTCCTCCTCTTCCTGCCTCTGTTCTGCCTCAAGTGCCCTGTCCATTATTCCACGCAGCGTGTGCTCCAACAGGTGGACAAGAGGTACAGTGTCACTGATGCATGCACTGTCACTGCTCACCATCGTCGTGGCCTCCTCAAATGGTGCCAGGATAGTGCATGCATCCCTGATCATGCCCCACTGGCGTGGAGAAAAAAAACCAAGCTCCCCTGACCCTGTCCTGGTGCCGTAGTCGCACAGGTACTCATTGATGGCCCTCTGCTGCGTGTGCAGCCGCTGCAGCATGGCCAACGTTGAGTTCCACCTGGTGGGCATGTCACATATAAGGCGGTTCTTGGGCAGGTTCAACTCCTTTTGCAGCTCAGCCAGGCGAGCACTGGCATTATAAGATCTGCGGAAATGCACACAGACTTTCCTGGCCTGCCTCAGGACATCCTGTAAGCCCGGGTACCTGCCCAAGAACCGCTGCACCACCAGGTTAAGGACGTGAGCCACACAGGGCACATGGGTCAGTTGTCCCTGTCGGAGGGCGGAGAGGAGGTTGGTGCCATTGTCGCAAACCACCATTCCTGGCTTAAGCTGGCGTGGCGTCAACCACCTCTCGGCCTGGCCCTGCAGAGCAGACAGGACCTCTGCCCCAGTGTGGCTTCTGTCCCCCAAACACACCAGCGCAAGCACGGCATGGCATCTTTTTGCCTGCGTACTTGCGTAGCCCCTTGAACGCCTACGGAGCACCGCTGGTTCCGAGGACAAACCACAGGAAGAGGCCATGGAGGAAGAAGAAGAGGAGGGGGTGGAGGAGAGAGGTGTGTCACAACCAGTAGTAGCATTTTGGAGGCGTGGCGGTGGAACAACCTCCAACACTACTGCACCTTGTCCTGCATCCTTCCCAGCTGCCAAAAGAGTGACCCAATGGGCCGTGAAAGAAAGGTAACGTCCCTGTCCATGCCTGCTGGACCATGAGTCAGCGGTAATATGCACCTTACCGCTGACCGCCCTGTCCAGCGAGGCCAAGACATTGCCTTCCACATGCCGGTAGAGAGCCGGAATAGCCTTCCGTGAGAAAAAGTGGCGTTTGGGAACCTGCCACTGAGGAACCGCACATTGCACAAACTCACGGAAGGGGGCCGAGTCTACCAACTGAAAAGGCAGCAGTTGAAGCGCTAGCAATTTAGCCAAGCTAGCATTCAACCGCTGGGCATGTGGATGGCTGGGAGTGAACTTCTTTCGACGGTCCAGCAGCTGGGGCAGGGAAATTTGCCTGCTAGAATCGGACGTCGGTGTACTGCTAGCAGAGTGGCCGCAAGTACTTGGCTGTGACACACCTAATTCTACACCTTCATTCCTCTCAGTGCATGTTTCAGAGAGGACTGAAGTTATAGTGGGGTTGGAGATCCCAGCTGATGCGGTGCAAGGAGAGGTCCGCTTTGTTCTTTGGTGTGGGTCTTTGAGGTAGGCTTGCCAACGAGCTGCATGGCAGGTCAACATATGTCTGGTCAGGCATGTGGTACCCAAGCGGCTGATGTTTTGGCCACGCGATATACGCTTGAGACATATGTTGCAAACAGCAGCTGTGCGATCTGATGCACTAGCCTCAAAAAAGGCCCACACCAAAGAACTTTTTGAATGACGGGCAGAGGCAGCGCCCTGCACAGGCGGAGCTCTGCGGTGTGATTCCATCGGTGCACTGCCCTTACGCTGGCCACCAAAGGGCATCCTGCCTCGTTGGAGATGTGCCTCCTCCTCATCCTCCTCCTCCTCCTCTCTCCTATTAGGCACCCACGTGGAGTCAGTGACCTCATCATCACCTCCCTCCTCATCACTGGAGCCAATCTGGCAGTATGCTGCAGCTGCTGGAACATGACTGCCAGATTGGTGTCCTTCTTGAGCATCCCCTCTGTCTGCTCTCACGCTACTGCCTTCCTCTAGCTGGGTTTCATCATCAGACCCTTCGAAACGCTGGGCATCCTCCTGGAGCATGTACCCAACACTGTGCTCAAACAGTTCGGGGGACTCCTCAGGAGGAGGACATGGTGGGTCTAGGGAAGGAGTGACTGATGATGAGTCTGACATTGATACCAGGGAAGAGGACGCTTTGGCAGCTGCTTTTCCAGTACCCTGAGCCTGGGTGAGAGAGGATGAGGAGGAGGAGGAGGGCTTGGTCATCCACTCTACCAAGTCTTCGGCATGATGTGGCTCAACATGTCCAGCTGCCGAAAAGAAGGACAAGCGTGTCCCATGGCCATGTGCTGATGACAATGCACCGCGTCCACGACCAGCACTGTTGCCCCCAGACACAGAGCCTGCTTGCCCTCTTTTATTGCCTCCTGACTGTCTGCCTCTCCTTGTTTGCCTTCCAGACATTCTAATAGATGGCCTGCAGGGAGATGGGAAAAAAGCAATAAGGGCTACCTTCAGGTGTCCTTCTCTGTCCCTTTACTTAAGGATTTCTAAATATGGTTGAGGATGATTGCTTTTGCACAGAATAGCACAACGACAATTTCCCTGACTGTCCAAAAAAACAAGGATTTCAAAGATGGTTGATGAGGAATGCTTTAGCACACTATAGCACAAGGAGAATTCCCTCACTGTCCTTCCCTGTCCCTAGAAACAAGGATTCGCACAGTAAAAGACAATGACACTCTCCCTACCTATAGTTTTCTGTCCCTAGAAAGAATGTTTTTTTAAAGCACACTATAGCACAAGGAGAATTCCCTCACTGTCCTTCCCTGTCCCTAGAAACAAGGATTCGCACAGTAAAAGACAATGACACTCTCCCTACCTATAGTTTTCTGTCCCTAGAAAAAATGTTTTTTTAAAGCACACTATAGCACAAGGAGAATTTCACTCACTTTCCTTCTTTGTCCCTAGAAACAAGGATTATCACAGTGAAAGAAACTGACACTCTTCCTTCCTATAGTTTTCTGTCCCTAGAAAAAAATGTTTTTTTAAAGCACACTATAGCACAAGGAGAATTCCCTCACTGTCCTTCCCTGTCCCTAGAAACAAGGATTCGCACAGTAAAAGACACTGACACTCTCCCTACCTATAGTTTTCTGTCCCTAGAAAAAATGTTTTTTTAAAGCACACTATAGCACAAGGAGAATTCCCTCACTGTCCTTCCCTGTCCCTAGAAACAAGGATTCGCACAGTAAAAGACACTGACACTCTCCCTACCTATAGTTTTCTGTCCCTAGAAAAAATGTTTTTTTAAAGCACACTATAGCACAAGGAGAATTTCACTCACTTTCCTTCTTTGTCCCTAGAAACAAGGATTATCACAGTGAAAGAAACTGACACTCTTCCTTCCTATAGTTTTCTGTCCCTAGAAAAAAATGTTTTTTTAAAGCACACTATAGCACAAGGAGAATTCCCTCACTGTCCTTCCCTGTCCCTAGAAACAAGGATTTGCACAGTAAAAGACACTGACACTCTCCCTACCTATAGTTTTCTGTCCCTAGAAAAAATGTTTTTTTAAAGCACACTATAGCACAAGGAGAATTTCACTCACTTTCCTTCTTTGTCCCTAGAAACAAGGATTATCACAGTGAAAGAAACTGACACTCTTCCTTCCTATAGTTTTCTGTCCCTAGAAAAAAATGTTTTTTTAAAGCACACTATAGCACAAGGAGAATTCCCTCACTGTCCTTCCCTGTCCCTAGAAACAAGGATTCGCACAGTAAAAGACAATGACACTCTCCCTACCTATAGTTTTCTGTCCCTAGAAAGAATGTTTTTTTAAAGCACACTATAGCACAAGGAGAATTTCACTCACTTTCCTTCTTTGTCCCTAGAAACAAGGATTATCACAGTGAAAGAAACTGACACTCTTCCTTCCTATAGTTTTCTGTCCCTAGAAAAAAATGTTTTTTTAAAGCACACTATAGCACAAGGAGAATTCCCTCACTGTCCTTCCCTGTCCCTAGAAACAAGGATTCGCACAGTAAAACACACTGACACTCTCCCTACCTATAGTTTTCTGTCCCTAGAAAAAATGTTTTTTTAAAGCACACTATAGCACAAGGAGAATTCCCTCACTGTCCTTCCCTGTCCCTAGAAACAAGGATTCGCACAGTAAAAGACACTGACACTCTCCCTACTGTGAGGGGGTTAACTCAGTAGCGGGTGTGTGTGACCCCCTGGTTGGGCTCCCCACACAAAAACAGGGCCAGCAGACGGAGGTTGTGGTTTTCAAAATCAAAAGGTGCGGTTTATTTCTCTATGTACAGTGACAAAAACACAGCAAAGCCAAAAAGAAACATACACAAAATAAATCCTGGTCAGTTTGACCTCTGACTAAACATGCAGGTTTCCTAAACTAACAACTGGGATCAGCCTGGTGCTGTCCTAGTCCCTAAGTCCCTGGTTTAGTAAAAGTCCAAACAAATAGCCACACAGGCTTTGCCTCACCGCACAGGGGTTCACTCTCCCTAGACAGTCCACACAGGTCTGGGTCCAGGCATGAGCTAACACCTAATGAATCTGGGAGTTCTTATAGAGGCCTAAATGAGCTGACAAGCTTCAGCTGGCCTCATCAACTCCCTGTCTGTACGACGCCCCACACTCTCCCTAGAGGTATGAGTCATCCATGAGCCTACTAGCCTCAGCTGGGCTTATACAACTCTCCACCCTAGTTGTATAAGTCAGCATAAAGCCTGAATCTGGGAGAAATATATCTACCCCCCTGGATGCAACCAGGTGACTTTACCTTCCTGCTGTCACATACCCCCCCCTCTTGTTTTAACCTTGGGGTTGGAACACCAGCAATCAGGCATTCATGTACTCGAGACAAAGCATCCACATTCCCCATTTGAACGCCAGGGCGATGCTTTACTGTGAAGTTGAATTCCTGTAGGGCCAGGAACCACCTATTCACTCTTCTATTTGTCTCCTTGTTTTGAGCCATCCACTTTAACGGAGCGTGATCCGTAACCATGTCAAAGTGCCTACCTAGCAGATAGTACCGAAGGGAATCTAGAGCCCACTTCACCGCTAAACACTCCTTTTCAACCGTGGCGTAATTTACCTCATGGGACTTCAACTTCCTGCTGAGGTAAATGACTGGGTGCTCTTCCCCGTTCCAGACCTGGGACAATACTGCTCCTAACCCCACATCTGACGCATCACTTTGTACGACAAAGTCTTTAGAGAAGTCGGGTGAGTACAACACTGGCTGGCTACATAAGGCTTGTTTCAAGAATTGGAATGCTGCCTCAGCCTCGGGGGTCCATTTAATCATGACCGACCCTTTCCCTTTCGTCAGGTTGGTTAGGGGCACAGCCTTAGAAGCAAAGTGGGGAATGAAGCGCCGATAATAACCCGCGATTCCCAGAAAGGCCCGTACCTGCTTCTTGCTGTTGGGACGTGGCCAACTCTGGATGGCCTCGACTTTGTTGAGTTGGGGTTTTATCACTCCCCTGCCAATGGTGTACCCAAGATATTTGGCCTCCTCCTGCCCAATGGTACACTTCTTGGGGTTAGCCGTAAACCCCGCTTCCCGGATAGAGTCTAGGACTGCTTGCACTTTTGGCAGATGTGAGGCCCAATCTGTGCTATGGACAATTACGTCATCCAGGTAAGCCGCAGCATACTTCCGATGGGGCCTCAGTATCTGGTCCATTTTCCGCTGGAATGTGGCCGGCGCATTCTGTAACCCGAACGGCATTCTCTTATATTGGAACGCCCCGTCTGGGGTTACAAATGCGGTTTTCTCTTTGGCCGACTTGGCCAGGGGAATTTGCCAATACCCTTTTGTGAGGTCAAGAGTCGTCATGTATCAGGCTGTTCCCAGCCGGTCGATCAACTCATCTATACGTGGCATGGGGTAGGTGTCAAATTTTGTAACTTTGTTCAACTGACGAAAATCGTTACAAAATCGCCAGCTCCCATCCGGTTTAGGCACCAACACAATGGGACTAGACCAATCACTTTGGGACTCCTCTATCACCCCTAAGTTCAGCATTTTCTGTACTTCCTCCCGTATTGCCTCCCGTCGGGCCTCTGGGATCCGATAGGGTTTTAACTTCACCCTTTCACCGGGCGGGGTAATAATATCATGCTCTACCCCAGATGTTTGTCCCGGCAGCTCAGAGAACACCTCCTTGTTGCGAAGCACAAACTCCTTAACCTCCTGTTGTTGGGGTTGTGACAAGGTGGCTGCTATTCCAACCTCCGGAATCACGCAACCAGTTTGAGCTGGTGACCAAGTTTCTGCGACTAGGGACTCTCTATCCCTCCAGGCTTTCAACAGATTAACGTGATATATCTGTTCGGGCTTTCGCCTTCCTGGTTGTCTGACCTTGTAATTCACTTCGCTCACTTTTTCCATTATCTCGTAGGGGCCTTGCCATTTGGCAAGGAATTTACTTTCAACCGTAGGGACAAGTACCAATATCCTATCCCCCGGGGAAAAGGTACGGGTCTTTGCTCCACGGTTGTACACTCTCTGCTGTGCCAACTGCGCTTGGGCCAAATGTTCCTTCACGATGGGCATTACCTGTGCAATTCGATCTTGCATCAGGGCGACATGCTCAATCACACTCCTGTGGGGAGAACTCTCACTTTCCCAAGTTTCCTTGGCAATATCCAACAGCCCTCTTGGGTGTCTCCCATACAGTAACTCAAAGGGGGAGAATCCCGTAGAGGATTGGGGCACCTCCCTAATAGCAAACATCAAATAAGGAAGTAGACAGTCCCAATCCTTTCCATCTCTATCCACCACTTTCTTCAACATTTGTTTTAGGGTTTTGTTGAATCTTTCAACCAGCCCATCGGTTTGGGGGTGATACACAGATGTACGCAATTGCGTCACTTTGAACAATTTACACAGCTCTTTCATAACCCGGGACATAAAGGGTGTACCTTGGTCCGTAAGCAGTTCTTTACAAATACCCACCCGGCTAAAAACAAGAGATAGCTCTTTGGCTATGGTTTTGGCCAAGGTATTTCTGAGAGGGATCGCTTCTGGATAACGGGTGGCATAGTCCATTATAACCAATATGTACTGGTGCCCCCTAGCGGACTTGATTATAGGACCTACCAAATCCATTGCGATTCTCTCAAACGGGACCTCAATGATGGGTAGAGGGACCAGCGGGCTACGGAAATGTGGCATCGGGGCCGACCTCTGACACACAGGGCAGGAGGAACAATAATTTTCTATGTCCTTCATCACCCCAGGCCAATAGAATCTCTGTAATACCCTCTCTCGGGTTTTCTCTGTCCCCAGATGACCTCCAAGAATGTGCCCATGGGCCAACTCCAACACCAACTTCCTGTAAGGTTTGGGCACCACAAGCTGCTCAACGGTTTCTTCTGCCCTTTTTGCCACCCGATACAGTAGGTCCTTCTCTACGCTGAAGTATGGGTAAGTGCAGGTATTATCTGGGTTCACTAACTCGCCATCTATTTCCACTACGTTTTCCCGTGCCTTTATTAGGGCGGGGTCTTTTAACTGTTCTGTGGCAAAATTTTCCCTGTGAACCTCCAGATCAGAAAACTCCACAGACGGTAGGTTTTCGTCTGAGGAGGTGGGCTCCTCTCCAGTTTCTTGAGTCTCCCCTGCCAATACTGACAAGGGAAATTCTGGAGAGTCCTCACCACTCTCAGAGGAGTTCTGGCTATCACATTCCTGGTACATAGGGGCACCAGTGGGGGGCTCAGGATCATCCCACAGTTCCCAGAACTTCGGAAAATCTCTTCCCACAATGGCATCATGCGGTAATTGAGATACTAACCCCACTGGATGAGAGAGGGTACCTTTGGGGGTCTCGAAACACACTGTAGTCACTGGATACTCTCGGGTGTCCCCATGCACACAAATAACAGCTACCTTGCTATTCCCAGAGACCTCTGTTTTAACTAATTCAGCCTTTATCAGGGTCACAAGGCTACCTGAATCCAGTAATACCACAACATTTCTACCATTAATACACATTTTGCATAAATGTTTCTCAGTTCCCCGAATGGCAGTGCATGCGACTGTCGCACACAGCGACTGACGTCTGTCCGTCAGAAAGTCACATTGCATGGGTTCCTCCACAACCGGGCAATTTGCTGCAATATGTCCCGCTTGCCGGCAGCGGTAGCAAACAATCCTTTTGGCTGCCTCTTGAGCCCCTGACTTCCCAGGCTGTTCTCGCCAAACTTTGGGTAGAGCTCCCACCCTCTCACTCTCTCCACCCTCACCCCTTGGAATCCTCTTATCCGCCCCTGGGGATGGTCTGGTCTTAGGGTGGAAAGTCCGAGAGTCTCTGGAAGAGGCCGTCAGGTTCTCTGTAGCCAAGTATTTCTCTACACGATCCACAAGACCACCGGCCAGCTCTGGGTCTCCATGGCTTACCCACTTTTGGATGGCAGTAGGAAGAGCTCTCAAAAACCGATCCATTACAACACGTTCCACAATCTCTGGTGCGGACAAAGTCTCTGGCTGTAGCCACTTCCTGCTCAGGTGAATGAGATCATACATTTGAGACCTGGGGGGTTTTCCAAGCTGGAAAGTCCAGTTATGCACACGCTGAGCCCGGACAGCCAGGGTGACACCCAGCCTTGCCAATATTTCAGCTTTTAGCATCACATAGTCTTTTGCTTGGTCAGGCTCTAGGTCATAGTAAGCCTTCTGCGATTCACCAGTTAACAGAGGAGCCACCAGTCCAGCCCACTGCTCCTCAGGCCACTTTTCTCTTTCAGCAGTCCTTTCAAATGTGGTCAAAAATACCTCTGGATCATCCTCTCCAGTCATTTTTGTCAATAAACGACTCACCCCAAAGGACGCGGTATTAGTGGGACGGCTTTCCTCACTGGTCTGCGGACGTTGCTGCATTACTGCTTCCATTTGTTGTAGTCTCTGCTCTTGCTTCTGTAACAGGTCTATGAAGCGGGCCTCAGATTGCTGCTGGGCTTGTTGATGAGCTTGCTGCTGGGCTGCAAGGCTCCTTTGCAAACCTGCATTTGTCTGCTGTTGATTGGCATTTGCTAGAGCCAGCTGTTTCAGTATCTCCTCCATGCTGGCTTAAAAAAAACTGCCACTGGTTCTCCACCAACTGTGAGGGGGTTAACTCAGTAGCGGGTGTGTGTGACCCCCTGGTTGGGCTCCCCACACAAAAACAGGGCCAGCAGACGGAGGTTGTGGTTTTCAAAATCAAAAGGTGCGGTTTATTTCTCTATGTACAGTGACAAAAACACAGCAAAGCCAAAAAGAAACATACACAAAATAAATCCTGGTCAGTTTGACCTCTGACTAAACATGCAGGTTTCCTAAACTAACAACTGGGATCAGCCTGGTGCTGTCCTAGTCCCTAAGTCCCTGGTTTAGTAAAAGTCCAAACAAATAGCCACACAGGCTTTGCCTCACCGCACAGGGGTTCACTCTCCCTAGACAGTCCACACAGGTCTGGGTCCAGGCATGAGCTAACACCTAATGAATCTGGGAGTTCTTATAGAGGCCTAAATGAGCTGACAAGCTTCAGCTGGCCTCATCAACTCCCTGTCTGTACGACGCCCCACACTCTCCCTAGAGGTATGAGTCATCCATGAGCCTACTAGCCTCAGCTGGGCTTATACAACTCTCCACCCTAGTTGTATAAGTCAGCATAAAGCCTGAATCTGGGAGAAATATATCTACCCCCCTGGATGCAACCAGGTGACTTTACCTTCCTGCTGTCACACTACCTATAGTTTTCTGTCCCTAGAAAAAATGTTTTTTTAAAGCACACTATAGCACAAGGAGAATTTCACTCACTTTCCTTCTTTGTCCCTAGAAACAAGGTTTATCACAGTGAAAGAAACTGACACTCTTCCTTCCTATAGTTTTCTGTCCCTAGAATTTTTTTTTTTTTTTTAAAGCACACTATAGCACAAGGAGAATTCCCTCACTGTCCTTCCCTGTCCCTAGAAACAAGGATTCGCACAGTAAAAGACACTGACACTCTCCCTACCTATAGTTTTCTGTCCCTAGAAAAAATGTTTTTTTAAAGCACACTATAGCACAAGGAGAATTCCCTCACTGTCCTTCCCTGTCCCTAGAAACAAGGATTCGCACAGTAAAAGACACTGACACTCTCCCTACCTATAGTTTTCTGTCCCTAGAAAAAATGTTTTTTTAAAGCACACTATAGCACAAGGAGAATTCCCTCACTGTCCTTCCCTGTCCCTAGAAACAAGGATTCACACAGTAAAAGACACTGACACTCTCCCTACCTATAGTTTTCTGTCCCTAGAAAAAATGTTTTTTTAAAGCACACTATAGCACAAGGAGAATTCCCTCACTGTCCTTCCCTGTCTCTAGAAACAAGGATTCGCACAGTAAAAGACACTGACACTCTCCCTACCTATAGTTTTCTGTCCCTAGAAAAAATGTTTTTTTAAAGCACACTATAGCACAAGGAGAATTTCACTCACTTTCCTTCTTTGTCCCTAGAAACAAGGATTATCACAGTGAAAGAAACTGACACTCTTCCTTCCTATAGTTTTCTGTCCCTAGAAAAAAATGTTTTTTTAAAGCACACTATAGCACAAGGAGAATTCCCTCACTGTCCTTCCCTGTCCCTAGAAACAAGGATTCGCACAGTAAAAGACACTGACACTCTCCCTACCTATAGTTTTCTGTCCCTAGAAAAAATGTTTTTTTAAAGCACACTATAGCACAAGGAGAATTTCACTCACTTTCCTTCTTTGTCCCTAGAAACAAGGATTATCACAGTGAAAGAAACTGACACTCTTCCTTCCTATAGTTTTCTGTCCCTAGAAAAAAATGTTTTTTTAAAGCACACTATAGCACAAGGAGAATTCCCTCACTGTCCTTCCCTGTCCCTAGAAACAAGGATTCGCACAGTAAAAGACACTGACACTCTCCCTACCTATAGTTTTCTGTCCCTAGAAAAAATGTTTTTTTAAAGCACACTATAGCACAAGGAGAATTCCCTCACTGTCCTTCCCTGTCCCTAGAAACAAGGATTCGCACAGTAAAAGACACTGACACTCTCCCTACCTATAGTTTTCTGTCCCTAGAAAAAATGTTTTTTTAAAGCACACTATAGCACAAGGAGAATTTCACTCACTTTCCTTCTTTGTCCCTAGAAACAAGGTTTATCACAGTGAAAGAAACTGACACTCTTCCTTCCTATAGTTTTCTGTCCCTAGAAAAAAATGTTTTTTTAAAGCACACTATAGCACAAGGAGAATTCCCTCACTGTCCTTCCCTGTCCCTAGAAACAAGGATTCGCACAGTAAAACACACTGACACTCTCCCTACCTATAGTTTTCTGTCCCTAGAAAAAATGTTTTTTTAAAGCACACTATAGCACAAGGAGAATTCCCTCACTGTCCTTCCCTGTCCCTAGAAACAAGGATTCGCACAGTAAAAGACACTGACACTCTCCCTACCTATAGTTTTCTGTCCCTAGAAAAAATGTTTTTTTAAAGCACACTATAGCACAAGGAGAATTCCCTCACTGTCCTTCCCTGTCCCTAGAAACAAGGATTCGCACAGTAAAAGACACTGACACTCTCCCTACCTATAGTTTTCTGTCCCTAGAAAAAATGTTTTTTTAAAGCACACTATAGCACAAGGAGAATTCCCTCACTGTCCTTCCCTGTCCCTAGAAACAAGGATTCGCACAGTAAAAGACACTGACACTCTCCCTACCTATAGTTTTCTGTCCCTAGAAAAAATGTTTTTTTAAAGCACACTATAGCACAAGGAGAATTCCCTCACTGTCCTTCCCTGTCCCTAGAAACAAGGATTCGCACAGTAAAAGACACTGACACTCTCCCTACCTATAGTTTTCTGTCCCTAGAAAAAATGTTTTTTTAAAGCACACTATAGCACAAGGAGAATTTCACTCACTTTCCTTCTTTGTCCCTAGAAACAAGGATTATCACAGTGAAAGAAACTGACACTCTCCCTACCTATAGTTTTCTGTCCCTAGAAAAAATGTTTTTTTAAAGCACACTATAGCACAAGGAGAATTCCCTCACTGTCCTTCCCTGTCCCTAGAAACAAGGATTCGCACAGTAAAACACACTGACACTCTCCCTACCTATAGTTTTCTGTCCCTAGAAAAAATGTTTTTTTAAAGCACACTATAGCACAAGGAGAATTTCACTCACTTTCCTTCTTTGTCCCTAGAAACAAGGATTATCACAGTGAAAGAAACTGACACTCTCCCTACCTATAGTTTTCTGTCCCTAGAAAAAATGTTTTTTTAAAGCACACTATAGCACAAGGAGAATTCCCTCACTGTCCTTCCCTGTCCCTAGAAACAAGGATTCGCACAGTAAAACACACTGACACTCTCCCTACCTATCCTTCTCTTTCCCTAAACTAAAGGAATCCAGGTTAAGCAAGAAAAAAATAAATGTCACTGTCCCTGCCTATGTTTCTCTTTCCCTGCTCCGGAACACACTACACTAGGCCGCCGTGCTGGCGGCCTTTTATAGTGTGGGGCGTGTACTAAACACCCTCAGCAATAATTGGCCACAGGCATCCTGCCTGTGGCCAATCATTGCTCTCCTCGCTGCCGGCGCTGTGATTGGCCAAGCATGCGGGGTCACAGTGCATGCTTGGCCAATCACAGCGCCTGGATGACACTGCGATGGCGTAGTGCATTGTGGGCCGTTCGCGTCACTCGAATTTGGCGCGAACGGCCCAAATCGTTTGATCTTCGTCGAACGATCGAACAGCCGATGTTCGAGTCGAACGTATGTTCGACTCGAACACGAAGCTCATCCCTAATGTAGAGGCTCCTGGTATCGCAACAGCAGGAGTCATACAAACTCTCCCCAAACACAGAAGCAACATGCAGATTCTCTCAAGTCCAGGCCTCATGCAGTCTAACAAATACAAAACATTTACTAGAGTTTTCAGAATGTTTGTGGAACAATGTTTTTTCAAATCCCTTTCCAGTTATAGACCTTAATGAAAAATATATTTGACAATAAGGCCTCATGCCCACGGACGTTTTTACAGCCGCGTTTTTGAGCGTTTTTTAAAGCTTAAAAACGCCTGTCCATGTTAGTCTATAGCTTCATGCCCACCTAGACGTTTTTGAGCTGCAAATAGCATAGGCGTTTTTAAGCTGTAAAAAAAACCCAGGACCAGTGCGTTCCTCAGCGTCGGAGTTAGGCAGAAAAAAATGCGAGCGTCAAAAAACGCGCAAAACGCGCACAAACGTGCACTAACGCGCGGTCGCGTTTTTTAGCTCCGACGGTTTTTGTTTTTTTAAAAAAAATAATTTTTTTTTTACAATAACAAGGACAGGCGTTTTTAAGCTGTAAAAAAACGCAGCTGTTAAAAACGTCTGTGGGCATGAAGCCTAAATATCTTTCCACAGTCACGATTGCTTCCTAATTTGCAACTATGTAAAATGTCCTCAACCAGCTCCTGGCCTGCTAGGTAAATGGCATAACTTCACATTAGAAAAACTCTCCTTCAAGACACTAGTGGAGGACATCTGCTGCTATAATGCTGCGTACACAAGCTCAGAATTTCCGACAACAAATGTTCGATGGGAGCTTGTTGTCGGAAATTCCGACCGTGTGTAGGCTCCATCGGACATTTGCTGTCGGAATTTCCAACAACAAAAATTTGAGAGCTGGTTCTCAAATTTTCCGACAACAAAACTTGTGTTCTTGTGTGACCGTGTGTATGCAAGACAAGCTTGACAAGCTTGAGCCAACATCCGTCGGAAATAAATCCACGCTTTTGTTGTCGGAATGTCCGATCGTCATAGGAGTAAAGGTAGGAGATAACTGTGGAGCACATAACTGAGAGGATGATTTTTGCATGTAAAATAAACTGCCATTAAATAAGGAGACTACATAGTTGCTGTATGGCTGTCACACTGACCTGTTTGATTCATTACTTTGTATCATTGACAGGGGCCAAACATGTAGATAAGGTCTTCTGATCTTTCTTTGACTTTCCTGATCGACATACTTGTTTTGGGTCAGAGACTAATTGTTTGATTTTCTAAAGGCAAACAGACTGTTCCCTTTTTTAATGGAAGTTGCACTTTGAAAAATACATTTCCCCTACAGCTTAGAGCATGGGTGATCAACCTTTGGCCCTCCAGCTGTTGCGAAACTACAAATCCCATGAGGTATTGCAAGGCTGACAGTTACAAGCATTACTCCCAAAGGCAGATGCATGATGGGACTTGTAGTTCTGCAACAGCTGGAGGGCCACAGGTCGAGCACCTATGGCTTAGAGAATGAGGTGAAGCTCTGCTGACTTCCATCTTCCAATCATGTGCAAACAAAATGAAATTTTTTTTTGCCTTTAGTAAATGAACCCTTAAGAGTATTAAATCTAGTGGCTTAGGCACAGCAAGCCACAGTACTGAAGATATGAGGTATCTAAACCTCATTTTAATATAGTAATGACTCCTGTAAAATGCACTCTTGAGACAGCATCCTGGAAATATACAGGGTACAGTTTAAGGCATCACACTGTAAGACGAATAAAGCTTTGAAGAATATTCAAAGATAATAAGAGGGATGAAAAAACTTTTTTTTACAATGAAAGACTGGTCAAGCTGTGTTTGTTCAGTTTGGAAAAAAATACTTCTTAGAGCACACTTAATATTTATAACAATTTCCAAGTTCAGTATACAAAAAAGTTTTATATCAAGGATTGCACAAAAGACAAGGGAGCATCCAATACATATGAAGGAAGAAGGCTGTACAATAATTATCTATTGTTTGTGGTATGGGAGGATGCACAATGCTGTACGAGGTGAATATGGAAAAAATAACGATGGAATAAAAAAGGCTGTTTTTTTTTTTTTTTTTTTCTTTTTAAATTAGCAATATCCACAGAAGTAATTAAAGATATTGTGAGAACTTTTTAAACAAAGGAACCAATCTAAAGCCTCGTACACACGGCCGAAAATCTCGTCAAGAAAAAACACGTTGTTTTTCTTGACGAGATTCTTAGACAAGAAACTTGTCCCGGCCGAGTGTACACACGGTCGATTCAAAGAACCCGCGGTTCTTTGAATGGAGCGAACGCGGTGACGTCATCGAATAAGACGAGCGTGTGCTCGTCACATTCGATGCCGTCGCCGCCATCTTGCTACACCCTATCTATGCCTAGGAAGCTACCGTGCATGCGTCAAAGTCATTTCGAGCATGCGCGGGCTTCCCGGAGGACAGGTAAGTGTACACACACACAATTTTCTCGTCGAGAAACAGGCTGACGAGAATCTCGACGAGAAAATAGAGAGCAGGTTCTCTATATTTCTCGTCGAGATTCTTGTCGGTTTTCTTGACGAGAAACCATACACACCAACGATTTTCTCGGCAAGAAAGCTATCTCGGCAGTTTTCTTGTCGTTTCTTGCCGAGAAACTCGTTTGTGTGTACGAGGCTTCACAATCTTTGTGACACGAGGGATTTTACCCCAGGGAGATTTGTTTGCCCTCTTCTAGATCAAAACTGCTGGAGTTTTTAAAGAATGAACTTGGTGGGCATATGCCTTTTTTCATCATTGATTAAATCATTGTGCATCATTGTGCAAGTTTTACAGTTTAATGCCATGGTGGTCAACTTTTTTAATATGTGCAGCCTCAAGTGTGGACCCTGACATCACCAAGGGGCCACACATAAAATTCAGTGAATATTCATTATCAAAGACAGCAGACACACAACAGGATATAGTCAAAGATAGTGGGCATGATCCAAGAGAAAGTCAGACATGATACAGCAAATGGCCAGACATTGCCGACGTGATACAAGAGATGGTCAGAGACTGTGGACATAATATAAGCGATGGCCAGATATTGCAGACATAATAAAAGTGATGGTCAGAGACTGCGGACATGCTGCAGTAGAACATCAGAGACTGCAAACATCTCATAGGAGTTGTTGGAGATTAGGGACATGCTTCTAAAGACATTCATAGACTGGAGATATATTAAAGAGCTTTTAAAAATCATTACTATAACAGGGCGATAGGGAAACACAGATTTGTATCTGCAGGGGCCCCTGGGCTGCAGGTTGGGCTCTAGAAATGTAATGCCTTTAATATGTGTATATATGTGAACTGTTCCGAGCTTGAGATCAGCAAGGAGAATGATAGTCTAGTGACCAAACCCAATATCTTTATTACAGGTTCCTTATATAGCGCCATCAATTTACGCAGTTCTTTAAATATATTTTGTACATTCACAGTAGTCCCTGCCCTTAAGGAGCTTACAATCTAAGGTCCCTAACTCACATCCATACATACGAATACTAGGGTCGATTTAGACAGGAACCAAATAATCTATCATCATGTATTTGGAGGGTGGGAGGCAGGCACAGAGAGAACATGCAAATTCCAGGCAGATAGTGCCTAGTGCTGGGGTTGTGATTTGAACCCTAGTGCTGCTATGCGAAAGTGTTACCCACTTAGCCACTGTGCTGCCCAATTGATATACCGTATATACTTGAGTATAAGCCGACCCGAATATAAGCCGGGGCACCTAATTTTACCACAAAAAACTGGGAAAACTTATTGACTCGAGTATAAGCCTAGGGTGTCCATCTGCATGCCTCACTGTGTCCTTGTGCATGCCTCACAGTGTCCATTCCTCACTGTGCCCATGCCTTACTGTGCCCATGCCTCACTGTGTCCATGCCTCACTGTGCCCATGACTAGACTGACGTTTAACATGGGAGTCTATGGAAGGGGTGCCTGGATTTGAAAAATCGGTGCTCCCCGGCTGTAGGTCTCCCAGACAACAAACTATGCACACTTGTAGAGGAGAAATGGGGCTACATGTGTGCCAAGTTCCGGGTCCAGGGGACCCGGGTCCCCAAAATCACCAGAGAACTTACCATTTAACATTGGAGTCTATGGAAGGGGTGCCCGGCTTTGAAAAATCGTTGCTCCCCGGTCGTAGGTCCCCCGGACAACATACTTTGCACACTTGTAGAGGAAGAGTGGGGCTACATGTGTGCCAACTTTGGTTGGTAACAGGTCCCCAAAGTCCAGGAGATCAGGCGCAAAAATATGACTCGAGTATAAGCCGAGGGGGGCATTTTCAGCACAAAAAAATGTGCTGAAAAACTCGGCTTA
Organism: Rana muscosa; assembly: GCA_029206835.1. Taxonomy (NCBI): domain Eukaryota; kingdom Metazoa; phylum Chordata; class Amphibia; order Anura; family Ranidae; genus Rana; species Rana muscosa. The sequence goes on from CM055122.1 coordinate 701,123,572, forward strand.
TACTCAAGTATATACGGTATCATTTTCTGTTGGTCCACTCCTTAAAGTGTTACTAAACCCAGGACCCTGCATTCACCAGATCTGGTCTCCCACAGTACACAGAACATGGAAATTTGATTATTTTAGCAACTATAAACTGCTAAATACCTTCTCTCATCAGCAGTATATAGTCTTGTGACTTATATCAGTGTCTGGCTAAAGCTTGTAGGGGGAGTTTTTATTCTACTCTGACTGTCCTATGATGCTTCAGGACTCCTGACAATCTGTCTGGACAGTGCTGATTGGCCCTGTGCTGATCCCATGCACCCTTCCTAGAATGGATTGGGGACTGTGGAAGAAGAGGAGGATCAGAGAAGGCAGGATCAAACAGTCTTTTTACACAATTCGCAGGGTTAACCCCTTAGGTTCCACAGTGAGTATAACAAGCATGCATTGCTGCATATACACTGATTTTACTGTTGTAAATTTAATAACACTTTATTCTACTAAAACCTACAGGCTTTTGTAAAATAACAAAAGTGTAGTTGTAAAAAAATTCCTTGGCACTGAATAGGAGTAGGAAACTTTGATTCTTTCTACTGAACAGTACTATCATGCTCATTCAGTGAAGCCACAGGATGAGCATGATGATCTGTGAACTGCCTATTAAAATAAACTATGACAGTGCCCATATCTCTAACATGACAGGTCTAAAAAAATGATAAATGAGGCCAACTAAACTGGAGGTATGATCATTCATTATAATTTGCCTACTTTCTTTTCTGGTGTCTGGGAACTCTTACAACTTAATCACCGCTATAAAAGAGTGCATCATGTCACACAATTTGAAAAACAAATTTCTCCAATGTACGTCTTATGCCTGGATTCTATCTTCCTGTACTGACGTTAAAATATCAAGAAGGGTCAAAGTGTCTGGTAATACTGTTTTATACTGATCTGGAAACTATTTATTGTGCACCAAAAATTTATGATATATTGCAGCAGCCAAGAAACACAAAACAAGTCTTGGCTGATGGCTGTAAAAAGGTGATTTCTACCAAATAAAATAAGTCTGAAGAGCCCTAGAGATTTCGAGTAGCCTTGGTGAAATGATGAGGTTATAAATAGTAAATAAAATAATGTATAAAGGCAGTCAAGTTTTTTTTTTTTCTTTTTCATTTTCCTACAAATTCTAGTTTCTGACTGCTTTCTGCTTTGAATACCAAGCATTCCATCTGCCCGCCAGCTGTGCTTCTTAATCCTCTCTAATAACTGCAACTAGCGCTGCACCCTGAGAATCCAGAACTTTGAAAAACTTTGCTTCACACTTGCTGCCAGAACTGATTTTTAGACACTTGTTTTATATGAAAAGCAGTGTAAACAGTTTGCATTGACAGGTGGTAAATTTCCAGTCTCAAATCTAGAAGGGCATGACAAACTTTGCTAGCAGCAGCACAGGCTGTAATGATCTAGAACACCCCTTATACCGAGATATATCACAAGATGTGTATAAACCGGAATGTACCCGTCAGTTAGGATATGACTGGGCTGGTTGTAGGAACATTTTCTTCTTGAACTAGATATTTTTTATTGTGATATATATTTTTTTTTTTTATGGAACGCTTCACAAATTTGCGTGTCATCCTTGCGCAAGGGCCATTCTAATCTTCTCTGTATCCAATTTTTGTATATGTGTTTCTGAATCAAGCACTATTGTGATATTTTTAATTGGAATTAATTACAAGTATAAGTCTCTTTTTGATTGCTGTCAAAATATGTCTATTATAAATGCCAGCCAGGATGCCCTTACACTCATGTGAGGATCAGAGATCTTTATACCAACTCCCCTTTACTGACTTTGCTTGCCATCAGTGGCAGTCTGCGAGTCTCTGCCTCCATGATAAGGGTTCATTTAGGGTATACCCTATGACAGCGCAGGGTCACAAATCAGCGGGCCAATGTTAAAGCCTGAAGCCTCGTACACACGGCCGAGAATCTCGTCAAGAAAAAACTTGTCATTTTTCTTGACGAGATTCTTGGACAAGAAACTTGTCCCGGCCGAGTGTACACACGATCCATTCAAAGAACCCGCGGTTCTTTGAATGGAGCGAACGCGGTGACGTCATCGACTACGACGAGCGTGCGCTCGTCACATTCGATGCCGTCGCCGCCATCTTGCTACACCCTACCTATGCCTAGGAAGCTACCGCGCATGCGTCAAAGTCATTTCAAGCATGCGTGGGTTTCCACGGCGAAAGGTAAGTGTACACACACACACTTTTCTCATCAAGAAACATGCTGACAAGAATCTCGACGAGAAAATAGAGAGCAGGTTCTCTATTTTTCTCGTCGAGATTCTTGTCGGTTTTCTTGACGAGAAACCTGATAGCCGCGTACACACGACCGATTTACTCGGCAAGAAAGCTCTGCCAGCAAGTTTCTTGCTGGTTCTTGCCGAGAAACTCAGTCGTGTGTACGAGGCTTGAGTCTAGTTACCGTATATACTCGAGTATAAGCTGAGTTTTTCAGCACATTTTTTTGTGCTGAAAATGCCCCCCTCGGCTTATACTCGAGTCACCTTTTTGCGTCTGATCTCCTGGATTTTGGGGAGCTGCTACCGGCCGGCCGTAGGTCCCCTGGACCCCAAACTTGACAGACATGTAGCCCCACTCTTCCTCTACAAGTGTGCAAAGTTTGTTGTCCAGGAAACCTACAGGCCGGGGAGCACTGATTTTTCAAACCCGTGCACCCCTTCCATAGACTCCCGCGTTAACGGTAATTTCTCTGGTGAATTTGGGGACCCGGTACCGACCGGTCCTAGGTCCCCTGGACCCGAAAATTGGCACACATGTAGCCCCATATCTCCTCTATAAGTGTGCAACGTTTTTTGTATGGAGAACCTACGGCCAGGGAGCACCGATTTTTCAAAGCTGGGCACCCTTTCCATAGACTCCCATGTTAAACGTCAGTCTAGTCATGGACACAGTGAAGCATGGACATAGTGAGGCATGGACACAGTGAGGCATGGACACAGTGAGGCATGGGCACAGTAAGGCATGGACATGGACACAGTGAGGCAAAGTGAGGCGTAGTGAGGCATGCAGATGGACACCCTAGGCTTATACTCGAGTCAATACGTTTTCCCAGTTTTTTGTGGTAAAATTAGGTGCCTCTGCATATATTCTGGTCGGCTTTTACTCAAGTATATAGAGTACTTTTTTTTTTCTAAGATATAGTTTTAGTAACATTACTTACATCTAATGAGGTGTATCCCACATCCTGCTGATTGCTCCTTAGTGTAAAACCTGTATATATCTAATGCCACGATTGTGTAGATAGGCACCAACATCCCTCAGATCAATAGATACAAACAGTTTTTTCTACTTATGGAACTTTAAAGGTACCAATTTGGTACCATTTTTGGCACCTTTAAAGTTCCAGAACTAAGAAAAGTTGAGTTTGTATCTATTGGTCCTTGTAGAAATGTTGCTTGCAGTGATGACAGGTCCTCTTCCTTGCATTGTTATCATAGAATGCAACTTGTTCTGTAAATGGGGCAGAGGGTGGATGAATGACAGCATTGTGTTCTCATTCATTGGATATACAGTAAAACCTTGGATTGCGAGCATAGATCATTCTGGAAACATGCTTGTAATCCAAAGCACTTGTATATCAAAGCAAATTTCCCCATAAGAAATAATGGAAACAACCATTTATTTATAGGTCTTTCAGTTTATAGTCCATAAAAAAAGATTATAGCAATGTGCATTCCCAAATGGCAGCCTCCACAAGGAGATTAGAAGCAAAATCCAGTATAGCCAGCACATCTGAAGGTAAAGCTAGTATGTGCCCATCCAACAACAACATTCACAGAGCAACTCAATTAAGCCCAAATCAATACCTGAAAATACAGGGATAGTCATAAAAAAGCAGGAAAAGACAGCAAGTCTTATCTGAGTAACATAGTAATTATGTAAAGGTAAAATACTGTATAAGTTTTGATTATAAGCTATAGTCTGATAAGTGTAGATACACCACACAGGACATTGATCTTGTTTTTACTTAGGGTACTTTCACAGTGAAGCGATGGGTGCGTCAGCGGTAAAGTGCCGCTATTTTTAGCGGCACTTTACAGTAGTTTTTTCCGTGATTTCCGGACGCTAGCAGGGCGGTTTTAACCTCCGCTAGCGGCCGAAAAAGGGTTAAACCCGCCCGCAAATACGCCGCTTTGCGGCACTTTGTGGGCGGTTCGGAGGCGCTACCCCATTGATTTCAATGGGAAGGGGCGCTATAGGAGCAGTATATTCACCGCTCCTACAGCGCCTCAAAGATGCGGCTGGCAGGACTTTTTTTAGCGTCCTGCCAGCGCAATGCTCCAGTGTGAAAGCCCTCAGGCTTTCACACTGGAGATAAAGGAGCGGCTCTTTCAGGGTGCTTTGCAGGCGCTATTTTTAGCGCAATAGCGCCTGCAAAGTGCCTCAGTGTGAAAGCAGCCTTATTGACTTCACAAAATCTTGCAATTCATCCTAAAGTGTATGTCAAGCCAAGACCTTTTTTACGTTTTGGATAGAGTAGGTAAGGGTTGGAATCTCTCCGATTTCGACTGCTATCCAAGGCTTCATTGGAGATATTTACATTCACTTCTGCACCACAGACACAAATAATACTTTGTTTTAGAAGAGTCCCTGTTGAGAGATTTTCCCTCACTTCCTGCCTGTTGAAATGTGGTCAGAAGTACAAGAAATGATAGAAAATCTCACTAATAAAGCACCGGTTAGCAGTAATTAAAACGTTTTTGGTTTGGTATACACTGTAAGGGCTAACTAATTAAATTTCAAAGAAACAATGTAATTGGTTCCGAGTGACTACAATAGCCCATATCTCTCAATCAACATTAACTATTTTAATCCTTATGCTGCTAGTATTAGTAAATAGATAGGAAGGTATATTATGTTTATTTATGATAAACGTTTTACATTTCTTCATTTACTTCCTGGTTTCTGGTCTAGGCCAAAATTATGTCATACATCTCAGGAGTCTTCAGGGGCATTTTGGTTTTCATCTGGAGGAGGGGCTTTCTCAGCTAAGCACACCTTTCTGCCTGCATGACAAAGTTAAGGGCAGATGGATCTAGGAAGTAAATGCTACATGAATCATTTGCCCTTACTCAAGATGGCCGCAGCTGGACCTGGTATGGGGGGGGGGTTCAAAGTGATTTCTCAACAAAATAAAGCATGGAGACATGGATGGATGGGTGAGTTTGCGTTGAGAAATAAAATTAGTTAAACAGCGTTTTTGGTTTGTTGTGCTCATAGACACGTTCTGTCTTAAACATTTTTAAATCAGAAAGTAAGGCCTAAGGTAAGAAGTAAGGCCTAAGCTCCATTCATGCTGCCCAAATTGCCTTTATTAAGTGATCGTTTACTTGCTGATGAAAAAAAATGGCTCCATATGCTGTAAGCTATACAGTTGTATGTAGAAATAATTTTATAAAAATAACCACACACACAATGTTCTAATTGTGTGTGGTTTATTTATCTTTTCTACATGATTCTACTTTGTAGCTAACAGCATATAGACCAATTTGTTCCATCAGTGAGCAACTGCTACTCCAGGTCAGGCTCCGTTCACACTTGAGCGACGCTACTCCTCTGCGTTTTTATAGTGCATTTTTAAAGCTGAACTATTCATTTGAATAGGCCCCCCTGTTCCAAAAAAACAGCTAAAGAACCTCACGTACCAAATCTCAGACATGAGTCAAACTCATTTTGCGTTGCGCATTTGTGCATAGAAAACACATGGCAAAACACGCAACTACTACCTGCGCTTAGGGTGCCATTAAAAAATAATGGCACTGTAAGTATGTTGCACATTTTAGTGCGTTGTTTGCGCACTTATGCTATGCCCAGGTGTGAACGGGCCCTTAGTAATCAGAGGTAGTTTTAGTAGCATGATCAAGCTACCTAAAGTAGTTGTAAAGGCAGAAGGTTTTTTATCTTAATGCATTGTATGCATTAAGATAAAAAGCCTTCTGTGTGCAGCAGCCCCCCTAACACTTACTTGAGGTCCCTCTCTGTCCAGCAATATCCAAGAGTGTTTCAGCCATCCGAGATTCTCCTTTCTGATTGGCTGAGACACAGCAGCGGCGCCATTGGCTTCCGCTGTTGTCAATCAAAGTCAGCTAGCCAATCAGTGAAGAGAGGGGGCGGGGCCAGGTCAAAGCTCCGTGTCTGAATAGACACATGGAGCTGTGACTCAGCTTGGGCGTCCCTATAGCAAACTGCTTGCTGTGGGGGCAATGAACAGGAGGGAGGGGCCAGGATCACAGAAGAGGGACCCGAGAAGAGGAGACTCTGGGCTGCTCTGTACAAATCCACTGCAACAGAGCAGGTAAGTATAACATGTTTGTAAATTTTATAGGAAAAAAACGAGACTTTAACTACTTGCCGACCAGCCGCCGTCATTATACGGCGGCAGGTTGGCCCCCCTGTGCAAATTGCCATAGCTGTAAGGCGGCTGCTTTAAAGGGTATAGGGGGGCACGCACCCGCAGCGCGACGTAGGAGCCCATGCGTATGGCGGGCGGCCGCGATGTCCATCGGCCACCCGCGATCCCTGTTCTGACAGAGGAGGAGAGAGAGATCTGCTGTTCCTAGTAATCGGGAACAGCAATCTCTCTCTACTCCCTGTCAGTACACTGCCCCCACAGTAAGAATCACCTCCCAAGGAGCACTTAACCCCTTGATCGCCCCCTAGCATTAACCACTTCCCTGCCAGTGACATTTATACAGAAATCAGTGGCTATTTTTACCTCTGATTGCTGTATAAATGTCAATGGTCTAAAATTTGCTAATCACCGCCATTACTAGTAAAAAAAAAAATAATAATAAAAATGCCATAAATATATCCCCTATTTTGTAGATGATTTAACTTTTGCGCAAAATCAATATACGCTTATTTTTATTTTTTACCAAAAATACGTAGAAGAGTACATATTGGCCTAAACTGATGAAGAAATTAGTGTGTTTTTTTTTTTGGGGGGATATTTATTATAACAAAAAGTAAAAAATATTGGGTTATTTTCAAAATTGTCGCTCTTTTTTTTGTTTATAGCGCAAAAAATAAAGACCGCAGAGGTGATCAAATACCACCAAAAGAAAGCTCTATCTGTGGGAAAAAAAGGATGTCAATTTTGTTTGGGTACATCATCGCACGACCGTGCAATTGTCAGTTAAAGCGATGAGGTGCCGTATCGCAAAAATGGCCTGGTCATTAAGGGGGCAAATCTTCCGTTCCTTAAGTGGTTAATATCACCTATGAAACATATTAAAGCAGGGCAGCGCCAGGGAGGGAGGCTTTTTGGTGCTTGAGCATCTACTTTCCTTTCTGCCCAATGAAGCAACAATTAAAGATAACAAGCAGCTTAGCACAGGGAAACAAATCAGCTGCTGCAAAGAGGCCAAGCTCACCTACACCCCAGCATTGGCGCTTGCCTTTTTGTCACTTGACACTCTGGAAGAAATTAACTGCACACGGCATCTCCCTACAATCTATACGTAGGCTATACGCAAACTTACTGTAGGAAGTTTAATAATGATGTGGAGCTTGGGCACTTCTCGAACACCGGTGTACAGGAGCTCAGAAAGAGTTTTATTTTGGATTCTTTGAATGGCATAATGAAATATGCATTTCTAAAAGCTTATTTATTCAATTTTCTGCAGAAAACAGTACTGTAAGTAGTGCTGTTCCAGCCAAATAAAACGGAATCATAACTATATGTTCTTAACACTGGCGTGTCCATGTCCAAGATTTACCATGACTTGATTCAACACATCTGGCTAATGAATGCCTTTAACATTGCATCATTACTCAGGATAATATAAAAAAAATTGAGTGTTGATAAACTTATTCAGGCCTCTAAGGAATGATCTTTATTCCCAATTACTTCCTGGCATCTATATCATACAGCTAGCATTTGCTGTTCCTTGATATGTACATTAATGGGGTTCAGGAAACCCTCTTTAAAATACTACTGCTATGGAAAGAAAACTTTAATATTTCATCTGGGAACAGCTATTGGGAACTATTGCTCACTAACAGCAAGTATTATGCAAGCTTAGAACAGACACAAAAACCATTGTCTCCAAGGAACAAATAGGAATGTGCTTGTGTATAGAAAAAAATGTGGGAAGAACCATTCAAAGAAGTTGCTTTAAAACAGAAAACAAAACTTAAAGGTTTAAATCTCTTCCATTAATGTTATATTACCTTGCTTCTAGAGTTGGAATCACTGAATGAACTACTAAGTGAAGGCATAACCTGCAATTATACTAATTGCTCCTGCTGCTGTGTCTCAGCCAATGAAGAGGGAGAGACCCGCAAGAACCGCTGCTCTCATGCACATCGCTGGATCGCGATCGGGCTCAACTACGTATTAGGGTGGGCTGCAAGTAGAGAAAAATATCTGTTCATCTGTCAGTAATGCACTCAATTCCTAAGTCCTGTTGTGGACTGACAACAGCATCTTTTGAAGACCGATGCCGCGTACACACGATCGGACATTCCGGCAACAAAATCGTGGGTTTTTTTCCGACGGATGTTGGCTCAAACTTGTCTTGCATACACACGGTCACAAAAATGTTGTCGGAAATTCCGATCGCCAAGAACGCGGTGACGTACAACACTACAACGAGCCGAGAAAAATTAAGTTCAATGATTCCGAGCATGCGTCGAGGTTATTCCGAGCATGCGTAGAATTTTTGTGCGTCGGAATTGGAGACACACGATCGGAATTTCCGACAAGAACTTTTGTTGTCGGAAAAATTGAGAACCAGCTCTTAACCACTTCAGCCCTGGAAGAATTTACCCCCTTCCTGACCAGAGCACTTTTTGCGATGCAGCACTGCGTCGCTTTAACTGACAATTGCGCGGTCGTGCGACGTTGAACCTAACCAAAATTGACGTCCTTTTTCCCCCACAAATAGAGCTTTCTTTTGGTGGTATTTGATCACCTCTGCGGTTTTTATTTTTTGTGCTATAAACAAAAGAAGAGCGACATATTTGAAAAAAATGCAATATTTTTTACTTTTTGATTTAATAAATATCACAATTTTTTTTTTTTAAAACAATTTTTTTTCTAAGTTTAGACCGATACGTATTCTACATATTTTTGGTAATTTTTTTTTTGCAATAAGCGTATATTGATTGGTTTGCGCAAAAGTTATAGCGTCTACATAATAGGGGATAGATTTATGGCATTTTTATTTTTTTTACTAGTAATAGCGGCGATCTGCAATTTTTATTGTGACCGTGACATTGCGGCAGACACATCGGACACTATTGGCGCGTTTTTGGGACCATTCACATTTATACAGCGATTAGTGCTATAAAACTGCACTAATTACTGTGTAAATGTGACTGGCAGGGAAAGGGTTAACACTAGGGGGCGATCAAGGGGTTAATATGTTCCCTATTGAGTGATTGTAACTGTAGGGGGAGGGGACTCACAAGGGGAGGAGACCGATCTGTGTTCCTCTGTACTGGGAACACACATCGGTCTCCTCACCTCTGACAGGAGGTGGATCTGTGTGTTTACACACACAGATCCACACTTCTGCCGTGATCGTGGGCAATCGCGGGTGCCCAGCGGACATCGCGACCGCCGGGCACACTCACCGGGTCACGAGCGTTGCCGCGGGTGCGCGCGCGCGCCGCCGGCGGCGCGCGTGCGCCCCATAGACGGCCGGGAAAAAAGGACGTCATATGACGTCCGCCCGGAGGGAGGGAGGGTTCCTGCCGGCGTCATATGTCTATGACCCGGTAGGAAGTGGTTAAACATTTGTTGTCGGAAATTCCGACAGAAAATGTCGGATGGAGCCTACACACGGTCAGAATTTCCGACCAAAAGCTCACATCGAACATTTGTTGTCAGAAATTCCGATCGTGTGTACACAGCATTAGTGTTGTCAGCCCTGACCTATTTTCTGTTAGGGGGACTCTTATGTTGATGTAAATAAGGACTCTGATGGGAACTGTGATGTGAGGGGGACTCCGATGGGGGCTCTGATGAGAAAGCTGTAGATTGAATTTATTTTTGCTTCACCTTTAATATTGGCGCAGTAGTAATAGATCATCATGGAAGATTCCAATATAAAAAAAAATCATACATTTTATTACTTACATACGGCTAAAAACACAGCCCTGCAGAAAAAAACAAACACGTTACAGCCTAAGGCCCCTTTCACACTTGTGCGACTTGTCCTGCGACTTGGGGCTGCAAAGTCACATGACAAGTTGTTCCCCATGATTTCCAATGATAACTATTCATATATGTGCGACTTCAAGTTGTGCCAACTTCAACCTAGTCCCTGTACTACTTTGGTCCGACTTTCATGCGAGTTGAGGTACATATACCTCAAGTTTACACAGGCATTCCCTGAAATCGTGTTAAAATCGCGTCCAAAAAATTGCGATAAAATCAAGCGACTTTGAAGTCGCGGTAGTGTGAAAAGGGGCCTAAACGGCCTTAGGCAGGCCATAAATGATGCAATTTTCTTTCCTTCAACCATGAGTTGAAGGAAAGAAAATCGATTGATTCCCCCATCAATACAGCCAACTCAGAGGTTTCCCAGCCATTAGAATACAATGATCACTGTCGGCAGCTGAATAGAATTTAAAATTTTGTCACTCCTCAGCCACATCCGTATAAATCATTTTATAAAAGAAAGAGAAAACCACTAGGTCGGACTTTGAAGACAGATTGGACAAATTGGGCTGTTTTACAGCTCTGTACATGTATTTAATAAAGGAATACTATTTTGGATGTCATCCTTAGTGCCGGCCATCCCTTTCCTTATTCAGATTGGACAAACACACTTAGTTTAAAAAAATACATATTCTATTTACACATGAAAGTAGAAAAAAAAAACCACATATATAGACATACATAATATATTAAAGCCTATAGCCGCCAGCAGTGGTTGAATGAAAAAAAAACATGACAGGCTGGTTTTTACTGAAGTCGATTTAAAGACTTCAATACAACCAGCCTGCCCATAGGTGGATCGAAATTTCGATCTGTCTATGGTTGGCCTCAGTCATTGCAGGTTTTTTTTTTTATTAATGGCCAAGTTTATTTAGAATTTCTTTGCTTTGTACTACTGAAGTTCTTTCTCTGATATTCTGAATCATATCATGCTGATTACAAAAAGATCCCCAAGTACAACATATTCATTCATTTCAATTGTATCAATTCTTTTATAAAACTTTTATAAAACTAACTTTTTTTTTTGGCCCACTAATATTTGGCCCTTGTACTGAAAAGTTTGGAGAACTGTGTGGTCTACAACAATCTTTAATACTCTTGTTTTTACTTTCATTATATCTAAACAACCTAATAAAATATTGAATGATATGTGATAACACGGGAAGGAAGGAGAAATGCAATTATTCTGAATGGCTGGTAAAAAATGGGGCCAAGCATACAGTTATGCTTGGGCCCCACCAGATCTCTACCAAATGGAAGCAGCAGAGCTCTCCATACTCTGCTGCCACATATTAATATCTGGCCTATTGCATGCTAGTTCTTTGTCTGCTTTCTGCTCAGTCAGATACATTTTGGAAAAAGAATGTGTGCATCCATTAAAGCTAAACACCAAATACTGCTTTTTTTGGTATAAAAGTAAAGGGCTTGAGCTCTTTCGAGAGTCTTGTTGTCTGCCTTCCAGTTGAATATCAGAATAAAAAGAAGGGATAGATGGGATATCTCTCTGATTGGGACTGAGACAGTAACAAAAGCACATTTCTTTAGTTGGAAAGGGTTAGAACATCTGTCAGGTTTTTTCTTGTACCAGTGACACTGGCAATCTGTTTATTGTTAACCTGATGTCACCAAGAGAGGATGTGAAGACAAACCTCCCCAGCAAGGTCACACTGCAATAAAAACTTTACAAAGGCACTTACCCACTCTGTCAAAAAGTAGAAAAAAAGCTTTGGCTGCAGTTGTTTTTTTTTTAGTATATTTAGCCCTCAACAGTAAAGAGTTAGTTCACCTTTACCGAAAAATTGCCTATGCAGGTAAAGGGTGCCTGTAGATAAAACCAAACTGTGCAGCTCTTACTAAAGTTAGATAATGCCCATACTTTTAAGTGTTGGCCACTTACATATCTCCCAAAGACTGGCAGGAAAACTCACAGAGATGGCATCAACTCAACCTGCCATGATGCCAGGACATTCCTAAGACACTCCCAGTCAAAAATGCTCACCCCCACCATCACAGGAGCGAGCTCTCAAACCAACGCACATGTACAGTCCACTATCTTCTCTGTCACAGAATCACAGAGCTCAGAACTGCTGTGAAAAGGGGAGGATGAGCGCATGTGAGAGGTTTTGAATTATGGCCTACACCTATAGAAAGGGTAATTATTTAACTTTGGTCAAAGCTGCCCCCCTTACCTGCAATTTTGAGGTAAAAGTGAACTAACCATCTGTTGAAGCTCCATGTTCTTTTCTGTATTGACCTTTAGCTGTCACCTTTAATATACTGTATATATTCATAGGAATTATTAGGAGAATAAACAGCTCCTTATTAGAGAAAAAGCATTCTCAGCCTAAAACTAAGTGGTTGGCATATGCTTGCATTGCCTGTTTAAGTGCAGTATGTAGGCATTTTAATAAAAAAAAAAAAAAAAAACGTAATCAATTACACTGACAAGATTGTGGTAATATCAGGCATATGTTAGGTTTCATCCGCTCCAACTTCTGGGTGACGGGAGAGTCCGGCGTCGCTGGTGTGGACTGGTGTCCATGATCGGGTCTTTCCTCCGGGCACACTGCTGGTGCACGGTGCTTCTGGATGGATGGGACTGCAATCAGCGGTACACTTCGGACGACGTCAATTCCGGGTCGGGTCAGCGGGCGGTGCTCGCGTTCGGAGTATACGTACTCCTTCCTCAGGCTTGGATCAAACCTAACATATGCCTGATATCAGTGACTCCACAAACAATCCACAGATATGTGAAAAGCCCACCACCGAATGTAATGGCCGCTTACCAGAGCCCAAGCTCAATCCAGCAATTGACTATAGCCCTGCCGCGGCCTTTAGTCTCCAGGGAAGGGTTGCACTGATATGGACTCACACAGGATAGAAAGTTTTCAGATCACAGACTCCTCTCACGCTCCAAACAAAGATGGCAGCAGCAAGCCATGTGCACATATCTGTAGACCAAAGGGTTTGGTCTTTGGTCTAGAGATATGTGCACATGGCTTGCTGCTGCCATTTTTGTTTGGAGCGTGAGAGGAGTCTATGATCTGAAAACGTTCTATCCTGTGTGAGTCCATATCAGTGCAACCCTTCCCTGGAGACTAAAGGCCGCGGCTGGGCTATAGCCGATTGCTGGGTTGAGTTTGGGCTCTGGTAAGCGGCCATTACATTCGGTGGTGGGCTTTTCACATATCTGTGGATTGTTTGTGGAGTCACTGTGGTGTTTAACCAACACTAGGATTTGATTATAGACTGTTGCTTGGCTTTTTTCATCCCGCCTGGAGTACAGCTACTGTTTTGTTTCTCCTGATCTGAGGACTTTTATATCAATGCTTGGCGCAGCTTTATTTCTCCTAATTAATTCTGTGTTTATCCCACTCAAGCTGCTGCCCCCTGTATTTTAGTATTAACATTTTGGAATCAGCGCGTTTTTTTTCTGTTTTATATGCCTGATATCACCACAATTTTGTGAGTGTACTTGATTAAGTTTTTTTTTTTATTAAAATGCCTACATACTGCACTTAGAGGGCGCTGTTCTTTGTTCCCTTTTATATTACAGAGTAGGGATGAGCTCGGTGTTCGAGTCGAACATAAGTTCGACTCGAACATCGGCTGTTCGCGCGTTCGGCGAACAACGAACAATTTGGGCCGTTTGCGCCAAATTCGAGTTACGCGCACGGCCCACAATACACTGCGCCATCGCAGTGTAATTCCGGCGCTGTGATTGGCCAAGCATGCACTGTGACCCTGCATGCTTGGCCAATCACAGCGCCGACAGCGAGGAGAGCAATGATTGGCCACAGGCAGGATGCCTGTGGCCAATTATAGCTGAGGGGGTTTAGTACACGCCCCACACTATAAAAGGCCGCCAGCGTGGCGGCCTCGTGAAGTGTGTTCCGGAGCAGGGAAAGTGAAGGATAGGCAGGGACAGTGTCAAATCTATTCTTTGCTAAACCTTGTGTGTAGGGACAGAGAAGGATAGGCAGGGAGAGTGTCAGTGTCATATTCTTTGCTAAACCTTGTGTGTAGGGAGAGAGAAGGATAGGCAGGGAGAGTGTCAGTGTCATATACTTTGATAAACCTTGTGTGCAGGGAGAGAGAAGGATAGGCAGGGGACAGTGTCAGTGTCATATTCTTTGCTAAACCTTGTGTGCAGGGAGAGAGAAGGATAGGCAGGGAGAGTGTCAGTGTCATATACTTTGATAAACCTTGTGTGCAGGGAGAGAGAAGGATAGGCAGGGGACAGTGTCGGTGTCATTGTTGCTAAGCCTCCTGCACATTATACACCTGAAGTTAGCCCGTATTGCTGCTTTTTCCTGGTGTGTTACACCAACAGGCATTTGCGGCACTTACAGCGGGCGGAGTGTGCCTCCTGACCATATTACACCTGAAGTTAGCCTGTATTGCTGCTTTTTCCTGGTGTGTTACACCAACAGGATTTTGCGGCACTTACAGCGGGCGGAGTGTGCCTCCTGATCATATTACACCTGAAGTTAGCCTGTATTGCTGCTTTTTCCTGGTGTGTTACACCAACAGGATTTTGCGGCACTTACAGCGGGCGGAGTGTGCCTCCTGATCATATTACACCTGAAGTTAGCCTGTATTGCTGCTTTTTCCTGGTGTGTTACACCAACAGGATTTTGCGGCACTTACAGCGGGCGGAGTGTGCCTCCTGACCATATTACACCTGAACTTAGCCTGTATTGCTGCTTTTTCCTGGTGTGTTACAGCAACAGGATTTTGCGGCACTTACAGCGGGCGGAGTGTGCCTCCTGACCATATTACACCTGAACTTAGCCTGTATTGCTGCTTTTTCCTGGTGTGTTACACCAACAGGATTTTGCGGCACTTACAGCGGGCGGAGTGTACCTCCTGACCATATTACACCTTAACTTAGCCTGTATTGCTGCTTTTTCCTGGTGTGTTACACCAACAGGATTTTGCGGCACTTACAGTGGGCGGAGTGTGCCTCCTGATCATATTACACCTGAAGTTAGCCTGTATTGCTGCTTTTTCCTGGTGTGTTACACCAACAGGATTTTGCGGCACTTACAGCGGGCGGAGTGTGCCTCCTGATCATATTACACCTGAAGTTAGCCTGTATTGCTGCTTTTTCCTGGTGTGTTACACCAACAGGATTTTGCGGCACTTACAGCAGGCGGAGTGTGCCTCCTGATCATATTACACCTGAACTTAGCCTGTATTGCTGCTTTTTCCTGGTGTGTTACACCAACAGGATTTTGCGGCACTTACAGCGGGCGGAGTGTGCCTCCTGATCATATTACACCTGAAGTTAGCCTGTATTGCTGCTTTTTCCTGGTGTGTTACACCAACAGGATTTTGCGGCACTTACAGCGGGCGGAGTGTGCCTCCTGATCATATTACACCTGAAGTTAGCCTGTATTGCTGCTTTTTCCTGGTGTGTTACACCAACAGGATTTTGCGGCACTTACAGCGGGCGGAGTGTGCCTCCTGATCATATTACACCTGAAGTTAGCCTGTATTGCTGCTTTTTCCTGGTGTGTTACACCAACAGGCATTTGCGGCACTTACAGCGGGCGGAGTGTGCCTCCTGACCATATTACACCTGAAGTTAGCCTGTATTGCTGCTTTTTCCTGGTGTGTTACACCAACAGACATTTGCGGCACTTACAGCGGGCGGAGTGTGCCTCCTGATCATATTACACCTGAACTTAGCCTGTATTGCTGCTTTTTCCTGGTGTGTTACACCAACAGGATTTTGCGGTACTTACAGCGGGCGGAGTGTGCCTCCTGATCATATTACACCTGAAGTTAGCCTGTATTGCTGCTTTTTCCTGGTGTGTTACACCAACAGGCATTTGCAGCACCTACAGCAGGCGTAGTGTGATTCCTGCAAAATATACTCCTGAAGCTAGGCCTTATTGCTGGTTTTCCCATTTCCCTGCAGGCCATTAGAATGTCTGGAAGGCAAACAAGGAGAGGCAGACAGTCAGGAGCCAATAAAAGAGGGCAAGCAGGCTCTGTGTCTAGAGACAACAGTGCTGGTCGTGGACGCGGTGCATCGCCATCAGCACGTGGCCATGGGACACGCTTGTCCTTCTTTTCGGCAGCTGGACGTGTTGAGCCGCATCATGCCGAAGACTTGGTAGAGTGGATGACCAAGCCCTCCTCATCCTCCTCATCCTCTCTCACCCAGGCTCAGGGTACTGGCAAAGCAGCTGCCAAAGAGTCCTCTTCCCTGGTATCAATGTCATCATCAGTCACTCCTTCCCTAGACCAACCATGTCCTCCTGAGGAGTCCCCCGAACTGTTTGAGTACAGTGTTAGGTACAATCTCCAGGAGGATGCCCAGCGTTTCGAAGGGTCTCATGATGATACCCAGCTAGAGGAAGGCAGTAGCGTGAGAGCAGAGAGAGGGGATGCTCAAGAAGGACACCAATCTGGCAGTCATGTTCCAGCAGCTGCAGCATACTGCCAGATTGGCTCCAGTGATGAGGAGGGAGGGGATGATGAGGTCACTGACTCCACGTGGGTGCCAAATAGGAGAGAGGAGGAGGAGGAGGAGGCACATCTCCAACGAGGCAGGATGCCCTCGGGGGGCCAGCGTAAGGGCAGCACACCGACGGAATCACACCGCAGAGCTCCGCCTGTGCAGGGCGCTGCCTCTGCCCGTTATTCAAAAAGTTCTTTGGTGTGGGCCTTTTTGAGTCAAGTGCATCAGATCGCACAGCTGCTGTTTGCAACATATGTCTCAAGCGTATATCGCGTGGCCAAAACATCACCCGCTTGGGCACCACATGCTTGACCAGACATATGTTGACCTGCCATGCAGCTCGTTGGCAAGCCTACCTTAAAGACCCACACCAAAGAACAAAGCGGACCTCTTCTTGCACCGCATCAGCTGGGATCTCCAACCCCACTATACCTTCAGTCCTCTTTGAAACCTGCTCTGAGAGGAATGAAGGTGTAGAATTAGGTGTGTCACAGCCAAGTACTTGCGGGCACTCTGCTAGCAGTACACCGATGTCCGATTCTAGCAGGCAAATTTCCCTGCCCCAGCTGCTGGACCGTCGAAAGAAGTTCACTCCCAGCCATCCACATGCCCAGCGGTTGAATGCTAGCTTGGCTAAATTGCTAGTGCTTCAACTGCTGCCTTTTCAGTTGGTAGACTCGGCCCCCTTCCATGAATTTGTGCAATGTGCGGTTCCTCAGTGGCAGGTTCCCAAACGCCACTTTTTCTCACGGAAGGCGATTCCGGCTCTCTACCGGCATGTGGAAGGCAATGTCTTGGCCTCGCTGGACAGGGCGGTCAGCGGTAAGGTGCATATTACCGCTGACTCATGGTCCAGCAGGCATGGACAGGGACGTTACCTTTCTATCACGGCCCATTGGGTCACTCTTTTGGTAGCTGGGAAGGATGCAGGAGAAGGTGCAGTAGTGTTGGAGGTTGTTCCACCACCACGCCTCCAAAATGCTACTACTGGTTGTGACACACCTCTGTCCTCCACCCCCTCCTCTTCTTCTTCCTCCATGGCCTCTTCCTGTGCTTTGTCCTCGGAACCAGCGGTGCTCCGTAGGCGTTCAAGGGGCTACGCAAGTACGCAGGCAAAAAGATGCCATGCCGTGCTTGCGCTGGTGTGTTTGGGGGACAGGAGCCACACTGGGGCAGAGGTTCTGTCTGCTCTGCAGGGGCAGGCCGAGAGGTGGTTGACGCCACGCCAGCTTAAGCCAGGAATGGTAGTTTGCGACAATGGCACCAACCTCCTCTCCGCTCTCCGACAGGGACAACTGACCCATGTGCCCTGTGTGGCTCACGTCCTTAACCTGGTGGTGCAGCGGTTCTTGGGCAGGTACCCGGGCTTACAGGATGTCCTGAGGCAGGCCAGGAAAGTCTGTGTGCATTTCCGCAGATCTTATAATGCCAGTGCTCGCCTGGCTGAGCTGCAAAAGGAGTTGAACCTGCCCAAGAACCGCCTTATATGTGACATTCCCACCAGGTGGAACTCAACGTTGGCCATGCTGCAGCGGCTGCACACGCAGCAGAGGGCCATCAATGAGTACCTGTGCGACTACGGCACCAGGACAGGGTCAGGGGAGCTCTGTTTTTTTCACCACGCCAGTGGGGCATGATCAGGGATGCATGCACTGTCCTGGCACCATTTGAGGAGGCCACGAGGATGGTGAGCAGTGACAGTGCATGCATCAGTGACACTGTACCTCTTGTCCACCTGTTGGAACATACACTGCGTGGAATAATGGACAGGGCACTTGAGGCAGAACAGAGGCAGGAAGAGGAGGACTTCCTTGCCTCTCAAGGCCCCCTTTACCCAGACAGTGTTCCTTCTGTCCCACCCATCAGACAGGAAGAAGAGGAGGAGGATTGTGACAGCATGGAGGTGGAGCCTGGCACTCAGCATTATCAGCAGCAGTCTTTTAGGGATGATTTACAGTCCCAAGAAACCAGTGGACTTGTACGTGGCTGGGAGGAGGTGGCTGCGGATCATGCCGTCCTTAGTGACCCAGAGGACTCCAGACCGAATGCCTCAGCTAACCTACGCTGCATGGCCTCCCTGATCCTGCAAAGTCTGCGGAAGGATCCTCGTATTCTTCGGATCAAGGAGAGGGACCATTACTGGCTGGCCACTCTCCTTGATCCACGGAACAAGGGTAAGGTTGCGGACCTTATCTTACCGTCGCAGAGGGAGCAGAGGATGAGACAACTCCGGGAGGCCTTGCAGAAAGGTCTGTGCAACGCGTTCCCAGAGACTGGGAGGTTACAAACTCCTGGTCCTGGACAACGAGTTGCTGAGGCTTCGGTCAGTCAAAGAAGGAGCGGTGGGGAAGGTGGCCGTCTGACCGATGCGTTCAGACAATTCTTTAGTCCGCAGCCCCAAAGTATGATCGGTTCCAGCAACCATCGCCAGCGTCTGATAAACATGGTGCAGGAATATCTAGGGGCAAGGTCAGACTTGGACACCTTCCCCACCGAAAATCCTCTGGCTTACTGGGTCTTGAGGATGGATCACTGGCCAGAGCTTGCACAGTATGCAATTGAGCTACTGGCCTGTCCTGCATCCAGCGTTCTTTCAGAACGCACATTCAGTGCTGCTGGAGGATTTGTCACGGATCACAGGGTGCGCCTGTCCACCGACTCTGTTGATCGACTGACCTTCATAAAGATGAACTAGTCTTGGATCACCACCAGCTACCAAACACCTGAAGCTGATATAACAGACTAATTTATTTTCAAATGTCACATCCCTTCAAGACTGATGCTGATGCTGAGAGACTGTCCTGTTATGTTGACTGACTATCCTCCTCCTCCTCAATGATCCGATTGATGATGATAGCTTGGAAGAACATTTTTGTTTCTGGGTGCCGCCACCAGTGGCTAAGGCCCAATTTTTCAGCCCCTGTTTAACAGGGGCGTGTTATTACAATTTTTTATGCAATGCTTTGCAGCAGGGCTCATTCCTGCACTCCAACTAGAGTATCTGGGAGAGGTTGCAGTGTCGTGGCACCAGCACCAGTGGCTAAGGCCCAATTTTTCAGCCCCTGTTTAACAGGGGCGTGTAATTACAATTTTTGATGCAATACTTTGCAACAGGGCTCATTGCTGTGCTTCAAGTACAGTATCTGTGAGGGGTTGCAGTGTTGTGGCACTAGTGCCTAAGGCCCAATTTTTCTGCCCCTGTTTAACAGGGGCATGTAATTACAATTCTTGATCTAATAATTCACAGCAGGGCCCATTCCTGCGCCCACCAAGACTAACTGTGAGGCCTTACAGTGCTGTGTCAACACCACCACCAAAGGCCCAATTTTTCAGCCCCTGTTCAACAGGGGCATGCAATTACAATTCTTGATCTAATAATTCACAGCAGGGCCCATTCATGCGCCCACCAAGAGTAACTGTGAGGGCTCACAGTGTTGTGGCAACACCAACATGTAAGGAGCAAATTTCAGCTGAGTATATACGGCAGGCCCCTACTTTCAAACATCCAACTTACAAACGACTCCTCCTTGCAAACGGAAGAATACAACAGGAAGTGAGAGGAAATCTACCCCTAGGAAGGCAAATTCTCTCCTGTAAGAGTTAATATGGGAAAAAGTGTCTCCTCTCCACTGATGCTTTATCACCAATTCTTGTTTCAATAAAAAACCCAAATTTTCAAAAAACATTTGTCTTTAGGACGGAAAGTGAGGTGAACTGTTCTGAACAGGTGCACACTGCACAGACAGCAAAACTAATGTTACAGGGGTGATAACCCTTCCCTATGTTTTCCAAAAAGCTTAAAAATAGATATTTTCTGGCTGGAGCTACACTTAAACAATGTACCTGTTCAAAATTACAAACAGATTCTACATAAGAACAAACCTACAGTCCCTGTCTTGTATGCACCGCCTGTATATGGCTGTTCAGAGTATATAGGGCCTTTTTTATTTTGTGTGCGGGGTTCCCCTTAATATCCATACAAGACCCAAAGGGGCTGGTAATAGGCTGGGGTAGGTGGGGGGGGGGGGCTGTGATGGGGTAGCTTTGCCATTTTTCTTAAAGATTTTCATCCATATTACCGGGACCAGACATTACATTAAAGCCGCAAGCAGTTTTAAATGGCTTTTTTTCCTTTAGAAATGTAATTTTGTGCAGGGACAGTTCTAAACACAGGAAACACGTGGCACTTCACAGGCATACTTTAGACACCCCCCCAGGTACGATATTTAAAGGAATATTTGACTTTTTTTTTTCACTTTATGCATCATTAAAATGACTGCTCCCGAAAAACGGCCGTTTTTAAAACTTTTTTTTGGATTGATACATGTCCCCTGGTGCAGAACCCAGGTTCCCAAACCCTTTTTAGGACAATACCATGCATATTAGTCGTTATAAATAGCACTTTAGATTTCGAACGTTCACATCCATTGTATTTAATAGGGTTCTAAAGTTTACGCGAACTTTCGGTCCGTTCGCGGGTTCTGGTGCGAACCGAACCCGGGGGTGTTCGGCTCGTCACTATTACAGAGTTTTCTTTTTCCTTCTAAAACGTCTGAATTGGCAGTCTTCTCTGGACAGTTACTTATTTATTTTATCCTTACATGGACTGTTGTAAGAACTAAAGAACTAAAGAACTGTTGCTACTCCCCTGGTCCCTCCTCCCAATCCATTCTTATCTGTACTGAGTCTTGCACTGAGTGCGCCATATTACCGGTACCCAATTTTTTATACATTGCCTGTTTGCCTGTGAAAGGTCACACAATTTAATGTCAATTTTCACACTATGGCATTAAGTGCACATGAAAGATATACAGTATAAACCATTTAATAAAAAAAATAAAAATAATAATAATTGCTTTTACAAATTTCATAATATTAATTGTAGCTTTTAAATTTTGCATTGAAAATTTGTTGAATATGCCAATACTATCTATACTTAGGGGTTCACTATTGGGCAGAGACAAAGGAGGTAGTTAGCAACTAAGATAAAAAATGTTTACTGAAACCTGCATTTTGGGACAACAGTCAAGGTAAAAAAGCTGAGCATTCATCAACAGAATAAGCAAATAACAGAGATTTCCCAGCATGGAGAATAAACACAGCAAAGTCCTTAGTATATGTTAATACAGCACAGAAATTGCTCAACACATTGATAATGCCATCCACTTGAATTGGCTACTGATTACAGCTCAAGGGTAGACCCACTTTAGGCTCAATGTACATGACCTATGCCAGCCATGCCTGTGGCTGTCAATGACTCATGGGACTTGGAGTGCCGAGATTACCTTCCCCCGAATTGAGATATTTAAAGTGGTTCTAAATTTCCAGCATAAGGCAAAGCTGGCCATAGATGGAGTGATTTTCTTTCCTGCGACCATTGTGTTCTCCTGGTAGGGGGGCAGGGAGAGAACATAGTGATTACTGCTAGTGGCTATAATTGCATGTAAAATCCAACAGGCCGGTTGTACCCAAGTGGATTGATCGATGCACTTAGGTAGAATCAGCCTGCCCATACATGGTTTGAATCTCAGTTGGTCCCTGCTGAACCAGCTGAGATTCAAATCGTCTATGTCTGGCTTTAAAAAGTACCTTTCACTATCAGTTTGTCCCCCCCACCTTTAAATACTTACCTGCATCCTACATCGATCCAGCGCTGTATCCATCTATAGCTGCACTGGTCTCTCTCCTACTCTAACAGGACATTTGCTCCTACTCCTGTCAATCAAATCCAGTAAGGAGGGAGTGGGGGGTGATGGAGCCACGCTGTGTGTGTCTATGGACGCTCATAGCCCAGCTTGGTAATGAGCCTGCCTGTGTGCCACCAAAGCATACAGCTTGCCATAGGGGCACACTCAGGAGAGGAGGAGCGAACAGGGACGGTGGAGGACCCCAGAAGAGGGGCAAAGGGGCCTCTCTGTACAATATCCCTGCACAGAGCAGGTAAGTATAAACTTGTTTTTTCATTTTAGGTAAAAAAAAAGAGGGACTTTAATATCACTTTAAATCAAAAATAGCAACTATGGAGACTGGTTACCACTGATAGTTAGGTATCTTGGCTAGCAAAGAATTTCAAGGAAAACGTTAAGAATTATGTTACAAGTAGTGTAAATGCATCTGGCTATCAATGCTTTCTGACGCAAGGAAAAATCTACTAAGTATGCTAAAATAGACAGCCAAAAAGCATGAATGCGTTACAGATAGGGCTACATTTCATCTCCGTAGGTGCAATGGCTGTATTTGGGTCTGCTGGTGTTTGTTTGTTTATTTATGTTTCCTTCATCCAGGTTTGTGGTGTCCAAGGGTGATATTGTTCACCAGTTATGTATGGGACTCCCACGGCACCACCCTTGGCAGCTCAAGTGGCAATGAAATAACTAAAAACAAGTCTGCCAAACAGAGTTCAGCGTTGTTAGCTTACCAAATGTCTTCAAATATTGCATCGTGTGTCCTCTCACATCCATTTTCTAACCCTATTAACCCGTGCTGGGTACAGAATGTGCTAAAAATGTGTTACATTTCACAAACGTGCAGGGATGAAAAAATATATAGTGTGCACACAATGCCAGCACTGTGCTCTCACCAGTCACCTCACAGCCTCCTTTCATCATGCCACAGTCTGTCCCTTAACCCCGGAGAAAATGACAGGAACAGACACATCATTGACCACACAGCTGGAGACTGCCTGCCACCAATGGAGGAGACACTGTGCTGTACTTGTCTGATATAATTATAAAGCAAATTGCTATAATAAGTGGAACAACTTCTACCGTGCCCCTCACTTGGCAACCATACCTTGGCTGTGAAGCAAAAAAGTTATATTTATGCTCTGGACTAAAATAACCAATTATTGCTCATCTTATGATTGAATAATTGCAAACTTGAACTTGACTGGTTGCCATGGGTTACTGCATTTTGCATAGCATCGCTGCTATTAGCTAATAAAGTTTATCTGTTTAACCACTTGCCTACTGGGCACTTTCACCCCCTTCCTGCCAAGGCCAATTTTCAGCTTTCCAGTGCTGTTGCACTTTGAATGACAATTGTGTGGTCATGCAACACTTATCATTTTTTTTTTATAATTTTTTTTTGACAGATTGAGCTTTCTTTTTGGCGGTATTTAATCACCACTGGGTTTTGTTTCTGTTCTAAAATTTTGTAAATAAGTAATTTTTCTTTTCACGGATGTGCGCTGATGAAGCAGCACTGATGAGCACTAAGGAGGCTGCTTTGATAGGTGGCACTGATAGGTGGCACTGATGGCCACTAATAGGCAGCACTGATGGGCACTGAT
Source organism: Rana muscosa (assembly GCA_029206835.1). Taxonomy (NCBI): domain Eukaryota; kingdom Metazoa; phylum Chordata; class Amphibia; order Anura; family Ranidae; genus Rana; species Rana muscosa. The sequence continues at coordinate 701,147,577 of CM055122.1, forward strand.
AAGGCTGCACTGATAAGGGCGGCACTAATAGGTGGCACTGATTGGCAGCACTGGTGGGCACTGTTGGGGCTACACTGATCATCAGGACACTGATGATCAGCGCCCTGATTATCAGTGTAGATATCCCCTGTGTTGATTGACGCTTATTGGCTCTCCTCTCTTCACGTGCTGTCAGCGTGACGAGAGGATTGTCGATAACCAGCAAATCCTGTTTACACCGTGATCAGCTGTGATTGGACACATCTGGTTAGGGACGAGCTCCGGCGTGTTCGCATTGAACACGTGCAGAGCCTGCCAGGAAGTCGGCACCGCGCTGCGCTAACCACAGCCAGGGAGACATTTCCCAATCTCTGCAGCCGAGCATCGGGAAATGTCTCCCTGCCTGTCATTAGCGAACACGCCGGAGCTCATCCCTACATCTGGTCACATGGTAAAGAGCCACTGTGATTGGCTCTTTACCCCGATATGTTATCAGGTGTGTCCAAAGGACACAGCGATCACAGATCACTGCCGGTAGGGGCCGCAGGGGGCGTAGGGGAGGTGCAACTACCGGAGGACTTCATATGACGCCTTCCGGCAATGTGCAACCATTTGACTATAGCGTGGTCGTAAAGAGGTTAACGTAATAGTAATACTGAGTTGCATACAACCGCTTCATCATTCTGGCAGAACCAGTGTTAATTTTGGCCACAAATTTCGATTTAGTTTTAGTCAGTCTTTTGACTAAAATGCCATTTTAATTTTAGTCATATTTTAGTCATCTGAATTGTTTTAGTCGTAATTTAGCCTGGGTTCACACTGGCGCGATGAAAACACTGTATGTGATTCACACAGGAATCTTATCGCATTCCTGTTCACATCACATATGATGTCTGTGCAGTTTCAACCATATATTTTGTATGGCTGAAATCGCATTGCATCCGCACCAAAATGGTGCAGGATCCTTTTTTTCACCTGCACCGGAATTCCTGCAATCGCACTGCGTTTTGCAATCAGTTTCGGGGTGTCGTTAAGATAACATTGACACCCGCAGCAGATCGAATGGACGCCGTGCGATTGTTTAGAATGCTTAGAGTGCGATGTGGGAAAACGCAGCAAATCTTTTGTGTTTCCCACATCGCATAACTTCGAACCGGGACTAGGTCCACTAAAATCTTCAGTACACTTTAGTCAACTAAAATCTAATGGGTTTATTTAAATTGTAATGCATTATTTAAGGATTTCTCTAGAATTTCCAAACTCATTATATAGTATACTCCTGGGGTAAAAATCGAACAACATGTAGTAGGGATGGGGGAAGTATATGGGAGTGAGGGAGTGCACAGGGCAGAGAACTGGACGGCCTGGGGAGGCTGTTATTTTACACAAGCACTGCTACCTAGCTGGGAGGGGAAACACAGATCACGTAATTTGCAGGTCATTGTTCCAGAACTCTCAGGCAGCAGACAGAGGGAGCCTGCATTTCTCAGCCAATACGGCTTGTCAGGTGTCTGGGGCTTTAGCGCCCAAAGATGGTGCACCAAGGAAGGCAGAAGTTCAGGTGTGTAAACGTCCCTCCCTCACATTATCTTTCCATTTTAGTTTTTTAACGAAAATTAGAATTAACTTTTGTTTAGTTTTACTCACTGAAAACATGCCGCTGACAAAAACAATGACGAAAATATTTTCATCAACTAAAATACCACTGGGCAGCACAGGCCTGTTATGGTCACTTAAACCTTTTAAAAATATCCTTGCACCTAAGGCTTCATGCACACTTGAGCTCAAAAATTTTGCTTTTACAGGAATTTGACCTTTTTTTCTGCCTCTAAGCACCCCTCCAAGTTAAAGTGGTAGTAAAGTCAAATAAGTTTCTTTAGCATCATGGAAGAAGAGATTTTTTTTCTAGTCCTGCCCTACAAAGCTATGACATGTTATATAAACACAGCAGCCAAAAACATGAGTGATTATTCAAATCTCTATTTAGATGACATGGGAATACCTTTTTAGGTTTTCTAAAATGATATGCCAAAAGAATTTGTAATTCTGTTAAGCCACTTTTGAGATGTGTTAACTCCAGGCAAATAGTACAGCCAGGTCCTAAACCTGACTTTTCTCCATTGTAGTTAAAGTGGAAGTAAACCCTTCTATCATTTTCAGACATGAAAGATGCCATCTTGGCCTCTGTTTAATCTTCAGCTGCCATGATGCGGCAGTCAGTTATGACAGACACCATTGGATGGCTTGACAGTTTGATTGAGAGCACAACCAATGTGACAGTTATCATTCCTTGCATTCCGGGAATATAACAGTTTTTTGAAATTGTTAAATCAATGGGTTTACTTCCAGGCAGGGCAAAATAGAAAGGGACACTTAGCTTCCCCCTCTCCAGCAGTACATACTAAGCCCTGACCCTAGATAGCAGGCTGAATGAAAAAACAGACCGGATTCCTCTTCCACGCAATTGAGGATGAATTTCGACCCATCTATGGCCAGCTTAACCTTTAACCACTACATATGGTTATTGGGACATGGAAAGTTCCAGACTTGTTAGAGCTCACATTAGTTTATGGGCTCCTTCCGTGGTCCCATGTGACAGCACCAGGCCAACAAATAGGCACTAAATGCTGTCGCAAGGGATTAGGTATGTACGTCAAAGGCTAATCCATACTTTTACTGAGGAAAGGTATGTACTGCTAAAGGTTGTGAGGGTAGGGGGAGGTTAAATAACATAGACACTTAAAGCAGAACTCCAGACCAGTGCTCCTGATGGGAGTCATCAGTGCTGAGTCTGGAGTCATTTTTTATGTCCTAGCTTCATCCTGGGGGGCCTTTGGAGCGGAGTGGTTTTGGCAGTAGGAATGAACTTGGTATTCCAAATGCGTAATTTGACCTACCCTAAACAGTGGTCAAACACCTGTGGTGAGTTGCCACCTTCCCATTGAGCACTTGTGGTGGAAGAACGAGAAGCTTCATTTAAAAGCATTTTGTTGTGTGTTTTTTTGGTGTTGGGTACACTATCACAAACTGACTTTTAGCTTGCTATATGTTCATTATTACAGATTTTTCTTTTTTCTTTTGCAGTTTTATATGTTTATATATATTTATGTTCATGGTCTATACTGTATATTCACCTATATACCTAGAGCCTACTTTTTATTTTGTATAAGGCCCCTTCCACACGGGGATGGATCCGTCAGCGGCGCCTGCCAGCTCAGCGGGAGATCTCTCCGTTGATCTCCGCTGAGCCGGCGGATGACAGGTCCCTCTCTGCTCACTGAGCGGGGAGGGGCTTGTTGAGGGCCGCTGCTTGCTATGGAGAGACCGGACGAAAACGGACAGCATGTCCATTTTCATCAGATCTCATCCGATCCGCCAGGACAGATGGCGACGCATTGCCATCTGTCTGATTTTAGCAGATCGGATCGGATGTCAGTGGACATGTCACCGCTGACATCCGACGCTCCATAGACAAGCATGGAGTGGCCGTTCAGGTCCGCCGAAAAAACTGACAGGCGGACCTAAACGGTCTGCCCGTGGAAAGGGGCCTAACACTCTATTAGTGGCTTGTTCACTTTCAAAGGGCAGCTTTAATTGTATAGCCTTTAGCCACAGGGCGCCAATTCTAGAATTATATTTACTACACATTTTTTAAAATTAGCCTTTACAACCTCTTTAGACCTTGGCTAGATTCATTGCAGTTTAAAAACCTATTTGAGATTAAAATGTGAAAGGCAAACATTTTTAGTACATTACCGTAAGCTATTTTTGTAATTGACTAGATAAGAGAGAAAAGGCCACATTTTTTTATCCTTTGTGGTGCAACTTGGTGCAAAGTAACAATTAACGTGGATACATATTGATTTACTATACTGAATCACATTCTACATACCAACACTGTAAAAGAAAGGAGCATCTCATAAAAAGAGTTGCTATAGCAAGACCGTCAATGCTTTATTTTAGTGTAATGTGACTCTGAGTCAGTGAAATAATTTATTGCTGTTAGCCGACAGTACAGATACTTTAATGCCCATTAAGAATGAAAGTCTTTGTCCCATGCAGTGAAATTCCAGACCCTATGAACAAAATACCCATCAAAAAGGAACAAAGGCATCTACTGTAACAACTGCACAGGTGTGTGATCTTCTCTGCCGCTCACAGACTCTGTACTGCTGCTAACAAATCATTGTGGCCTCTAGAAATGACTTACTGAGCTACTTGTCGGGGGTCTCCTAAGAAAACAATTATCAAATGACTGACACATTCTCAGGTTTGTCACATTTGCAATGCTTTTTTTTTTTCACCTAAAAGCTGCACTGTCACTGAAAAGATAAAAACTAAAATAATAGATACCTTCAGAGCTTGTTCATGTAACATGTGTTAGGCAGCCTTGCCCAATGCACTCCCAATGTACTGTATAAACAAGGAAGAAAGCCTGCTTTTACCATGGCAGTGGACAGACACCACTGTGCTGCAACCATTATGCAGTATGTTTTTTCAGCACAGCTTAATGCAATGCAATCATGTGTGCTTAGCACCGTACTGCAACAAATACAACTCAATAAAATGTTACTTTGTTCTGACTGAAAAAAAAGAATAGAGTGCAATGCGCTGTTTACAGTCCGCTACCTTTACATCACACACTAGCAGCAGTGCACGCTGCTGTAAACCACCAATCAGGGGTTATATCAACAATTTCTTAAAGTGGTAGTAAATGTCCCCCAGGAATAAAACAATCTCCCTGCAAGGTAAAATAATGTGCTAGCATGCAAAATAATGTATTAATGTACCTAATAACAATTTAAAGTACATAAACATGGACATCAGGTTCACATTACAGTTTGCCTCTTAAAAGCTCATCTTCTTTTAGTCTGTAAAAATTTTGGTGCAATTTAAAAAAAAAAAAAAAACATTTTGGTGCAACCTACAGCAGTGAAGGTCGTCTCCAGTAATTTACAGTAGTGAAGGTCATCTCCACCTAGCCACCATCTAGCGGCCGACATGCTGTTATCCCCTTAGACCAGGGGTCCTCAAACTTTTTAAACAGGGGGCCAGTTCACGGTCCCTCAGACTGTTGGGGGGCCGGACTATAGTTTGAAAAAAATATAAACTAATTCCTTTGCACACTGCACATATTTTTTTTTGTAGTCCACAAAAAACAGTTTTAATCAATATAAACTTATTAGTATTTCACAGAATCCCTTCATCACAGACTCCCCTCTCCCCGTCACAAATCCCCCATCAGAGACTCCTCTCCATGAAAGACCCCCCCCCCCTCCATCACAGACTCCTCTCTCCATCACAGACTCCTCTCCATCACAGATCCCTCCATCAGACTCCTCTCCATCACAGATCCCTCCATCAGACTCCTCTCCATTACAGATCCCTCCATCAGACTCCTCTCCATCACAGATCCCTCCATCAGACTCCTCTCCATCACAGATCCCCCCCCCCATCACAGACTCCTCTCCATCACAGATCCCCCCCATCACAGACTCCTCTCCATCACAGATCCCTCCATCAGACTCCTCTCCATCACAGATCCCTCCATCAGACTCCTCTCCATCACAGATCCCCCCCATCACAGACTCCTCTCCATCACAGATCCCCCCCATCACAGACTCCTCTCCATCACAGATCCCCCCCATCACAGACTCCTCTCCATCACAGATCCCTCCATCACAGACTCCTCTCCATCACAGATCCCCCCATCACAGACTCCTCTCCATCACAGATCCCCCTTCACAGATTCCTCTCCATCACAGACTCTCCCCCATCACAGATCCCCCCCATCACAGACTCCTCTCCATCACAGATCCCCCCATCACAGACTCCTCTCCATCACAGATCCCTCCACCAGACTCCTCTCCATCACAGAGCCCCCCATCACAGACTCCTCTCCCTGACAGACTCTCCCCCATCACAGATCCCCCCCCATCACAGACTCCTCTCCATCACAGACCCCCCCATCACAGACTTCTATCCATCAGACTCCTCTCCATCACAGAGCCCCCCATCACAGACTCCTCTCCATCACAGAGACCCCCATCACAGACTCCTCTCCATCACAGAGCCCCCATCACAGATCCCCCCCATCACAGATCCCCCCCATCACAGATCCCCCATCACAGACTCCTCTCCATCACAGACTCCTCTACATCACTAAGCCCCCCCATCACAGATCCCCCATCACAGACTCCTCTCCATCACAGATCCCCCCATCACAGACTCCTCTCCATCACAGATCCCTCTATCACAGATCCCTCCATCACAGACTCCTCTCTATCACAGATCCCCCCCCCATCACAGACTCCTCTCCATCACAGATCCCCCTTCACAGATACCTCTCCATGACAGACTCTCCCCCATCACAGATCCCCCCCTTCACAGACTCCTCTCCATCACAGATCCCCCCATCACAGATCCCTCCATCAGACTCCTCTCCATCACAGATCCCCCCATCACAGACTCCTCTCCATCACAGACTCCTCTACATCACAAAGCCCCCCATCACGGACCCCTCCAATCACAAAGCTCCCCCAATCACAGACTCCCCCCCAATCACAAAGCTCCCCATCACAGAGCCCCCATCACAGATCCCTCCAACCACAGACTCCCCCATTACAAAGCCCCCCCAGCACAGATCCCCCCAATCATAAAGCCCCATCACAGATCCCCCCAATCACAAAGCCACCCATCACAGATCCCCCCCATACCACAGAGTTCCCCATCACAGATCCCTCCAGCGATATTACACTGTCCCTTCCATAAGATCGCAGCACTTCCCCTCCGCAGCACTCCCCCCTCCCCTACCTTATTCACACAAGACGCAAAGCATGACAGGTCCGGACAAAGCACGGGACTTTTCAAGTGAAAGGCAGATGATTGCTGGGACCGCCCGCTGCCTAGTAACCAATTACCCGCTTCTTAACTTGAAAAGTCCCGCCCTTTGTCTGGACCTGTCATGCTTTGTGTCTTGTGTGAATAATGTAGCAGAGGGGAGGAGAAGTGCTGCGGAGGGTAAGTGCTGCGATCTTATGAAAGGGACAGTCCGTTCTGTGGGCCAGGTAAATCACCTTGAGGACCCCTGCCCTAGAGCGTGTGCACGAGAAACCTGCGGTTGGGGGGGGGCAAGGTTTTCTTTTACAAAAAGGTTTATTGTCATACAAACCGACAGAACAGGTTTACAATAGCGTGTTATAGCATACAAAATACAAAGCAGATCTGGGCTTGGAGGCCCTTATCAACATTAAGGAAGCATGAGCCGCGATCCTATGCTATACACAAATAAAGGAAGAAATTAAAATAAACCATAAGACCAAATGGTCCAAAACCCGAGCCATGCCTGGCTGTCTATAAACCTGTTGAGTGAACATATAATGCACAACAAGAAAACCTGAAGGTTAGTATCCTTTAGAGAGGTTAGAAAGGGTTATCAGCAAAATAAGTGACTATATGAAAGAGGGGAAAAAAAAAAAAAAAAAAGCAAAAGAGAAATGGAGAAAGAGGGAGAGAAATGAAATAAAAAAAATAAATAAATAAAAAAAAATGGAGCGGAACAAGAAGGGGAGTAGAAGCTGAAGAGGGAGGAAAAAGAAGAGGAAAGCAGGAGGTCCACGGGGTGCGCGCAAGAGGAGTCCTATAGTGATAGTAAAGCAACGTCAAACCTAGAATGGTGGTGGTATGTGATCCATGGTTGCCAGACCTTAAGAAACTTGTCATGCGTATCAGAAAGAATAGCCGTTCGTTTCTCGTTAACCATGACATCGTTCAGGCGGTTTTTGACTGCTTCAAAGCTAAGTGCGGGGGTCTTCCAAGCTCTCGCAACTGTCAACATAGCTGCAGTAAAGGGGGGGGGCAAGGTTTTGACTGCCTAGGGGCTTTCACAGAATTTAATCCGGCACTAATCACCCCCCCCCCCCACTAGATCACCAGTCATGACTTTACTTAAAATGTATCTATAGACAATTTTTTCTAGTATTGAATTGAGTGGGAATATATTATAACCTTTACCCATTCTATCCCAAACTTGGGAATATAGTACAGTACACTATATTATGCTGTTCTATAGCTAGAAATACACTTTAAAGTGTTACTAACCATAAGGCCTCTTTCACACGAGGAGGACTCCGTCGCTACGGAGTCCTCCAGCTCAGCGGGATCTCCGCTGAGCCGGCGGATGACAAGTCTTTCTCTGCTCACAGGGGCTTGTGCAGCGCCGCTGTCTCCTATGGAGAGATCTGATGAAAACGGAGCGCACGTTCTGGTAAAACTAGCATTTGTAATGGAGATAGCACATTCGTCACGCTGTAACGGACTGAAAACCAGGAGGCTGAAAAGCGCGAATCGTCGCTCAACAAACTTTACTAACATGAAGGGTGGCACCATCCGAACGGAACTTCCCCTTTATAGTGCCGTCGTACGTGTTGTACGTCACTGCGCTTTGCTTGAAGGTTTTTTTAAATGATCGTGTGTACGCAAGACAGGCTCGAGAGGAAACATGAAAAAAAAACGACGAGAAAAACGTCGGTTTAAAAAATAGCATGAAAAACGATCGTGTGTACGCCGCATAAGGCCTCATGCACACAGCCTATAGCTCTATTTTGCAAATGCATTTAGGCACGTCAAACGCTTGGGCATTCTTTTATTCCACTGGTCTGAATATCAATTTATTTTAGTGTTCATGTGCAGCTACACACATTTAGGTGCGTCTGCCATTGTTTCTGCCAAAACGCTTCTCTCCTGAAAGTGATATTTTTTTTTTGCCTCTAAACGCAAAAGTTACTGCCTTCATCCTCTAAGAGGGACCCATGGAGCCACCTTTGCACGTGTACTCCCGGCTGCCTTGGTAGAGGAGTCTCCTTATGTCCACAAAAGCTCATGGCATCGGGGGCAAGCCACTTCCATGCTTCTTTCCCTAGCAGCTCAATGACAGCTGGTGGAGACTGAAGTGTCTCTGCTGTACTGTGCATGTGAGGGGCTCACAGAAAGGCTTGTGAATATTCAGGGGAACCTGAACTGAGGACCTGGGACCAGGAGTAGTGAGTAGTGAGCAGTTGTATATGATGTTTGGAGACAGATATTAAGAAAAAATTTACTTGTTTATGTTCTACTGTTTGACATTACCGAGTACTTTTAAGAAAAAGCCTAGGGTTTAATACTACAGTATTAACACCAATGCTGAAAAACAAGCTGCTTTATGAACTAACCCCTTTATAAGTGAACTAAGCTGGCTGAGAAATGAGATTCATAACCTATATAAAAATCAGTAATTAACAATGAGAATCCATTGTTACAGGCTCATCGTTGGCAAAGTAAGCATTTGGGAAAGAAAGACAGCCCTCAAATAGGCTTTTTTCCTCCCTCTCTTTTTCCGGTATACACAACAAATGTTCTATATTTTTAGCACAATTATTACAGTATTACGCAGGAAAAAGAATGCTATGTACATTTTTTCCAGGGCATGAATACCAGGTCAAAGAGTCCATTCCCTTCCTGTACAGTCACTTACACCAAGCAAAGACAAAGTTATAATCTTCCTAAATTATTCTGGCTCTGCTCCATCTACAGAAAAAAATTGTACACAGGCTGATGGAGCAACACAATCTACTCAGCCTGGCTGTTTTATACTGTGTACAAGTGCATCTCACCATTTTTTAACCAAATATAGAGCAACCAATGGTTTCATTCTACACTTTATGTGATACATACATATTTTTATATTTCCTTTTTCAAGTAAGTCAAGTATAAGAATGTATTTTTGCATGCAACAACATGCACATTCAGGTGCTTGCCAAGAAATGCCGGCAAGAGATGATCAGACTAGGACTAACATACAGGCTGGATTTAAAGGGAATTAAAATCATTTGCATGTATGTACAGGCACCACACCTACACGATGATACGACTGCCATCATGGATAGGTAAACAAATGTATACACAAGGCCAAAAATAATGTAGGAGTAACTCAGTGCTTCAGGGCACAGACTGACTATAATAATAATGTTGAAGACTCACGTGCCATCCCTCTTTAAGCTTTCAAATTGTTGCCCAGAGCAGATAATCAGATTTTAGCTGTCATTTTCCTACTGCGGGCTACCAAATTAAAGCAAAGCTTAATTGAACAAGCTGAAGTTAGAAGATTCTGAGTGCCCCAGTATTAGTAAATCCCCCCCTGTCTGTCTATCTATGGACAACATCAGTACCAACATCTAAACTGTAGTGAGACATGGCTTGAGATTTTGATTTAGTAAGTAATCCTTGAGCTGTAAAGCATACAGTCTATAAAGTCTTGATAATGCTAGTACCCTAAAAAAATCACTTATACATAAAGAATATATAGAATATGTTTCTCAATATTTGCATTGTTTATAGGGGGGTTCCTTTGGCCTTATGCATACTAGTGTCAGGAACTGACTGTTCAGGTTCACAAAGTGAACATTCCCAAACATATCCTACGGGCTTTTATGTACATTTGTATACTAGACATTCAGGAGCTTTTACAAGCTCATAAAATTTGCATTCACGGTCAGTTTTGCAAAGTCGAACGTAGCTGAATGGATGCAAATGCACTTAAACCTGCTTGGTACCATTAATTGGTTATGATACCCTAATTGCATCTGTACCAGTGTGCAAGAGGTGTGCATGAGGCCTTACTGATTTCAGAAGACCAAGAATCCTTTAAAGTAGAACTATAGGAAAAACTTTTTTTTTTTTGGATAGGGTAAGGGAGGGTTATAACCCCTGTTAGATTTTTTTTTTCACCATCTGTGTCCCATTGCAGAAATTTCCTATCACTTCCTGTCCCATAACCAAACAGGAAGTGGGAGGAAATCCCTGCAAAAGGGGAATTCCTTGGGGTCCCCCAGATCGCTAGATCTAGTGTCCCTATTTTAATGATAATGGTAAACAGGACAAATAGAGAGGGTGAATTTCTTTAATGGGGGCATAGACAGCTATAAAAACTGACAAACATTCAAATCCCTCTCCACTCTATCCAAAACGAAAAAAAAAAAAAGTTCTGCCTTTAGTTATACTTTAAGCATACTAAGCATTAGTACATAGGTAACACAACAAACATTGCGTTGGAATCAAAGGTGTCAGTGCATTCAATGTCATTAAGTTTAACAACTGCTAGCTAATCACTTCATCTGAACTTGTTTAGACAAGTCTGAAGTTATTAAGGCTAAACCACAACTGCAGTGCATTTTTGCCCACAGACATGCAAAAGCCTGTAAGCGGCTACACACACATAAATGTCGGCACTCGCACGTACATTCGCATTTAAAATTTTACATTTTGAAAAATATGCCCCTATGCTTGTAACCATAAGGCTTCATGCCCACGGACGTTTTTACAGCCGCGTTTTTGAGCGTTTTTTACAGCTTAAAAACGCCTGTCCATGTTAGTCTATAGCTTCATGCCCACCTAGACATTTTTGAGCTGCAAATAGAATAGACGTTTTCAAGCTGTAAAAAAAACCCAGGACCAGTGCGTTCCTCAGTTTCGGAGTTAGGCAGAAAAAAACGCCCAAAAACGCGCACTAACGCGCGGGTCGCGTTTTTTAGCTCCGACGTTTTTTGTTTTTTTTCTCAAAAAAAAAAAAAAATGTACAATAACATGGACAGGCGTTTTTAAGCTGTAAAAAACGCAGCTGTAAAAATGTCAGTGGGCATGAAGCCTAAGGCTTCATGCCCACTGATGTTTTTACAGCTGCGTTTTTTACAGCTTAAAAACGCCTGTCCATGTTATTGTAAATTAAAAAAAAAACGAAAAAAAAAACGTCGGAGCTAAAAAACGCGACCGCGCGTTAGTGCGCGTTTTTGCGCGTTTTTTAGCTTTTTTTGACGCTCACGTTTTTTTCTGCCTAACTCCGACGCTGAGGAACGCACTGGTCCTGTTTTTATTTTACAGCTTAAAAACGTCTATGCTATTTGCAGCTCAAAAACGTCTAGGTGGGCATGAAGCTATAGACTAACATGGACAGGCGTTTTTAAGCTGTAAAAAACGCTCAAAAACGCGGCTGTAAAAACATCCGTGGGCATGAGGCCTAAAAGTGCTGGACTTATTGTGCATATAGCTGCAGACAGCATTTTTGTAATGTATAGCCTCGTACACACGGTCGGACTTCCATCTGACTTTTCCGTGGATTTTTGTCCGAACTGAGTTGGCCGGGCACACCCATAGCATACACACCACAGGACTTTTCTGCAAACTTTCCTAAAACTTTTTCCAACATCACGTGGGTTATTCTGCTCTTTACCGCCACCCTTTGGTCAACTTCTGCTATTGTTGTTTGATTTTAACATTATTTGTTTTGTCCATCGGACAAAAGTCCGATGGTTTTCTGTACACACGGTCGGACTTTGCTCCATCGGACTTTTGTTGGCCAAAAGTTTGTCCGTTTTCAGACCGAACTTTTGTCCGATGAAAACCAAAAAAGTTTGTCCGATGGAGCTTACACACGGTCTGATTTTTTGTCAAACTTGCTCAAAATGAAGTTTGTTGGCAAAAAGTCAGACCGTGTGTAGCGGGTATGTACTTTCCCAGGTGTAAATTTGAACTTGGCAGAGACATCAGTGATGTGTAATTCCCTGCAGCCCAGTGGGTGGCGCTGTCGCCCTGGGCTGGGGTTGAATCATCGCTGTGTGCTGTGCCTCCTTTTTGTCCTCCCTCGGCAGCGGTATGGTGGGGCGGGGAACCCGCCGTGCTTGCTGGGAGAGGGTATAAAGGGGCCGGCCATCTTTGTCACGGGGTTGGGTGTCCCAAGCACCTTCAGCTTGTGGACGGTGGTTCGTGTCGGTCCTCTGGGTGGCCTAGACCTAGAGGACAATCAGAGGTCGTGTTCCATCCCAGGCACCTTTGGCCTGGGGTGAGGTACTCGGGAGGAGGTCTGGAGCTCAGTGCCCAACACTGAGTTCCGTGAGGGAAGGAGATCCTAGGGAACCCCGGGAGTGGGTACCCGAATCCGGAAGGCGCAATGGACCGGGGGGAGCTCCTCACTTGAAGACCCGGTGCAGCATATTGTCGGTGACAGGTGAGCCTCTCGTCGGAGACCGCCTGGAAGGAAATCCCCCTCGTGCAGAGACCGTAACCCACTTTCAGGAAGGAAAGTGGAGAACTACATTGTGTCTGGGCCTATTCGCATCCACACCTCCTTTTCTGTTCTGTTTCTACCAAGGGAGTTCAACTGATTGTGTTCATTCGAGAAGAATAAAGGAGTGTTGAACTTTAATGGTGTGGGGCTCATTTCCTGACAGACATTGTTCAAGGTGACTCTTGGAGGGAGGATCCAGGTGCACAGCACTGACCCGAAGGTAATACAAGAACGTTGCTTATACCGCACTGACACATGTGGTGGAAGCCAGGCGTGGTGTCCCCGCTCCCTTCCCTCTAACATACCCCTAGACAAGAGAAAGACGAGACGAGAGAAAGAGGGGAGTGAGGAGGGCGCTACACGTGTGTACGGGGCTTAAGTGTAGCGCCCATTCCAAATGGTTGGGACGCTATTCAAATTTAGAGGGGTGTCTGAGCCAGTAGTTGGGCACAGACGGTTGATAATTACATTTAAATTCACCTCTGTCTCAGTTATGGTTTGCCTGGTAGTGATTTCCCTTTTTGCCTGTAGGTGGCATTACCACCTCAGGCACTTGTTGGAACAAGGGCAGATTATGGTACATTGAGTGGCCCCTCTCGGCAGTGGTATAGTGGGAGTGGTCGACCCGCTGTTCCTGCTGGGGGGGGGATACTTAAGGGGCAGACGCCATTGATCAGGGTTCGTTCACGCCCCGCAGCCCTCCTGGCGCGAGGTGTGTGTGTGGTCCTGGTCTCGGGGCCACGTTGGCCCGAGGCTGCATCGCTACTTAGTAGGCCCAGCTAGGCTGGCTGTGGCCTATATCCGGAGAAGGGATCCCAAGCTGCTCATCTAAATGGGGAGAAGGCATCTTAATGAAGGAGACCAGGGGAGGACCTGCCCTGGAGGAGACCGGCACAACACTACTGTCTCGGGTGAGGCCTGGCAACTTTATTAAGGAGGGATCCATTACACTACAAGCCCTGCAGTTTGCTGAATTGGCTTAAAGGCTCTTTAAACTGTACGGCTGGAAGTTTGGGACTTTAAAATCCTGTGGCAGCGGATTCCTGGACTATCCATTGCTCAACTTCAAACAGGTCTGTGGCAGAGACTTTGTACATTTGAACAGGTCTGTGGCAGAGACCTTCTTCACCTTGGGCAGTCTGTGGCAGAGACTGCCCTCTTGCTGATTCGTGTGTCATCCCGGCTGCTAGACCAGGTGAGAGGGGACTATCCGGGTGACCAATGCCCACTCTAGCATTGAGAGTGGTGAGTGACTTTGGACTTCTACCTTTGTCAACTTTTGTGGCGAGTGCCTGAACCTTCCTCTACTCTTCCGTACCTTCTACTTCACAAAGTTATATTGCATGAGAAAAATAAAGCCTAACTGTTTAAGGTTTTACATCTGTGTGGACATTGCATTACTACAGACTTTCCTACCCAGACAACACAGCTGAAGAGGTAACGTGCAAAACCCAAAACTAACCAGCAGCTCCTACGGGGGTAGTGCTACATATGCATATGGACAAAAATATGTTGTAGATGTGGCTCTCGTGTACCACAACAGCCATAATTTACTCTGTACATCCAAACACCTTAAATATGGCCTTGTGAATGAGCCCTTATAACACTGCATACCTTTGGATTTGTTATTAAAGATGAGTTACAGTGTGCGGTTTTATTGACAATATTTATATGTACATGTATTGCTTTATATTTATCTGACTGGGTAGGGTAATCATAGGTCTGTTGCTATCAATTATTGAATGAAACAGCCTGTGGTGAATTAACCCTATGTTTTTAACTGCACTTACCAAAATAATCAAAAGTAGGAATGCACTTTGGCTTGGTTCACACCTATACGTTTGATGCAGCCTCAGTTTGCACAGACACAGCAGCCTATTCACTTGAATGGGCTACTGTACCTGCTGGTAATGCAGGAAAAAGGCCCCTGCACCTGCAAACACACTGGGGGTTATTCACAAAAAGGCAAATCCACTTTGCACTACAAGTGCAAAGTGCACTTCAAATTGCACTGAAAGTGCACTTGGAAGTGCAGTCACTGTAAATCTGAGGGTTAGATCTGAAATGAGGGGAAGCTCTGCTGATTTTATTATCCAATCATGTGCAAGCTAAAAAGATGTTTTTTATTTTCCTTGCATGTCCCCCTCGGATCTACAGCGACTGCACTTCCAAGTGCGCTTTCAAGTGCACTTTGCACTTGTAGTGCAAAGTCGATTTGCCTTTGGTAAATAACCCCCACTGTGTGTTCAGATTCATGGGGTGCAATTAAGAATGAATGGCAGCCCCGCGCATCTGTAAAAGAGCAGCATGTTGTGGCTGGGGTTGGTTGCGGGTGCAGGAACAGGTGCGATTTACGTACAAGTGTGAACCTAGCCTTCAGGTGCTCTAACTTGTAGATTTATAAAACCCTAACTGCCACCTCTGCTTCTCCTTGACCTGTTCCATGCTCAACTGGACATTGGCAGAATTCTGGTGTGTTGGAAAAGCCCAAATCTATCAACCACACTGCTAATGCAAAAAAGCAAAACTGATGTAGTATGTGCAATAATCCAAATCAACAAGTCTTATGCCTATATACTGCAGTAACAAAATAAGACGCCTGATAGTTAGCTAAGGTTACTGCTTTCATGTATTGTCACCTGTATTAATAAATAAAAGTGTATGCCTTCTATCTAAAAGTTGTAAAGCAAAGCATTTTTGAAAGGAGTAAATGAGATAACCATACAAACCTTGTTGTGTTTCTTGCTCATTTGACTTTGGACTGCTTCTTGCTCTGCGGTCAGTTTTTTTAAGTCCTGTGACACTGTTTACGCTTCCGCAACTGGCCCCATTGTGAGCTTTGCCATTGCCATTGTATACAGTCGTACAGTTCCCTATATGGTTTTTGTACAAATTAGATGGAGGGCTGTTCAAACGGTTTTGTCTGTCGATCTGTTTGAGCTTTTTATGTTGGGGCTTGCAGTACTGGTCTTCTCGTGTGATATAACTGGACATCCCAAACAGTGGTATGATTTCTGAATACAAGGAAAAGAAAAGTTATATCATATGTGGATAACAAACAACAAGTGCAACAAAGAAGACACCAAGTGTAATGAATTTTTTTGTTTTGTATTTTATTGAAAGTTTATTGCGGCCGGTACAGATGTGGAAGGTAAGAGCCCATTCACACAGGGGCAACTTTGGATCCGACTTCAAATCGCCCCAGGTCGCCCCTAGTCGCCTCAAGTCGCGCTGTATGAGAAAATCAATGTAAGTGAATGGAGCCGTCTTATTGCACACTACTGCAGTCACTCCGACTTCAAAAAAGGTTCCTGTACTACTTCAATCCGACTTCTAGGCAACTGCTAGTCGACCTGTACCCATTGATTTCAATGGAAGTCGCTCAGAAGTCGGATCCCCTGTCTTAACAGGAGCAACTTTCCAGGAAGAAAACATACATTTCTCAGGCAAACCCCTCCCTCCCCCCTCCCTCCCACAGAGCTGATTCTTGTTTGATTGGCCACTGGAATGTCTCCTGTCCTGCAGGCAACTTGAAGTTGCCTTGTAAGTAGCTCCAGGTCGCGCTGTGATCCATACTCAAGTCGTGTCCAAGTTGCCTACCAAAGTTGCGCTGGAAGTCGTGTTGCCCCTGTGTGAATGGAGTCTAAGGCTGGACCTGGAACGATTGTGTATGGCTGTTTTAATTATGTAGGTGAGAAAAATTGAAATTTGAGTGCCACTGGTAAGAGGTCCAGATACAACTTTATTTCCATAAAAGTCAGAGGGACAGTCCAAAGAGTATCCAACGAGTTTTGGGGGTCCCAAAACACTCTCTTTATCAAGGCTTGACTGAATATGTGAATGAACTAAAAGTGATCTGGACCTTTAATGTTATTTCTTCCAGTGTGATTACATGCAAAGTCTATACCAGCAGCTGATTTGGCAGGACCTTAAGGAGGTACCCCCGTCTCCATTTAAATCTTCTCATTGATCTCTAGTAAACTCTTTATTACTGATTTTTGAATGTTTTATTTATTTGCAATTTATAGTTTATTGTCATCAGCTTTTGGCAAGGCCCTTGGACTTGCTGCTTGCTTTGTCCTGCCTCTCTTCCCCTATATCTATCTTATTATGCTATGCTCCACTAAAGAGCTTTTGCAGTTGCCAGTTTCTTATTTGCTGCAAATGTGCTAGTAGTTTCCAGGGCATCAGTGGACTAACTTAGTCTTAGCTGTCCAGATCAATGCTGTGTATGCAGATGCTACAGCGATGACAGTTGAGTTCTCTGCTCCTGTCACATCTGTTCACACTAGCTACACCGACCCCAATATCCAGCATTCAGGCTGCAATCACGCAGATGGTTCTTAGCAGTAGTAATCTGTAAGACAGACTGGTGCGTACAGGAAGTAATAATGTCCCTTCCATCACCTATGACAAATCCTGAGTGACTTGGAAACCATCTGATGGCATTACAGATTACAGTGATTTAAAGCGTTTCAAAAGTAATTTCTTTTAAACTAAAACAATAAACATGTTATACTTACTTATGGTATTTGATAGACATGCTCCAAACCTCCTCTTCTGGGGTCCCACACTGGCGCTGTCTGCTCTTCCTCTTTTCCATCTGCCCCCATAGAAAACCTATTGGGGCTCGATCACAAGCTGGGGTTTGTGCATCCATAGACACAAAGCATGGCTCGGCCCCACCCACCCCCACTCCTGCCTCACAGCATTTGATGGACAGCAGCAGGAGCCAATGGCTCTGTCAGTAAAGGGAGAAAAAAGAGAAGAGATGCAGCTGTGCACACCATGGAGGTGGGGGGGAGCACAGCAAGTTGTAAAACATTTTTACTGTAAGGCAGGGAATGCTTTAAGGTAAAAAGTGTTTTATCTTTACAACTATTTTAAGGCTGGGTTGACATTATGTGCGGTGCGGGGCACAGCAGGGGGTCCAGTGCATCCCTGTTCACCATTTTAGGTCAGATTTTTGCTTGAATTCAGACCTGAAACAGAGCCAAAGACACACAGGACCCTTGTGCAGTGCGCTCCGTGGCCACCCCGGAGATATGTGAACCGGCTCCATTAACAGCTGGTCACACTTTCCTGTCATGCAAATTGGATGAGGAAAATCTTCTTCCAATTCGCATAACTGTGGACCCAGCCTGAGAAATCACTACCTGCAACAGGTATAAAAAAAATAAAAAAATCACTGTGGTATATTGACTCATCAGAAATGCATTCATACAGACTTGTAAAGCTTTGTTATAGGCCGACTTAAAAAGTTACAACATTTAAGTATTATTATTTTTTTTTTTTTTAATCTGTCAAATGAACATTTCAACCCTTTGGCCACTTTGTTAATAGAAAGTTATTCCTATACATATATTTTCATGACAGAATTCAATTTAAAATGAAGCCATTTACCTTGCTCTCCATAGATTGTGTGGGGAAGATGATGCGGATAGAACTGGGGAGGTATATCCCCATGCCCCGTGACTGGCGGATAAAACGGAGTATGTGAGTTGTGTAGGAAATGCGGATGATGTGCAAGGTATGGAGGTAAATGATGAGATGGAGAGATGGCGGATGGATAGCTGGGAGGGTAACAGTCCGGGGATTGTGGTGTAACCACTACACGTCGAACTCCTGTGCTGTCTTCTATAACCTATAGAAGAAAAATAATCAGGACATATTCACACAAAGAAAAATAAACATTTATTCGCTAAAGAAGAGCAAAATGTAATAACCATGACGAGCTGTAGTAACCTATGGCAAGCAATCAAACATAATCTCTCGCCAAGCAATCAAACATAATCTCATGTGCGAACATACATGTATTTTTAATAGGCGAATTGCTATGCAAATTTTTTATAAATAAATCCCTGAGAGCCGGTTCACACAGGGGCGTCCTGGGATCTGACTTGAAGTCGCCCCAAGTCTTGCGGTTTAGAAAAGTAATGGAAGTGAATGGAGCTGTCTTAATGTACACTACTGCAGTCGCTCTGACTTCAGAAAAAGGTTCCTGTATGATTTCTAGGCGACTTGTACCCATTGATTTCAATGGAAGTTGCCTCCAAGTCAGATCCCCTGTCTTACCTGAAGCAACTTTCCAGGAAGTAAAAATAATTTTCCAGGCAAATCCCTCCCTCCCTCCCACAGAGCTGATTATTGTTTGATTGGCCACTGGAAAGTCGCCTGTCCTGGAGGCAACTTGAAGTTGCCTTGTAAGTTGCCTGAAGTCGCGCTGTGATTCATGCTCAAGTCGTGTCCAAGTTGCCTCCCATAGTCGCGCTGGAAGTCGTGTTGCCCCTTTGTGAACCGGCTCTGATTGTACATGTATTTTTAATGGGTGAATTGCTATGCAAATTTTGTATAAATAAATCCCTGATTGTTAGCAATTTTTGTAATGTTTTAGTTTGAACATAAAGTTTGAATATATATTATATAGGGATATACCATATATAGTTTTCCTTTTAAAATTAAAAAAGGCCACTATTAGTTACTATGACTACAGACAGTTATAGCCCAGGTATGCAAGTTAGGTATTTTGTTTGGAGGGAGTAAAGACATTTTACTTATCTAAATGTTGACCTAATTTTACTGAAAATATTAAAGCATGCTTTAAGGTGCCATCATAACAGAATAGGAATTACAATACTGGCACTTGTTCTGTCAGATCCAATACAGCCTGAAACAGTGATAATAGATTTCTCTGTTACTGTGTTCTGACTTCCCACCTGCAGAGGAGGTGTTGTTTCGTGTCTCTTACAAACACCTAGCCACCCACAGCAATGTCAGGCTGATAATGGGAAACATAGTCATGGCCAACAAGTCTACCAGAGCCTTTCCACACCAGTCATCACATGTAACCATCAGCTGGCCACAAACCAACAGATACTCCCCCCCCCCGATAATGACAGTGGGTAGGTATCTGCTTGCCCTTGCATGAGCAAGCTTCTTCCAGTGCCGACAAGGGCACACAGTACTTTGGATCCTTCAGCCTTATTTGCAGATTGAAGATTGAGATCCACTCCCAAAGAGATTTGCCAACATTTAGAGAATCTCCTTGTGGAGGTATGATTACCTACTCCTGTCTGAGGCACACTATTTCATCCTCTAACAGTTCAGAAATAGCCTAATAATCACAAATGACACTCAGAAGTAATGCTTGTAATTATTAGCCTAAGGCCCCTTTCACACTACTACGACTTCATAGTCGCACGATTTTACCGCGATTTTGCCATGATTCACAGGCTCCCGTGATTTTGCCGTGATTTCAGGCAATGCCTGTGTAACTGGCATCAAAGTCAGACAAAAGTAGTGCAGGGGACTACTTTGAAGTCGGAACGACTTGAAGTCGTACTAATATGAATGGTTGTCATTGGAAATCATGGGGAACAACTTGTCATGCTACTTTGCCAACACAAATCTTGGGACAAGTCGTACAATTGTGAAAGGGGCCTAAGTAGAATTCCAGGCAGAGGTAAAAATACAGTTATGCATTCTTTATAAACCATCAAAATGTACAGTATATAATTTCCAACGTTGAACTTCTATGATTTGCTCCCTTTGGTCTGTTCAATATGCCATTGAAAGTGTTTTGTTGATCCTGCCAGAAATGAAGTGATAACGTTCTGTGCTCTCTGCCTCGGCTGACTGTTAGCAATTATTATTGTTCCCAGTTAATCTCTATGAAATACAGAATACCTATAAGAGGATAAGAGGAACGGTCGAGTTCTTCTATATTCCAAACACAATTCTTTTCCTAGAGGGACAAAGCTGCTCCTCCATAGATGAAGAACAGTGAGTGAACATTATTACAGTAGGACAGGAAGTACTGGCAGGATCAACAATGGGAAACAGAGAAAAAAGCACAAAAAAAAAAGAATACTGCTTAGGTGCAATATGTAAAAATATTGTCCTTGGGTTTAGGTATGCTTTAAATTTATATTTTTCCGCACTTCAGTCTGTTCTGTGTAAATCTCAGAACTTACTGAACAAAATTATATTCAATTCAACCATATATTTAGCTGCTGGTCTAGAGCAGGGTTATTGAATTAAAATTCTAGTAAGTCCAGTCAATAAAATTTTCTGCCAGCAGAGGTCTGATTCGCTTCTTTGATTCTTAATGGCACGTTTTTGTGAGCGCCAAACTAGCTTGGTGCAGCGCAACTTGAGAAAAGGGTCAGCGACCTCTTTTTCTGCGTTCCTGCAAGTAAGACAGCCCAATACAATGAATAGGCTGCCTACAACACAGGTAACAATGATGTAAACCTAGCCTGAGATCCTTCACATCACAATTCCGTTATTACAACAGTGTTCTCAGACCCCCTGTACATCACACCCCCCCCCTTTATATCACAGCCCCCTTCAAATCACAGTTACATCTAGACCCCTTTCCATCAATACATCACAGCCCCCCCTTTACAGCGGTGTCCTCTGCCACCCTTTATATCAGCCTCCTCCTCCTCCACAATCCTGTCCTCACCCCCCTGTATATTCCTATCCTCATCCCCCTTTTTTATATCAGCCCCCTCCTCCTTCACATTCCTGGCCTCACCACTCCCCCCCTTTACTACATTCCTGTCCTCAGCCCCCCCCCCCAGCCTCCCTTATATCACCCTCCTCTTCCCTCACATTGCTGTCTTCAGACCCCCTTCATATCACCCTCCTTCACATTCCTGTGGTCAACCCCCCCTCCTTTGAATCGCCCTACCTCCTTCACATTCCTTTCCTCACCCCCCCTTTACTTTCCTGTACTCAGCTCCCCCACCTTTACAGTATATAAACCCCCTTCTCCAGATTTCTGTCCTTGGCCCCCCTTTACATCACCCTTGGCTTCCCCCACATCCTTTACAGCAGTGACATAGCTCTCTTCCATGTCCTACCTCCACAGGGCAGAAGGCAGGAGGCGTGTCAGTCTAGAGCTGACATCGGAGGCAGGACAGTTCCGGATGGAGGGCAGGAGCTGCACACCTTTTGTTTGTGATTGATTGCTAGCAACCAATCATCTGCTGGTTAACTTGAAAAGTTAACTTGGCAGCTCCCACCCTCCATCTGGAGCTGTCCTGTCTGAGATGTCAGCTCGATGAGGATGACAGCAGTGAGGGCGGCTGAGCGGAAGAGCCAGAATGGCGGGGCCAAGGCCAGTCTGGATAGGACAGTGACTCGGTCCAGATCCGGGCGGCAGTCAGCCATTTAGTGATGTCTGGTCTAAAGTGTTTAGCTTTAAAGACAACACATGCTAATAAATTACAGTACTGGATTCCAATGCCAAGAATCACTTCAGTGCAATGTCTAATGAAGTTTGACATTATTACTATTGGTGGGTGTTTATACCTGTGAGATGTAACCAGGAGGCACATGGATTGGAGGGATGGACCCATTTGGAGACATCATTGGAACTTCTGCAGGACCTAAGAAAAAAAAAGCATTACCATTATATATATATATGAACGCCGTAACACAAACAAGGGATATACATATATATTAAATAAAATGTGATATTATAAAAGCAACATTCATTTTTTTTCAGCTAAAATAAGTACACAAGGAGACTTGGAGACTTAGACCCTTTGCACAATGTGCCCTCGAAAGTGCAGCGTTCACCCCACTGCATGCAGCCTGTCAAAGTCTATAACAGGCTGAAATACGCTGCAGCTGAACAGGGCTGAATGCTCCAATGAGTGTCACTTGCATTTAGGGGACAATGCATTCAGGGATGAATGTCTGGAAGGCAGATGTTCTGTATTACAAGCATTTATGCCTGAACCCATGAGGCCGTAAATGCAAGTACTACTCTGTACAGCGTTCAACCCATCCAGCCACTGGGGGTTATTTACGAAAGGCAAATCCACTTTGCACTACAAGTGCACTTGGAAGTGCAGTTGCTCTAAATCTAAGGGGTAGATCTGAAATGAGGGGAAGCTCTGCTGATTTTGTCATCCAATCATGTGCAAGCAAAAATGATTTTTTTTTTCCTTGCATGTCCACCTCGGATCTACAGTGACTTTACTTCAAAGTGCACTTGCAGTGCACTTGTAAGTGCAGGAGAAATCATCTGGGAAGTATAAACAACTTTTATGCTTCCCAGACCACTTCTTCCTGAGTTTAGATGTTCTAGCTTTAAAGCAGGTTTAGCTGCGTTTAATCACAATTAAATAAGTTTAGCCTCAAATAGAGTGTCTAATCGGATCCCAGACACACAGAATTCTACTTTCTAAACTGACTGTACCACAACGCAGACAAACAATCAGTATGACTGGCACCATTGAGAAATCATTACATGCATTTACTGTATAGGTTTTTAGAAATGTCCTCTAAACACATATAAATGCAAGTTTGTGAATGAGGCCTTAGACTGTCTATAAAAATTCTCTAAGAAAATCACAATCATGCAATATATTTTGGAACAAAATATTCCAGACAGTTGGGAAACATATACACAATTCATACAAGACAAGTATTTAAGACTGATTAGCCAATGCCATTCTCAGAAGCTTTACTAAGCAAGAAATACATTGCATGGATGAACAAGTCCTCAGCCATGATTTTTAAAGCCTTCTTGTGCATTCCAAATGCTTTAAAGCAGAAATAGCAAAAATCACAGGATTGTGGAGCCCCCCTTTTATTTTTTTAAGAAATGAAAGTGATATTAAAAGGATCTTTTTTTTAAAAATAACAAACAAGTCATACTTACATGCTCTGTACACTGGGTTTACACGGAGGATCCCCAATACTCCTCTTCTTGGGTCCTCTGCAGGTGCTCCTGGCCCCTCCTCCTTCTGAGTGCCCCAGAGCAAGCGGCTTGCTCTGGAGGCACACAAGCAGGCTCGCTCTCGAGCAGCTGCTCTGCGTGTCCATTCACACACAGAGCCACGGCTCAGCCCTGCCCCTTTTTGGCTTCATTGGCTCACTGTCTGTGATTGACAGCAGCAGGAGCCAATGGCTCTCGTGCACAACGGTGGCTCACGATGGGGCTTTGGTGAATATTGGGGGGCTTGTCAGTAGGGCAGTGGACAGTGTCCGTAGGGCAGAGGTTGGTGTCAGTAGGGCAGTGGAGGGTGTCAGTAGGGCAAAGGTTGGTGTCATTAGGGCAGTGAACTCTGTCAGTCAGTAAAGCAGTGGACTGTGTCAATCAGTAGAACAGTGGACCTTGTTAGTAAAGCAGTGGATGGTGTAATTAAGGCAGAGGATGGTGTCAGTAGAGCAGTGGATGGTGTCAGTAAAGCAGCAGATGGAATTGGTATTTTTTTTTATGTTAGTGTTTATTTCTGTAGCGGGTGGTCATATTTAAGGGAGGCATCTGAGTGGTACCAGACTCAGATGCAACAATTATTAGGATTCCTGGACCAATTTATGCCAGTGGAGGATATCAATGGTGTCTAGTTCCCTGTGGCCTATAGGTGGCGCTGTTGCCATAGGCCGGGGTTGAATTGCCATAGGAGGGCTGCACCCTTTGTGTCCTCTCGCGGCAGTAGTACAGTGGGGCGGGGAACCTGCTGTGCATGCTGGGAGAGAGTATAAAGGGGGCAGACATTTTTCGCTCGGGGTCCACTCCCAGGCACCTTCAGCCTGGGGGTGCGTGATGGTGGTCTCCGGGTGCCCTAGGCCCGGGGACGGAGTTGCAGTTCCACCCCAGACACCTTTGGTCTGGGGTGAGGTACTCTCTGGAGGCCTGGGGCTCCTAGGGTGTCCTCCGGTGTGGACACCCGAATATGGGACGAGGAGGCCAGGGAGGTGACCCTTCCGAAGACCCAGTGCAGCATTTGCTGGTGATGGCGGGGCCTCTGGTAACGGTCCGGGTGGATGTCCTCTCTCTGACAGGGGCCATTGCTCATAGAAGGTAGTCCATGTTCTCATGGTCTGTGGCAGGGACCCATCGTGAATCAGGTCGGTGGCAGAGACCCAACACCCAGGTCTGTGGCAGAGGCCTTATTCATCTGATCTGTGGCAGAGACCCCCTCACGGTCAGTGGCAGCGACTGTGCGCCAAGCCTGTTCGTGCTATAATGGAACAGGAGAAAACCCAAGTTCAAGTTTGTGCCTGGACCTCCTCCCCACTGTGTTCTGAACTGTTCTATGTCTGACCAATCACTCTCAAAGGACTATTTATTGCTCTGAAGAATAAATAAATGTTGGACTTTCAGTGGTGTGGAACTTGACTTTGTGGGAGTTAAAGGGTCCTACCTCCACCTGCGTGGAGGGTGGGAATTATCCTCAAGGGAAGTTTTGGCTCTGGACGGGGACACAGGCACGAAGGTAAAAGGTTTTAGCTCACACCTCTGCACACAAGAGGATACAAGCTGGTGGTGCGCCACACTCTCCTCCCTGGTCCCCTAGACGAGAGCCATTGATCGAGAAGAGAAGGAGGGAGTGAGAGGTGAGGTCGCTACATTATTCTTTTACAATTCAAATTTTTATATTTTATTATATATATATATTTTTTTTTAACAGCCCTGTTGGGGGCTTTGGTGAGACAAAGAAAGTAGATTGAGAACCATGTCTTTAATGTCCATCTCTGCAACCTCAGCTGCACAGAATGAATGAACAGGAAGAGCTCTGCACACAGTCTCACAGTTCATTCACAAACTGAAGGGGGAAGGAAGAGGAGGGGAAGACGGCAGCCATGTTGGGAGGTGGGGGGGAGCACACAGAGGGGCCCAAGCAGCAGCATTTAGGGAACCAATCCTCTGTAGTTCCAAAGACAGGAGGGGCAGCAGCATTTAATGGAACCAATCCTCTGTAGTTCCCCCCTCCAGCAGCTGAAATGAGTTAGAGTGAGTTCAATATAAAAAATAGAAACGTTTTGGAGATAATTCTGGCTGAATCATTTTACGATTTAGGATTTAGGATGTCAGGAAGTGATTGCTCAAAACCACAGGGGCTAATCAAGATTACCACATGGTATTTGATTTACATTCAGGATTCAGTGCGATGCGATTTTCAGCCCATTTATATAAATTGCAACGGATGGCACCAAAAGTAGCATATGCTCTACTTTTAAAAACTCACTGCAACCGTGTCGCATGGCACTATGATACCATGCAATCAGGTGCAGGCAAACCTGCACTGCGTTTGCAATCTGCTTTTGGGGTTTCAATAGGAGTCTATTAATACCTGCAGCAGATCACACACCCAGTGCATTTGGAAAGCGGCGTGGGAATTGTGCATGGAATGCTCATTTCCCACACTGCATTCTGGTGTGAACGGACACTCAGTAAATACAGGCAAAATCTGCTGCACAGGTTGTCTAGAGTTTATATCTCTTTCAATGTGATGTTGTCAAATATATTTGTCTGTGAATGGATGTCCTAATCATCTCCAATGAACAGATTGCCCATTGAATATAACAGGAGTTCTCCACATCCCTATAACGAATACAAATCAACTAATTACCAGTAAGCTAGATGTAAACAGTGATGCAAACTTAAAAAAAAAAAAAAAAGCCAGCAACAACCCAGCAGATCAATATCAAAAAAGTTGAAAAAGGAGCAAATTATCGAATTTATATAGGCACTCATTTTTAGTTGTCTTGGATTTCAGCAGCACACAAGGTCTAAAACTAAGCCACATACCATTATAGCTGGGCCTCACTATCCCTGTTGAACTTCAGTATACACTATGGAGCATGCAACAGGAGAAGTAACACTCTGGCCAGAAAGCGAGAGGCAGGGACATCCAGTGAGGTGGCCTCCAATCTGATGTCCCCAGAGCACAACCCCAATTCCCAAAAAGTTTGGGCGCTGTCAAAAATCGACAATTTTTTTTTTATAGCTTTGAATTTGATGGCAGCAACATGTCTCAAAAAAGTTGGGACAGTGCAACAAGTTGTGCTAATAAGGAAGATTAGCTTCATTGGCAACATGTCACTAACATTAATAGGTATAAAATGAGCATCATAGAGAGTTAGAAAAGTAAAGATGGGCAGAGGTTCAGCAATCTGTGAAATTACCTAATTTTTTTCTTAAAATGGTAAGTTTTCTCAGCTTAAAGCGGAAGTAAACCCCAATTATAAAACTGTTTCATTTCCGGCACGTGCCGGAAATATAACACTCCCATTGGCTGTGCTCTTAACCAAACTGTCAAACCATCCAATGGCTGGTGTCATAACTGATCACATGTTCAGCAACATGGCAGTTGTAGATTAAACAGAGGCAAAGATGGCAGCTTCCTTGGCTGAAAACGATAGGGGGGTTTACTTACACTTTAACCACTTGACGACCGCTCACTGTATATATACGTCATTTTTTTGAAGAGGGATATCTCGGTAACGGCAGCAGCTGCTGCCACAACCGAGATATCTATCTCTTCAGTGAGCGGTCGTGTTTACGATAATGGTGGTCTCCGCAGCGGATTCGCCGCGAGATCACCGTTATCGGCGGCGGGAGAGGGTCCCCCCCTCCCGCCGCTCTCCCGCGCCCTCCGCCGCTTACCGGAGCCGTCGGTAGCGGCGGAGGCGATTGGGTCCTTCTCCCTCTGTGGTATGGATAAGAGTGAGGGCAAGATGGCCCCCACCCATCTCCATACCATAGCAGGGCGGAGCTGACGTCAAAACGTCAGCTCCGCCCATACGTGTTAAAGGAACATTTTTTTTTGTCATTTTTTCAAATGACATATTTTTTTTTTTTTATTGCATTTTAGTGTAAATATGAGATCTGAGGTCTTTTTGACCCCAGATCTCATATTTAAGAGGACCTGTCATGCTTTTTTCTATTACAAGGGATGTTTACATTCCTTGTAATAGGAATAAAAGTGATCCACTTTATTTATTTTTTTAAAACAGTGTAAAAATAAATAGAATCCAGTAAAATAAATAAGAAAACATCCCGACGAGCTCGCGCGCAGAAGCGAACGCATACGAAAACGGTGTTCAAACCACACATGTGAGGTATCCCCGCAATCGTTAGAGTGAGAGCAATAATTCTAGCCCTAGACTTCCTCTGTAACTCAAAAGATGCAACCTGTAGAATTTTTTAAACGTCGCCTATGGAGATTTTTAAGGGTAAAAGTTTGACGCCATTCCATGAGCGGGCGCAGTTTTGAAGTGTGACATGTTGGGTATCAATTTACTCGGCGTAACATTATCTTTCACAATATAAAAAAAAATTGGGCTAACTTTACTGTTGTCTTATTTTTTAATTTAAAAAAGTGTTTTTTTTCCAAACAAAGTGTGCTTGTAAGACCGCTGCGCAAATACGATGTGACAAAAAGTATTGCAATGACCACTAATATATTCTCTAGTATGTTAGAAAAAAAACAATATATATATAATGTTTGAGGGTTCTAAGTAATTTTCTAGCAAAAAAAAAAATGTTTTAAACTTGTAAACACCAAATTTGAAGAACAGGCAAGGTCCTTAAGTGGTTAAACATGTGATATGTTTTCTATTTTCTATTGTGCATAAAATATAGGTTTATGAGATTGGCAAATCATTGCATTCTGTTTTTATGTAACTTTTACACAGCATCCCAGCTTTTTTGAAACTGGGGTTGTAAGATGAACTTGCACCAAAAATTTTGACTGACCAAATTTATAGCAAGCCTTTACAGCAAGGTGCACATGAAAGGACAATGTGCACAGCAAACAAAACAAAATGTATTTTCCAACACATTTACCAGCTAGCCAGCAAAAAATTCAATAAAAATTAAACTGCCTACCAATTTGCATTCCTCACTCTAATCCAACAAAAACAACTTAGATGTCAGTTCTAGGTATAGACACTGGGACAATATTCAACATATTACTGCATTGCTATGGATTCAAACTTGACAGTTGAACTCTACTCCTGCATAATAGCATGAGCCTTCACAATGGCAAATACATGGAGAAAGCATGCATCATAAATTTAGCTCTACAGAAGCTAAACATATCTGAAAAAGAACATGATGGCCTTTATAGTGCAACAAGGGCTCTTCCTACCAGGCACAGTGAGACAGGTTACTTAGTGACCCCCAAATGAGACATATTCTTGGAGACACCAATTCTGGATAATGCAGCACATTCTGTTACCTCTCTTGTGTGTGTTTATTGCAGCATTCACCTGTCCTATCACTTGTGCCAGACCAACTGTCATATCTTATGCTGGAACCCTGGCCATGAGGCCTACAGAACCAATAGGTCAACAGATGATAGCCTCCTGGACATCAGAGAAGTCCTTGCAGCCTGCCCATTTGCAGAACACAGCATAGAGGGCAACTAATGACTAGCCTATATATACAAGTACAGTGGAACCTCGGTTTAAGAGTAAATTGGTTTAAGAGCAATTTGATTTCCGAGCAATTTTTTAAAAACAATTCTGACTCGGTTTGCGAGTGTTGACTTGCACGTCGAGCAGAATTCAAGCTAAATAGGCCTGCAGTACCACATTTGGCCTGAGGTACGGGGGCACAGGAGCCGAGCAGAGCCTAAATAGACCTGCAGTACCGCATTTGGCCTGAGGTTCGGGGGCGCAGGAGCCAAGCACAGCGAAACAGCGACGATCGCCGCCGTTCGGCAATGCTCGGAAAGACACGGAAATACTCAGTTTCCGTGCCTTTCCGTTGTTTGCCGAGGTCAGCCAAAGTGCCCTCGGGCCTTTTTGGACGTTTCCGAGGCTCTCCGGCGCCCCCCACCTCTGGCTGCATTGGGTCTTGCATCCCATTGAAGTCAATGCGGAACAAGTTATTTTCGTTTCCATTGACTTTAATGGGAAAACTCACTTTGATATGCGAGAGATTACGAGCATACTC
This sequence comes from Rana muscosa, assembly GCA_029206835.1. Classification (NCBI taxonomy): domain Eukaryota; kingdom Metazoa; phylum Chordata; class Amphibia; order Anura; family Ranidae; genus Rana; species Rana muscosa. The sequence goes on from CM055122.1 coordinate 701,177,360, forward strand.
CTGGAACGGATTATGCTCGTAATCCGAGGTTCAACTGTATATATTATTGTTATATCAGACCCACTACAATTTCAGCATACATTTTCCAAATGGGGATTTAGATTTTACAAAAAAATCCAGATTATTCTATTATGATCACTTGGCATATGCTTTTACATGAATGAGAAAATAACTATAACATACTCTTGCTAATTCAAAATAGTTCTAAAGGACAGATTTTTGGGGGTTGTTCCCTTAAAGTGGAATCCAGTGAAATTCTAACTAAGTCTAAACCTACTCCCTGTAAAAGAAAAGATGCCTATACCTATTCTGAAGCTGTGCTGTTCCGGTCACATGATCACATCCCAGAGCCGGCTTCAGTGCAGAGGACAGGCAGTGACAACAGCTGCAGAGCCTGGGCGATGATGTCACCCATAGGCTCACTATGGGGTATTCGTTGTCGGCTGTCCCTCCTCTAAACTGAATTTGGCGCTAGGACATGATCATGTGACTGGAGCGACTTCCCAATAGGTACGTTTAGACATCTTTTATTTTACAGGGTAGATAGAATAGTCTTAGAATGGGGGTGGGAGTAGGTTTAGGCTTCATTAAAATTTGACTGGAATTCCACTTTTAAAAACTACCTGCTTAATTCAGGCAAGCATTTGCACCAGTGATGGTAAAATTACCAACACGTGCAGCGAATTCAGGTAGCTCTTACTAATGCCCCTTTCAAAACCTGTTGCTTTTTTTTTTTCAAACAATGTTCTTTTGACGAGATATGGAAACTTCGGATAGATTAATTGTCGAACTGTTTATGATCAATTTTCTATTACCTACATATAGTGTACCCCCCCCCCCCCCTTTATATATATATATATATATATATATATAATTTTTTTTTCCCAATTGTTCTTTTTTTGTTTTCTTTCTTTTTTTCTTTCTTTTTTTCATTCCTTTTTAGAGATGTCTCTCTCGAAGTTAAATTCTATTGAGTTAAATCCTTTGTAGCAGTCATTTAGTTACACTCTGTATGTGTAATATTTGTGATTATTTTTGACCATTTTTGACTATCTTATATTTATATGACTGTAATTCTTCTTTTCTATTTGATATATCAATAAAAACGATTGAAACAAAACCTGTTGCTATGGTAGCTACATATCCAATTACTGACAGTTGCCATATTAAGAAACTGGCGGTAATCAAGACCAACTCTGAGCTGGCGTACTAAACTGTACCAGACCACAGGGGAACCGTACACGGGACCAGTTCTTCCAAGTGATCATGGGCATAGTATGCTTAAACGTTCCTGGGCATAGCTTAGAGCACTCACACTACACAAACGAACTGGACCAAGAGGGTGGCATGATAAAAACTGCTAGTATTAGTGCAAGAGTAATTTGGGTACACAGGCTGAATATCGGCTTAAATCAGCCGGTATAGTAGAAACCGGGCCGCCATTTGACCCAAATGCACAGCTCCCTGTCTGAAAGAGCTGTTGAGCTGTTTTAAAACGTTTTTACAGTATGTGAAATTATATATTCAGGATCCAGAGAGTCAATCTTGCATACAGCGTAGATCCAGACATCCATATATTTGCCTGATAAGAAGTAAAGAGGGAAAGGGCTCTTGAGCACACAAGAGAGACTGTCCTTCTAAAGGAAAGACAGATGATAGGCCCTGCTTAGACTTGGTAAAGCATTGTGCATACTGCCTACTTTTGTTGCGTTTCACTGAGCTTCTTTCTCAAGTTAAACTTCTCACACATAACTAACAGGGAAGCTTTTAGACCAAGAGAAATGTATTTCCCTTTCTCCAGTCAGAGTAAAGAGCACAAGAGGAGCCATTCAATGCATGATAGTGTGCCTCACAGAGATTGCAATATGTTCTCAGTTGGCAAACACAGCTCTGTTTGGACAGTTTGTCCAGCCATCCACTCAGCAAACATCAGGATTCCCATTAGAGCAGAGAAAGAAGCAGCAGACTGTGTGCATTCACACATCATGGCAGGATTCAGACACAAATCTCCTTGTCTCCAACTTGCTCTTATTGTGCATTCTTCTCCCTTTCTCCAGGCACTGGCATCATTCTAAAACTGCGCAAAGACAGCTATGTATTCAACATTTTTGGGCAGATAGACTGTCACCATTTACAAACGCACCATGCCATTTTTTTTTTTTTAAATAGGCAACCTGAACAATTCACTGTAAATTTGGCATATTGGGCGAATCTTTTTAGTCGAGGAAGAATTATATTTCTTTTTAAAGAAAAAGGAAAGAAACTCCCAGTGGCTTGTGCGCAGCTTGAATGATGTATTGACTCATGATAAAAGTATTAGATAATTTTATTATACATGGATATCGAATTTACAAATTCATTAGAAAAGTACAAGTAAAAAAGAGGGATTGGGGAATGGATCCAATTACATAGAAGGGAACAACAATAAGAGCTCTGGTGTACAAATTATAACAGTATTACAGTCATGTGTCACAATAACCATATACAGGTTACCACTATGGGTTGGCATGTATATGGATCACTGACGTGTTTCGATCTTTAATAATGTGATGATCTTCCTCAGGGGGTATCATGTAGACATCTTGCGTGAAATACCATATGTGCTAAACTAGAGTATATAAAAACATGGTGGATAATTTCTCCATGAGGACCAACCAGCAAGAAGAAGCAAAGAACCCAGGATCTGCCTTTTTATAGGCTATTTTCAAAAGTGTTTATGTGTGTATCATTTCCCTGCTACTTAGTTGCAGTCTCCTTCTAACAGTGCATATCATCAAGGATCTGGTCTGTAAGAAAATTCAGTCCAAATGTCTATCCTTTTATTGGGGATCACTGAAAGATGTCCTGTTTAGCTGCATGGGTCCTGTCTATGTTGCAGTCTGCTTGTCCAAATGGAATTTTTTTATTAAAGATCGAAACGCGTCAGTGATCCATATACATGCCAACCCATAGTGGTGACCTGTATATGGTTATTGTGACACATGACTGTAATACCGGTATAATTTGTACACCAGAGCTCTTATTGTTGTTCCCTTCTATGTAATTGGATCCATTCCCCAATCCCTCTTTTTTACTTGTACTTTTCTAATGAATTTGTAAATTCGATATCCATGTATAATAAAATTATCTAATACTTTTATCATGAGTCAATACATCATTCAAGCTGTGCACAAGCCACTGGGAGTTTCTTTCCTTTTTCTTTAAACATACAATTTGGCTAGCAGCATAGTCCACATACTAGAAGGTGGGTACCCCACTTTTTTGAATTATATTTCTGAAACTCAGTTGCTGAATCACAGTAGATGTAAACTATAGCTGAATCACATTCAGAGGTCGATTTACTAAAGGCAAATAGACTGTTGTAAGGGAAGTTGAAATTTACAGGGGGATTATGCACAGAGCTTAGTGAATGCAGTGAACTGTTGCTTTGCAAAGAATACTCAATCACATCCAAGGAAATTAGAAAAAAAAATTATTTTTTTTGCTTGAACACAAATAGAAGATGGAAGTCAGCAGATCTTCACTTTATTCACTAAGCTCTGGGGAAAAGTCTCTGGCAAAGTGCAACATCTCTAGCAATGTGAACAGTCTATTTGACTCTGGCAATTCAACCCCTTATTTTGCTAAAGCTCTGTGTATCATAAACAATTGTCACAAAAAAAAAAAAATTTTTTTTTTTCGGCCCAAGTTGTATATAAGTGCTGTTGATCTCCTGCAGCCATTTCACATCTACATGCATGCACTTCAACTGTTGTTAGAATTTTTCAAACAATATTTTCACTAAAACCACACTAAAATCATTGGACACAAGCACAACATAACTTACAAAATTCCTGCTAAATCTTTTTATTTTATTCTTTTACAATTTTCCAAAAAATTATGACAAAAAATTACAACTTCAAAAAAAAACACCATGCCTCTTACTAAATACCTTGAACTGTTTACCTTCCAAAAAGGGGTCATTTGGGGGTTATTTGTACTGTTCCGACATTTTTGGACCTCAAGAAATTAGGCCATCAGTACATCAGGATTGATCGATTTTCAGATATATATATACCATAGTTTGTGGACTCTATAACTTTCCTACAGACTAAATAATATACAGTACACTGATTTGGGTTATTGTTCCCAAAGAAGTGTAAGGAATACATTTTGGCCTAAACTTATGAAGAACAATTATTTATTTGCAAAATTTTATAACAGAAATGAAGAAAAACGCATTATTGTTTCCAAAATTTTCAGTCTTTTTTTCTTTTATTTAGCAAAAAATAAAAAACTGTGGTGAGTAAATACCACCAAAAGAAAGCTCTAGATGTGTGAACAAAATACAGTGTTGCATAACCGCGCAATTGTCATTAAAAGTGCGACATCGCTAAAAGCTGAAAATTGGCCTGGGCAGGAAGGGGTTAAAGGTACCTGGTTTTGAAAGGGTTAACCCTCACCACTCTATCCAGAATAACAAAAAGTTTTGTCTATACTTTTTAGGTAGGTAGGTCTACAGACAATTATGATTTGGTTACCAGTTCATGCAAGATCAAACTGCCCACAGCTTGCGAACACAACACTAATGCCCCGTACACACGATCAGTTTTCCTGTCGGAAAAAGTCTGATGAGAGCCTTTGGTCGGGAATCCCGACCATGTGTATGCTCCATCTGACTTTTTCCAACAGGAAAACGGACAAAAAAACGGCCGGAAAAAGATAGAGAGCTGGTTCTCTTTTTTCCCGTCGGGATTCCCGACCGACTTTTTCCCGTCGGAAATCCCGACCGTGTGTACGGGGCATAAGGCAAACTGTGAATGCATGTGCAAATGGTGAGGGGTGTAAAAAGAATTACACAGACATCCCTGGGGTCAGTTTTTCTCGGATAAAAACAGCAATTCACCAGGAAAGTTCAAGTGTAGAAACGCTCAAATCCACCTAAGGTTGTTACCTGGGGCCAACGCATATGAACATTTCCTTTGTAAAATATACATAGACACCTCCCCAGAAGATGACCCACAGAATAGCATCATCAACAAATTCTTGGATTCGAACAAAACAGTTTTGCAGAAATCTAACTTTTATTTTGAGCTTTGAATGGAAGTAAACTGCTGACCTTATTCTGACAATAATTGACATGTGTTTTAGTTCCATGGATATAAAAGTAAAGTGAGCCAGAAGAGCCCCTTTAGCAGTCTAAATGGCCACACTTTAGCTATATTGTATCCATTAAAATAGTAAAAAGCTACAACTGTATATATGCTAGATCTCAAACCAGGATAAGGTCACATAGTAACTAACAAACCTAGAATCCTCAAAATAGGGGGAAATAAAGCAAGCAAAAAAATTAACATTCAATGTTTTTCTAATTGGTATAAAACCTCCTATGGTTGAAATTAAACCTAGGTAAATGAGAGGATCCAAAACCATTAAGATACATTTGCTGCCTTCAGAAATCTGGCAACGCTGTTCTTATTACATCATATTTCAAGTAGGACACGGCCCATGAACATGTAAATATTACACATTTTGCAGCCCACCCATGAAAAGCCTAGAAAAGCGGATCTTGGCAACAAAATTCTCCAGCTGTGCTTGATCATGGAAGTCCCAGCTGGCTTGCGAAGTTAATGTTGGGAGTTGTAGTCTTACAATGGGTGGAAAGCAAAATCAAGATTAACTATTGTATTGTGATTGTACTGTCTTCCCTGATGTTGTAAAGCGCTGCGCAAACTATTGGCGCTATATAAATCCTGTATAATAATAATAATAACTAGGGCATATGAAAGTGAAGCTGTTTCTTTCCATCGTTGTGGCAGTAATGCTCTTGTGGCTTTCCATCCTTTGGCAACACCTGGCACATCTGGTGGGTTGTTACAGCAGTCCCAATCTTACAGAAGAAAACAGCAGCATTTGATTTCTCTGTTATTGGAAATTAGTCAAACTCCCTAAGCTGGTAGCAAAAGTCAAAGGACACAAAATCCCACTGATAAAGCTTCATATCGGGTGTATATGTTAGAAATCATCCATCTACTTTTAAAAAGGTTAGAGGAAAAAACACCTATATTGTGCACCATATCCAAATAATAGTCGCTCTGACTCTCAGAAGTAAAGGCTACACGGTTCGAATTTCGAAAGAATTTTCTTTCGAAAATCGTATCAAAATTTTTTCGTAGGAATTTCGCACCGTTAGTGGGCTGCAGCAAAAGCCGATTTTCGTGCGGCAATCAAATTAGAGGAATCCGACATGTTGGTAATTTTTTTTAAAACAAACGATTTTCTAATCAATGATGGGAGAATCGTGCGAGAAATGTAATAGAAAAAAAAATACGCATATGCAAGAACAGAATATTCCCGGAGGGAAAAGAACATTCCCGGTCGAATTTCGAAAATCAATGGTGGCATCATCGGATCACAAAAAAAGAGAACTTTCTGATTTTGAAAAGAAAATTTGTTTGAAATTCGAACGTGTATGGCCTGCTTAAGTCAACTGTATCTAGGAACCACAAGAAATGTTAAAAAGATAATAGCAGCCAAAAAAAAAAAAGAAAAATTCCACATAGCAACGAAGGCTACCAAAAAAGCTAGACTTTTTGAACAAAGATGAAGAAAAGGTGTACAAACTCTTAGGACATTAGCAAAAAACTGGACATGCTGGGTGGAGAAGGGTTTAAACATGGAGCAAAATAATCTGACTGTTTCTGAATTCCTATATCCCTCAATGGATGAGCAAGAACAGTAACTAGTTCTACTATAAAGGAACATTATGGGGTTGATTTACTAAAACTGGAGAGTGCAAAATCTGGTGGAGCTCTGCATAGAAACCAATCGGCTTCCAGGTTTTTTTGTCAAAGCTTAATTGAACAAGCTGAAGTTAGGAGCTAATTGGCTACCATGCACAGCTGCACCAGATATTGCTCTCTCCAGTTTTAGTAAATCAACCCCATTGCCATGAGAGATTATTCGAGGCTGCCATTACTGAACTTACTGATCCCTATTCTTCAAAAGTAGTCCATACACACCCACTACTTAACCACTTGCCAACCGGCTCGCGCCGATATACTTTGGCAGAATGGCACGGCTGTGCAAAGCAACGTACCTGTACCTCGCATTTAAATCGTGGCATAGTGGGCGCACGCCGCCGGTGCCCGCTGCGTGCTCTGTGAGTGTGCCCACGGGTCCCGCGGACTCGATGTCCGCCGGGGTGCCCGCGATCGTGTCACGGAGTGGCAGAACGGGGAGATGCCTATGTAAACAAGGCATTTCCCTGTTCTGCCTAGTGACATGACAGGGATCTACTGCTCCCAGTCATCGGGAGCAGTGATCTCTGTCAGGTCCTAGTGAGACCCCCCCCAGTTAGAATCACTCCCTAGGACACACTTAACCCCTTAATCGCCCCCTAGTGTTTAACCCCTTCCCTGCCAGTGTCATTTACGCAGTAATCAGTGCATTTTTATAGCACTGATCGCTGTATAAATGACAATGGTACCAAAATAGTGTCAAAAGTGTCCGATGTGTCCGCCATAATGTCGCAGTCACGATAAAAATCACAGATCGCCGCAATTACTAATAAAAAAAAATTAATAATAAAAATGCCATAAAACTATCCCCTATTTTGTAGACGCTATAACTTTTGCGCAAACCAATCAATATACGCTTATTGTGATTTTTTTTACCAAAAATATGTAGAAGAATACATATCGGCCTAAACTGAAATTAGTTTTTTTATATATTTTTTGGGGATATTTATCATAGCAAAAAGTAAAAAATATTGCTTTTTTTTTCAAAATTGTCGCTCTATTTTTGTTTATATCGCAAAAAATAAAAACCGCAGAGGTGATCAAATACCACCAAAGGAAAGCTCTATTTCTGGGGGAAAAAAAACATAAATTTTGTTTGGGTGCAAGGTCGCACGACCGCACAATTGTCAGTTAAAAGAACGCAGTGCCGAATCGCAAAAAGTGCTTTGGTCAGGAAGGGGATAAATTCTTCCAGGGCTGCAGTGGTTAAAGGTCCCATAATCCATTTTTCATGAAATTATTTTTTACTGTGTATTCTACCTCCTTGTAAGGTCCTTCATGAGCTACCAATTCTTTCCATTTTAGCTTCCGTTTGATTTGTTAAACATGAGTAGTGCACATTAGTTGCAGTCAGTGGCCTGCTCTATGCACACTACAAATCCCATAGTCCATAATCCATACCCCACAGTCCATCTCGGGAGCAACAGGAGAGGTTGGCTACATTCCTACATGAACAAATGTAGCAACCCTCTAACAGGGAGTCAGAGAAAAACAGAAACAAAAAATAAATTTGCTACTTATTGAGTGAAGAATACATACTTGAATAGAATTTACCGTAATTTTTTCAACTAGAGTTTAGTGTCACTTTAAAGTGGACATGTGCTTTGCACATACAGGGTACATACAGGGCAGGTTCACTTCAAAGCCTGGCCTCCCAGCAGCATATACTTCACATTTCCTTTCCTCTCCCACTGTTCTGTCTACTCCTAGGTAGTAATCGGCAAATCTGTATGGGTTCAATACATTGAAGGTTTGGTAAATCTGGTCCAGTGTCTATAGGGGGTCAATTCTGCTGTTAAATTCTGTCCATTTTTGCGCCTAATAGGCAAACTGTTGTCAAAAGAGGGCGTGGGAAGCTGGAAACTGCCATAGGGGACATTTAACAAAGAAGAAAAAATGTTTTATAAATACCGCATTTATTGGCATATAACACGCACAGACGTATAACACGCACCCTAACTTTAAGAGGGAAGTTTCAGGAAAAAAAACTTTCCACAGCCCCCTGCGTATAACACGCAGGCATAGTTTACCCTCTATTTTCAGGGTAAAAAAGTGAGTGTTATACACCAATAAATACTGTACTGTAATATGACTGGAAAAACACCAACCCTAAGAAATACATGTTTAAGAGATGCATTTAAGCAGTATGTGGAGTTGCAGAACAGTACGTCCCTTATGGACAATGTCAGCAAAATCGTATTCCAGCATCGTATATTGTGGATGTGTAATTGATTTTTTCATTTAGCTTGGTCTAACTACAGCAGTACCCTAATCTGATTTATTTCAGCCTGAAAAAGGACTTTTTAGTTTTGTCTGCGACACCTGATTTTTTTATCCAGCGGTAAAAGGCCTGAATTGACCAGAGGAAGTAAAAGCCACAACAGATATAAAAACTATAGGAAAGCTGTTTCTTTAAAAAAAATAAAGCTAAAGCTATCAACTTTGTACAAACTGGCTAGTGGCACAACAGTTTAATAGTATTGTTTGGGAGCTTTTTTTTTCATATTATTATGAACTGCATTTCCTTTAAAGAGGAAGTAAACCCTCCACACATTTTTTTGGTAAACATACCCCTGCAAGAGAAAGGCATAATGAGCAAGTATGCATAGCACTTACCTGAAATCTAAGCCCCCGAAGTCCTCCTCGTTCCCCTCCGCCGCCACCGCCATCTTGCCTCGATGTCCGGTCACTGATGTCAGTGTATCGCCGCTCCGGCGCTGTGATTGGGCGGAGCGGCGATAACGTCACACGCATGCGCACTCGGGCCGGCAAGATCCCATTCAGAAAACCGTCCGGCCCGCTAGTGTGCATGCGCGTGACGTCATCGGCACTGTTTTTATAGTAAATATCTCCTTAACCGTGTAGGTTAAGGAGATATTTCATGCACCTACAGGTAAGCCTTAATCTAGGCTTACCTGTAGGTGCATGTTGTCAAAGTGGGTTTACAACCACTTTAAAGTGGTTCAAAAGGTGAAAGTTTTTTTACCTTCATGCATTCTATGCATGAAGGTAAAAAACCTTCTGTGTGCAGCAGCCCCCCAAATACTTAACTGAGCCACATCGTGATCCAGCAACGTGTACGTGAGTCTCGGTTCTCGGGGGGGGCTCTCCCTTCTCATTGGCTGAGACAAGAGTGGGAGAGAGAGGTGGGGGCGTCGAGCCGCGGCTCTGTTTGAATCGACACACAGAGCCATCATAGCAAGCTTTTTGTTCTGGGGGCACTTGGCAGGAGGGTGTAGCCAGGAGTGTGAGCGGGGTACCCAAGAAGAGGAGGATCGGGCTGCTCTGTGCAACACTTTTGCACTGAGGAGGTAAGTATAACACATTTGTGCTTTTTTTTAAACTTGACTTTAATATCACTTTAAAAGTTTCCCAAAATGTCAAAATAGGGTGCACAAAATGACTTCAAATCCAAAACCGTACATTCTATGTACCCTTTGTGCCCCTTCCCATTCTCATGTTCCCAATCATTTCCAAAATATTCAAAATATAGTTTTTGTGTATGTGTTTGGTAGAAATTGCCTAGGATCTTTGTAGAATCTATACAGACCCTTATAAAAATGTATAAAAAAAGTAGAACTTTACTAACATGGGCATGTGCCGAGTTACATGCCACTTATACAAGGTCATTATTTATGGTTGGAATGTTTGTTCGGTATGTCTGCACTGACTGCCAGATAAAAAAAAAGAGAAAATCAGCTTATGGTAACAACTAGTTTGAAAAAAGTCTCAGCAGTACTGTACTATAATTATCTTTACATAAATTAATCAGTGTAGAAAACTGGTTCACCGTCTGATCTTAAGAACCCTGCTGTACACCACCCATAGAAAACAGTACAATATACACATGTTGTATTGCACAAGCTATATTATGATTGGATTTTTGACCAAGTCATTTTTTTACACAAGCATTCATTATGTTGAAAGATCTAAAAGTCTCATTGTGCCAAACACATTTTTTTCTTGGAACGTCTGTGCTGCTCATGACATCATAAACATATGGCTCTACTTAAAAAATCTATATGACCCAACAAAGTCAAGGTCAATTACAAAACACAAAACGCATGGAGGTTCATGGCTTCTTCTATGTTCCAGTGCTAATATTTGCATGTCAAAGTAGTGTAGATGTAAAACCTGACTGGATGGCATTTCGTTTGCTACCATGTTTTTGTTTTTTTTTAATTATAAAATACTATTTTCACCTTTTTTCATGCTTTCCTGCATCTCAATGCTGCCGCAACCATTTAGGCCTCATGCAAGCTGGACGTTTTTAATGCTGCTGTTAGGGGCGTTTGGTGGTGGGGGGGGGGGTTCTGCCTCTAAACACCCATGTTAGCCTATGGGGGTTATTTACGAAAGACAAATCCACTTTGCACTACAAGCAGTGATGGACTAGCCATCGGGACTACCGGGAGATTCCCGGTGGGCCGATGGCTCAGTGGGCTGGTCGGAGGTCCGCGGTGATCTACCCATCAATTGCCGACAGCTGGCGCCTGACGGGTAGATCGAGATTTAGATAGCATGCAGAGTAGCGCAGGAAGCATGTGTAATAAGTTCTCTCTCATGTCACGGCACTGACGGCAGTCACACTGCTCCCCATGGCCCCTCCTCTCTTCTCGTCCATACCCATTTGCTTGTGACATCATTTGGGATGGACAAAAAGAGTGAAGGGGCCGCCGGGGAGCAGCGTGACTGCCGTCAGTACCGTGACATGAGAGAGAACTTATTACACACGCTTCCTGCGCTACTCTGCATGTTGGTTGGTAAACAATGTGCTATGTGCCCTGCCCTGATGTGCTATGTGCCCCGCCCTGATGTGCTATGTGCCACATGTCCTGATGAGCCCTCATGTGCTATGTGCCCTGTGCCCTGATGTGCTATGTGTCCCATGCCCTGATGTGCCCTGCCCTGATGTGCTATGTGCCCCATGTCCTGATGTGCCCTCATGTGCTATGTGCCCTGTGCCTCATACCCTGATGTGCTATGTGCCCCATGCCCTGATGTGCTATGTGCCCTGATGTGCTATGTGCCCCATGCCCTCATGTGCTATGTGCCCTGATGTGCTATGTGCCCTGATGTGCTGTGCGCTCTGATGTGCTATGTGCCCCATGCCCTGATGTGCTATGTGCCCCATGCCCTGATGTGCTATGTGCTATGTGCCCTGATGTGCTATGTGCCCCATGCCCTGATGTGCTATGTGCCCATGCCCTGATGTGCTATGTGCCCATGCCCTGATGTGCTATGTGCCCCATGCCCTGATGTGCTATGTGCCCTGATGTGCTATGTGCCCTGATGTGCTATGTGCCCTGATATGCTATGTGCCCCATGTCCTGATGTGCCCTCATGAGCTATGTGCCCTGTGCCCCATGCCCTGATGTTCCCTGATGTGCTATGTGCCCCATGCCCTGATGTGCTATGTGCCCTGATGTGCTATGTGCCCTGATGTGCTATGTGCCCCGTGCCCTGATGTGCTATGTGCCATGTGCCCTGATGTGCTATGTGCCCTGATGTGCTGTGCACCCTGATGTGCTATGTGCCCCATGCCCTGATGTGCTATGTGCCCTGATGTGCTATGTGCCCTGATGTGCTATGTGCCCTGAAGTGATATGTGCCCCATGCCCTGATGTGCTATGTGCCCTGATGTGCTATGTGCCCTGATGTGCTATGTGCCCCGTGCCCTGATGTGCTATGTGCCCTGATGTGCCATGTGCCCTGATGTGATCTGATGTGCCCTGTGCCCGATGTGGTGTGCCCTGATGTGCCGTGATGGGCCCTGATGTGCTGTGCCTTGTACCCTGATGTGATGTGCCCTGTACATGTTGTGCCCTGATGTGGTGTACCCTGATGTGCTGTGCCCTGATGTGCTGAGCTCTGTACCGTGCCCTGATGTGCACTGTACCCTGGGCCGGTCTGGATGAAGTCCAGGGCCACATTTTTGTCCCAGTCCAGCCCTAACTACAAGTGCAAACTACAAGTGCAAAGTGCACTTAAAATTGCACTGAAAGTGCACTTGGAAGTGCAGTCGCTGTAAATCTGAGGGGTAGATCTGAAATGAGGGGAAGCTCTGCTGATTTTATCATCCAATCATGTGCAGGCTAAAATGCTGTTTTTTATTTTTCTTGCATGTCCCCCTCAGATCTACAACGACTGCACTTCCAAGTACACTTTAAGTGCAATTTCAAGTGTACTTTGCACTTGTAGTTTGCACTTGTAGTGCAAAGAGGCGTTTAGAGGCAGGAAAAACCCCACTGCCAGTGTGTCGTCCAGGAGTAGCAGTGTTTAGGGAGAAAAAACGCTGATGTGCTTAAACACACCTAAATGTCTGTTTGGCACTTTAACCACTTCCCGACCGCGCCATGTACAAAAGACGTCCACAGCGCGGTCGAGTTATCCTGAGTGGACGTCCCAGGGACGTCCTCACAGAATCTTGCTCCCGCGCGCCCCCAGGGGCGCGCTCCAGGATATGTCCGTGACCGCCGGGTCCGGAAGACCCGGCGCATCACGGATCACGGTAGATGGCCGCTAATCGCGGCCGTTTACCACGTGATCGCTCCGTCAAATGACGGAGCGATCACTTGTAAACAGACCGGCGTCATTTGATGACGCCGGTTCCTCCCTCCCCTCTCTGTACCGATCGGTACAGTGTGAGAGGAGAGGGGAGGGAGCGGATCATGTCCGCTCCCTCCCCCATGTCAGCTGTGGGCTGGATCTGTGACAATTGCAGTCACAGATCCAGCAATCCATCCATCCCTGCTCAGCCATCCCTGTGCAATACTCTGCCAATACTCTGCAATACACCCTGTGCAATACTCTGCAATACACCCTGTGCAATACTCTGCAATACACCCTGTGCAATACTCTGCAATACCCTGTGCAATACTCTGCAATACCCTGTGCAATACTCTGCAATACCCTGTGCAATACTCTGCAATACACCCTGTCAATACTCTGCAATACCCTGTGCAATACTCTGCAATACACCCTGCCAATACTCTGCAATACCCTGTGCAATACTCTGCAATACACCCTGCCAATACTCTGCAATACCCTGTGCAATACTCTGCAATACACCCTGCCAATACTCTGCAATACACCCTGTGCAATACTCTGCAATACACCCTGTGCAATACCCTGCCCATACTCTGCAATACCCTGTGCAATACCCTGCCCATACTGTGCAATACCCTGCCCATACCCTGCCATACTCCGCAATACTCCACAATACCCAGCAATACTCCACAATACCCGGCAATACTCCACAATACCCAGCAATACTCCACAATACCCGGCAATACTCCACAATACCCAGCAATACTCCACAATACCCGGCAATACTCCACAATACCCGGCAATACCCGGCAATACTCCACAATACCCGGCAATACTCCACAATACCCGGCAATACTCCACAATACCCGGCAATACTCCACAATACCCGGCAATACTCCACAACACCCAACAATACTCCACAATACCCTGCAATACTCCACAATACCCTGCAATACTCCACAATACCCTGCAATACTCCACAATACCCTGCAATACTCGTCAATACCCGGCAATACTCGTCAATACTCCTCAATACCCGGCAATACTCCTCAATACCCGGCAATACTCTGCAATAACCACTTCCCGCCCGCCCGCCGGCCGTCATATGACGTCCTTGACTTTGTGCGGAGATATCTGAATGATGGGAGCAGCTACAGGCATCATTCAGATATTCGCTTTTTCAGCTGGCGATTCCCTACACCATAAGAACAATCATAGCGGCTGTTCCACCGCTTGATCGCTCTTACGGAAGGTGAGAGGGGATGCCCCCCCTCCCGCTGCCCTCCGGTGCTTCTACCGACTCACCGCTACGATCAAAGCCAAGATTGTTTTTTTTTTTTTTTTTTTTTTAGGCTTCCCAGCCTAGAGGTGAGATGTGGGGTCTTATTGACACCCCCCCCCCCCATATCTCACTGTAAAGAGGACCTGTCATGCCATATTCCTATTACAAGGGATGTTTACATTCCTTGTAATAGGAATAAAAGTGCTAAAAAAAAAAATTTGGGGCGGAAAAACATGTCAAACTAAAATAAATAAAGTAAAATGAACAATAAAATATATATATTTTTTTTAAAGCGCCCCTGCCCCCGCGAGCTCGCATGCAGAAGTGAACGCATACGTAAGCCCCGCCCACATATGAAAACGGTGTTCAAGCCACACATGTGAGGTATCGTTGCGAACGTTAGAGCGAGAGCAATAATTTTGGCCCTAGACCTCCTCTGTAACTCAAAACATATAACCAGTAAAAATATTTAAAGCATTGCCTATGGGGATTTTTAAGTAGCGAAGTTTGGCGCCATTCCACGAGCGTGTGCAATTTTGAAGGGTGACATGTTAGGTATCTATTTACTCGGCGTAACTTCATCTTTCACATTATGCAAAAACACTGGGCTAACTTTACTGTTTTTTTTTGTCTTTTAGGCACAAAACCGTTTTTTTCCGTAAAAAACGCGTTAGAAAAATTTCTGCGCAAATACCGTGCAAGATAAAAAGTTGCAATGACCACCATTATATTCTTTAAGGTCTTTGCTAAAAAAACATATATAATGTTTTGGGGTTCTATGTAATTTTATAGCAAATAAATGATGATTTTTACATGTAGGAGAGAAATGTCAGAATTGGCCTGGGTGCTCCAGAACGCCTGAAGGTGCTCCCTGCATGTTGGGCCTCTGTATGTAGCCACGCTGTGTAAAAGTCTCACACATGTGGTATCGCCATACTCGGGAGGAATAGCAGAATGTGTTTTGGGGTGTAATTTGTGGTATGCATATGCTGTGTGTGAGAAATAACCTGCTAATATGACAATTTTGTGGAAAAAAAAAAAAAGAAAAAAAAATCTTGATTTTTGCAAAGAATTGTGGGAAAAAATGACAACTTCAAAAAACTCACAATGACTCTTTCTAAATACCTTGGAATGTCTTCTTTCCAAAAAGGGGTCATTTGGGGGGTATTTGTACTTTTCTGGCATGTTAGGGTCTCAAGAAATGAGATCGGCCGTCAGTACTTCAGGTGTGATCAATTTTCAGATATTGGCACCATAGCTTGTGGACTCTATAACTTTCACAAAGACCAAAAAATATCCACCAATTTGTACTTATTTTTACCAAAGATATGTAGCAGTATAAATTTTGGCCAAAATGTATGAAGAAAAAATACTAATTTGCAAAATTTTATAACGGAAACAAAGAAAAATTCATTTTTTTACAAAATTTTCAGTCTTTTTTCTCTTATAGCGCAAAAAATAAAAAACCCAACAGTGATTAAATACCACCAAAAGAAAGCTCTATTTGTGTGAAAAAAAGGACAAAAATTTCATATGGGTACAGTGTTGTATGACTGAGTAATTGTCATTCAAAATGTGAGAGCACCGAAAGCTGAAAATTCGTCTGGTTAGGAAGGGGGTTTAAGTGCCCAGTTGTCAAGTGGTTAATTAATTTCAAAATGAAGAAGAAATGATTATTCTGGCCAATGAAATTAATTACCACCAAGTATTTTTTTAATGAAAGCTTCATATTTAAAAACATTGTAAAGAATTTAAAAACTACATTAACATGTTAATGGAAGCTTTGTCAAAACACTCTCTCCCCTCGCCAGTATTTAAAATACATTTTTTAAACATGTTGGGCAACAGATTAAAAGATAAAGTGGAGTTCTGCATTAAAGTTGTATACATATATCTTAGAAAGGCAAAGCGTAGAGTACAGGAACTCATAGAAACCAGACAGCAATGATCTCTTTGTTGTAACTTAAAACTGATGACAGTTGGAAAGCACCTCTTTTTACTATCTCTATGATATAACAGTGCGTGCCGAACACATAGAGGGTAGAAAGGGGGAATAGCAGTGGTTGTGTGAAGCAGCAGCAATAATATTAGTGTCATAAGACTACATCTTTCATCCAGACATTCACTATACTGTATGAATTCACACTTGTTGGCCGTAAATGACCATTAGGGTACATACAAATGATTAGAAAACACAGTTGAAGATAATCAGCTCTAAAATTAGTACATAAGGCCTGAGAAATTCAGTGGGGGTAATACTATTAGATGGTATGCATTAACATAACCACGTAACAGCAAAACTATGATGCCGCGTACACACGACCATTTTTCTCGTCTGGAAAAATTTCGTTTTTTCTCTTTGACGAGAAAAACGCCCGTGTGTGGGTTTTCCAGCATTTTTCCAGACGAGAAAAACAGCAAGAATCACGACGAGAAAAATTAGAACATGCTCTAATTTTTCTCGCCGTGATTCACTGCATTTTTTTCCGCGGCAGTTTTCCCATAGGGAAACACTGCCAGGGAGCCTACACACGGTCGTTTTTCTCGACCAAAAGAAAAAATTTCATGAAAACCGGCCGTGTGTAGGGGACCAAGCCATTCCTCGTTTTTCATGTCGATTTTCTCGCCAGTGTTTTCACCGTCGAGAAAATCGATCGTGTGTACACGGCATCAGAGTAGTTTCTATCTTCATATGTGGGGGCTGGTGTATAAAGAATGGAGCAAAAAAAGTCTGTTTCCCACAAGTTGGGAGCTTCTTGGGATTCGCCCCCTAGGGGCACCTTGAGAATACTCCAGTCATATCAACGGACATATGACACATACTTCGGGTGGCATTAACTCCTTCAGGAAGGTCATAATGCATGTACAGTAGCACACTCTTACAGAAGGACCATGCCTAATTTAACTTCTCAGCCGGTGACAAGCTCTATTCCTAACTCTCCTGACATATGCCTTTAAAGCATTTTGAGAAAGTATTACTAAGCAAGTACTGTACACTTACTATATACTACCGTATATATAAAAAAGTCCAGTGTTCAGAGCGTTCAGGGGAGGACTGCACACAGATGGGGTTTCTGTGAAAGGTGTTGCTGCTGAGACGAGGAATTTCAGGAGGTGGAGTCAGTACAAGAATCATTGCTTGCTGGCAGCAAGGTTCCTTGGAGCATGTAGTCCTTAGAGCTTGAAAGTAAACAGCAGAGGAGAAGCTGCAAAGCATGCAGGGAAACCAGGAAGTCGTGGAAAGAGATGGGTAGTAGACAGGCAAAACCCAACATGAAAGAAGACATTTCAAGCAAAGCCAACTGTACAAGAAGAGGACTAGCTATTGGGGTGTTATAGAGATTTAAGTAAAAGAAACGCGTAGCGGTCCTCCCCTTCCATCCCACTCTAACGGTACTGGAGTGAAGTGCACTTGTTTTCCATCCACTTTGCGGGCTCGGTCTCTCCAGAGCTGTCAACATCGGCTCTTTGTTCAACCACAGTGATACAGCTTCCTTCCTCTGCTCTCATGCTAGACTCCAGGTTCTTTCTATATAAGTGATTCATTAAATCTTTGTACACTCTGATCCTGCGCCCTTAACTTATTCTCTTTACTGAGCAAGTACTTTACTCCACAAGCTTGTCTCACATATTAACTCTGCACCTTTAACTATATTCTGCCCTTGGGCATACAGGGAAGCGGCTGTACTTCACTTCATAAGGCCTTGCATAGCATGACCTCAGGTTCTGTCCTTGGGCAAGTTCTGTACCACAGTGGGCTTTACCCGCCTAGCGGTATTCCAGAGTCTGGCTCATGGGAAGATTTCAGTACCTAAAGCGGTAACCCCGAGCCAGACTCGGGATCGCATTGCAGGATACAGAAGAAGTTACTTACCATGTCCCTGGATCCTGTGATGTGTCCCCGCTGTGTGAGCGAGCTGTCATCTCGCTTGATCCACACTGCCGAGTGCCGCCGAGCTCCGTTCCCTGCGATGTTGCGGTGCACGGGGGTGGAGTTCGGCGCCAAATTCAAAAAGTGAAACACACAATACACATACCGTATACTGTAATCTTACAGATTACAGTACTGTATCAAATAATTACACATCCCCTTTGTCCCTAGTGGTTTGTCCAGTGTCCTGCATGCACTTTTATATTATAAAAACTGTCCCTTCTGCCTGGAAACTGGAGATTGTCCATAGCAACCAAAAAGTGTCCCTTTACATCAAAAGTGGTTTTAGACCAGCTAGAAAACAGTGATAATAAATAAGAATCACTTGCAGAATTGAGCGATAGCGATTTGTGGGGAAATTTGTCATCAAACACTAAAAAAAACATTTATTATATTATTATTTGTTATAATTATTTTATAGTTATTTATTATATTATAATTTATGATATTGTTTTTTGAACTTCATCATACCCGGGATGTCTACTAGACTCTTGTTTGGACAGATTTAATTGAGTTATTCCTAAGAATTGCATGACTACAATATAAAATGCCAAATTTCCATGCAGAATAATGGTACCACTTTCAGTACCTAAAATCTGACAGAATCATACCGCCAGGGAGGTTAAGATGGAGACCCTGCCACTAAGTAGGAAACAGAAGTTAAGATAATATAACACAGGCATCTTCCCCCACCCTCACCCGCAGTTAACCTAAATATGCCCACATGCTTTTAATACAGTTTTTAGCTATGCACAATTTTTTTTTTAAATAGAATTATAGAATATAATTATAGTATATACTCATAAATGTAAAGACATGCAAGTGAAAACTACACAAAAAGGAAAGCTTACTGTATATACATGCATGATTTTACATCCGCTAACCATAAACAGCTTATGGTCAAGAAAATAAATAAAGGCAAATTAAGTCCCATATTCATGTATGCTGGGTCTGGGAGACTCACCCACACACCTGCAGTGGGGTGCTTTTGCTCAATTTTTAAAATGACCGGCCTGTCCAGTGGGCACACTAGCTCAACCCGGTCAATGTACTGTAAATATGGCGCCCAAGACTAATCTCTGTGAAGAGACAGTTGTACTGTTCTGTTCCTGCACATTACGAAAAGGGCTGTGAAACACCCAAATACTCCCAAACTGCTTGGCGATAGATCTCTTGTTGCTAAGCTTCCACAGCCAGCAGTAAAGACTCGGGCAAGTATGGAAACTCCATCCCATGACAGGTCTTGGCAAACTGGTTGAGATATCACTACAATCGGACACACTGCACACTCTACAAGGTCAGTTCCTCTGTATATATGCCCTAAATAACGGGAAGTGTCACACATGCAGGAGAAGCCATGTCACAAAATACATAAACCCCCTGCATGCTTTAGCCAAAACTTAAAGCAGCAGAACACAATATAACATAGACACCTGCCTACAAGCAGATTAATCAGGGTTCATAGCATTCAAAGAGGTTGATTGATTCCACTGGCAACAGCGCTTTTTTGTTCTAGTTCTCATAAAATATATCACAGCTGTGTGTAACAATTAGCAGGTTTTTGCCAATCAGACAGTATTACTAAGTTTACACTGTGAATCATGTGTCTATGCATGGCCATATAATATGTCACTTTTGACCACAGATATATCATAGCTAGATACACAAATAAATGCAATAGCAGGTATAGATCACATCATGCAGCTATTTACATGTGGCGAGTATTTCCTGTATGAAATGTATCGGCATTCAAAATCTACTATTAAGATTTTACAGTGATTATTTCTAAGGCTAGATTCACACATATGCGGTTTGGGGAACATGTGCTAATCACATGCGTTTCCCGACCTGCAGGCAACACGAGCGGCTCTTTAGCAGACAAGCAGGGGTGCCATTAATTCTTATTAGCGCCCCCAGGAATCTGAAGTCAGAGGGCATTTTCAGGTGTGCGAAATTGCATGGTGCTCAAGAACCATACGGTTCTGTGTGACTGTGGATTTAAAAAAGGGTTTGGGGATTTTTTACCCCGTGTCTCCTGCTGGTACAGCATCCCATTCAAATGAATATTCGAATGCCCGCACAAACATGCCTGCAAATAACTGCAAAGATGTGAAACTAGGCTAATTTTAAATTCAGCTGTACAACAACTCTTCCATTTTGTTACAAATATACAACAGTATGTCAAGAAGTAAACAAGTGTTTGTTGCACAGAGGATTGTATGCTCTTATGAGGTACACCACACGACACAATGATATAGTAGATGTCAGAAAATCTGTAAGGTAAACTTGCACTTGAACCCCTAACCCAACCCGTCCCGTCCCGTCCCGTCCCACAGTACCGAGTCCCGCAATCCCTCACTGTCAGGCACCAGTGCAGGGATTTGAAATCCTCCTGGTTTTTTCTCCTCTCCTCCAGCACTGACAGGACGAGCTATGCGGATTCTGATTGGTCAGCGCCGTTCATCTAATGGTGCTGACCAATTAGATTGCCTCATATCCATACACGCTGAGTGGTACGTATAGGAAATTAAGCTGCAGGGTTTTCAAATCCCTGGACCAGTGAAGCGGCGGCCAGGTGTATGACAAGGGAGGGAGGGTCGTGGGACTCTGATACAGCGAGACTGGGAGGGGGCCCAGATTTTCTGTAAAGGTTAACTTACACTTTAGGGTGTATGTAAAGACAAAACATTTCTTTCTTATGTAGCGGGTATATGCTTTCTATTTTTTTTAATCTGGTGGGGAAACTGTGATGTATGGTTCCCTGGGGCCCACCAGGTGGCACTGTTGCTTTGGGCCCGGGGTTGAGCCATTGTTGCGGTGGCGTACTTCTTTTGGTCTCTCTCAGCAGTTGTATGGTGGGGCGGGGAACCCGCCGTGCTTGCTGGGAGGGGGTATAAGGGGGCGGCCATTTTCGGTGGCGGGAGTCGAGTCCCGGGCACCTTCAGCCTGAGGGCGGTGGTTCGTGTCGGTCCCCTAGGCGGCCTAGGCCTAGAGGACGTTCGGAGGTTGTGTTCCATCCCAGGCACCTTTAGCCTGGGGTGAGGTACTCGGGAGGAGGTCTGGAGCTCAGTGCCCAACACCGAGTTCCGCGAGGGAAGGAGGTCCTAGGGAACCCTGGGAGTGGGTACCCGAATCCGGAGGGCGTAATTTTTTATGTCGCATGATATTTGCACAGCCGTTTATCAAAAGCAAGTTTTCAGCTTAAAATACACTTAAATGCATTTTCGTGCACACAAAATACAACCCAGTTTTTGATCAATTATAAAAAGAGTAAATAGATACCAAGCATGTCAAGATTTAACATTTTGCATGCCTGTGAAATGACAACAAACTACGGTACCTAGAAATCTCTATAGGCATTTCTTGTGAAAAAAAAAAATCTCTACAGGCTATGCTTTAAAATCCTTTACAGGTTACTAGTTTTAGAAGTAAATGTGAGCTCTGGTGCTAGAATTATTGCTCTCACTCTGATGCCCGTGGAAACACCTTACGTGTGAGGTGCAATCACAGTTTACATATGAATGCAGGACCTATATGCGTATTTGCATTTAGGTGAGAGCACAGGGAGACGGGGGCTCTTTACATTAATTTTTTTACACTGTTTCTTTATTTCTTTTTTTATTTAACTTTAGGCCTCATGCACACTGGACGTTAAAATAACGTTATAAAAACGCCAGTAGCTTTGCAGTGAGTTTTTTTTATTTTTTCAACATTTTTGTAATAGCGTTTATTAGCGTTTTTCTGCGTTAGGGTTTTATTTAATTTCTTAGAAGCAAACATATTTTTTTTTTTCCAATGGAATAAAAATTTTTAAAAACGCTGGTGAGCAAAATTTTTGAGCGTTTATCAGTGTTAGAGCATTTTTACAGCTAAAAAACGTCTCTCAGAACCCAGTAGTTTTGTTTTTGTTTTTACTGCTCAAAACGCCACTGCCCAAAACTGCTGATAACAGCCTATGTGTGCATGGACACATAGGATAACATGGAGAGTTTAATGACTGTAGAAAAAAACATCATCTGCCAAAAACAGCTGCTGTAAAAACGTAAAAAAACGTCCAGTGTGCATGAGGCCTTATATAGTTATCACAAGGGATGAACTTGTGCCCTTGTGATAGCTGGGCCAGTGACTGGTATTCTATACTGAGAAATCAGGGGTCTCTTAGACCTCAGATCCCTCTTTTGCCCTTCAAAGCACCTTGTGAAACCAAGATTGGTTTGATCAGATGCGTGCCTGGCCAGAAACATCTAGAAAACAAGCAACCGGAACCAGAAGTGACTAAATCCTCATTTCCAGAATAGTTTGTCACAGAGGAAGAAAAGGAACGGATGTTCTCTGTCTGTAGCTGACCTATGTGTGGAAGTCCCAGGATCCCCAGTGCAATGGGAGAGCCCAAGAATGGCAGCAGGTGGAGGTGGGGGGGGGGGAATTCCAAGCTCTGTAAAAGTGATCGGGAGGCTGCAGAGCCACATGGATCACTTTACAGTAAAGCCAACAATTGGCTTCAAATTTTGATACCAAGATCATAGCTGCAACTGTGATTTTGAGCCCAGAGTAATAAAGGGAGAGGGAATAGTAAAGTTAAGTTTAATTCTCGTATAAATAGGCCCCCACTGGGGCGCCACGACTTGGGGTGGCGATTTGGCAAGGCGACCTGGACGCGACCTGAGCGCGCACCACAGCGTGACTTGGGGGAACTTAGAAGTTGACTTCAAGTCGCTTCCAGGACAGGCGACTTTCCAGTAGCCAATCAAAGTATAATCAGCTCTGTGGGAGGGAGGGGTTTGCCTAAGAAATGTATGTTCTCTTCCTGTATTGTTGCTTCAGTTAAGACAGTGATCCGACTTCTGAGGCGACTTCCATTGAAATCAATGGGTACAAGTCGCCTAGAAGTCGGATTGAAGTAGTACAGGAACCTTTTCTGAAATCGGAACGACTTCAGTAGTGTGCATTAAGACGGCTCCATTCACTTACATTGATTCTCTCAACAGCGTGACTTGGGGCGACTTCAAGACGGATCCAAAGTCACCCCTGTGTGAATGGGCTCTAAAGATATTATTGTCATTACACAGAACTGCAGGAACGTGACAAATCCACTGGATGCTAGCTTGGTTTTACAATATTTTCTGTCCTATCTTTAAGCAAGAAAACATGTCTGAGTTTTATCATACACATAGTTTAGAAGGATTTAGCGTTGTCATTTGATTAAATAAAGTGGCATCATTGCTCTCCAAGTGATATGTTCAGAGTACTAAGAACCTGGAATCTATTATATGTTTCTTAAAAAAAAAAAATGAAAATAAATTCTACATATTAAACATCATACTTAGCTTACAAGAGGAAACCTGAGGACAGACTGGGTATTAACATGCCAATCTTTCAAGGTCGAAGAGTAGCAAAGACAACACAATCTCAGGAATTCAGGGTTACCGGCCAAACCACAGACAGACATTGTGTCTGAAGGATGGCATTCACCTGAATGTCTTGCCAGTGCACTAACAGCATTTTCCAAACAGCAAGGGACAAGCTTGTATTAGCATTTTCACCTTTAGTAAAAGTAATCATGGAAGCCATTTGTTTCAAGTGGTATTAAACCCAAAATATTTTTTTTTTATATATATATTGCAGCTTAGCAAACATTAAATGTGTTGACTGCATTCGTTTTCTTTTTTAGGCTTTTTTTTCCCCTTTTTTCCCCTGATGATAGCCAGTAACATACCTCCTGTATTAGCGTGCCCCCACTCTGGATGAATTAGAAAAGGGGGCACAGCAGACAGCAGCATTGTCAGTCTGGGGAAAGGGGATTTTTTGATGGACTCGCGGATTTAAATACACTAACAAATTGAAGCAAAGCTCCAGCTAACACTGTATAAGCAGTTATAGCAAACAGTTTTTTTTTTCCTTTTGGTATAAAAGTTTTACATAAATAATGAAAAGGTGATCATTGTAAGCACCCCTGCCAGCGTTGAAAGGTTTTTGCCATCCCTGTAACTGATACATTTGCAAGACAGCTTGTTCTGTTGAACAAAAAAATAAGAAAACAGACTTGCTGGCCAGATCACCAGGTGAAAATAGAAGAAAGAAAGCCTAAAAAGAAAACTAATACAGCAATCACATCTAATGCCGTGTACACACGACCGTTTTTAATGTCATTGAAAAAAACGTTGTTTTTCTCAACGTGATTCTTCTCAAGCCTAACTTGCCTACACACTATTGTGGAAAAAAATGTTTGAGTAAAGCGCGGTGACGTACAACACATAAGACGGCACTATAAAGGGGAAGTTCCATTCGGATGGCGCCACCCTTCATGTTAGTAAAGTTTGTTGAGCGACGATTCGCGCTTTTCAGCCTCGTGCTTTTCAGTCCATTACAGCGTGACGAATGTGCTATCTCCATTACGAACGCTAGTATTACCAGAACGAGCGCTCCCGCCTCATACTTGATTCTGAGCATGCGCATTTTTTTTCACGTCGTTAAGCCCACACACACGGCCGGTTTTCATGATGAGAAAAACGACGATGTAAAAAACTACGTGAAAAATTAGAGCATGTTCCAATTTTTTCATGGCCGTTTTTCACGTCGTGAAAAATGCTCTGAAGCCCACACACGATCATTTTTAATGACCATTTAAAAAAATATTTATTTTTCTCGTCATTAAAAACGGTCGTGTGTACACGGCATAAGAATTGGTAAGTTGCAATAAATGTTTGCTTTTGGGTTTAATACCACTTTAATACCAGACTTTTAATGGGTGTCCTATATTCATATTTATGCATTCAGGATAATTCTTTCCCTGTATATTCGTGAAATCACGCCACTATACACCGATCGATTCTTACAATGTAGACTCACCATACATATTACAATCTGCCCATACAATCAACTTTAGATTAATCAAAACTGTAAATTGATATAAGGACCTACCTAATCCATTTATTCAATGTATATCCAATCAGGCAGGCCCTTGCACTACATACAGTACTTGTTACCAGATCTAAAGGAGATTTTAAAATCAGATCATAACCTGTGTGGTAAACTCAAAACAGAAGTATAGCAAAAGTTTTTTTGGCCATATGTCTCTTGTGGGTCACGTGACTCAAGAGAAGTATAGCAAAAGTTTTTTTGGACATATGTCTCTTGTGGTCTCCTGTGACCCAGAAACAGCAAACAGCAGACCCAAGCTTGCTGTCGGCTGACGTCAGAGAGCAGCTCCAGGTTCTGGAAGGATCCTGACCATATTGTCGGGATCCACCCAGCTGCCTGATTGACAGCTGGCTCTGTCTCTCCGCACTCAGCTGACTGGCAGAGCTGACCGAGAACTGAGCGATCAGTGGTCATGTGGTCACTCAGCTCTTGGGCTTAGAACCAGCAGGGGACAGCTGCAACATCAGACAGATGCTGCAGTATTGAGGTGAGCATAAATGAAAACTGTACAAAAAAGTACATATTAAATGAAAATCGTTAATTCTGTTCACATTCAAGAAAAATTAGGGAGTTTGTCCATTTGGAAATTTTTCTTTGAAAAGTCTGAATTGGATGCCGAAAGTTATATACACACTATACGAAAATCAAACAATTGTGCCTCATACAGAATTTTTATTCCAGTTTTCTCATTGTGTGTACGCCACTTAACCACTTATGGACCGCCCGCCGTCATTATACGGCGGTACTTTGAAGTGGAATACCGTTGTTATGGCAGCAGTTAGCAGCGGCAGCGGCGATTGTGTCCTCTTCCATGTTAGGTATGGAGCTGAGAGAGGGGAAGATGGCCGCCGCTTGGCTCCATACAATTGCTGGGCGGAAGCGACGTCAAAACGTCACTTCCGCCCATAGCTCTTAAAAGAAGATTTTTTTTTTTTTAAACTACTCTTTTTTTTTTATTATTGCATTTTAGTGTAAATATGAGATCTGAGGTCTTTTTGAATCCAGATCTCATATTTAAGAGGACCTGTCATGCTTTTTTTCTATTACAAGGGATGTTTACATTCCTTGTAATAGGAATAAAACTGACACAATTCTTTTTTTTTTTAAAGTACAGTGTAAAAAATAAAATAAAAAGTAAAATAAATAAGATAAAATTTTTTTTTTTTTTAACACGCCCCATCCCGCTGAGCTCGCGTGCAGAAGCGAACGTGTATGTGATTAGCGCCCGCATATAAACACGGTATTCAAACCACACATGTGAGGTATCGCCACGATCGTCAGAGCGAGAGCATTCATTTTAGCCCTAGACCTCCTCTGCAACTCAAAACATGTAACCTGTAGAATTTTTTTAAACGTTGCATATGAAGATTTTTAAGGATAAAAGTTGCCATTCCACGAGCGGGCGCAATTTTGAAGCGTGACATGTTGGGTATCAATTTACTTGGTGTAACATCATCTTTCACAATATAAAAAATTTATTGGGCAAACTTTACTGTTGTCTTATTTTTTAATAAATGTTTTCTTTATTTTTTTCAACAAAAAAAAAAGGTGCTTGTAAGACTGCTGCGCAATTACGGTATTACAGAATGTATTGCAATGGCCGCCATTTTATTCTCTAGGGTGTTAGAAAAAAATATATAATGTTTGGGGGTTCTAAGTAATTTTCTTGGAAAAAAAAATAGATTTTAACAACAAGTCTGAAAAATAGGCCCGGTCTTAAAGTGGTTAAGACTACACTATGACTTTTTAATGAATCCAGTAGTATGACGTTATCACGCAAAGCATGGTGGTGCATGACACAATGGCTTGAATCGTCCACAGGAGATTGGTTATACTGAGCTGTGGTCCTCAAACTAATAATTTTACTGGTTTGGAACTTGAAGGGCCCTTTTCAAATACTACACATTTATGAGTATAACATGTGTAAGTAATAAAGTACACCAGAAACTGGAATGATGTAACATACTTTTGGCAGTTACGCAAAGGTAATATAGCACTAACCCTAAAAACGTTTTAATATGGAAAGTGTAAACCCCATGATCCATAGCAACCAATCAGATGTAACTGGTAATCAATGCAGAGTAGTACAATGACGTGATTGGTGGCAGTTTACTACCCGTTGGTGACCTAGGCTTCAATTCAATGAAAAGGTTAAACACTTTGGCCAAGTTCTGATGAATCACAATAAGGGGGGAAAAAGGCCTTTTTCAAAAAAATCACACCAAGACAATAAAGTTTTATAGGACCTTTACATATTATTATAAGAATGGCAGAACAAGTTGCAACATCCTTTTGTTGACACAGTCCCCCCTTTGTCTGACCTCTTTAAATCATCCTACTATGACAGTCAGCCTGAGTATTTGCTGGCAGAAAGCTGTGAAATTTTTGTAGATTACAGCTAGCTTCCTGTAGGAGAAGGCAAACCAAAGGTGAAAGCACCATGGTAAGTATTCAATGAATGTCTCTTATTCTTGTGCTGGCACAGACTGAAAGCATTTACTGAAATCTGACTTGTAGCTTCTCTGTTATCCCAAGGCATCACCAATGGCTCTTTATTCATCTGGAATTTCACTGCTTTAGCTGTGCATAGTTGTGTTTATCTATATTGATCTATTTATCTACATTGATCGCAGCCTATGCTGCAACTGGAGCAGATACGTAATGTCAATGTTATTTCGGGCAACAGCTTTTAAGAGTTTTGGGTACATTTTTTACCCCCATTTATATAATGTATTGCAGGACTTCTGTTGTTCACACAGTTTGCACTAGTGCTTTCTTATGTGGCCAATGGGAAACAGGACTAGTTCACAGATTCCCAATAGGTAGTGTGAAACAGAACCCCTTTGTTTTTTTGTTACCCTGGTGCCTTGTGCATTGAAGGACTTTTGCTTTGTTGCTGTTCTGCGACCAGTTGGATATAATACAGACATTTTTGAAGGGGTTTTCTGCTTTGAGTAAAACACAAAAAAACCTGTTCAACTGGAGGTTCCAACCCAGCTGTGGGCTTCTGGGGCTTTCGGGGTTACAAGTGGAAAGGAAAAGTTCATTTCTAGTCAACACTGCAAATTTGCATCATTTCTTTGAACATAGATGATCACACTCTAGGAGTTGACAACATCAGCTGACCTGATCTATCTCTATAAATTGGCCAACTCGTGTCTGGTCAGGAGGAGGGATCATTACAATAAGTACCAGAGAGCTGAAACATTTAGGAGGAATAGAATTAGCAACATATCTGCCCCTGGTAACATAAAACTGCCTTTCTCAACTGGGGTTCCATTGAACCCTGTGGTTCATCATGTGGCTAATAGAGGTTATTTGAGCAGTAAGCAGCTGGATCTCCCACTTGCACTGACCACCAATACAAAGGGGCAATTTTCAACTAACCACCAATGTAGGGGGATCGCTTCATAACTGACCATGA
This sequence comes from Rana muscosa, assembly GCA_029206835.1. Taxonomy (NCBI): domain Eukaryota; kingdom Metazoa; phylum Chordata; class Amphibia; order Anura; family Ranidae; genus Rana; species Rana muscosa. The sequence goes on from CM055122.1 coordinate 701,206,246, forward strand.
TTGTTTGAGGACACCACCGTTTTTTGTTTCTTTTCTGTTGTTGTTATCACTCTTTACATTTCAATATTGTTTTACTGAAAATAATAATGGGGTGTTAAATGACCAGCCCTGGCTGTCAAATACACTAGATATGCCAAATTATTATTCTTTTTTTATTTAAAGTGGATGTAAACCCACTCTCATCCTTTCTAAACTACTGCCATTGTGCTGATCTATAAGGATATAGCTGCCTCCTGCATGTATCCTTATCTGTCAAATGTCTCCCCTCTGTCTGTTATAAGAACTGAAAAACTGCAGATTCTGTGGGTGGAGCTGTTGTCTGGAGCTCGGTGGGTGGAGTCGTGATGTCAGTAGACTCCCCGCCCACCTCTACACTCCCTTTGTCAACATGCATTTTCTCCTGTGTATTCCTTCTGCTATGATCACTAACATCCAGTCATAATCCAGAAAAGTAACCACATGACTTTAGAAAAGGAGTGGGGGTGGGAATTAAAAAATAATGCCTGTCTAAAGCTAGTGCACGAGATATGTAAATAACCTGTCACTCAAAGCAAGGGGGCGGAACGGACAAAGGTTTTTCTCTGTTTGTCCGTTTTATCTCACTGAACAATAAAAGAGGATTGCTCAGAGCTGGATTAACTCTTTGTGACAAGACTGGGCACAGATGATAGGAAATCTTATACTCCTACATTGTGACAGCAAAAAAAATAAAAAATTTCGGGTTTAAACTTTTCTCTGTTTTTGCTAAAATTCTATAATCTGAAGGTATAATTATTTATTTTTTAAAATACATTTTTATTCTTTAACCACTTGTCCCCCGCCCACTGTCAATAGACGGCGGGCGGAGGATACTCTCGTTCTGGGAGGACGTCATATGACGTCCTCCCTTTAAAACGAGCTAGGAGGCGCGCGCGCCCGCCGCGTTCACAAGGCCCCTGTGCGCGTGCCCGGCGGCCACGATTGCCGCCGGGCACCCGCGATTGCCCGGGAAACGAGCAGGAAAGTGGATCTCTGTGTGTAAACACAGAGATCCACGTCCTGTGAGGGAGAGGGGACCGATGCTGTGTCCCTTGTACATAGGGACAACCATCGGTCACCTCCCCCAGTCAGTCCCCTCCCCCCACAGTAAGAACACTTTGAGGGAACATATTTAACCCCTTCTCGCCCCCTAGTGGTTAACCCCTTCCCTGCCAATCACATTTATACAGTAATCAATGCATTTTTATAGCAGGGATCGCTGTATAAATGTGAATGGTCCCAAAAATGTGTCAAAAGTGTCCGATGTGTCCGCCGCAATATCGCAGTCACAATAAAAAATCGCAGATCGCCGCCATTACTAATAAAAAAATAAAAAAATTAAAATGCTATAAATCTATCCCCTATTTTGTAGACGCTATAACTTTTGGCGCAAACCAATCAATACGCGCTTATTGCGATTTTTTTTTTTTACCAAAAATATGTAGAAGAATACGTATCGGCCTAAACTGAGGAAAATTTTATTTAAAAAAAAAATATGGGTATTTATTATAGCAAAAAGTAAAAAATAGTGTTTTTTTTCCAAACTGGACGCTCTTCTTTTGTTTATAGCGCAAAAAATAAAAACCGCAGAGGTGATCAAATACCACCAAAAGAAAGCTCTATTTGTGGGAAAAAAAGGACGCAAATTTCGTTTGGGAGCCACGTCGCACGACCGCGCAATTGTCATTCAAAATGTGACAGCGCTGAAAGCTGAAAAATGGCTTGGGCAGGAAGGGGGTTTTCGTGCACAGTAGAGAAGTGGTTAAAAAAATAAAATGCAGAATCGAAAGTATAAAATACAATAGGTATAGAATATAAAATACAAGTGTGAACAACACAAGTACTAACATAAGAGCTTATTTTGTCATAAAATTGACAGAAAGCTTTACACAGCATGGGATTATCAATAAATAATAAATAACTGTTGATTCACTTTTAGAAAATTTTGTATTAATGAATTCTTATCAAAATTTCCCAAAAAGCAGGGAATAGAGAAACAACACACTTGTACGATTCTCCTGATGTATACAGTTAAGCATGGATAAATTATATCCCCAAACCTAATTGACATACTATTTGGAGATATTAAATCTTATATTTTAACATATGCTCAAGGAAGCAGATGGCTTACTATATTTGACCCAGACAGCTCGTAAACGAAAAAGAATAACACAAAAAAAGGAATAAAAGAAAAAGAAAACATGAGAATCAAAAACAGGTAATGTATGGAATTATAAAGTCAAGGCTTTATCAGTTACTGCTAAATCAGCTCTGTGGAAAAACCTTCATACAGTTAAAGTGTTACTAAACCCAAGACAGTAAAATCAGTCTGTATATGCAGAAAAGCATACTTGTTATACTCACTGTGGAGCCTAAGGGGTTAATCCTCAACACTGTATAAAAGGCTGTTTGATTCCATCTTCTCTGACCCCCCCCTTTCTTCTACAGTCCCCTAACCATCTCCTGATAAGACAGAGCCTTTGAAGTCACTCTTCATATGCTCAGTTTGGTATGTATTGCTAGAGAGGTTTTTTTTTTCTTGGAGAGGGTGCATGTGATCAGCACAGGGCCAATCAGCACTGTCCAGACCGAGGGTCAGGGGTCCTGCAGCCTCATAAAACAGTCAGAATAGAATGGAAACTCCTCCTACAAACTTTAACCAGACACGGGTTAATGTGGGAGACCAGATTTAGTGAATGCAGGGTCCTGGGTTTAGTAACACTTTAAGGGTGGTATAATTACTTTTGGCAGGGATTTCCCAAGACTTGAAAATTATTTTGAGTAACAAAGTTGAGAAAGGCTGATTTAACAAGTGCTGCCAAAGGTCCATAAACTATTCCTTATAGTGTTATAGTCTTTAGGATGTGCAAGATATGCCACAAAAAGCTCCCATTTAGTACGGCCTAAAAATATGGGTTGAGTGTTGCCTTTAACAGACAGACTACAGTTAATATTTTTTTTCCCTTTACTGCTGATAAACATAGGCTTTTCCTGCACAGCTGTGGTGTACACATCTTCCAATGACAAAAACGATTGTGTTCTTCAGGCAAGCGTAAAACAAAAAAGCACCTAGTTTACAATTATGGGAGGTTCCCCAACAAACACAGCAATGGCGGTGATACATTTTATCCCATCAGTTCACTGCTGCCCTGCAGATGTTTTGGAGACCATTTGCTTATTCAAATAAATATTACTCCTCCATGAAAACAGATGCAAACAAGAAAAAAAAAAAGAAAAAACAGAAAGATAGTGCAGCTTTCAACGGTAATTATCAAAAGACAATCAAAATACACATATCATTTCATACACACAAATGGACTTACTGCATGACTGTAAAGCTTAAGCTATATCAGATAGATGTGACTAAAGAAAATGTAGGAGAAAAAGAAAGGTCCCCAATAAACATTTGGGTAAGGATCCATCCCCCTCTGTGCTAGTTACTGCTGCCAGGCAGATGTTTTGGTTTCCATCTTTGGGAGTCAGTTTTCAAGGTTTCTTCACTAAACAAACTCCAGACAAAAGTCAGTTTCTGATGCCACTTAAAAACAACGATTTCCAAAATCTTAAATCTCTTCGTTTTTATTAGGTTTATAAAGAACATATTTGGAGCACATGATCTTTTCCATCCTTGTTTAATTTTTTTTCCATGGAAATGCATACAGTATATGCTAGGGATATTATTGTGAGCTTAGGTAGAATTATGCAGTGACAGAGAAGGAAGCACAAATACCAATTCATGTGATCAGCTTTGTCCATAAATCAAATTTGACTCATAGATTCCTTGTCTAAACATCACTATTCCCCCGAGATGTAGAAAACTTTTTTATTTTTTTTTATTTACAATAAGTAAACTCTCTATAAAGAGTTCTTTAGACATACATCAACCCACATAGTTTATAAAAAGAGGATTCTTGTGAACCATTGTTTCATAGCGTATTACACTGTAGCTCAGCAGATCACATATATGTAAGGCTTTTGTTACGAAGAAAATGGAAATGTGTACATGTTTTCTTTATTACAGTCATGACTAAAAAAGAAAAAATATAGAATATGGAGTAAGGAAATTAAGTATGAATCTAGCCAACCAGCCAACTTGTTCCAAGTATTGTCTCAGCCAGGCACAGGGAGCCTAAAAGCAGGCACTGTGACCCATAAAGACAAAGTTTGGGTGTCACTCAGGTGCGAAGTTAAAGTCCAAACTAGACCGCTGTGAGTGCCAGCAGGGACAGGGAGCTTGGCATAATTCCAAGTTGCAGCATTGTCAAAGAGAAGAATCCAGAAGCCGCACATCAAAAAGCATACCTGTATGTGTGAGGTGAAGTAAATAGCAGCCTCAGCCCAGACTCCAGCCAGACCATGACCTCAATGTGTTTTGCTTCGCCCCTTGAAGCTTAATCATGGCAGGCACCTTTGGCTGCGCTCTGTTTTTGGACCAAGAGCAAACAAAGAATTGTGTATATACAGTGGGTACGGAAAGTATTCAGACCCCCTTAAATGTTTCACTCTTTGTTATATTGCAGCCATTTACTAAAATCATTTAAGTTCATTTTTTTCCTCATTAACGTACACACAGCACCCCATATTGACAGAAAAACACAGAATTGTTGACATTTTTGCAAAGAGTGAAAAATTTAAGGGGGTCTGAATACTTTCCGTACCCACTGTATATATATATATATATATATACAGTATATATATATTTATATATACAGTATATATATATATTGTGACAATATGAAAGGCAAGGTGTTTGATTGACGCTATTTATCACCTCACATGCGCTTGCATGCAGGGAACTAAGGTGGTATCCGGTCTAGGTTTTCCTGTCTATCTTGGCAGTGTTGGTTCCAGACCAGATTTTGCGATCCACTAGTGACCACCAGCAGGTGGTATAAATAAAGCAGGACTGAAGCAAGAGATTGCTCTTGGCCTGGGACTCAGGAATCCAAAATATCTCCCATTGACCACCAGTGTAAAGTGGCATTTTTCTCACTGACCATCAATGCAAGGGGGGCCCTTCTCCCACTGCTCACCAGTGCAAAGGGGCACTTCTCCCACTTTCCACCAGTGTGAGGTGACACTTCTCTCACTTTCCAACAATGCATGGGAACAATCCATCTTGCTACTAGTATTCATTTCATTTCATGCTTATTAACAAAAATATTATTGATTTAAAGAGAAGGGGGAGGGGTGTTAAAAAAATTGGGTGTCAAATATGCTAGTTATGCTACTGAATTCAAGATGGTAGCACCAGATAGCCAAACCCTGGTGAAGAATTGCCTGCGTGGAACTACATTGTCTATTAAGTATCTGTTTCTTACAAATACTGTAGCTTCTGACTTTAAATTTTCACAACACACACGAGTGAATACAATGTTGTTTTTAAGGTTGCTTTATTTTAGCTAAAATATTTGCCTGGAAATTTTACATTATCATCTGCAAACAAATGTGTATGCGTTTTCTTGCTTGTATACCACACTTTACACTGTTTTAAAATATCAAGCCAATGCTGGGATTAGGCTGTTGTATCTTGATAGAAAACGTATTTAACTATGAAGGAAGTACGTTTGTTAGTTTAGACTGCAGAAATTCAGACCAGAAATCCGATGTACTGTAATGTCTGATTCATCAGCCAATGTCAAGACCAAGTTAACTGGTTCAGATCTGGGTATTAGTTGCTTTCAGAAAACCAATGGCCCCTATTTTTGTGTGTGCATAACTTCAAAGACATTCCTTTTTAGCTCCAAGAACAGTTCATCTTAAAAACATTCTAGGTCTGTCCTCTAAGGTAATATTAACAACGCTACTGGATAATGACTTTTGCAGCCTACTACCACGTGTTTCCATAAAAGAGAATGGATAATGCAGCTCTGTCCAAGTAAGCTTTTACTAAAACTTTCTTGAATACACATCAACCACTGGCAGAACTGCTTACACTTGCTATTTCGTGGCATGTTTCAAACTGGTTACCAAATAGCTTTGCCGAAACTCAGAAACAAAAGTTTTGAGTGGCATGTAGAAAACAAAGTTCCTCTGACTGCAATTCCCTAAAGGGTAAGCTGTGAGGTAAATGAAGTGTTGCAAGTGAGTGCAAAACCTTCATGAACCTGGAAATGTTCCTGAATCTGGAAAATTAAGCTAGAGAGGTGAGTAAAGTGTTGACATTTTATCGGGGCAAAGAGGACAGCAATAACAAAGACAAAAATATTTTTTTACTGATCTTTTCTTACTGAGTGTGACAACACCAGAGTAGAATAGAATTAGCTCTTTTAGTATTTTGGACAGGACAAATAGGTCATAGATGACACAAATTAGGGTAGAATGGAAATCTCTTAAGTCCTGGCTCACACTGGTGCGATTTGACATGCGATTTGACATGTCAAATCGGCGATATTTGCCGCAAATTGCGGGCAATGGCACCGTCCTAATCGGTGCGACGCCGCATCTGCGGCGCTGCACCGATTTCAAAAAGTAGTTTTTGTACTACTTTTTGCGATTTCGGGCCGCGATTTACATTGACATCTGTGCAGAAACCTGCACAGATGTCCCTGTAATCGCGGCCGAAATCGGGACTGACAGGCAGGAGTGAAATCGTGCAAGTTCAGCTGAACTCGCACGTCTTCACTCCCGCAGCCCAGTGTGAACCTGGGCTTTAAAAGCACCACATCACAACAGCATTAACACAATCAGTATCTTGAACTAAGTGAGAAGGCTACAGATGAAGTCAAAAGACAATGCTTTCTCTGGACTCTTTTCAAGGTGCAGCAAGAACCCAGCAACATCAGGACCATCAGCCTCTAGACTCTCCATGAAGGGTGTTAGTGATGCCCATTATGAAAAAGACAAAATTTTGTATTTCACCACCAAAAAGTACAATACATTTTGGTGGTGAAATACAAAATGTTGTCTTTTTCATAATGGGCATCACCAACACCCTTGAAATACTATTCACCTGAGAGCCTTGGAAGTCTACCAAGAATGGGTTTCCTATGATGGATGCAGAGAGATACGATAAGAAGGGAGGGATATTTTCTCTCTGGAAATATAAATTGGTGCGCTTTGGGAAGCGCACAAATCGATTCTAAGGGGTCAGGAAATAGCAGTGTCAACCACACTTAAGAAAAATGCAAATACTACCAAATTTTGTGCTGAACTTAAGCTTAAAGAAGTAGAATCGCAGATGCAGGTGACTCCCTCTAAGACTTTGCTTGCACTAACCTGAAGGACCTTGCAGTAGATAAGCTTGAAAAACTTCTGATACACAATAGGAGCCTTTAGCAAAGAAACTAAAAGAATAAACCTTCACATGATAAAAATAAAATATCAAAGATGAATTTGGAGAGCTCCAACCCCACCCTTCAAATATTGCAGAGGTCTTTAGCAATTCTACAGTGACCTGTGCAATAATGCCTATTTTCCCCATAACTTTCCCAAGGCAGATCTCCAGACTCAAACATTACTCCCTAATCTTCACAAGGCTTTTGACCTGTATAGTGTATAACAGGTTACAGGGTCAACCATTCTAAAACTGGGGGTTTCCAAATCAATGTGTTCCCACAGACACTTTAAACTTTAACCAAATACTATGCGTTCTCTAGGAAAACCAATACACCTAAATATCTCATATCATTCTTTGGCTATATAGCGACATTTAAAATGGTCATACTGCTGGAATTATTATACCTCCTCAAAGCGTTACCAATCCCCATCTCAAATAAAAAAAAAAATAACAAACAGACTTTCTGAACTTCACATAGGCTTACAAACGCCACAAAATATTCAGCAAGGTCCTTTATACCTCTAGCCACCAAGGAGGCCTTGTTTTTTCCAAACCTATTTAAATACTACCAAGCTTCCCACTTACAAGCATTAGCTCTTTGGTCCACTCTAAATGCTTATAACTGATGGGCTGAAGTGGAGATATTTATGGATTGCCCCTGTCCATCCAAACTCTGTGTTGTGGAACAGTGACATTGATATGCACCCCTCTACCATTCTTCACACTATGTGATTTATTAGAGACCTTTGGCGAAATGAAAAACGTAAATTTCCCCACAAGTCAAAATTTTCCTTCATAACATCATCTCTTTTTAACCCGAAGATTCTGGACAGCCTGTGACCTTGCAAATTTCCTCACCCTGGATGTCTAAAGCTCAGTAGACACCAATCAAAATTCAGCCAGTTTAGCAGGAAAGATTGATCTGTGTATAGACTTCTCTGTTCAACAGACAGGGCTCTGTTGAATGGTCCTGCTGGAAAACCAACATTCGATCAGCCGCTGCAGCCATTGGCTTATCAGTGTATTCTGATAGGGGGGAGTCCCTGCTGTCAGAATACAATAGCACAGTGTGGGAGATCCCTGCATCCACATCCCTTGTGTGGATGCAGGAATCTGAGTTTAATGGCAATTGAAATTAGTACTAGAAATCTGCATTTCTTCGCAGAAATGTAAGAGAAATTTGAATTAACAATGGCTAATTACAGATCTGCTATTATGCTCAGACGATAACAAACTGACTACAATACTCTCATCTGACTTCATTAGAGTGACCATATTTGTCAGACCCCTCTCGAAAAGGGTTAATATCTGACACTGATAAAATCCTGAACATGGTACCTTTACAAGAATCTTATAAAGATCCCTATATGCTTAAATGGGAAAAAATTCTGAGGGAGGACTTACCCCTCAAAACATGACAATCAATATGTTCACAGATGAGTAAAACCTCAATTGGCACCCTTTTAAAAGAGAATTATTATAAAATTATTTTCCATTGGTATCACTACCCACAGATCGTCTATTCTATATATCCGTCAGCTAATGTCGGGTGTTGGCATTGTAAAAAGGATTTAGGTTCCCTACAACATATCTGTAGCAGGGAGTTGGTTATCTTACCTGTAGAATCAGAAGACACTCTGCATTGTTGCAGTGTGACTGTTACGCCCAGTGCCAGCTAAGACTCGGTGTCATCACATCCTGCCAGCAGAGTGTTTCGCACCAGGAAGAAAAGCATACAGGGAATTGTAGTCACCTTCAGATTGGACTGTATAGAACTACAAGAGCCAGCGTGCTCTGCGGGAAAAGAATGTCAGAGAAACCTTCAGCTGCAGACTGGCCATCACATGACACGCACCACATGACTTCTACATGAATTCCTGGCTGCCTATAAAAGCTGAGCAAGTGCTCAGAAGAATTGCTGGTTTGTCTTCAGCTTCCTGTACCTGAGTTCCTGTTTCCTGTTGATTGATTACCTGATGTGACCCGGATTGACCCTGACCTACTCTGATCTTCTCCTGGACCCGACCTTGGCTTGTTTTACGGACTTTGTTCCTGTCTCCTGTGTTTGACCCTCTGTATGTGACCCGGATTCACCTTCAGTCTCCTGTGCCTTGACCTTCTGCTTGTAACCCAGTCTTGCCTCCTGTCTCCAGTGCTTTGACTCCCAACCTGTGACCTGGATTGTCTGTTTACCTGTGTTTGACCCTCAGCCTGCTCCGGACTTTCTACCTGACTTCTTCTGGTGGATCCTGATACCCATCGGTCCCTGCTCCAGTTCTACAGGTCCTTCACACAAGCTCTACCCTGCCTGCTGGTAGCTTGTGCCTCTTTGTGCCATCCACCCTCTGTATCACTTCCAGGGGGCAGAGTGCGCTTAGTCGCAACAGTGAACCACTCTCGACATCTCGGCCTTGGTGAGTACCCTTATTCTGATAGAATCCAAAGATTCCATCTTGCTGATCGGAGGGATTTCAGACTACACGAGGCAGGACAAGAGATTGGACCTAGGGGAGAGGGTCAGTCCATCGTGTGATTTCAGGCATCCACAGCCAATCTGGACATCCAGCCTGAGAGAGGGGGATCCCAGGTTCATATCCAAATGCACCTGCACAAACGGTGTGAAACGTTCCAGTGTGAGGTGACCAGTAGGGTCACTAGAAGAGCCTGCCTGTTCCAGGATGTTCATTTGGGCCTTGACCGCAGGATTGGGTGAGAGGGCTTTTGCCCATTTGCAGGACACTGCACACAGATAGAGTTGTATGGACACTGTATACAGACATCATTGCTCCTAGTCACCTTGCTGACACCTGAAGTGCCGCAGGACACAAGGCCATTTAGATAAAGAGACACTGTATACAGATGCCATTTCCCTTTCACCTTGAAGATCCTGCATTCTTTACTTTATAATCCGGGCCAATTGTATTGTTTGGCCCTTCTATATAGGAGTTTAAGTGCACCAACGAAAGTGGCTAGCTGAAGATACAAAGCCTCTTCCTTCTTCAAAGGGACTGAAGTTACTAGTGCAATATGGTTGGGCATGCACACACATACTTTCAGTTATTGCTCTCCAGTTGATTACTTGAATATATATACTGTTACTGTCTGTTACTTTCATACATAAATATTGCAGTAAAGACAATTTCTGTGTTTTATCATAACGTGTGTGTTTCTCATTGGTCCTTGCACTTACACTATTGTCAGGTGTGCCAGAGGGGGCTGAGACTGTTATTGGGGTTGAGAGGCAGATTACGCAACAAACATACTTAAGCGGTTCCTGCAGGGGTAGCACTACATATCTATTGGCACTGTACTATCATTAAACTTTTTGGGGAATTTGTCCACTCCTTGGTCCATCGTAACTTTAAAACATGGGTCTACCACCACCAAATTTTTGTAAACACACCAAAAATAAAACTATTATCTTATACAGTACTGTATACTTACTGCAGCTAAATGCTTGATAACCCTCAAATGGAAAAAAAAAAACTCATGGAGAACTAGACTGCACATTTATATGATACCCTTGAATAGTTTAACAAGGTCCCGGAGCTAAGGCCAAAGATAGGCCATATTGACCTTAAAAACCCAGTTCTCTACACCCAATGGGGTTGATTTACTTAAGAAAAATTGTCTGTGCACTGCAAGTGCAGTTGCTCTAGATCTGAGGGGAACATGCAAGGAAAATAAAAAAACAGCATTTTTGCTTGCACATGATTGGATGATAGAAATCAGCAGAGCTTTCCCACATTTCAGAGCTTCCCCTCAGATCTAGCGCAACTGCACTTGCAGTACACTTAGGGTCCTTTCACACAGGCGGTCCACCCGTCTGACTCCGCTTTGCTCAGTGGGGGATTGATCCGCTGATCCCCACAGAGCAGGCGTATGACAGGTCCGTCTCCACTCACTGTGCAGAGACGGACCTGTCAGCGCCCCGCTCTCCTCTATGGGGAGATCAGATGAAAACTAACCGCCTGACCATTTTGATCCGTTACGATCCGCCAGACGGATGGAAAATAGGGTTACCATCCGTCTGGATTTCAGGGACAGAATCGGATAGCAGCGGGTGTCAGCAGACATGCCACCGCTGACATCCGCCGCTCCATATTAAGCTCCCGAAAAATTGACAGGCGGACCCAATCGGAAAGCCTGTGTGAAAGGGGCCTTACAGTGAATTGCAAGTGCACAGACCATTTGTCTTCAGTAAATTAACCCCAATGTCTTGTCCTGTATACAAGGCAGGAGTATCCAGCCCCCCCCCCCCCACCCTTCTCCTCTTCTACTTCTCTTTCCCAAAATTGTAATTGAGATCTCCTTCATACTCACCCTTGTACCTGGAATGTTAATCATACTGCTTAATCGATAAATTCAGATACGGCATTGTAAGTGTGCTACATGTTCCTAGAGCCACAGTTATCCATTTTGTTAGCGACTTTGACTACTAGATACAGTATGTTCCATCTGCCTGGTTAATTATGGGCATTTTCCTATGTCTATAAACAACATGTTGTTCTTCTCCATTGGTTTTTTACTCTGTGCCACCTTGCACATTGTGATATGTGTACACTGTGAGAAATCCTATAGTCGCTACTACAGTCCTTAGTGCATTTTTGTATCTTTTAAATCCCAATAAAAAGCAATTTCATAAAAAAGAATAAGGGAAACTGCAAAGCCAAGAAATGTTTGAAAACTTTTGAAATAACAGGCAAAAACAGCTTGGCAAAGGGTACATTCTGCTACAGTGATGACCTTAATTTGAAGAGGAAAAATGTACTTGCTGGCATTGTTGGCTAATGTGCAGACACATAGCAGGGGAGTACGATTGTGACAATATTTTTGTCTGGCTTTCCTCGCTATGACCTGCATTTACCTGTACAAAATTGATAAATGATTTGGCCTAGATCAACTCCATGAACTGCTTGGCTGAAGTCTCATTGAGATGATAGACATACAATGTAAAATACAATCACTACACTGAGTGACTAAAAAGGAAGCAAAGCAAATAAATGTGCTAATATGGCTGCAACATATATATATATACTGTATATAAAAAAATTTAAACAAATAACTTTAAAAAAACAATTATGCGTGTGGGTAAGATTAGTTACACTAGGATAATTATATCAACATACTGTAATGTATATTAAACATTTCAAACAGAGATCCTCTTTAAAGAAGACATTTAACAATTCTCACAGAGACAGGAAGCAAATAGCTGCCTATCAAACTTGTAGCGTTGGAATTGTTGCGCTGAGATGCAAAGCATTGCAGTGGCAGCAATGTGTACCAATCAGAGAAGCATAATGTCACCTTGTAGGTGATGGTGAGGGGGAGGGGGGTAAAAACACAGATCAATCCCCTGTTTGCACTGCCCCCGGAAGTGTTAAAGAAGCCTAAGAATTAGCAATATTAACATCATTTAATTTTCTAAATACAGAAAAATGTGTTGTTTGTAGAACAAAGAACCACAATTATTCATAATAATGAGGCAACTGGCAAATGAAAATTCTTAAGATGGGAAATTGTAAACAGGACATTCCAATATGAAAAAAAGAAAAAAGACAGAAACCCAGATCCTTTACTTCTTGGCTGCTGATATGCTGTTAATTAAATTTAACATGGTGCTTAAAGTTCATTGCTAATAAGACAACGCAGTGTCAAAAACACAACTGCACTTAAAAATAAGAGCACATCAATATATCAGTACTGCATATTTAGTGTTCTTGAGTTGTAAGAAAACCTTATATACTTTAGGAACCAAAAAGGGATACCTAGTATATTGGTATAGTAATTAAACATGAACTATAAAAGGCAGGCATTCTGTTGTAAAGCCTGATTCACACCTATGCGTTTTTAGTGCTTTTTGCGTTTTGCAGATTTGCACTACAGTCAATTTAACTTGGTCTCCTATGGAACACGTTCTGTAGTGCACATCTGCAAAATGCAAAAAGCACTAAAAATGCATAGGTGTGAATCCAGCCTTAAGCCTCGTACACACGATCGGATTTTCCGACGGGAATTGTGTGATGACAGGCTGTTGTCGGAAAATCCCACCGTTTGTATGCTCCATCAGACAATTGTTGTCGGATTTTCCGCAACATACTTTAAATAGCTTGGATAGCATGCTTTAAAATTTTCCGACAACAAATGTGTGCCGTCGGATTATTCGATCATGTGTGCCAGGCTTTAGGCTCGATTCACATATATGCATGTTGCTTTCGAGCATTTCTGTTTTTATTACTGTGATTTAAGTTTTTTGTGCTTTTGATTTTTTTATTTTGTTGTTGGACAGATTTAAAAACACAAAACGCAAATTGCAGCAAAAACGCTGTAAAAGTGCAATAAAAATAGACTAGATGGTTTTCTGCAGCTTCTCCACTGAAGTCTATTGAACCAAAAAACGCAAAAAAGCACAGTTTTGCCTTTTAAAAAGTCCCTGAGGCTCCGTTCACATCTTGGCATTCCAAATTGTGGGCTGAATCACTCGTGCGATACTCGTCACTTCCAATGACAGCCTGATCATGGCGCGATTTTACTGTGATTCTTGTGCAAATAGAATCGCGGGTCGCCTGTCACACAAAAGAAATTCTTGTAAAATCGTGCCGCGATCGGGGTGCCAGTGGAAGTGAGGGGGATCACACGGGCGCCCCACGATTTTCCACTATTTTGAATCGCGGGCAGAATCGTGGTGATTCCCTGCAGCGATTTGGAATGCCAAGATGTGAACGGAGCCTCACCCTTTCCAAAAATGCAGAGGCACAAAAACGCATTGATGTGAAGGTGTTCCATAGGAGCCCATGTTTAAAACAATTTCCTGCATTTCTGCAAAAAGCATGAAAAAACACATTGTTGTGAATGGAGCCTGAGCCCACGTTCAATCGGGCTGTTTTGACATGCGATTTGACGGCAAAGGCATGGTCCAAATCGATGCGACGCCGACTTTGTGGCGCCGCACCAATTCCCAAAAGTACTTTCTGTACTACTTTTGGCAACTTTGGCACGATTTAAAAAGGCCTTTGCGGGCTCCCTTGACAGGTAAGTAACTTTATTTTAAAAGTCAGCAGCTAAGGTATTTGCAGCTGCTGACTTTTAACTACTTCCCACCCGGCCACTGTACATATACGGCCGGGTGGGCGCTCTCTCCTTCTGAGTGGACGTTCAGGAACGTCCCTCAGAAGAAGGGGGATCGCGTGCGTGCGTTCCCGCGCAGCGGCGCGATCCCGATGCACTCGTGTCACCCGGACACAGAGCATCTCGATTCGGCAGGAGGGCTCTGTGATTGGCCCTCCTGATCACATGACGGCCGTGTCCAATCACAGCCGTCATGTGATGTAAACAGAGAGCCAGTTGCTAGGCAATCAGCTCTCCTCTCCTCACACAGAAGTCGCGGTGAGGAGAGCGGATCGCTGCAGCCTGGCTGGTGATCAGTGAGTATGAGCTGTTTTTTTCAGCTTTTTACTCACTGATCACCAGCCTAGTGTCCCCACACAGTTTAAAACACAGAAAGTAAACATACATGTCCCCACACACACATGTCCCCACACACACACACATGTCCCCACACACACACACATGTCCCCTCATAGTAAAAACACCTGTCCCCCACATATGTGACAATAAAATCATATGTCCCAATGATCATTTGCACACATATGTCCGTGATCACCTGCGCACATCTGTACATGATAATTTGCGTACATATGTCCGTGATCACGCGAACCAATTATTATACACTTAACTGATTTTTTTTTACCAAAAACATGTAGTAGAATACGTTTTGGCTTAAATTTATGACAAAATTAAATTTTATTGGATTTTGTTTAAAATAGAAAGACGAAAATATAATTTTTTTTTCTAATTTCCGCTCTTTTTTCGCTTATATCGCAAAAAATAAAAAACGCAGTCGTGAATAAATACCACCAAAAGAAAGCTCTATTTGTGTGAACAAAATGATGAAAATTAAATTTGGGTACATCGTAGCATGACCGCGCAATTGTCATTGAAAATGCGAGAGCGCTAAAAGCTGAAAATTGGTCTGGGAAGGAAGGGGCGAAAGTGCCCAGTATTGATGTGGTTAAGCCCCGTACACACGATCGGATAACCTATGGATTTTCATCAGTCTTGGCCACACACCATCAGTCAAAAAACTGACCGTTCCAAACGCGGTGACGTAAAACACTCCGATGAGCCGAGAAAAATGAAGTTTAATGCTTCTGAGCATGCGTCGACTTGATTCTGAGCATGCGTGGGTTTTTTAACCGATGGACTTGCCCATAGACGATCGGAAATTCCCATCGTTTTTTTATCCATCTGAAAATTTTAAAACAAGTTCTATTTTTTACAACCGATGGAAAAAAGACCGATGGGTACCAGTGGCGTAGCGTGGGTTGTCAGCGCCCGGGGCAGGGAAAGAGATTTGCGCCCCCTAACCCATGGATTTTTAGCACTCTATGAGTTCCTTCTGCTAGTACAGTAGTACTGACCAACCTGATTCCCACACCGACCTACCTGACCACTATACTAACCTACCTGATTCCTATACTGACCACTAAACTGACCTGATTGCTATACTGACCACTACACTGACCTACCTGATTCCTATACTGGCCACTACACTGACCCACCTGATTTCTACACTGTCCACTACACACATTATTATTGCTCACTGATTGGTTGCTAGACGATACTGCACATAATTACTGCTTACCCATTGTTTGCTAGACGTTACTGCACATCAGTACTACAAACTGATTGGTTGCTAGAGTTTACTGCAAGTTATTATTGCTCACTGATTGCTTGCTAGAGATTACAGCAGATCATTACTGTTCACTGATTGGTTGCTGAAGGTTACTGCACATCATTACCACTCACTGGTTGCTAGAGGTTACTGCATATTATTAATGCTCTATAATTGGTTGCTAGACATTGCAGAACATCATTACGGCTCACTGATTGGTTGCTAGAGGTTACAACACATCATTACAACCCTCTGATTTGTTGCTTAAGGTTACAGCACATCATCTCACTGCCTGCACACCACAGACTGCAGAAGTGACAGGACCCACAAATAGACAGAAAAGAAGAAATAGAACTAATTATTACCAATGAGGGTTGAGGGGTGTGCTGTGTATGGAGTGCAAGGCTAAGGGATGCGCTTTGTACGGAATGCAGTGTTCAGAGGTGCGCTGTGTACAGAGTGCAGGGTTGAGGGGGTGTGCTGCGTGCAAGGTTGAGGGGGTGCGCTGTGTGTGGAGTGCAGGGTTAAGGGGGGTGCGCTGTGTGGGGCATGCAGGGTTGGGGAGCGCTGTGTGTGGGGGAGGGTTGGGGGGTGCGTTGTGTGTGGTGTGCAGGGCTGAGGGGGTGCACTGTGTGTGGCACGCAGGGTTGAGGGGGTGGGCTGTGTGTGGCTTGCAGGGTTGAGGGGGGTATGCTGTGTGTGGTTTGCAGGGTTGAGGGGATGCGCTGTGTGTGGCTTGCAGGGATGAGGGGGGGTGCGCTGTGTGTGGCTTGCAGGGTTGAGGGGTGTGCGCTGTGTGTGGCTTGCAGAGTTGAGGGGGGTGCACTGTGTGCGGCGTGCAGGGTTGAGGGGGGTGCGCTGTGTACATCTCCCCCCCAAAAACAAAGCTCTCTTTCCCACAGATTCCAGTTCAGAGCTCAGCCCCAGCCCCCCTCCGGCTGCCATCGTCCCGTACAGAGCTTTCCTCTGTAGAGGCGTACTCACAATGTCTGTGCAGTTGTCGGTAAGGAGGGGCTTCTGTCTGTGTGGATAATGCCTCATCCTCTTCCTCCTGGCCCCGGTTTCCTCCAGTCCTGGGGTGGTCAGTGCAGGGTCAGAGCGTATCAGTACACTGACAGGCACATGCAGGACTCAGGAGAAGTGGCGGTGGTCAGAAGTAGGGCTGTAGGGCGGGCTAAGTGGACGGACGTGGACCTCGTGTGTGGGAGTGGCGTGTAATGGAGAGGATAACTCGTGAGTCGCCTGCCCTCCTCCTTCCCCCCAGTCTCCGCACAGTCACAATCCCTGGTATCATCATGGATGGTCTTCAGTGTTCATTTACTCACTGCTGTGTCAGTGTCACCGCTGGAGCCTAAGCCGGGACTGTACTGCAACTTCTTCCTCATAGCGAAGCGAAAGAGCTCATAGTATCCTAGACTGCACAGGAGAAGAGCTGCAGGTAACCTGCCGCTGCGCCCCTCTAAATTTTGCGCCCGGGTCGACCGCCCCCCTGCCCCCCCCCACGCTACGCCACTGATGGGTACCATACACGATCGGTTGGTCTGATGAAAACCATCCATCGGACGGTTTTCATCAGTCAAACCGATCATGTGTACGGGGCTTTAATTTATTTTCACCCAGGCTGGAACTCTGCTTTAAAGTTGAACTTCCCCACTGGGATACACATTTGCTACATATTTCTGAGCATAATAATAAATGGTTGTATGCGGCTGTATGGGGTTTGTGACACTACCTGCGTAAAATATGAACAATTCATTAGTGCTTAATTAGGGAACTCAACCCTCCACAGAGGGCCAGTTATCCTTGTGCAACCAACCAAATTGTCCTGTCTAACAGTCTGTGTTAAAAACAGGGGTTTAGCCTGCACACATTTACAAATACATGCGTAAGCTGCAGAGCCACTTCACGGCACACCAGTGTTATCTGCAGTCCCAACTCTATAACTTATAGTGGAAAGTAGAAGCGCATGCATTATAATGGATAGATAGAGGGCAGGTTTCCTGCACCACAGGTGATTGCACTGCCCTTGCGATCTGCAAACGAGTGCCAATGTATCCTCAATAGCACCCCAAACACATGGTACTGCAGTACAGGAAGACGCAGGTTTGAACCTCTGCGCTCCCAGTGTGAACCAGCCCTAAATGGATTTGGAAAACACAAAATTTGCATTCTATAAAAGCAACACTGTACATCAGGAAAAATAAAATATGTCTTAGAAAGTAAAAAGCTAAACTGCATATATAGTAAAAATATGTAATCATTTTAAATTATTATCCTCATTTAAAGACCAAAATATTTGTCAGGTAGGCTTACACATTTACATTTTCACGTTGTAAAGCATTGCTGTTGGCGCTATATAAATCCTGTATAACAATAATAATTTTATAACTATAAAAACAGATCTACAAGGTACCATATGTATTACTAAAACCCCATGTGAATACGATCATTGCAGGATTAAATACACAACAAAAAATACAGTTTTTAGCACATTTTTTAAACAACGTTAGCCAAGCTAAAAAATGAATGGGTCTTTTAGAAAGGTCTTTTAAGGTTCAGGCTTAAAGGATAAAAGGAATGCCTTTAGGAGAAGCTCCATCTCTATTTCACACTCTCATTCAGACTCCTGCATTCCTAGCAGGGTCAAATAGCTTTGAATAAGGAAACAACAATTCTGGTGATAAAAGCCATTTTGCTATGGGGAGACCTACTGAGTGACCAAGGCTGCAAACTTCCAACTGTGAAATAAAAACATTTATATCAACTGTGAATTATTCAACCCTCTCCTTCTTCAGTATATGAAACATTGTTTAAGATTAAAGTCAAACTACAACATTTAAAATTAAATAATATAAAAAAAATAAAAGATGATAAGAGTATTATTCCACCTTTTAGTTTTCACAAGGAGAGATCCCACCTAGACTCTAGCTAGGCTAGCTTTAGGCCTCATTCCCACTGGCATACCTATTTGTACTCCCGTGTGAAGGGCCATCTTTGCCCTCACGGGGTGCACAGGTGTTCCGTGTATCCACATGCAGACAGGCCCGCTCATGTCTTTTGGGACGCAGCAACTGCATGGGCACAACCGTTGGTCCCAATTTCACAGCTATGCAGAAGGGTATCCCCAATTCACACTGTCTGCATTTAAGGATACGCATCTGTGCGGGCTGTCAAACTGGGACCAGCCATTGTGTCCCTGCATCCCCAAAAAGACATGAACGGAACTACCTACATGTGGGTACACAAACACCTGTGCAACCTGTCCAAAGACGGCCCTTCGCACAGGTGTATGAATAGGTATGCAAGTGTGATCGAGGCCTTAGGTCTTGTTCAGGTTGGCGAACTGCACTAAATGCACAGTTGCTGGTGTGCATTGGGGGACATAGTGCCAATGAGCCAGCTTTTTTTTTGTTCCGAGGATTGTGGGAGTATACCCCCCCCAGGAAAGATTTCACACTGGTGGAGTCCACCAGCAGATCCGCGTACTCAGCAGGGGATCTCTCCACTAATCCCTGCTGAGCAGGTGGGTGACAGGTCCATGCCTGCTCCGATGATGCAGAGCGGACAGAGACACAGCCCGCTCTCTTCTATGGGCTGTTGGATGGAAATGGACTTCCATTCAACTGTCATCCGATCTGATCCACCAGATGAATGGGGAATCTCTGTTTTTAGCATACAGGATCGGATCAGATGTCGGCGTGTGTCAAAGGACACATGTCCATTTACATCAGTTTACATCCGCCGCTCAATAGAGAGCAATGGATAGTCCAATTGGGTCCATCAGAAAATTTGACAGGTGGACCTGATCGGTCTTTCCTCGTAAAAGATGCCTAATGAAGCCCCAAATAGCAGTATAAAGCCGACATGGATTCTAATCATTCCCTAAACTTCTTCCAAAAAAAAAATATAAGGTTTTGACTGGACATATACTTTAAATCTATTCTCATTTCTCTTCAGCCTGCAACCCTCAAATTACGAGACTCTCTTAAACACTACCAATTGATCCACAAGGTCATTAGGCATCATCTTATCCAGCTATAGTTAAAAGTACCCTACTTGTCATCCCAGGACTATCTAGTTGACCAAGCATCATTTTGTTTTTCCTAGATATACTCTATACCGCAATGTTTTCTAGTAACCAACCCATTCATACATCACTAGTTTAATTTTCTTATTTCACCTCCCTTTCTTAGTATACGAGTAGTATATGTATCTTCTCATCTGCTCCCAGTGTCTTTGCTATAGGCATTCCCTTACCTCTCACTGTAATGTTATCCACATTGTTCAACTCAATACCCATCATTGTCCTACTCCTTTTAATTCCTTCTCTGTTTACTATCTACTCCTGCATTGTACTCCCTTTGCTTAATATAATCTGTTCCATCGCCATTTCTTCTTCTTATATCGTCTTTCCTTTTGCATTACCAGGCACAGTTTGCTTCGACAGTTGAACGTTTCTCATTTCACACATTTCTCACTCGTGCTGCTTTCCATTTCATGTGTCTTTTATTTATTTTGTACATGCTGTCATGTCTATGGCTTGCATTTTCATCTCTTACCTCCAAATTCATTTCTGTACTTGTCACCTAAGACAGCCAATGACTAAAGCAAACTAAAATTTGCTTTCCTGTGACTACAAACCTAAATATTACCAAGCTGGTTCAATGACAGATCCTTTCTGGATCACTATGAAACAAATATGAATTTATGAGCAGCACCCAGCATTCTCCTACTAGACTGAATCGTATTGAGTGCACATAATTGCAAAGTGACTGAATGGAACACAGAGTTCCATGGTGACTCATAGATAGAAGGTCATTAGTGATGTCACCGCAGTCTGCTGGGCTTTCAGCAGGAGGACAGCTATGTAGGAGACATTAGCAGACAGTGGCAAGCCACAAGGATGTAAATACTGCTTGCAGAATTGTGGCCCGTGTAGACTAGGAAGGGAGCTCTGACCTGTATGTCATAGGTCAAACAAACAAAAGCAACATCAAACACATGAATGCAACCGAGGTCTCATACTCAACTAAATAAATAAAGCCGATTCACACCCAAGAAAAACTAGAACAAAATAATGTGTAAAAATGACTGCTGGGCCATTTGTTTATGTAGCACAGCATTCAGTAGGGCTGGAATTGTGCTGCCGGAGTTTTCTTACAAATATTTAAAGTTAAATTAAACCCTCCCTTTTTAAGAAGCTGATTATATCACTTAATGAGGATGCAGCTTCTTTATCTTTTAATCCTTGTCTGTGTTTCAGTTTAAGCTGGTGCCATGACCACTACCCCAGGTTTTCTGTTTTAGGGTGTCTCCTTTTGCTCCCAGTATCCTATGGAGCCAATATTGCATGCAATAGCCTAAGATGGAAAATATCTAAGCCAGGGGTGTCAAACTCAATTTAATTGCAGGCCGCGTCAGTATTATGGTCACCATCAAAGGGTCGATTGTATCTGTTATGCCGCGTACACACGATCCGAAATTCCGACAAGAAAACCATGGATTTTTTCTGACGGAATGTTGGCTCAAACTTGTGTTTCATACACACGGTCACACAAATCTTGTCGGAAATTCAGACCGTCAAGAACGCGGTGACGTACAAGACGTACGATGAGCCGAGATCAATAAAGTTCAATAGGCAGTTCGGCGCTTCTGTTTGATTCTGAGCATACGTGTTTTTTTGCATCGGAATTGCATACAGACGAGCGGATTTTCCGATAGAAACTTTTTCCGTCGGAAAAATAGAAAACCTGCTCTCAATCTTTTGTTGGCGGAAATTCCGACAGAAAAGTCAGATGGAGCCTACATACTGTCGGAATTTCCGACAAAAAGCACACAACGGACTTTTCTTGTCAGAATTTCCGATCGTGTGTACGCGGCATAAGACTAGATGTCCAGAGTTCCCCACACTTTCCCCCTTACATCAGATGTGAAGAGCCCCCCCACCATCAGAAGTCAAGAGCTCCCCATCCTCCCTTACATCACAGTGCACCTTCCCTTACCATGTGCTGCTGCCTGGAAGAAGCTGGAGGCGGAGATGGGAAGCAGAAAGTGTAGGGTCTGGAGGAGGACCAGAGGAGGGCTGGAGTCAGCTGCCATAGTCTGCTGAATGCAGAGACCAGGGGAAGCAGAGACAAGGGGATGCTGTGGCTGCACAGAGAGGCACAGGATCTGTAGGAGGAGTTCTGTCCTCCTCACTGCTGCCGACTGCTGAGACGGGGGACAGGGGCCGAGGCTTTGGTGTCAGAGACGAGCCTTTTTGCAGCTGCACAAAGGAGTGAAGGATCTGCCAGAGGAGTTCTGTCCTCCCCTCTGCTGTTGACTGCTGAAACAAGGTGGGGGCAGAGAAAAGGGGGGTGCCGCAGGAGAGGTGTGAGGGCCACAAGAATTGGCCTGGTGGGCCGGATTCAGTCACAGGCCTTGTGTTTGACACATGTGATCTAAGGTATGTAGCTTGAAATGATAGCACTGAGACAACAGGGGCCAGTAGCACTGACAGTAGTAAATTGCAAGTGCTAATGTAAGAATTTTAACTAAGAGTTTACTTGGGAATGTTTATTTTATCGTGCTCAATGTGTTAAACTAAAAAACACTGAAGCCCTGTACACACGCTCGGTTTTCACGGCGGTAAAAAGTCTGCAGTGAAAACCGAGGGGAAAGCCGAGAACCTGGCAGGAAAACCACCATGGAGCTTTGGCCGGGAATCCCGGGCGTGTGTATGCTCCATGGGCACTGCCGTGCAGTGTTTCCCATAGAGTATTAGTAAATCTGGCGGAAAAAAAACCGCCGGGAATCCCGACGGGAAAATAGAGAGCAGGTTCTCTATTTTCCCCGCCGGGATTCCTGTCAGTTTTCCCGGCGAGGGAGCATACACACGGCACGGCAAAAAGCTCTCCCAGCTGTTTTCTTGCCGGGAAAACCGGCCATTTGTACAGGGCTTGAGGGTTTAATACTACTTTAAGCTAAACACTGAGGAAACAAAATATTAAAGCTAGCCATACACTAAAAAAAATGTAATTGAGGAGCGTTTGTTCGATTTTCTAATCATTACTTACTAGGGTCAAATTGATGTTTGACTAGAAAATTTAAATGAGCAGGATAGAAAAAAAATTTCTTGTAACTGTGCGTGTGGTTTACATTTGGCAAATAACATTGATTTCTAAATTGAATAGAAGAAGCAAACAACATTTCTAAGTTTTCCAATGACATTCACCAACTCATTGAATGTAATGATGAGATGTTTGTACAAATGTTCATACAAAAATTCATTCTAAAATCTACTAGTGTATGGCCAGCTTTACCCATGCAATGGGTCCCCATCTCCAGTGCAAGGGTAAGCTGCCTGTTCTGCCTAGGGAATGATGAACAAGGTGATCTATTCAAACCTATTCCTTGCTCCCAGAGGCTTCCTCCTCTTTGTGCGACTGGCCCTCAGATTTCAGCTCTC
Source organism: Rana muscosa (assembly GCA_029206835.1). Classification (NCBI taxonomy): domain Eukaryota; kingdom Metazoa; phylum Chordata; class Amphibia; order Anura; family Ranidae; genus Rana; species Rana muscosa. The sequence continues at coordinate 701,229,724 of CM055122.1, forward strand.
TGACATCATCCCTTATAATGAAAGACCAGTAGTCCTGCACTGTACAGGAGGATGCCAGCGGCCCATCCATATTTCAGAGAGTCAGACAGTGGGGATGAGCCCAGGCAGCCAGTAATAAGGTAAGAATATCTCCTTATTCATCATCTCCTAAGCAAAGCCAGCAGCTAACCTTTGAAGTGAGGAAGGAGACCCACTGTAAGAGTAAGACTCCATTCACACCTAAGCATATCGATTTACTGGCGTTTTTTGGTCCTAGCATATGAGTTTGATTCTTGATCCTAGCATATGAGGTTGGTTCTGGGTCCTAGTATAAGAGTTTGATGATTAGTCCTAGTATAAAGCCCTGTACACACGATCGGATTTCCTATGGATTCAAATCCGATGGATTTTTCCATCGGAATTCCGATGAAGCTGACTTCCATCAGTCTTGCCTACACACCATCAGTCAAAAATCCATGACGTAAAACACTCTGACGAGCCGAGAAAAATTAAGTTCAATGCTTCTGAGCATGCGTCGACTTGATTCTGAGCATGCGTGGGTTTTTTCTCCGATGGAGTTCTACACAGACGATCGGAATTTGCTATAGTTTTTTTTTCCATCAGATAAATTTAAAACATGTTCTATTTTTTCTCATCGATGGAAAAAAGACCGATGGGGCCCACACACGATCGGTTTGTCCGATGAAAAAAGTCCATCGGACTGTTTTCATCTGTAAAACCGATCGTGGGTACAGGGCATAAGAGTTTGATTCTTGGTCCTAGTATAATAAGAGTTTGAATCTTGGTCCTAGCATTTGAGTTTGATTCTTGTTTCTAGCATATGAGTTTGATTCTTGGTTCTAGTAATGAGTTGGATCCTCGGTCCTAGTATAATAAGACTTTGATTCTTGGTCCTAGTATAAGAGTTTGATTCTTGGTCCTAGCATATGAGTTTGATTCTTGTTTCTAGCATATGAGTTTGATTCTTGGTTCTAGTAATGAGTTGGATCCAGGGTCCTAGTATAATAAGACTTTGATTCTTGGTCCTAGTATAAGAGTTTGATTCTTGGTCCTAGCATATGAGTTTGATTCTTGGTACTAGTAATGAGTTGGATCCTGGGTCCTAGTATAATAAGACTTTGATTCTTGGTCCTAGTATAAGAGTTTGATTCTTGGTCCTAGCATATGAGTTTGATTCTTGTTTCTAGCATATGAGTTTGATTCTTGGTTCTAGTAATGAGTTGGATCCAGGGTCCTAGTATAATAAGACTTTGATTCTTGGTCCTAGTATAAGAGTTTGATTCTTGGTCCTAGCATATGAGTTTGATTCTTGGTACTAGTAATGAGTTGGATCCTGGGTCCTAGTATAATAAGACTTTGATTCTTGGTCCTAGTATAAGAGTTTGATTCTTGGTCCTAGCATATGAGTTTGATTCTTGTTTCTAGCATATGAGTTTGATTCTTGGTTCTAGTAATGAGTTGGATCCAGGGTCCTAGTATAATAAGACTTTGATTCTTGGTCCTAGTATAAGAGTTTGATTCTTGGTCCTAGCATATGAGTTTGATTCTTGGTACTAGTAATGAGTTGGATCCTGGGTCCTAGTATAATAATGCTGCGTACACACGACCGTTTTTCATGACGAGAAAAATGCCATTTTTCAATTTGGTCATCAAAAACGATCATGTGTGGGCTCCAGAGCATTTTTCACGACGTGAAAAATGGGCATTAAAAATTTGGAACATGCTCTAATTTTTCTCGTCGTTTTTCACGTCGTCGTTTTTCTCGTCATGAAAAACGTCCGTGTGTAGGCTTTAACGACGTGAAAAAAACGCGCATGCTCAGAAGCAAGTGATGAGACGGGAGCGCTTGTTCTGGTAAAACTAGCGTTCGTAATGGAGATAGCACATTCGTCACGCTGTCACGGACTGAAGAGCACGAGGCTGAAAAGCGCGAATCGTCTCTCACAAAACTTTACTAACACAAGGATCAGCAAAAGCAGCCCAAAGGGTGGTGCCATCCGAATGGAACTTCCCCTTTATAGTGCAGTCGTACATTTCGTACGTCACCGCGCTTTGCTCTAGCATTTTTTTTCATGATTGTGTGTAGGCAAAGGCAGGCTTATGAAGAATCACGTCGAGAAAAACGTCTTTTTTTTCAATGACATTAAAAACGGTCGTATGTACGCGGCATTAGACTTTGATTCTTGGTCCTAGTATAAGAGTTTGATTCTTGGTCCTAGCATATGAGTTTGACTCTTGGTCCCAGCATACCAGTTTGATTCTTGGTCCTAGCATATGAGTTTGATTCTTGGTACTAGTAATGAGTTGGATCCAGGGTCCTAGTATAATAAGACTTTGATTCTTGGTCCTAGTATAAGACTTTGATTCTTGGTCCTAGCATATGAGTTTGATTCTTGGTACTAGTAATGAGTTGTATCCTGGGTCCTAGTATAATAAGACTTTGATTCTTGGTCCCAGCATACCAGTTTGATTCTTGGTCCTAGCATATGAGTTTGATTCTTGGTACTAGTAATTAGTGATGAGCCGAACACCCCCGGGTTCGGTTCGCACCAGAACCCGCGAACGGACCGAAAGTTCGCACGAACATTAGAACCCTATTAAATACAATGGATGCGAACGTTCGGATTCTAAAGTGCTAATTATAACGACTATTATCCATGTTATTGTCCTAAACAGAGTTTGGGAACCCGGGTTCTGCACCAGGGGACATGTATCAATGCAAAAAGAAGTTTTAAAAACGGACGTTTTCCGGGAGCAGTCATTTTAATGATGCATAAAGTGAAAAAAAAAAAGTCAATTATTCCTTTAAATATTGTACCTGGGGGGTGTCTAAAGTATGCCTGTGAAGTGCCACGTGTTTCCCGTGTTTAGAACTGTCCCTGCACAAAATAACATTTCTAAAGGAAAAAAAGCAATTTAAAACTGCTTGCGGCTTTAATGCAATGTCTGGTCCCGGTAATATGGATGAAAATCTTTAAGAAAAATGGCATAGCTACCCCATCAACCCCCCCCCCCCCCACCCCAGCCCATTACCAGCCCCTTTGGGTCTTGTATGGATATTAAGGGGAACCCCGCACACAAAATAAAAAAGGCCCTATATACTCTGAACAGCCGTATACAGGCGGTGCATACAAGACAGGGACTGTAGGTTTGTTTTTATGTAGAATCTGTTTGTAATTTTGAACAGCTGCATTGTTTAAGTGTAGCTCCATGCCAAATTCCTTTTTTTTTGCTTTTTGGAAAACATAGGGAACGGTTATCACCCCTGTCACATTTTTTTTGCTGTCTGTGCCCCTGTTCAGAACATTTCACCTCACTTTGCGTCCCAATGACAACTGTTTTTGAAATGTGGTGTTTTTATTGAAACAAGGATTGGTGATAAAGCATCAGTAGAGAGGAGACACCTTTCTCCCATATTAATTCTTACAGGAGAGAATTTTCCTTCCAAGGGGTAGATTTCCTCTCACTTCCTGTTGTCTTCTTCCGTTTGCAAGTAGTAGTCGTTTGTAAGTTGGATGTTTGAAAGTAGGGACCTGCCGTATATACTCTGCAGAAATTGGCCCCTTAGGTGTTGGTGTTGGCACAACACTGAAAGCACTCACAGTTATTCTTGGTGGGTGCTGGAACGCCCTGCTGTCAACTATTATATCAGGAATTGTAATAACATATAATTGTTGATCAGTGGTAGTAAAAATTGGGCCTTTGATGGTGGTGCTGGTGCCACAACACTGTAAGGCCTGACAGTTACTCTTGGTGGGCGCAGCAATGGGCCCTGCTGTGAATTATTAGATCAATAATTATAATTGCATGCCCCTGTTGAATAGGGGCTGAAAAATTGGGCCTTTGGTGGTGGTGGTGGTGGTGGTGGTGATGGTGGTGCTGGTGCCACAACACTGTAAGGCCTGACAGTTACTCTTGGTGGGCACAGCAATGGGCCCTGCTGTGAATTATTAGATCAATAATTATAATTGCATGCCCCTGTTGAACAGGGGCTGAAAAATTGGGCCTTTGGTGGTGGTGGTGGTGGTGGTGTTGACACAACACTGTAAGGCCTGACAGTTACTCTTGGTGGGCGCAGCAATGGGCCCTGCTGTGAATTATTAGATCAATAATTATAATTGCATGCCCCTGTTGAACAGGGGCTGAAAAATTGGGCCTTAGGCACTGGTGGCACAACACTGCAACCCCTCACAGATACTGTACTTGGAGCACAGCAATGAGGCCTGTTGCAAAGTATTGCATCAAAAATTGTAATTACACGCCCCTGTTAAACAGGGGCTGAAAAATTGGGCCTTAGCCACTGGTGGCGGCACCCATAAACCAAAATGATCTTCCAAGCTATCATCATTAATCGGATCATTGAGGAGGAGGAGGAGGATAGCTAGTCAACATAACAGCACAGGAACTCAGCATCAGCATCAGTCTTGAAGGGATGTGACATTTTAAAATCAATTAGTCTGTTATATCAGCATCAGGTGTGTGGTAGCTGGTGGTGATCCAAGACTGGTTCATCTTGATGAAAGTCAGTCGCTCAACCGAGTCGGTGGACAGGCGCACCCTGTGATCTGTGACAAATCCTCCAGCAGCACTGAATGTGCGTTCTGAAAGAACGCTGGATGCAGGACAGGCCAGTAGCTCAATTGCATACTGTGCAAGCTCTGGCCAGTGATCCATCCTCAAGACCCAGTAAGCCAGAGGATTTTCGGTGGGGAAGGTGTCCAAGTCTGACCTTGCCCCTAGGTATTCCTGCACCATGTATATCAGACGCTGGCGATGGTTGCTGGAACCGATCATACTTTGGGGCTGCGGACTAAAGAATTGTCTGAACGCATCGGTCAGACGGCCACCTTCCCCACCGCTCCTTCTTTGACTGCCCGAAGCCTCAGCAACTCGTTGTCCAGGACCAGGAGTTTGTAACCTCCCAGTCTCTGGGAACGCGTTGCACAGACCTTTCTGCAAGGCCTCCCGGAGTTGTCTCATCCTCTGCTCCCTCTGCGATGGTAAGATAAGGTCCGCAACCTTACCCTTGTACCGTGGATCAAGGAGAGTGGCCAGCCAGTAATGGTCCCTCTCCTTGATCCGAAGAATACAAGGATTCTTCCGCAGACTTTGCAGGATCAGGGAGGCCATGCAGCGTAGGTTAGCTGAGGCATTCAGTCCGGAGTCCTCTGGGTCACTAAGGACGACATGATCCGCAGCCACCTCCTCCCAGCCACGTACAAGTCCACTGGTTTCTTGGGACTGTAAATCATCCCTAAAAGACTGCTGCTGATGATGCTGAGTGCCAGCCTCCACCTCCATGCTGACACAATCTTCCTCCTCCTCCTCCTCTTCCTGTGCGATGGGTGGGACAGAAGGAACACTGTCTGGGTAAAGGGGGCCTTGAGAGGCAAGGAAGTCCTCCTCTTCCTGCCTCTGTTCTGCCTCAAGTGCCCTGTCCATTATTCCACGCAGCGTGTGCTCCAACAGGTGGACAAGAGGTACAGTGTCACTGATGCATGCACTGTCACTGCTCACCATCCTCGTGGCCTCCTCAAATGGTGCCAGGACAGTGCATGCATCCCTGATCATGCCCCACTGGCGTGGTGAAAAAAACTTGAGCTCCCCTGACCCTGTCCTGGTGCCGTAGTCGCACAGGTACTCATTGATGGCCCTCTGCTGCGTGTGCAGCCGCTGCAGCATGGCCAACGTTGAGTTCCACCTGGTGGGCATGTCACATATAAGGCGGTTCTTGGGCAGGTTCAACTCCTTTTGCAGCTCAGCCAGGCGAGCACTGGCATTATAAGATCTGCGCAAATGCACACAGACTTTCCTGGCCTGCCTCAGGACATCTTGTAAGCCCGGGTACCTGCCCAAGAACCGCTGTACCACCAGGTTAAGGACGTGAGCCATACAGGGCACATGGGTCAGTTGTCCCTGTCGGAGGGCAGAGAGGAGGTTGGTGCCATTGTCGCAAACCACCATTCCTGGCTTAAGCTGGCGTGGCGTCAACTACCTCTCGGCCTGCCCCTGCAGAGCAGACAGGACCTCTGCCCCAGTGTGGCTCCTGTCCCCCAAACACACCAGCGCAAGCACGGCATGGCATCTTTTTGCCTGCGTACTTGCGTAGCCCCTTGAACGCCTACGGGGCACCGCTGGTTCCGAGGACAAACCACAGGAAGAGGCCATGGAGGAAGAAGAAGAGGAGGGGGTGGAGGAGAGAGGTGTGTCACAACCAGTAGTAGCATTTTGGAGGCGTGGTGGTGGAACAACCTCCAACACTACTGCACCTTGTCCTGCATCCTTCCCAGCTGCCAAAAGAGTGACCCAATGGGCCGTGAAAGAAAGGTAACGTCCCTGTCCATGCCTGCTGGACCATGAGTCAGCGGTAATATGCACCTTACCGCTGACCGCTCTGTCCAGCGAGGCCAAGACATTGCCTTCCACATGCCTGTAGAGAGCCGGAATCGCCTTCCGTGCGAAAAAGTGGCGTTTGGGAACCTGCCACTGAGGAACCGCACATTGCACAAACTCACGGAAGGGGGCCGAATCTACCAACTGAAAAGGCAGCAGTTGAAGCGCTAGCAATTTAGCCAAGCTAGCATTCAACCGCTGGGCATGTGGATGGCTGGGAGTGAACTTCTTTCGACGGTCCAGCAGCTGGGGCAGGGAAATTTGCCTGCTAGAATCGGACGTCGGTGTACTGCTAGCAGAGTGGCCGCAAGTACTGGGCTGTGACACACCTAATTCTACACCTTCATTCCTCTCAGTGCAGGTTTCAGAGAGGACTGAAGGTATAGTGGGTTTTGAGATCCCAGCTGATGCGGTGCAAGGAGAGGTCCGCTTAGTTCTTTGGTGTGGGTCTTTAAGGTAGGCTTGCCAACGAGCTGCATGGCAGGTCAACATATGTCTGATCAAGCATGTGGTGCCCAAGCGGCTGATGTTTTGGCCACGCGATATACGCTTGAGACATATGTTGCAAACAGCAGCTGTGCGATCTGATGCACTCGCCTCAAAAAAGGCCCACACCAAAGAACTTTTTGAATGACGGGCAGAGGCAGCGCCCTGCACAGGCGGAGCTCTGCGGTGTGATTCCGTCGGTGTGCTGCCCATACGCTGGCCACTCAAGGGCATCCTGCCTCGTTGGAGATGTGCCTCCTCCTCATCCTCCTCCTCTCTCCTATTAGGCACCCACGTGGAGTCAGTGACCTCATCATCCCCTCCCTCCTCATCACTGGAGCCAATCTGGCAGTATGCTGCAGCTGCTGGAGCATGACTGCCAGATTGGTGTCCTTCTTGAGCATCCCCTCTCTCTGCTCTCACGCTACTGCCTTCCTCTAGCTGGGTATCATCATCAGATCCTTCGAAACGCTGGGCATCCTCCTGGAGCATGTACCCAACACTGTGCTCAAACAGTTCGGGGGACTCCTCAGGAGGAGGACATGGTGGGTCTAGGGAAGGATTGACTAATGAAGATAATGATACCAGAGAAGAGGACGCTTTGGCAGCTGCTTTGCCAGTACCCTGAGCCTGGGTGAGAGAGGATGAGGAGGATGAGGTGGGCTTGGTCATCCACTCTACCAAGTCTTCGGCATGATGTGGCTCAACATGTCCAGCTGCCGAAAAGAAGGACAAGCGTGTCCCATGGCCATGTGCTGATGACAATGCAACGCGTCCACGACCAGCACTGTTGCCCCCAGACACAGAGCCTGCTTGCCCTCTTTTTTTGCCTCCTGACTGTCTGCCTCTCCTTGTTTGCCTTCCAGACATTTTAATGGATGGCCTGCAGGGAGATGGGAAAAACAGCAATAAGGGCTACCTTCAGGTGTATACTGTGCAGGAGGCTTAGCAACAATGACACTGACACTGTCCCCTGCCTATCCTTCTCTGTCCCTAAACACAAGGATTTGCAATATGCTTCAGCAAGATTGGTTTAGCACAGAATAGCACACTGACAGTTTCCCTCACTGTCCTTCTCTGTCCCTACAAACAAGATTTAGCACAGAATAGCACACTGATAGTTTCCACGAGTGTCCTTCTCTGTCCCTAAACTCAAGGATTTCAAATATGGTTCAGCAAGATTGGTTCAGAACAGAATAGCACACTGTCAGTTTCACTCACTGTACCTCTCTGTCCCTACAAACAAGATTTAGCACAGAATAGCACACTGATAGTTTCCACGAGTGTCCTTCTCTGTCCCTAAACTCAAGGATTTCAAATATGGTTCAGCAAGATTGGTTTAGAACAGAATAGCACACTGTCAGTTTCACTCACTGTACCTCTCTGTCCCTACAAACAAGATTTAGCACAGAATAGCACACTGATAGTTTCCACGAGTGTCCTTCTCTGTCCCTAAACTCAAGGATTTCAAATATGGTTCAGCAAAATTGGTTTAGAACAGAATAGCACACTGACACTTTCCCTCACTGTACCTCTCTGTCCCTAAACTCAAGGATTTCAAATATGGTTCAGCAAGATTGGTTTAGAACAGAATAGCACACTGTCAGTTTCACTCACTGTACCTCTCTGTCCCTACAAACAAGATTTAGCACAGAATAGCACACTGATAGTTTCCACGAGTGTCCTTCTCTGTCCCTAAACTCAAGGATTTCAAATATGGTTCAGCAAGATTGGTTTAGAACAGAATAGCACACTGTCAGTTTCACTCACTGTCCTACTCTGTCCCTACAAACAAGATTTAGCACAGAATAGCACACTGATAGTTTCCACGAGTGTCCTTCTCTGTCCCTAAACTCAAGGATTTCAAATATGGTTCAGCAAAATTGGTTTAGAACAGAATAGCACACTGACACTTTCCCTCACTGTACCTCTCTGTCCCTAAACTCAAGGATTTCAAATATGGTTCAGCAAGATTGGTTCAGAACAGAATAGCACACTGTCAGTTTCACTCACTGTACCTCTCTGTCCCTACAAACAAGATTTAGCACAGAATAGCACACTGATAGTTTCCACGAGTGTCCTTCTCTGTCCCTAAACTCAAGGATTTCAAATATGGTTCAGCAAGATTGGTTTAGAACAGAATAGCACACTGTCAGTTTCACTCACTGTACCTCTCTGTCCCTACAAACAAGATTTAGCACAGAATAGCACACTGATAGTTTCCACGAGTGTCCTTCTCTGTCCCTAAACTCAAGGATTTCAAATATGGTTCAGCAAAATTGGTTTAGAACAGAATAGCACACTGACACTTTCCCTCACTGTACCTCTCTGTCCCTAAACTCAAGGATTTCAAATATGGTTCAGCAAGATTGGTTTAGAACAGAATAGCACACTGTCAGTTTCACTCACTGTACCTCTCTGTCCCTACAAACAAGATTTAGCACAGAATAGCACACTGATAGTTTCCACAAGTGTCCTTCTCTGTCCCTAAACTCAAGGATTTCAAATATGGTTCAGCAAGATTGGTTTAGAACAGAATAGCACACTGTCAGTTTCACTCACTGTCCTACTCTGTCCCTACAAACAAGATTTAGCACAGAATAGCACACTGATAGTTTCCACGAGTGTCCTTCTCTGTCCCTAAACTCAAGGATTTCAAATATGGTTCAGCAAGATTGGTTTAGAACAGAATAGCACACTGTCAGTTTCACTCACTGTCCTACTCTGTCCCTACAAACAAGATTTAGCACAGAATAGCACACTGATAGTTTCCACGAGTGTCCTTCTCTGTCCCTAAACTCAAGGATTTCAAATATGGTTGAGCAAGATTGGTTTAGAACAGAATCGCACACTGTCAGTTTCACTCACTGTCCTACTCTGTCCCTACAAACAAGATTTAGCACAGAATAGCACACTGATAGTTTCCACGAGTGTCTTTCTCTGTCCCTAAACTCAAGGATTTCAAATATGGTTCAGCAAAATTGGTTTAGAACAGAATAGCACACTGACACTTTCCCTCACTGTACCTCTCTGTCCCTAAATTCAAGGATTTCAAATATGGTTCAGCAAGATTGATTTAGAACAGAATAGCACACTGTCAGTTTCACTCACTGTACCTCTCTGTCCCTACAAACAAGATTTAGCACAGAATAGCACACTGATAGTTTCCACGAGTGTCCTTCTCTGTCCCTAAACTCAAGGATTTCAAATATGGTTCAGCAAGATTGGTTTAGAACAGAATAGCACACTGTCAGTTTCACTCACTGTCCTACTCTGTCCCTACAAACAAGATTTAGCACAGAATAGCACACTGATAGTTTCCACGAGTGTCCTTCTCTGTCCCTAAACTCAAGGATTTCAAATATGGTTCAGCAAGATTGGTTTAGAACAGAATCGCACACTGTCAGTTTCACTCACTGTCCTACTCTGTCCCTACAAACAAGATTTAGCACAGAATAGCACACTGATAGTTTCCACGAGTGTCCTTCTCTGTCCCTAAACTCAAGGATTTCAAATATGGTTCAGCAAAATTGGTTTAGAACAGAATAGCACACTGACACTTTCCCTCACTGTACCTCTCTGTCCCTAAACTCAAGGATTTCAAATATGGTTGAGCAAGATTGGTTTAGAACAGAATAGCACACTGTCAGTTTCACTCACTGTACCTCTCTGTCCCTACAAACAAGATTTAGCACAGAATAGCACACTGATAGTTTCCACGAGTGTCCTTCTCTGTCCCTAAACTCAAGGATTTCAAATATGGTTCAGCAAAATTGGTTTAGAACAGAATAGCACACTGACACTTTCCCTCACTGTACCTCTCTGTCCCTAAACTCAAGGATTTCAAATATGTTTCAGCAAGATTGGTTTAGCACAGAATAGCACACTGTCAGTTTCACTCACTGTACCTCTCTGTCCCTACAAACAAGATTTAGCACAGAATAGCACACTGATAGTTTCCACAAGTGTCCTTCTCTGTCCCTAAACTCAAGGATTTCAAATATGGTTCAGCAAGATTGGTTTAGAACAGAATAGCACACTGTCAGTTTCACTCACTGTCCTACTCTGTCCCTACAAACAAGATTTAGCACAGAATAGCACACTGATAGTTTCCACGAGTGTCCTTCTCTGTCCCTAAACTCAAGGATTTCAAATATGGTTCAGCAAGATTGGTTTAGAACAGAATAGCACACTGTCAGTTTCACTCACTGTCCTACTCTGTCCCTACAAACAAGATTTAGCACAGAATAGCACACTGATAGTTTCCACGAGTGTCCTTCTCTGTCCCTAAACTCAAGGATTTCAAATATGGTTGAGCAAGATTGGTTTAGAACAGAATAGCACACTGTCAGTTTCACTCACTGTCCTACTCTGTCCCTACAAACAAGATTTAGCACAGAATAGCACACTGATAGTTTCCACGAGTATCCTTCTCTGTCCCTAAACTCAAGGATTTCAAATATGGTTCAGCAAGATTGGTTTAGAACAGAATAGCACACTGTCAGTTTCACTCACTGTCCTACTCTGTCCCTACAAACAAGATTTAGCACAGAATAGCACACTGATAGTTTCCACGAGTGTCCTTCTCTGTCCCTAAACTCAAGGATTTCAAATATGGTTCAGCAAAATTGGTTTAGAACAGAATAGCACACTGACACTTTCCCTCACTGTACCTCTCTGTCCCTAAACTCAAGGATTTCAAATATGGTTGAGCAAGATTGGTTTAGAACAGAATAGCACACTGTCAGTTTCACTCACTGTACCTCTCTGTCCCTACAAACAAGATTTAGCACAGAATAGCACACTGATAGTTTCCACGAGTGTCCTTCTCTGTCCCTAAACTCAAGGATTTCAAATATGGTTCAGCAAAATTGGTTTAGAACAGAATAGCACACTGACACTTTCCCTCACTGTACCTCTCTGTCCCTAAACTCAAGGATTTCAAATATGGTTCAGCAAGATTGGTTTAGAACAGAATAGCACACTGTCAGTTTCACTCACTGTACCTCTCTGTCCCTACAAACAAGATTTAGCACAGAATAGCACACTGATAGTTTCCACAAGTGTCCTTCTCTGTCCCTAAACTCAAGGATTTCAAATATGGTTCAGCAAGATTGGTTTAGAACAGAATAGCACACTGTCAGTTTCACTCACTGTCCTACTCTGTCCCTACAAACAAGATTTAGCACAGAATAGCACACTGATAGTTTCCACGAGTGTCCTTCTCTGTCCCTAAACTCAAGGATTTCAAATATGGTTCAGCAAGATTGGTTTAGAACAGAATAGCACACTGTCAGTTTCACTCACTGTCCTACTCTGTCCCTACAAACAAGATTTAGCACAGAATAGCACACTGATAGTTTCCACGAGTGTCCTTCTCTGTCCCTAAACTCAAGGATTTCAAATATGGTTGAGCAAGATTGGTTTAGAACAGAATAGCACACTGTCAGTTTCACTCACTGTCCTACTCTGTCCCTACAAACAAGATTTAGCACAGAATAGCACACTGACACTTTCCCTCACTGTACCTCTCTGTCCCTAAACTCAAGGATTTCAAATATGGTTGAGCAAGATTGGTTTAGAACAGAATAGCACACTGTCAGTTTCACTCACTGTCCTACTCTGTCCCTACAAACAAGATTTAGCACAGAATAGCACACTGACACTTTCCCTCACTGTACCTCTCTGTCCCTAAACTCAAGGATTTCAAATATGGTTCAGCAAGATTGGTTTAGAACAGAATAGCACACTGTCAGTTTCACTCACTGTCCTACTCTGTCCCTACAAACAAGATTTAGCACAGAATAGCACACTGACACTTTCCCTCACTGTACCTCTCTGTCCCTAAACTCAAGGATTTCAAATATGGTTCAGCAAGATTGGTTTAGAACAGAATAGCACACTGTCAGTTTCACTCACTGTCCTACTCTGTCCCTACAAACAAGATTTAGCACAGAATAGCACACTGACACTTTCCCTCACTGTACCTCTCTGTCCCTAAACTCAAGGATTTCAAATATGGTTCAGCAAGATTGGTTTAGAACAGAATAGCACACTGTCAGTTTCACTCACTGTCCTACTCTGTCTCTACAAACAAGATTTAGCACAGAATAGCACACTGACACTTTCCCTCACTGTACCTCTCTGTCCCTAAACTCAAGGATTTCAAATATGGTTCAGCAAGATTGGTTTAGAACAGAATAGCACACTGTCAGTTTCACTCACTGTCCTACTCTGTCCCTACAAACAAGATTTAGCACAGAATAGCACACTGACACTTTCCCTCACTGTACCTCTCTGTCCCTAAACTCAAGGATTTCAAATATGGTTCAGCAAGATTGGTTTAGAACAGAATAGCACACTGTCAGTTTCACTCACTGTCCTACTCTGTCCCTACAAACAAGATTTAGCACAGAATAGCACACTGACACTTTCCCTCACTGTACCTCTCTGTCCCTAAACTCAAGGATTTCAAATATGGTTCAGCAAGATTGGTTTAGAACAGAATAGCACACTGTCAGTTTCACTCACTGTCCTACTCTGTCCCTACAAACAAGATTTAGCACAGAATAGCACACTGACACTTTCCCTCACTGTACCTCTCTTTCCCTACAAACAAGGTTTAGCACAGAATAACACACTGACACTCTCCCTACCTATCCTTATTTGTCCCTAAACACAAGGAATCCAGGATTAGTAAAGGAAAAAAAATGACACTGTCCCTGCCTATGCTTCTCTTTCCCTGCTCTGGAACACACTACACAAGGCCGCCGCGCTGGCGGCCTTTTATAGTGTGGGGCGTGTACTAAACCCCCTCAGCAATAATTGGCCACAGGCATCCTGCCTGTGGCCAATCATTGCTCTCCTCGCTGCCGGCGCTGTGATTGGCCAAGCATGTGGGGTCACAGTGCATGCTTGGCCAATCACAGCGCCTGGATGACACTGCGATGGCGTAGTGCATTGTGGGCCGTTCGCGTCACTCGAATTTGGCGCGAACGGCCCAAATCGTTCGAATTTGTCGAACGATCGAACAGCCGATGTTCGAGTCGAACGTATGTTCGACTCGAACACGAAGCTCATCCCTACTAGTAATGAGTTGGATCCTGGGTCCTAGTATAATAAGACTTTGATTCTTGGTCCTAGTATAAGACTTTGATTCTTGGTCCTAGCATATGAGTTTGATTCTTGGTACTAGTAATGAGTTGTATCCTGGGTCCTAGTATAATAAGACTGATTCTAGGTCCCAGCATACCAGTTTGATTCTTGGTCCTAGCATATGAGTTTGATTCTTGGTACTAGTAATGAGTTGGATCCTGGGTCCTAGTATAATAAGACTTTGATTCTTGGTCCTAGTATAAGACTTTGATTCTTGGTCCTAGCATATGAGTTTGACTCTTGGTCCCAGCATACCAGTTTGATTCTTGGTCCCAGCATACCAGTTTGATTATGGGCCTGGGAGCAAAAACTATTTATAATCTATGCAACAACTTAAACAGTTTTGCATACTTAAACTGATTTGTCCCATCTTTTCCAACTAAGAAATGCAATTTCTTTGTTATAAACTTATGATCATTAGTGTGAGCCTGATTCCATTTTTTTTTTCTCATAGCTGTGCTGGTGATTCATCGTTTAACCGTCTCCCCTGCAGTAAACTGAAGCAGCTCTGTTCTGCTCCTGTTGTGGGAAGCCACGTCAGCAGGAAACCCTGCTGCTTGCCAGGTCACATTCATAACTGTCTGGAGCAGTCGACAAGCAGCACAGTCCAGTACTTTTGGTTTTCACAAGTATACAGAACTCAAAGCCTGGAAAATAGGGAAGACTAGGAGTCTGAACTCCCACACGTTTCAAACCTCAAACATTTAAGTTTCACTAAATCTAAAATGTACGTTGGCTAAAATAAAAGCCTAGCTAATAACAGTAACCAAAAATATTGTTTAAGTTTGAAGGGGCTGTAACAAACGTAATAAATAATTTCAACTGGAATCTTTTGTGACAATTACTATGATTAAAGTAGAACTATGGCCTCCCATAAAATAGTGTATGCTAGCTAGAGCACTTAAACCTGAACTCCAACCTACTTTCAGTCTTGCGCAGTTGTACAAGCTCCTCTCCTGATCTGAAATTGCTTCTCTCATTTCACTGTACACTGTAAGCTGCAACAAGTCAGATAAAGCCCACCTCATTTCCTGGCTGGAGGACATCCAGCAGCATCTAGCATTTTCCACCCTAGCCTTATGGCCCGTACACACGATCCGAATATCATACGAAAAATGTCGTCCGAGGAAGAATCGTACGATAATCAGATCGCTAGTACAGAGCTTTCGAGAGCCGATCATGACAGTTCATCCGATATTATTTTATCAAACATGCACGAAAATTTTCCTCGTACGATACCAGATCAAACGATTTTCGTTTAGTCAGTACAATTGTCGTCCGAAAATACAATACAAATACATTACAACACATGACATCACTTCCGATTGTTTTTTTCTGTCGTACGAGAATTTTCGTGACTTTAATAACCTATTTAATTTTACTTGCGACTATTAAGCGGAAAAAGTTGTATGATCTGTCGTACGATATTCGGATCGTGTGTACGGGGCATTACTGTCCCTGGCCCATCACTTTTACTCATTACTGTTTATAGGGATCTATACAGCCCCACAACCCCAGCCATGATTGTGGCCACCGCATTCACTATTTACAGTGTAAATAGGGTTAATAATAAGGGTATTTCTTGTGTTAAATACAGGTTTAAAAAGGGTACTGCTGCTTTAAATCCAGGAACAGCAGCTAGCCAATGAGATGCTGCAGAATGTGCTGGAGTCTGGGAAGCCTTTCTAGGGAACTGCTGGGCTGGGAATTCCCCCTTTTCCTGCAAGGAGCACCGGCTGAAGAGATCCTCCTTCCCCAGTCGCGTGCACTATTATGTGGTTGGGTCACCCTGGATGTCTAGGGGGACGTTTTATTTCCATGTTAAAATTAGGTAATGCTGCTTGAGTTCTGAAAACTAAGCAGTTACAAATTTTGGTTTCATTAAAGTGGTTGTAAACCCACTTTTTCAACTTGCACCTACAGGTAAGCCTAGATTAAGGCTTACCTGTAGGTGCAAGAAATATCTCCTAAATCTACACGGTTTAGGAGATATTTAGTTAAATGACAGGCGCCGCTGTCTACGGCGCATGCGCGCCGTAGACAATGGCGCATTCATGGGGTTAATCCCATTCACAAATTTGGCTACTTCCCAGCAATCGCTGGGCGTAGCCGAATGTGACGGCTCCCGCGCGCATGCGCAGAGTGACGTCTCCACCGCTCCGGCCAATCACAGCGCCGGAGCGGCGCTGTGATTGGCTGGAGCGGCGATACCCGTAAGTAACCTTCCGGCTATCGCCGCAGAGATGGCTGCAGCTGAAGAGGGAGACGAGGACGGCTTCGGGGGCCCCGATCTAAGGTAAGTGATGCATAATGAGCTATTATGCTAGTCATATTAGCTCATTATGCCTTTCTCTTACAGGTAGTTTAAAAAAAAAAAATGATATAAGGGTTTACAACCACTTTGACGTTATGCTGTTTTGATGGTCAATAAAAAAAAAGAATATATGGTTATTTTATTTTCATATGTTAAACCAATAAAGTGCCGCAGCCATTATTTGCCAAACTTTTGGTTGGGTATATTTATTTGGTTGTATTTGGAGTAAGTGATGGTTTGAATGTGTGTGGCCTACAATCTCATGCTATTAACATGCTGATGATGAGGGAAGGGACAGCAAAATGTAAGCAAATTCACCTGCCTTAATAAATCCCAATTTGTCATCCTGCAAAGTCTCACAATTACCAGTTGATCCTGTTAGTGAAGTCCACCTAATGAAGCTTCCTTTGATGGCATGGCAACAATGCTGCACTGCTCTTGACTTCAGAATTGCCACTCTCACGTAGGCTGTGCCTGATTCACAAGCTTGTAACTTGTCAATCAGAGCCTGCCCACCAAGGCCTGCCTATTGCTTTCTGAATTGACAACACTGCCTCTGTTGCTTAAAACTTCCTACTGTGATCTGCAGTGAAAATGAAGCATGTGAGACACAAATGAGGAAGATGTGTCTCAGTTAGTGTCAGGCTCAGTCCTCCCCTATCCCTGAGCAGAAGCAGATCAGTGTATCTTCAACAGTGTAAAGGCTGATTCACTTGGGCGCAGAAAGCCATACACTTTAAAAAAGAAGTGACAGAGGTTTGTGTACAGCCACCTGTACAAATCAAAGAAAGGCTGCAGCTGTATGCTGGTAACCGCACACTAAAGCTTTAATTTTCATACAGTGACAGATAAGTTTCCCCAAACGCAAACTGTGTGCATCCAATAGTGCACCTCCAGAACTGTACGCAAATAAATGCTCGGATGTGCAGTTATCTGCATACAGCCGAAGCCGGTCATTGATTTGTACAGGTGGTTGTTAACAAACATCTGTGTCAGGAAGGGCACGCCAGCAACCAAGATGAAGGTCGCAAAAGAATCCCTGTGCACCACATCCCAATGACGAAAGCCACACAAGCTTGGGCACGCTTGTCAATGCGCCGGCGCATGCGCGCCAATGGAGTCCGGGATGCAAATGGATGTGTGCATGCATGCACTGGAGCACACGCGCGCACCTTGTGACAGTTATTGGTGCCAAACGGACTATTTAAACAGGGCCAGTACCCAGGATCAATGCTGTCTGGTCTACAACATTCCGTGTGATTCCTGCTACCTGTTTACCCTAAACCTGTTCCAGTTGCTAACTTGGCTTGTTCCTCCTGACTAATCCTGCTTTCCGCCTGCATCCGACCCTGGCTTGTCTCTGATGCTGCTTCTGCCTATTACTGTGGTTACCTCGTTGCCTACCTGCTACCGACCCAGCCTGTACCTTGACTCCGCATCTGTTCCTGATCTGCCCGCTTGTCTATGACCCAGCCTGCCTGCATCTGCCTATGTTCCTAGCCTACAGAACACCCACTTCGCTAACTGCTGTGTCCATCTTCCGGTCTGTGTCATATGCCTAGACTTCACAACAACCATGTCTATGACTACCTTAGACCAACACATTCCATGCCGCACTTACCTATCTATCTTCATCAGACCCTTTGAAACCCAACTGCTGGCCCATAGGGCCCAGTAGCCAATAGTTTTGTGCTGACTACAAAAGGAGGCATACCCACCATTACTTGATTAAACCTACGTAGGTGTATGTAAATTAACGCATCCTGGGTTTAGAAGGTCCTAGAGTTCCTGGGAAGATATCTTCAGGCACTAGAGGATTCCAGTTTTTTGTATTTATGTTGCAAGTTTCTATTCCTTTTACTAAAACAATGCAAAAGCTCAACTAGGCTAATTCAAAAGTTACATAGAGTAAAGTGTGAATAAAGTGAGATCCAATTGCTATGGGTTACTGCACTTCACCTTTGCTCTTTAGCTGATCCTGTGGCTGGCAACAACAGACAGGGAAGGATAATGAAATACTTGCTACCACAAGTCATTCACTTATTGGCATGCAGGCTGAGTGAGACACCACTATCACTATCTCGTTGCCTAATGACATTCTGCCCCATTTTCTTAAGCAATAGAGTGACACTTTGCTCATCCGGTCAGTGACAGAGGGACGTGTGAGGATAGAGACAGGTAAGTATTCTCACAGCACTTTTAAAGATCCTTTGGCTTGCATATGTTTGCCAGCTACAGGATGGAAAGTGATGTCACCTTTTAGCTGGGCATAGACCAGGAATCACTAAATGGCAGACCGTGGTCCGGATGTTGACTGAATGACAGTCCCACCCAGACCGCAGCAGTCACGCTAACCTAGGAGCCTTAACTCTATCTTTCTTGCCTGGTCGCTCTGTAGTTCCCACTACTGTTTTTATTCCCCCAGAAGCCGCACTATCACCCTTGCAGCATGGAAGTGGACGGGAGAGGTGGCAGGCTGGGAGGTCCTAGGGCAGGAGCCGCAAGTGTGTGATTGGTTGCTAGGACATTGAGAGGACCGCTAGGACCTAGCAAACAATTACCAGCTTGTTAACTAGAAAAATTTGGCAGCTCCCGCCCTCTGTGCAGACCTGCCCTGTGTAAGGTAGGACTGTGTGTGTGGCTGCAAACACTGCTGTAGAAAGGAAGGAGGGATGAGGAAACTGTTATGAAGAGGAGGTGAAGGGGGCTAGGGACACTGTTATGAAGGGGGGAGAAGGGGACAAAAGACACTGGCACAGGGGGGTGAAGGGGATTAAGGACACTGCTATGAAGGGAGGGGGGACTGTGCCATAAAAAGGGGAACTGTGACATTTAGGGGGAGGGGGTGATGTAAAGTGGGGGAAATTGTGATGGGGGGGACTGTGACATGGTGTGGAAACTATGACAAAAACAAAGGGGGAAATTGTGATGTAAAGTGAGGGAAACTGACATAATTGGGTGGGTTGTGATGTAATGGGGGACTATGATTTGGGGGTGGACTGATGAAAATGCAGGGGCTGTAATGAAAAGTGGGAGGGAATTGTGATGTGTAGGGTGGACTGAGGACACTGATGTAAGAAGGGGCCTGTGATATAAATACGGGAGCTGTGATGTAAACGATCTGAGTTGTCGTAGACACCAGTGATTCGGACCTCTGCTGGAAGAAAAGTTTACTGACCAGACCTCCGAGAATTTAATTTCAACATCCCTGGCATAGACAGTTTTTTTTTTTTTCAGACAGCTGGCTGACTGAAAAAAAAAATTAACTGATTCCTCCTTCTACAAAAGCAAGGTGGATGGAGGAATTCCCCCACCCTCCCAACCCGGACACTGTATACTAACAGTGGCTCATGCTGGTGGCATAATACACTGATCACCAGCTGCAGCCACTGATCAAGAAAAGTTTTCCAGCATGTCCATTTGACAGAAGTGGATTGAATGAGCGACATCTGTCAAATAGGGAGGGCCACACGCAGATCAAAATGTGTATTTCCATCTGTCAATGCCCAGCTTACACTTACTGTACTTGCCTAAGCTCCTTTCCACTCAGTCGGTTATAATCATGGTATTCTCAGAATCCCTGCCAAGTCTTGCAGAACTTCTACTCTCATGCCTCGTACACACGACCGGTTTTCCCGTCGGGAAAACTGCCATGACAGCTTTTGGCCGGGAAAACTGGCCGTGTGTATGCTCCATCGCAGTTTTCCCGACAGGAAAACTGCGGGGGAAAAAAAAGAGAACCAGCTCTCTTTTTTCCCGTCAGGAAAAAATCCTGCAGAGAAAACCGGTCGTCTGTATGCTTTCCCGAGGGGAAAAAAAACGTGCATGCTCGTAAACAATTCGACACATGCGCGGAAGCATAGAACGTAATTTTATCGGCTTGTCGTAGTCCTTGACGTCACTGCATTATTGTCAGTCAAAAGTTCAGCGGTCTTTTGTGTGACCGTGTGTATGCAAGGCAGGCTTGAGAGGAATCCCGTCGGGAAAAGCGTTGTTTTTTTTCCTGCCGGGAAAACCGGTCGTGTGTATGAGGCATCAGAATCCCTGCCAGTATTACTGATGGTACTTGCAGAATCCCTCCCGGGACTTTCAGAGTTCTACTAAATGATATGGGGAGTGTGTCCCCTTACCAGGAAGAGTATTTAAGTACCAGCTTTTTGAAGTAGTCCTGTGTCTTAACACCAGCTACCCTGATGCAAAGAACTATAATGCTTTCCTGTGAAACTGCCTGATGGTTGCCAACATAGATCAACCTGACCACTCTAATTTGCTGCCTGTCTAGCCCTCTGCTTGGACCTGACTACACTCTTGCTTGCCTTGACCCAACTACTCATCTGCAGCCCTAAACAATCTCTGCACTATCGCCACTTTGGTCCAGCCACCTCCTTAGTGAGGCAATCCTGAGAGTCACATCCTGGTCAAAGTTTGCACTAAAATGAATCATGACCACTACGGTCTCTGGCCCATCTCTACCTTCAGAAGCTCTGGTGAAAACGAACAGTTGCTTAGACCCTACACCTCGGATAAGCCATTATTACCTGCCAGGGGGAACCATAACACCTGAAAACAACTGAGAGTCAGAACTTTAGTACATCATATTTCTTTTTGGAAAGTAAGTTCTGCTACTTATAAGGTCACAGTCCTGCAACAAGTCTATGCAACTTTTGGGCTGACTCAGACTATCTCAGTGTTTTGCTCAGTTACATAGTCTATTCCTTAGGGACTCTGTACACCAACTTAGCGCACATCATTACCATTGGAAAACAAAAATTACTAGGTCTGTAGATGGCATAACACTGATTAACTCCAAAGCGGGGGGCCAAAATTATTTCTTTGCACAGGAATCCTATGTATGTATTCTACAGTATGTCTACCACGGTTAAATCTAATGAGAATAGAAAACCATGATGGAAACAACATACACATGTACATATAGTACATATACTCCCACTTCCTCAAATTCATCCTATACATTAGTAAAATAACCCTATATAGACTTTTAGGACAATAACTTTAAGTTTTTGAGCTTTACTCAATAGAATTCACCCAGGAGTAATGATATTTTGATAGCCAGTTACTGTACCTTTTACATGCACACACACGTTCCAATAACACACATCCACGTGTAACACAGGAAGTGATTAATTATCCTGTGACAGAACTGCGTGGGGTCCTCAGAAGTTTATATTGAGGAGGCTTGCATCATTATTAAATCGTCACTTCTCACAATAGAAGCATAACAGCAATAACAACAAAAACAATAATAATAAACTCCAGACAAAATTGTCTTAGACTCCGACCGTCTATTTTATTTGTAAGAAAGACCAATGATTCATACAAAGAATTGAAAACATATTGAACTTTCCTCATAAAAATACATAAAAAATGATTTTCCCTGATTCAAACGCATCTGGAATGGATATTATTGCAGCACTTTGAACTTTTTGACTTCCTACAAAGCTTTAAATTGCCCATGCACACTTCGGACTGAGAGTATGTAAAACAAATGTGACACAATGTATCTTTCCTGAAATGTTCCAATATGTGACTTATGGGGTGCAAGAAAATGAGCAGGGGAAAATTGACCATGGAAGACATTTAGCAGGGCTATTCTACAATGCTTAAGAAGATAGTTACTTTGCACAACAAATAATATATTGTGGTAGTGTGGTACCCCACCAGTGGATGAATACAGGATTCTCAACCAGGCAGGTTGAGGGGCTCCAGGGTATTTGCTTGTTTGGGAGGAAACTGGCTTTTCAGTTTCCTCATGATTTACTAAAGTCCACTTTGGGACCCGGAGCTTGGGGATTTCTTAGAGATCCGGGTGGGATGAAATCCCCAGTCCTGGATCCGGGTTTTGAGACTCAACTGCACACTGATTGTTCAGGTGTGTGTGGGCCTGATAGTAGAATCAGGACCAGCATTCTGGGCCCCACCCTCCCGACGAGTGCAGGTGTGCACTGGGGAAGCCATAGAGTGCAAGTGTGCACTGGAGAAGTCAGAGAGTGCTTGTGTGCACACTGGAAGCCAGAGACCCAGGTCTGAGGGTCAGAGCAGCAAGGGGCTGCTATCCAAATGGATGGTGTTGCAGATGGAATAGTCTATAGGAGACAGACAAAAGCCTGAAGTGGAAGGCCTGAGCAGCACTGCTGTATGTATAAGCCAGGAGGCTGAATGTCATTTTGTTGTTGAAAAGGAGTACTGAAACCCCTGCGAGGGAAAACCTTTTGATTTTGTTTTGAACTTCTTTTAATAAAAATGGGCAAACAAACCTTAAAAAGAAGAACCAGCGAGTGGCGGTGTCCTTCAAGCTCTACACTTGATGCTAGTCCTTCACAAGTGGTGGAGAATTTTGGCACAATCTGAGATCCCTACAATCAAGTAAGTTCATCTGTTATATGAACTGTGTTTTTGGTGCATGAGACTGCATAATCTGTGTGTGTGTGCAGGTGAGGAGAACCTGCAAGCGAAAGGTAACTAGCCTTAAAGAGACAGTGCTCCAATTTGTTGCAGGTGGTGTACCTGTGAACAAAAAGTCAATTTTTTTTTTCTCTGCAGTGAACTGCTGCTAGCTGTGTGTGTGGCAGCCAGGCAAACTGCATTGCGCAGAAGTTTATTTGATGGACTGTTGCATGCAGGTTGTGTACCTGTGAAAGGAGAAACAAACAGATTTTTTATTTTTTTTCCCTTTTCTTCGCCAAGAACTGTTACAAGTTGCTGTGTGCAAGACTGCAAGGATGGGGCGATCAAAACGCCTAAAAGAAGCAAGGATGGCTGAGATGATAGATAGAGCTCTGTAGCTGGAGGGGTTGTTATCGCCTGATCGAAAGCCCATACATGCCTAAACAGAGTTTTCCAAGGGAAAAGAGGGCTGCTGTTGTCCCTAGCAACCCTGGTGCAATGAATGCACAGATGACGGCTAGTGTGGAGAGTCCACCAGCGTTTGAATCTGCAGTGGATTGGTGCAAGCGACACCTGGCAGTATTGGACCAAGCTAAAGTGGAAGGCAAGCCAACCTTCCATACAAAAAGAGAGCTGCCGGATGTCCATGCCTGGGAGAGGGGTGCTGTTGCCCCTGGCAACGCTGCTGCAGTTAAACCAGCAGCTGTTGCGAAAAGTGTGAAAGTGACACAGCTTGAGACAGGGTCCAGCAGATGCAGGGTGGGAAACCCTAACAAGACATGGAACCAAGTGCGCTGTGTGCGGTGCAGTGAGTGGGGGCATGCAGTCTCCAAGTGCCTTTTGTCCCTGGCTCCAGTGCAAAGCTACCTAGCAAAACAAAGGTCTGAGAAGCCTGTGTTATATGCCAGAAGAGAGGCTGATCAAAGGCCAGGACAGAGAGTGGTTGCCCATAGCAACACAGAGGAGGCCAGTCGGGCTGTCTGTGGACCATGGGGTGTGCCTCCCATGGGTCGTGACAAGTGGCTTCCGGAGGAGCCAATACAGCATGTTGGAGAGAGCCAGCAAAGCTCTGCTGGGAGACTGCGATCTCCCATGGCAACGAGAGTGGAAGTTGTGCCTGGAAGGAATCATCAGGAGAGAAATGCACTGGGGAAAAGTCATCCAGTACCATGCCTGGAATGTGGCCAGCTGGGGCACGAAATATTGTCTTGCCCTATATTCTGGGGTGCACCTAGAGGTAATGTTGCTAAACAGAACTCTTTATCTGTGGGCCAAGATCCCTTTGTAAATATGTTTGCAGTCACCCCTGGCAACAAGGAGGAGTTTTCTGTGGTGTCTGCAGGGGGTGCTAAACAGTTTGAGATGCCTGCTGTGATTTCATCCCATGGCCACCTGGGGGAGTTGGCCAGTAAATGTGCGGCTGAGGACTGGTTCTTAAGACAACGTACTCAAATGAAGATGGAGACCCCAACTACTGTGGTGGGTAAGACTATCTTTAATGAAATGATGCCTGGAACTGCTGATTTCAGGTATAAAAGAACTGGCTATGAGACTGTCAATGATGATGTGAGAGTGACCCCAGTTAGTGGGGCCACAGAATGTGCGCTTGAGAATTACTTTTTCATACCCAGTGGGAATGCAGGGGTTAAAGTCCAAACAGAACCTGTGTTGATGACTAAAAGTGTTGTGTCTAATGTCTGCCAGCCTCAAGTTGGCAGTGGGCTAGGAGAACCTGCAAAAATTAAAAATGCTATAAGTATTACTGTTAATGAAAAGTTTGCTGCTGTTGGGAAAACCCCAGGTTCTTCCAGAGCAAAAGCTGTAGTCACTAATGGGTCGTTGCCTGTAGCAATTGGTGGTAAGACAGCACAGTTGACCCCAGAAATCTCCAGGGAACTTCATGTATTGTAGTCGGAGGTTGCCATGGACAACTGCGATGTCACTCTGCTGGGACAGAGTGGAACTGTACCGTGTAATGGTAATGTGTTAGTGCAAGCTGCTAGTACTAAAAATGTGCCGGTAAATAATGGGTTAACACAACCTGTGAAAAATGCAAAGGTGTGTGAGGCTTATGAAGCGCCGCCCGAGCAAGGTGGTGGTTGTGTTGTATTGCAACCTGTGGTGCTAAAACATGTGTTACTGAAGTCTGCCATGATTAGTAATTTGGGTGATGAATCTACAACTAAACCTGTCGGTTCTAATGTGTCTCCTTGGGTGGATGGATCAGGGCTGAGGAGCGCCGGTGAATGGAGCCCAACTACAACAGATTGGGATAGTTGGGGTAAAAATCTAATGTCCCTGATAGATGAGGCTTTCATGCACAAAAATAAGGTGGACAAAGTTTCTGCTGTGCCAGCAGGAGGGACGGCAGAACAGTTTATGCCTGAGGGCGCGGTGGCTGCTGCAGGGGTTAACCCTTGTGAGAAATATGGACCATATAAGGGCGAGCACACAGAAGACACTTTGTCCGTAGCCTACAAAAATGATGCTGACATGGCATGTCAAAGTGACGTTGTCACTGGTAATGTGAAGCAGTTCATTGGTGCTGAACCTGAGAAGTTGGGTATGAGTCAAGCACCTGGCAGCGCTCTGGTAGAGCACCAGGCTGTGGTTGTCTCCAGCTGGGAGAAAGTTCAGTTAAACCTTGCAACCTCTCACGTCTCAGCAAGTGAATCTGTCTGCATCCCCAGTGTCAGGAAAGTCCCCAGGAAGGACTTGGGTCTTGAGCCAAGGGTATGGTTTCTAACAAAAGTGTTAACCACTTAACGACCGCTCACTGTACATATACGTCGGCACAAAGGCACCGACAGGCACAATCACGTACAGTGTACGTGATTGCCTTTGTACAGTTGGGGGGTCCAATCGGACCCCCCTTCTGTACAATGAGCGGTCGGAATTCGTCTGGGAGCGATCCGAGATGGGGGGGCAACCATTCGATTCCGGCCACCCCCCCGCGATCGCTCCCGGCGAATGAGAATGCCCCCTCTGCCTGTGTAATGTAAACACAGGCAGAGGAAGCAGGAGGAAGTGATGTCATCTCTTGTGCGGCGTTCACATATACCGAGCGCCGTACAAGAGAAGACATCAAGGTTAGTGCACAAACACTACACTAACACCAGCACACATAGGCACATAAATCGCCCCCCCAGGCCCCCCCAGATCACCCCCCAGCCCCCAGTCACAGTGTCACTGATTGCAGTGACCATTTATTTACTGATCACTGCAATCAGTGACATTTGTGACTGTAAAAGTGTCACTACAGTTTAGTTTTAGGTCCAGTGTAGCCCCCTAACCCCCCCCTAATAAAGGTTTAACCCCTTGATCACCCCCCAGGTAACCCTTTCACCCCCTATCACCACTGTCGCTAAGCGATCATTTTTCTGATCGCTGTCTTAGCGTCGGTGATGCAGATCGGTAGCCAGTATTTATTTTTTTAGGTTCGCCGCAGGTTTTTATAGCGTCAGGTACCCCCATAAATGATCTAATAAAGGTTTAACCCCCTTGATCGCCCCCCAGGTAACCCTTTCACCCCCTATCACCACTATCGCTAAGCGATCATTTTTCTGATCGCTGTCTTGGCGTCGGTGATGCAGATCGGTAGCCAGTATTTTTTTTTTAGGTTCGCCGCAGGTTTTTATAGCGTCAGGTACCCCCATAAATTATCTAATAAAGGTTTAACCCCCTTGATCGCCCCCCAGGTAACCCTTTCACCCCCTATCACCACTGTCGCTAAGCGATCATTTTTCTGATCGCTGTCTTAGCGTCGGTGATGCAGATCGGTAGCCAGTAATTTTTTTTTGGTTCGCCGCAGGTTTTTATAGCGTCAGGTACCCCCATATATTATCTAATAAAGGTTTTAACCCCCTAATTGCCCCTAGTTAACCCTTTCACCAGTGATCATCATATAAGTGTTACGGGTGACGCTGGTTAGTTAGTTTGCTTTTTATAGTGTCAGGGCACCCGCCGTATATAACCCAATAAAGGTTTAACCCCCTGATCGCCCGGCGGGTGATATCAATTAGGTTTTAGCGTCAGAGAGGGTCTGCGTCACACCCCAGGCAGCGTCAGGTTAGTACCAGTAACGCTAACACCCACGCGTGAAGCATACACCCTCCTTAGTGGTATAGTATCTGAACAGATCAATATCTGATCTGATCAGATCTATACTAGCGCCCCCAGCAGTTTAGGGTTCCCAAAAACGCAGTGTTAGCGGGATCAGCCCAGATACCTGCTAGCACCTGCGTTTTGCCCCTCCGTCCAGCCCAGGCCACCCAAGTGCAGTATCGATCGATCACTGTCACTTGCAAAACACAACACACATAACTGCAGCGTTTGCAGAGACAGGCCTGATCCCTGCGACTCCAGTGCTGTAGGAGGTGATTTCACCACCACAGTTAAAAAAAAAAAAGCAAATATGCCGAAGCATTGGGGCAGCAGGGGCGGAGGAGTGATTTTGCTCCTAATGCCGCGTACATATGGTCGAAATTCCGACGGAGGCTTGCCCGTGGAAAAGTCCGACCATGTGTGTGCGGCATAACTTTTTTGCGGGAGGATGCCCCCATGCTTCGGCATATATAAATGGTGCATGTATGCCCATCATTAGAAGTGGGTGGATGAAGGGCGGTATTCTAATGGTGGGCATACCCACCCGATCAATCTCTTTTTTCATTCAGCCAACTGGCTGCATGAAAAAAAAAGATTACAATACATGTCCAACAAGGACCAGCAACGTACTGGTATGTTGCTGGACTTTGAATGGTTATACCAGATTGATGCCTGCGGGTTTAGGTATCATCTTGGTATCATTCTTTTCAGCCAGCGGCCGGCTTTCATGTAAAAGCAATCCTAGTGGCTAATTAGCCTCTGGACTACTTTTACAAGCAGTGGGAGGGAATGTCCCCCCCCCCGGATATGAAAAGCGCCATTGGGAAATTGGGAAAGCATTTTATCACACCGATCTTGGTGTGGTCAGATGCTTTGAGGGCAGAGGAAAGATCTAGGGTCTAGACCCCAGTTTTTTCAAAAAAAGAGTACCTGTCACTACCTATTGCTATCATAGGGGATATTTACATTCCCTGAGATAACAATAAAAATGCTAAAAAAAAAAAATATATGGAAGGAACAATTTAAAAATAAAACAAAAAAGCAAAATTAATAATAAATAATAAAAAAAAAAAAAAAAAGCACCCCTGTCCTGCCCTGCTCTTGCCCAATGGCGAACGCAAGCGTCGGTCTGGCGTCATATGTAAACAGAAATTGCACCATGCATGTGAGGTATCACCGCGAAGGTCAGATCGAGAGCAGTAATTTTAGCAGTAGACCTCCTCTGTAAATCTAACGGGGTAACCTGTAAAGGCTTTTAAAGGCTTTTAAAAATGTATGTAGTTTGTCGCCAATGCGCGTTTGTGCGAAATTTTAAAACATGTCGTGTTTGGTATCTATGTACTCGGCCTAAGATCATCTTTTTTATTTCATCAAACATTTGGGCAATATAGTGTATTAAAATTAATAAAAGTGTATTTTTTCCCCAAAAAATGCGTTTGAAAAATCGCTGCGCAAATACTGTGTAGAAAAAAAAAATGCAACACCCACCATTTTATTGTGTAGGGCCTTTGCTTTAAAAATATATATAATGTTTGGGGGTTCAACATAATTTTCTTGCAAAAAAAAATATGTTTTCATGTAAACAAAAAGTGTCAAAAAGGGCTTTGTCTTCAAGTGGTTAGAAGAGTGGATGTAAGCTTCCTAATGTTGTGTATAAAATGCCAGAACAGTTCAAAACCCCCCCAAATTACCCCATTTTGGAAAGTAGACACCCCAAGCTATATACTGAGAGGCATGTCGAGTCCATGGAATATTTTATATGTTGACACAAGTTGCGGAAAAATAATTTTTTTTTTTTTTTTTGCACAAAGTTGTCACTAAATGATATATTGCTCAAACATGCCATGGGCATATGTGGAATTACACCCCAAAATACATTCTGTTGCTTCTCCTGAGTACGGGGATACCACATGTGTGAGACTTTTTGGGAGCCTAGCCGCGTACGGGACCCCAAAAACCAATCACCGCCTTCAGGCTTTCTAAGGGTGTAAATTTTTGTTTTCACTTCTCACTGCCTATCACAGTTTCGGAGGCCATGGAATGCCCAGATGGCACAAAACCCCCCCAAATGACCCCATTTTGGAAAGTAGACACCCCAAGCTATTTGCTGAGATTTATTGTGAGTATTTTGCAGATCTTGCTTTTTGTCACAAAGTTTTGAAAATTGAAAAAAAATATATATTATCTTTCTTCATTTTCAAAAACAAATGAGAGCTGTAAAATACTCACCATGCCTCTCAGCAAACAGCTTGGGGTGTCTACTTTCCAAATTGGGGTCATTTGGGTGGGCTTTGTGCTATTTTGGCATTTTATGGTCTTCGAAACTGTGATAGGTAGTGAGGAGTCAAATCAAAAATTTGTGCCTAGAAATCCTGAAGGCGGTGCTTGGTTTTCGGGGTCCCGTACGTGGCTAGGCTCCTAAAAAGTCCCACACATGTGGTATCCCCGTACTCAGGAGAAGCAGCAAAATGTATTTTGGGGTGCAATTCCACATATAACCATGGCATGTGTGAGCAATATATCATTTAGTGACAACTTTTTGTAATTTTTTATTTTTTTTGTCATTATTCAATCACTTGGGACAAAAAAAAAATATTCAATGGGCTCAACAGGCCTCTCAGCAATTTCCTTGGGGTGTCTACTTTCTAAAATGGGGTCATTTGGGGGGGTTTTGTGCTATTTTGGCATTTTATGGCCTTCAAAACTGTGATAGGTAGTGAGGAGTGAAATCAAAAATTTGCGCCCTTAGAAATCCTGAAGGCGGTGCTTGGTTTCCGGGGTCCCGTACGTGGCTAGGCTCCTAAAAAGTCCCACACATGTGGTATCCCCGTACTCAGGAGAAGCAGCAGAATGTATTTTGGGGTGCAATTCCACATATAACCATGGCATGTGTGAGCAATATATCATTTAGTGACAACTTTTTGTAATTTTTTTTTTTTTTTTGTCATTATTCAATCACTTGGGACAAAAAAAAAAAATATTCAATGGGCTCAACATGCCTCTCAGCAATTTCCTTGGGGTGTCTACTTTCCAAAATGGGGTCATTTGGGGGGGTTTTGTACTGCCCTGCCATTTTAGCACCTCAAGAAATGAGATAGGCAGTCATAAATTTAAAGCTGTGTAAATTCCAGAAAATGTACCCTAGTTTGTAAACGCTATAACTTTTGCGCAAACCAATAAATATACGCTTATTGACATTTTTTTTACTAAAGACATGTGGCTGAATACATTTTGGCCTAAATGTATGACTAAAATTGAGTTTATTCGATTTTTCTTATAACAAAAAGTAGAAAATATCATTTTTTTTCAAAATTTTCGGTCTTTTTCCGTTTATATTGCAAAAAATAAAAATCGCAGAGGCAATCAAATACCATTAAAAGAAATCTCTATTTGTGGGAAGAAAAGGACGCAAATTTCGTTTGGGTACAACATTGCATGTCCGCACAATTTACAGTTAAAGCAGCGCAGTGCAAAATTCTGAAATCACCTCTGGTCCTCTAGCTACCAAATGGTCCGGGGCTTAAGAGATGCTTAAACTTTGGGATGTACAGCCAGTCTATACTGGGGTGTCTCCACCACAGTCAGACAGTCTGGTACTGCGGAGTACCATTAGGTGGACCCCTGAGTGGCAGGTGGTACAGCACAAAGGAAGACAAGACAGAAATGGTTTATTTATGACTGTATTACTAGTCTTAAAAATTGCCTCTAGGTATGTTGATGGGTTAGATCCGGTACAAGAGGTATATGGGAGAGGCTTTGGTGAAAAGAAAGTGTCTGAGGTTTCACCACCTAACAGCCAGGTAGAAGGCATTTCTGCTGCTATGGTCCAAGGTAGTACTGGTCAGTTGTCGGTGAAGGGAGTGTATGCTGTACCAGTGGAAGAATCACATGAGATGGAAGGGCCAAGTGTGGACCAGAAAGCAGCAGAAATCCTGACCGGGGCTCAACCGAAGGTGGTTAAAAAGACTGGGTTCCCAAGTCCAATGTTTGGTTTAGGTGACAAACCTAATAAGGTCCCCGAGACAGGGAAACGGATAAGAAGTGCGGTAAAAATTGTATGTGGATCAGACAAGAGCTTGTCTGTTCAGGTGGATAACAATACAGATGGCATCAGAACAGGTCAAGTGGTAGGACAGCTGCCTCCAGAGTGGGTGAACCCCGGGGAGGTGACGTCCTGTGAGGTTCCCGTGGGTGATGGCGGCCCTCCAGTATGTGTGCCCTCTGCAGACTCTGCCCTAGCAAATGCTAAAAAAAAAGGCATTGGTGACCTGTGCAACGTTGAGAGGTGTAATGTTGGTTTGAATATGTCTGTCAATGATGAACCAAATAGTTTGTTAAAGGTACATGACAGTGTGGTGTCCAAAGGTATTGGAAAGACCAGGGGTGCCCTGTTAAAATTTCAGGAGAGGCAGTGCTTATGGAACCCCAAAAGAAGAGGGAGAAGGTTGAGTATAGGGAAATATAGGACCTTGTTAAGATCCAGGGTTGGACGTACCTGGAAGCGCACCCGGAAAAAAGGTTGGGCCTACGTGGCTGACAGCCAGCACAGAGGTGTCCCAACCATGATGACGGGTGCTGGTGTTCCTCCCTCCGGATCGAAACAAAGGGGGAGGGTATGTGGTAGTGTGGTACCCCACCAGTGTATGGATGCAGGATTCTCAACCAGGCAGGTTGAGGGGCTCCAGGGTATTTGCTTGTTTGGGAGGAAACTGGCTTTTCAGTTTCCTCATGATTTACTAAAGTCCACTTTGGGACCCGGAGCTTGGGGATTTCTTAGAGATCCGGGTGGGATGAAATCCCCAGTCCTGGATCCGGGTTTTGAGACTCAACTGCACACTGATTGTTCAGGTGTGTGTGGGCCATATAGTAGAGTCAGGACCAGCATTCTGGGCCCCACCCTCCCGACGAATGCAGGTGTGCACTGGGGAAGCCATAGAGTGCAAGTGTGCACTGGAGAAGTCAGAGAGTTCTTGTGTGCACAGTGGAAGCCAGAGACCCAGGTCTGAGGGTCAGAGCAGCAAGGGGCTGCTATCCAAATGGACGGTGTTGCAGATGGAATAGTCTATAGGAGAAAGACAAGAGCCTGAAGTGGAAGGCCTGAGCAGCACTGCTGTATGTATAAGCCAGGAGGCTGAATGTCATTTTGTTGTTGAAAAGGAGTACTGAAACCCCTGCGAGGGAAAACCTTTTGATTTTGTTTTGAACTTCTTTTAATAAAAATGGGCAAACAACCCTTAAAAAGAAGAACCAGCGAGTGGCGGTGTCCTTCAAGCTCTACACTTGATGCTAGTCCTTCACAATATATATATATATATATATATATATATATATATATATCTGTTTACATTAGCAAATATATGAACATATTAGTTCTTACAAGGAGTAACACATCTACCACTTTTCCCATCCCACCTCCTCCTGGTCCAAATTCCTTCTTCTCCCTTTATTGCAAAACTGTCACTCAGTCAGGTCTGATATATAACGCTGTACAAATAAATGTACTATTTTAAGCTGAAACCCATCCTTACTTTTTGCCTTGCAACATTGTACAGGCTCCTCTTCTGTACTAAAACTGGTTATTCTAACCCATTTTTATCATGCCCCTCCCCCTTACTTATTTATTTTTAAGTTGGTGTGTATGTCTTTGGACACTTCTCTCCCTAATTACCTTAAAGTGCATGTAAACCCACTCTCATCCTTTCTAAGCTACCACCATAGTTGTTATCTATAAGGATATACATGCCTCTTGCATGTATCCTTACCTGTCAAATGTCTCCCATCTGTCTATTATGATACCCGAAAAACTGCAGATTATGTGGGTGGGTATGTTGTCCGGAGCTCGTGGGTGGAGTCGTGATGTCAGTAGACTCCCCGCCCACCTCTATACCCCCCCTTGTCATCATGCATTTTCTCCTTTGTATTTCTTACATTGAACTTCTGCTATGATCACTAACATCCAGTCAAATCCCAGAAAAATCACCACATGACTTCAGCATGTCCAATATGGCTGAGGCGTGGAGCAGCCAATCCTGGGAGAGCTGGAGAAGAAAGAAGGAGGGGATCTGAACAATTCCTCTCTCAGGCTCATGCATGAGATATGTAAATCACCTGTCACTCACAGCAAAGGGGAAGAACTGACTCATATTTCTCTGTGTGTCAGTTTTTATCTCACTGAAAAAAGATAAGAGGATTGCTGAGAGCTGGATTAACTCTTTGTGGCAAGACTGGGCACAGATGACATGAAATCCTATACTGTACAAGGTGCAAGCCTTAATTGAAAAAAAAAAATTGGGTTTACATCCACTTTAAGCGGAGCAGTTTGGTCTTCACCGTGTTTAGAGTTTGTCTTAATTATATAGGTGAAACCCCCACAGCTATCCCCCCACACACACACCTTTTTTCTTCATTTTTTTTTTCTTTTCACATTAGATATCGATACGTTCTCTTTTATTTGGTTGGTACTTTGCATTTATGGCCTTCGTGTGAGTTCTAGAGGCCTATATGTACCCTGTTTATCTGTACAGATAATATTTATACCTGGCTGCTCAATCTCTTTTGGAAAATCCTTCCTGAGACCAATGTTCGCTTGTAATTTCATCTCTAAAATTGTTTAATAAAAACGTATTTGACCAAAAAATTGGTTATTCTGATTACAATGGTTACTGTGAACTTCTCACAGTGAGCATTAGAAGCAGCAAGTCAGGTAGATATTGCCTACTACAAGGCAAGCTCTACCCTACCACTACTACAATGATTTACCTACCATTACTACAGTGATTTTCACTAGCTTCCAGCTGCCCTGCTGCTTACTGAACACAAGAGGTAGCACACTCGGCATGGGTACCATTCAGAGAACGCTTTGCACTATCCCACTGTTCTGACTGGAAGAGGTGGGGTGGTGCCGTCACAGTCTGCAGCTCTTCCAATCAAAGAATGTTTTGCATTAATTGAGAAAATGCAAAGCACTTTCTGAATGGCACCCGTGCCCAAACAATCTCCTGTGTTCAGTAAGCAGCAACCAATGGGCAGTGGACCCAGAAGCTAGTGGAGCTTCCAGGAGGATTGGCCAGATAGAGGTGATGCATAGTTACACTGATCCAAGCTGGACCACTGTAAATATGTAAAAAATCCGTACCTGCATTTAATCTTTAAGCCTTTTATTAAAGTGCATCTAAATTCAAAACCTTTTCTTTTTTTATTTTGGATATAGTATGAAAGGGGTAGGGCACCTGGCAAGTGTTTTATTGTGGTCTATGTTCATATTGGAAATTCACCCCTTCTATTGGACCCTGTTAATAACTGTTAACTGTTATTAACTGTACTGCATATACAGTAGGTACCACTGGGCAATGTAGAAGCACTATCTGAATCAATGGTCTCCAAATCATCACCATCTGATGTTGCAGATTAATAATTCTGAAATACTTGCAAAAAAAAAGCCTGTAAAGTTCCTTCTAACTCCATCCACCATTTTACATTTAATATTATAAAATCTGTTTGTGTATCAATGCTCCTAAGCTGAAATACATAAAAAGAACAATTAGGTTTCTTCTCTCTACTGCTTCATGTGTTGTAATCAATTACCCTATACTGCATGGTTATAATTACCTCCAAATTGAAGGACCACTCAGTGAGATGTATTTGAGTCACTGGACATAGTAAGCTATACTAATGTTTCTCAACATTATTAAATAGAACATCTCCACTCTATTAAAAATATTAAAAAATATCAGCCGCACTCCACTTAGTTCCTCTTAGCATATTTCCCTATTCCCCCTATCATTTTGAGCAAGCCAGGAGTGGTGAAATGCATCAAAGAAGGTTGGTTCTTAGGTGAAGACATTGCTGTATGCATAGGCGTGCGCACAGGGTGTGCCAGGTGTGCCTGGGCACATCCTAATCACCCTGTGTGGTGCAGATTTCCACCCTTGATATTTTTCCATGCCCCCTAACGGGGCTTCTAAAAAAATTGTAAAAGAAAATAATTAAAATAATTAAAAATTTAAATGGTAAAAAATAATAAAAAAAGAAAATAATAAAAATAAAAACTACTGACACTGTCCACTGCCCTACTGACCAATCTCTGCCCTACTGACACTGTCTATTGCTGTACTAACGCTGTCAGTATAGATACACATGCACACACACACACACACACACGCATATGTGTTTGATTTTTGGAGTTCACACCCTAATGCAATAGGCTGTGCACACCTAAGGCTGTATGCAGTCAATTATGGCTATTAGAAAATACGCTCAGGGGAGCTAAGCAAAGTGTAATTGATATTTTTTTCATATTTTCGATGGAAAATATGTCTATGTATAAGAGAGGCCAGTCTTGGGCGTAGTTAAGGATCTGTGTGTGTTGCTATCATTAAATATAACCTATACTAAAATGTCTACTTAAACTCCATTGTGTCTTGCTGGGATGGATAAACAGTAATAAAAGAAGTTCAAATACATCAGTATTGGTAACAAGAATAAGCTGTAGATTTGGACCTCTGTTGAAGCAGAGAATCTTTAGTTAAGACAACACAGAGCGATTTAAATAGTGTAGTAACCCACAAGAAAAATTGAAGTACCAACTGTTCCAATCCAATGAAAGGCAAAAACAAAACAGTGCTTGCACTTTTATTATACTTTTATTATACTGGTTGATCTTTGCACTGCCCATGTATGTGCATAAAAGATGGAGAGTACTGTATGCCTGCAGCTTTACCTTTGCACCTAAGACACAGCAGTATTGAGATTGCTACAATCACCAAATAATGGATGCTTAAAATGACACTAAACAATAACTTATTCTCCAAAAATGAACCATACAAATCCACTACCTAATGACCCTGTAATGTTGTTTTTATGATATTGTTTCTATGTTTTGTCTGTCTCCTTCCAATGGCCTTCATGAGCTATCGAACTTCCTCTTTTTTCCCCCTCACTTTTGTTTGTTTGAAACAAGCAATGCATTTTAGTTATGAAAATAGGACAACTCATGCGTCCCCACACGTAGTTGCCACCATCCCAGGTAAATGTAGGTGAAAAAAACTCTATTGTTGGGGATTTTTGAGGCAACGAAAATATTTTGTACAAAAATTATATTTATTTAGAAAAATTACATAATCATATTACAAAGTACACATAATTGTAATCATATCCATAAAATCTGTAACATGAGAAAATAGAATGCAATCGCCTGGGTTGGTCACGCCAGACATTCCGGAGATAACTCAAAGCAGGCTTCGTCCAACGCGTTTCAAACAGTAGCATACATGGAGCTCCCATACAATGAATGAATATAGGGAATTGTTGGATTCCTTTTCACCCCTTTTTTGGACCTGCAGTGTTATTTGGGAATGCTGGTTAAGAGCATTGGAATGGGACAACGGAGAGGGGCATGCCCCAACCATATGATTGGAGTATGAAGCGCATGTATTTTAATGAATATGATTCAATAAGAATGCAATATCCCTGATGAAGGACGTAGCCTGCTTTGAGTTATCTCCGGAAGGTCTGGAGTGACCAACCCAGGCGATTGCATTCTATTTTCTCATGTTAAAGATTTTATGGATATGATTACAATTATGTGTACTTTGTAATATGATTATGTAATTTTTCTAAATAAATATAATTTTTGTACAAAATATTTTCATTGCCTCAAAAATCCCCAACAATAGAGTTTTTTTCACCTGCATTTTAGTTATAGTCATGGTTATTGTTATGGTCATGTGCACTGCTCTATGCTTACTACAAACCCCATAGTCCAGGGATATGCAATTAGCGGACCTCCAGCTGTTGCAGAACTACAAGTCCCATGAGGCATAACAAGACTCTGACAGCCACAAGCATGACACCCAGAGGCAGAGGCATCATGGGACTTGTAGTTTTGCAACAGCTGGAGGTCCGCTAATTGCATATCCCTGCCATTGTCCAAAGTCCATCTTGGAAGTGATTGGCTACAGTCCTACATACAAAGGGACCATGGAGAACAAACATAGCCACCCCCCAGTAGGAAGTGTGATCAAAACAGAAAAGGAAAAAAAGGGAATTTGGAGGAGGCAGGCAGCAAAAGAAGGTACTTTTCTAAATTAAGAATACATATTTGAATAGATTTTCTTTTTAAACCAGAGTTTAGTGTCGCTTTAAGCCCATCACTCTGTCAGAGGGTTCTAGAATGCTACTAAGCTTACTATATTATTTATTTAAAGAAAGACTAAAAAGTGTTTTTTATTTTGTATTTCGAAATGGTACAACTGTTCCTACGGACAAGTGGCTGCCCCAGAAAATCAATGATTGCAAGCAGGCAAAAATTCCATCTATAAAAATTCTGCTTTAAGATTATGCAATTTGATGCAGGCTCAGAGCTGTGATGGAACTGTATGATTTCTGGCATTATAAACGGTCTGATTAAATATAGTCTGGTTAGATGACTAAGGGCACATATAACTGAATTTACTGGATGGCCTTGCATACCCTTGTCAGACACAGTGGGCTGCAACACATACAACATCAGGACTACTGAATTTTGTACCTAAATAAACCCATTAATTTATTCCTTGTAATTGGAAGAAACATAAACCAACTGAATGTTTCACTTTGAAAGGCTGACTGAATCATGCTCCCAGGCCCCAGAAACCACAGTGAGGGATTTAGAGGTTTCAGTGTCACATATGAACGGGCTAGTGTGAGAAAAGCTTTGCAGCTCCAGCCTAACACAGACGTCAGTTTTCCTTACCTTGAATGCACTGCAGTGTTCCATCCTCTGCTCGTATTGTGAAGGTTTCTCCTGGGTTAACCTGAACTAGAATGACCTGTCAAAATAAGATAAAAGCGGTTCAGAACAATATAACATCTGGTGTCTCTACTGGGGAACTCATGACTTCATACACTAACTTCCCCTATATAGTCCAGTTGTCCGCACAAAACACTACAAATGCAAAAGGAAGGGTAAGGGTAAGGAAAAAGTAAAACAGTAAAAGAAAACAAGCACAAACCCCAATTACATTCTCATTAGTGAACTGCTGCACGACCAAGTGCGCTTTTCGTGTTGGCGGAAAAGTTAATATGTATTTTCTCAGGAAGTAAGATTTATGTGACGGGTGTTCCCAATGACAAAGAATTGGTGTAGCATTACTGTCATTCAAACCATTCCCAGGAATTATCGGCTGCAATGTTCTTACTGTCCTCAGTTCTTTGTAACATGGAACTGCCAAAATGGGTATGAACTGGGAGTTAGTCATGAATGTTGGGAACATTTTGGCAGTGCCAAGCAAGATGCTCAAAAACAATACTACAGCTGTAATAAACAGTCAGTGGGAAGCTGCCAAAGACTGATGCCTCGTACACACGACCGGTTTTTCCGATGGTAAAACTGCTATGAGAGCTTTTGGTCGGGAATCCCGGCCATGTGTATGCTCCATCAAAGTTTTTCCGACGGGAAAACTGCCGGACAAAAAAAGAGATCAGGATCTTTTTTTTCCCGTCAGGCCAAAAATCCGAGCTGGAAATCCGTCCGTCTGTATGGTTTTCCGACAGACAGAAAACCGCGCATGCTCAGAATCAAGTATGAGACGGGAGCGCTCTTTCTGGTAAAACTAGCGTTCATAATGGAGATAGCACATTAATCACGCTGTAAATGAAAAGCGCGAATCGTCTCTCCCCAAACTTTTACTAACACAAGGATCAGAAAAAGTAGCCCAAAGGGTGGCGCAGTTGGAATGGAACTTCCCTTTTATAGTGCCGTCGTACGTGTTGTACGTCACCGTGCTTTGGACGGGCGGACTTTTGTCTGAGCGTGTGTATGCAAGGCAGCCTGAGAGGAATTCTGTCAGGAAAACCGACGGAAAAACCGCACATGTGAACTAGGCATGAGGAAGACTTGTTTAAAAAGACAAAATCCAACCACACTTAGGCATTCTCTGTCTGCAGAGTGCTTCTTAAATTTGTGAGTTCCTATGTGACTGGTGGAGAGAGGGACATAGAGAAACACATCAGTGCAAGCTCATTATAGAGGGGACAAATGTGGTTAGGACAGGTTTCCCCCTCCAACAGAGTGCAGCCAACGATATCTATAGGTATCCACACACATGAGATTGTCATCTCATTTCTTCTTTTTTAATGGCCAGATCCTCTTGGATCTCCATGGGGCTGATCATTGTATGAAAATGTATGCCATGTATTCTGATTTAAATTCGGAAGAGGAGTATGTTGAATTAGTCACGGGTGATTTTTATTTGAATTTTTTGTTTGTCTATTCTTTGTATATGCAACTTAAAAACTTTTCATGAAAATAAATTTGCAAAAAAACAAAAACAAAATAGAATGCAATGCAAACCGTGTTGTGTCGTTTTTCGTATGCAATTAAACATTAAGGGTACGGAATACTAACGATACTGTATTTCAAACCAAAGAGAGGACATTTGAGACTGTAGTGTTGACACCTGTTCTAGTTAACTAAATGCAAATGAAGAATAGGAAAATAAAAAGAATGGTAGGGAGGAGGATAAGGCTGGCTATAGACTGTACAAATTTCTTTCCACGGCCATGGGTCGCAGGAAAGAAATTTGCACGATTTCCCCATCAGCACAGAAAGCACTGACAGGGGAATCTCTTCTGCCAGGCCATTATCTGCTCCCAGCAGGGGAGGGAGCTGCCCATGTCGGGAGAGGACAGTAATTATCACTAGCAGTAGCAGCTATAGCAGCCGCTTGAGATAATCAGAAGCGAATCCGGTAGGCTGTTGATCAATCGTCATTTCCGGTTTCAACCTCAGAGAAATATGCAAACAGTTTTTTTCCATGCTCTGACTATTGTCAATTTTGAAGCATAAAGAAAAAAGAAAAAAATGACCAGTTTAAATCGTTTTTTAGTAATATTCGGAGGTTTGAAATGTGAAAGGGCTAACCAAGGATCTTTGGGAAGTTGAATCCCAAAAAGCTTATGTAGCAGTGCAAATAATTTGGTCCAAAAATGACCAAGCATTGGGCAGGACCGCCATATATGGAGAACATTACCTGTAGTCTGGCAACCTCTGAAACAAAGACCTTTATGACAAGGGAAAATATGGATAAGTCTGGATGGAACCAGGTACCACCTGGTTAGAACTTTATATGCCAACTTAAGGGTAGTGATATTAATGATGCAAGTGTCAGTAGTTGTCAAAGTATAATGCCATGCTTGAAGAAATTGCTAAAGCGTGCATTCTCACAGGGTGACAGCTGTGGATGCACATGTATAAATGTGCCAACGTCCTGATATGACAGAGGAAATTTATGTAAACTAAGAGAATGGACTTTAGGCGGCACATGGGTATATATTGTTATAAACTAAAGGTTTTATTTTCAACAACATGGTATGAAAAATATATAAACATTCAAACAGTAACAGTTTGTTTGTATTCAGATACAGGGTTAGGGCTAGTGCTTTAACAGTGCTTCAAAATTGTATAACGTAGAAACATTCCATCTTAATGAAAATGCCAAACCAGCAGACCAAGGCTGATGTAACGGTGAGCATATAGAAGCAAGTGGCATAAGCCAAAGATCCGATGTATCAGGTATAGTCTTGAGTTGCTCTACTAGTTTCGCGAATTAACGCTTCTTCGGGAGCATAATAGTCGATCGGGTGTGCTGCATGATGCAGCATACACCTGGGAAGAGTTTTAATTGGCTGTTGATCAGTAACGATCAACCAGCCAG
Organism: Rana muscosa; assembly: GCA_029206835.1. Taxonomy (NCBI): domain Eukaryota; kingdom Metazoa; phylum Chordata; class Amphibia; order Anura; family Ranidae; genus Rana; species Rana muscosa. Next base: position 701,270,275 of record CM055122.1, read on the forward strand.
GATATAGATCACAATGATCGACAGCTGGGTGTGCTGCTGGATAGAGGCTGCTGGTGTGCAGTGACGGGTAATGTCCTCCAGGACTATTGAGGCTGTAACTTAGGTAGTATAATGGAAAAAAAGCTCAGATAGCACCAGTGTACATACTGGTGCATAGATGGGCAGAGGGTATTTAGAAGCATCATTTTATTTTTGTTAAAATCTACAGTATGTACAGAAATGTAAAATATATATGTAGAAGCCAAAAATCAAAACATTGTACTACACAAAGCAGGGGACACATAGAGCAAAAGAAAACCTTTCCCACAGCATCCAAAACTGTGTGAAAGTTTTTTCTGCTCAACCTGTCCCCTTTGCCCAAAGTCTCAAAAGAAAAGGTTGTAAATTCAAGATCTTTGGGTTGTCACCAGAACAAGAGGTTGGGGTATATTAGCCAATAAATTTGTTCTGCTGACTGTCTAAGATGGGAATTTACCTAATATTGGGGAGATTTCCTCTTGTTTCTTGCTGCATCTCCAGGACAGGAAGTAAAGGGAAATTTCCAAGCAGGCCACAGACAGCAAAAAATAAAGCTTTATGCCTTCCCTACTCTATCCAAAACTTAGTTTTGTCTACACATACACTTTCATTTAACCACTTAAGGACCAGCCACTGTATATATACACGTCGGCAGAATGGCTCGTACAGGCACAATCGTGTACCTGTACGTCCCCTTTAACTGCCCGACGTCAGGGTCGCGCGCGCGCCCCCTGCCTTCCCCGTGAGTCGGACCGCGGGTCCCGCGGACTAGATTGCCGCGGGGATCCCTGCGATCGTCTCACGGAGGCATGGAGCGGGGATATGTTAGTGTAAACATAACATCTCCCCGCTCCCCTACTGACAATGTCACCGATCTCCTCTCTGTCTAATCAGAGCGGAGATCGGTCATGTGTCACTCGTAGCCACGCCCCCACACAGTAGTAATCACTCCCCTAGGCACACTTAACCCCTTCAGCACCCCTAGTGGTTAATCCCTTCACTGCCAGTGTCATTTTTACAGTAACCAGTGCATTTTTATTGCACTAATCGCTGTAAAAATTACAATGGTCCCAAAAATTTGTCAAAAGTGTCCGATGTGTCCGCCATAATGTTGCAGTCACGAAAAAAAATCGCTGATCGCCGCCATTACTAGTAAAAAAAAAATTATACAAATGCCATAAAACTACCCCCTATTTTGTAAACGCTATAACTTTTGCGCAAACGAATCAATAAACGGCAATTGCGATTTTTTTTTACCAAAAATATGTAGAAGAATACCTATCGGCCTAAACTGAGGAAAAAAAATTGTTTTTTATATATTTTTGGGGGATATTTATTATAGCAAAAAGTAAAAAATATGGATTTTTTTTCCAAATTGTCGCTCTATTTTTGTTTATAGCGCAAAAAATAAAAACCGCAGAGGTGATCAAATACCACCAAACGAAAGCTCTATTTGTGGTAAAAAAAGGACATAAATTTTGTTTGGGAGCCATGTCGCACGACCGCCCAATTGTCAGTTAAAGCGACGCAGTGCCGAATCGCAAAAAGGGGCCTGGTCTTTATGCTGCATATTGATCCGGGGCTTAAGTGGTTAAGCTATGAAAATTTGCAAATTTTAGATTTTCATTGTTTTGCAATGGTGCACAATTTTAAGTCTATATGTGAGATGTTTACCATCTTGGCATAGTTCTGTCTTTTACATTCACTAGGAATTTTACTCTATTGTTATAGAAAAAAGTATTATAGGGCACACAAAACTATGGATATTCTCTTTTAATTTTATAGGGTCATCAGATTCAGAAAATATATGGCTTAAAGGATATTTGTGAGTTTTTACAGTGTTCGTATAGATAACTGGTGGCAGATCCAAGCCATGCATGCAGGGAAAGCCAAAGTTTTGATCATGCTTGTTTTAGTTCACCGCAAAGTATTCCCAATCACCATATCAATGGATCCTAGTCACATCATACATGTCTCCATTATACTGAACTGTTCTCCTTAATACATTCGCCAGCTGTAAAAAACTCAGACATTGCCAGAAAGTCAGGAAACATCTATTTCCAAGCCACGTTAACGCTGTAAAAGTGAAGCATATCAAATATACTTGAACACCCAACCAGGAAACATATAGCCAGACATATATACAAAATAGACATATTACTGTACATATTCAATACATCATATGATGTACTTTTAAGTGCATCAAGTGTAAGTATTTAATGATGTCTTTATTGCCAGTCTGCTAAGCAAAGCAGCAGTTATATTGGGAGAGGAAATGGCAATGGGGCCTCTGAACATGCTGATTGCTGACAGGAAGGGGAAAGCAAGACTAACCTCACGGGTGTACTGCTGCTATTTTGTTGCCCTGCATGCTAGAGTTTTACCTGAAGAGTATCATGGGCCTGATGCTGAGGAATTTGGTGCGCCTTTTTATGGAAACAAAATGAAAATGCGAACAATTTTTTGTGCTAAAACAAAAGCAACATAGGGTGACGACATTTCCAAACTGCCATTCAGGGACAACGCCCCCCCCCTCCCATAAAAAACATGAGGGTGGGGGGTGTAGTCTCAGGGTTTATGGTGAAATTGGCGGCAGGGGTGATTTGTCGGGCAAATGGCTGGTGTTAGCACTTAAGCATGGTGTCAGGATGATCAAATTCCATTATTTCTATTACTACATTGTAATAAATAGTGAAATAGTTCAACTCACCATAACCAGTGGGAACCTGAGCATGTCGCTTGCCACCAGATGCAGCCTGTCACTTTCCCCAGTTGCCTGCCACCAGATACAGTGTGCCACTTGCCACCAGCAGCCTGCCACCAGATACAGCATGCCACTTGCCACCAGCAGCCTGCCACCAGATACAGTGTGCCACTTGCCACCCACAGCCTGCCACCAGATGCAGTGTGCCACTTGCCACCAGCAGCCTGCCACCAGATACAGCATGCCACTTGCCACCAGCAGCCTGCCACCAGATACAGTGTGCCACTTGCCACCCACAGCCTGCCACCAGATGCAGTGTGACACTTGCCACCCACAGCCTGCCACCAGATACAGTGAGCCACTTGCCACCCACAGCCTGCCACCAGATAAAGTGTGCCACTTGCCACCAACAGCCTGCCACCAGATACCGTGTGCCACTTGCCACCCACAGCCTGCCACCAATTGCAGTGTGACACTTGCCACCCACAGCCTGCCACCAGATGCAGTGTGACACTTGTCACCCACAGCCTGCCACCAGATACCGTGTGCCACTTGCCACCCACAGCCTGCCACCAGATAACGTGTGCCACTTGCCACCCACAGCCTGCCACCAGATAACGTGTGCCACTTGCCACCCACAGCCTGCCACCAGATACCGTGTGCCACTGCCACCCACAGCCTGCCACCAGATGCAGTGTGACACTTGCCACCCACAGCCTGCCACCAGATACAGTGAGCCACTTGCCACCCACAGCCTTCCACCAGATACAGTGTGCCACTTGCCACCCACAGCCTGCCACCAGATACCGTGTGCCACTTGCCACCCACAGCCTGCCACCAGATGCAGTGTGGCACTTGCCACCCACAGCCTGCCACCAAATACAGTGAGCCACTTGCCACCCACAGCCTGCCACCAGATACAGCATGCCAATTGCCACCCACAGCCTGCCACCAGATGCAGTGTGCCACTTGCCACCAGCAACATGCCACCAGATACAGTGTGCTACTTTCCACCAGCAGCATGCCACCAGATACAGTGTGCCACTTGCCAACATGCCACCAGATACAGTGTGCCACTTGCCACCAGCAGCCTGCCACTCCCTCCAGCACTCTACCCAGATGGGTAGAAGGGACAGGGCCTGCATAGTCAAACAAATCCCTGGAGCCCCCACCCCTCCTGAGCTGGGATGGTATGGCTGTGTGTAAAATGAATGCCAGCAGTATTGATCAGACAAAGTTCTACAGAGGGGGGTGTATACAAGCCTTTGGGCTCACACTGGTGTGCTGCAGTTTTGGCTGCACTGCTTGTGTATCTGCAGTTTTAGCTGCAGTCCTATTGATTTATATCAGGTTGCAGGTTTTTGCCACATTTTCTGACAGTGCACCAAAGATGCATCATGCAGGAGTTTTGGTGCGCTTTCAGAAAAACACTCAACCTAATAGAAATAGATACACCAGCAATGGGCCAAAACATAGCAAACCAGTGTGAACCCACCTAAAAGCACAAGGAACCAAGTCTAAACACTTTGGCTGCAGTTATACAGCTACTGCTGAAGGTAAAAGTAAACAAAAGAGGGGGAGGGAAGGGAGATAGGAGTCCAGTCACTGAGCCCACACTTGGATGGTCGGAAGCTTATCATTCAGAAATCGTGATCACCTTCTATCTGCGGGCTGCTCTGTTCATAATTTCCCCGCCCACACGGCTACTTCACTGCATGGACTTCACAGAGGAAGAGGGGAGGGGGAAGCCAGAGTCGGCCCAGCCTCTCTCCTCTCCCATTTGTGTAGGGGGGAACTGTGCACTGTGACACTGCAATAACCACAGTGGGCCAACACAGGTACAGCCAGACACCCCTACATTTACACACAGCTTCTCCTGTCACATAGAAGCTTATGGACAGGAGAAATCAGGCTTATACCGCTGGCTGGGCAGGCCAATTTTAAGGCAGAGGCCTGGAGCTGCAGCTCCAATAGCCCCTATGTTAATCCGGCCCTGTTCTTTCGATATGTCCAATTAAAGACCACTATAACAGGCAGAGTAAACCAATCTTTAACACTGATCAGTATTCTTTCTAAATTATCCAAAGGGATGACACCTATAAACAGGGTCAGTTGAAGCGTAACTCCTATCCTTTTCAGCCAAGAAGGCTGCCTCTGATTGATCTTCAACTGCCATAATGCCACACATGTGATCAGTTATGACACCAGCCATTTGATGGTTTGACAGATTGGTTGAGAACACAAGCAAATGTGACAGTTAGCATTCTCTGAATGGAATGTAACTGTTTTTTGAAACTGTTAAATCGATGGGTTTAGTTCTGCTTTGAATTAATTAAATTGACTCACCAAATTTAAAGAAGAGGTCCAGCCCCCACGCCCAAAAAATTTAAGTTAGCAGCTACAAATACTGTAGCTGTGACTTTTAAAATTAGGACACTTATCTGTCCAGATCATCTGTCGGCACCCCAGCAGATTTTCCGAAAGGGGGCTGCCGCTGCCATTCGTGGTAAGGGAAACCAGCAGTGAAGCCTTTCGGCTTCATAGCCGCTTCCCAACTGTGCATGCGCAAAGCGCGATGCGCTTTCTAACTGGCCTGGTGGTGGAGGAAGGAGGCCGAACTTCCGGAGGACCTCGTCGCATGTCGCCGCAGCCAGGTCTCCCAGAAGTGGGGACAGTTACCTGTCAAAAACAGGTACCCGTTCCCCACTCACCCAGTTGTTCTTCTGAAACTTTGTCCCATCTCCACACAGGATCTCTAGAGCTCAGTCAGACTGACCATTGGGTTCTTGGTCACCTCTCTTTCTAGGCCCCTTCTTCCCCAATTGCTCAGTTTAGCCGGGAGACCAGCTCTTGGAAGAGTCCTGGGTGTGCCAAATGTAGCGGGGTTATACTGTTATAGACTATTGTTACATGTGTATACCTCAAATTTCCCCCGGAGTTCCAGTTACAACCTTATACACTGTTTGTTTACTTATGTTCAGTGATGCATTGGGAACTTATGGTACAGGGAGAGAGAGAGAGACTCCGTTGCCATGGATACCTAATAGACTATGGTACACACAGTGCAGCTGTACTCCCAGAATGCATCACAAACCCTGCACAGCCTGTTGGGGGAGGCTAATTAAAGGAGAGGTGGGGCCGCGCTCGGCCTCCCTGGACTCCGCGCTCAACCAAGCAGGAAGTTTGCGTGAGGTCTGCTGCCGGAGCGACTAGGCCCAAAGCCTGGGCCTACAACTTCGTGGAGGATCACCAGACCAGAGAGGGATCCTTCCCAGTGTGACCAGCCCGTGTTACCCTCGGACCAGAGTCGTCAGCCAACCGACATCTCCAGCTGCTGTGAGAGGGACCAGAGACTGAGCGTTGCCGAGAGGTCGGGGATCGAGGTACCGATCGTAGAGCGTGTCAGGCGGACTAGGCCTGTTCGGGTGAGCGGGCTCCTGCCCAGAATCTACAACTGTTTGTTAGGCCTGTGACTTTTGAAGGCCCATCACCACCCGAGTAGTGAGTTACACACACCGCAGGACATAGCTCAGTGTGTAGTAACTGCGTAGTTTAAAGTTGATGTTACATTGACTGTCAGTTTCACTCCCAAAAGCATTGCGGGAGTCTAGTTCACATCTGTTACCTCCTGTGGATTACAATTAATAAGTGCACCAACGTTTTGCTAGCGAAGACTCCCACCCTCAAGGAACTAGTACAATAATCTGTGTCAGGCCTGACAGGAACTAACTTTGATGGGACACGGGGAGGTATTGCCCGCTAGGGGGAGCTTGCGAGCATAAGATTGTTATCTATAGGAAATAGACATTAATACAATATAAAACTCTTATCTTTTACATAGTATTGAATATATATGCATAATTGTCTTAACCTGCTTATTACCTTTTATAAGTAAATTATATCTTTGTTTAAGTATATACCTGTGTGAAGTACTTTATTGGCCTGAAGGACCTCAAACGGAGAAAGGTAAAATATATATATATATATGTGTACTTAATGTGGTATATATATGCAGAATTGTTTTACCCAATAGCCAGTGGGTTTCCCAATTCTTTTTCACTACCAGTTGTGCCAAGGGAGGGTTCGAGCCAATTAGGGGTTGAGAATCAGAACGTAGGCACAACATCAAAATCAGCAGCTTCTACGGGGGAAGTGCTACACAAACTTCTTGCATTTGAGGATTATGGAGGCCACTGTGCTCTTGAGAATGTTGAGCGCAGCAGAATTTTTTTTTACTTTCTCCAGATCTGTGCCTTGCAATAATCTTGTCTCTGAGCTCTGCAGACAGTTCCTTAGATTACATGCCTTTTGCTCTGATACAATATGCATTGTCAGCTATGAAGACTTGTATAGAGAGGTGTGTGCCTTTCCAAATAATGTCCAACCTAATTATGTAATTTACCACAAGTGGACTCCAAGCCAGGTGTAGAGACATCTCAGCAACGAAGAGAAATGGGAAGCACCCAAGCTAATTTTCAAGTGTTGTTGCAATGGGTCTGAATACTTATGCCAATGTGATATTTCAGTTTAGAATTTTTAATACTTTTGCAAACATTTCTAAAATGTAGTTTTCACTTTGTCATTATAGGGTACTAAATGTAGATTAATGACAAAAAAAAAAATAATGAATTTAAACAACTATAGTATCAGACTGCAACATAAAAAATGGAAAAAGGTGAAGCGGGTCTTAATATCTCAAGAATGCACTGTATATTCAAAATTTAAAAAAACACTATCAATCTGTAAAACTGGGACTAAAAATAAAAATAATAGACAATATAAGATGTACTTGTCTAAATTACTATTCTTAACTCCGGTAAAAAAAACCATAAATCTAGGGATAGGATTTCCCACTGGAAGTGACAGGGTGATCCAAGCAATCCGAAAATGTGTAAATAGAAAATACTTTGTCCAGAGTGTTCTCTATAATATTAGTAACTAAGAGGATGCCATGATGTAACGGTTATATCCTGATGCCAAAGTATAGGTGTTGAATGCTTTCTACAGAGTCTTAGTAAGACAATAAAGATGCATAGTAGGGAACTAAATGTCCCAGCTGGTGGCAACAAAGCACTGACTCAGGCCTGGTTCACACTGGGGCGACAAACGCTCCGACATTGGGAGCTCATGTCGCATGACGTGTGAAAATCAATGTTTCCCTATGGGAGCCGTCCTAACTGGTCCGACACATGTCGGTCCGACTTTGAAAATGCTCCCTGTACTACTTCTGTCCGACTTCGATCCGACTTCAGCCCATTGACTATCATTGAAGTCGGATCAAAGTCGGACCGCAGTCTTGCATGGTCCGACTTTGGCATGCGACTTGTGCTGTGCTGCTATTGAGGGGGAACTCCAGGCCAAATTTTAAATAAAAAACCGGCATGGGTTCCCCCTCCAGGGGCATACCAGGTCCTTGGGTCTGGTATGGATTTGAAGGGGCGCCCCTACGCCGAAAAACCGGCGTAGGGGTCCCCCCCAGGATCCAAACCAGACCCTTATCCGAACACACAACCTGGCAGGCCGCAGGGGAAGAGGGGGGGACGAGAGAGCGGCCCCCCTCCCTCCTGAACCGTACCAGGCCGCATGCCCTCAACATGGGGGGTTTGGTGCTCTGGGGCAGGGGGGCGACCTGCGCCCCCCCCACCCCAGAGCACCCTGCCCCCATGTTGATGAGGACAGGGCCTCTTCCCGACAACCCTGGCCGTTGGTTGTCGGGGTCTGCGGGCGGGGGGCTTATCGGAATCCGGGAGCCCCCCCTTGATAAGGGGGCCCCCAGATCCCAGCCCCCCACCCTATGTGAATGAGTATGGGGTACATCGTACCCCTACCCATTCACCTGGTGGAAAAAAATTGCAATAAAAAAACACTACACAGGTTTTTAAAGTAATTTATTACACAGCTCCGGGGGTCTTCTTCCGACTTCCGGGGGTCTTTTCCGACTTCGGGGGTCTCCGGTTCTTTCTTCCGCCGGGCCTCCGCTAACTTCTTTTTAGCTCTCTTGCTAACAGAGGCCCGGTCTTCCCGTTGTCTCGTCCGGCTCTCCGTTGTCCTTCTGCCGGCCCCTCCACTAACTTCTTCGTAGCTCTTTCGCTAGTGGAGGGGCGCGGTCTTACCGTCGCCGTCGGCTTCTTCTTCCCTCTTCTCCTCCTCGATGTTGACGCGTCGCTTCTTCCCGCTGTAATACTGGCTCTCCGCTCCGCTCCGCATTAATATAGGCTTCTCATGACGTCACAGTCACATGTTCCCATGACGTCACAGTCACATGCTCCGGGGCCATGTGCCCCGGAACATGTGACTGTGACGTCATGAGAAGCCTATATTAATGCGGAGCGGAGCGGAGAGCCAGTATTACAGCGGGAAGAAGCGACGCGTCAACATCGAGGAGAAGAGGGAAGAAGAAGCCGACGGCGACGGGAAGACCGACCCCTCCACTAGCGAAAGAGCTACGAAGAAGTTAGTGGAGGGCCCGGCAGAAGGACAACGGAGAGCCGGACGAGACAACGGGAAGACCGGGCCTCTGTTAGCAAAAGAGCTAAAAAGAAGTTAGCGGAGGCCCGGCGGAAGAAAGAACCGGAGAGCGCGGAGACGACACCGGAGACCCCCGGTTTTTTTTTTGCAATTTTTTTTTCCACCAGGTGAATGGGTAGGGGTACGATGTACCCCATACTCATTCACATAGGGTGGGGGGGCCGGGATCCGGGGGCCCCCTTATTGAAGGGGGCTCCCGGATTCCGATAAGCCCCCCGCCCGCAGACCCCGACAACCAACGGCCAGGGTTGTCGGGAAGAGGCCCTGTCCTCATCAACATGGGGGCAGGGTGCTCTGGGGTGGGGGGGCCGCAGGTCGCCCCCCTGCCCCAGAGCACCAAACCCCCATGTTGAGGGCATGCGGCCTGGTACGGTTCAGGAGGGAGGGGGGGCCGCTCTCTCGTCCCCCCCTCTTCCCCTGCGGCCGGCCAGGTTGTGTGCTCGGATAAGGGTCTGGTTTGGATCTTGGGGGGACCCCCACGCCGTTTTTTCGGTGTAGGGGCGCCCGTTCAAATCCAGACCAGACCCAAGGGCCTGGTATGCCTCTGGAGGGGAACCCACGCCGTTTTTTTTAATTTAAAATTTGGCCTGGAGTTCCCCTTCAAGATTCATACCAAACACAGTGACTGATATTGGCGGGGATCCAAGTCGGATCCCCGTTCATTGAAAGTCGGACATATGTCGGCTTCATGTCGCAGGGCAAAGTCGGATCCAAAGTAGGACGGATGTCGTGTCGCACCAGTGTGAACCCGGCCTTAGGCTGGGTTCACACTATACGACACGACTTTCATCCTACTTTGCTCTGCGACATCTGTCCTACATCGGTCCGACATCGGTCCGACATCTGTCCTACATTGGTCCGACATTGGTCCGACATCCATCCGACTTTCATGAACAGGATACTACTTTGATCCTACTTCAATGATAGTCAATGGGCTGAAGTGGGATCAAAGTCGGACAGAAGTAGTACAGGGAGCATTTTTAATGTCGGACCGACTTGTGTCGGACCAGTTAAGACGGCTCTTATAGGGATTCATTGATTTTCACACGTCATGCGACATGAGCTCCTAATGTCGGGGCGTTTGTCGGACAAGTGTGAACCAGGCCTTTGTGGTCTATCTGTGAATGATGATGGCGTGCTAACCACTCATTCTTTGGATTGTTTGGATTACCCTGTCACTTTGGATGGAAAATAATTCACTCAATTTATGGGTCTTTTACAGAAGTGAAGAAGAGTCATTTAAACCTATAAATCTTATACTATCTATTAAATGTATCCCTAATTTGATCAGATTGATTTGCTTGGGCCTAGTCACACTTGTCCCTTTTGATGCAACAAATCTTTTGTACTTTGCTGCGTTAAAATGCATGGCAAGTAGAAATTGTATGTATTCTGTGTGGCTGTTTAAAATCTATGCACTGCAGTTTACAGTGAAAGGAAACTATGGACATTCACACCTATGTGTTTTACCATGTGTGCTTACAAAGCAGTTATATTGTGAGTGCTGTTGATATTCTTGTGAATTTTAGAACAACGAGAGGAGTTCTTCTATCAAATGGCAACCACTTAATTAGACTTAAACTATACTCTTTGTGCACTGAAGTAAGGAAATTTTTCATTATTATCTTATTTTTGAGTCTAATGCCGCTTACACGCGATCGGAATTTCAGACAACAAAACCGTGGGGTTTTTTTTCGGACTGATGTTGGCTCAAACTTGTCTTGCATACACACGGGCGCACAAATGTTGCTCGGAAATTCCGATGGTCAAGAACGCGGAGACGTACAACACTATGACGAGCTGAGAAAAATTAAGTACAATGATTCCGAGCATGCGTCAAATTTATTCCGAGCAAGCGCAGCACTCTTGTGTGTCGGAAATGGCTACACAAGGTCGGAATTTCCGACAAGAACTTTTGTTGTCGAAAAAATTGAGAACCAGCTCTCAATCATTTTTTTGACAGAAATTCCGACAGCAAATGTCCAATGGAGCCCACACACGGTCGGAGTATCCGACCAAAAGCTCACATCGAACATTTGTTGTCGGAAATTCCGATCGCGTGTTTTAATGCAGAACAGATATAAATATACAATGTCCGCTTTAATAAATGAGTCCTACCTCTTTTACTTGGTTATGATATGCTGGAAGTTGTTAGAACAGTCTTTATAATGCAGAATAAAGAAGTATTCTATAATTCTAATAAGCCCTATGAATCATTTGTCAAAAGAAAAAACATTCTTGATATCATCATCCCAAGTCATGGAAGTCAAAGTCTTGTTGATATCATCTTCTGGAGATGCATTAACCAGATTGCTGATCTCATCTCTAGCACACAGATTACTGTAGGTAATTGTTTCATTTGATAATGAGATGACAAGAAACATTGGAGTTATAGCCCTAGTACTTTTATCACAAAGCATGAATCACTGAAAGTGAGACTGTGAGGTTCACCACTTTTCTCTAGAGTATGGAGACCCACAATGACTTTTCTATGCAGCAAAATATAGACATGCTTTAGCAATAAGCTGAAGTGGACAATGGTGCGGTATATATCAGATCATGATATATCTAGTAGTAGTTAGTCAAAATCAATGTTGAAGAAGTGGCTGTCCGAGCTACTTCTTCGGTTCTAAGTGTCATGAAAATACTCCAGCATTTATAGCCAAACAGTTTGCCCTGACACACCTTTATCCAATTACCATGGAAAGGCAGATGCTATTGTCCAAGAACATTTTGAGAAATGTGAAAATTGTCGAACCACCCTGTTGTAGTTATATAATTGCATTCTTGGTGTCAGGAATTCTCGCTTTAAATCAAACGAATAACATTTATATTGTCCAGTTCAATGTGTCTAACTAGTAACTACTACTAAATACTTTCTTCTGTTTGGAAGAACATAAAACAATAATGTACTGCATTGTACTCCTTTCCTTAATGTAGAATTCAAGCTAAAGCCTAAATAGTCTTAAAATGCACCCTCCTCCCACCTAACACCTAATCCTAGGCTGCAGAGGCAACCCAGCCCCTTGCATACGTGCAGCTGCAGGGCAACAAAAGCCTCTGGAATCACTCAGGTGGGTTCAGGCTCTTCTCTGACCATGCCTGAGCTGTTGCTCGTCTGTGCTCATCCCCACCAGCCCTCCTCCCAGATCCAAGGAGCTTGTGGGTGATACCAGGTGGGAAGGTGAGAGAGGATTGCCGGCAGGGATCAGCACTAGAACATGTAGGTTTGCCACTGCACCTTTCCTGTGCCACTCTGCTCTAAAAACTTCTGTACACTCCTAACACCCCCAGAACCATGCCCTCCTGACACCCCAGCACCATGCTCTCCTAAAAACCCAACCCTCCTGATGCCCCAGCACCATGCCCTCCTGACACCACAGTACCATTCACTTCCGACCCCCCAATACCATAACCTCCTGACCCCAGCACCATGCACTCCTGACACCCCAGCCCTCCTGATTTGCCCCAATACTATACCCTCCTGATCCCCCCCAATATCATACCCTCCTGATGCCCCAGTGCCATGCCCTCTTTGCACCCCAGCTGTCTAGCTCCCCCTGTACAGTGCCCTACTGACCTCCCAGTACTGTACCCCCCTGAACTTCCAGTGCTGTGCTTTCCTGACCCCCCCTGCACCGTGTCCTTTTGATCCCCCCAGTACCGTGCCCCCCTGACCCCCCTATACCTTGCCCTCCTAGCCCCAGTCCTACATACTAATAGCCTCTGTACACTGCCATATATGCCACTAACCTCTGTACACTGACCTACATTCTACTGACCCTGGTACGCTGCCCTACATCCCACTGCCCTCTGTACACTGCCCTACATCTTACTGATCTCTGTACACTGCCCTACATACTACTGACCTCTGTACACTGCCCTACATACTACTGACCTCTGTACACTGCCCTACATACTACTGACCTCTGTACGCTGCCCTACATACTACTGATCTCTGTACACTGCTCTACCTACTACTGACCTCTGCACACAGCCTTACATCCTACTGGCCTCTGTACACAGCCCTAGATCCTACTGACCCCTGTACACTGCCTTCATCCTACTGACCTCTGCTTGAAAATTTCTTTAAAAAAAGGGGGCGGGGGTGCTGCACCCCAGTGATCTTTGATCTCTTCAATGTTGCCCAGGTAGATCTCCATCTCTCAAAGGTTGCCTACCCCTGACCTATACTAACTATCCTGTGTGAAAAAAGATGTATATACTTGCCTATTTTCAACTTGCTCTGCTCCTGACATTGGGCTCCCTTGTGGTTGCCAGCGGAGGGACTGCTGGTTGCACCACGGGAAGCCTATAGGTAACGTCATCATTCTTGGCTTTCACAACCATTGTCGGGCATTCTCTTCTTTGCCCTGCAGCCGCCGCTGGCTGACACGTGGGGATCACATGATTAGACCATAGCGGGCTGAAAATAAGTAGTATATACATCTTTTTCACACAGGTTAATTAGTATAGGTGTTAGAAGGGGGAGCTGCAATTCCACTTTAATTAGTGTAAGAATGTCAATAAAAAACTTGATAACGTTTACAAAAAACTCATAATGTCTCCACACAGACTAAGACTTTATATAGACATGCAGTTGGGGGGGGGTATGCACCCGCCAACTGCTTCCCCCCCCCCTTAAGCGGACACTTGTGTTTTGCTTTGAGCCTCCAGTCTACCTGATATGTAGCGATTGGTGGGTGGCAAAACCACCGAACGTGACACACTCAGGCAAATGTGGAAGCACTGCAAACGCCCGCAACTGCGTGCACTGCATGCGGATGTGGTGCGTTTGTCAGTAAAAATAAAATTAAAACAGACCGTGAGGAGCCGTTACATCGCTCCTAATGCCAGGAGGAAGGGCGGGATTTCTGATCATGTGATTGCCGTGATTGGCTGATACAGTGGTTACATGATCAAAAAGCTCCTGATCACATGTAGAGATCGGGAGCTTTCCGTTACCCGGCGGTAACTGCACCAGGAGCGTGCAGGGCACGCACTCTCGGAACAGCTCTGTTTACATTCTGGTAGGCATATATGCGGCCTCTTTGCATTGAGGCCCACCCGCCAAGAGGCCGCATATATGCGTACCGCCGGCGTAAAGAGGTTAAAGAAAACTAGCTTTAAACTCTGTTCAGAGGGGCACTTGTACCTAACCTATTTACAACCTATGAAGGTGAATGCAGATGCAGCTGCTGCAAGGACACAGCGACGTGTCAAAACTTGACAGCCATGTACTGGACATGCAGAAAAGGGGGAGGAATAAATCAGACCAGTTGTTTTACTGAGAGCACTGGGACTAGTACATTTATAAAATTAAAAAAATGCCACTGAAAGCATCAGACTTTGTAGGTCAACAGCACCAGCGGTGAAGTTTTGTCTCTATAATACGCTGAGGGGGACAGTACACGTCTCTTTAACTTTCTTGGCAAGATTGTTAATAGAGCTCTGCAAACTCAGGCAAAAAAGCACATCTGCCACTTCAAATAACATCCACAAGGTGACCGCTGTCAGTTTTTTTTTTAAATATTGCACTTTCTTCCATAAATTAAATCCCGTAAGAAAATAATTTAATAATCAATTTAATTAGCAATCTTGCATCACACCACAAATGAACTTTCATACAAACTGATGAATGATTCTCCAGTTCCTTGCTCTTTTGACATTTGTGAATGCTAAATCACACTATTGCGTAGTCAATCTAGCCAGGTTATTAGCGGCAATTGTAAAACAAACCCAGTGCTCGTTAGTAGTTGGTGCCCAGAGCCAGTAACAGTTCCTTCTTCACAAAGGTTATATTGCTGGTAAGGTCAAGCCTCAGCCTCTAACTGCTTAGAAAAATGTAAACACAGATAAAAAGCACAAGAAGACTTTTTCAACTGACCTTTTCTATCAGGTACAGGCACAGTTTTGCGTTAAAGAACACGCCATTGAAGAAGCCTGATAAAAGTATTTGACCTAAAGCCTTACTTGCAGTTTGTGGAATAAAAATCACTTTGAATGGTCTTGCTGGTGATTATATCACCCTTTTTTTTTTTTAAATGAATAAAAAAAAAAAAAAAGAACTTAACAAAAAACACATCATTTGAAAAAAAAACGTAATTAAGCAAGAATGAGTGTTTATCAGCTGCAGCTCCTGCTCTGGACCTCTGCTGTTTGTTCCAGGTCACTCTGTACTTGTTGATGTAGAGGTACAAGAGGAAAGGCTTGGGTAAGCTACAAGTGAATTCAGTGGGTGTTGTCTGATAACGTTGCCTGCCCTGCTATATAAAACACGTTCTCAAATGATTACACTATCCACTGTCACTAGTTCATGTACCCCAAGAAAATATAATAAAATGGTATTACATCTCTATCAGGATAACAGGGTTGTACTGAGATTAGATATTTGTTTTTTGCATTGAGCTCTGGGACTAAATGTAGATTAATGTTTATTTCACATCATAATATATACTATTAATGGAGTAATCCAAGTAGTGGCTTTAGGGGCCCATTCATACCAGTGTGCTGTGGTAAAGCATGTGTTATGAGTGCTGGTGTGTAAAAAAATGCCATTTAGAATGGCAACCAAAACATCTTCCAAGTGTATCTGCTTGCAGCATTTTCAGCAGTGCACCACAGTGTGTTATTTTGTGTTAAAAGGTTTAAACGTTTGCCCCTCCGTTCATAGTTTCTGTAAAACCAGCTGTATGAATGGAGCAGTTGGGTGTAAAGGGCGGGTATAGTCGAATGCTCTTGATGACTGCCTGTCACAGCCCTTTAGTTATATTAACTCCCACCACACCGGAAGATTGCAGTGGGGAGGGGGGTTGTGAGGCATGACAAGAAGGAACATTTTGAAGAAAGGAGGACACAGCCGCACAAGGGACACATCTCACTGAAGGTAAGTAATATCCCTTATGCTGCTTTTTAGCAGCAATAATAATCATGTGTTTATTGCACTGCAGCAGACTGAGCTGGTGTGAATTGACCCCCAAGAGAGATAAAAAAAAATCTTTCAATACAGTAGACCAGTGTTTCTCAGCTCCAGTCCTCAAGGTGCCCCCACAGGTCATGTTTTAAGGCATTCCATTATTTTGCACAGGTGATTTGATCAGTTTCACTACCTTAGTAACTACCACAGCCGTTTCATCTGAGGGAAATCCTGAAAACATGACCTGTTGGGGCGCCTTGAGGACTGGAGTTGAGAAACACTGCAGTAGACATCTCCCTCGTACATGGCTAAACTCCTTGATGCAAAATGTGATCCGGGGTCTCAAAAAGTGCAACACCTACTGTGGGAATACTGCCATTGGTGCAATGAGGGGGAAGTGAGCAAAAGATTCTTAAAATAAACCCCACACAAGACTGTTCAATTCAAACTGAAAGTCAAAACACCGGAGTTACTTTCTATGACAACCACATGTCAAAATAATTAATACATCCAGTCAGTCCTGCTAAAGCCCTACTCCAGGATAAAGGTGAGGTGGGTGGGAGGGAGAGGCGGTAAAAGGTTAATTTTATCCTGGAGAGGGGCATTAATGTTCATAATAATCCCTAACCATGAGCTTCTCTTATTTTTTCCCTTTTGGAAACATTTTGGTATTTTATCTGTTTTATAAGTGCAAAAAAAAAACAATTGATCTTGTCAGAGCTTTCCTGCATCCTCTGCACACTTTCTGTGATATCTCAAGCAGTCCTAGTTCTCATCTTGGACTACATAATGATTAGCATTTATGTTGTAATAATCTGAATGCTGGAGTGGTTTGGTAGTTTAGCAATAGACAAATGGGAGGGCTGACACCACTCAGCTGACGGAAATTCTGTGTTCTCAGCCCACAGCTTAAAGTGGAACTAAAGCCCCACTTTTAAAAACTGCAATGTCTCTTCAGTAATAAAAGAAACCTACCTGTTTGCTTGCAGTCTTCTTCAAAAGGTATACTGAACTGTGCAAGCACAGTTAAGTTTACTTTTTGGCACATTGCTTGTGTGCCGAGATGACTGCACAGGAGTGATGTCATCTCATGCCAGAAAATAAGGACGGCTGCAGCTCGGCACCTGGAAGAAGTCAGGTAAAAGATGTCAGCGCCAGAGAGTGAAGTTGGACCATTGAAGAATAGGAAAGTATTGCAGAGTTTATATCCACTTTGCATTTCTGACAGATGAATGGGTATTTTTCTGTACTTGCATGGTGAAAACATAAGAAATGTGCATGTATTGTAAAGTTGTACTGCATATGTCTTTATTTTGCCTTCATATATGTGATGGTTAGTGTCACTGGAGGTCGAAGGGGGCAGAGCCAAGTCTGATACTTCAGCTGCATTTAGATGTTAAACTTTGACATGCAATGTATCTATGCAGCCTATAGACATGTGCATTTGTTTTCGTCCGAATGCATTTTCGTCCGAATTTCAGGTATTTTCGTTATTGTTTTAACAAACGAAAACGAAAGCGCAGAATCCAAAAACCGAAAGATCCGACATAAACAAATGCTTTATTTTCGTTTTCGTTGCAACAACAGTTCGATATAGATAGGAGATTCGACACAGGGGAGGGCTGGGCCAGGGGGCAGGGTGGCAATTGCCGCCCTAACTTATGTTCAAAATGGCCGGCAGCCGCTGCCCGCTACCATTTTCTTTTTTATTCTGGTCTAGGAAGTCAGGCCAGGGGCATGGCCATGGCGGCCGACCACTAGCTGTTGCATTCCGGGAGTTGTAGTCCGCACTCAAGCTTCTGGTGGGTGGAAAACACAGCAGCGCAGAGAAAACTACAACTCCCTGGGACCGAATTCTTGGAAGCAGGCAGAGGCAGGGCGTGCCAGGGAGTCGGGTTGCAGGGCGGGGCGCTGGCTGCAACTTGACCCCAGGATCAGGAGCGTTACCCCCGCAGGAAAATGTGGCGTAAAAGGACTTGCTGAGCTGAGATCGCTGAGGTGAGAGACCCTGATACCCCTAGCTGACCCCCCCAGCTCCCCCCCCCACACACCCCATGTAACCTGCCCCAGTGATCAGGCTGCATTGATGGGCACTGGAGTTGGCTGCACTGATGGGCACTGGTGAGGCTGCATTGAAAAACCAGGTGGGCCATGGATGGTGAGCTGATTCGGCGGTTCAATGGGCCACTTGACTGGACTTGCCCCCCAGGCCTAAGGCCGCCAGTCCTCCTCTGATTCGACATGACGCTGACAATAACACTCTGTGTCTATCGAACCTGTGGTCAAATGTGCTCAACCTTAACTCTATTAGTTCAAGAATATTCTACATACAGAGAAAAGATTTGACATAGAGAGAAAAGATTCGACATTATAGAGAGAAAAGATTCAACATTATAGAGAGAAAAGATTTGACATTATAGAGAGAAAAGATTCGACATAGAGAGAAAAGATCACTGCTGGAATTGGGTTGGGGAAGTAAAATAAAAATAATGATGATGATGAATGTTATTGGCTGATTGTAACCAAAGAGGAGGAGCAGTACAATAGCTAGAACTAACTTGACAATTCAACATGAACGACGAAGATTCGACAAAGCATCGAAAAACATACAAACGTCGAATCTGTCATTGAAGGCTTATGGTGTCTGTCGAAAGTTCTAAGAAGATTAGACGGAGCAGCTAAACTGTACAACGCCGCAATCGTACATTTCCGATCAAATGCTCTGCCCATAGGCTATAGAAAAATTCTAATGTTGGTTGACTAGTAATAATAATAAATATAATTATTACTAGTCATACAAAATTAGAATTCTACTATAGCTTGTAGGCGGAACATTCAACCGGAAATGTATGATCGCGGCGTCGTACAGTTTCGCTGCTCCGTCAAATCTTCTTTGAGCATTCGACAGACACCATAAGCCTTCAATGACAGATTCAACCTTAATTAATTAGAGTTTTCGGACGAATGCAATTTCTAACGAAAAACAAAATAAATTAAAAACGAATTTCGGGAGTAACTAAATAAATTTATTTTTCGTACGAAAATGAAATTCCGAAACAAAATATTTCAGTGTGCACATGTCTAGATGTGTGTACAACCACTTCTATGGGCCGCAACTACAAGGTGGATACATACGTATCAACCAGAGGCTCTGCACAGAGGATGGGCCTAATCGATTGTCTGAATAAGCCCTAAAGCAGACAGTTCACTCAACTGACACCAATCTGATATAACTATGGCTATGATAACTATCATATGGCTGGATACTATGGACACCTGCTAAATTGTGACCAACAACAATGTGTATTGCATATTGGTAATTTTTACAGGCTTTTTTATTGTTTGTACACGCTTTTTGAGCATTTAAGCTTGAGCATTTTTATTTTTATTATTTTTAGTCAATGGACAGTTAGTTACTAGGGAACAAAATGTGCGATACATGTGTTTTTGCATTGCTTTCCCCATTAAAGTCCATTGGGACCAATATTGCTTGAAACTCAGAAGAAGCTCATGTTCTTTTTCGAGCTACAAGCTACAAACAACACTACGCTGAGGCGTGAACATGCACAACTGAAAGCTATGCAATTTTGGAGGTCTATTGTTTTGGAACTTTCAACAAAACGCTCAGGTGTGAATGGGGCCTCCTTCTGGAGTGCATTTATTTTATAATCCATAGCCTGCATATTTCTGCTTACAAAAACTCTCAATATCTCCCTTAAAAGTGGAAACTCCAGTACAGCCGAGATGCCTGAATCTTAATGGATGTTTCTTTTTTACCTTCATGTGTCATTGAATGATTTATTGGCATGAAAATGACCTATGCATTACATAATGTAGGCTTCTTATTACAATGAAATATATATGTGTGTGCGTATTCTCATTCCTCAACCTATTGAGTATTTTTTATTTCTTGGATAAGAAACAGATGATTTCGAGACAGACAATTTCATTTTATACTTCCAATATAAATACTTCTTAGGTCGGGAGGAAATAGCTCTCGCAGTGAGACATTTGAACATTCATCAAAGCAAACTCACTCAAACTGTCACCATCCAGCACTTCAATGATTAGATGACTGCCCAGCATAGCTCCCTAGTACTGTGATCTATGGGGTTTTATCTTTAAATGTGTATTCCTCCGAAATTTCATTTCATGTAAACTGAACTTGAGTCAATTCTTTTTTCCATTCTATCAATTAATACCAAATAGTGTACATTGTGAATTCTTCTAAGCTGCTGCTGTCAGACCTTTCCAGCCGCTGTCTCCAATTGCAGTCATATTTTACTCTTTTTTTTTCTTTCTTTTTTTTTATTGTTGTTGCAGTATAAAGATATCCTACTTTTGGGGTTGGGAAGTTACCACTGCTGGGAATTTTATGTTATAAGGATGGCACGATGGGAGATGCAGTTTCACAAAGGCTGACTGCAGTCATATTTTACTCTTTTTTTTTCTTTCTTTTTTTTTATTGTTGTTGCAGTATAAAGATATCCTACTTTTGGGGTTGGGAAGTTACCACTGCTGGGAATTTTATGTTATAAGGATGGCACGATGGGAGATGCAGTTTCACAAAGGCTGACTGGGACTATAAATCAGCCATGACATACAGCCTATATTGTTATGTGACCCAAAGTAAAATAACAGTAAAATAACCCTAAGGAGCAACGCTATAAAAATGTAGCACCACTGCCAAATTTTCATAATACTTGTAGCATAGATTAAAATTAAAGGCAGTCTACCATAAATGTAGGCAATCAAAGTATATGTAAATCTAACAATGAAACTTGCTTCCTTTTCGCCCTGGTTCACACTGGGCGAAAAGGTTCACACTGGTGCGATTTGACATGCGATTTGACATGTCAAATCGGCGATATTTGCCGCAAATTGCGGGCAATGGCACCGTCCTAAATTGGTGCGACGCCCCATCTGCGGCGCTGCACCGATTTCAAAAAGTAGTTTCTGTACTACTTTTTGCGATTTCGGCCACGATTTACATTGACATCTGTGTCAGATGTCTTTGTAATCACGGCTGAAATCGGGACTGCCAGCGGGAGTGAAATGGTGCGAGTTCAGCTGAACTCGCACGGCTTCACTCCCGCAGCCCAGTGTGAACGTGGGCTTAGTCTGTTAAATAAACCAGGGTTTTGTTATATGAGCTTAATAAATGCACAACAAAATACCTTTCAATCATCCTCCCTTCCTCAGTTTATAGATTACATTTCATTCATAGAAGCTGTATTGGCTTCTATGTATGGAAGAGTTTGGTGGAAAGGGGGCCAGAGTCGGGTACTCTCGATGAGTGCCTGTCACAGCTCCCTTAGCTCTAATAACCCCCTTCGCACCAGTAGAAGATTATGACGGCGGGGTGCAGTATAAGAGAAGGATGATTTCTGCTAAACCAAGACACAGCAGCACAAGGAACACATCTCATTGAAGGAAAATATCATCCCTTGTGCTAATTTTCTGATTTTTTATTTAGTTAAAGTATAACTAAATGGCCAAATGTTTTTTTTTTAAAGCGCTGCATACACAGACCGAATATCGGTCGGCATCGGATGGTTCAATAGAAACTGGCCGTCATTCGGCCTGTGTGTACTGCAGCCGGTCTGACAGAAGCCGCCTTCTATCGAAGGGGCATGATGATCTGCGCTCTCAGCCAATGGCTGACAGTGCTGTCTGGAGTGTTCTGGCGGGGGGCCGTCCCCCTGTCAGAAAACAATACTACAGCAAGAGAGATAGATGTACTAAAATCTGATTGTTAGTACAGCGGCTCCAACCTGAGCTGTCAGTTTTTTTTTCATTAGATTGAACAAAAATAACTAGCAGTATGTACTAAGCTTTAGTTTTGGATAGAGGGGAAAGGGATTAGAACCCCTGTCAAAAAAAATCCTGTATGTGTTCCCATTAGGGAGATTCACCCTCTCTATTTCTCCGGTTTACCATTATGACTGAAAGTCAAAGAAAATCCAAAATTTTGGGTTGTCTCCAGAAAAGTAATAGAGGGGAAATCTTCCAAAGGGGACAGTAGTTCTGGTGACCTGTGGGGTCCTCAAGATATTCCCTTAATTTGCAGAGATTTTCTCTCACTTCCTGTTTTGGCTATGGCACAGGAAGTGAAGGTAAATCTCTCCAATGGGACAAAGAGGACAAAAATAAAGCTTACAGGGGTTATAGCCCTCCCTTATTCTATCCAAAAAAGAAATAATAAACAAATGTTTTGCCTGTAGTTCTACTTTAAGTCCACTTAGGCTATAAGGTCAGGACCAGGTTTATATCTCCTGCCTCCCCGGGCCAGCTGTCTTGTGTTACTATTTTTCTAACCTAGTGCCATACTAGCAAGATTAGACATCATAGCCAAGCAAGGCATGGTGATTTTAAAGGCAGGGAGGCTAAAAGAGACTACTCTGTGTCATTACAGAGAGTAGGGCAAATTGTGACCCTATTCGGAAAGCAGAACTAGAGTGAGTGAGCTGTAAGTGCACAGTACACTATCACAACAATGCATATGTTCAAGCTGGGAATAAAGGACAAAAACTACAGACATCTGTCAGAATATTCAGGCAGGTAGGGTGGTAATCTGCAAAATATTGCTGGCTGTGCACCACCCTGATAACCCTCCCAGCTTAGGCAGAAATATAGCCCTGCTATACTGTATTACCCTACTCTGTTAGCAGTTTAATTTTAGGTGTATAGAACTAGGGTGGGAAAAGTGTGAAAACATTGTAGTAACACGTAGTACGGCAACAAGTAAAAACTGCGTGGGGCAGTAACTATGAGGGCTCAGCCTGGTTGTGCTGGTGGGCAGGGTGGCAGACTGGAATAATTTATTATACACTGCAATGTGCTATTGACAGACCACAACATGATGTGTGGATGGTGATTAGCTGCCCCTGGCAGTCCTGCCACCCTAGGCTGTAGCCTATGTTGTCTATGCAGTAACTTAAGACATCAGCCTGCATTTCTTTAGAAGTTCTACTAATTCCTTTTTCTAGACCAAAAAATAATAATTTCCACAAGCATACCAAAACGACATATTTAAATCATAAAATTGCTAAGGATTACTGAAAGAAAAATACATTAAAAAAAATAATATATAAGTGATATATCTCCATTGAAGCTGGACAGCCAAAGTAAACACACGCATGCTAAACGCTGTACTCCCTCCAGTCTCTGATCTGCAGCATCTTCCAATAGCTCTTTCTAAATGATAGAGTCCTCTAGGACATCTGTTATACATTATACAATTCTATTAAAGGCTTTTACATTTCATACTGTATTTAACCCATGTACAAAATGAGGGGAGAGAAACTCCAAGAGGAAAAGAAAGATCACATTTTAAAATGATGACCATTGCAAGATGTAGTTTACAACTTAAACCATTTAAATGAATGCCTTCACACTATTAACAGTATGGGATCAAACAACCATAAAATTATGATTTAATATTGTGGCTAGGAGAAAAATGAACTAAAGGGCGATTTAACAAAAGAAAAAAAAAATCCCACATTTTCCTAAATGGAAATCCAGAATCCAGAATAAATAACAAAAAGAATATTCAGCAAGATGCACTGAATTGTTAACATAAGTAGGGTAGAAGAAGTCTAAAAAAAATGTTCATAAAAAATCGCATATCAGCAGCACCAAAAGCTAGGCTATACGTATACAGCCTACACAACATCAAAAAGTACAGTGAAGCCTCGTACACACGGGCGGGAATCCCGTAAAAAAAAAAAACATTGGTTTTCTAGACTGGATTCCTGGCAAGCTTGTCTTGCCAAGCCCTGTGTACACACGCGCCATTCAAAAGAACCACCGTTCTTTTGAATGGCAAGAACGTGATGACATCATCGACTACGACGAGCCGGCGCTCGTCACATTAGATGCCGCTGCCGCCATCTTGCTACACCCTACACTACCCTTGTATGCTACCGCGCATGCGTCGAAGTCTCATCGAGCATGCACGGGTTTCCCTGGACAGGTAAGCATACAGACGACCGTTTTTCTCGGCAGGAAACACTCTGGGGGGAATCCTGACGAGACAAATAGAGAACAGGTTCTCTATTTTTCTATTCGAGATTCCCGGCAGTTTTCCTGCCGAGGAACCATACACACGAACGGTTTTCTCAGCAAAAAGCTCTCCCAGCAGTTTTCTTGCCGAGAAAACCGGTCGCGTGTACTAGGTTTCAATGTTGAAAAGTGACATCTCTATGAAGACGTCTATGGGGAAAGCAGTTTCTATTGAGGCAAAAGCTACATGCTAGATAGCTATATAGCAATAGAAGGTTTTTTTCCTTAATGCTGAGGATGCATTTAGGTAAAAAATCCTTCAGAAGCATACAACTGTGTGGTGCGCTTCAACATAGGTGTTTCAGAGGTGCGTTCCTTTGCGTGTTGGGATGCCTTTTACAATAAATGGTACTGCAATGCACTAACATGTGAATGGTGTTCTACAGTTAATTTGCATTTTACTGTAATGTATAGGTTTGAAGCTGGCCTAAGCCTGAATATTTAACTCTAGGATTATTTAAAGATTGACACACACTTTTGGGAGTCTGACTGTTATACAGAGATGTTTTTCTATACATACCAATTTTTTTTTGTCACTTTTTTGAAAACTCCTTCTAAGGAATGGGAAGTTTGTTTTGTGTGTGTGTGTGTGTTTTCAGTGTTGCTGTACTTATCATAAATTGGAGATTTAAAGCCCAGTTCTTGGACCTTGGTAACTGTTATGGATATTGTCTCTCAATAGTATAGTTCACAATGGGTAATCTTCTCAATGATGACACAAACAACAGTAAAAACATATTTTTGTCAAAGAGTGGGAGCTAGTTTACAACAGGGGTGTCAAACTGGTGGCCCTTCAGCTATTGCGGAACTACAAGTCCCATCAGGCCTCTGCCTGTGAGAGTCATGCTTGTAACTGTCAGCCTTGCAATGCCTCATGGGACTTGTAGTTCTGCAACAGCTGGAGGGCCACCAGTTTGACACCTGTGGTTTACAACATCTGTCAGATTTTCTTGCTATCTGAGACCATTTGGAAGAGATTTCTCCTTGCTTCCTGTCACTGTGTGTCAAGGTATGACATGGTGTCACCGGGAGCAAAAATCAGGTGCACTCCACAGGACTTAACAGCAGGAAAAATATTCTTGTTCAATGTGCTTATTAAAAAAAAAAGTTTAGCAGAAACAATCAAAACAACTGCAGAACAGCAGGAAAAATATTAAACAAAGGGTTTATTGTGGCTGATATTTTTTGGCGGGGTCCTGCCCGCCTTTCGCAGGATAAGGTGTCATCTAAATATGAAGTTAGAGAAAATCTCACACAGAAGATTCTGAGCTTTCTGCACTTTTGGCTGGCATTGCTCCCCAATAAACTAGCTGTTTTTAAATGTAATTTTATCCAAAAAAGTTAGGGCTCACTCACACAGGTCCAAGGTCCCGAACAGCATGAAGAACCATTAAGCTTTTTCGAGTAGCATAGAACTGGGTTCAAACAGTCTACATAAGTGAATGGAGATGTGGCGGCTGTATGGCCTCTCCCTTCAGCCAATTTGACAGGAACAACACCACCAACACAGAGTGTGTCTGGGGCCATGCACCCATCCTTGTGTAATTGTCAAACTTGGCAGTACGGGTCAGTCCACTTTACCCCAAAAAGCTCTATTGGCTGTATGGGGCTCTGCGCCCGTGTGAATGAGCCTTTAAAGTATATGTAAACCCTAAAAATGAAACTCTCTTATTTGCTGCTATTTGGTCTGTTATATATACCACTGATAGTGTTTTTATATATCTGTTCTGCAAGTGCAACAAAATATCTGTTGACAAAGTCAGAAATTCAGAGCTGTCCTGTGCTTAAGTCCTGTGTTATCCCAAAGAGCATAGATAACCCTCTCAATTCTTATCTTGGGGCTACAGAATGATTAGCCTTTATTTTGTGGCGATAGGAAAGTGGGTGGGACTTAATACTTTAGCAAAATAAAATGGTGAGGGCTGATACCACTCAGTCTACCAAAATGCTGTGCGGACAACCCACAACAAGACTTATGCCGCGTACACACGATCGTGATTCACGGCGGTGAAAACACCGCCGTGAATCACGGCATGAAAAAAAATGAAAAACGAGGGAACGGCATGTTCCCCCACACACGACCGTTTTTCCCGTCATTTTTTTCTTTGACGAGAAAAACGACCGTCTGTGGGCTCCGCGGCAGTGTCTCCCTATGGGAAAACTGCCGCGGAAAAAAATGATGGAAAAAACGATGAGAAAATTTAGAACATGTTCTAATTTTTCTCGTCGTTTTTCCTGCCGTTTTTCTCAACGAGAAAAACGGCATAAAGCCCACAGACGATCGTTTTTCTCGGCGAAAAAAAAAATGTCATTTTTCCCGACGGGAAAAATGATCGTGTGTACGCGGCATATGGAGTGCATTTCAGTAGTGGAAGGGTCTTTAAAGGGATAAAACTTGAGAAAACTTTTATGTATTGCACAGATGTACTACATATGTTTTTTCCCCTGACATGCACTTTAATATTGTAATCCTTTTGGTGACCACACAGAACAAATACTTTGAAGCATTACTGTTTTTGCTGTCATATGTTGACTTCCCTCTTCAAGCAAATTTAAATATAGGTAAACTGAAACCAACATTACTAACCTGCTGTGACCCATCTCCATTTACAATATGTGGCATCATGGCTACGTCGCCATTCAGTAAGGGTGGCAGTTCCACTGGGATTTGGTCGGTCATCATCATTGTGACGTACATTCATGGAGAACTTTCTCTCAGCTGCCTTCCTAAAAATATCAGAAGAGAAGAATAATAAATACACAATAATATATAACAGTTACAGATTATTTTTCTTACATGTATTCTTATTACATGATAATAACGGCAGTGTTTACAAAACCAGAGCACTCCAAACAGTTCCAATGGTACCTTGCAACAGCAATGTTTCCCATATATCCGAAGTCCCACTCAGTCCAAAAATAGGAATAACGCTCACCTGGCTACTGCAGCACTATGGAAGCCCTGAAGGGAACTGTGGCACTTCTAAAAATCTACTGGCTTATAAGTGTTTAAGTCCAAGGAGGTGTAAGCCATCTTGTTGATTTATCTCTTTTATCTTTTATGTAATATTTACATTTTCCTCAAGCACCAGGAGTTTCTCTATACTTCTACAATTCCGACACTGGACCTTTGGGTCTCTGATACTGCAGCCTCAAAGTAATTTTGCAGTCACTTTGCCTGCTCCCCCTCTTCTCCTGCCCAGTCACATAAGGCTTTGTACTATTTGAACCCACTCACAAAATACAATGTATTCAGTGAATAGACTGTGGGGGCCAGACAGAGCAGTGGGTGTGTAGAAAAGCACTGGGAGTATAGTGACAGCTGTACACTCAGCACTTAGTAAAAATGTAAAAAGTAAACAAAAGAGATAAGTCCACAAGGTTTCCTACACCTTATAAACCAGCAAATATTTAAAAGTGCTGCGATTCTGCTGTAGGCTCCTTTCACACGGGGCAGATCCTCTCAGTGGACTCCACTAGCTCAGCGGGGGATTGCTCCGTTGATCTCCGCTGAGCAGGTCACTGTGCGGGGGCAGACCTGTCAGAGCATGTCAGTTTTAATCCGACCCTGTCCGATCCGATCAGCTGGATAGATGGCGAATGTATCGCTATCCATCTGTTTTCAGCGGATTTGTCGGATCGGATGGCAGGCAGGTGTCAGCGGACACATCTCCGCTGACATTTGCCTGCCTATACAAGTCAGTGGGTGGCCCACTCAGATCCACCTGAAAAACAGATAGGCAGGTCTTTGCGGGCCGATCGTGTGAAAGGGGCCTTAAATGTACACTCAACGGCCACTTTATTAGGTACAACTGTTCAATTGCTTGGAAACACAAATTGCTAATCAGCCAATCACATGGCAGCAACTCAATGCATTTAGGCATCTAGATGTGGTGAAGATGACTTGTTGAGGTTCAAACTGAGCATCAGAATGGGGAAGAAAGATTTAAGTGACTTTGAACGTGACATGGTTGTTGGTGCCAGGCGGGCTGGTCTGGGTATTTAAAAAATTGCTAATGTACTGGGATTTTCACACACTACTTTTTTTTCTTGCAACCAAAAAGCTGCTGTACTAACCATGCAAGGCTAGTCTAGTTATACCCCCGCTGAGCTGTTGCATTCTGACAAGGGGACAGGGGACGCCCCCTGCACTGATCAGGAGTCGGTCGGCTGCTGGTTTACCAGCATGCACGTCGGACAGAAGCAACCGACCTACGCAAGGACAGAATGTCGGCCGGTATTTTTTGTACCGGCAAATGTCTCCCAAAATTCAGCCTGGGCTTTACAGAGAGTGTTCTAAAAAGGAGAACATATCCAGTGAGCGGCAGCTGTGTGGAGGAAAATGCCTTGTTGATGTCAGAGGTCAGAGGAGAATGGGCAGACTGGTTTGCGATGATTGAAGGGCAAAAGTAACTCAAATAACCACTCATTACAACCAAGGTATGCAGAATACCATCTCTGAATGCACAACACATCGAACCTTGATGCAGATGGGCTACGAACAGGAAACTGAGGATACATTTTGCACAGGCTCAGTAAAATTAGACAATAGAAGATTGGAAAAATGTTGCCTGGTCTGATGAGTCTCAATTTCAGCTGCGACATTCAGATGGTAGGGTCAGAATTTGGCATACACAACATGAAAGCATGGATGCACCTTTGGGATATGGTGGAACGTGAGATTTGTATCATGGATGTGCAGCCGACAAATCTGCAGCAACTGCGTGATGCTATCATGTCACTATGTACCAAAATCTCTGAGGAATGTTTCCAACACCTTGTTGAATTTAGGTCATTAAGAATTAAGACAGTTCCGAAGGCAAAAGGGGGTCCAACCCGGTACTAGCAAGGTGTACTTAATAAAGTGGCCGGTAAGTGTATTTTACAATGTGGTTTTATGTCGCTTTTTTGTTGATGGCGGTGTCTCTTTCAAAAAAAAAATTGGTAACAGTTGATTGATACAGGCTACAGGATACTGGTTGATAACATGATACAATAAATACTCTTCGTCAACAGTGTATTTTCAAATTGTTGTGGCCGTGAACACTGAATGCATAGTGAGTTCAATGGCCTGTACCCAGAGCCGTCTTTAAGGCAGGGCAAAAGGGGCAGCTGTCCTGGGCCCTGTCATTGTTGTGGGGCCCAAAGCAGCTGCCTCATACTTGCCAACTATTCCAGTTTAAATTCCCTTGTCCCTTGAAGTTTTAGTCTTGTGCTGTGTCCTGATATCTCAGTGTGAAGTGCCGCTACTAATGCTGCCCAACTCTGCCCTATTGTTGCGTACAGATGACTCACCTGCAGACCCTGCGTTTACATGTAAATAACCATCATTCATATGTAAATAACGGGAGCATTCATATGTAAATAGCGCTATTTACATATAAATGCTCCCGTTATTTACATATGAGTGTAGTAGTGTGTGAAAATCCCAGTACATTCATATGTAAATAAAGGCAGCATTCATATGTATATCATGCCCCTCTGCTGTGAAGATATGATGTGCTGTAACCTCTAGCAGCTAATCAGTGAGCCGTAATGTGTGCTGTAACCTCTGGCAACCAGTCAGTAAGTGATAATGATACACTGTAACCACTGTAACTAATCACAATCACTGCCTGATCTGATACAGTAAACTGATTTTGAAGCCTTGCACACACGAGCGAGAATCTCGTCAGGAAAAAACTCATAGTTTTTCCTGACGAGATTCTTGGACAAGAATCTTGTCCCGGCCGAGTGTACACACGTACCTTTCAAAAGAACCGCCGTTCTTTTAAATGGCACAAACGCAGTGACATCATCGACTACGACGAGCGGCGCTCGTCACATTCGATGCCGTCGCCGCCATCTTGCTACACCCTACCTATGCCTAGGAAGCTACAGCGCATGCGTCAAAGTCATTTCGAGCATGCGCGGGTTTCCACGGCAACAGGTAAGTGTACACACACTCGGGTTTCTCGTCGGGAAACAGGCCGACGAGAATCCCGACGAGAAAAAAGAAAGCAGGTTTTCTTTTTTTCTCGTCGAGATTCTGGGCAGTTTTCTTGACGAGAAACCTGAAAGCCTCGTACACACGGCCGGTTTTCTCTGCAAAAAAGCTCTGCAAGCAGTTTTCTTGCCGGTTCTTGCCGAGAAAACCAGCCGTGTGTACGAGGCTTAAAGTCTAGCTGATATTTATTGTATGTCACATAGCAGCTGGAGAGCAAAATTCAATGGGGGGGGCATGAAAATTTTTGCCCAGGGTCCAATCAACATTAAAGACGGCCCTGCCTGTACCTTTAATCATGTGTCAGGGTATAAGATACTGTAGGTATGGCTAATGGCACTAAAGTACATCAAGTCCATTCTATCAACCCAGCCTGTTATACATTGACCACAGAGGAGGAACAGTTGTTAAAAGCAATAAGAATAGATGTCTATGAAATGAAAATTCTATGCCAGGCCTGTTAGGATGAAAGCAAGGCTGAGCCATGGCTAGCAAGGTAGCAATGCCTGCTCTTGCGGAAACTATTCTGAGACATGACCCAAACTAAGAAGAATGTACACAGCTGCTTGATCTAGCTACGAATAGTCTGGAAACTGTCGCTTTGTCTCTGCAGCAGAGTGAAATGACACGTTACATTCTAGGCACTGCAAGGGGAAATGATGGATGGATTGCTGCTTTGTCATAGTGAAAATCCAATACTGTATGTTCAATGCATTTGTGGACAGCAGGGAAAGGCTTAAACAGGATGGATGCTCCGATTTACAGATGAACTAATCCTCAATGTCTACAGCTGCTTTTCCTAAACATTGTGCACACACTGCTTATAAACTGTTTGTAAATTACACTTAGTTATTGAAACATATGTATTAGGATGTAGTTAGTGGCAGATCTTGTTGCTGCAATGTGGGTGGGAGTCATAGGAGAAGCAAATGCTGCTTTTGATTATTTTGATGAGTGTAAATTTAGAAAAGTAGTAAAATTCGGATACATAATGTATAAATTGCTTATACAAATATTTAGTAAAAATAGAATATATACTTCCTTTAAATTATATTGTATATAATAATTCACTATAGTTTACATTATTTTGAACAGAGCATGCATCTGTATAAATGTTGTACAGATCCACTTTCACTGCAGCTAAACGCTCACACAAAATATCAACAGTCACTCCCTCACATGTCCAGCAATCTGATCTGTGGTTGGCCATAAACACAAAGACATACACTACTGTGCAAAAGTTTTAGGCAGGTGTGAAAAAAAATGCTGTTAAGTAAGAATACTTTCAGAAATAGAAGTATTAGCAGGGCTTTTTTTCAGGGGGAACTTGGTGGAACTCAATTCCACCACCTCTGGCTCAGACCCTTCAGAAGTCTGGTTTCTGTGTTTACATGTGACAGCTCTGCACTCTATATGTAATGCAATTCTGGTATTTAATGCCCCTATAAGACCCTCCTACTGTTTTCGTGAAATGTGACTGACCACACCCACTATTTTATGTGATTTGGAGGGTGTGTGTAGGGGGAGGGGTTTTGTGGGGCCGTGGTTACGTTCCAGCACCTATTGTTTGAGAAAAAAAGCCCTGAGTATTAATAATTTATTTTTATCAATTAACAAAATGGAAAGTACAGTATCTCACAAAAGTGAGTACACCCCTCACATTTTTGTAAATATTTTATTATATCTTTTATGAAGAAATGACACTTTGCTACAATGTAAAGTAGTGAGTGTACACCTTGTATAACAGTGGAAATTTGCTGTCCCCTTAAAATAACTCAACACACAGCCATTAATGTCTAAACCGCTGGCAACAAAAGTGAGTACACCCCAAGTCAAAATGTCAAAATTGGGCCCAATTAGCCATTTTCCCTCCCCGGTGTCATGTGACTCGCTAGTGTTACAAAGTCTCAGGTGTAAATGGGAAGCAGGTGTGTTAAATTTGGCGTTATCTCTAGCCAAGCATGTCTCCAGACCTAAGCCCTATTGAGCATCTGTGGGGCATCCTCTAATGGAAGGTGGAGGAGCACAAGGTCTCTAACATCCACCAGCTCCGTGATGTCATCATGGAGGAGTGGAAGAGGACTCCAGTGGCAACCTGTGAAGCTCTGGTGAACTCCATGAACAAGAGGGTTAAAGCAGTGCTGGAAAATAATGGTGGACACACAAAATATTGACACTTTGAGGGCAAGAAGGATAAGTGCACCTTGTCTTAAAGTGCACTTATCCTTTAAACTCTTCTATACCTACATTCCTCTGATCAACCTAGTGTTTAATCCATTCTTTTTTATAAACATACATTCATTATTGAATTATATTTATTACTTATCATTTAGGAAAACTGCACAGGAAACATATCTACCATCTATAAATCTAATTAGGGTGAACTTGGATATATTTATTCTTGATTAATTTAGGTCTCCTTGAATTAGACAAGAATAAAATGTAGATGTTATGCAAGGATTATACTAAATACGGCTCTAAATTAAAATGCACTGAAGTACAGCTTATAAATGTTTACCAGTTATTAAAAACATCTGCTGGACCAACAAGCTTGTAAGGAAGAAGGAAAAATAAAACTGAAATGTAATACCTGCTTTATTGTATTGTTTATTCTAAGAAAATAACAATTTCTTAAGCTTTATTTAGACATGCAGTTGGAGGGCAGCACCCCCCCCCCCCCTGAAGCAGCAATAGATAGAAGGTAGTATACATGCCGTGGGTGTGATGCTTTGATTCGGTCCAGGGGCAAGGTTCACCCAACACGTAGCAGGTGGTGGGCGGCAAGCCCATGAACACTACACATTCAAGTAAATGGGGAAAGGTTGCAAACGTCCTTCAACCACATGCATTGCACATTTAATGGCAAAAATGGGATTAAATCAGGCAGTGAGGAGCTACTTCACCAGCTGTCAGTAGCCTCTGGAGTGTGCTCTGAATGCAGATTGGGTTTCAGAAGGAAGGGAGATTTAGGTGCATGTCTAAATCTACCCATAAAGTGTATGTATACGCTTTGTATTTTCTATTGGGCAAAGTCACAGATTCACTATATAGTAGTATTTAAGCAGCCAGAATCTGTATTTTTTTCACTGCTAGGCTGTGTGTAAAATACCAACTACTTCCAGATATGTATGAAATAACTTGACTTGCCCTGCCTTTATACAATGCAGAACTCACTACCTATGTGGTAAATCACCAGTCATATTGGTGGGGGATTTCATATTCCTGTGTAGGTTTCACATCTTGGACGGCATGGCAATGAATTGGAGCAGCGGGGAGCACAAGGCTGGTGACTTAAAGTCTCATACTTTTCTCGTGTGTGCAAAGTACAGGTTCACGTTGAAATTAATCTATGGCAATGTAAAACATGGATGTGCCAGTGAAACTGTAGTATGGGTAGTGCCTGGAAGTTTGGTCTACTTCTCTGTCCAATGCACCTGAAAACCCAGGATCAATATAATAAAAAATGAACCAATTCATGCAGTCACCAGTTCTGCCCATCCCTTTCCCATTTCTCTACTGGCTAATCACAGGTGGTCTTGTTATTACTAACTGAAATAAACATGCACAAATGGAAGAAGTGCCAGGTCAAAAGATAAAAGAGTCCAAATTAATTTATTAGTTTGTACATACAAAAACTGCCAACGCATTTTGGGGATCAGAGTTAAGTTAAAATGAGACCCTTGAATGGACTCAAATCAGAGCTTTCCTGTGTGAATCTGTGCAGGGAAGAAAATTGCTGGATCAGGAGTTAGTGGCTATGCTCATGTAGATACTGTTGGCCAGTAACTCTTCGGATCTCGAAATTTGCTTCCCTGCACAGGTTTCCACAGGAAAGCTCTATTTTGAGTCAATCCAAGGGTCTTATTTTAATGGAAGAGGGATGAAGAGGGAGATTCTCTGACCACCGAAACCCATTGGATGTTTTTTTTTTTTTTTTAAAAAGAATAAATTAATTTGGACTCTTTTATACTTTGGTCTGGCGCTCCTTCCATTCGTGCATGCTTTTTTCAGATAACCTGCTGGGGTACCTAATGGAGGGCAACCCTGCCTGTTGTAAGCAACCTAACCTAAGCCAGTGAGTTCTTCAAATGTTTTTGCCCTCTTTGTGTGAACTCACTTAAAAGACCCAGCGCCTCTTGGATGATTTTTTTCTTCATTGGTGTTGTTATTACTAACAGGAAAGGTGAAGCAGCAGGCAAAAAAAAAGCTATGTCAGAGCTTTCCAATTTTTGGGGCTGCCGAAAAATAAGTCTCAATGTGCAAACACATAAGTGACACGTTTATATACTTTCTTTCCAACATATTTGATTTAAGATATAATATAATTTACTCTTTTGGCTTTTATTCTACTGATTGTGATTGTATGTATTATTTAATAATTGACAGTGCATATAGTTAAAACCTGTCACTTACATAAGGTGGAAACCTCAGTCAGAATGAATGGAGAATTAAAAAAAAGAAGCTAGCACTGTGCAAGATTAGGTAAGCTTTTAGGGCCTGTGTCGACGGGCTTTTGTTGATACCAGACAGGTTTTACATTCCCATACCAGTCAATGGGAATGCAAAACCCACATTTAAGGCAGGTAAAATGCAGCTCAGAAAGAGACCAATGACAGGCCAAATACACCAGTCAATAAATTCTGAATAATCTCTGAAGCATCTTAAACTGATGTCATTGGCACAAGCCAAAGTCTGTCAACACATACCCTAATTTAGGTCTATACTTGTTGGAAGATATGATAATTTCTGTTTCATAAAAAAAAAAAAAAAAAAAAAAAGTATGGTTGAATGCCTTTTTTTGAATATGTTTTAAAGCCCAGTTTAGAACAGAAGACAGCATGTCAGAAAACCATAGCTCCCAACTCTCCCTCTTTCACGACCAAATCCCTCTGTCCCTCTTTCCTCCTGATGCCACATACACACGATCGTTTTTAATGTCATTTTCAAAAACAACGTTTTTCTCGACGTGATTTTTCTTGTTTCCTCTCAAGCCTGTCTTGCATACACACGTTCATTAAAAAAAAATGCTCGAGCAAAGCGCAGTGACGTAGAACACGTACGACGGCACTATAAAGGGGAAGTTCCGTTTGAATGGCGCCACCCTTCATGTTAGTAAAGTTTGTTGAGCGACGATTCGCGCTTTTCAGCCTCATGCTTTTTAGTCTGTTACAGCGTGACGAATGTGCAATCTCCATTACGAACGCTAGTTTTACCAGAACGAGTGCTCCCGTCTCATACTTGATTCTGAGCATGCGTGTTTTTTTTCCCCTCATAAAAGCATACACACTATCGTTTTTCACGACGGGAAAAAAAACGACATGAGAAACGACGTGAAAAAATAGAGCAGGTTCTAATTTTTTTTAGGCCGTTTTTCACGTCGTTAAAAATGCTCTAGAGCCTAGACACGATCGTTTTTAATGCCCAAGTTAAAAAATGGCATTTTTAACGACGTGAAAAACGATCGTGTGTACGCGGCATTAGATGTCCCTCCTTTTTTGGAGTGTATACAATGTATAAACCACTGCAACAAAATGTAATACTTAACTACCAAAAGAGTTACTGTATACTACACTAAACTTCCAACCACCTAATTACTGCATATTTTATTTTTCAAGGTCACTTTAAATAATAGTGAGTGGGAAAAAATCTTATACATTTATATTTTTCATTTCTTTTGTGCTCTGGATAACGGGGTGTGACAAGGGTGTGTCCTTTTCCTACATACATTGTGCTATTACGTGTCAATTTTGTTATCTCAGAAAGTTGGGAGGTATGGAAAACTGATCTCTCAGTGGTCTGCTTTTATATGTGTTTAATCCAGAATATAACACATGATTACATGAGGTCAACTCTGCTTGTAAAGCCTGGATTGGACATCTAACCCAATTATATGAAGCCCAGTGGCATTTCAGCTAATATGACATTCTATTTTGTTATGAAGAATGATAGCGTTCAGTATCCTTATGTCCATCACAATGTGTCACAAACAATATGAAGAGAAAAATTACTGAGCAGCGAGAGTAATGGAAAAGAAATACAGAAGAACAGATGGAAAATGCTCATGCTTTCAAAGCATATTCTCTGCAATTGGATGCTGTAGCAAATGAGAAACGTGTAGCAAACAGAGCCAGTTACGCACACATCAAACTCTCAACAATGATTACTTTGGATGGATAGTTTTCAGTCCATTTTCTACCTATTTTATTGCATATTTTCCACATGATACAAAGAACATAAGAAAGACCAGCTGATAGCATGGTAAATAATGTTCTTTGAATCATTTAAATCTCTGTGAATCGAATCTTATCTATCCTAGGGATATTCAAATTAGGTAAAAAGTCCTAGGCTGTATTTTCATATACACAAAAGCTCTCCTATCCAGTACATTATCAGTGGCCTTAAAGAGAAGTATGGTCAATAGCTTTTTTGGCCATACTTCTCTAGTGGGTCACAGGGGTGCACTTCTTTTTGCTCTCCTGTGACACAGAATCAGCCGACAGCGGGCTAAAGTCCATTGTTGGCTAATGTTACAAAGCCACCTCAGGCTCTAGAACAGGGGTCTCAAACTGGCTGCCCTCAAGCTGTTGCAAAACTACAAGTCCCATGAGGCATTGCAAGGCTGACAGTTACAAGGATGGCTCCCACAGGCAGAGGCATGATGGGACTTGTAGTTTCGCAACAGCTGGAGGGCCGCCAGTTTGAGACCCCTGCTCTAGAAAGATCCCGACAATATGTATAAGGGTGTCCCATTAACATTGGTTTTAGCATGTTCTTTGCCATGGCTTATTTCAATAGACTGGCAGCCAGCTCAGCCTCTCAGCACTGAAGGGGCAGGACTGACAGTCACCACTCTCTGCTCCAGGAAAACCAAGAACTGAGCGATAAAATGTCATGTGCTTGCTTTTTTCTCAGTCTTAGAGCTGATGTATGTTTGTTTGTTTTTTAAGTACCCCAAACTTCGCCTTTAAAACAGAACTAAAGTCTGCATTACTTACCGTATATTCTCGAGTATAAGCCGACCCGAATATAAGCCGAGGCACCTAATTTTACCACAAAAAACTGGGAAAACGTATTGACTCGAGTATAAGCCTAGGGTGTCCATCTGCATGCCTCACTGTGCCTCACTGTGTCCATGCCTCACTGTGCCCATGCCTCACTGTGTCCATGTGCATGCCTCACTGTGCCTCACTGTGTCCATGCCTCACTGTGCCTTACTGTGCCCATGACTCACTGTGTCCATGCCTCACTGTGCCCATGCCTCACGGTGTCCAATCTCCCTACCTGATCTCCGGCGCTGTGTGACTAGACTGACGTTTAACATGGGAGTCTATGGAAGGGGTGCCCGGCTTTAAAAAAATCGGTGCTCCCCGGCCGTAGGTCCTCTGGACAACAAACTTTGCACACTTGTAGATGAAGAGTGGGGCTACATGTGTGCCAAGTTTGGGGTTCAGGGGACCTATGGCTGGCCGGGATCAGGCACACAAAGTTGAAGATGGACACAGATTCGAGTATAAGCCGAGGGGGGCATTTTCAGCACAAAAAAAGGTTGCTGAAAAACTTGGCTTATACTCTTGTATATACGGTACTTCTCTTCAATGTTCTGAGGTTCATCATTAGCTTTTTCCGAGTGCCAGGCTGCTTCATTGGCCAAAACGGGTTGACGTCATCCCAGCACACAAGATCCTGTGTGCCGGAATATAAACTAAGCTGTTCATGTGCAGCTCGGGGTACATGCTAATGGAGACTACAAGCAGACAGGTAGGTTTATTTTATTGCAGAGGAGACATTGCATGCCTCTTCTGCAATAAGGAGGATGCCACTGCTGAACTCTCCTAATATGAATGCCAGTTCTTTGGCTGGCTTTATTGCTTGATTGAGTTAATGACCTGCATGAAATATTAAGACGAGGAATTCTGACACTAATTTTCAGCATGCTTGTTTTGAGTCTGTGACTCAAAATTACTTGTAGCTACATTTTTACATTAAAGGACGATGGGAGGTAGAGTGGATCTATTCCCCAAACCACCAGCCTACTTTCCACCCATAGGCCATTAGTGATGAGCCGAACACCCCCGGGTTCGGTTCGCACCAGAACCCGCAAACGGACCGAAAGTTCGTACGAACATTAGAACCCTATTAAATACAATGGATGCGAACGTTCGAATTCTAAAGTGCTAATTATAACAACTATTATGCATGTTATTGTCCTAAAAAGGGTTTGGGAACCCGGGTTCTGCACCAGGGGACATGTATCAATGCAAAAAGAAGTTTTAAAAACGGTCGTTTTTCGGGAGCAGTCATTTTAATGATGCATAAAGTGAAAAAAAAGTCAAATATTCCTTTAAATATCGTACCTGGGGGGTGTCTAAAGTATGCCTGTGAAGTGCCACGTGTTTCCCGTGTTTAGAACTGTCCCTGCACAAAATGACACTTCTAAAGGAAAAAAAAGCCATTTAAAACTGCTTGCGGCTTTAATGTAATGTCTGGTCCCGGTAATATGGATGAAAATCTTTAAGAAAAATGGCATAGCTACCCCATGACCCCCCCCCCTACCCCAGCCCATTACCAGCCCCTTTGGGTCTTGTATGGATATTAAGGGGAACCCCGCACATAAAATAAAAAAGGCCCTATATACTCTGAACAGCCGTATACAGGCGGTGCATACAAGACAGGGACTGTAGGTTTGTTCTTATGTAGAATGTGTTTGTAATTTTGAACAGGTACATTGTTGAAGTGTAGCTCCAGCCCAAAAATCTATTTTTAAACTTTTTGGAAAACATAGGTAAGGGTTATCACCCCTGTAACATTTGTTTTGCTGTCTGTGCCCCTGTTCAGAACATTTCACCTCACTTTCCGTCCCAATGACAACTGTTTTTGAAATGTGGTGTTTTTCTTGAAACAAGGATTGCTGATAAAGCATCAGTACAGAGGAGACACCTTTCTCCCATATTTATTCTTACAGGAGAGAATTTTCCTTCCTAGTGGTAGATTTCCTCTCACTTCCTGTTGTCTTCTTGCGTTTGCAAGTAGGAGTCGTTTGTAAGTTGGATGTTTGAAAGTAGGGACCTGCCGTATATACTCTGCAGAAATAGGCCCCTTAGTTGTTGGTGTTGGCACAACACTGTAAGCACTCACAGTTACTCTTGGTTGGTGCTGGAACGCCCTGCTGTCAACTATTATATCAGGAATTGTAATTACATATAATTGTTGAACAGTGGTAGTAAAAATTGGGCCTTTGATGGTGGTGCTGGTGCCACAACACTGTAAGCCCTGACAGTTACTCTTGGTGGGTGCAGCAATGGGCCCTGCTGTGAATTATTAGATCAAGAATTGTAATTGCATGCCCCTGTTGAACAGGGGCTGAAAAATTGGGCCTTAGGCACTGGTGGCACAACACTACAACCCCTCACAGATACTGTACTTGGAGCACAGCAATGAGCCCTGTTGCAAAGTATTGCTTCAAAAATTGTAATGACACGCCCCTGTTAAACAGGGGCTGAAAAATTGGGCCTTAGGCACTGGTGGCACAACACTACAACCCCTCACAGATACTGTACTTGGAGCACAGCAATGAGCCCTGTTGCAAAGTATTGCTTCAAAAATTGTAATGACACGCCCCTGTTAAACAGGGGCTGAAAAATTGGGCCTTAGGCACTGGTGGCACAACACTACAACCCCTCACAGATACTGTACTTGGAGCACAGCAATGAGCCCTGTTGCAAAGTATTGCTTCAAAAATTGTAATGACACGCCCCTTTTAAACAGGGGCTGAAAAATTGGGCCTTAGGCACTGGTGCCACAACACTCCAACCCCTCACAGATACTGTACTTGGAGCACAGCAATGAGCCCTATGGCAAATTATTGCTAAAAAAATTGTAATTACACGCCCCTGTAAAACAGGGGCTGAAAAATTGGGCCTTAGCCACTGGTGGCGGCACCCATAAACAAAAATGATCTTCCAAGCTATCATCATCAATCGTATCATTGAGGACTCGGAGGAGGAGGATAGCCAGTCAACATAACAGCACAGGCACTCAGCATCAGCATCAGTCTTGAAGGGATGTGACATGTTAAAATCAATTAGTCTGTTATATCAGCATCAGGTGTGTGGTAGCTGGTGGTGATCCAAGACTGGTTCATCTTGATGAAAGTCAGTCGATCAACCGAGTCGGTGGACAGGCGCACCCTGTGATCCGTGACAAATCCTCCAGCAGCACTGAATGTGCGTTCCGAAAGAACGCTGGATGCAGGACAGGCCAGTAGCTCAATTGCATACTGTGCAAGCTCTGGCCAGTGATCCATCCTCAAGACCCAGTAAGCCAGAGGATTTTCGGTGGGGAAGGTGTCCAAGTCTGACCTTGCCCCTAGATATTCCTGCACCATGTTTATCAGACGCTGGCGATGGTTGCTGGAACCGATCATACTTTGGGGCTGCGGACTAAAGAATTGTCTGAACGCATCGGTCAGACGGCCACCTTCCCCACCGCTCCTTCTTTGACTGGCCGAAGCCTCAGCAACTCGTTGTCCAGGACCAGGAGTTTGTAACCTCCCAGTCTCTGGGAACGCGTTGCACAGACCTTTCTGCAAGGCCTCCCGGAGTTGTCTCATCCTCTGCTCCCTCTGCGACGGTAACATAAGGTCCGCAACCTTACCCTTGTACCGTGGATCAAGGAGAGTGGCCAGCCAGTAATGGTCCCTCTCCTTGATCCGAAGAATACGAGGATCCTTCCGCAGACTTTGCAGGATCAGGGAGGCCATGCAGCGTAGGTTTGCTGAGGCATTCGCTCCGGAGTCCTCTGGGTCACTAAGGACGACATGATCCGCAGCCACCTCCTCCCAGCCACGTACAAGTCCACTGGTTTCTTGGGACTGTAAATCATCCCTAAAAGACTGCTGCTGATGATGCTGAGTGCCAGCCTCCACCTCCATGCTGACACAATCCTCCTCCTCCTCCTCCTCCTCCTCCTCCTCCTCCTCTTCCTGTGCGATGGGTGGGACAGAAGGAACACTGTCTGGGTAAAGGGGGCCTTGAGAGGCAAGGAAGTCCTCCTCTTCCTGCCTCTGTTCTGCCTCAAGTGCCCTGTCCATTATTCCACGCAGCGTGCGCTCCAACAGGTGGACAAGAGGTACAGTGTCACTGATGCATGCACTGTCACTGCTCACCATCCTCGTGGCCTCCTCAAATGGTGCCAGGACAGTGCATGCATCCCTGATCATGCCCCACTGGCGTGGAGAAAAAAAACCAAGCTCCCCTGACCCTGTCCTGGTGCCGTAGTCGCACAGGTACTCATTGATGGCCCTCTGCTGCGTGTGCAGCCGCTGCAGCATGGCCAACGTTGAGTTCCACCTGGTGGGCATGTCACATATAAGGCGGTTCTTGGGCAGGTTCAACTCCTTTTGCAGCTCAGCCAGGCGAGCACTGGCATTATAAGATCTGCGGAAATGCACACAGACTTTCCTGGCCTGCCTCAGGACATCCTGTAAGCCCGGGTACCTGCCCAAGAACCGCTGCACCACCAGGTTAAGGACGTGAGCCACACAGGGCACATGGGTCAGTTGTCCCTGTCGGAGGGCGGAGAGGAGGTTGGTGCCATTGTCGCAAACCACCATTCCTGGCTTAAGCTGGCGTGGCGTCAACCACCTCTCGGCCTGGCCCTGCAGAGCAGACAGGACCTCTGCCCCAGTGTGGCTTCTGTCCCCCAAACACACCAGCGCAAGCACGGCATGGCATCTTTTTGCCTGCGTACTTGCGTAGCCCCGTGAACGGCTACGGAGCACCGCTGGTTCATAGGACAAACCACAGGAAGAGGCCATGGAGGAAGAAGAAGAGGAGGGGGTGGAGGAGAGAGGTGTGTCACAACCAGTAGTAGCATTTTGGAGGCGTGGCGGTGGAACAACCTCCAACACTACTGCACCTTGTCCTGCATCCTTCCCAGCTGCCAAAAGAGTGACCCAATGGGCCGTGAAAGAAAGGTAACGTCCCTGTCCATGCCTGCTGGACCATGAGTCAGCGGTAATATGCACCTTACCGCTGACCGCCCTGTCCAGCGAGGCCAAGACATTGCCTTCCACATGCCGGTAGAGAGCCGGAATAGCCTTCCGTGAGAAAAAGTGGCGTTTGGGAACCTGCCACTGAGGAACCGCACATTGCACAAACTCACGGAAGGGGGCCGAGTCTACCAACTGAAAAGGCAGCAGTTGAAGCGCTAGCAATTTAGCCAAGCTAGCATTCAACCGCTGGGCATGTGGATGGCTGGGAGTGAACTTCTTTCGACGGTCCAGCAGCTGGGGCAGGGAAATTTGCCTGCTAGAATCGGACGTCGGTGTACTGCTAGCAGAGTGGCCGCAAGTACTTGGCTGTGACACACCTAATTCTACACCTTCATTCCTCTCAGTGCATGTTTTAGAGAGGACTGAAGTTATAGTGGGGTTGGAGATCCCAGCTGATGCGGTGCAAGGAGAGGTCCGCTTTGTTCTTTGGTGTGGGTCTTTGAGGTAGGCTTGCCAACGAGCTGCATGGCAGGTCAACATATGTCTGGTCAGGCATGTGGTACCCAAGCGGCTGATGTTTTGGCCACGCGATATACGCTTGAGACATATGTTGCAAACAGCAGCTGTGCGATCTGATGCACTAGCCTCAAAAAAGGCCCACACCAAGGAACTTTTTGAATGACGGGCAGAGGCAGCGCCCTGCACAGGCGGAGCTCTGCGGTGTGATTCCGTCGGTGTACTGCCCTTACGCTGGCCACCAAAGGGCATCCTGCCTCGTTGGAGATGTGCCTCCTCCTCATCCTCCTCCTCCTCCTCTCTCCTATTAGGCACCCACGTGGAGTCAGTGACCTCATCATCCCCTCCCTCCTCATCACTGGAGCCAATCTGGCAGTATGCTGCAGCTGCTGGAACATGACTGCCAGATTGGTGTCCTTCTTGAGCATCCCCTCTGTCTGCTCTCACGCTACTGCCTTCCTGTAGCTGGGTTTCATCATCAGACCCTTCGAAACGCTGGGCATCCTCCTGGAGCATGTACCCAACACTGTGCTCAAACAGTTCGGGGGACTCCTCAGGAGGAGGACATGGTGGGTCTAGGGAAGGAGTGACTGATGATGAGTCTGACATTGATACCAGGGAAGAGGACGCTTTGGCAGCTGCTTTGCCAGTACCCTGAGCCTGGGTGAGAGAGGATGAGGAGGAGGAGGAGGGCTTGGTCATCCACTCTACCAAGTCTTCGGCATGATGTGGCTCAACATGTCCAGCTGCCGAAAAGAAGGACAAGCGTGTCCCATGGCCATGTGCTGATGACAATGCACCGCGTCCACGACCAGCACTGTTGCCCCCAGACACAGAGCCTGCTTGCCCTCTTTTATTGCCTCCTGACTGTCTGCCTCTCCTTGTTTGCCTTCCAGACATTCTAATAGATGGCCTGCAGGGAGATGGGAAAAAAGCAATAAGGGCTACCTTTAGGTGTCCTTCTCTGTCCCTTTACTTAAGGATTTCTAAATATGGTTGAGGATGATTGCTTTTGCACAGAATAGCACAACGACAATTTCCCTGACTGTCCAAAAAACAAGGATTTCAAAGATGGTTGATGAGGAATGCTTTAGTACACTATAGCACAAGGAGAATTCCCCTCACTTTCCTTCTTTGTCCCTAGAAACAAGGACTCGCACAGTGAAAGAAACTGACACTCTCCCTACCTAGAGTTTTCTGTCCCTAGAAAAAATGTTTTTTTAAAGCACACTATAGCACAAGGAGAATTCCCCTCACTTTCCTTCTTTGTCCCTAGAAACAAGGACTCGCACAGTGAAAGAAACTGACACTCTCCCTACCTAGAGTTTTCTGTCCCTAGAAAAAATGTTTTTTTAAAGCACACTATAGCACAAGGAGAATTCCCCTCACTTTCCTTCTTTGTCCCTAGAAACAAGGACTCGCACAGTGAAAGAAACTGACACTCTCCCTACCTAGAGTTTTCTGTCCCTAGAAAAAATGTTTTTTTAA
Organism: Rana muscosa; assembly: GCA_029206835.1. NCBI lineage: Eukaryota > Metazoa > Chordata > Amphibia > Anura > Ranidae > Rana > Rana muscosa. Next base: position 701,314,484 of record CM055122.1, read on the forward strand.
AGCACACTATAGCACAAGGAGAATTCCCCTCACTTTCCTTCTTTGTCCCTAGAAACAAGGACTCGCACAGTGAAAGAAACTGACACTCTCCCTACCTAGAGATTTCTGTCCCTAGAAAAAATGTTTTTTTAAAGCACACTATAGCACAAGGAGAATTCCCCTCACTTTCCTTCTTTGTCCCTAGAAACAAGGACTCGCACAGTGAAAGAAACTGACACTCTCCCTACCTAGAGTTTTCTGTCCCTAGAAAAAATGTTTTTTTAAAGCACACTATAGCACAAGGAGAATTCCCCTCACTTTCCTTCTTTGTCCCTAGAAACAAGGACTCGCACAGTGAAAGAAACTGACACTCTCCCTACCTAGAGTTTTCTGTCCCTAGAAAAAATGTTTTTTTAAAGCACACTATAGCACAAGGAGAATTCCCCTCACTTTCCTTCTTTGTCCCTAGAAACAAGGACTCGCACAGTGAAAGAAACTGACACTCTCCCTACCTAGAGTTTTCTGTCCCTAGAAAAAATGTTTTTTTAAAGCACACTATAGCACAAGGAGAATTCCCCTCACTTTCCTTCTTTGTCCCTAGAAACAAGGACTCGCACAGTGAAAGAAACTGACACTCTCCCTACCTAGAGTTTTCTGTCCCTAGAAATTTTTTTTTTAAAGCACACTATAGCACAAGGAGAATTCCCCTCACTTTCCTTCTTTGTCCCTAGAAACAAGGACTCGCACAGTGAAAGAAACTGACACTCTCCCTACCTAGAGTTTTCTGTCCCTAGAAAAAATGTTTTTTTAAAGCACACTATAGCACAAGGAGAATTCCCCTCACTTTCCTTCTTTGTCCCTAGAAACAAGGACTCGCACAGTGAAAGAAACTGACACTCTCCCTACCTAGAGTTTTCTGTCCCTAGAAAAAATGTTTTTTTAAAGCACACTATAGCACAAGGAGAATTCCCCTCACTTTCCTTCTTTGTCCCTAGAAACAAGGACTCACACAGTGAAAGAAACTGACACTCTCCCTACCTAGAGTTTTCTGTCCCTAGAAAAAATGTTTTTTTAAAGCACACTATAGCACAAGGAGAATTCCCCTCACTTTCCTTCTTTGTCCCTAGAAACAAGGACTCGCACAGTGAAAGAAACTGACACTCTCCCTACCTAGAGTTTTCTGTCCCTAGAAAAAATGTTTTTTTAAAGCACACTATAGCACAAGGAGAATTCCCCTCACTTTCCTTCTTTGTCCCTAGAAACAAGGACTCGCACAGTGAAATAAACTGACACTCTCCCTACCTAGAGTTTTCTGTCCCTAGAAAAAATGTTTTTTTAAAGCACACTATAGCACAAGGAGAATTCCCCTCACTTTCCTTCTTTGTCCCTAGAAACAAGGACTCGCACAGTGAAAGAAACTGACACTCTCCCTACCTAGCGTTTTCTGTCCCTAGAAAAAATGTTTTTTTAAAGCACACTATAGCACAAGGAGAATTCCCCTCACTTTCCTTCTTTGTCCCTAGAAACAAGGACTCGCACAGTGAAAGAAACTGACACTCTCCCTACCTAGAGTTTTCTGTCCCTAGAAAAAATGTTTTTTTAAAGCACACTATAGCACAAGGAGAATTCCCCTCACTTTCCTTCTTTGTCCCTAGAAACAAGGACTCGCACAGTGAAAGAAACTGACACTCTCCCTACCTAGAGTTTTCTGTCCCTAGAAAAAATGTTTTTTTAAAGCACACTATAGCACAAGGAGAATTCCCCTCACTTTCCTTCTTTGTCCCTAGAAACAAGGACTCGCACAGTGAAATAAACTGACACTCTCCCTACCTAGAGTTTTCTGTCCCTAGAAAAAATGTTTTTTTAAAGCACACTATAGCACAAGGAGAATTCCCCTCACTTTCCTTCTTTGTCCCTAGAAACAAGGACTCGCACAGTGAAAGAAACTGACACTCTCCCTACCTAGAGTTTTCTGTCCCTAGAAAAAATGTTTTTTTAAAGCACACTATAGCACAAGGAGAATTCCCCTCACTTTCCTTCTTTGTCCCTAGAAACAAGGACTCGCACAGTGAAAGAAACTGACACTCTCCCTACCTAGAGTTTTCTGTCCCTAGAAAAAATGTTTTTTTAAAGCACACTATAGCACAAGGAGAATTCCCCTCACTTTCCTTCTTTGTCCCTAGAAACAAGGACTCGCGCAGTGAAAGAAACTGACACTCTCCCTACCTAGAGTTTTCTGTCCCTAGAAATTTTTTTTTTTTAAAGCACACTATAGCACAAGGAGAATTCCCCTCACTTTCCTTCTTTGTCCCTAGAAACAAGGACTCGCACAGTGAAAGAAACTGACACTCTCCCTACCTAGAGTTTTCTGTCCCTAGAAAAAATGTTTTTTTAAAGCACACTATAGCACAAGGAGAATTCCCCTCACTTTCCTTCTTTGTCCCTAGAAACAAGGACTCGCACAGTGAAAGAAACTGACACTCTCCCTACCTAGAGTTTTCTGTCCCTAGAAAAAATGTTTTTTTAAAGCACACTATAGCACAAGGAGAATTCCCCTCACTTTCCTTCTTTGTCCCTAGAAACAAGGACTCGCACAGTGAAAGAAACTGACACTCTCCCTACCTAGAGTTTTCTGTCCCTAGAAATTATTTTTTTTTAAAGCACACTATAGCACAAGGAGAATTCCCCTCACTTTCCTTCTTTGTCCCTAGAAACAAGGACTCGCACAGTGAAAGAAACTGACACTCTCCCTACCTAGAGTTTTCTGTCCCTAGAAAAAATGTTTTTTTAAAGCACACTATAGCACAAGGAGAATTCCCCTCACTTTCCTTCTTTGTCCCTAGAAACAAGGACTCGCACAGTGAAAGAAACTGACACTCTCCCTACCTAGAGTTTTCTGTCCCTAGAAAAAATGTTTTTTTAAAGCACACTATAGCACAAGGAGAATTCCCCTCACTTTCCTTCTTTGTCCCTAGAAACAAGGACTCGCACAGTGAAAGAAACTGACACTCTCCCTACCTAGAGTTTTCTGTCCCTAGAAAAAATGTTATTTTAAAGCACACTATAGCACAAGGAGAATTCCCCTCACTTTCCTTCTTTGTCCCTAGAAACAAGGACTCGCACAGTGAAAGAAACTGACACTCTCCCTACCTAGAGTTTTCTGTCCCTAGAAAAAATGTTTTTTTAAAGCACACTATAGCACAAGGAGAATTCCCCTCACTTTCCTTCTTTGTCCCTAGAAACAAGGACTCGCACAGTGAAATAAACTGACACTCTCCCTACCTAGAGTTTTCTGTCCCTAGAAAAAATGTTTTTTTAAAGCACACTATGGCACAAGGAGAATTCCCCTCACTTTCCTTCTTTGTCCCTAGAAACAAGGACTCGCACAGTGAAAGAAACTGACACTCTCCCTACCTAGAGTTTTCTGTCCCTAGAAAAAATGTTTTTTTAAAGCACACTATAGCACAAGGAGAATTCCCCTCACTTTCCTTCTTTGTCCCTAGAAACAAGGACTCGCACAGTGAAAGAAACTGACACTCTCCCTACCTAGAGTTTTCTGTCCCTAGAAAAAATGTTTTTTTAAAGCACACTATAGCACAAGGAGAATTCCCCTCACTTTCCTTCTTTGTCCCTAGAAACAAGGACTCGCACAGTGAAAGAAACTGACACTCTCCCTACCTAGAGTTTTCTGTCCCTAGAAAAAATGTTTTTTTAAAGCACACTATAGCACAAGGAGAATTCCCCTCACTTTCCTTCTTTGTCCCTAGAAACAAGGACTCGCACAGTGAAAGAAACTGACACTCTCCCTACCTAGAGTTTTCTGTCCCTAGAAAAAATGTTTTTTTAAAGCACACTATAGCACAAGGAGAATTCCCCTCACTTTCCTTCTTTGTCCCTAGAAACAAGGACTCGCACAGTAAAACACACTGACACTCTCCCTACCTATCCTTCTCTTTCCCTAAACTAAAGGAATCCAGGTTAAGCAAGAAAGAAATAAATGTCACTGTCCCTGCCTATGCTTGTCTTTCCCTGCTCCGGAACACACTACACTAGGCCGCCGTGCTGGCGGCCTTTTATAGTGTGGGGCGTGTACTAAACACCCTCAGCAATAATTGGCCACAGGCATCCTGCCTGTGGCCAATCATTGCTCTCCTCGCTGCCGGCGCTGTGATTGGCCAAGCATGCGGGGTCACAGTGCATGCTTGGCCAATCACAGCGCCTGGATGACACTGCGATGGCGTAGTGCATTGTGGGCCGTTCGCGTCACTCGAATTTGGCGCGAACGGCCCAAATCGTTCGATCTTCGTCGAACGATCGAACAGCCGATGTTCGAGTCGAACGTATGTTCGACTCGAACACGAAGCTCATCCCTATAGGCCATATTCATTGCAAGCATCCATTTTTTTTTTTATTATTGGAACCACATTTGAAAATAACTAATTGCAACATGCACTTTGAGTCAAATTTTGATGACTCATGGATGAGGCACACTTGGATTACCACATTGGTTTAGGAAGGTGGCAACAGTTGGTCATACGAGAAATACAATTTTGACTGTTTATATTGATGTTACTTATACTGAGAGCTTGACTGTAACTTATTTTCCTAAAGAAGCAGGCTAAGTCCCGTGAAACACAACTGCGTTGGGAATCACAGCAAGCGAGTCATCACCCATCATCTTGCAAGGGATGATGATCCTATTTCTTACTGTGTAGTATACAGATATTTCTTCACATATGTGATGTTGTGTTATTTTATGTCCTCATTGTATGTTTTTTATGGTTTTAACAAAGTTGTTATACAATAAATTTTAAAACTTTTTCAAGAAAACGCATCGTATCGGTAAAGTCCTTTCTTAGTTTATCGGGTCTTTTTGGAAGGATGTGGTACCGGACAACCTTGTCCAAATATTAGAGGACACTCTTTTGAGGCTCCTCATCCCACAAAAAAACTTCTTTTTTATTGGTCCCCTGATAGTTGTGTGGCTAAGCCCTCCTCTCCCTCTATGGAGATGTTGCTATCTTCCTCATTCTCAATATCTGAAAGGAATGCTTGTGCATGACCAAGATCATGCTCCTGCAGCATAACGAGTGATCATGTGATCAAATAATTCCACCAACTTCCCACCAGTTTGCAGGGCTATGGCGAGATTAGCAAAAGAGGAGGAGGAACTGGGTAAATTAGCAGAACTTCCAGGCAAGTGGCTACTACTGCTCTTAGGAGGAGGAAGAACAGGAAGGTGTTGTCAACCACTCCTCTACCTCCTGCTCATGTTGTGGCTGTAAAGCATGGCCATTCTAGATAGAAAAGGCAGATGTGCCTTGCCTCTAGGTGGTGTGGCCCTACTACTGCTTTGTCATGCAGACCCTTTCCCCATCCCCACTACTTCTACGTGCAGAACCTCCGCTTCTAACTTTAGGCATGCCTAACATTTTTTATGTAAATTTAATGACAGCTATGACAAAAGGGGGGTAAACATGTTGTGCATAAGTATTTAGTGATAAACTGCAAACAAAAGGCTGCAACATGTGCATATTGCACACCCTGAAATTAAAAAAAAGGCCCTAATAACAAAAAATGAAATATACCTCCTCAAAAAAAACCTTTAACAGTTAGGCCTCATGCAAATGGGCAGAAAAAAATACGCTCTTTAAAGTAGTTTTCTTTCTTCGTTTTGTTTTCATGCCTTGACTATTAAGCCAAAGTGTCCATGAACATTGTGGCATTTAGATTCATATATTAGAGCAGCGTTTAGAGGCATTAAAAAAAATGCCCCAACCCTACATTCACAGAGAAGTGTACTGGCATACCTTATGCATATACGTGCATATATTTGCGCATACGCACGTAATTTCAGAGTAGTCGTTAAAAATATTGTAGCCACTAGAAGTTATGCACACACGCCTTAAACGCATTAACACGTGTTAATACGCACTTTAACATGTGCTAATAAGCATAAAACCAATCATTTTTTATGCTGGGTTATTCTGCAAGCTCCTGGCAGAAAGATTCAGCGTAAATGGGATTATTTTACTACGACTGAATGCATGCAGTATAAGCAACATCCCAGTTTTTGTTTGTTAGCTTAAGCCGGCCATACTGAATTTCTTTTTTTCCTCATGATGGTTCCACTTTTACAGCCTTTGACACAACTAAGCACTTTGGAATACAGGGTGCAAGTGACAAGCTCCTTCGTAACAAAGCTTCAGAATAGCAAATTATTCGCTAGGCTTGAGCACTGTCACATGATCGAGGGGGTCATGTCACCACCCCCCTGGTCACTGATACTGCTGAATTTAATGCCAACTGTGATAAAGGAAATAGCAGTGAAGGAGTACAGACACAGTGAATATAAGGGTCAGAGGGGTTATTTTACAAAGACACTTCAGTATTTTGCCCTACATGGTCAAGATGACAGTATCACATTAAACTAGCTTGCAAATTAATACAATTGCCGGTCACAGTATGCAAACTTTCACATGTATAGCTAATAATATTATTCGTTTGAACAAAATACAAAACACAAACAGTTTCTGCAGTCCCAATGAAACCTCCAATATTCGTGTGTATGGAGGGGAGTAAGTGAGTTTAAGTAGTCAATCACACAAGTGCTGTCATATGGCAGCCATCCTCCTCATCATGGCCCCACATCCCTCTTTCCCTCCTGACATGGGCCTCTGAAACTCCTAATGAGACTTCTCTCCCTTTCACTAGAGGCCACAGATGTTGCAATGGATACAGCAGGAGAATGTTGTGGGTTGGGAGATGCAAAAAGCAAGGAACAATAATTTTTTATGTTGGATTTTTCTGCAAGCTCCTGGCAGAAAGGTTCAGTGTAAATGGGATTTTTTTAGTACGCCTGAATGCATGCAGCCTAAGCAACATCCCAATTTTTGTTTGTTAACTTAAGCTGGCCATATTGAATTGGCTGAACTTCGATCCATGTATGGGCAGGGATCTACTGATCTACTGATCGACTTCTGTATAACCACCCTGTCGGATTTTCCCCGCACGACCAGCACCGCTGGCTAAAGCCTACAGCATTGATCAGTATATTCTGATGGTGGGGAAGTCTCCCGCCGTCTGAACACAATAGCAAAAGGGGAATGATTCCCCCCTCTACCTCAAATGTGCGGAAGGGGGAATTGGGGCAATTTTGTTTTGTTCAACGTTCTGGACTATGAATGGCCAGCTTTACTCTCCGTACACAGACTGTCAGCTCTCCCTAAACTACTCCAAAACCCACTGACAAATGGCTGCTGGGAACCCACCCTTTTATAGTCGAGAAGCTGGCACATCACAAAGCCACCATTAGTGGGCATTCTAACCCTCTTATTCACAGTTGAAAGGTCAAGCAGGGCAATATGGGTCCCATAAAATTCAGAAAATGTCACCATAAATTTTCTAAACCCGCCTACTAGGTGCTATATTCTATCTTCTATTATTTATTTATATACTGTATCTATAACTTACTGATATTAATAACCATTCATCTTAAGGGGCTTGCTTAACATGCATATACTTGCAGAAGCACAGCATGTCCTACATTGTAAAAATGGCACTGTTCTGCAGCACATTAATGTGAACTAGCCAGATAGGAATCAAAGACTGTTCTGCTTTAAATTAATTTTTATGCAGTAAAATGTGAGTAGGCCCAAAATCTACAGAGTCTTGATATCAGTCTTGTAATCTTCTGTACAGTAGAACTCAGGCTTGGGAAGGTTCAGCATGCTTTTGTGGTGACAGGGAGCCTGCTGACAGAGAGAGGAAAGACTTATTTCAAAGTCCTATTACAGGCTAAGGTTAGGGGGATATTTCTTAAAGTAGAACTATAACTTTCTGTTCATTTTGGATAGAGTAAAGGGGAGGTTATAACCTGTCAGTTTTTTTTGCCATCTGTGCCCCATAGGAAAGAGTTCCCTTATTTTCCTAAGTTTAAAGTATATCACTGTGTGTGTTTGCCATAGGACTGCGTCACCAAGAGTTGCGGTCATGCGGTCCTATCTCCCCATTACTAGCTGTGCCACGGGAGGATAGAGCCAATTGCCAGGGGTTGACACCGGTGCACTACAGGGCCCAAATTAATACCAGCAGCCCTCTTAACTGGGGGTACCGCTATAGAAGTAATTACAAAACATGTTAAAATGCTATATGAAATGATATATCCCCATGCAGAAGTATGACCAACTAAGATAATCAGTTGAATTAAAGTGAAGCTTACATAGGAGTTATACAACAGAAAATTTAAAAAAAAAATACATAGAAAGCAAAATACTTTCCATTTTGGTAATCCAACTGAATATTAAATACAGTCAGAGTCTGACATAGATGACCGCTTCCAGGCAGCAGCTGAGACAAAACTAACCACATCCTGACTGTCAGGATGTGGGTGGCCACACTCTGGTACTGAGTACATTGATTGCTAAATCACTGGAACTAGTATCCCCAATAAAACAAGCCAGCTCCACAGTATGATTATTTTCTAACTTTATGTAAGAAGAGTAACACAAAACTAGACACTGCATAACACATCTATAGCTATGTGGTATCAACCTACAAAAATAATGAAGAGATATTGATAACAGGTATCTTAAAGCAGAACTAAACCACCCCATCAGTTACAGAACTAAACCACCCCATCAGTTACAGAACTAAACCACCCCATCAGTTACAGAACTGAACCACCCCATCAGTTACAGAACTGAACCACCCCATCAGTTACAGAACTAAACCACCCCATCAGTTACAGAACTGAACCACCCCATCAGTTACAGAACTAAACCACCCCATCAGTTACAGAACTGAACCACCCCATCAGTTACAGAACTAAACCACCCCATCAGTTACAGAACTAAACCACCCCATCAGTTACAGAACTAAACAACCCCATCAGTTACAGAACTGAACCACCCCATCAGTTACAGAACTGAACCACCCCATCAGTTACAGAACTAAACCACCCCATCAGTTACAGAACTAAACCACCCCATCAGCTACAGAACTGAACCACCCCATCAGTTACAGAACTAAACCACCCCATCAGTTACAGAACTGAACCACCCTATCAGTTACAGAACTAAACCACCCCATCAGTTACAGAACTAAACCACGCCATCAGTTACAGAACTAAACCACCCCATCAGTTACAGAACTGAACCACCCCATCAGTTACAGAACTGAACCACCCCATCAGTTACAGAACTAAACCACCCTATCAGTTACAGAACTGAACCACCCTATCAGTTACAGAACTAAACCACCCCATCAGTTACAGAACTGAACCACCCCATCAGTTACAGAACTGAACCACCCCATCAGTTACAGAACTAAACCACCCCATCAGTTACAGAACTGAACCACCCCATCAGTTACAGAACTGAACCACCCCATCAGTTACAGAACTGAACCACGCCATCAGTTACAGAACTAAACCACCCCATCAGTTACAGAACTAAACCACCCCATCAGTTACAGAACTAAACCACCCCATCAGTTACAGAACTGAACCACCCCATCAGTTACAGAACTAAACCACCCCATCAGTTACAGAACTAAACCACCCCATCAGTTACAGAACTGAACCACCCCATCAGTTACAGAACTGAACCACCCTATCAGTTACAGAACTAAACCACCCCATCAGTTACAGAACTGAACCACCCCATCAGTTACAGAACTGAACCACCCCATCAGTTACAGAACTAAACCACCCCATCAGTTACAGAACTAAACCACCCCATCAGTTACAGCCAAGAGAGCTGCCATCTTCATAACATTCGTTCGATTTTCTAATGGTTAGTGGGGTTAAATCAGTGTTCATTTGTGGCCTTAGTGACAAGGGAGTTTTAAAGAGCAGCATGGAAATATTTTCTCCAGCAAATGAAATTCTGTAAATGTGGTTTTCATTTGGGAAAAATCATGCATATGTTAATGAAACCTGGTAAATATATCTAGAATTCAATTCCAAATTTAGGTCTAGATGAAATTTCAAGGCCTTTGAAATGAAATGAGTTGACTTAATGTTAGCAAGAAAGAATGTTCTTTAGAACTTCCAACCAATGTTGAAAAGAAAATCTAACTGCGTATGGCCAGTAACTGGCTTACTAAAGTTATCTATTTAGTCCTCAATTTTATTTTGAATATGACATTTACGAACTATAACAGAATTCATTTATTTTCTTTCCCATTCAGAAAGATACCAGTTACAGTCTATCTCCCTTTGCTTTTCTCATACTACACTGAAATTATAAAAATAAATATCCTCATAGGTTGCTGTGAGCAACAGGATATGTACTTTTTGAACATTTATTAATGAGGTTATTGTAGCTTTCCCTTTATGACTTTTTTAACATGAACTGTAATATACAGTACTTATACATGATGGTGAAAATCTAGATGCACAGGGATTTTTTTAAATTGAAATGAAAACTGAAATAATACAGCAAACAGTAAATTACCAAATAATAAATCTTTATAAAAGTAGAGTGAATGCTGGAAAAGCTCGGTAGTGCAATATGAATTTCAGGGATGAAATGGTTAAACATAGACATTGTGTCTTTGTGTTTGGAAAAGCTTTCCTCACATGTGGATTTTACACAGTTCTACATCTGTTCACAGCGGAAGTAACATTGGCATGAAAATATTTCGAAGCATGCAGCAAATCAATTGACCATTGTAAGCACATAATTCATTGCTATCTGATACAACTGCTATGTGCTTAGCATTTGCATGATTTAGAAAAAGAAAAACAAGAACATGTAAATGGCTGAAACATAGAAATTCATTTGTGTTGATTTTCAGCATGTGTTACTTGGGCTCAATGTTGTGTGACTGGGTCGTGTTCCTGTATTCATATGATGTTAAATACTGGGGCAACCTGCAGTGATGGGAATTGCTATGCTGTGGACCTGTCAACATTTGCATTCCTACCTGCCCTGAAACAATGAAATACATTGTAAACGTGTTCTGAATGTGAATTAGGAATGTGAATGATGTGAGATTTGGAGATTCTTTGTGGCTCTGAGATTCAGGACAATAAACATTATATATAAATATATATATATATATATATATATATATATTAGGGCTGGGCGATTTTCCCCCCCAAAAAAATCTGCGATTTTTTTATAAAAAACTCGATTTATGATTCGATTCAATTTTTTTTTTTTATTATATTAATTAAAGTGCATCAACAAACAAAATTGCAAAGGCAAACCCTTTCTCTAACTGCAAAGTCAGTGTGCAACAAACACACAATATATTCCAGCGCTCATGGAACATACATTATTAACTATTGAAAACTCTTGAAACTCTGTGTGTGATTCCTTCTGTCCCAGCCTTGCTGCGATCCTGGCTCTGCATCCTTTTGGGTTGGAGGGCCCTCCACACACTGGTCTGCCTGTTGTCCATCATTCAAGGTACTGTGCTCCAGATCATGCCACAGGCTTTGTTTTGACTTTTTTAACCCCTCCTTGCTCCACGGATGTCACTGCAAGTTTAACAAGTTTGTCACCACTGGCAACTGGAGTTAAGATTCATTTGCCCTCTGCACATTTGGGATTGGATCCCTCTCTTTATTGTGATTAATAAATGGACTAAGCTTTTTTATCAATTCTTCAAGAGTTTTCAATAGTTAATAATGTATGTTCCATGAGCGCTGGATTATATTGTGTGCATGTTGTGTATTTTGTACTTCTGGGTACGGATTTTTTCTTGCTGCGCTGGATCCTGTTTTTTCCCCCTTTTGGATACTTTGTACTTCCCAAAATATTTGGGATTTTTTTCTTATTATTATTATCATCCATTATATTTTTTTCTTTATCCACCAATTTAGCGCTTGTGACCTTTTTGTTTTTTGCAGTGTGCAACAAAGATTGTTAAACATCCAAATTATTAATACTGTATTTGGATTTAGCTAATAAAACAACAAAAAATCCTGAGGTTACTCTTAGTTGAATTGAACTGTGTCCATGCCTCACTGTACCCTTGTCTCACTGTGCCCGTGTCTCACTGTGCCCATGCTTCAATCACTGTGCCCGTACCTAATGCAGATTTTCATGGTACACGGATTTTACTGCTACACCGGTGGCCATTCCAGTATTCAAAAGCCGCGCCTCCTCCTTGTCTGTGATAGGCGGAACACTCAATTTTCCAGCATTCAGTGTTCCGCCTATCATGGTCATCCTCATAACACAGACAAGGATGAGAGGATGTCCGTGATAGGCTGAATACTGCCTGCTGTGAAATTGAGTGCTCCGCCTATCACAGACGACGAGGACTCGGGAGGCGCGGCTTTTGAACACTGCAATGGCCGCCGTCTGTCTGCATGACACGCTGATCAGGTAGGCAGACGGCGGCTGCAGCGAGTAGAAGTAATTGGGGTAACGCTGCCCAGTGCCATTCCGGATACGCCCCCTGCAGTCCTGCTACGGAAACTTTGAAGGGAAAAAAAATAAAAAATCTAAAAAAATCGATTTTCTTCAAAACTGAATCGATTTGAGCTCAAAACTCGATTCAAGATTAAAATCGATTTTTTTCCCAGCCCTAATATATATATATATATATATATATATATATATATATATATATGTATATATATATACACATACACATTTCAGGGCCATACTCTTCACTCACAATAATTCCTGTAATGGGCTAAATGTTTGTTCATGTTTCTCAAAAGACCTCACTAGGCTACAGGCTCTATTAGTGCCTCTCCAGGTTGGATCCCAAATGACAATCTATCTCTCTATTTCTGATGGCCTCCTTGGAGGAGTGAGGAACAACTGTTGGATCTAAACCCCAGGTTCTCCTCCTCTTCTTACATAGTTACATAGTTACATAGTTAGTCAGGTTGAAAAAAGACACAAGTCCATCCAGTTCAACCATAAAATAAAAAATATATATCGTACAATCCCATATACCCAATTCTATACCCACAGTTGATCCAGAGGAAGGCAAAAAACCCCAGCAGAGCATGATCCAATTTGCTACAGAAGGGGAAAAAATTCCTTCCTGTCCCCCCCCCCCCCGAGAGGCAATCGGATTAATGTCAGTACCCAGTTATATTATGTAAATTTAAGAAAGAATCCAGGCCCTTCTTAAAGCAATCTACTGAGCTGGCCAGAACCACCTCTGCAGGGAGTCTATTCCACATTTTCACAGCTCTTACTGTGAAGAAACCTTTCCGTATTTGGAGGTCAAATCTCTTTTCCTTCTTCTTCTGATTCTTCACAGATCTCAGCCAAATCAGCACCCTTGATGTGTCATTAGCCTTTGTCAAATGCTTCCCCTTGTCATTCCCTTTGCAGAAGCCATCCCCAATATGCAAAAGGAGTTATTGAGCCCACTCAACTACCTTTTGTTAATCCATATAAATGTTCTTTACTGGAATGCTCCTTTTCAATGACATGAATAAGAAGTACTTTTACAAATCAAGGAGTAGTCTTTTACTATTAAAAGTGGCAAAAACAAGACCACTTTCTGTTTAGGCCACGTCCTCCACATAGAGGACCAGAATCTCTCTGTCCTTGTCTTGACTCCTTAGCAGGAAAACACTTGAAAGCCCCCCCTTCCTGGGGGGGGGGGGGTAGCAGTGGCAACAGTACCATACTCACCTAGGATGGGAAACCCTGAACATCATCTACAAAGCATTAGGGCTAGGGTTAGGGTTAAGGGTTAGAGTTTAGGGTTTAGAGTTAGGGTTAGGTTAAAGGTTAGGGTTTCCCCTTGAAGAAAAAGGCTAGGACTCAGGAATTCAAAAAAGGGACCTCCCCCAGAGGTCAAAGGTCAGAAGGCAGGTTCCCAGAGGTCAAAGGTCACGGAGCGTGGCTGACCCACCCCCACCAAAGTGTACCGCCTACCCCAACTAAGTCGGGAATGAACAAGTCGGGGAAAGTGCTTCACATTCTCTAAAAATAAGTCATAATGACAGCCTCTCACTTTTCTGGTGACCGTTGTACTGTGTCACACCACACCATGCATACTGGCTTAAGTTTGTTAGATACTTTAATGTATAAAATATAAATGTTATTTTAGAAACAAGTTTTATAAAATTCTGCATTTACAAAATTTCAGGCTACATTCACACACACCTAAATGTTACATTTTCAAGCATTTTTACAAGGGTTATTGAGCATTTTGTGGAGCAAAATTACACATTTTTGTAACTTTTGTCAGGCATTTTTTTCAGCATGTTTCAACTAAAAGGCAGGGGCGAAGAGCTGCTGTTTGAGCAGGAAACGTGCAAACAAAACGCTTTAAAAAAACGCACGAACAAAGCTCATGTCATGCTTTTCAGGCATTTCCATTGAAGTCTATGGGGAAAAAAATGCTTGATTCTGCCTAAAAAGGTATCTCATGTACTTTTTAGAGCAACAGGCATTTTGCTACAAGCAACAGGATGCTCAGATGTGAACAAGGGCTATTGAAAACAATATGTTTTTGCTTGTTGAGCGTTTTTAAGCTTTTAGCTACAAAATGCTCAAGTGTGAATGGGGCCTGACTGTTCAATGGATCTGAACTGACATGACCTTCAATGCCTAATTTGGGGATAAGCAACTTATTCATATGAAGATAACTAAAACATTTGGAGTGAGGTAACCATAATGATTATAAATGGACAAACTTGAAAAGACATTTAACCAGTTATAGAAAAACTGTAAAATTATAAGAGAAGACCTGTCCGTGTATGAACTTTAGCCAGAATGTGAAAAAAAGCCATAAAGGATCTCATTGGGAAACAGTAATGAAAGCTACTATTGTTCTCCACATTACATTCATATAATATGAATACGTAAAAACAGATCCTGGTTATTTAAAGCTGAACTCTAGGAACCCTAAACATTCTCCCATGCAGTGGGATTACCTCCACGCCGCAAGAGTTAACATCCTTGTTTCTATCTAGGGCATTTGTAAAAGCAGATTTACTTACCTAATCCCTTGCTTCTTTCAGGCACCTCTGCACTGTTAGACTGATCCCTGCAGCCTCTTCTCCGCTATACTCCAGTGGTCTAAGGTCCTCTGACATCATCAGGACAGATGCAGTTTTCATAACTCTGCACTGGACATGAAGACATTGAGCGACAGTCCACCACTGGAGTATGAGGGAGTGTGATCTGTTGTAGGAGCGGAGGATCAGGGAAGTAAAAGTTCTTCCCCTAGACTAAATGAGCAGATGAACCCTTGCAGTGCGGACGTGACCCCACTGCAAGGGAGAATTTTAAGGTTTTCCGGATATGGGCTTTCAATGATGAATTATGTCCAATGTTCTAGATGTTAATAAAAAATGTAGCGCTAAAAAATAAAAAAAATAAACAAATGAATGTCTCTCTACATATATAGTGAAGAATAAAGTGAATATCACACCAAAAAAGGTGTGTGTGTGTTCACTACATAATCCATGAAAATCAACATGTATAATCATAAGAAAAACAACACATATATAAAATGTCCATCAGAATAACCCGTGAAAGCACAGTGAAGAAGAGGACATGTAGACTGAAGGTCATCAAGGAAAACACAACTTCTGACTACTAGAGAAAATGGATGAAATACTCTTACCAGAGTCCGTGGATCTGCCTACCCATGGCAGCAGATCTTGTAAGCATGAAAGATTCGACCTCAGGAACGATCGGCTTGTCTGGTGACTCCTATGATGTTGACATCTGGACAGTTGAGATTGAACAATCCTCAAATCCAGACCTTGGATCGATATCCCGGATGGATGGAACGAATCTGGACCCCTAGGGTATCACCCTATTTCTTTTAAAATAAATTCGACCACCAAGGACCCCAAGAGAGGATAACTGAATGATGTAGAGTGACTCCAGATGAGCTCTCTCCGAGTCACATGCAGAGAAAAAAAGAGACAGGGCTCCAATGGTGCAGATCAAAAAGGTAGTATAAGGTTTTATTGGAATAAAACCACAAACAATTTTGACATAAAAAGTGATCACATAAATAAAAATAAGAACAAAGCAATATGGGGAGTAGCGTACCAAGCCCTACGCGTTTCGTCTAAATAAGACTTCTACTGGGGCATCCGATGAAGTCTTATTTAGACGAAACGCATAGGGCTTGGTACGCTACTCCCCATATTGCTTTGTTCTTATTTTTATTTATGTGATCACTTTTTATGTCAAAAATGTTTGTGGTTTTATTCCAATAAAACCTTATACTACCTTTTTGATCTGCACCATTGGAGCCCTGTCTCTTTTTTTCTCTGCATGTGACTCGGAGAGAGCTCATCTGGAGTCACTCTACATCATTCAGTTATCCTGTCTTGGGGTCCTTGGTGGTCGAATTTCTTTTAAAAGAAATAGGGTGATACCCTAGGAGTCCAGATTCGTTCCATCCATCCGGGATATCGATCCAAGGTCTGGATTTGAGGATTGTTCAACCTCAACTGTCCAGATGTCAACATCATAGGAGTAACCAGACAAGCCGATCGTTCCTGAGGTCGAATCTTTCATGCTTACAAGATCTGCTGCCATGGGTAGGCAGATCCACGGACTCTGGTAAGAGTATTTCATCCATTTTCTCTAGTAGTCGGAAGTTGTGTTTTCCTTGATGACCTTCAGTCTACATGTCCTCTTCTTCACTGTGCTTTCACGGGTTATTCTGATGGACATTTTATATATGTGTTGTTTTCTTATGATTATACATGTTGATTTTCATGGATTTTGTAGTGAACACACACACACCTTTTTTGGTGTTTATTCTTCACTATATATGTAGAGAGACATTCATTTTATTTATTTTTTATTTTTTAGCGCTACATTTTTTATTAATATTTTGTTCACAATCTTTGTCACATTGGTGTGTAGCAGCTTTTTGCTTTATTCGTACCCTTATTAGGTTTAACACTCAGCGCAATATTTTTACTTTCTTTCAATGTTCTAGATGGAATTTAACCAAAAGCAAAATGTCCTTGAAATAGTATCCAGGGATGATTATAGCTTCCTATTCTGTACTGTACTTGCTTTGCCTAACCTTGATATCAAGGTTTGCCTGCCCGGTGATTATTTTGCCTACCTTACAACCAGGACATCATGACAATGCAAGTATTTGGTTCATAAGAATCCTCAGATATAGCCTTTTCTCAGGTGTCCTTGTGGTTAATACATTTAATAGGAATTTGTCTCCTTGAAACAATGGTAACATGCAAACAAACAAATTTAACACATTTATGTTGGGTTGCCAAGTAAGCAAAATTTTGTACTATCCTGGAAACCAGTCCAGACGGTCTATGTTGATCAATTAATGCTCCATTCACACCTGAGCGATTTGCAGCGAAAGCAGCAGCCGTTCATTTTGTTTAGCTTTTTTTTTTGTTTTGTTTTTTGAGCTTTTTTGTAGCGGCAACATTCATTTGAATGAGTCTCGCTCCGCTCCAAAAACGCTCCAAAAGAAGCTCATGTACCAAATCTTGGCACAGAGCCAGGAGCGTTTAGGAAATAATGGCATCGCCAACACGTTCCACGTTTTACCACGATTCTGGAATTGTGGGCAGAATTGCGGCGATTCCGCCAACAATCCAGAATGCTAAGGTGTAAATGGAGCCTGAAGCTCATGTCCTTACAGGGAAGGTATAGTCTTTTCAATGATTTTGATATAGATGTTAAACTGAATAGCTTGCATGTAAATAATCTTACCAATCTGTGTTACGGTTTAAAAAATCAAGTTTCTATGTATAATTTATTATTACATATGTATACATTGCAGCCATAATTGTTCATCACACCGTGCAAGTTCTGCATCCTGCTTTGCAGTGCTTTACAATAATGTAGTTGTGCTTTACTGCTCCTTCTCACATTGTAAGCCTATGAGTCAGCTGACTCTCTGAAAGCAAAGCACTTGATATGTGTCTGATACCCTTTATGTTCAACTGTTTATTGAAATTTTTGGCTTTACAGATGAAAAAGTTACAAACTATAGTTATGGGGTATAGGTATAAAGATCTTAAAGGCATATACTAAACTCCACAAAATGCGCTTTTAACCCCCGCTAGCGGCCGAAAAGGGGTTAAAAGCGACTGCAAAGCGCCGCTGTCTAAGTGCTTTGTAGGCGCTACGGCAGCGCTGGCCATTGATTTCAATGGCAGGGGCAGTTTAGGAGCGGTACTGTACTTTTGTCCTGCAAGCACACCGCCCCAGTGTGAAAGCAGTCGGGCTTTCACACTGGGTTGCAGAAGAGACAGTTTATAGGCGCTATTTTTAACGCAAAAACGCCTGTAAAATGCCTCAGTGTGAAAGTGGCCTTTACCTGTGCCCCCCCCTTCCCTGTATGAAGGGTAAGAGAGGGGAGAAAAGATCCGTGCTGTGCATGGCTGCATCTTTTCTCCCCTTACTTCCTCTTTACACAGCATTCGAGCAGCAGCAGGAGTCATTGGCGGGGGGCGGGCCTAAGTCCCGCTGTGTAACTCTATGGAGCGTGGCTCCATAGACAAACAGCTCAGGAGCGCGGGGGCTACCTCTCCCCATAGCCAGCAGCTGGCTATGGTAGTCCCACAGAAGAAGAGGAGGGGCCAAGATCGCCGCCAGGGACCCCAGAAGAGGAGAATCGGGGCCGCTCTGAGCAATACCACTGCACACAGCAGGTAAGTAAAACATGTTTGTTATTTTCATTTTTTTTTTTATTGAGTTATTTTGAAGCCTATTAGAGCCTATGGCTCTAATCAGGTGCTTAAAAATAACACCCCGCCACTGTAATTCAGGCACCCGGCATCCTGAAAGGGGCCGAAAGCATGAATAGTGGGTAGCCGCATCGGCCGTGGATAGATTTATGCTATGCATGAATCTTACCATTAACCATATAGGGGGGTGGCGTGGATAGAGGGTGAGACGCCCATGTGCCCCTATTGGATGGACCACCCCTGGTGCTCACCAAAATACACTACAGTATACTTTACCTTTAATGTAACCCTGCCACTACATGGTCAAAACAACCAAAAAAAAGCATACCTCTAAAAAGAAGGGCTACTATACTTACCTTTCCAGCCTCCTATTTTTTGAAGTGCCGCCACGATGCTGCTTCTCAGAAGCTGCATGTATTTAACATTTCCAAGTGCATGAATACCTGCGTCCCCTCCACACACTGTGGTTTTCTCCCTCTGGCTCACCACAGGACTGGTAGGGGAAGCCACTATGTGTGCCTGGGGGAACATGTATTCGACCCATCCGGCCAGTCAAATACTTGTAGCAGCCAGGGAGCAGCATCGTGGCTATGTTTCAAGGTTTGGGCCACCAGAAAAGAAAAGGATAGTGCCACTTCTTATTACAGGTATGTGATTTTGCTGCTTTGACTCCTTTATACTAAGCCCTTAAAGTGATCCTGTCAATACAAAGTGCTAGAAATACTTACATGTAATTGGAAAAAAACAAGTATAGACATTCACTTGAGAAACTTGCTGGAAGAAACAAAGGGTTTCTCAGTCATTTCTTTTTTTCATAATAGTCAATAGAGGATAAATAAACCCGGACATAACAATCATGACCAAACACAACTTAACAACTAGATTTTCTACTAAAACCGTGAAGTAATAGAAAGTGTTGTTAGTCCATTCTGGCTTTTTTGCAGTTGAATGCAATTAAAAACTGCCTGATAATTGATATGTGTAAGGCCAGAATGAGTTGCACTCAGCTTCATAGATGATGTATATAGTAAAAGCAAAAGTGCAACATGTGCGTTAAAAAGCTGATAACTAAGTATTCCTATAAATAAATTTGTGTAAGGCAACTCTTGTTGGAGTTCTGGCAGCTCTTTATGAGAGTCAGACTGCCACACAGAAGAAATCCCTCTGGCGACTTTGTCTCCTCTCTCCTATTTCCTCCTGTGCTCTCCACCCAATGGACTGTTTCCAGAACCCACAAGGTCAACCACTTCCATGACCTTGAATTCGGTATCTAAAATACACTGACCAACTAGAGCTCATTTTGCTGCAGCCAGACTTTTATATAAACCAGTATATCTCACTCAGAATTGTCTTTTATTTGAACTGACATTTAGAAAGGTGGAACACCTTGTAAAAAAAAAGCTTTGTGTAGGTAGATGATGCATCTTTCATGTGCTGCATGCCTTCCTGCTAATGTAACTATCATAATGTTCCCAGATTTAAAAAATGCAAGTATAATTAGGTCCAACAGCCTTGCATATCCTTTTTCCATTGCTCCATGTCTTCCGCCAACTTTGTGAACTATACACATTTGCGGAAAAGTAGCACATTAAAGCATGACCATTGTCCACATAAAACAGTTTATGACTTTCTATATTCATGAGTCATACTGAGGAAGTATCTAATTATGTACTGTTGTAATGTACAAATACAGCAATGTTTTCACTAACTAATTTGAAATTGCATATACTAATTAACCACATGAAACAACTTAGTATACACAATAGTACTATAACACTCATCAGTGATGTCATGTGTAGCACACTGGCTTAGTGGTTAGCACTTCTTCCATACAGCTCTAGGGCACTACTTGCATTGAGTTTGCATATTCTTCTTGTGCCTGCGTGGGTTTTCTCCCACACTCCAAAGGCATGCTGGTAGGTTAACAGGCTCCTGTCTAAATTAGCCCAAAGTACAGGTGAAACTCGGAAAATTAGAATATCGTGCAAAAGTTCATTTATTTCACTACTGCAACTTAAAAGGTGAAACTAATATATGAGATAGACTCATTGCATGCAAAGCAAGATAGCTGAAGCCGTGATTTGTCATAATTGTGATGATTATGGCTTACAGCTCATGAAAACCCCAAATCCACAATCTCAGAATATTAGAATATTGTGAAAAGGTGAAATATTCTAGGCTCAAAGTGTCCCACTCTAGTCAGCTAATTAAGGCATAACACCTGCAAAGGGTTCCTGAGCCTTTAAATGGTCTCTCAGTTTGGTTCAGTAGGAATCACAATCATGGGAAAGACTGCTGACCTGACAGTTGTGCAGAAAACCATCATTGACACCCTCCATAAGGAGGGAAAGCCTCAAAAAGGTAATTGCAAAAGAAGTTGGATGTTCCCAAAGTGCTGTATCAAAGCACATTAATAGAAAGTTATGTGGAAGGGAAAAGTGTGGAAGAAAAAGGTGCACAAGCAGCAGGGATGACCGCAGCCTGGAGAGGATTGTCAGGAAAAGGCCATTCAAAAGTGTTGGGGACTTTCACAAGGAGTGGACTGAAGCTGGAGTCAGTGCATCAAGAGCAACCACACACAGACGGATCCTGGACATGGGCTTCAGATGTCGTATTCCTCTGGTCAAGCCACTCCTGAACAACAAACAACGTCAGAAGCGTCTTACCTGGGCTAAAGAAAAACAGACCTGGTCTGGTGCTCAGTGGTCCAAAGTCCTCTTTTCTGATGAGAGCAAATTTTTCATCTCATTTGGAAACCAAGGACCCAGAGTATGGAGGAAGAATGGAGAGGCACACACTGCAAGATGCTTCCAGTGTGAAGTTTCCACAGTCTGTGTTGATTTGGGGAGCCATCATGTCATCTGCTGGTGTTGGTCCACTGTGCTTCATTAAGTCCAGGGTCAACTCAGCCGTCAACTCAGCCGTCTACCAAGAGATTTTGAAACACTTCATGCTTCCTTCCGCAGACAAGCTCTATGGAGATGCTGACTTCATTTTCCAGCAGGACTTGGTACCTGCCCACACTGCCAAAAGCACCAAAACCTGGTTCAATTACCGTGGGATTACTGTGCTTGATTGGCTAGCAAACTCGCCTGACCTGAACCCCATAGAGAATCTATGGGGCACTGCCAAGAGAAAGATGAGAGACATGAGACCGAACAATGCAGAAAAGCTGAAGGCCACTATCTTCCATAACAACTCAGCAGTCTAAGCAGTGCCACAGGCTGATGGCTTTCATGCCACGCCACATTGAGGCAGTAATTGCTGCAAAAGGGGCCCAAACCAAGTACTGAGTATATATGCATGCTTATACTTTTCAGAGGTCCGATATTGTTCTATGTACAATCCTTGTTTTATTGATTGCATGTAATATTCTAATTTTCTGAGATTGTGGATTTGGGGTTTTCATGAGCTGTAAGCCATAATCATCCCAATTATGACAAATCACGGCTTGAACTATCTTGCTTTGCATGTAATGAGTCTCTCTCATATATTAGTTTCATCTTTTAAGTTGCATTAGTGAAATAAATGAACTTTTGCACTATATTCAAATTTTTCGAGTTTCACCTGTATATGTAAGGTAGGGAATTTAGATTGCAAGCTCCTTGAGAGTAGGAAGGGATATGCAAAATGTGGTCATATATGATCATCTGTCACCACAAATAAAGGTATTCAAAAAAGTTGCAGTGCTGTTTTCAATTACTCTCTTCGCTGGACTGGGTACAATTATTTTTTTCGACTCGGGGGATGCTACATTGCTTCACAAGTGTTTTCCATGAGAAGAGAACGATTGCTCAACAATCAGAAATATTTATACATACTGTAAATGTTCTCTGTGATAACCAGCATTTCTGCTGCCGGCAGCTGCTAATTATCACAGAGGAGTTGACCCCTAAGCTCAGCGTTTGTGAGCAGTGCTCAAACTGGTAGCATTGCAAGAAACTAGCTGTGTCCGGTTACCCTTCAGGAAGACTTCTGTTCTTGGAAATGCTGCATTTACACCTATAGATAACCACTATCTATAGCTTATGTTATCCTTAAAATTTCTTAGAGTGTCTAAAGTTAATACTTTTTTTCTATTGCTTTGAAAAGCAAAGGGGAGGGTTGGAACCCCTATCAGAATCTTCTTTCTATCTGTGTCCCTGTTGGGGAGATTTTTTTCTTTATCTGTCAAAGAGAAAGAAAGTAATGGGCAGTCTAAAATTTCATAGCTGTCACCAGAGCAGGAGGTATGGGTAAATCTTCCCCCTTGGGCAGTCCTTGCTACCTCTTTGAAAATGATTTGCGGGAGATCGCTTTACAGAGGGTGACTGAAAGGCAACTGGGAGGTGATGAGTTGACTCCTCAGCACCTGTTTTACCCTTAAAATCCTGCACCAGTCCAGCACAACCACCCGGTTACTCAAATGGGCCATGTTTGGCAGTGGTACTGTCCAAAACAAGACAGGGGGTGACATTTTGTACAACCCCAAGATAGTTGTAAAACCAACGTTCAGCTGCCTATTTTTTGCAGTCCCTCTGGCAAGCATGAGTGAGCCCTGTCTATAAGGGAATTTCCCCTCACTTTGGAGATGTTCTCTTTCACTTCCTGTTACGTCTCAAGGACAGGAAGGGAAAGAAGAATAATCTTCAATTGGACACAGATGGTAAAAAAAATAACGACACTAGTTTTGACCATTCTCTACTCAATCCAAAAAGGAAATAAAAAAAGGATAAACTTAATACATAAACCTGAGCTTTCAAGTAGTCAAGACACTAATTTGAAAGATGCAACTGTGACAGCTATACCCATATGCCACAAATCACTCTGTTTTTGCAGGCAGGCAATAAAGAAAAGTGGTTTAGCTGGGTACTTGATATGCATTCCTCTGCCCTTTGTAGTTCTGAATAAATCACGTTATCTACTTCCTCCTCAGCTTACCCACAAGCCATTGTTACAAATGCCATCACCTCTTATGCACCTGCATATCAAGCTCTCTATTGTCTGTCTCATTATACAGTGGGCTTTGCATTCATTTTGATAGTATCTTCATCTCGGTATGGGACATATCTATCCATCCCCATTCAGATGCACTGAGACGGTTTTGATTGCCTCTTTGGTATAGATTGATAAGACATGCAAATTGCAAGGAGTATTTCCACAGTGAATATACACTATGCAGCCTTTTCACTGCACCACAAAATGCTGATTATCACTCTGAACTCAAAGAACATACATTGGTTTCAGTAAGTAATACCTCTCAGTGGAACTAACAAAAAACATTTTTATTAGATTAGATAAATTGCTACATTTTTGCAGACCTTTCTTAAAAACTTTTTTTGTACAGCTAAAAAGCAAAATCCTGATCGCGTAACACGTTAAATTAAAAGCAACATGAAAAGGAAAAGTGCTCAACAAGTGCTAAACAAGTGCTAAACAAACAAGAATCTGGAGAAAGTCATGACTGTGCTGCCTCGTTCATAAAACTCCTAAACACAAAAAAGTAAACTACAAGTAAACTACATGTGTAAACTACATGTGTAGCAAAAAAAAAAAACAAGCATTAATGCAAAAAAAAAGAACAAACAAAAAAAACAAAAAAACTGGAGATAAGCTGTATTAAATGGTACTGTGCAGGGTAGCAAATCTTAAAAAAGAGTCTAGGACAGAGATACTGAATATAACAGATGTACCAGTGCCAAGTGGCAGGCAGGGCTGTCATCCTCACCTTGGCTCCACCATTTAATGCAAGTGGTTGTCAACATAAATTGCCCAATTTGTCCCCATATCACTATTTCCACAGTCAAAATGATCGTCATCATCATCAACACCCCCACCAATCATTTTAGGGGTAAAGGTGTGGCTTCAAAAGATATCAATAGCTTGATTTTAATTTACACCTAGATAGCTAATAACTAGGGAAGAGCTCAGGGAATCCACAGAAAATTGTCACATGATAAGAGGCCACTGGTTCAGTCAGCTGTGGCCATGAATTCCCTCCAGGTGCATGTAACAAAGGGGTGGGAATGCTGGGGACATCATTAAACTATCATGACCAAATCTGGATAATGCCACTGAACAAATAAGGCTGCTGGGTGTGGAATTCCACGGCTGCAGCTAACTGCTCTAGAGGCCTGCTATCATGTCCCTAAGTTCAGCTTAAACCTTGAGGTTCGGTTTACACTGGATGCCAATGCGGCTCCCAGCAGGGGTCCTGTGCGACCTGGTTCACCGTTTCAGGTTTGATTTCAGCCTGAATTTTTGGCTGAATTCGGACCTGAAATGGACCAAAAGACGCACAGGGCTCCTGTATGTGAACCGGCTCCATAGAGAGCCATTCACATTCTCCTGCTATTGCGAATTGGATTTGGGGATCCCGCATCCAATTCGCAATAGTGTGAACACACACTTAAGAAGAATTTCACTCTCTAAGGCCCCTTTCACACGGAGGGTCCGTTCAGGTCCGCCTGTCAGTTTTTTAGGTGGACCTGCACGGACGCTCCATGTAGCCCTATGGAGGCACGGATGTCAGCATTGACATGTCCGCTGACATCCGCTCCGTCAAAGTGTGACGGAGGAAAACCCTATTTTTCCTTCCGTCGGCGGAGCAGATCGGATGACAACGGACTCTACGGTCCGTCGTCATCCGATCCCCCATAGGGGAGAGCGGCGCTCTGACAGGGCGGTCCCTGCACAGTGTGCGGGGACCGCCCAGTCATCCGCCGGCTCAGCGGGGATCAACGGAGCGATCCCCGCTGAGCAAGCGGAGGTTCACGGGGCGGATCATGACTGATCCGCCCCGTGTGAAAGAGCCCTAAATCATCATATTTAAACCTTATCCTGCTAGCATTAGAAAATAGATAGGGGAGTATATAATTTACTTGTTTTTACCTTTCTTTAGTTACTTCCTGGTTTCCAGGCCTAGGCTAATTATGTCATACAGAGCGCACTGCCCATGGGCGCAATCACGGGAGGACGTCACATGACACCCTCCCAGAACTGGCCGGCCGCACTGTAGCCATCATTCGGCTATAGTGCTCTCTACAACTAGTGAGATCTTTGCTGTTGTTTTTGTACGAGTAAAGCATTAAATGGAAGTACAGTTAGTGGCGTAGCGTGGGGGGTGCGAGGGGGGCCACCGCCCCGGGCGCAAAGTTTATAGGGGCGCTGTCAAGGGTGTGGAGAGGAGGGAGCGCCAACAGCAGAAGGGACATAGGAACATATGCATGCTGTCACCACTCCAGGTTTTACCAGTTATTATCAAGCACGCTCTCCTCTTCCCTATAGCCACCGCTGTCTCACACAGTGGATCATGTGACCAGACTGGAGCTAGCTGAAAATACGTAAGTCCATGGGTCAGGGGGGTGCAAATTACTTGCCTCGCCCCAGGTGCTGACAACCCACGCTACGCCACTGAGTACAGTTACTGACAATGTTATTCAAATGCCATCTGACACATCGTCAATTTCTCCACTTACATTTCAGGTTCTAATGTTTTTTTTTTTATTACTCACAGATCCAGTCTCATACCCTTGGACATATGGATACCCCTGGTTACGAAGAAAACAAACAACCCCCTTATTTAGGCCCTCTTCACATATTTGTATTTTAATGCTCGTGTTGGGCTGTGGTAAACACTCAAATCATTAAAAGCCATGTTCTAGGAAAAGCCTGTTCACATCTGTGCGCTACAGTGCATTTGTTTTAAATAGCTAAGTTGCATTTTTTGTTAGCTTACTGTAGATGTGTTTTGAGGCCCATAGAAACCAATGTTAATGCATGAAAATGCACTTATGATGTATTTTGTATACATTTTTAGCCTCTGGTAATAAGGCTAAATCTCTTTTTTTTTCTAATTGGTTAACATAATAAATATATGACACATGAAAATGCAATGAAAACAGAGTGCGCATGCGTGAGGCTCCTAAGATGGCCGCTTGAGCAGAGAGCTCCGCTCCATCCCTCCACAGCGGTGCCAATAGCGGCAAACACGTGGCGGTTCTGCCCTCATTTCGACACAGCTGACTACCGGAATACCAGAGAACATCCCCAGCTCACCTAATCCAATTTTTTAGAGGTTTTCAGGCCGTTATTTGGCTTACTAATGACGGATGTAAAATCCAAGATGGCCGCCGCATCACAGCATTTGATCCCTGATCCGCCATTTCTGACTGAAAAACTACAGAATACCCACTCTTCCACTGCTAAGTTCTCCTCAGGAACTCAAGAGGTTACTCAGGTAATTACCACCACTCCAACTACATCTGGAACCATCACTAACCTCTCTGCCTCAGAATATAGCCATACTGCATTGGGGCATGACACTGCTATTCAGGCCATTTCTTTTACCTCAGACGCCTGTCAGGGAATAGAGGCTTATCAAATGGCGGACTTATTTCAGAAATTCTCTGACTTACTTGACAAAGGTCTGGCACAAACTGCTAATAAAATCACAAGGGATCTGAAAGCAGATTTTAAAAGCTTGGGCTCTAGAATTGACTTTATTGAAAATAAAATCGATGAAACTGCTGCAGCTACTAATCAAAATATGGAACATATCAACACTGTTCAGGAACAACTGGATATTGCATTGTCAAAAATCGATGAACTCGAAAATAGGTCCCGCAGATACAATGTCAGAATTAGGGGACTTCCTGAATCTGTAATTGATGTACCCAAAGCGGTCCAGGACTTATTTAGAAATATGCTTCCTAATACCCCACTTGACCGACTGGAACTGGATAGGGCACACAGAGCCCTGGGACCACCTAGGAAGGATGGCAATCCGAGGGACATTATTGTCAAGCCTCATTTCTATGCAGTGAAGGAAGATATTATGAAGCAAGCTAGATCTTCTCCACAAGTGACATACCAGGGTCATTTAATTCAATTGTTTGCTAATCTTTCTCCATCCACTATACAGCGCAGGAGGTCATTGAAACCTTTATTGTTAGTCCTCACTAAAAAGGGATATCAGATACAGATGGGCCTTTCCATTCGCTGTTAGATTTACTATCAACGGGAAATCCTATTCTTTCTCTAACTTTCAAGAAGGTGAAAAGTTGTTCTTACAACTGAAATTAATCTCGCATGAGGCAGAAATCGATACTTCTCCGCCCAGTTCTGGATCATCTAAAAGACCAACGCCGACGAGTCCAAATTCTCTCCAATGGAACAAAGGAAGAGCTAAAAAAATGAAGGATGCTGGCCCTACTTGATTTGATTGTATTGTCTGTTTTTTTTTTTTCTTCCCTTTATTGTCGTTTGGACCGAGGGTCCAACTTTTTCCCTTTGGGGAAGTCTGTCGATTGTTCTCCCCCTTCCGCATTTTTTGTGCCCCTAGTGACTCAAATTTACAACAACAACCTGTCCTATCTTATTTTTTTATTTTTTTATGTATATATATATATATATATATATATATATATATATATATATATATATATCAATTCTAAACTTTCATATATAGACTTATATATGGACTTGACACTCTTATTATCTCTCTTCAAATAGATGTATGTGTATGTGTATATATATGTATATGTATATATGTGTGCATGCATGTGTATGTGTGTGTAAATGTATGTGTATGTATATGTATATATGTGTGTATGTATGTGTATGTATATGTATGTATATATATATATATATATATGTGTATAATTTTAATTTTAATTTTTTTTTGAGGGGTAGTGATTCGCTAATCCTATATAGGTCACTTGTGAACATCCTGATATGTTCAGTTCAAAATGTTATATAACCGTGTTACAACTTGAATGCAATTTTTTTTCTTTTGGGGGCGTCCTGTGGGGGGATGGCTCACATGTGCCTCCACCTATCTCTTGAAGACCAGTAGTCTTTGGAGGATAGGTTGTCTGTACCTTTGGGTCAGACATTTTGGTTGAAGGGCTCTGGGGGGTTGTCTCCCCCCCCCCCCCGATCCTGATATTTGATGCTAGGATACTTTTCTTTTTTTTTCTTTTTTTATTGGTTCTACTTTTTCAATTTTTTTTTCTTCTCCCTCATCCTTCTTTTCTTCCCCTCTGTGTACATGCCTGACTTATCTGTATTTTACAGGATCACATCCACCAGATTTACAGTGAGCACATTCACATATGAGTATCTGCTGAGAGAAATTCTGAGCTCAACTTCTACCAGCTATCTCTTCTGGGTGAGTGGGTATGACTGTAATAGATGCTTCCACCTTGACTTCCATGGCTAATACCACACATTCCAACCTACTAATTGCCTCACACAATGTACAGGGCCTAAACTCTCCAACCAAAAGGAGAAATTTTTTAGACTATTATAAAACTCTTAAAATTGATATTCTCCTACTCCAAGAGACACATTTTCCTATACGGTATACTCTTACTTTCCTACATTCACATTATTCACAATTTCACCTAGCCAATGCCGAGAATAAGACAAAGGGGGTAGCCATTCTTTTTTCAAAATTTTGTAAATTTGAAAAGATTGCTGAATACTTAGATCCTGAGGGACGATTTATTCTACTAAAAGGTACCATTGAAGGGCACCTTTATTCTTTAGTTTCTTACTATGCCCCTAACAAGGGTCAAGATTATTTTTTTAAAGTCATGATGGATTCCCTCAATCCCTTACTAGAAGGCACGATCCTTCTTGGAGGCGATTCCAATGTTGCTTTGGACCAGGCTTTGGACAAATCTAAACCCCAAGGTACTCAACTAACTAGACCTACTAGAGAAAGCCACAAATTTGCTAAATTACTTTCGACCCATAACCTGGCTGACATATGGAGGGAGCTGAATCCTTCAAAAAGAGATTTCACTCACTTCTCTCATCCGCATAATACATATGCTAGAATTGATCATATTTTAACATCCACATCTCTTCTCCCATTTATTCTCAATGCTCGTATTAAAGATACTGTCCTTTCAGATCACTCAATTGTACTTATAGCTCTTCACTCTAATGCTTTGAGCGGAAAGAGGGGCAATTGGAAACTCAACGAATCCATTCTTTCTGATCCATTAAGAGTTGAGACGATTAATAAAGCTCTTCAAGATTATTTTCTTCTCAATGATACTGGAGAAGTCTCGGTTGAAACGCTTTGGGCGGCTCATAATGCTTTCATACGGGGTAAAATAATTCAGCTAGCAACGCAACTCAAAAAGGGAACGTAAAGATAAAATAGACCGCTTAGAAAAAGAATATGCCTCTCTCAGAGCCAAACACAAAAAGGACCCGTCCAAAGTTCCTATTGCCCTCATTGATAAAGCTAGACTTGATCTAAACTTACTCCTCACTACTCAAGCTGATAAAGCTATTCGCTGGACGAGTAACAAATTCTATGTTCATGCTAAGAAAATAGAACCCTTATTAGCTGCTAAGCTTTCCCCTCGGGTTCGAATCAATACTACTCCTAAAATCAGAATTTCTTGTCAGCCTCCCACAGCTAACCCTGTCAAAGTTCTGGAGGCCTTTCATGAGTTTTTTTCCGACCTCTATAAATCTTCCTCCCAAATTGATACAGACTCAGTTACTAAATTCCTTGATGATCTTCCCATTCCTACCCTTCTCTCTTCGCATAGGGATTTACTTGAATCTGCCTTTACTGAGGAGGAGGTTCTTGAAGTCATTAAAGGTCTCAAAGCGGGTTCGGCTCCGGGTCCTGACGGGTTCTCTATTCCCTATTATAAGGCCTTCGCTGAAACATTAGCTACACATTTAACTACATTTTTCAATGCTAAAACAGTGGGTGTTCCTTTAGATGTCCAATTAAATACTGCATATATCACAATTTTACCTAAGCCTGATAAAAATCCTGAAGAAATTAATAACTACCATCCAATCTCTTTGATAAACAATGATATAAAAATAATGACGAAGATACTAGCCAATCGTCTAGCCTCTTTTATTAATGTGTATATACATAAAGATCAAGTTGGCTTCATCCCTGGTAGACAAGGGCCTGACCAGATAAGGAGAGCAATAGATTTAATCTCTATACTTCAGACTAATTGGGAGGGGGGCACGAGGCAACAGGGATTCCTTTTATCATTAGACCTTCATAAGGCTTTTCATTCGGTTTCATGGACTTATATTTTTACCCTTATGGAACGTTGGGGTTTTGGAATGCGCTTTAGGGGTCTTCTTCACTCCCTATACTCTCATCCCACAGCATTGCTTCGTCTCCAAGGTCATTATTCAAAACCGATTAACATAGAAAAAGGCACTAGGCAAGGTTGCCCGCTTTCTCCGCTCATCTTTGCTATTGTGATAGAAACCCTGGCAATAGCAATTCGTCAAAACCCTAGCGTTAAGGGGGTGGTATGCGGAAATCAAACACAAATGTGGGCTATTTGCGGATGACATTCTTTTGTTTGTTACTTCCCCTTTAATTTCTTTACCAAACATTTCCAAAGTACTTAATGACTTTTCTAAAATTTCAGGTCTAACAGTAAACTATACGAAATCACAGGCCCTAAACATCTCGCTCCCCTGTTCCGTTGTTTCCTCATTACAGCAATCATTAAAATTTGAATGGAAAGATTCTATCAAATACCTACGTATAACTCTAATTGCACGAATGGAAAATCTATATGACTGTAACTATCCGCCCCTATTTAAGAAATTGGAAATTGATCTCAAAGCCTGGTCCAAATATATGTCCTGGCTTGGCAAAATCAATTCTGTCAAAATGACTTTACTCCCGAGGATTCTTTATTATTTTAGATCATTGCCCATCCCTATTAAAAAAAATCATTTATTGGGGTTCCTCTGGTTACCGTGTATCACAGAGCACTCTTTTTCTTCATAGAAATAGAGGGGGACTAGGTCTCCCAGACTTATACAAATACTTTGTTTCAGCAAGATTAACACAACTCTCCTCAATATACTCTGAGACTGAAAAGCCTGATTGGGTCTTAATAGAAAATCAAGCAGTACCCTGTTTTTCCTTGGATTATCTCCTATGGTGCCCTACCAAGTTTCGTCCTCCTATAATGTCTCCTACGTTGTCGCAATCTATAGCGCTTTGGGACAAATTTAGAAATCTTCCAACCCTTACATCTGCTGGACGGCCTCTCACACCTGTATTTAATAATCCAGATTTTTCCCCTGGTCTGAATGTTGATGATTTCAGATGGTGGACTAATAGGGGACTATACCGTATAGGAAACTTCATTAAATCTGGGTGTCTTATATCCCTAGATCATTGTATTAAAATATTAAAACTCCCAGACTCTGAAAAATTACATTATCGCCAAATTTCACAATTCCTGACTAGTACATGGAAGGATATCCCTTCCTCGATCCAATATACTAATTACGAAACATGGTGCGATAGAGCTATGGAACCAGGGGGAGGTATTTCTCTAGTGTATTCGTCCCTCACTCATTCTAATGAGAAGTCCCCCTAAATGACAGCTTGGGAAAAGGACTTCCGTTGTACTTTGGACCTGAAAGTCTGGCATACTGCTTGTTCGAAGTCCTTTAAAGGTGTTCTGAATGTATATCTGGTGGAAGCCAATGTAAAAGTTTTAACAAGGTGGTATCTTACCCCCTCTAAATTAGCTACTATTTACCCTTCAGCTGATCCTTCATGCTTCAGAGGTTGCCAACTTATAGGATCAATGGCCCATATATGGTGGGAGTGTCCTAGGATTCGCCCCTTTTGGAATAAAGTTTTTAATTTAATCTTTAAAGTCACTGGAAACCAGATTCCCAGATCCCCATTTGTTGCTCTCCTGAATGCACATCTTCCTTGTATATCTAAACCTACTCAATTACTGATTCACTTCATTCTCACCGGAGCCAAGATCACCATAGCAAAAGCTTGGAAAAAACAAAAACCCTTCCTTTTTGATGTCAAACGAAAGATTTCTTGGATTATGACTCAAGAAAAACTAGCTAGTATATTAAATAACACAGTTCCAAAATTTGAAGAGATATGGGAACCTTGGGCGAATTATATTGGATTATCTCTTCATTGAATTGTTCCATTGTTTTCCAGCTTGGGATCGTTAAGTCAGGCATGTACACCCCTCTCCCCCCCCTTCCTTACATCTTTTATTGTGCTTTTATCTTCTATTTTTATTTTTATCTTTATTTTTTCTGATATGAATCTTGGAGATCCTTATAAGAAACATATTCTTATGATATTCCTAGTGTCTTTACAACATTTTTTGATTGATAGGTAATAGTGTGGATGACCCTTCATCCTATTTCATTGGTTTTATCTCTTGATTTGTAAGGGTTAGAGGGCTTTCTTAAGAGCCCATTCAAATACACGTGGGATCCCTCTTCTGGCACAGCATGATCCCTATAGGGGTGCCATGGAGGGGCGTGGATCTCGATTAATTCATTATTTTTTTTATTCTGGTTTAGCTAAAGTAAATCTATATAAAAATTTTTAGGCTTTCTGGTCTTTATCTGATAAATCTTCTATTGAAAGTAGAGATACGTATTTGCTCTTTTATTTATTTTTATTAAATTTTTTAAATATGGAATATTATTTGTGCTGTCTATATTATTATTCTCCTGTATGAATTATTCGTATGTTATACTGTATATTATTTGTTTTGTTTTATTTTATGATTTATTTTATGATTATTGAAAAATAAAATATTTTGAAAGAGAATGCAATGAAAACACATGTTCATGTATAAGAAAAATGTGCATTTACACACATTGAAAAATGCATTAAAAATGCCCCCCCCCCCCCCCAGAACACATTGATGCTGGTTTTCTAGCATGTCTCTTTGCCAAAAGTGGGTCATACTGTCAGAAAGGCAGCTGTACACACTGACCGAATGTCGGCTGGTTTTTGTTGAACCAGTCAATATCGGACGATATTCGGCCTGTGTGTACCCAGCCAAAGACTGGGAGGGGATCTAGGGTGGGGGTGGTCTCATACAGCGGTACCTTATGAAAGTTTACCATAACATAAACTATCAACCAATAGTACAACCCAAACTCCTAAAGAGTTGGCACGCTGTGTAAAATCTACATAAAAACAGAGTGCAATGATTTGCTAACCTCATAAACCCATAAGAGAAAATAAAAAATATATCAAATGTTTAAACTGAGAAAATGTACAATTTTAGGAAAAAAATAAGGTAATTTTGAAATTGAGGGCAGCAACACATCTCAAAAAAGTTAGGACATGGACATGTTTACCACAATGTAGCATCCCCTCTTTTACCAACACTCTGTATATGTCTGGGAACTGTGGAGACCAGTTGCTGGAGTTTTGGGAGAGGAATGTTGTCCCATTCTTGTCTGATAAAGGATTCTAACCACTGGGCATTCCTGGGTCTTCTATTTTTCATTTCAACATGCGCCAATTATTTTCAATTGGTGAAATGTCTGGACTGCAGGCAGACTCTTCTACTACAAAGCCATGCTGTTGTCATAGATGCAGTATGCAATTTAGCATTGTCCTGCTAAAATATGAGCTTTCCTGAAAAAGACATCATCTGGATGGGAGCATATGCTGCTGTAAAACCTGGATATATCTTTCAGCATTGATAGTACCTTTTCCAGATGTGCAAGCTGTCCATCCAATATGCACTAATACACCCCCATACCATCAGAGATACAGGCTTTTGAACTGAGCGCTGATAACAAACCGAAAGATCCCTCCCCTTTTTAGTGCGGAAGATGCGGTGCCCATGGTTGCCCAAAATAATGTCAAATTTCTATTTATCTGACAGTTTTTCGCTTTGCAACAGGCCATTTTAAATGAGCTTTGGCCCAGAGAAGACAGCAGCATTTTTAGATCTTGTTCAGATATGGCTTCTTCTTTGCATGATAGAGCTTTATATCTTGCATTTTTGGATGGCACAGCGAACTGTGTTCATAGACAGTGATTTTAGGAAGTATTCCAGAGCCCATGCAGTGATGTCTATCACAGAACCATGCCTGTTTTTAATATAGTGCTGCCTGAGGGTCCGAAGATCTTCCAATATTGTGTTATGGCCGTGTCCCTTGTGCACAGAGATTTATCCAGATTCTTTGAATCTTTTGGTGATATTATGTACTATAGATGATGATACAGTAGGTGCCGCCGATATTGTGTCAATCTCGCCACTTTTAGCAGCGATATTGACACCCTATGAGCTCCGTCGCGAGAGCCAGCGCCGAGCTGTCTCGTCATCGGGAAAGGAAAAAATGTTCCTTTCATAATGAGCGACACGCATTGCCGATAGGCGGGGATCCGACGTGGATTCCCGCCAATACCAGGCACTGCGTTTGGTATGAATCCTGAGCGGGAACTCCACGCCAATTTTTAAAGAAAAAAACGGCGTGGGTTCCCCCTCCAGGAGCATACCAGGCCCTTGGGTCTGGTCTGGATTTGAAGGGGAACCCTACGCCAAAAAAACGGCGTGGGAGTCCCCCTCAAGATCCAAACCAGACCCTTATCCGAGCACGCAACCTGGCAGGCCGCAGGGGAAGAGGGGGGACGAGAGCGGCCCCCCCTCCCTCCTGAACTGTACCAGGCCACATGCCCTCAACATGGGGGGTTTGGTGCTCTGGGGCAGGGGGCAACCTGCGGCCCCCCCACCCCAGAGCACCCTGCCCCCATGTTGATGAGGACAGGGCCTCTTCCCGACAACCCTGGCCATTGGTTGTCGGGGTCTGCGGGCGGGGGGCTTATAGGAATCCGTGAGCCCCCTTTAATAAGGGGCCCCCAGATCCCAGCCCCCCCACCCTATGTGAATGAGTATGGGGTACATCGTACCCCTACCCATTCACCTGGTGGAAAATAAATGGAAATAAAAACACAACACAGTTTTTAAAAGTATTTTATTGCACCGCTCCGGAGGTCTTTTTCCGACTTCGGGGGTCTCCGGTGTCGTCGCCGCGTTCTCCGGTTCTTTCTTCTGCCGGGCCTCCGCTAACTTCTTTTTAGCTCTTTTGCTAGCGGAGGCCCAGTCTTCTCCGTCGCCTTCTTCTTCTCCCACTCTCCGGTTCTTCTCCCGCTCTCCGGTTCTTCTCCCGCTCTCCGGTTCTTTCTTCCGCCGGGCCTCCGCTAACTTCTTTTTAGCTCTTTTGCTAGCGGAGAGACCCGGTCTTCTCCGTCGTCTCGTCCGGCTCTCCGTTGTCCTTCTGCCAGCCCCTCCACTAACTTCTTGGTAGCTCTTTTGCTAGTGGAGGAGCCGGTCTTCTCCATCGTCGCCGTCAGCGTCTTCTTCCCTCTTCTCCTCCTCGATGTTGACTCGTCGCTTCCTCTCGCAGTAATGATAAATCTTCGGTCCGCAGAGATTAATATAGGCTTCTCATGACGTCACAGTCACATGTTCCCATGACGTCACAGTCACATGCTCCTTATTAAAGGGGGCTCCCGGATTCCGATAAGCCCCCCGCCCGCAGACCCTGACAACCAACAGCCAGGGTTGTCGGGAAGAGGCCCTGTCCTCATCAACATGGGGGCAGGGTGCTCTGGGGTGGGGGGGCCGCAGGTCGCCCCCCTGCCCCAGAGCACCAAACCCCCCATGTTGAGGGCATGTGGCCTGGTACAGTTCAGGAGGGAGGGGGGGCCGCTCTCGTCCCCCCTCTTCCCCTGCGGCCTGCCAGGTTGCGTGCTCGGATAAGGGTCTGGTTTGGATCTTGAGGGGGACCCCCATGCCGTTTTTTCGGCGTAGGGTTCCCCTTCAAATCCAGACCAGACCCAAGGGCCTGGTATGCTCCTGGAGGGGGAACCCACACAGTTTTTTTCTTTAAAAATTGGCGTGGAGTTCCCGCTCAGGATTCATACCAAACGCAGTGCCTGGTATTGGCGGGAATCCGCGTCGGATCCCCGCTCAATACAGTGTCGCGTCTCCTCGCCATTGCAGCGAGCGCGACACATGTCGCCACCCTGCTGCCGAGATCTCGGCACTCCTGTCGCCGAGAATCTCGGCGATGGGAGCGCAATAGAAATACAATATCGGCGGCACCTACTGTAGGTTTACAGTCTTTTAAATTTTATGTTGAGAAACATTATTCTGAAATTGTTCGACAATTTTTAGACATAGCTTTTCAAAGATTGGTGAACCTCTGCCCATTTTCACTTTTGAGACACTGACTCTCTAAGGCTCAGTTCACACTGCTGCAAAGTCAAAGTCGTAAGACTTTGTCCTGCGACTTCCTTCCAAGTTCATCCGACTTGAATGTTATTTAGGAGACTGTACAAGGGCTGAAATCGCACCCAAGTCGGACCAAAGTAATACAGGGACCTTTTGTACAGCCGGAGCGACTTGTGTAAAATCAGACGGTTCTAATAGGGAAACACTGAATTTGACATTGAATGCGAAGTCGGATCCCATGTTGCAGCAGTGTGAAGCAGGCCTAAGATGCTCTTGTTATACCAAAAGATGATACTGTTCTGTTGCCAATTAACCTAATTAGTTGCAATTAACCTAATTAGTTGCAAAATGTTCATCCAGCTCTCCCTTGTTAGTACCACTTACTTTTTGTTTTTTGTTGCCCTGTCCCAACTTCTTTGAGATGTGTTGCTGCCATCAATTTCAAAATTTCCTTATTATTTTCTTAAAATTGTATATTTTCTGAGTTTAAACATTTGATATATTTTCTACTTTCTATTGTGAAATAAAATATGAGTTTATGAGATTTGCAAATCATTGCATTCTGTTTTTATATACTGTAGATTTTACACAGCGTCCCAACTTTTTGGGAATTGGGGTTGAACAAATCAGCTGCATAAACCTTTTTCTTTTCTCATATGAAGAAATACGTATCTGTTTTCCATCTGTAGAACACATTTATAATAGGAGTTATTTCATAACTCATTTAGCAAAAAACTAATTTAAATATTGGGCAGACAAGGTGAATTTGTGCTTCATAATACATACCACAATACCGCAGATTGACAATTCAATGCAAGCTGTGTTTTGTCTTATGCAAGACACTTTGTAGTATAATGTTTTCCACAATTGGTAGCTAAAGAGATCATTATGTTTTTAAGAGCAAACATAATAAAATGTTATTTTGAAAACCACATTCACAATTGGTGTATATATTCGGTACATGTCCCCATATTTTCCACTAGAAACTCAGAATAATGATGTTTGTCTTCAATGTTTATTGAATTGTGATATTGGCAACCCTGATAATTCCCAGCTTTGACATTTTTATTAAATCCTTCTGACAGTGTTTTGTATATTCATTTTTGTTTTCCAGTAATTAGGCTCTCCGTGCATTTGTGACTTTTATTGTTGTCTACGCCTCCTTAATAAATCCCACGACTATCAATTACAGCTGTTGTAAAACAATACTGGTCTGGGAGAGACCATCCATGAAATGGACACACAATAATTCAACAAGGAAGGCCAGAAGAGAGTTACAGCAGTAAAAGACAAATTAAAAATATACAAATAACTAACAAAGAATGAGAATTGATTACTCTTACATGGCTGTAGAGAATACATGACTTAGAATGCATGTTGTATTCTCCTATTAAATCAAAAACTCTAATGATCATTTTAGTTTTCTTGCAACTAGAGCCCTAATATATTTTGGTCTTTATTTTGCAGTTTTAAGCCCATCTCTGGGCCAATATTGTGCCTACCCTTTCCCCTCCAATCTATTTACATGAAAATCAAAACTCCAAAAACCTATTTTTTGCTTACCTAAACTAAACTTTCTCAATCAACATTGACTATACTTAAACCTTTTGCTGCTCGCATTAGTAAATAGATAGGAAGATATGTTATATTTACTTGTCTTAACCTTTATTTACATCTCTTAATGGACATGTACGCGTATTACAGATCTTTATCACTTATGTTTTATTCACAGGAGTTTGCATGGTGGGTTCCATGCAATATCTCCTTCACCGCTGTCACTCCTTGTCTTTTTTGGGCTACGGTCTATGCTATGTATCCTTGTCACACCTGATCTCCATCCCATCATAGTCACAGTGGTCAGTCTGACAGTGGCTATGTTTAATATAATATATTTTTACTTCACATGACTTTTTAGATTATTTGGAGCTACTATCATACATCTCCACAGACCATACTATGGGAATTCCTGTTCTTTTGGGCTACTTTTATGGGTGCCTGGCTTCCCCCTTTGGGTCCCCATCACCACAGCCCCCGTGGCAGACAATTCTGATGGCCCTCTACTTTCAGTACCGTTTTTTACTTTTGCTGATATGTAAGTATCCCAGGGACGTCTATCTACTTTTCTGTCTATCATTTATAAAAATGTTATATATCTATATCTATATATCTATAGATATATATATATATATATATATATATAGATATATAGATATATATAGATATATATGCATTTTTTTTGCAGACATGGTGTGCATCTGCTCCTGAGGAAGTGGAAGGAATCCACAAAACACGTAGAGCTTACTTGATGCAGCTATACTTTTAAGATACGGTTTCATTTTTTTCATACCATACCATGCAATATCCAAACCTTTTTTGATTTCACGATATGGAATACTTATCGGCTATTACCATATATTAATATGTGCAATGAACCTTGTCCTGTATATGAATTGTACTTTCTGATGTGTGTATATATTTTATTCCTTCACAACCATGTATGTACAGATTGCAGTTTTAAATTTTGTCTGCAATAAATACGTTATTACGCATTGACTTTTGACTCGGCCATGTCTCACATGCCTCATTTAAAGTCCCAAACTCCCCCTCTCCTATCAATAGACACAGACAGCATGGTTTGCCCTCCCCCAGGAGTGACTGCAGCACACGGTCCGGTCAGTCTCATGTCCAGGGGAAAAACGCAAATGTGACAAAATGCGGCAGTGTGAAAGAGTCCCTACACAACAGTAAAGGACATAGTCCTTTTAATTACCAATATTCCTCCCATTCATAAATATTTTCTAAAATTGAACATTCTTTTGGACGTTTTAACAATTCTTTCCAGTATGCAATAGCTTGGTACAAAAAGTTATATATTTTTTTTCAGGTAAGCTAACAAATATTATTACTTTCCACCGGTGGTATACACTTTAAGGGTTGTTTCACACCTGAATCACACAGCAACATGATTCATGCTGCTGTGTGATTCCTGTGAAACTCAGTGCAGTGTAATTTTGAGCCCATTCATTTGAATAGGCTGAAATCACACTGGTTCGCACCAAAAGTAGTGCATGCACTACTTTTCAAAAACGCACAGCACTTGCATTGCATGGTACTGCTTTGCCATGTTTTCTGGTGCAGGCAAACACACTGAATTTGCTGTGGCTAAGCTGTCTAGCAGTGGTTCTCCACCACTGGGCTGCAAGAACAGCTGCAGTGTCCCCTCCCTGTTTCCAGAGTGGCAGTAAGTGCCCTGCACTGAACAAATGTCAATTAAGTGGGGAATGGGGGAAGAATGTCTCCTGCATTCAGCCCCCCCCACCCCCCAGTGTGCACCCCCAGCCCCCTAAGTGCCTTCAGTCAGCTGCAGATCCCCCAACCTCCCACAATACACCCCACATTGGTCTGCAGTGGCTCGTAACCTCCAGGCACACACACAATGCCCCCAGGACCCCTGAGAGCCCCCACAGTGCCACTAACCTCCCACAGTGATCCCCAGCCTCCCACTGTTCTGCTCAACCTCCTACAGTGACCCACATCCTGCTGCAGAGCTCCCAACCCTAAGCTGCAAAGGACAGCACTACTGAAAGACTACAAAATTGTGAAATGTTTTGAGCTCATTTGTTAAAGGGCTGAATGATGGAGTTTTATTTCATTTAGTATTTTATTTAAATAAATCCATAACATTGTCAGAGCAGTAGTCATCTTTTTCAGCTCATAAAGTATTTTCTCATTTAGAATTTGTGAAAGGGTGTTACAATAAACCACAGTCACTAGCACTGCATTCCAGCCATTGCTCACGGCACACTTTGTGGGGTATACTTTTAGCTATTGAGCCTCACTCAATGTGCTGTGTAAATGATGATATCATCAAATGGACATCATCGGTTTGGAATGCTTCGGAGATCATTCAGAATTGGTGGACAGGTACATTTGACTTGTATTTGACCTGTTTCAAATGGGTTTTGCATTCCCATGGACTTGTATATAAATGCAAAACCCACTTGAAGAGAAAATAAACCCATCAACACAGACTCTTAAAGGGCCAATTTGATTAGGTTTGCCTCCCACGACAAAATATCCCAGTCCCTCCCTACATCATTGGAACTGGTTACACTTTATTTAAATCCTCAGTTCTCCCTTCATCTGATCAGTTGGTATAGCCTGCACAGCAAGAACTTGTCACTCACTTTAAAAACTGAGACTGATCTTACAGTGTGTTCATGTTGAACTACATTTTTACTAGATGGAATCCATAAGCTCACACATGTACAAAATTCTTCTACATGGTATTATACAACCACACATGTAATGTACTTTATAATAAATGCCAAGAATTCCACAGCATATTTTACATAAATATTATTTGCCCTAGCAATATGTGGGTTATGCTTTAACATGTCACTGCAAAAATGCTACCTCAACAGAACAAGACAGCTGTTTGAAGCTTCAATGAAATCTCCAGCCTGTATTCATTTGACAGAATACTCAGCTGATGTATTCACAGAAAGTCAGTAAAAAAATTGCCATACCTGTCCGTAAGCTTCCTAAGCCTTGTGAATCTTCGCACAAAATTTAAGAAATGCAATAATTGGATAACCCAATGGCAAACCCAATTGTTTCCAGGCACAAACTAGCATTTTCTAAGCACTCCAGTGAAATCTGGAAGGACTGCCACATTCAGCTTTGCGGATTCAGTCACAACTAGTTGACATCAGCACTGCTGCCTACATGGAATGTACTACAGTAGAGGTCCAGGTAAAGACCCAGGTATAAAGGTTTTATCAATGGATATCTCTGACCTTGCAATGGCCCTGGCCCTTAGCACTGATCAAACTGGCCATACCTTTTATTTATAAAACCCAAGTCCAGGAATCAGAAAACAATATCTACCTTTGCAGTCGTCTCCTTCCCCCCACCACTGCAAGCGTTAAATGCTTACATGTGTAGGGGTGCC
The DNA here is from genome assembly GCA_029206835.1 of Rana muscosa. Classification (NCBI taxonomy): domain Eukaryota; kingdom Metazoa; phylum Chordata; class Amphibia; order Anura; family Ranidae; genus Rana; species Rana muscosa. The sequence goes on from CM055122.1 coordinate 701,356,083, forward strand.
AAAATACGGAGTAAATATGTACCCTATTCTACGCTCTAGCAGGCTTTGCCCAGCAGTGCAACCGGTCCCCCACAACCTCCTCTCTAAGGCACTTCCAGCCCGCTTACCTCCCAACACATACAATAGCAGTTAATGGCCCTGCATTGTTAATGAGGAAGTTGAGGGGCAGCCCACAAACTGGAACTTTGGGGAGAATGGAGCAGCATAAGAACTGACTGGAGCGGAGGATAGGGTATGTAACAATGCTTGCACCTGTATCCCCATGGGTAATTTTTTTCTTAATTCATGGAAATGGCCTTTAACCATAGCATAACTTAAAGTGACACTAAAGGTTCAGGTATTTTTTTTTATTAACCCTTTCCATACAGGGCTTTTTATACCGCTTCCATACGGGGCCTATTCTGGCACTTCTCTCCTACATGTACAAATCATCATTCTTTTGCTAGAAAATTACTCAGAACCCCCAAACATTATACATGTTTTTTTTAGCAGACACCCTAGGGAATAAAATGACGGTCGTTGCAACATTTTATCTTGCATGGTATTTGCGCAATAATTTTTCAAACGCCTTTTTTTTGGGAAAAAAAAGGGTTTTATGAATTAAAAAATAACAAAACAGTAAAGTTAGCCCAATTTTTTTGTAAAATATGAAAGCTTATGTTATGCCGAGTAAAAAGATACCTAACATGTCACGCTTTAAAATTGCGCACACTCATGGAATGGTGCCAAACTTCGGTATTTAAAAATCTCCATAGGCAACGCTTAGAACATTTTTACAGGTTACCAGGTTAGAGTTACAGAGGAGGTCTAGTGCTAGAATTGTTGCAATACCTCACATATGTGGTTTGAACGGCGTTTACATATGTGGGTGGGACTTACGTGTGTGTTCGCTTCTGAGCGCAAGCTATTGGGGACAGGGGCATTTAAAAAAAATATTTTTATCATTTACTTTTTTTATTTTACTTATTTATTTATTTTTTTTACTTTTTTTTTTTGATCACTTTTATTCCTATTACAAGGAATGTAAACATCCCTTGTAATAGGAATGTGTGTGACAGGTCCTCTTTATGGAGAGATGCGGGGTCAATAAGACCCCACATCTCTCCTCCAGGCTGGAAAGCATGAGATCGTGAAAAAATTTCACCGATCTCATGCTTACTAGCCGCAATGACGGCTTTGTTTTTCTTCCGAGGATCCGGGCGTAACGTCATCATATCGCGCCTGGGCCTCAGACAGTCATCTCTATGCTCCTCGTCATGTGACCACCGGCGCCGGACGATTCTTTCTCTGGGCCCCCGATGGCACGGGAGAGCCTGGAGAAGATCCGGATGGGGGCTGGAGGGGGGGATGTCCCCTCCCGCCGCCTATAAGAAAGATCAAGTGGTGGAACCGCCGCTATGATCATTTTCATGGTGCGCAGAATCGCCGGCTGAAGACAAGGATATCTGAATGATGCCTCTAGCAGATATCCCCCCTCAAACCCAGGACATCATACGACATTCACCCGGAGGGAGAGAGGGTTCCTGCCGGCGTCATTTTACAATGACCCGGTATGGAAGTGGTTAAATAACAAACTTACCTCCACTGTGAAGTTCGTTTTGCACAGAGTGGCCCCGAACATCCTCTTCTGGGGTCCCACGGCAGCTCTCGCAGCTCCTCCCCGCATTAGCTAACCGCCTCTGGGAAGCTCTCTCCCGAGGGGGTTACCTTGCAGGCGCGCTCCAGTGTCATACACTCTGCGTCCATAGACACAGGGTGTGTGACTCGGCCCTGCCCCCGGTGCCCGCATCATTGGATTTGATTGACAGCAGCATGAGCCAATGGCTGCGCTGCTATCAATCTATCCAATCAACGCCGAGACTCCATGGAGAAGAGGACTGTGGGGACGCGCCGAGCAGGTGAACTAGTTCAGGTAAGTAAAACGGGGGGGGGGGGGCTGGGGGGCCGGTGATTGCCAGGTGTTTTTTCACCTTAATGCATGGGATGCAATAAGATGAAAAAACACGAGGAATAGAACACCATGCTCTGCTCTAATGCACACTGCAGCTCAAAAAAGAAAGAAAACAATATGCTTTTACAGGCATTTGAGCTTTTATTTCTGTGGCTAAAAGCTTGAAGAAGCTTCTACTTTTTTGTGCTACTGTGTGCGTTTTTATTAAGCTTCTTCAAGCTTCTTCAAGCTTATTTGAGCATAACCTTTTTTTTTATTTATTTTTTACAAACCCTCCCCTCAGCTCATTTTATCTTTTTTTTTTGTGCATCTTTGAGCCTCTTTGAGCTTTTTCAAGCTTTTATGCGTGTTTTTGCACACTTAAGCGTCTTTTCTGCTCGAAAGCTACTCTCAAAAATGCAAATTTGGTCGGATTTACAGAGCATATGCCTGTAAACTCCTGAAAAAGCCATAGTGTACATGGAGGCAAGTTTCCAGGCAGAAAAATAAGAGCTCAAAAAAGCTCAAAAGCCTGTAGGAGGAGCCCTTTCTTTAAGCTCATTTGAGATGCGGTGTGCATAAGCCTTAAGCCAGTTCTCCTGATGGATATGTAAAGCTTCACCGTGGTCTTCCTAAAGTAGAATTTAATTTAATGTTCTGAGTTTTGCCAGTTCAGTTAAATGTTGGCAGCAATGCTTAATATATACAAATCTACCTTCATAAAATGAATGTTAGATATAAAAAGCACAAAACATATCAATGATGATCATTGTATTAAGCCAATTAATTTACTTTTTTTTCAGATCTCTGGAATGATGCCGCAATTATTTATGCCTCAGACTGTTACATAAAATAAATTAATCCTGAACCACAGACACCTGACTAAGAGGAATGCTATGTAGGTCGCTGCAATTACCACATCAACATTGATTCCTGTAGACCTGTAGTATAGAGAGCAGAAGAAACTGTTTTGGTGAATGAGGACATGGATTTTACCTAAAAGAGGTATGTTTTATTTCAGTACAGCAATCCCTTGTCAGTTATTTTCAGTTTAAAGAGGAGTTTCGCCTGGGGAAAAAAAAAGAAAAGTCAGCAAATACAAGCAAATACTGTAGCTGCTGACTTTTAATACGTGGACGCTTACCTGTCCAGGGATCCCGCAATGTCGGTACCCCCAGACGATTTTCGGATCGATCGTCGGGTGCTGCAGCCACCATCTCCACTAAGGGAAACCAGCAGTGAAGCCTTTCGGCTTCACAGCCGGTTCCCTTCTACGCATGTGCGAAGCGCGCTGCACTTTCTAATCGGCCTGGGGGCGGAGGAAGGAGGAGGGGGGTCGAACTTCAGAGGGAAAGCGCCGTCTCCCGGAAGTGGGGATGGAGACCTGTCAAAAACAGCTCCCCGTTCCCTCCTCCCCCCTGAAAGGTGCCAAATGTGGCACCGGAGGGGGAGGGAGCAAATAAGCCGAGGTTCCACTTTTGGGTGGAACTTCACTTTAAGGTAATTTTTAAAGCCAAACTCCAGGAATTTAAAAATTACATCTAAGAGTGCTGAAAAAATAAATACTTACCTTATTATGAACTCCATCACGGTCCCCCTAGCAGTGCAACCAGTCTCCCGCAGCCTCGTTTCTAAGGTGCTCCCAACTGTGGTTGCACACTGCCCCAACCAATTACAATACAGTGTTAATAGCCCCGCATTGTAGGTAATGATACTGAGGGACCAACCACAGACCAGACATTCAGGAAGAAGAGGGCAGCGCTGGAACGGGGTTTAGGGTAATAATGCCTGTTCTTGTACACTCTATAGATAAGAGCATTTAACCCCTGTAGTACGGGGAATGGGACCCACTGCAAGGGTATATTTTTTTTTTTCTAAAGCTGCCCATACACTTTTGACCATTTCCCTAGGAACCAGCTGAAATTTACTGCTGGCCTTACCCTGCTCAGCAAAAATTTGATGGTTCAATCAACTTTCGTTCAAGGACCCTGCTGAAAAGTTTGAACAGAACAGAGGCTGCATCCAATCAAATGCTGCAGCTATTCAGCTGTTTTGGCAGCCCTGACAGCTGTCAAAATACAAAAGCCGCAGTGGGAGATTTGTTCACCTGTGCTGTAAAGCATGGATGGAAGAATCTGAATCAACTGGCAGGCTGAATAAAAAAAAATCCTGAAGTTGGGCTTTAAATACACTTATTGAAAGTAAAAGTCCAACATCGTTAGGAACAATAGGAAATGTTTACATCCCCTTACAGAAGCAAGGAGAATCTCCTACAAAATCTCCTAAAAAAGGTCACAGAGAGGGAATAGAACACTTACCAACTCTACTGTATGTCACCATTGGAGAGATTCTTTTTACTCCCTTTTTTAGTGACCACATAGGAATGGAGGCAAATCTCCCCAAGGGAAACAAAGACAACAAAAAATTCCTTATATAAATACTAACCATTCCCCACTACTAAAAAGAAGGTCTTGGCTGAATTAAGTTAAGAAAGTACTAAGAATGGGAAGAAAGAATTGTTTTTATTCTGTAAACATAATCAAAGATATCTGAATATAGAAGTAAAAAAAGCAGTACACTCACCAAGTCCAAAAATGACCAGGGCTACATTAACTTATGCATGTTAACAAAGCTAGACTGATTTATAATGACTCGATCCTATGCTAAAAGAGCCACAGGATGGTTGTGCTTTACTGCTGCTTCTAACAATGTAAGTCTATGGGGTAGATTTACTAATGGTAAATAGGTTGTGCCCTTTACAAGAGAATTTTTATTTCGCTTAACCACTTGCCTACTGGAAACTTTTACCCCCTTCCTGCTCAGGCCAATTTTCAGCTTCCAGCGCTGTCACACTGTGAATGACAATTGCGCAGTTATGCAACACTGTAACCATATAAAATGTTTAAATTTTTTTCGCACAGAGTTTTCTTTTTGTGGTATTTAATCACCACTGGGTTTTTTTTATTTTTTGCTAAACAAACAAAAAAATACCAAAATTTGGAAATAAAATATATTGTTTTTAGTTTCTGTTATAAAATTTTGCAAACGGGTAATTTTTCTCCTTCACTGATGTGCGCTAATAAAGTAGCACTGATGGGCACTGATAGGCAGCACTGATGGGCACTGATAGGCAGCACTGATGAGGCGGCACTGATGAGGCTGCACTGATATGCGGCGCTGATGGGCACTGATATGCGGCACTGATGGGCACTAATAGGCAGCACTGAAGGGCACTGATAGGCAGCACTGAAGGGCACTGATAGGCAGCACTGATGGGTACTGATAGGGGGCACTAATGGGCACTGATAGGGGGCACTAATAGGCAGCACTGATGGGCGCTGAGTGGCAGAACTTATGGGCACTGTTGGGGCTGCACTGATAATCAGGACAATGATAATCAGTGTCCTGATTATCAGTGTAGATGCCCCCTTTCACACTTGCCGGTTACCGGCTCTCCTCTCCTCACACTGTGACAGCATGAGGAAGGGAATGACGATAACTGGCAATTGTGCTTACATTGTGATCAGCTGTGATTGGACACAACTCATCAAGTGGTAAGGGGCCACCGTGATTGGCCCTTTATCTCGATCTGTGATCAGCTGTCTCCGAAGGACACAACGATCACATAGTGTGCTGTGTGCGCATCGCAGCGGACGCGGTTATGGGAGGACGTCAATAGACGCCATCCCAGAACTGGGGCCGTCATTCAGCTATAGTACGGTCGGCAAGTGGTTAATGAATGTGGTGCAAATTCACAAGCAAAGAATACCCAATCTTGCAAGGAATAAAAACAACAGCCATTGTGCTTGCACATGATTGGATGATGGAAATCATCAGAACTTCACTTCATTCACTATGCTAAGAAAAAATTCCCTTACAAAGTGAACAGCCTATTTGCCTTTAGCAAATCAACCCCTATGTGTCTGCCAACTTACTGAAAACAACACCTACCCTATGTGGTTGATATCTAACTTCAACAGTTGTTGAACAAAGAGAAAATTTGCTACAGAGCTTCATCTAGTGGCTATTTTACAATTCTCTATATTTGATACAATAACAAAATATGGAGGAGAAAGTGAAACATGCATGTAAGGTTGTGAAACTCACATCAAAACTATGTTTCAGGTAAACACTGCAATAATATCCTCATAATATGTGTTCATTGAAAACACTCTTTACTCTTAGCACAATTTAACATTTCTCCATACTGATTGGTAACAAGTTCCATAGGGGCCGCAACTGAGACTGATTCATCAGACATGACAGTAATAAAAACATGCTTTCTGGTTTTGACCTTTGGCTTGTGACCTACAATCTGAAACTGCTGCTTGTCTGGACCAATGTTTGTAACCCGATTCTGACCTTTAGTGGCTTTATTCCAGAGCTGCCAGTCCCAATGCTGGCTAGTTCCTGGATTGCTAGTGTAACCTCCCTGGCGGTATGATTATGTCAGATAATCAAACATTAGGGACAAAGGGGAGGAGAAATGATTTGATACAGTAATATAATGTGTAAGATTACAGTGTACTGTATGTGTTATGTTTTATATACTTTTTGAATTTGACGCCGGGCCCCGCCCCCTTGCACCGCGACGCTCGCAGGGAACGGAGCCCGGCAAACAGAGCATCGGGGCGGAGGATCCAGCGGAGGACACATCGCAGGATCCTGGTGACAAGGTAAGTACGTTGTACCAGGATTATGCAATGCAATCCCGAGTGTGGCTCGGGTTTACCGCTAATGGTACTGAAATTTAACCCCGAGCCACACTTGGGATTACCGCCAAGGAGGTTAACTCAATCTAATTTTTTGTTACTGTCGATGACCAACAATGGGGTGCTACAACTTAATTCTCTCCACAGCCAACTTCCACCAATGGGACAAACCTTCCATTCCAAATAAAAGCACAAACCTTCTTGGCTTATCCTCACATCAACTTCTAAGAAAATCTCACGTAGGTACACATGATCGGAAATTCCGACAAGAAAACCGTGGATTTTTTGTGACGGAATGTTGCCTCAAACTTGTGTTGCATACACACGGTCACACAAATCTTGTTGGAAATTCCGACCGTCAAGAACGCGGTGACGTACAAGACGTACGACAAGCCGAGATCAATAAAGTTCAATAGGCAGTTTGGCTCTTCTGCTTGATTCTGAGCATGCGTGTTTTTTTGCGCGTCGGAATTGCATACAGATGAACGGATTTTCCGATAGAAACTTTTTCCGTCGGAAAAATAGAGAACCTGCTCTTTTGTTGGCAGAAATTCCAACAGAAAAAGTCAGATGGAGCCTACACACGGTCGGAAATTCAGACAAAAAGCTCACATTGGACTTTTCGGAAATTCCGATCGTGTGTACGCAGCATAACTCTTAGAGGCTAGGTTCAAGCTTATGTGAATTGGATGCGTTTTGAACCACATCCAATTCGCATGACATGTGAAAGAACATTGCTTTCTATTGTGCCTGTCCACACATGTCCGGTGCAGTGTGAAAGAGTCCTGTCAGTTTTCTGAGCAGTGCTGTCCAGCTCAGGTGCGAATTCAGGCCCATTGACTTCTATAGGAACGCTTCTGAATCACACATGTCATTCAGTTGTGAACAGGATAAAATCCTGACCTGATCCTCATGTAAACCTGACCTGATCCTGATCAAAAACTGCCCTGAAACTCTAAAGTACTTTGTAAATTAGCTGCGACAATTTGCACCCCACATGTGTGAATCCAGCCTTAAAAGGTCAATATCGCATGGGTGAAGGCTAGAGGACTGTTTTTGTGCTACTTTCTGCTTCTCTCTTTTTTTCCCTTTGGGTTTCCCCCCTTCCTTTTTCCTCTCCCTGCTTTTGTTTACTCACTTACTACTTCTTTACAATAGGGACTTTTATGGTTTGAATACCCTGAGCTCAAACTATGTGTTCGAGGAGTTAAACTGCTTTCCCTTTGGGATTGTTCCTAGGAACTACCTATGATATTACTATGTGATGGTTGCTCGCATACGAATTAGGGATCCCATCAGTGTTGTATTATTTTGATCTGTAACATAGGTTTGCACAGTCAATTGCATTGGGGTGTGGACCCCAAAGCTCAAACACACAAGTATATATATATATATATATATATACTGTATGTATATATACAGTATATATAGCAGTATGGCAATGGACAATGTCACTAGAGCAGTGGACGATGTCAGTAGGGCAGAGGATGGGGTCAGTAGGGCAGAGATTGGTGTCAGTAGTTTATTTTTATTATTATTCTTTTATTATTATTCTTATCATTTTATTACTTTTTTTTTTCCCATCATTTTTTATTACTTATTTATTAACTTTTTTACAATTTATTGGGATTAATAGGGGGCTTTGGTGAAATATCAGGGCTCTAAACAGATTTTTTTTTTCTCTTTTATTGGTTAAACCTGACTATGTAACCCCTGATGTCTTACTTTTCAGACAGAGAAAGGGACTGAGGACAGAGATTCCACAGTCCCTTTCTCTGCAGCCAAACAGTAGAGGGAAATCTGCGCAGCACAGGGTGATTAGGGTGTGCCCAGGCACACCTGGCACACCCTATGCGCACGCCTATGATCTGCAACCATTTTTGTACTAACTATGATTTTGTTTTGTATTGTTTTCCCTTTTTTTTTTTGCTTTATACCCAATAAAATGCATCTGTTAAAAAAAAAAGAAGGTCAATGTCTGTCTGTCATTGCCCCCGTAAGAATCCTGTATGCATAAAGATCAAAAAGTGCCACCGGAAAACTTCTGATATACCTCTCTGCTCAGAGGTGGTCACCATAGTGCACACCCGCTGCATGTATGAATGAATGTCACCGTCTAGTAGGGGGAACCTACTCTCAATGTTAGCCAATTGGCGACACTGGCTTACTTGGTATGGAAATAGATATGGTTCAGTACATTGATTGATATATGTACATGTTGTGACAGCAGGAAGGTAAAGTCACCTGGTTGCATCCAGGGGGGTAGATATATTTCTCCCAGATTCAGGCTTTATGCCGACTTATACAACTAGGGAGTTGATGAAGCCCAGCTGAGGCTAGTGGGCTCATGGATGACTCATACCTCTAGAGAGAGGGCTGGGCGTCGTGCAGGCAGGGAGTTGATGAGACCAGCTGAAGCTTGTCAGCTCATTTAAGGCCTTTATAAAAACTCCCAGCTTCATTAGATGTTAGCTCATGCCTGGACCCAGACCTGTGTGGACTGTCTAGGGAGAGTGAACCCCTGTGCGGTGAGGCAAAGCCTGTGTGGCTATTTGTTTGGACTTTTACTAAACCAGGGACTTAGGGACTAGGACAGCACCAGGCTGATCCCAGTTGTTAGTTTAGGAAACCTGCATGTTTAGTCAGAGGTCAAACTGACCAGGATTTATTTTGTTTATGTTTCTTTTTGGCTTTGCTGTGTTTTTGTCACTGTACATAGAGAAATAAACCGCACCTTTTGATTTTGAAAACCACAACCTCCGTCTGCTGGCCCTGTTTTTGTGTGGGGAGCCCAACCAGGGGGTCACACACACCCGCTACCGAGTTAACCCCCTCACAGTTGGTGGAGAACCAGTGGCAGTTTTTTTTAAGCCAGCATGGAGGAGATACTGAAACAGCTGGCTCTAGCAAATGCCAATCAACAGCAGACAAATGCAGGTTTACAAAGGAGCCTTGCAGCCCAGCAGCAAGCTCATCAACAAGCCCAGCAGCAATCTGAGGCCCGCTTCATAGACCTGTTACAGAAGCAAGAGCAGAGACTACAACAAATGGAAGCAGTAATGCAGCAACGTCCGCAGACCAGTGAGGAAAGCCGTCCCACTAATACCGCGTCCTTTGGGGTGAGTCGTTTATTGACAAAAATGACTGGAGAGGATGATCCAGAGGTATTTTTGACCACATTTGAAAGGACTGCTGAAAGAGAAAAGTGGCCTGAGGAGCAGTGGGCTGGACTGGTGGCTCCTCTGTTAACTGGTGAATCGCAGAAGGCTTACTATGACCTAGAGCCTGACCAAGCAAAAGACTATGTGATGCTAAAAGCTGAAATATTGGCAAGGCTGGGTGTCACCCTGGCTGTCCGGGCTCAGCGTGTGCATAACTGGACTTTCCAGCTTGGAAAACCCCCCAGGTCTCAAATGTATGATCTCATTCACCTGAGCAGGAAGTGGCTACAGCCAGAGACTTTGTCCGCACCGGAGATTGTGGAACGTGTTGTGATGGATCGTTTCTTGAGAGCTCTTCCTACCGCCATTCAAAAGTGGGTAAGCCATGGAGACCCAGAAACGGCCGGTAAACTTGTGGATCGTGTAGAGAGATACTTGGCTACAGAGAACCTGACGGCCTCTTCCAGAGACTCTCGGACTTTCCACCCTAAGACCAGACCATCCCCAGGGGCGGATAAGAGGATTCCAAGGGGTGAGGGTGGAGAGAGTGAGAGGGTGGGAGCTCTACCCAAAGTTTGGCGAGAACAGCCTGGGAAGTCAGGGGCTCAAGAGGCAGCCAAATGGATTGTTTGCTACCGCTGCCGGCAAGCGGGACATATTGCAGCAAATTGCCCGGTTGTGGAGGAACCCATGCAATGTGACTTTCTGATGGACAGACGTCAGTCGCTGTGTGCGACAGTCGCATGCACTGCCATTCGGGGAACTGAGAAACATTTATGCAAAATGTGTATTAATGGTAGAAATGTTGTGGTATTACTGGATTCAGGTAGCCTTGTGACCCTGATAAAGGCTGAATTAGTTAAAACAGAGGTCTCTGGGAATAGCAAGGTAGCTGTTATTTGTGTGCATGGGGACACCCGAGAGTATCCAGTGACTACAGTGTGTTTCGAGACCCCCAAAGGTACCCTCTCTCATCCAGTGGGGTTAGTATCTCAATTACCGCATGATGCCATTGTGGGAAGGGATTTTCCGAAGTTCTGGGAACTGTGGGATGATCCTGAGCCCCCCACTGGTGCCCCTATGTACCAGGAATGTGATAGCCAGAACTCCTCTGAGAGTGGTGAGGACTCTCCAGAATTTCCCTTGTCAGTATTGGCAGGGGAGACTCAAGAAACTGGAGAGGAGCCCACCTCCTCAGACGAAAACCTACCGTCTGTGGAGTTTTCTGATCTGGAGGTTCACAGGGAAAATTTTGCCACAGAACAGTTAAAAGACCCCGCCCTAATAAAGGCACGGGAAAACGTAGTGGAAATAGATGGCGAGTTAGTGAACCCAGATAATACCTGCACTTACCCATACTTCAGCGTAGAGAAGGACCTACTGTATCGGGTGGCAAAAAGGGCAGAAGAAACCGTTGAGCAGCTTGTGGTGCCCAAACCTTACAGGAAGTTGGTGTTGGAGTTGGCCCATGGGCACATTCTTGGAGGTCATCTGGGGACAGAGAAAACCCGAGAGAGGGTATTACAGAGATTCTATTGGCCTGGGGTGATGAAGGACATAGAAAATTATTGTTCCTCCTGCCCTGTGTGTCAGAGGTCGGCCCCGATGCCACATTTCCGTAGCCCGCTGGTCCCTCTACCCATCATTGAGGTCCCGTTTGAGAGAATCGCAATGGATTTGGTAGGTCCTATAATCAAGTCCGCTAGGGGGCACCAGTACATATTGGTTATAATGGACTATGCCACCCGTTATCCAGAAGCGATCCCTCTCAGAAATACCTCGGCCAAAACCATAGCCAAAGAGCTATCTCTTGTTTTTAGCCGGGTGGGTATTTGTAAAGAACTGCTTACGGACCAAGGTACACCCTTTATGTCCCGGGTTATGAAAGAGCTGTGTAAATTGTTCAAAGTGACGCAATTGCGTACATCTGTGTATCACCCCCAAACCGATGGGCTGGTTGAAAGATTCAACAAAACCCTAAAACAAATGTTGAAGAAAGTGGTGGATAGAGATGGAAAGGATTGGGACTGTCTACTTCCTTATTTGATGTTTGCTATTAGGGAGGTGCCCCAATCCTCTACGGGATTCTCCCCCTTTGAGTTACTGTATGGGAGACACCCAAGAGGGCTGTTGGATATTGCCAAGGAAACTTGGGAAAGTGAGAGTTCTCCCCACAGGAGTGTGATTGAGCATGTCGCCCTGATGCAAGATCGAATTGCACAGGTAATGCCCATCGTGAAGGAACATTTGGCCCAAGCGCAGTTGGCACAGCAGAGAGTGTACAACCGTGGAGCAAAGACCCGTACCTTTTCCCCGGGGGATAGGATATTGGTACTTGTCCCTACGGTTGAAAGTAAATTCCTTGCCAAATGGCAAGGCCCCTACGAGATAATGGAAAAAGTGAGCGAAGTGAATTACAAGGTCAGACAACCAGGAAGGCGAAAGCCCGAACAGATATATCACGTTAATCTGTTGAAAGCCTGGAGGGATAGAGAGTCCCTAGTCGCAGAAACTTGGTCACCAGCTCAAACTGGTTGCGTGATTCCGGAGGTTGGAATAGCAGCCACCTTGTCACAACCCCAACAACAGGAGGTTAAGGAGTTTGTGCTTCGCAACAAGGAGGTGTTCTCTGAGCTGCCGGGACAAACATCTGGGGTAGAGCATGATATTATTACCCCGCCCGGTGAAAGGGTGAAGTTAAAACCCTATCGGATCCCAGAGGCCCGACGGGAGGCAATACGGGAGGAAGTACAGAAAATGCTGAACTTAGGGGTGATAGAGGAGTCCCAAAGTGATTGGTCTAGTCCCATTGTGTTGGTGCCTAAACCGGATGGGAGCTGGCGATTTTGTAACGATTTTCGTCAGTTGAACAAAGTTACAAAATTTGACACCTACCCCATGCCACGTATAGATGAGATGATCCGCCGGCTGGGAACAGCCCTATACATGACGACTCTTGACCTCACAAAAGGGTATTGGCAAATTCCCCTGGCCAAGTCGGCCAAAGAGAAAACCGCATTTGTAACCCCAGACGGGGCGTTCCAATATAAGAGAATGCCGTTCGGGTTACAGAATGCGCCGGCCACATTCCAGCGGAAAATGGACCAGATACTGAGGCCCCATCGGAAGTATGCTGCGGCTTACCTGGATGACGTAATTGTCCATAGCACAGATTGGGCCTCACATCTGCCAAAAGTGCAAGCAGTCCTAGACTCTATCCGGGAAGCGGGGTTTACGGCTAACCCCAAGAAGTGTACCATTGGGCAGGAGGAGGCCAAATATCTTGGGTACACCATTGGCAGGGGAGTGATAAAACCCCAACTCAACAAAGTCGAGGCCATCCAGAGTTGGCCACGTCCCAACAGCAAGAAGCAGGTACGGGCCTTTCTGGGAATCGCGGGTTATTATCGGCGCTTCATTCCCCACTTTGCTTCTAAGGCTGTGCCCCTAACCAACCTGACGAAAGGGAAAGGGTCGGTCATGATTAAATGGACCCCCGAGGCTGAGGCAGCATTCCAATTCTTGAAACAAGCCTTATGTAGCCAGCCAGTGTTGTACTCACCCGACTTCTCTAAAGACTTTGTCGTACAAAGTGATGCGTCAGATGTGGGGTTAGGAGCAGTATTGTCCCAGGTCTGGAACGGGGAAGAGCACCCAGTCATTTACCTCAGCAGGAAGTTGAAGTCCCATGAGGTAAATTACGCCACGGTTGAAAAGGAGTGTTTAGCGGTGAAGTGGGCTCTAGATTCCCTTCGGTACTATCTGCTAGGTAGGCACTTTGACATGGTTACGGATCACGCTCCGTTAAAGTGGATGGCTCAAAACAAGGAGACAAATAGAAGAGTGAATAGGTGGTTCCTGGCCCTACAGGAATTCAACTTCACAGTAAAGCATCGCCCTGGCGTTCAAATGGGGAATGTGGATGCTTTGTCTCGAGTACATGAATGCCTGATTGCTGGTGTTCCAACCCCAAGGTTAAAACAAGAGGGGGGGGTATGTGACAGCAGGAAGGTAAAGTCACCTGGTTGCATCCAGGGGGGTAGATATATTTCTCCCAGATTCAGGCTTTATGCCGACTTATACAACTAGGGAGTTGATGAAGCCCAGCTGAGGCTAGTGGGCTCATGGATGACTCATACCTCTAGAGAGAGGGCTGGGCGTCGTGCAGGCAGGGAGTTGATGAGACCAGCTGAAGCTTGTCAGCTCATTTAAGGCCTTTATAAAAACTCCCAGCTTCATTAGATGTTAGCTCATGCCTGGACCCAGACCTGTGTGGACTGTCTAGGGAGAGTGAACCCCTGTGCGGTGAGGCAAAGCCTGTGTGGCTATTTGTTTGGACTTTTACTAAACCAGGGACTTAGGGACTAGGACAGCACCAGGCTGATCCCAGTTGTTAGTTTAGGAAACCTGCATGTTTAGTCAGAGGTCAAACTGACCAGGATTTATTTTGTTTATGTTTCTTTTTGGCTTTGCTGTGTTTTTGTCACTGTACATAGAGAAATAAACCGCACCTTTTGATTTTGAAAACCACAACCTCCGTCTGCTGGCCCTGTTTTTGTGTGGGGAGCCCAACCAGGGGGTCACACACACCCGCTACCGAGTTAACCCCCTCACAATGTACACTTGATTACCAGTTTGGCCTCTATAGTTGCACTGTCAGTAGATAAATTGTACTTTCTTTATGGCAATCTTCCATGTATTCTATGTCATGCGTATGTGGAATTGGACGTTTTGTTAAATTTTTGTTCTCTTGTTTTCTAAATGTCTTTAAATTACAATAAAAACTCAGTGAAGTAGAAAAGAACACAAGCCTTACCTTCAGTTTTGCACAGATGTACAGGCCCCTCTCCTGTATTAAAACTGCGTATTCTGATTTCACTGCACACTGCAAGCTTCTCACAGTGTATGTCAGACTCTGCAGAAAGTCAGATAGAGCCCCTGCCTCATTTCTGTGCTGGAGGATATCTAGCGGGGGAGAGGAGCAGGATGTAAGAGATGCATCCTAAAAACTTTTGTACAAGATATGTTTTTTAGAACCTACCTGTTAAGTTCAAAATCCTTACATGGTTAAAAAACGAATGGAACGATTATATAAACAGGACACAATGGGGGGTTATTTACGAAAGGCAAATCCACTTTGCACTACAAGTGCAAACTACAGGTGAAAAGTGCACTTGAAATTGCACTTGCAGTGCACTTGGAAGTGCAGTCGCTGTAAATCTGAGGGGGACATGCAAGGAAAATAAAAAACAGCATTTTAGCTTGCACACGATTGGATGATAAAATCAGCAGAGCTTCCCCTCATTTCAGATCTGCCTCTCAGATTTACAGCGACTGCACTTCCAAGTGCACTTTCAGTGCAATTTCCAGTGCACTTTGCACTTGTAGTTTACACTTGTAGTGCAAAATGGATTTGCCTTTAACCCCCCATTGGCTCTCTTATTAAAGCAGTAAACAAATTAATGACTGTATGCAAATTATAAAAATCCAGCACAATCACATATAAGGATGACTGTTGTCCCAATTCTGAACAGCACCAGAGACATTTTTTGGTCAGATATACTTTAAAGCACATGAATACATAGTAGATCATATTTTTTAAGGAAATATCTTGGACTCATTCTGTTTAGAATGGCAATGTGCCATGCAGGATGCATTTGCAACAGCACACACTGTTATGTTGGTCTGGGCTGGAAACCAAAATAACCGAGGTGTATGGTCAGTGGCTGGAAGACAGTTTTAAGCTTCGCCTGCATATAAGTTGTATTTGCCATATTATGAACATTGGCAGGGGGCTCATACTCATACAAGATGTATGCCCTAATGAAACAGACACATGCATCTTCAGTGCAATCAGGGGACAAAACAGAAATAGCATCAAACTAAGCAGTTTGTGTACTTCCCTGATTACATTAAAATTCTAATCAAAGAATACTTTAGGATTGGGAAGGTAAGAAAGATAAACTGCATATTGATATGGGAACTGCAATGACTACATACAAGGCAGTGTAAAGGACGTCCTACAGTGCTGACCTTCACTGTAAAAATGATGTCACATATACAGTACAATGCTGTCAAAGTCCCTATAGTTGTAGAAATCTTGTATATTTTATAATGGGCACCTCAAAATTAGAGACATTTATTGCATAAAAAGGGACCTAGGGTATAACTAAAGCTATCCATGCCTGCCAGAAAAGGACTCCAATTTAGATTTAGATGACCAATTTTAGACATTTGGCCAATGACACAGAGGACTAGATCTATAAGATCTGGATTTGCTGTGCCAGAATTCTGATTGTGCACAGATAAAATAAATGGTCATAGGATGACCACCTAACATGGGCAGCTGAGGTCTTCATGCAATAGAATTCTCTACTGGAATGCACATGTAATGTGCAAGTGTAAAGCTGGCCATACAGTCTTTTTTTTTTTTTTTGTTTAGCCCGTTGACACATACTGTATATACTCGAGTATGAGCCAAGTTTTTTAGCCCTTTTTTTAAGGCTGAAAATACCCCCCTCGGCTTATACTTGAGTCAGTGTACCTGAAATTCTTGACAGGCTGCGGGCGTCCATTGTTTAAAAGTCGCGGTCTCCTCCTGGTCCCTTCTGTGATAGGCGTTTCCCAGCAGACACTGTGTTCAGTGTTCTGCCAATCACGGACATCCACTTGTCCGAGGATGAAAGGACCTCCGTGATTGGCGGAACACTGAACACAGTGTCTGCTGGGAAACTGAGTCTGAGGATGAGAGAACGTTTGTGATAGGCGGAACACTGAACACAGTGTCTGCTGGGAAATGCCTATCACGGAACGGGACCAGGAAGAGACCGCGACTTTTAAACAATGAATGGACGCCCGCAGCCTGTCAAGAATTTCAGGTACACCGACTCGGGCACAGTGAGGTTGGGCACAGTGAGGTTGCAATGGACACAGTGAGGTTGCAATGAGCACAGTGAGGTTGCAATGGGCACAATGAGGTTGGGCACAGTGAGGTTGCAATGGGCACAGTGAGGTTGCAATGGGCAGAGTGAGGTTGGGCACAGTGAGGTTGCAATGGGCACAGTAGGTTTGCAATGGGCACAGTGAGGTTGCAATGGGCACAGTGAGGTTGCAATGGGCACAGTGAGGCGTGCAAATGGGCACAGTGAGGCGTGCAAATGAGCACAGTGAAGCTGCAAATGGGCATTGTTGACCCTCTTTTCCGCTTACAGTAGCTTCTGCATTCTCACCCTAGGCTTATACTCGAGTCAATAAGTTTTCCCATTTTTTTGTGGTAAAATTAGGTACCTCGGCTTATACTCAGGTCGGCTTATACTCGAGTATATACGGTATCTCCATCCACCCCTGTGTGGTCGATTACTAAAACTGGAGAGTTCAAAATCTGGTGCAGCTGTGCATGGTAGCCAATCAGCTTCTTAACTTCCACTTGGTGAATTAACCTTTGATTTAAAAAAAAAACAACCTGGAAGCTGATTGGTTACTGTGCAGAGCTGCACCAGATTGTGCGCTATCCAGTTTTAGTAATTCAACACCTGTATTCTAACAGCAACATCTACTGTTCAGAGGAAAATGTTCCAACATGTCTTTTCAGTGGTAGTCTATTAAACAGATGACTTCTGTCAAGCATTGGGAGTCCACACACTGATCGCAATTTGGCCAGTCCCAGCCCGACCAACCAAATTTCAGTCAGTGCATGCCCTGCCTAACGCTTACTCCACTAAGTGTATGGCCAGCTTAGAATACTCTACTTGACAACGCCTTTATCTACTTTTCTCTCCAGAAGCACGGAGCCATCTTTGGCCAAGCATTACTCAGGGTCGGCATCTGCCTTGTAGACTACTTTTCAATGATAAAATACACAGCTTTTTTTTGAGAGACGATACCATTGCTGTATACTTTGACAAGTAAGGAATGTCTTCCTGCACAATTTTAATGCTGCTAGAAGGTCCACTTTAAGACATAGTTTGACTGGAGGAGCTCTTTTCTCCTCATACTTGGTCTAATATTGGTCAGGCCAAATAAAACTTAAAGGGAGTGAGGGCGTGAGGTTGTGGGGTGGAGTGGTGTCTGTGATTGTGTAACCCGAGGAGCAGAATGTTTTGTACCGCATGCAGACAAAGGTTCTGTTAAATATATAATTCATCTAATACAAACTGCAGATGTGCAATTCTCAGCATTATATTTAGACTTTAGAGACATGAGTGCCGTGATGTCATGATGTCTCCATTTTTATCAAATGACTAAATAAACAATGCCTTCTAACATATATACTCTGCTGTAGAATTGTTGCATCTCACATAGCGCTACACGGGAGTGCTGAGCAATACGTAAATAGAGAATGTATCCTGGTGGAGAAAAGTCTATGAAAACAAACATGTCCCTAGAAAGCTTTGAACTTGCTGCAGATGTTCGCTCATTGTAATGGTACAGTACTTGGCTCAAGGTCTCTGCCATTTATGCTTCATCAGGAAAATCCTGTGGGTGTAAGTCAAGAACAAAACCGCACAAGGAGCTCGCTGACTTTTGATATATAAACAAATTAATATATATATATATTGTGAGGGGGTTAACTCGGTAGCGGGTGTGTGTGACCCCCTGGTTGGGCTCCCCACACAAAAACAGGGCCAGCAGACGGAGGTTGTGGTTTTCAAAATCAAAAGGTGCGGTTTATTTCTCTATGTACAGTGACAAAACACAGCAAAGCCAAAAAGAAACAAACAAAATAAATCCTGGTCAGTTTGACCTCTGACTAAACATGCAGGTTTCCTAAACTAACAACTGGGATCAGCCTGGTGCTGTCCTAGTCCCTAAGTCCCTGGTTTAGTAAAAGTCCACACAAATAGCCACACAGGCTTTGCCTCACCGCACAGGGGTTCACTCTCCCTAGACAGTCCACACAGGTCTGGTTCCAGGCATGAGCTAACATCTAATGAATCTGGGAGTTTTTATAGAGGCCTTAAACGAACTGACAGGCTTCAGCTGGTCTCATCAACTCCCTGCCTCACGACGCCCAGCACTCTCCCTAGAGGTATGAGTCATTCATGAGCCCACTAGCCTCAGCTGGGCTTCATCAACTCCCTAGTTGTATAAGTCGGCATAAAGCCTGAATCTGGGAGAAATATATCTACCCCCCTGGATGCAACCAGGTGACTTTACCTTCCTGCTGTCACATACCCCCCCCTCTTGTTTTAACCTTGGGGTTGGAACACCAGCAATCAGGCATTCATGTACTCGAGACAAAGCATCCACATTCCCCATTTGAACGCCAGGGCGATGCTTTACTGTGAAGTTGAATTCCTGTAGGGCCAGGAACCACCTATTCACTCTTCTATTTGTCTCCTTGTTTTGAGCCATCCACTTTAACGGAGCGTGATCCGTAACCATGTCAAAGTGCCTACCTAGCAGATAGTACCGAAGGGAATCTAGAGCCCACTTCACCGCTAAACACTCCTTTTCAACCGTGGCGTAATTTACCTCATGGGACTTCAACTTCCTGCTGAGGTAAATGACTGGGTGCTCTTCCCCGTTCCAGACCTGGGACAATACTGCTCCTAACCCCACATCTGACGCATCACTTTGTACGACAAAGTCTTTAGAGAAGTCGGGTGAGTACAACACTGGCTGGCTACATAAGGCTTGTTTCAAGAATTGGAATGCTGCCTCAGCCTCGGGGGTCCATTTAATCATGACCGACCCTTTCCCTTTCGTCAGGTTGGTTAGGGGCACAGCCTTAGAAGCAAAGTGGGGAATGAAGCGCCGATAATAACCCGCGATTCCCAGAAAGGCTCGTACCTGCTTCTTGCTGTTGGGACGTGGCCAACTCTGGATGGCCTCGACTTTGTTGAGTTGGGGTTTTATTACTCCCCTGCCAATGGTGTACCCAAGATATTTGGCCTCCTCCTGCCCAATGGTACACTTCTTGGGGTTAGCCGTAAACCCCGCTTCCCGAACAGAGTCCAGGACTGCTTGCACTTTTGGCAGATGTGAGGCCCAATCTGTGCTATGGACAATTACGTCATCCAGGTAAGCCGCAGCATACTTCCGATGGGGCCTCAGCATCTGGTCCATTTTCCGCTGGAATGTGGCCGGCGCATTCTGTAACCCGAACGGCATTCTCTTATATTGGAACGCCCCGTCTGGGGTTACAAATGCGGTTTTCTCTTTGGCCGACTTGGCCAGGGGAATTTGCCAATACCCTTTTGTGAGGTCAAGAGTCGTCATGTATCGGGCTGTTCCCAGCCGGTCGATCAACTCATCTATACGTGGCATGGGGTAGGTGTCAAATTTTGTAACTTTGTTCAACTGACGAAAATCGTTACAAAATCGCCAGCTCCCATCCGGTTTAGGCACCAACACAATGGGACTAGACCAATCACTTTGGGACTCCTCTATCACCCCTAAGTTCAGCATTTTCTGTACTTCCTCCCGTATTGCCTCCCGTCGGGCCTCTGGGATCCGATAGGGTTTTAACTTCACCCTTTCACCGGGCGGGGTAATAATATCATGCTCTACCCCAGATGTTTGTCCCGGCAGCTCAGAGAACACCTCCTTGTTGCGAAGCACAAACTCCTTAACCTCCTGTTGTTGGGGTTGTGACAAGGTGGCTGCTATTCCAACCTCCGGAATCACGCAACCAGTTTGAGCTGGTGACCAAGTTTCTGCGACTAGGGACTCTCTATCCCTCCAGGCTTTCAACAGATTAACGTGATATATCTGTTCGGGCTTTCGCCTTCCTGGTTGTCTGACCTTGTAATTCACTTCGCTCACTTTTTCCATTATCTCGTAGGGGCCTTGCCATTTGGCAAGGAATTTACTTTCAACCGTAGGGACAAGTACCAATATCCTATCCCCCGGGGAAAAGGTACGGGTCTTTGCTCCACGGTTGTACACTCTCTGCTGTGCCAACTGCGCTTGGGCCAAATGTTCCTTCACGATGGGCATTACCTGTGCAATTCGATCTTGCATCAGGGCGACATGCTCAATCACACTCCTGTGGGGAGAACTCTCACTTTCCCAAGTTTCCTTGGCAATATCCAACAGCCCTCTTGGGTGTCTCCCATACAGTAACTCAAAGGGGGAGAATCCCGTAGAGGATTGGGGCACCTCCCTAATAGCAAACATCAAATAAGGAAGTAGACAGTCCCAATCCTTTCCATCTCTATCCACCACTTTCTTCAACATTTGTTTTAGGGTTTTGTTGAATCTTTCAACCAGCCCATCGGTTTGGGGGTGATACACAGATGTACGCAATTGCGTCACTTTGAACAATTTACACAGCTCTTTCATAACCCGGGACATAAAGGGTGTACCTTGGTCCGTAAGCAGTTCTTTACAAATACCCACCCGGCTAAAAACAAGAGATAGCTCTTTGGCTATGGTTTTGGCCGAGGTATTTCTGAGAGGGATCGCTTCTGGATAACGGGTGGCATAGTCCATTATAACCAATATGTACTGGTGCCCCCTAGCGGACTTGATTATAGGACCTACCAAATCCATTGCGATTCTCTCAAACGGGACCTCAATGATGGGTAGAGGGACCAGCGGGCTACGGAAATGTGGCATCGGGGCCGACCTCTGACACACAGGGCAGGAGGAACAATAATTTTCTATGTCCTTCATCACCCCAGGCCAATAGAATCTCTGTAATACCCTCTCTCGGGTTTTCTCTGTCCCCAGATGACCTCCAAGAATGTGCCCATGGGCCAACTCCAACACCAACTTCCTGTAAGATTTGGGCACCACCAGCTGCTCAACGGTTTCTTCTGCCCTTTTTGCCACCCGATACAGTAGGTCCTTCTCTACGCTGAAGTATGGGTAAGTGCAGGTATTATCTGGGTTCACTAACTCGCCATCTATTTCCACTACGTTTTCCCGTGCCTTTATTAGGGCGGGGTCTTTTAACTGTTCTGTGGCAAAATTTTCCCTGTGAACCTCCAGATCAGAAAACTCCACAGATGGTAGGTTTTCGTCTGAGGAGGTGGGCTCCTCTCCAGTTTCTTGAGTCTCCCCTGCCAATACTGACAAGGGAAATTCTGGAGAGTCCTCACCACTCTCAGAGGAGTTCTGGCTATCACATTCCTGGTACATAGGGGCACCAGTGGGGGGCTCAGGATCATCCCACAGTTCCCAGAACTTCGGAAAATCCCTTCCCACAATGGCATCATGCGGTAATTGAGATACTAACCCCACTGGATGAGAGAGGGTACCTTTGGGGGTCTCGAAACACACTGTAGTCACTGGATACTCTCGGGTGTCCCCATGCACACAAATAACAGCTACCTTGCTATTCCCAGAGACCTCTGTTTTAACTAATTCAGCCTTTATCAGGGTCACAAGGCTACCTGAATCCAGTAATACCACAACATTTCTACCATTAATACACATTTTGCATAAATGTTTCTCAGTTCCCCGAATGGCAGTGCATGCGACTGTCGCACACAGCGACTGACGTCTGTCCATCAGAAAGTCACATTGCATGGGTTCCTCCACAACCGGGCAATTTGCTGCAATATGTCCCGCTTGCCGGCAGCGGTAGCAAACGATCCTTCTTGCCGCCTCTTGAGCCGCTGATTTCCCAGGCTGTTCTCGCCAAACTTGGGGTAGAGCTCCCACCCTCTCACTCTCTCCACCCTTACCCCTTGGAATCCTCTTATCCGCCCCTGGGGATGGTCTGGTCTTAGGGTGGAAAGTCCGAGAGTCTCTGGAAGAGGCCGTCAGGTTCTCTGTAGCCAAGTATCTCTCTACACGATCCACAAGTTTACCGGCCGTTTCTGGGTCTCCATGGCTTACCCACTTTTGAATGGTGGTAGGAAGAGCTCTCAAGAAACGATCCATCACAACACGTTCCACAATCTCCGGTGCGGACAAAGTCTCTGGCTGTAGCCACTTCCTGCTCAGGTGAATGAGATCATACATTTGAGACCTGGGGGGTTTTCCAAGCTGGAAAGTCCAGTTATGCACACGCTGAGCCCGGACAGCCAGGGTGACACCCAGCCTTGCCAATATTTCAGCTTTTAGCATCACATAGTCTTTTGCTTGGTCAGGCTCTAGGTCATAGTAAGCCTTCTGCGATTCACCAGTTAACAGAGGAGCCACCAGTCCAGCCCACTGCTCCTCAGGCCACTTTTCTCTTTCAGCAGTCCTTTCAAATGTGGTCAAAAATACCTCTGGATCATCCTCTCCAGTCATTTTTGTCAATAAACGACTCACCCCAAAGGACGCGGTATTAGTGGGACGGCTTTCCTCACTGGTCTGCGGACGTTGCTGCATTACTGCTTCCATTTGTTGTAGTCTCTGCTCTTGCTTCTGTAACAGGTCTATGAAGCGGGCCTCAGATTGCTGCTGGGCTTGTTGATGAGCTTGCTGCTGGGCTGCAAGGCTCCTTTGCAAACCTGCATTTGTCTGCTGTTGATTGGCATTTGCTAGAGCCAGCTGTTTCAGTATCTCCTCCATGCTGGCTTAAAAAAAACTGCCTGTATTCTCCACCAACTGTGAGGGGGTTAACTCGGTAGCGGGTGTGTGTGACCCCCTGGTTGGGTTACCCACACAAAAACAGGGCCAGCAGACGGAGGTTGTGGTTTTCAAAATCAAAAGGTGCGGTTTATTTCTCTATGTACAGTGACAAAACACAGCAAAGCCAAAAAGAAACAAACAAAATAAATCCTGGTCAGTTTGACCTCTGACTAAACATGCAGGTTTCCTAAACTAACAACTGGGATCAGCCTGGTGCTGTCCTAGTCCCTAAGTCCCTGGTTTAGTAAAAGTCCACACAAATAGCCACACAGGCTTTGCCTCACCGCACAGGGGTTCACTCTCCCTAGACAGTCCACACAGGTCTGGTTCCAGGCATGAGCTAACATCTAATGAATCTGGGAGTTTTTATAGAGGCCTTAAACGAACTGACAGGCTTCAGCTGGTCTCATCAACTCCCTGCCTCACGACGCCCAGCACTCTCCCTAGAGGTATGAGTCATTCAAGAGCCCACTAGCCTCAGCTGGGCTTCATCAACTCCCTAGTTGTATAAGTCGGCATAAAGCCTGAATCTGGGAGAAATATATCTACCCCCCTGGATGCAACCAGGTGACTTTACCTTCCTGCTGTCACAATATATATATATATATATATATATATATATATATATATATACATATACAGTCATGCCAGGTGAAGGGACCACCCTCATTAAATGATGAGTAAAAAGACAAAATGGTCCGCACATAACTAGCAACGCTATAGGAGCTTGTTCACACAAGTTCAGTTGAGCTGCATTGATTTGCACAGAAACGGTTTCCTATGTGCCCCGTGCACCCTACAATGCAGCCTTGAGGTGCGTTGTAGTGTGTTGTGTAAAACTACAGACATGCTGCATTTTTTCGCAACACACCAGAGCTCCCCTGAAGTCATAACTTGAGGTCTCACTAAAGATCCATATAGGGGAATCAAGTTCTCCTTCCTTCTGCTGCTGATCCCTCTGGTGATACAACCTAGAATCCTATTCACTTTCCCCACTGCCTGGTCACACTGTTTGCTCATTTTGCAATCATCTGAAATAAGCACCCCCAAATCTTTTTCCTCTGTAGTGATGGCTAACACCGTACCCCCAATGTTGTACGCTCTTAAGCAATTCTTTTTCCGTAGGTGCATTATTTTACATTGAATTGCAGTTTCCACTGCTTTGGCCACTCTTCCAGCAATGCCAAATCATGTTCCATGTTACAGACAGGATATCAACCCTACTACACACCTTTGTGTCATCAGCAAAAAGACATACAGTGGAACCTCAGATTGCGAGTAACACTGTTTAAAAACTTTTCGCAATACAAGCTTTTTTTTTTAATTCTGATTAGATTCGCAAGCGTTGTCTCGCAAGACAAGCAGGATTCAAGCCACTGGTGTGTGCATTTCAGTATTTGACCAGAGGTCCGGGGGCGCTGGTGTCTCCCAGCGCTTCGTGGAGAACTCGGAAACACTTTGTTCCCGAGTGTCTCCAAACGTCACCGGCGCCCCCACACCTATAGCCACATGCGGTACCGCATACACCGGCGCCCCCGCACCTCTGGCCACATACATTACTGCATAGACCAGCAGTGGCTGTGGAACTAATTAGTTCCCCGTTGTTGTAAAGCGCTGCGCAAACTGTTGGCGCTATATAAATCCTGTATTATAATAATAATAATAATCTGAGTGTCCACTATTTTCTATGGGGAAACTCGCTTTGATATACGAGTGCTTTGGATTACAAGCATGCTTCTGGAATGAATTATGCTCGTAATCCAAGGTATTACTGTACCTTGCCCAACAAACCTTTAGTTATGTCACTTACAAAGTAGAGAGCCCTCTGGTACACCACTAGTGACTGGTCTCTGTTCCGAATGAATCCCATTTACAACCACACTCTGATATCTATCTTTTAGCCAACTGCATATCCAATGAACCACCCAAGGGTTAAGTGCTGGGCTGCTCTGTGGAAAACCATTGCACAGAGCAGGTAAGTATGACATGTTTGTTATTTAACAATAATAGGGTAAACAATCACCCAACCAGACAACTTGCACCTATAGGTAAGCCTAGATTAAGGCTTACCTGTAGGTGCAAGAAATATCTCCTTAACCTACACGGTTAAAGAGATATTTGCAGAAAACACTGCACCGATGGCTATGGCGCATGCGCGCCATAGACAACGGCGCAGGCGCACTGAGCGTGCTGGTTTTATCAATGTGATAATGCCGGAAACGCGCGCATGCGCGGGAGTGACGTCATCGCCGCTCCGGCCAGTCACAGCGCCGGAGCGGCGATACAAGGAAGACACTCCAAGGGGACATGGCGGCGGCCACAGAGGCGAACGAGGAGCGCTTCGGGGGCTTCGATCTCCGGTAAGTGCCACATAATTAGCTAGTATGCTATGCACACTAGCTCATTATGCCTTTTTCTTGCAGGGTTTTTTTTTTACAGGAAAATTTGTTGGGGGTTTACTTCCACTTTAAAGATGAAAGGGAATCAATAAGATATTTAACACATGCACATTTTAAGAGGGGTTTACAGTCCAAAGTTCTATTCTTTGGCCCCATATTTTACAAAGCCAGCTGTTTTTTCTGGATCTCAAAACAGGCATTTTCAAATAGAATATATTGTTTATTTGACAATCTGCATATCCTGAAATCTGCTTATATGACTCCCCCATTTATACCAGCCAAATATGTTCATCTCTGGCATGTCATACGTGTCTGAAAAACAGCAAGAGAGAGCTGGACGACACAGAGAACTCACATATTGTTAAAGAAAACACCACAAATACAGTTACAGTGCCACATACACAATGTTACAAATTTGAGATTCTTTATTGAAATCAAGGATCAGTGAAGTTAACTCCACTTTAAATTTGTAGTAATTTGTTCCCAACTGACTGAGGCTGCCAGATATGCACATTGCAGCTCACATCAGCCTCAGGGGAGAAGTAGTACATGCAGGGGAAAAAAGAAAAAAACCTTTTTTTTTTTCATATTTAGCCATGCTCACATAATACCAGAATCAAACAGTTGTAGATAGGAAACCATGCAAGGAATTCAAATGATAAAAGCCTTGGGGACATTTAAAAATATGGTATGTATCTAAATAAAATGCATGAGCACATCGCTTTGTTTTAGATGCTGTAGTATAAATTCTTTTTTTCTAAGCCTTTTAAAAATAGGTGACCTATGAGGCTAGCACAGGCAACATTCTCCCACTAAGAATTAATTTTAATAAGATATAAGGAACATTAAGTACGAAAATAATGGCAAAGTTCATTGCGTCTCTTCCACAGATGGTGGTGATGTGACAGAGGGAGGAGAAAAGGAGTGGATTCCAGGGAGAAGTGGGACTCTTCTCCTGCCCCAGGCACACAGGAGTTAGTTTAGGTGAAATGAAATCAAGGAATGTGCAGAATAACTTCTGAAACATGCGTGACAGGATTTGTACAACCACTGTCTATTATACAGGCTAGACTTTATCCATACAGATTGTAATATTTACTATAAACATGTCATAGATAATACAACATGCTAACACTAGTTACATGCATGCATTACAGATACATGCATACGATACATACAGGAGGGCAAAGCAATATCTCTTAAAGTACAATTAAAGGCTCTTATACAACAGTCTATTTAAGTCCTCACTACAGTTCAAGTTAAAGTGGTAGTAAAGTCCCTATTTTAACCTGTGCCTACAGGTAAACTTATAATTAGGCTTACCTGTAGGTACAATGAATATCTCCTAAACATGCACAGTTTAGGAGATATTCACATCGACAATAGCCAATGACACCACATGCGCAGTGACGCTCTACAATCAGGGCACGTAGAATGCTGTTGAATGCAGAGCGCCATGCCACGACCAGAGCTCTGGCAGGCATGTGTGGTAGTGATGTCACTGCAGCCCCGGCCATTCAGATGGAAGGAAGACTGGGTGAAGATGGAAGCGCCAGGGGAGCCATGACAGCACTGCACTGGAGGGCTCCGTGTGCAGGTAAGTGTGTCATATTGTGCTAGTAACATACTAAGCCATTCAAAATTCTGCCCCGAGCTACATCACTAATCTTATTTCCAAATATCACCCAAACCGTCCTCTCCGCTACTCCCAAGACCTTCTGCTCTCTAGCTCCCTTGTCTCCTCCTCTCATGCTTGTCTCCAGGACTTCTCCAGAGTCTCTCCTATCCTCTGGAATGCACTACCCCAATCTGTGTAGCTATCTCCTACTCTGTCCACTTTTAGGCAATCCCTAAATACGAATCTCTTCAGCGAGGCCTATCCTGCCTCCAGCTAACAACCAAATCTTCTACCACCCTCATCAATTCATCCCTCACAGTCCCTACCTTTTGTTTCACCAGCCCCTCCCTTTTAGATTGTAAGCTCGCCGGAGCAGGGCTTCTCTAACCCTCTTGATTTGAATTGTATTGTTGGTGTAGCGTCTCCCTACATTGTAAAGTGCTGTGCAAACTGTTTGCGCTATATAAATCCTGTATAATAATAATAATACTAGCACATTACGGTTTAGACCTGCAGGGGATCCAAAAAAAAAAAAAAATCTGCGGTTTAGTGCCACTTTAAAGTGAATCTATGGTTGAAATGTCAAATCATATATTCATGACCACATTGTATTTCAATTATTTCTAGCTTACTCCTATTACTCTAAACCAACTTACTTTGTAACAATCACCACACATACTTCTTGGAATTCTGTGACACATATTCACCATGCTCTGAGAGTTGACACTGCTGTGTCACACATTTAGGAGCCTGTCTTCTAGACTACACTGGTGCTAAAATGAGGAGTTAGCACAGGAATCACTGCTTGCAGGCAGCAAGGTACTATGGGAAATGTAGTCCTTTAAAAATTGGAAGTAAATGGCAGAGGAGAACATGTAAAGCATGCAGGGAATCCAGAAAATCAAGTAATCTTATATTAGAATGACAAATTTAACTGTTTGTATTATTACAATGCTGATGTCATAAAATTAAAGTGAAAATATTGTGACCATAGAAATAATTTAGTAAAAAAACAACCTTTATCTCCCTTGAGTCAGCCAAATCTTTAATTTCTGTCTCACATGCTCTCCCTCCCAGACACTGCAGCTCACAGTAGGAGGGTTTCAGCAACAGAAGCAGTGCTGTCATTCTAAAAAGCAGTGGGCCGGAATAGGTGTGGCCAAGTGCTGAATGACATGCTACTGGCTTGTGAATCAGTAGTGACAATGTAAAAAGAATTCATCCCACTGTAGTGCAAGCAGGCACAGTGTACATTAGAGTGGCGACTCTGCTCTGAACTCAGGAGCAGTGCAGCATCGTTGCCACGCCATCACAGGAAGCTGCACTTCACTGGCAGGATCAACAATTCTTTGCTGGAAGACTTATGCCTTGTACACGCGATCGGAATTTCCGATGGATAAAGTCAGACGGAATTTTTTCATCGGATATTCCGACCGTGTGTGTGCCCCATCAGACTTTTTCCCGTCGGAGGTTAGAAAGAGAACATGTTCTATTTTTTTCCGATGGAAATTCCGTTCGTCTGTGTGGAACTCAGACGGAGAAAAAAACATGCATGTTCAGAATAAATTATTTGGAGACGGGTTCGCTCGTTCTGGTAAAACTAGCGTTCGCAATGGAGATAGCACATTCATCACGCTGTAACGGACTGAAAAGCATGAGGCTGAAAAGCGCAAATCGGCTCTCACCAAACTTTTACTAACACGCGGTAACACGAAATCAGCAAAAGCAGCCCAAAAGGGTGGCGCCGTTGGATTTGAGCTTCCCCTTTATAGTGCCGTCGTACGTGTTGTACGTCACCGCGTTTTGGACAGTCGGAATTCGGCATGACAGTGTGTATGCAAGACAGCTTGAATGGAATTCCGACGGAAAATTCCGTCGGAGTTTAGCCCGTCGGAAATTCCGATCATGTGTACAAGGCATAAGATGCACTTAAAATTAAGTGCTGCATCATTTTTTTTATGTGAGGTTATATTTCTACTTTAAATAACCCTTTGATTTTTGGTACTGATAATGTATATATATATATATATATATATACACATTTAATGTGTAAGCAGTCTCAGAGTTACTTGGCAATCCAATCATGTGCAAAAGCAAACTCCTGTTCACAAATTTGATCTGCACATGGGTGTGAGGGGACTACGCATCTAGAAAGTGCACCCCCAACCTTTTCATTTTACCCTAACTGGATTCCCTCGCAGCTCCTTGCTCCCGGCAGCTGGCACAAAGACTGACTCTACGGCCTCGTACACACGGCCGAGATTCTCGTTGAAAAAAACATGTCGTTTTTTTCGACGAGATTCTTGGACAAGAAACTTGTCCCGGCCGAGTGTACACACGCTCGTTTCAAAGAACCCGCGGTTCTTTGAAAAGAGTGTACGCGGTGACGTCATCGACTACGTCGAGCATGCGCTCGTCACATTCGATGCCGTCGCCGCCATCTTGGTATACCCTACGTATGCCTAGGAAGCTACCGCGCATGCGTCGAATTCATTTCGAACATGCGCGGGCTTCCGGGCGGACAGGTAAGTGTACACACACTCACTTTTCTCGTCGAGAAACATGCCGAGGAGAATCTCGACGAGAAAATAGAGAGCAGGTTCTCTATTTTCTCGTCGAGGTTTCTTGTCAGTTTTCTCGACGAGAAACCCGATAGCAGCGTACACACGACCGATTTACTCGGCAAGACCTCTCTGCCAGCAAGTTTCTTGCTGGTTCTTGCCGAGAAAATCGGTCGTGTGTACGAGGCCTAAATCCAGGGCAATGGTAACATTACTCCCCCTGTCCTGTGCGGTGCTTGGAGCTAGCAATTGGCTGCTAGGCCCAGAACCATCACAGGGGAACAGGTCACATGCTCCTCCATACCTGAAAGTGCCAAGTATTCTCACCAGCTGTAGAGGATTAAGGAAGTGTGAGCTAGCAAAGATATGTGAGTATATGAGGGTTGGAGGGGCCCTTTCCAGGGACCAGGGCTGGATCTAAGGGGGTGCTATGATGTGCTTTGCCCACCCAGATTTCAGTGGTGCCCCCCCAGGACCAGTGACATTTGTTGGGACTCTGTTGAGAAGGGGGACAGTCAGTTGTGATGGGTGGGCTCTGTTGTAATAGGGGTATTCTCTTATGAGACTGTGTTGTAATCCGAGGACACTTTGCTGAGATGGAGGAGACACTCACTCTGTTGAGATGGGGGAGTCTGTTATAATGGGGGAACTTCATTGTGATGGCAGACAATCCAATGGGAAGGGGCAACTCAGATATGAAGGAGGCGACTGATGTAGTGGATGCGAAGGGAACAACTCTGAAGTGATGGGTAGAGTCTGCTTTCGACCCAATAAACACAGTCCAGAGCTGGAGTATCTCACGATTTTGCATATTTTTATAGGGTGCTGTGACTTAAAAAAAGGTTGAGAAACGCTGTCCTAATGCATGCGCGTTTTGTTGCAGACACATAGAGAACTAGCATTCTTTGTTCACTCCTGCACTGCCCCTGTACTACCCAGTAGTAACGTCAGGCGTTATTTCCACGTCCTTACTCATGGTACAGAATCACCAAAAGTGTATAGGAAACCCTCACAGACAGCCAATGTCAGTGGGGGAAGCTGGAAAGATAGAAAAAAAAGGGATAGCTAGCTGAAGAGGATAAAACGACAGTGTGTTGACTGTATGTCCCCTGACTTATTTTACTGTACCCTTAGATCAGACAAGCTAGATCCAGCCTTGCCAGGGATACTGTCACCTTGCCCTGCATGGGCAAGGTGACAGTGTCTCTGAAAAGGGCCCCTGCAAAGGGACAGTATCCCATAATGATTTATGAGTCAGTGACCCAGAACAAGAAGATCAGGAAATCAGAAAACAAGATATATTTGCTCTGGGACTGTGAGGGTCAGCATGACATTTTCAGAAAGACAGCTCAGTAATGACAGCCCCCAACCCTCCCCCACCTTTCCCAGGTTTCTTTAAAGTTGACCCCATAGATCAAAACCCATCATGAATATCAATTTTGTTTTAAAGAGCTATCCATCTTTACATACAAGGCATACAGTTTACAGCCTGATATTGGTCAGCAGTGGTCACTTTAACAAATAAAGCTGAACAGTTAAGCTGCCTATCTGATGCAGCACACCGCTGCCTGGTAGTAGACCAACTGGCAGGTCAGTATTGGCCAGTAACAAGGGGCTGCTTTAACCAGGCCCCCACTAATCAGAGGCTGCCTTACCTGGACCCCAATTACTTGGGCCCCAACTAATTAGGGGCTTCCTGACTTGGGCCTATACTAATCAGAAGCTGCCTGACATGGGCCTCCACTAATTAGGGACTGCCTGACTATAAACCCCCACTAATTAGGGGCTGCCTGACATGGGCCTCCACTAATTAGGGACTGCCTGACTATAAACCCCCACTAATTAGGGGCTGCCTGACATGGGCCTCCACTAATTGAGGGCTGCCTGACTTGAACCCCCCACTAATTAGGGGCTGCCTGACTTGAACCCACCGCTAATTAGGGGCTGCCTAACTTGGGCCCCCACTAATTAGGAGTTGCCTTACCTGGACCCCACCAATCAAGGGCTGCATTACCTGGACCCCACTAATCAAGGGCTGCCTTACCTGGACCCCACTAATCAAGGGCTACCTTACCTGACCCCACTAATCAAGGGCTGCCTTACCTGGACCCCACTAATCAAGGGCTGCCTTACCTGGACCCCACTAATCAAGGGCTGCCTTACCTGGACCCCACTAATCAAGGGCTGCCTTTCCTGGACCGCACTAATCAAGGGCTGCCTTACCTGGACCCCACTAATCAAGGGCTGCCTTACCTGGACCCCACTAATCAAGGGCTGCCTTACCTGGACCCCACTAATCAAGGGCTGCCTTACCTGGACCCCACTAATCAAGGGCTGCCTTACCTGGACCCCACTAATCAAGGGCTGCCTTACCTGGACCCCACTAATCAAGGGCTGCATTACCTGACCCCACTAATCAAGGTCTGCCTTACCTGGGCATCCACTATACAGGAGGCTGCCTTACCTGGGCCCCTACTAATACGTGTTTTCAGCAAGAGAGCAGCAACTACTGAGCTGCTAAAATGTTTAGAGCCACAAAGTCCAGAGAAATGCCTAGGCATTCCTGAGGCCTTTGTGGCTTCCGTCTGAATATGTCCTCATATAGGAATTGCATTTATTTTTAAAGGCATCTGGATGCCTGAACTGAAATTATACATATCCTTTACTGGTGAACTGTGGATTTAAAGGAGAGCTTAGCTTAGAGAAATATGGACACTGCCAGTGCTAACTTCCTTCTGAAAATCCTATCTGTCTGGTAGTCATGCTGATCTTTCAGTCAAAATTAGCATTTAGCAAGTGAAGTTGGAACTCTTGATATGCTTGCTTGTTCTGCATGAGTGACTCAAAGTATCAAAGCCATTCAGTCACCATGACAGCCAGGAACTTAACAGAACTTAACTTGTTTTAAAGGAGATGGCAGCAATGGCAGCTTTCTTATTTCTTTCAGTATGGGTTTCCTTAACAAATAGACTTTCTCTAGCATTGTTAGGGCTTGTTTATATTAGTGGTGCCCTCAAAAGGGGGTATGGCAAGTGGTGAGGAAGCTTTTTGTTGCCTCCCTGTTGCCTGTTTTAACCCCTAATAACCTGCACCACTGCAATGCATGCAGCTGCGGAGCGGACCAATTCAGCTGCCAAGCACAACAGTGTGGATACATTTTTGCCACACTGTGATGCAGAGTATCTTGGCTGCAGCTTATGTGAGCAGCTTAAGGGGGAGTGGTTGGGGGTTAGTAAAAACAAGGATCAGCCATGTGTTTTTACTTGAAACCCAAACACAAGTGTAAATGAGGCAGTGTTTGTTACTCATCAGTCTTAGCAGCGTGCAAAGTGATCATTTCTATTCCACGCACCCAAAGACAAAATAAACTCCAGGCAAAACTTAATCTGTTTTATATAGAGTTGAAAGAGTGGAAACTCCTGCCAGGTTGTTATTGGTGTCTGTGACCCTATTGGGGATTCCTGAAAACTCTTGTCTTTGTAACAGCAAGACAAGAAATAATGGGAATATCCAGCACTGGCACAGGAATACACCTAAAAGAACCTCAAAGAGTTCAAAACAATTCTGCACGCTATTAGAAACTTTTTTAATGCTATCTCTGTTGCCACTGTGCAGATTTTCCATCACCTTCTTTACCTCTGAATCTCAATCCCAACATTGATAAAGACAGCAATACAAATCAATGGAGATTCTAACTCCCTACATTCTATTCAAATAATGTAGAAGTAAAAGTGTTTGTCATAAGAAAGATTTAAGTGGAAGAAGAGCCTAACAGCTATAGCTATTCATGAATCCCCTCCCCTCCCACTTCTGCCAAACCTATATGAAAAAGATTTGTGTACTTACCTATTTTTATTCCGTTCCGGTCATGTGATCTTGAGTTCCAGTTCCCCATGGGTCAGTGACCAGCTGCTGCAGGGGAGAGGGGGAAGCACTGACAACGGCTGGGTAATGGGAGCCTATTGCCACGTACAGACGATCGGACATTCCGACAACAAAACCGTGGATTTCTTTCCGACAGATGTTGGCTCAAACTTGTCTTGCATACTCACAGTCACACAAATGTTGTCGGGATTTGCGAACGTCAAGAACGCGGTGACGTACAACACGTACGACGAGCCAAGAAAAAATGAAGTTCAATAGCCAGTGCGGCTCTTCTGCTTGATTCCGAGCATGCGTGGAATTTTCAACAAGTTTTGTTGTCGGAAAATTTGAGAACCAGCTCTCAAACATTTGTTGTCGGAAATTCCGACAGCAAATGTCTGATGGAGCATACACACGGTCGGATTTTCCGACAACAAGCTCACATCGAACATTTGTTGTCGGAAATTCCGACCGTGTGTATGCGGCATAAGAGTGACAGCCGTTGTCGATTGCTCCCTTACACGGGGGATCTGGAGCTGTAGGACCACATGAACAGAGTGGACTAAAAATGAGTACACAGATCTCTTTTATACAGGGTAGGCAGGATGGGTATGAAGGATTTAAGAATAGGTATAGTTGGACTTTTTTCCACTTTAAATTATGACAATGGCCACATATTATAATGCCACATCATATAAAAATTCCATATTAGATAATAAATGGCCTTCAGCTTTCACTCGTACTTCTTTGGAATCCATAGATATACATTAAAAAATTCAGGTTAAGCTATTATGGAAGCTGTTGACCTAGAATAATAAGCATAGAGTCTTTACATTAATAGATAACAGATATATTACTGGAGATCCTGAACAGGCACAAATGTCAGACAAGAGGGCCTATGCTGACTGAATTGTTATAATTTAATTTATTAGATTCCTCTTTTACATGTTTTTCACCCCCCATGAAGGAGCATCTTGTTCCTTAAAAGCTGAATTCTCTCAATGCACGAATGACACCAATTTGGATACAAACATTTGAATTTTAGTGGCCCTGCTTAGGTCTGCTGCTCTCATCGAATGTTGTGAAACATGTTTGCTCCTTTTAATTAAAAAAATGCTTTATCTTGTCATCTTTTTCCAATTACAAAATTGCTAAATAGAAACTTTTGTTTTGTGTTTACGTGGCCAAACCTAGAGAAAATAGACATTAAAAACAAATTTTTTCCTAAGAGCCGGTTCACACAGGGGCGTCCTGGGATCCGACTTCAAGTCGCCCCAAGTCGCGCGATTTAGAAAAGTAATGGAAGTGAATAGAGCCATCTTAATGCACACTACTGCAGTCGCTCCGACTTCAGAAAAGGTTCCTGTACTACTTCAATCCGACTTCTAGGCGACTTGTACCCATTGATTTCAATGGAAGTCGCCTCCAAGTCGGATCAGTGTCTTAACTGAAGCAACTTTCCAGGAAGTAAAATTTGTTTTCCAGGCAAACCCCTCCCCCCCCACAGAGCTGATTATTGTTTGATTGGCCACTGTAAAGTCGCCTGTCCTGGAGGCAACTTGACGTTGCCTTGTAAGTTGCCTGAAGTCGCGCTGTGATTCATGCTCAAGTCGTGTCCAAGTTGCCTCCCAAAGTCGCGCTGGAAGTCGTGTTGCCCCTGTGTAAAACGGCTCTAAACAATGCTGGTGCACATTTTTATATTTAGAGAGACTGAATTCTAATTAGCTAGATATCCATAAAGATTTTTATTCATTCAGAGGTGAATGCCACTTAAAATATTTTTTTGGAGGTTTGTTCACCTGACATGCATAGGCTGTAAACCACCATGCTGATTTATCTCTGCGCTATTAATAAATAACCTGCAGAATGGTACATTAAAGTGGAAATTCACTCTCTCAATCAACATGGACTAATTCTAATCATTATGCTGCTAGTATTAGTAAATAGATAGCAAACGATCTCATAGTTACTTGTTTTAAACTTTTTTTTTTGCATTTATTCAGTTACTTCCTGGCTTCCATGCCTAGGCAAATGATGTCATACATCTCAGGAGTCTTTAGGAGGGAAGGGAGGGTTCTCAGCTCAGCCCATGCCTGAGCCAAGGGCAGAAGGATTCCAGGAAGTAAATGCTACAGCAATCATCTGCCCTTATTCAAGATGGGCACTGCCAGAAATGTCAGGGGATGTTTTTCAAAATGATTTCTCAGCAAAATAAAGCGTGGAGATATGGATGGATGGAGGAGTTTGCTTTGACTTTTAAAAAATTAATTACATAGCATTTTTGGTTTGTGGTGCTCAGATGCAGTGCAGTTTCTATACAATGTAACTTATTGTAATCACATGTATGCCACACGTTCTCAAATCATGCCCTAAAAGCTTCAGAATTGCAGCTATCTTGTATGGGTACCTTTAGTAAAAACAAAAGGTAACAGAACCAAATATTCTTCTACTTAGTTGCCAAAAGGGAGTTGTTAGGAGATACAGACACACGCCAAGCACTTCCAGACACTGTGATCAGTAAAAGGCCTCTTGCATAAGGACATAATAATTTACTGATGTTTATATGCAGGATCTGGCGGGAAGAGGCTGATTTATGTTCTCTAAAGACCTTGCGTATACACCCATACAGGCGTGTAAATGTATGTATATATACATAGCGTTCTTCTTTATCCTCTCCGAGCTGCTAGTGTTTTAATTTACATGTATATGCCTATATGTATTTGCGTATACATGAGTATGTACAGTATGTAAACTACTGCATTTTATTTTATGACTCTGAATGCATCGCTGCATTATAGATCTTTATGCAGTTGTGTGCATTGTCACATAGACAACAGAAAAAAGAATCTACAGATGCAATTTTTATTTTATTTTAGCTGATGCAAGAAGCCTAATTATAGTGCGGCCAGTTGTCCCGATATGCAAGCTAGGTGGGTCTGGTGCCCCAGGTCACATGACTCTCTATAAATGACAGAAAAGATCCTAGTGTGGGAGGGGTTGAGAACACCAGGTATGGTTTAACAGATGTTCTTGGAACCCCAGATTATGGTAATGCAATGATTAAGGTATCCTGATCCCCAACAGTTATGCTTGAATAAAAATATCATGTACCGGTACATTCTGTTTATGCATTGCTAGACCACCAGAGAATGTAGGGTTGATTTACTAAAAGCAAAAAGACTGTTCATTTTGCAAGGGAATTTTCCTAACAGATTAGTCATGTGCAAGGACGATAAAAAAACTGGAGTTTTTTTTTTTTTCTCTTTATGCTTTGCAAGGCCACCAGAGACTATGGGATTGATTTAATAAAGGTGCATGGGCTGTTAACCTTACAAGGCAAGTTGCACTTTGCAAGGGAATTTGCCCTGAAGCTTAGTCATTGTGGTGAAGATTCGCAAGAACGCCCAATCAGGTGCAAGGGGAATAAAAAAACAGCATTTTGCTTGCACATAATTGGATGATAGAAGTCTTGAGAATTTCATAACGCTGATTAAAGCGGAGCACCACCCAAATGGGGAAGTTCTGCTTTAAAGTGGATGTCAACCCAATTCATGAAATCTGAGCTGGGCACATATATCTGCAGTATTTTGTTATCTCTCTCCAATGAGCTAAGTCATAGCTCTCTCCTGAACAGTTCCTCTGTTATCAGCCTGATAACTCCTGACAAATTCTCAGACACTTTAGACAAAAGCAGCCTGAATCTTCAGTCCGAGAGGTTGCTAAAATGGTAATGCAGATTAGCAGGGAGCATGTCCTATTACAAAACACCTTTGAGAGTCTCTGCCTATGATGAAAGGGGGGGTGTGCCTTTCCTCCAATCAGCAATGTTAGCTTATCTTACCTGTATGCCCAGACATCACACTCTGTGTTAAACAGGAGGAGAAAATCTCCTAACACGATCTGAACTTTCTAAACAGTATATACAGTGGGGCAAAAAAGTATTTAGTCAGCCACCAATTGTGCAAGTTCTCCCACATAAAAAGATGAGAGAGGCCTGTAATTGTAATAATAGGTATACCTCAACTATGAGAGACAAAATTTGGAAACAAATCCAGACAATCACATTGTCTGATTTGGAAATAATTTTTTTTGCAAATTATGGTGAAAAATAAGTATTTGGTCACCTACAAACAAGCAAGATTTCTGGCTCTCACAGACCTGTATCTTCTTCTTTAAGAGGCTCCTATGTCCTCCACTCATTACCTGTATTAATGGCACCTGTTTGAACTTGTTATCAGTATAAAAGACACCAGTCCACAACCTCAAACAGTCACACTCCAAACTCCACTATGGTGAAGACCAAAGAGCTGTTGAAGGACACCAGAAACAAAATTGTAGACCTGCACCAGGCTGGGAAGACTGAATCTGCAATAGGCAATCAGCTTGGTGTGAAGAAATCAACTGTGGGAGCAATAATTAGAAAATGGAAGACATACAAGACCACTGATAATCTCCCTCGATCTGGGGCTCCACACAAGATCTCACCCCGTGGGGTCAAAATGATCACAAGAACGGTGAGCAAAAATCCCAGAAGCACACGGGGGGACCTAGTGAATGACCTGCAGAGAGCTGGGACCAATGTAACAAAGGCTACCATCAGTAACACACTACGCCGCCAGGGACTCAGATCCTGCAGTGCCAGACGTGTCCCCCTGCTTAAGCCAGTACATGTCTGGGCCCATCTGAGGTTTGCTAGAGAGCATTTGGATGATCCAGAAGAGGATTGGGAGAATGTCATATGGTCAGATGAAACCAAAGTAGAACTGTTTTGTAGAAACACAACTCGTCGTGTTTGGAGGAGAGAGAATGCTGAGTTGCAACCAAAGAACACCATACCTACTGTGAAGCATGGGGGTGGCAACATTATGCTTTGGGGCTGTTTCTCTGCAAAGGTAACAGGACGACCGATCCGTGTACATGAAAGAATGAATGGGGCCATGTATCGTGAGATTTTGAGTGCAAACCTCCTCCCATCAGCAAGGGCATTGAAGATGAAACATGGCTGGGTCTTTCAGCATGACAATGATCCCAAACACACCACCCGGGCAATAAAGAAGTGGCTTCGTAAGAAGCATTTCAAGGTCCTGGAGTGGCCTAACCAGTCTCCAGATCTCAACACCATAGAAAACCTTTGGAGGGAGTTGTAAGTCCGTGTTGCCCAGCGACAGCCCCAGAACATCACTGCTCTAGAGGAGATCTGCATGGAGGAATGGGTCAACTTACCAGCAACCGTGTGTGACAACCTTGTGAAGACTTACAGAAAACGTTTGACTTCGGTCATTGTCAACAAAGGATATATAACAAAGTATTGAGATGAACTTTTGATATTGACCAAATACCGTATATACTCGAGTATAAGCCAAGTTTTTGAGCACATTTTTTTGTCCTGAAAATGCCCCCTTGGCTTATACTCGAGTCACCTTTTTGCGCCTGATC
Source organism: Rana muscosa (assembly GCA_029206835.1). NCBI lineage: Eukaryota > Metazoa > Chordata > Amphibia > Anura > Ranidae > Rana > Rana muscosa. The sequence continues at coordinate 701,395,276 of CM055122.1, forward strand.
TCCTGAACTTTGAGGACCCGGTACCGGCCGGCCTTAGGTCCGCTGGACCCCAAGCTTAGCACACATGTAGCTCCACTCTTTTTCTACTAGTGTACAAAGTTTGTTGTCCGGGGGACCTACCGCCGGGGAGCATCGATTTTTCAAAGCCGGGCACCCCTTCCATAGACTCTCATGTTAAACAGTAATTTCTCTGGTGACTTTGGGGACCCGGTACTGGCCGGTTGTAGGTCCTTTGGACCCGAAACTTGGCACACATGTAGCCTAATTTCTTCTCTACAAGTGTGCAAAGTTTTTTGTCTGGAGGACCTACGGTCGGGGAGCACTGATTTTTCAAACCCGGGCACCCCTTCCATAGACTCCCATGTTAAACGTCAGTCTAGTCATGGACACAGTGAGGCGTGGACACAGTGAGGCGTGGGCACAGTGAGGCATGGGCACAGTGAGGAATGGGCACAGTGAGGCATGGGCACAGTGAGGCATGGACACAGTGAGGCATGGACACAGTGAGGCATGCACATGGACACAGTGAGACAAAGTGAGGCACAGTGAGGCATGAAGATGGACACCCTAGGCTTATACTCGAGTCAATACGTTTTCCCAGTTCTTTGTGGTAAAATTAGGTGCCTCGGCTTATATTCGGATCGGCTTATACTCGAGTATATACGGTACTTATTTTTCACCATAATTTGCAAAAAAAAATATTTCCAAGTCAGACAATGTGATTGTCTGGATTTGTTTCCACATTTTGTCTCTCATAGTTGAGGTATACCTATGATGACAATTACAGGCCTCTCTCATCTTTTTAAGTGGGAGAACACTGGGTGTATGGAGGGTTTCCATCCACTTTAAGGCCTCCTCCCCTGCCCCTATTTGAGGCTCTGGGGTAAATTCACTGGCAAAATGAATAACCTATTTGCCTTTAGTAAATCAACCCCTGTAAGTGAGACCTTGTGTTATATGTAATACTGTACTAACACTGAACTACCATATTGATTATTCATCTATTCTGTAGCTATTAAGGGTTTTCTTTCTGACATAATACAGCATCTATGCCAGCAAAATGTGTTAAAGATTTCACATAAAAACATTTACTGTTAAAAAAAAATGGCACTGGGATGCCTTCTACAACAAACAGTTATTTAATATAATTGGAGAAAATCCTTTTTATTGGAAAGACGAATGAATAACCCTTTGTTCCGTTATCATAAACTTCTCATAGGCTTTACCCCTGGCAGCCCTAAATTCCAGTATCACAATAAACCCTAGCAGTAATCTATAACTTAGGCACATAAAGATGACACAGAAGCATCTGGCTCTACATATATTATAGCAGCGAGTTATTGGCAGTTCTGGAACGCGAGGAAAGCTTTATGTTCCCGATGAAACCCAATGCAAAAATTAAAGAATCTGTTCCACAATTAATCTTCGAAAACTAAGCACACTATGGAACTGCTAGCAGCTAATTTCCACAAGTATTTCCCTTCCTCTTTTGTTGATTTACGGCTAAGAGTCATGTAATTAACACATACTGATGTTAGCGCTTTCATGTGACACCGTTCTTCTGCACTTGACTGGTTCCACATGAAGGCACAGTAGGGTGACAGAACAGACAAAGACCTAAGGGTTATGTTTTATCACCCTGCAAGTGGCCTCTATTAACTCTTCAGCTGAATCATCTAATAACACAAGTGTTAACACTGTAGTCCGGCACCAACAAAGAAATCAGGTTTAAATGGCTAGTAAGCCTAATTTACAACTTGGCTTCTAAATAAAGGGCAATAAATATCCATTCAGCTGCCCTTATATCAAACATGTACGGTTGGAGTGGCATATTGTGTATCCGTATATACTAGCTGAATTTTATAAGGCTCTAAACATGGGTATAGCAACTAAGTTCAATACTATTCAGTACTATATAGTGATTGGCCGTTCAATGCTCTTCAGTTCTATATAGTGATCGGCAGAGGATGTTTTGGCAGGCAATAGAAGTACCGTATATACTTGAGTATAAGCTGAGTTTTTAAGCACATTTTTTTGTGCTGAAAATGCCCCCCTCGGCTTATACTCGAGTCACCTTTTTGCGCCTGATCTCCCAGACTTTGGGGACCTGGTACTGTCCAGCCATAGGTCCCCTGGACCCCAAACTTGGCACACATATAGCCCCACACTTTCTCTACAAGTATGCAAAGTTTGTTGTCTGGGGGACCTACGGCCGGGGACCCCTTCCATAGACTCCCATGTTAAACGGTAATTTCTCCGGTAAATTTGGGGACCCGGTACCAGGCAGTCGTAGGTCTCCTGGACCCGAAACTTGGCACACATGTAGCCCCTGTTCTCCTCTAAAAGTGTACAAAGTTTTCTGTCTGGAGGACCTATGGCCGGGGATCACTGATTTTTCAAACCCGGGCACCCCTTCCATATACTCCTATGTTAAACGTAAGTCTAGTCATGGGCACAGTGAGGCATGGGCACAGTGAGGCAAGGGCACAGTGAGGCATGCACATGGACACAGTGAGGCAAAGTGAGGCACAGTGAGGCATGCAGATGGACACCCTAGGCTTATACTCGAGTCAATAAGTTTTCCCAGTTTTTTGTAGTAAAATTAGGTGCCTCGGTTTATATTCGGGTCAGCTTATACTCGAGTATATACAGTATGCAATTTTCTTTCCTTCCATACAATAACAAATGAGAGCCAAACGCCATATACATAAGCAGTTACAAGCAGTTTTTTTTTTCCTTTTGGGATACAATTTTTATATAAATATATAAAAGCTGGTCATTGTAAGCACCCCTGGCAGTGGTAAATGGTTTGTCTCAACCCTCTAACTTCTACATTTGCAGTAGAGCTTGCTCTGTTAAAAAATAAATAAAAAAAATAAACAGACTTACTGAATAGATCACCAGGTGACAATAAAGAAAAAAGGACTAAAAAAAACTACCACCACATCTAATGCCCCGTACACACGATCGTTTTTAATGTCATTTTTTAAACCGACGTTTTTCTCCTCGTTTTTTTTCATGTTTCCTCTCAAGCCTGCCTTGCGTACACACTATCATTAAAAAAAACGATCAAGCAAAGCGCAGTGACGTTCAACACGTACGACGGCACTATAAAGGGGAAGTTCCGTTCGAATGGCGCCACCCTTCATGTTAGTAAAGTTTGTTGAGCGACGATTCGCGCTTTTCAGTCCGTTACTGTGTAATGAATGTGCTATCTCCATTACGAACGCTAGTTTTACCAGAACGAGCGCTCCCGTCTCATACTTGATTCTGAGCATGCGCGTTTTTTTTCACGTCGTGAAAGCATACACACTATCGTTTTTCACGTCGTTAAAAAAAACGACATGAAAAACGACGTGAAAAAAGAGAGCATGTCCGGAATTTTTAATGGCCGTTTTTCACGTCGTTAAAAATGCTCTGGAGCCTACACACGATCATTTTTAATGGCCATTTTTTAAAATGGCATTTTTAACGGCATGAAAAACGATTGTGTGTATGGGGCATAAGAATTGGTAAGCTGCAATACAATACATGTTTGCGTTTTGGTGTAATAGCGCTTTAACTTTATAGTGTTCTGCTTCTCTATTAATATTATTATTATTATACAGGATTTATATAGCACCAACAGTTTATACAGTGCTTTACAATGTAGAGGGGGGGGGGGGGCAGTACAATTACCATACAGTTCAATAGAGAAGGAATAGGAGGGCCCTGCTAAAGAGGACTTACATTTTAAAGTGAGGTGAAAGTGGTAAAAAAAGGTAATAGATGTGGGGGGTGAACTGATGGAGGTGACTCAGGTACATTTCTTAGGTGAAGGTGGGGTAGGCTTCCCTGAATAAGTGAGTTTTCAGGGATTGCCTAAATATGGACAGGGTAGGGGCTGATGCTACATACTGGGGCAGGGAGTTCCAGAGCATGGGAGAGGCTCTAGTGAAGTCCTCAAAGCCAGCATGGGAGGAGGTAACAAGGGAGCTAAAGCGCAGGAGGTCCTGGGAGGAACAGAGAGGACAATTTGGGCGATATCTGCAGATGAGGATGGTGATGTAGCTGGGGGCGATGTTGTGGATGGCCTTGCATTTTGTGGTTAGGCAGATGTGGATTGCAGACAGGCATAGTGGCTTTTGTGTTGCAGGTGATAGACGTAGCTTTTCGCATTTTTCTGTTTTAATTGTATCACGTATGACCAATTACCTAGGCTATTAGTTATGTGGTCAGTGCTGGAAAAATATGTCAACCCTTTTATGACTATTATTTCTGTGAACAAAGGGAGACATACATGGCTTTGTTATTGTTGCAAAACAGGTTAATGATTTCAGAGTCAAAAAAGGTAATTTCAGGATTATAAGTATGTCACAACTTATATTTGATATTTATATTTGGAAGCGTATGCAACTATAGAACTGTGACGAAAACCAAGTGGAGCTGGAAACTATTTATACCTATATGAATATAATAATACTGATGATAATGTTTACAAATGTAGACTCACAAATTTAGCTTCAGCTATTGTGAAAACACAATAATAAAATAACAGCGCAGATTTTAGAGAAAACCAAATTTCACCGTATTTGTTTCTATACTGCCTAAAATCTTCCAAATAATCATCATCATTGTTGGAATGATAAAGACGATGACAAAGCTGCCAGTGGTTTAACATTTCTAACACAAAACAAACCTGACAACAGCCCATTTGGCATAGTGTCATTTAAATTTCAATGATTTTTTTGCCTACACATAGACATAAACTAGTCTCTGAACAGCAGAGGTTCTGGCACCTATATGTCCTTCAATAGTGTCCGGTTGTAAAGCAATTTGTATGCTATACTAAATAAAATGACAGCACAAGAGATCGGTGAAAAGGCCAACACCTAAAAGCTAATGTGGAGCTGCATAGTGTCAGTTACTTTAACCAAATATTCTTGGTCTACATCTCCTCAAATACAAATACTGTACCTATTTATGTTTAATATCATTTATTGCATATTCAAAAGATTGAGATACAAAAGGGGTAGTAAAACCACCTCTATGCCCAAGATGATATCCCTAAAGGGTGGACCCCAAAATGGGACAACCCATGGAGAGAAGAGTCTCAAAATATGAAGCAGAGAAAAAAAAAAAGAAGGGGGGTGGGGTGGCCAGTAAAGAGTAGTAAAATGAGGCACATCACTATAAAAGGATCCCAGAAGTAACTATGTCTTTAAACTGGTCGAAATAAATGAAGCAAAATTGGAAGAATAACAGAAATAGGTCACAACTATCCACGTTAGGTTATGAGATGCAGTTTTGTCCTCATCGCTGGCAATCATGCTTTAAGCCCTGTACACACGATCGGATATCCTATGGATTCAAATCCGATGGTTTTGTCCATCGGAAATCCGATGAAGCTGACTTCCATCAGTCTTGCCTACACACCATCAGTCAAAAAACCGACCGTTCCAAACGGTGGCGTAAAACACTCCGAATGAGCCGAGAAAAATTAAGTTCAATGTTTCTGAGCATGCGTCGACTTGATTCTGAGCATGCGTGGGTTTTTTAACCGATGGACTTGCCCATAGACGATCGGAATTTGCAATCGGTTTTTTTATCCATCGGAAAAATTAAAAACATGTTCTATTTTTTGACACCGATGGAAAAAAGACAGATGGGGCCCATACACGATCGGTTTGTCCGATGAAAACAGTCCGATGGCGGCTTCACAGATATTCAATACTGTTCATTTCACAAACCAGGCAGCCAAAGATATAGGCTCCGGCTGACACGAAGTGTCTATTCAGACCTTTCTCAATTTGTTTGTAAGATCCCGGCAGCATAGAGAGTACTGTGATTTGAGGTTGATTTGGGTATCTTTCGCTCACCAAGGTATCACATAATTGTAGCACTTTGTCCTGAAAAGGGAAAATGTGCAGACAAGTACCCCAGACATGGAGCATTATGCCAGGAGCCTGCAAACAATGCCAACACACATCGGGGACGGAAGGGTAAATTTTGTGTAGAGTTGTAGGGCAGCGATACCATCTAGAGAGAATCCAATAATTGCATTCTTGAGCGTTCTTGAGCATAAGAAGTGACTTAAAGTTTTATGATAACCCTAATATTTTGTCCCACTCCAGTTTATCTGCCGGTATATTCAGTTCCTGTTTCCACTTAGAAAAAAGTGGGTTCGGATACGATTCCCGACAAATATCTATCTTCCGTCTAGTTGTACTCCTGCAAACTTTCAGTGCGGTTCTCAGAAGTAATTCCACCTTTTCTCTTCCCTCGCAAAAGGTCTATTCCCTCTTCCAGTAGCTGGCTGATACTAGTCTGTTAACAGGAGCTGTGGTGTCCTCAAGGGTGCTTGTTCCCTCAAGAAACTATAATCCAATGTGCCACTTGGCTCACTGGCATGGGAAGAGTTGGAGCACAGTCATCATTCTCCTCCACTGCATGCATGCGCACTTTACCAGATGCACATGAAAGCAAGAAACTGAAGCCTTAATGCCACTTATCATGACAAGAATTATATGTGCACCAGCATGTGGTGCACATAAACAGAGTAGGCAGGAAAAAAATTAAGGTAGGTTCATAAAAGAATGCCTCCATGTACTGTATGAGAGCATGCATATATAAAAAAAAATTCATTTGGGTTTAATTCTACTTTAACCACTTAAAGTGGAGCTCCACCCTAAATAGCAACTTTTGCTATTTGGACTCCTCCCCCCCTCCGGTGTCACAATTGACACCTTTCAGGGGGGAGGGGGGTGAAGATACCTGTCTAACACAGGTATTTTCACCCACATCCGGGAGTCCTCTCTCCGGGAATCTGCGGGAGTTACGTCACTTCCCGCAGACTTCCCTTGGTGTTCTGGGAGACACTCGGCTCCCAGAACACAGGAGCACCAATCAGAATGGCGCAGCGCGACTCGCGCATGCGCCGTAGGGAACCGGGCATGAAGCCGCAGGGCTTCACTTCCTGGCTCCCTCAGCGAGGATGGTGGAGGGAGCAGCAGAGCGACGAGCGGTCGCTCGTCCTCTGCTGCGGACGTCGCTGGACTCCAGGACAGGTAAGTGTCCAAATATTAAAAGCCAGCAGCTGCTGTAGCTGTAGCTGCTGGCTTTTAATATTTTTTTTTCCGGCGGAGCTCCGCTTTAAGCCCCGGACCAATACGCAGCATAAAGACCAGAGCTGATTTTACAATTTGACACTGCGCTGCTTTAACTGTAAATTGTGCGGACATGCAATGTTGTACCCAAACGAAATTTGCGTCCTTTTCTTCCCACAAATAGAGCTTTCTTTTAATGGTATTTGATTGCCTCTGCGTTTTATTTTTTTGCGATATAAACTGAAAAAGACCGAAAATTTTGAAAAAAAATGATATTTTCTACCTTTTGTTATAAGAAAAATCGAATAAACTCAATTTAAAATGTATTCAGCCACTTGTCTTTAGTAAAAAAAATGTCAATAAGCGTATATTTATTGGTTTGCGCAAAAGTTATAGAGTCTACAAACTAGGGTACATTTTCTGGAATTTACACAGCTTTTAATTTATGACTGCCTATCTCATTTCTTGAGGTGCTAAAATGGCAGGGCAGTACAAAACCACCCCAAATGACCCCATTTTGGAAAGTAGACACCCCAAGGAAATTGCTGAGAGGCATGTTGAGCCCATTGAATATTTTTTTTTTTGTCCCAAGTGATTGAATAATGACAAAAAATAAAAATAAATTACAGAAAGTTGTCACTAAATGATATATTGCTCACACATGCCATGGTTATATGTGGAATTGCACCCGAAAATACATTTTGCTGCTTCTCCTGAGTATGGGGGACTTTTTAGGAGCCTAGCCGCGTACGGGACCCCGAAAACCAAGCACCGCCTTCAGGATTTCTAAGGGTGCAAATCAGAAAAACGATTGCTTAGTGACAGTGGTGATAGGGGGTGAAAGGGTTACCTGGGGGGGCGATCAAGGGGTTAAACCTTTTTAGGTAATATATGGGGGTACCCGACGCTATAAAAACCTGGCAGCGAACCTAAAAAAAAAAACTGACTGCCTAGCGGCACCACCGACACGAAAACAGCGATCAGAAAAACGATCGCTTAGTCACAGTGGTGCTAGGGGGTGAAAGGGTTACCTGGGGGGTGATCAAGGGGTTAAACCTTTATTAGGGGGGGTTAGGGGCTACCCTGGACCTAAAACTAACTGCCCTGACACTTTTACAGTTACAAATGTCACTGTTTGCAGTGATCAGTAAATAAATGATCACTGCAATCAGTGACACTGTGACTGGGGGCTGGGGGCTGATCTGGGGGTGACTGGGGGGGGGCGATCGTGTGCCTATGTGTCAGTGGGCTGTTGGTGCACTTACTTGATGTCTTCTCTCCACGGCGCTCGGTATATGTGAGTGCCGCAGGAGAGATTACATCACTTCCTCCTGCCTGTGTATACATTACACAGGCAGAGAAAGCATTTCATTCGCCGGGAGCGATCGTGAGGGGGTGGCCAGAAACCAATGGCCGCCCCCTCATCACCGATCGCTCCCGGAGCGATACCGACTGCTCAATGTACCGGAGGGGGTCCAATCGGACCCCCCACCCATACGAAGGCAGTCATGTACAGGTACGTGATTGTGCCTGTCCGTGCCATGTTGCCGACGTATATGTACAGTGAGCGGCCGTTAAGATGTTTAACACGCTAATCTGACTTAACAATTAGTGCTACAAATTTGGATGGATGCCTATCGCTTGGCATGACTAATGATTTCCACTTTATACTGCACATAGTTCCCCTGAGCCTCCAACAGTGAAAGCAAATTCCTCTCCAAGCTTTGGTGTTTCCTTCCCAACCTTACCTGTAATGTTGTTTATCAGAAAAAAGAAAGCCGTTAGCTCTAACTTTTCAAAATAATTCGAATTAATTGAAAAAAGGAGACATTGGAAAAATAACAGGGGTTAATACTTAAACTTCATCTGAACCCTGCCCCTCCACCAGACACACACACATTTTTGGTCCCCTTTCCTCTGTTCCGAGAATTATTTTAGTGTATCTAACTCAGTTTGACATCAGAGGGGCCTGTGTTGCGTTTGCCCAGCAGTGCAGGCTAAGCTCTCCACCACCATAGGAGTTAAAATATGCAGTTGTGTCTGGTGTATTTAGAACATCTGGTCTTGGCTACAACTAAACATAGCAACAAAGGCATCTCCTTTGCAACAAATAACATACTAAGCAGCCAGGAAATCGAACAATCCCAGGATAAGATTACTAGGAATATCAAAAAGAAAATGTTGCTCTACATAGTTTTGATAAATGCAAGCTTTTTGATTAATTAAGGGAAATTAGAATTTTTCTATGTGAAACAAAGACATTTGCAATTATAGCTAAATCTGCCTTATTGTTTGTTTTGTTAGCGCCTGTATATGACTGCTGTCTACATGACTGTCTAATGTGGCCATTCCTAACCTTTTTACCCCAAAGAAACTCTTAAAATAATTTTCAGTTCTCAGTGAACCCCTTCTAAAATAAATGTATTGGGGGTCAGTAGAAGAAGTTCTCTTATGCCACGTATACACGATCGGAAATTCCGACAAGAAAACCGTGGATTTTTTTCCGACGGAATGTTGGCTCCAACTTGTGTTGCATACACACGGTCACACAAAATTCCGACCTGTCAAGAACGCAGTGACGTACAACACTACGTCGAGCTGAGAAAAATTAAGTTCAATGCTTCCGAGCATGCGTCGACTTGATTCCGAGCAAGCATGTTTTTTTTGTGCGTCGGAATTGCATACAGACGATCGGAATTTCCGACAAGAACTTTTGTTGTCGGAGAAATTGAGAACCAGCTCTCAAATTTTTGTTGTCGGAAATTTCGACAGAAAAAGACTGATGGAGCCTACACACGGTCGGAATTTCCGACCAAAAGCTCACATCAAACTTTTCTTGTCGGAAACTCCGACCGTGTGTATGTGGCATCACAGTGGTGCTCAGAATGCCACCCCTTGGCTAGCCATACACTAGTTGATTTTCAATTCTCCGTACAAACATTTGTATGAAAATTTTCATCAGTACTTTCAATGACCTGACAAATGTTGTTGAAAAGTACTTTTTTTAGCATGGATTTTGAAGTAAATGGAATTTCCTGAACGAAAACTACATTTACTGTTAAACGAGCAGATATTCATCCTGCTTGTTTGAATTTTGTCATTTTTGTCACTGCCGTCAAAAATGAACATCAATTTGAGCCCATTAACCATCAGAAAATCATACAAGCATTCTTAAAATGAACATTGTTAAACAAAATTCTACCACTGTATGGCCAGCTTTACAGACAGCTTAAAGAGGAACCTCACAATTATAAAATTACAACAAAAGCACCTTTAGAAATGTTTAATAATGGATATCTTTAAACAGTTACTTATATATAATTTCAGAGTTTTATTCTTTAAATTCTTTATTTTTCTTTTCCTACCTTATTTTTTTTTTTTTTTCTCCACATTCTTTTCATGACAGCCATTTTAACTAAGGGTAGATAAATCTGCCTTCTGGCATATGTCACTGTGCACAAGAGGGGGGGGGGGGGGGGGAATGGTGATGTAGTCGTCCAAGGATGCATTGTGGGAAAAAGAGAACTTCCCTTGATTGGGACTTTTTAGGCAACAATCACACAAATATAGAATCAAAATTGTATTTATTGCTATAGATAAAATTATTTGATCATTCAAACATGAAATGATCATATAAAAACATCTCATATCAATAAAACAAAAAGAAAAATAGACAAAAAGAACATGACAGATTACATAGTAAGCATGAAAAATACTCTCCAATTATTCAGTAATATTTCCAGTGTTTCTGGTACCCAGGATGCATTGTGAGGCCAGGGCTACATTACCAGTGCCTCACTTAAAGGGGTTGTAAAGCCTCGTGTTTTTTCACCTTAATGCATTAAGGTGAAAAAACACCTTGCACTGTCCGCCCCCCCCCCCCCCCTGAGCCCCCGTTTTACTTACCTGAGCCCCGAACTTCCGTGGGCGCGATCCCGCGTTGTTTTCCCCACGGCTTCTCGGCTGGATAGATTGATAGCAACGCAGCCATTGGCTCCCGCTGCTGTCAATCAAATCCAATGATGCAGCCGCAGGGGGGCGGGGCTGAGTCATACGCCGAGTGTATGACACGGAACGCGCCCGCAAGGTAACCCCCTCGGGAGAGAGCTTCCCAGAGAGGGTTATCTGTTGCGGGGAGGAGCCGCAAGAGCCGCCGTGGGACCCCAGAAGAGGACAATTGGGGCCACTCTGTACAAAACTAACTGCACAGTGGAGGTAAGTATGACGTTTGTTATTTTTTTTTTAAACGTGAACCTATAGTATCACTTTAACTGGGAAATGGAAAAGCAGTAATTGAATATAAAAACAAAAAAATGTTTAATTAATGAATGTAAGAATGTAAGAAAATTTCATATCGTGCAGAGCTGCATGCTGTGATTTTAAAGGGTTAGTTCACCTTTACCAAAAAAACTTCCTATACAGGTAAGGGGTGTCTGTAGAGAAAAACAAACTCAACACAACACATCGTTTTAATAATTTTTGACTGTTTTAAATTAATTTCTTTTTAAAATTTGTGTATAATAAAAACATTTTTAAAGTAAAAAAAAAAAAAAAAAAAAAATTAACTAAAGTTGAATAATGCTCTTGATATAGGTGGTAGGCCTATATAGGTGATATAGGTGTATGCACCTCATAAAGCCTGACTGGAATACTTGTACTAAAGTGATGGCCCAAACTGCAACAGGTGTACAGAGTTGTGTGTCAAAGGTCATGTGACTGCGCCCAGATGAGGGGAAGGAGGTGAGGACAGAACTCCGCTCACCCAACCATATGTCCAATCCCCAGGAGGAGATCACACACGGTCCGCTACAGTAATTGCCCCTCTAGGAGTCCCCGACCTTCACGAAAGGTGCAGCGCCCCCTCCCCTCTCACCTGTGCACCTCGCACTGAGCCCCCAGTAATCCCCAATCCAGGGGCAGCAGTGTGCACTCTCCAGTCTCTGAGCACACTCTCACTATAGTGCACTCTTCAATAGAACTCTATGCTGCTCTCCCCAGCAGGGAATAGCTCAGTCTTTTCTCTCCCAGCACTCTGTCCATCTCTGGTGCAGCTGTGACAGTACATATTTCAGTTGTCATAGTCTGACTCCCAGGCACATGTCTCCCTGTCCTCCTCCTGCTACAGAACTTCCTATTGGTCCCTGCGCTCACCTCTGACAGTTCATTTTTCAGCCCCTGTCCTGTTCGGTCGGTGTCTCCCACACTCCTCTCCTCCAGCCCCCCTTTACCTTTTCTGTCTACAGACAGGAGCAAGGTATTTAAAAAAAAAATGTTTCACAGGGTACTTAGAAAAACCCAGTCTTAAAAGCATAGGAATTCTACTTTAACATATACCGTATATACTCAAGTATAAGCCGAGTTTTTCAGCACATTTTTTTGTGCTGAAAATGCCCCCCTCGGCTTATATTCGAGTCACCTTTTTGTGCCTGATCTCCCGGGTTTTGGGGACACGGTACCGGCCTTCTGTAGTACTTGGCACACATATAGCCCCACTCTTTCTCTACAAGTGTGCAAAGATTGTTGTCCGGGGGACCTACGGTCGGGGAGTATCGATTTTTCAAAGCTGGGCACCCCTTCCATAGACTCCCATGTTAAACGGTAATTTCTCCGGTAAATTTGGGGACCCCGTACCGGCCGGCTGTAGGTCACCTGGACCCGAAACCTGGCACACATGTAGCCCCAGTTTTCCTCTACAAGTGTGCAAAGTTTGCTGTCTGCACATGGACACAGTGAGGCAAAGTGAGGCACAGTGAGGCAGGCAGATGGACACCCTAGGCTTATACTCGAGTCAATAAGTTTTCCCAGTTTTTCGTGGTAAAATTAGGTGCCTCGGCTTAAATTCGGGCCGGCTTATACTCAAGTATATACGGTATGTTTTTTTAAGTCTGACCATAATTCTACTTTGATTTGTTCTTTAAAAGATAAGTTTCCTTTTTGTAACATGTTACATATTATACCCATATTCAAGGTGCAACATGTAACATGTTATAGATGCAGCCGCCTCCGCACCCCCTAAACCTTGTTGTGACAGCAAGCAGGGGATCTTCTCCTCCCACTCTCTGTCACAATTTTAAAAATATGCAGATGGGTGGGCAAATGTAGGAACTACAAGTACCTTTGCCTTTGTGGCTGTCGGCTTGTAGTTCTTAACGAACTACCAGGGCGCTGTCTAGCGCTCTAGGTAGTTAATTATAGCTTCCTGTCAGTGTGTAACTGCCTGTTCATACGAGGTACGAGCAGACAACTTAAACATGACAGGCTGCAAAAGCTGATCGTGGGTGCAATGCTTTACAGACTCCTAGTAAAAAAAAAGAAGAATAAATGCATTTTTTTACCTGCAAAAAGATGTTAATTTATTTTTACAAAGGTGAAGTTATCCTGTAATTGGTATTACAGTAAACTGTCATTCTGCAAACATTATTTTTAAGATATATCACCATTATAGTAATTAGCATAAAAAAGATTTGACTGTATCGCAATGACCAATCAGTACTTTTAACAATAGAAACATAGTTGATATGGTTGAAAAAAGACATGCGTCCATCTAGTTCAACGTGAACGTGTGTGTAACAATTCTGTTGCTAATTTAGGATTAAAAAAAATTTTGGTTATAAAGCTTTATATGCGAGGTAAGACATTTAAATTCCCTGAATGCCCGCACACTATTTTAGGGATTCACACAGCCATTCACACTCAAGCGTGTTCTGACATGTTCTAACTTGCATTTGCATGGTCGCAGACCAGTTGACTCAGTCTTTATGAAGTAGCAGAGGAAATAACACGCGTGTGTGTGTGTGTTGCGCTGTTGGTGGAAAATGAGGGACAGGACTGGAGCAACATATTAACATTAAATTTTGCACAAAAATTGGCAAAAGTGTGAGTGAATCTTTAGCTCTGTTACGACAGACTTCATTTTCCATTTTCAATGAAGAGATTAAATGTTTTTGAATGGCATAAGCGGAGGATTTGGGCGTTAGAAAGATTTCCACAACAATGGTGCCTCAAATCTTGACAGAAGATCAGAAAGAATGTCATCTTCAAATTTTATCCGTTCTTCTGAAGAATGCAGAGGTGTTTGATAGGATTTTTATTGTTGATGAAACATGGTGTTTCCAGTATGATCCAAAAATAAAACTTCAGAGCATGCAGTAGAAAACAAGGAAATTAACCTCGCCCGAAGAATGCACGTATGTCTCATTCCCAGTTCAAGACCATGCTGGTGTGTTTTTTTGATAAGAAGGGGATAATTCACTATGAGTTTATAGAACATGGTACAACGGTCAACCAACATTGTTACTTGGAAATTATGAAAGGATTACGGGAATCTGTTCAGAGGAAAAGAATGGAACTCTGCCCTGACAAGTGGATTCTCCGCTACGACAATGCTTCTGCACTAGATCCGTTAAGTGTTCGTGAGTTCCTGGCCCAGAAATCCATCTCAAAACTTGGCCAACCACCTTATTCCCCTGACTTTGCACCCACAACTTTTGGCTGTTTCCAAAAGTAAAAAATGCCTTACAAAAGGACACAGATTTGATGACATTCCGGACATCCAGGATGCCGCGACAAAGATACCACACAGCGTTCTGGAGAACAAATTACAGGAATGCTTCCGGCAGTGACACAATCATCTAGAAAAATGCATCGCTTCACAAGGGGACTACTTTGAAGGTGACAACAACCGCTAGTGTATAGGTAAGCAAACCGTTTTTTTTTTTGTATTTGTTTTTGTTCTTTTACAGTCCATTCCGGGAATTAAATTGTCATGCCTCATATGCTGTTTACTCCTAACAGACTTTGCAATTCATTCTAAATGTGATTGTGTATACAGACATTCTTAAAAATGTAAAGTAAATACAAATGAATGATTCTTTTGGGATTCTAGGTGGTAATGATTTACCATTTTGATTACATTTATTATCTAGGGTTGTGGTGTACTAAAATGCAATAGAATGGTCAGCTATCATTACTACTCATAAATTCTCATTTTTATTTTCATTAAATTTAGTAAGCAGCTGTTCTCACATCATGTACCCAAATCGGAATAGGATATGTGTCAGCTATATTCTGGTATAAATCAGAAAATATTGCTTCTCATTCATAAAGCAGATGGGATGCTAGAATGTCTCGCTGTGCTCAATAATTCTTAATTACATGGCACAGCAAAAATCTATACCATTTATTACTGACAACATTAATGATGATCATTTTATATAAAGTTCAAACCAAAGTCATTAACCAACATTGCACTGAGCCTTTTAACAGGGCAAAGGGGAACAGCCAAAAGCAACATAGCACACTTATTGATTTTAATTCTGCAATAAAAGCTAACCCCGGTTTGAAAAAAAAAAAAAAAAAAACACAGTTTACTACTAATCTAATTGATTTAGATACACCAGAAGTTTACATTTTAAAGGAAAAAAGACTCAACTATTATCAGTTGTCAAAATCTTTTCGATAAATATGCAATATGAGGCAAGTAGGCAAGTTTTGGTTTTCTGCCTTATGCTGGCCTTCAGACTGGAAGTAAACTGTAGAATCCAATTTACATCTGACCAAGGAGGACAATGGAGAATATTCTAAAAATATATAACCTGTTGGTTCATTGTTCAACCAACGGGAGTTTTAAGATGATTTACAGTGGTTGTAGGTACCCCATAGCTGTCCCAACTGTTATCAGAAAATTGTAAATGTGGCAGTATGTTATGATGTCTAAATTATCTGGGGGGAATTTAAGACCTAAACTCTAAAGTTTACCTAACTTGTCATGAGCAGATCTCTTTTATGATCAGAGCAATCTGGACCCGATATCAGTACTAAGGGAATAAAGGAGTGATATTACATTGCAAGGTACAAGTTGCCGACATGCCTAAATTGTGAAGTAACTTTAGCTGCCAATTGTACCTTGTATAGACCATGTGAAATTGGCTTCATATTGACTTCAGTGGCATAAGGTATGAATTACATTCCTTAATTTTCCCCGTATGATATGTCAGGATATCCACCCAAGTTTTCTGGAATATATTAGACAGGGGTTAGATTTTCACAAAATTAGAGGCCTTGCAACTGCCCAGAACTGTCAGATAAAAAGCAAACAAAAATCCTATTGTAGAGTATTGTATACATGAAGAATGTGCCAATCAATGTTTAAAGTATATCTATAGCCAAAAAGTTTTTGGATAAGTGTGTAAAAGTTAGCATGCCTGTCAAGTTTCATTTGCTATATATGCCCCATGGACTTGTACTCTATTTGTCTAGTTGGCCATTTCCATTGAGACAGAAAGCGATTGAAATTCCAGTTTTTTTTTTATTGTCACTAGAACAGGAGATGAGAGGAAATCTTTCAATGGAAGCATCTGTCCCAATAGCAACTGTCTCGGAAGGGATTCCCTCTGACTTCAAGTTTTCTTTCTAGGGCAGGAAGTGAATAAAAATCTTCAAAAAGGACACACAGCCAAAAGGATTGATTTAATCCACTTCCTATCTATTCAAGACTAAAATAAAAAAAGGCTATTGATTGGCTTTACCTGTTCTCTGTAGTGAGCTGCATTACCAGTCATTTTCGTAAGGTAAAGGCAATTCTAACGATAGGGTATGTCATAAAATATGATATTGGTAATAATTGAGATGGAGATGTTTACATATAGAAATTTACATCACACAAAAAGGACTGATTTTTAAAAAGTGTTTTAGCTATCCACTGCAATTACTCACCTGTCAAGTGATACTAAACACACACTGTTTAATTTAAATTGTCCCTTCTATTTCTGTACGCGGATGATGACACTGTAATTATTTTAATTTAAAAAAATAGCCTGTCTCCAGGGAAACATAAGCAGGAAGAGCTTCTAGTCCTCTGCTGCTGGTCACATGTTCAAAATTAAAAATACAAATAAATTAGAATACAGAGTAAAAATAAAAAAATAATATCAATAAACTGTTTTAAATTGTCATACAAATATATACCGTATATACTCGAGTATAAGCTGAGTTTTTCAGCCCTTTTTTTAGGGCTGAAAGTATACCCCTCGGCTTATACTCGAGTCAGTACCTGAAAATCATGACATTCCGCGGCCGGCGTATATTGTTTAAATCTAGCGCCTTTCTCCCTGTCCCTTCCGCAATAGGCGTCTCCAGCAAACACTTGTGTTGAGTGTTGCGCCTATCACGGAGGTCCTCTTGTCCGATGTCCGTGATTGGCGGAGCACTGAACACAGTGCTTGCTGGGAAACGGAGTCCGAGAATGAGAGGACCTCCATGATAGGCGCAACACTCCACACAGTGTTTGCTGGAAACGCCTATCACGGAAGGGACAGGGAGAACAGCGCGAGATTTGAACAATGGACGCCGGCCGCAGAATTACAAGATTTTGACGTACACTGACTCGGGCACAGGGAGGCTGCAATGAACACAGTGAGGTGACAATGGACACAGTGAGGTGAAAATGGGCAGTGAGGTGGCACAGTGAGATGGCAATGGGCACAGTAAGGGGGCACACTGAGGTGGCAATGTGCACAGTGAGGTGGCAGAGTGAGATGGCAATGGGCACAGTAAGGTTGGGCAATTGGCACAGTGAGGTGGCAATGGGTACATTTCCTCCCCTCGGCTTATACTCTAGTCAATACGTTTTCCCAGTTTTTTGTGGTAAAAGTAGGTACCTCGGCTTATACTCGGGTCGGCTTATACTCGAGCATATATGGTATTTGAAATCAAATCTGTATTATTTTTTGACAATACCATAGTGTGGGAGGATTTCTGCCAGTCACAGGTTGTCACGCCCCTCCAGCCTGTGTCTTAGAATAGGAGGGAGGTAACGCCTTCATTAATCTGCATGTAACATCCCTCCCCTATTGTGTTTAGCTGGTTCGTGGGCATGGAGGAGGAGGGAGGGACTGGGCTGTCATTTACCATTGTGTATACACCCACATGTGTGACTCTATAGTCACATGGGCTGCTCATATGTGATAGGGAGGAAATGTGCAGCATAGAAACTCACTGAAAACTGAGCATGTGCAGAGTTGCCACTACAGCTGCAAAATCCCTAGCTAAATTGGGGAAATGAACAGAAGGTAGAGATAGAGAGCAGCAGGATCAACCATTTTTTTTTTTTTTTGCAGAATACAGAAAACAAAACTCATATTGACTGAATGAGTATGAACAGCATGTAATACACCATTTATTAATAGTTTTTTTATTCTATGGGGGTAGTGACACTTTTAAAGTAATACTAAAAATCTTTTTTTTTTCCATCGAAATTATGCAATAGAGGACTTGGTGGCCACGGACAGAGGCCCTTCATGAGTAGTTCCTCAAGAAATGGTTTTACATCCCAATCAGGTGGGGTTTACCCCTGATAGAGAAGGCAGGGAAAATATGCAATGGGTCATAAGTGCTATACATTTCTCGCAATGTCATCAAAAACCGCTAGTGTTGATATCCACAGATGCAGAAAAAAAAATTGATAGGGTGGACTGGACCTTCCTGAGTGCCACTATGCAACATATAGGGCTGGGGAGGGGATGCAGAACTGGGTCATGAGCTTGTACTCTGCTCCAAAAGCCAGGGACAGGATAAATTATATACTGTCAGAGCCCTTTTCTATATGCAATGGAACACGACAGGGGTGCCCGTTATCGCCCATCATCTTTATCTTGACGATGGAACCATTTTTAAGGACAATAAGGGCTAACCCAGATATTAGTTGTATCCCATTAAAGGGAAAGGAACAAAAGCTGCCCGCTTACGCGGATGACCTATTGTTCTTCATTACTTCCCCAGTACTTTCCCTCCCTCCATTACTTTTAGAGATAAGTAAGTATGGGAGACTGTCCAATTTTAAAGGTAAACTATAAAAAATCTGAAGCAATGGGTGTTGAGATGGATACAGCATTACAACACCAGTTATCCACCTTCTTTGCATTTAGATGGACAGATTCCCATATAGGATATTTGGGGACTAAAATACCAAGTAGACTGAATAGAATATTCAAACTTAATTTTGCCCCCTTGGCACGGCAGATCAAAATAGACCTACAGAAATGGGATAAGGAAGTCTTTACGTGGTTTGGCAGAATTAACATTATAAAAATGAACGTAATGCCAAGACTGCTATATCTGTTACAGACCCTACCCATCAAGATCACTCTAGGGTTCCTGAGAGACCTTAGATCAAGGTTCGTGGGGTTTATATGGGCTGGAAAACCAGCTAGAGTTCGCAGAGATATCTTGACATTACCTAAAGAAAAAGGAGGGGTGGGATTCCCGGATCAAGTTGGATACCACGAGGCACTACACCTGACAAGGGTATTGAACTGGTGTATATCCGAAAAAAATGAGCCATGGATACAGATGGAACAGGCAATGTCTGAGATAACCTTGGAGGGTTTAGCATGGCTGGAGGATTCGGATATACCACAGACAACGAAGCGACATCCTATGACGGGCGCCATGCTTAGATCTGTTAAAAAACATTTAAAAAAAACAAAATGTCGACCCACCTGAGTCCGCTGACTCCAATCCAGGGTAACCCGACCTAAGCCAGGCCTAAAAGACCAAGGTTTTATGAACCTAAAACGAAAGGGTAAAAGTAGACTGATACATTTCCTGACGGACAACAGAGTGATGTCCAGGGAGGAAGTAGAGAGTGAACTCTCAGAGGAACTGGACTTTTTTAGGAGAATGCAGCTTAGTGCTTTTCTCCGATCAATACATATGCGAATGACAGAAATACCTACGCCATCCAAGTTCGAGAAGCTATGTTTAAATGGGGAGTCAGTGAGACACTCGCTATCAATACTATATGCTATGTTGACGGAATTAAAAGCCCCACAAGAATTGGGATTCATGAAAGCCTGGGAAAGAGATCTGGGAGTTACATTCTCAGAGACACAGAGAAACAAGATATTTAGGTTCACACACAAGGCCTCATTGGCAACCAGGTACCAAGAAGGGGGGGGGGTATAAGATCCTGAGCAGGTGGTATACAACCCCAGCAGTATTGAACTGAATATACCCACAGGTGTCGAATCTCTGTTGGCGATGTCAGGGAGCGGTGGGCACTTTAATGCACATTTTTTGGGAATGTCCGGGAATAAAAGATTTCTGGAAAATGGTATCCGAAACGATCAAAGAAATTATGGATGTGTCTCTTGGAGAGAGTGTGGCTACCTTCCTATTGTTTGATATTCCTTTCTCGACAGAGAAATACAAAAAGTCATTGGTAAGACATTTGCTTACAACAGCGAAAGCATGTATTCCAGCTCTCTGGAAAAATACTAGCTCTACAACGAGGATACAATGGATGGCTAAAATAACAGAAGTCCAACAAATGGAAAACCTTACTATGTGTATAAGGGAGCAGGAGGATAAATATTGGCAAATATGGGCTCCCTATGTTACATACAGGGAGCGGATGGGGTGAGGAGGGGTGGGGGCGGACGGGGGGGGGGGGGAGATAGGGGGATCACTTTCTCTTAGTTTTTTTGTTTTTTGAGTTCGGTCTATCTACTTTACTGTATCTTTCTATCTTTCTTTATCTTTTTACTGTTTTGCCCAAAGCTTGGAATCCTTAGGGCATTTCTTTCGTGGAAGGGAGATAATCAGGGCGGGTGCCCTGGCGAATGAAAATATAACAAAGATATGGTATTAGAGGTAATGACTAATAAGATAAATAAGGAGACAGAGGGAAGAGAACTTATAATTAGCAGCGTCTTCTTTTTGATTTTCATTTTGTAATAGTGTTTTTTCTTTCTCCCTTATTAGGACTTATAAAGAGTAATGAGCGTAATGGTATAGAAGATGTTATGGGAAATTAGGAACGTTGTACAGATGTATCATTTGAAATATTGTACTATCTTTTCTTAAGAAAAATTAAAATAAAGAATTTATGAAAAAAAAAAAAAAAAAAAATGGTTTTATTGGCACAAGTTTGTTTATTCTTAGTAACATGCAGATCTGGTGGAAACACATAGGACGGCTCCCCAGACATGGATGGAGGGATTGGCTGGAGGCTCCCTCCCACTTTTTTTTCTTCCCCCTCTTTTTTCTTCACTTTTTCTTTTGCTCTCCTTGCCCCATTGGGTCATAATTACTCTTTCTACACTTCGAATAAAACGGTGTTAACCGTCAAAATACTGTGCGAGAAGCAGAAACTTCCTAGACCCTGAAGTCCACTGCCTGGTTTTCAATTATTTGTGTTTATCGTTGACAACATTGTGATGTCTGTGCATGTGGTCCTGATCCACTGTATGTACACGAATGTTGAGGTTTCTGTATTTCCGTATGCCTTATCTAAATAAAGAATTGAAAAAAAAAATAACAAACATGTTATACTTACCTGCTCTGTGCAGTGATTTTGCACAGAGCAGCCCAGATCCTCCTCTTCTCGGGTCCCTCGCCGCCACTCCTGGCCCCTCCTTCCTGCCGAGTGCCCCCACAGCAAGCAGCTTGCTATGGGGACACCCGAGCCAAGCCACTGCTCTGTGTGTCCATTCAGACACAGAGCCATGGCTCCCCGCCTTCTCTCTCTCCTCGGCTCATTGAGATTTATTGACAGCAGTGGGAGCCAATGGCACCTGCTGTGCCAATCAGGAGGGTGAGTCCCGGACAGCCGAGTCTCTCGCGCAACATCGCTGGATAGAGATGGGGCTCAGGTAAGTATTAGGGGGCTGAGGGGGGCTGCTGCACACAGGTTTTTTTAATAGAATAGAATGCATTAAGATAAGAAACCTTCTGCCTTTAGAAACACTTTTGGGTTAAATTTTCTGACCTGCCGCATGACAATAGAAAATGACACCAAGTTACTAAAGAAATTATTTTTTTTATGTAAAAGTTCTAAAAAAATTAGTGCAATAAAGTGACAGGCATTTTTTTGTATTATTTGAAGCCTTTAAAGTATACCAAATATCATCTGACCATCTGGAGCTAGTCATGGCAGGACTCCAAAGTTTTGCAATTTTTTTCTCTCTCAACTAAACGACAGATTCATAACTTCCACGTAGCTAATGAAAAGCCAGGAGGCAGCATATCATCGTGCTGGGAAAGATTTACAGAAACTTTATTAACTATACACACAATCAACGTGGCAGAAATTTAGCCATTGCAATAAAATGTGGAGTGTGTACATTTACAGTGTTACGTTGTTCCATGTTCCATGTAAAGACTGCATCACACATACAGAAAGACTATGCGACACAGATTGTACGGTGCCAATCTAACACATTCCAGCCAAATGTGTTAATAATTAAGGCAATTAGGAAATAGAGATGAGTGAACTTCCTGCATTCTGTTTGGTGATTTCATTTGACCAGCTGGCCCAATACTATATTAACATGTTCATTACTTGAATGTTGGGATTTGTGCAAATGTATACATTGTGTAAACAAAGAGAACTAACACATCTTTAAGCCTTGTTCACATAGGTGCTGATGCCCATACACCATGAGCAGGCCATTTTTTTTATGCACATTTAGCTGACAGGTGCTGCATACTTGGGTGGATTTATTAAAAGTGAATAAAAGAAAACTACTTACAAACATACGTGAGTATCTCACATTAAAAGAGTCCACAAATTTGCAGCAATGCGTCCGAACTGAACCCACTCCAATAAGTCACAGAGCGATTGACGGGGGTCACTGCCAACTTACGCGTTTCGAAGACAAGTCTTCTTCATCAGAGCTCAGCGACTTATTGGAGTGGGTTCAGTTCGGACGCATTGCTGCGAATTTGTGGACTCTTTTAATGTGAGATACTCATGTATGTTTGTAAGTAGTTTTCTTTTATTCACTTTTAATAAATCCACCAAAGGATAATGCACAAGGCTGGTGCGCCTTTCTTTTTTCTCTTTGTCATTTACCGTTAGGATACCCCTATCCGTGAAGGCAGCAAGGCCAAGTGACATTCACCATTTTGATTTACAGACTGTCTGGTATTCCACTTGTGCGCAGGAGTTTTTGTTTTCTGTCATTTAAGGTATCTCTCTGCGTTAGGGCTGTTCACCCATAACAGCGCACCTGTCTCATTAGTGGCTGTATCCGTGCATCAGCTGCGTCCTCAAAGACATGAATGGGCTGCCTGTACACATCACCTGGCGGCTGTAGAAACACAAAGAAACAGCCTGTTCATGGTGTACCAACCTCAGCATCCATTGTTGCAATCTTTGTCCCCCTGAAGAGATTTCCTGGCAGAAAGTGAAGGGAAACATCCCTAATGGGAATTCAGGCCACAATTGTCCATTCTTCAAGTGGCCTTGGCTTCACCTTCCTCTGCATAAAAACAGTTATAGGAATGAATATTTATTTTTATTCACCTAAAATTCTGAAAATACACATCGGTTTAATGCAGATTATATTTGCCAATTGCCCTAAGTATCTGCCCATAAGTCTATAGGTAAAAACTTCCCAGCCAGTCATTAACCCCTTCACACCTACCCCAGCACCCCTTTAAAAAGTTCTGACTGGCGATCATGTGGCTGTCACAATGGGCACATGATCGCAAGCTGATCCCGCCAGCTACCGATCATTAGTCCGGATCAAGAGCTGTCTTGGACAGCTGAGTCTTTGTGTTGAGAGTGCGCCCAGGGATGCATATGTGTGGCGCATTGGCATTTAAGCCAACTCTTTTGCCACTGCACATATGTGTTACATGGGCAACAACAAATTAATGCATTTATATTGCATATCTACAATCCCAATTCCAAAAAAGTTGGAACTAATTAGGTTATGTGACAGGGGTCACTTTGGGCACAGGGTGAGCAAGAAAATAATGGACATTAAGAATATTTCTTGGATTGCTTTAAAATGGGACAGTGATATTTTTCCACAATATTCCCCAGGATATCTGTAAAGAACTATTTACTGTTTGATTATGAACTCAACAGGTTAACTGAAAAAGTGACTCCTTCATAATGTTTGGACACATACTGTTAGATGCTAATGTCACCAACTCCAGCCCCCTGCCTGTTGTGATGTAAATAAATCTAGGATGGCTTCTGAGGACCTTTCATTGTGATAATTAACTCTGTACTTGTGTGTATAGTAAAATAGCAGACAGACAGTCTGTGGAACATAAAGGTTATGCATAGTCATGTAAGATGTAAAGGGATTAGCTAATGAACTCACCTGTTGTCTGCTAAGATGTCAGAATATGTGTATTGGGAGCTCGTTATGTAACCATTGTGTGATGATGTGGGTGGAGTTGTTAATTTGGACTACAGTATTATTTTTGTGTATATAAGGGCCTGCTTCTCTCAATAAAGGTCTCAGACCAATTGGAAATATACAGAGCGTTTGTCTCATATCTCTGGAAGAATTATTCCTATGGGAAGCGGTCGCCTGACTGTGGAAGGTCGGTAGTGGATGCGTGTTCAGGAGAGGGAATATCCTAAACGGCGTTAACCCCTTTCATACTTGGGGTGCCGTTACAGGTTAATTGGCAGAAAATCAGTAACATGATTGGCTATGAAAAGAGCATCTTAGAGAGCCAGAGTGTCTCAGACGTAAAGATAGGCCGAGGTTCACCAATCTGTCAATAACTGTGCCTAAAAAAATTGTCAAACAATTTCAATGTAAAATTGCCAAGGCTTTAAGTATATCATCATCATCTACAGTACATATAACTATCTAAGGATTTTGAGAATCTAGAGAAAGCGCTGTGTGCAAGGGACAAGGGCAAAATGCAATACTGGATGCCCGTGATCTTCTGGCCCTCAGATGACACTGCATTAAGAACAGGCATGATTCTGTGATTGACATCATTGCATGGGCACAGGAATATTTCCAAAAATCACTATCTGAACACAGTTCACCATACCACTCAAAAATGCAGGGCAAAGCTCTATCATGCAAAGAAGATGTCAACTCGGAACATGATCCAAAAACAACGCCATCTTCTCTAGACCAAAGCTCATTTAAAATGGTCTGTTGCAAAGTGAAAAACTTCCGTGGTCAGGCGAATCAAAATATTATTTTTGGCAACCATGGGCCCTGCGTACTCTAGACTAAGCAGGAGAGAGTGCTTCAAAGTTGTTATCAGTGCACAGTTCAAAAGCCTGCATCGCAGATGGTATGGCATTAGTGCTTATAGAATAGACAGACTGCCTATCTGTAGAGGCACTATCAATGCTGAAAAATGTATGCAGATCCAACTACCAAAAGTCATGCACAGGTCTAGGCTGTGGAAATATTTTTTTTCAAGACTATTAAATAGAAAAAATCTTTAACAATAATCTCCATAGCCAAATTTCACAATATGGACAAAGCAAACTTTTAATGGAGGAACTAACTTAGCTCTGTATACACATTAGCAATATATGCATAAGTAGTCAAAAACTTTCAACCCCCTGATTTCTATTTTATCCCCCCAATAATGCCCCATGATTTATTACCCAACCCCACTTTTCTGAATTAGCGAAGAAAGAGTCAGGAGTCCAACAGCAGGAGCATTAACTCTCCTGTGCGGACTCTCGTAGACTAACTGCTCTCTGATTAAATTTCAGTACTGCAAGTTGAATAACACTCTGCATCAACCTTACTTCCTGTAAGCCCATGCTTCCATGGGCATGCTCCTTGGGAGGGGGTTGTGTAAGTAACATAACATTTAGCCTTCCATTTATTTTATTTTCACCTGGAGATTCTGCCAGTATCAGGCCACCAAGGCACTTCCTGTCCTACAGTGACAACACTAAAGCCCCGTACACACGATCGGATAACCTATGGATTTTCGTCCGATGGATTTGTCCATCGGAAATCCGATGAAACTGTTTTTCATCAGTCTTGGCCACACACCATCAGTCAAAAAACCGACCGTTCCAAACGCGGTGACGTAAAACACTCCGATGAGCCGAGAAAAATTAAGTTTAATGCTTCTGAGCATGCGTCGACTTGATTCTGAGCATGCGTGGGTTTTTTAACCGATGGACTTGCCCATAGACGATCGGAAATTCCCATCGGTTTTTTATCCATCGGAAAATTTTAAAACAAGTTCTATTTTTTACAACCGATGGAAAAAAGACCGATGGGTACCATACACGATCGGTTGGTCTGATGAAAACCGTCCATCGGACGGTTTTCATCAGTCGAACCGATCGTGTGTACGGGGCTTTAGTCTTCGAAAAGGAAACAATGGCACCATAGTACAGCATGTCTGTGCATAATCCCCTCTATGCTCTGCCTATTCACTGCATTGTGTAATCCAGTTTACTCACCACCACCTACTGCCCACTGATGAGGGAGCCTGTGATATGAAAGCTGGCCACATAAGAGTTTCAGGCTGCACATCCATGCCTTGTGCAGTTTGTAAAATAAGAACTTTATATTTTCTCAGACTTTAGTTATAGTTTTATTTTGTTACTGGTGCCAGATTTTTAACTTAATGCCAACTGCCATTTTAGGTTCCAAAGATTCTAACTAAATTTACATGCACGTACTGTGTGTGTCTTAGTAAATGCTGAGGATTCTGGCCAAACTGGGAGGTGATGGTCCCTTTCAGATATAACTGCACATCTCCATCAAACTAATCAGGAGTGCTGAAATTTCTCAGTTATTCACCTTAGTTCACCTGAGATTACTGTGGAAGTGGGAGTATCTACACAGCAAATAAACATGCATGCTTACGCAATAAAGTGTGAAAGTTTATGTACATTATAAGAAGAAAAGAGCATAGTAAGGCTGAATTGTGCAAGCAAAATCCATCTTTAAAATGGACTTTCACAGTGTAAATTGCAGTACTGTACAATTTTAAAAGCTATATAAACACTGCAATTTAAACAAATCTATATGAAAATATACATTAGGAAATGTAATTCAGTTATTTTTTTTATTTTTTTTTAAATCATTAAATTATTTTTTTAGAGATAGCTAAAATGACCTGATTCTATCTTTTTTATAAACTCCCTGTAAGCCATTGCACTCCGAGATGCTATAAGTAGTAGGGTTCTGCTGCAGTGCACAATGCTGTCTGAAGCTTACTAACTGTAGTGCAGATTGAGCAGAGTGATGACCCAATCAATGTGCTACTCCTTCATTGACCATTTATTATTAAATTTACTTGAAAAAAACAACAACATAATAATGCATTGTTTCACTGTATTTACTATTTCACCAATATGTACATCTAAACTATGACCTCAAATCTGTATATGATATTGCTTAAAAAACCTGTTAATTTTTTTTTTAAATAAAATGTATTCCTATTTAATAACTTACTGTCTGAACTAATTAACTCCTTCCTCCTCTTTTCCTCCTAACTTTTTATTTGTCTGTGGTTTCTTTTTACAGTATTGTTTATTTATTTTTCATGCATTTTGTAACTTTTTCCAGCGGAGCATAGCAAGAAAATGTTCAAAATTGAAAAAATTACTTTTTTCGTTTGCAAATAATACTGCCATACTTTGTACCAGAAACATAATTTTGGTTTGATTTTAAATGGGACAAATTATAGAATAAAACTTATATTTTTATTTACCGTAAAACTACTTATAAAACTAATGCATTTTTACATTTCTTTTTAATAAATTCCATAAAATATAATGTAGAAACTCCAAAAATGTAAATGAAATAATTTTTGCAAAACAATATTGCCAAAAGAAAGCCTAGGTCTTGCCAAAAAAAAAACAATGTCATTAGAAAGGGTATATGAGAGTTGAAGTGGTTAAACTTTACATTTAGCTGTTTTCCTATAAACCAACTTTTAATTAAAACCAAAGAAAAATAAAAAGTTAACTGAAAATGGATATTGATAATAGTTCATTACTTTTTAAATACACATTCATCGCAAATACATACATTAACATACAATTTTTTTCGTCACAAAACATCTTTAAAAAAAGTACATTTACATGCACACTGATGCGTTAAAATAATATTCAATTTTTTTTAAAATAATGTCTTTATAACCTGCAATGTTCACGAGAGAACCTGATTACTAATTCTCCTAAACAGCTGATATAAACATAAAAGCGCAAACTGGGTCTTTACAGGTAACTTTAAACAAATAATGACAGCGTTTTGCTAACTACAAGGTAACAAAGTTTTACAAGGTTGGTTTGAACTTACTGCTGTAAAAGAGCTTACAGATCGTTGGCTGAACTACACTGGCCCTCATCAGCTGGTCACATAGTTTGAACATGCTAAGCCATTTCCTGCCTACCATATAAAGACATTTAACAGACTCAGATGCCGCTGTAACCCTTGTGGGAAGTTATTAAGTTTACAATGTGTTATCAGCACACAATGGTAAACAGTTCTATAAACGCTAAGGGCTTGCTGCCAGCCCCCTCTCAAACCACATTTTTGTTAACTCCGAAGTCCTCCACAAATGAACGACAGATGAAACAGAAAATTCATATGTGAATACAGTATAGAATCTGCTTACATCAGCCTCTGCCATTCTCAAAAAGTCATTATTTCAAATAAAAGAAGACCAAAAGAAAGTGGATTACCCATGCTGGGGAGAGTCATCACCCCAGCATGTAAGCAATGAATAGGGCTGAATTGGTGCTTACACAAAGCTTCTTCTCATTATTTTCTGCAGCAAATTAATCAGGGGAGCAAAGGAGAGGTATATAATGCTGGCCTTACACCTGTAAAATCTTGTTGACCAACCATTGGATGGTGCCTTCATGGACTCAATTTCAAGCAACCTTCCATTTGAGGACCATGTCAATATCTCGATTTTCAAAGAATGATCATTCTGATTCCGTTAACTTTGACAAGTGCATATGCATAAGACTGTTTACGATTTTTCATGGCAGGAAGCAAATTCAGTGGTTAGAAATGTGTTCATTCTCATTAGATAATACAATAAATTTCCATCTTTGTCCTTTGATTTTTTTTTTGTTCACTCTGGTCGAAATAAATTGTTGAATTGTCCCTTTTAAGGCAGGCTATACATGGGTCGAATTTCGAAAGAATTTTCTTTCGAAAATCTTATCTAAGAATTTTCCTTCGTATTTCGCACCATTAGTGGGCTGCAGCAACAGCCAATTTTCGTGCGGCCATTGAATTTGAGTAATCGGACATGTTGGAATTTTTTTGAAAAACAAACGATTTTCTAATCAATGATGGGAGAATTGTGCGAGAGATGTGAATGAAAAAGAAATGCGCATGTGCAAGAAAAGAAAATTCCCGGAAAGAAAAGAAGATTCCCACCCATGAGGTGAAATTGAACGCTTGGTTGGTCGAATTTCGAAATCAATGGTGGCACCATCGGATCACAAACCGCACAAATTTTCTGATTTTCAAAAGAGAATTCTTTCGAAATTCGACCATTTATGGACCAGCTTAACTCTTTAATAGTCAAACAGATTTTCTGAAAATGACAACTTTCTAAGAAAATTCTACCATTATAAGATGTGTGCAAAGCAGAGGTTCAACATAATTCAGCCCCTACCCAGTCCACCTTTAGGAGATCCCTGAAAACTCATTTATTCAGGGAAGCCTATCCCACACCCACCTAACAACTATCCCCGAGCCACCCCCATCAAATTCTCTGCAGCTATTACCTTTTGTACCACCACCCCTCCCTTTAGAATGTA
The DNA here is from genome assembly GCA_029206835.1 of Rana muscosa. Taxonomy (NCBI): domain Eukaryota; kingdom Metazoa; phylum Chordata; class Amphibia; order Anura; family Ranidae; genus Rana; species Rana muscosa. Next base: position 701,424,892 of record CM055122.1, read on the forward strand.
AGCTCTACGAGGAGGGCCCTCCTGTACCTTTTGTATTGAACTGTACTGTAATTGTGTTGTCCCCCCTATACATTGTAAAGCGCTGCGTAAACTGTTGGCGCTATATAAATAGTGTATAATAATAATAATAATAATAAATATAATTAACACAATGGGGTTGATTTACTAAAACTGGAGGGTGCAAAATCTGGTGCAGCTGTGCATGGTATACAATCAGCTTCTAATCTCAGCTTGTTCAATTAAGCTTTGACAGAAAAAACTTAGAAACTGATTGGTTTCTTTACAGAGGTACACTAGATTTTGCACTCCCAAGTTTTAGTAACTCAACACCATAAAAAAGGGCAAAGTATTGTATTATAACCTCGCTAAGTTTCTCAGAAATGCATATGCCTCTGTTCAAAGTTACCCATTTTTAACATTTATTGTGTAGTTTAGTAAAACTCCATTTTACTGTCAATAGCCATTTTGGATTAGGAACTGTTGAAGAGAAATTAGCTGCAGTTTCTTCAAAGGCCCAACTTGTTTAATGCAACCTAACTTAATAAATCATTTTGGGTTGGGAATTCTTGAAGAGAAATAAGCTGTAGTGTCTTTAATGAGTTAACTCCAGCCAAATCTTTTTTTGAACAGAAAAAGGTAAGGTAATAACCTCTCAAAGAATTTTATTGCTGAAATGTGAATAGGATACTGAATTCAGGATTACTTGTAGCTCAGCATACAGAATGGAGATTTTTTTCATTTCAGGAATGCAACAGCTCAGGTTAAGCAGCTTTCAATCACAGGATGGTTTATCGGGGCGCCTCAGATAGAGACCAGAGGAAGCGAGTGAATAAAAGCACCCCGCAATGGTTCTATAATTTAAAAACCTCTATTACAACACAGAGATCCAAAGTACCAAATGCAATGTGCTTTGGGGGCTATTAACACACCATATTCATAAAGGCTTACAATGTTTGCACTGATGAAAATGGACTGGGCTGAGATGATAAATAACGTTTGCCGAAGTAAAAAGTCTGTTTGTGAAAGGATTTTAGCAGCTGTTACTTTTTCAGAAGAAACACATTGACTTGTGTACTTTGGATCTCTATGATGAAATAAATGTTTTGGAACTCCAGAACCGGTTGTGTGCTTTTATTCACTTCCTCAGAATTTAATTGTTGTCTGTGTCCCCAAGAGAAAGATTTCCACTCACATCCTTTCCAGGTGACAGGTGTCAAATAAAAACAAAAACAGAAGAGAAATTGCCTCTATGAGACAGACGGGTTTTAAAATCTGACAGACAGATCTCCTCAACAAGGATACAGACAGCAATAAAAAAATTAGGCAGAGGTTTTCTCTCCCTCTTTTTATCCAAAACTAAAAAAGGTTGTTTTGGCTGTAGTTAGGCTTCAAATTGAATAAATGAAAAGAAGTTGTATTTCAAGCCATATATATTCGATTCACATAAGCTACTAAACTTGTTCAGTTCTAAAGTATCTGTCAATTACATTTTATTTTCTGGATAAAAGTCCATATGTCAGGTTTATTGATCTTTACAGAATTTGTACTAACAAAACAAAAAATGGTTTCTTGTAAGCAAGATTTGTTGTCGTAGGCAAAGGTGAAGGTAATGTGACCCTGTCCTCTAAATGAAACTACCTATAAATGCTGCCCCTGTAAAGATGCTTATTTCTCCGGCACCTATGCTGCTGAAAAGGAATCTTCAGTTGGAGTTTCTTCAGGACTACCAATGTCCTGTGTCCTCCCGTCAACACCTACATCAGTACAAAACACAACAGTTATATAGGGGTTGGGGTCATTGGGAAGAACCACCCACTTTAAACGTATGTTAAATCTAAAATCTCACAGCTTTAACATGTTAATGTAATTTCAAATAATATATTTTTGATCTGTTCAAATCTGAAGTTTTCATTAAATGGACACCTGGTGATCCTACCACGAAAGCCCATTTTTTCAAGCACTTTCTTTTATAGGGTGAAAATCTTCCTGCCTTGTCAACCTGTCATATTAACCTCCAATAGACACAACACAGAGGCATGACCCCCTGTTGCTATATTTGGAACCCCTCCCTGAGAAATGCCATGCATCCATCGTTGGGTGTACATGCATCTAAACAGGAAGTTGCCGCAGGAGATCTGCAGCACTGGGATCCAATAAAAGATTTTTTTTAAAGTGATAAACATTATATTTGAAAAAAAAAACTTGGTAATTGTAATGATGCAGGGACTTTAGCAAACTAAATTGTATTTAGTTAGGGTTTATTTAATTTACTTATTTCTATTTGAAGTATAGCTCTGGCAAGTCCGTGGACATTCTAATATTTACACATTCTTAACAAGTAGTAAATGAGCTTTTAAAAAATCCAACCCTGACCTCTGTAGCTGTAGGCACTATGGAGTAATTTATCCTCAAATTGGTGAAACTTATGTTTACTTTCTCTCTATAGATCATCTCCCCCCTGCCATCCTTCTATTTTCTAATGGAAACAAAGAACTAGTGCACAGGAGGAGGGGATGGAGCGACATGCACAGCTTCTACTTTGAACTTTGACATTGAATTGCTCAACAGCGGCTGCAACTAAAGAAGTCAGGGTGAGCCTATTTTTAAAGCTTATGTAGCAAAAATATATCTGCAGCTTTACTTTAAGCCAAAACCAGGGTGGAGTTTGGATGGGTAGGAGCTCGGCCATTGTTGTATACAGATGCTGGGCCAGGAACGTTAGTGCATGTGATCTGTAAACATTTGTCTTCTTTTTATTTCTAAATGGAATCACCATGATCAGTAAATTCTATGTGTAAGTAGTGTTATTCATTCACTTAGGATACAGCTGCAAAAATATTGCTGATATATAATCCCTAGGGATATTTATTCACAATGATATTATAGACAGGAAGATATAAATTTTTCTTTCGTATTCTTCTAGGGTTTTTGAACTATCAGCTTTTTGGCACACTTAAATGTGTTAGTGTGACTTCCATAACACATTTAAGTAAAAGCTGACTATCTTAAATAAGCGACTCTGTCACTGAAAGCAATCTCTGAATACAAGGTCTCCCTGCTAACAATTGAGTAAATACTTAAAGTAGGAGAACATTCCCATGTTGATATCTATCTAGGGCTGGGAAAAAAATTGATTTGATTTAAAAATCGAGTTGTTAGGTCAAATCGATTCATATTTTCAAAAAATCAATTTTTTCGATTTTTCTTTTCCCAGGACCGGCGCTAAGAATCCTCCTATTACCATGTGCAGACCCTCACAAATGACCCTCCTGTGTCCCTCCTGTCTTGATAGCCTCTCCGGGGTGTGCAGGGGCCGCGAGGCTGGCCGTCGCGGACTATGCCGAAGCCACGGCCTCGCCTAAAAACTCCTGCCCGCAGCTCCTCAGGACCGGCGTGGTGTCCATCAAAAAAAAAACCGATTCGAATCGCAGATTTTTTTAGGGGAAAAAATCGTCCAGCTCTATATCTACCTATAGGTAAGCCTAAAATAAGGTTTACCCATAGGTACAGTAAATATCTCCTAAACGTGCACCGTTTAGGAGATATTTACTGTACACGTAATCGGCGCATGCGCTATGAAGGAACAGCATTGCCCTTGCCGAGTCCAAAGCCATGAGTAGCGGCTCCCGTGCGCATGTGCGGGAGTGACCTCATCCCGGCACGGCCAGTCAGACAGCCAGAGGACACAAACTAGGAAGGAAGATTGGGTGAAGATGGAAGCCCTGTCAGTGGTGACAGCTCGTCGCTGGAGGGCTTAGTTTTAAGGTAAGTTTCACATAATCTGCTAGTATGCAATTCATAGAACTTTACCTTTCAGGTTTAAAAAAAAAAAACATGGCGGTTTACTACCGCTTCATAGGAGATGTATAGCCAAAGTTTTTTTGCCTATACTTCTCCTGTAGGTCACAGTCACCTGTTTTCAGTCGACAGTGAGTTAAAGTCCACTGTCGGCTGATGTCACTCAGCCAGTACAGGCTCGAGAAAGATCCCGACCATATGGTGGGGATCCACCCAGATGTCTGGACTGGCACCTGGCTCAGCCTCTCAGCAATCCGCTGGGAACCCGAGCCAGCCCCTCCCACCCCCTCCACAGCCCAGCGTTATAGAGAGCGCTGGAGGAGCAGAGCAGAAAGCCAGTGACCGACAGCCACGGCTCTCTACTCAGAGTGGAGGGGAAGAACTGAGTGATCAACGATGTTTGATCCCTCAGTTCTCACTGCAGAGCCAGCGAGGGACAGATGCAGCTTTGGATTGATTCTGTATCCAACTAGGTGAGTATAAGTGTTTTTTTCGAAGTTCATACTGCTCTTTTGAATATAAACTTTTATAAATCTGAACTCTGCTCACCTCCCCTCCTGTCCTTGTGAGACAACTCCCTTACTGGCGTCACATCTTCGGCCGGTCTTCCCTTGAGTTTGGGACCTTCAGGCATCTTGACTGACCGTGCCAGAATGGCACAACTTTCAGGAATTCATCCTGACATTTGCTGAAATTGTACACTGAGCTACAAAAGTGCAGCTCAGTATACATGGTCAAGAAGATTGCAAACAGGCAGGTAAGAATCCTTTATTTTGGAAGATACATAGTATGAAAGTGAGCACAATAAAGAGCCCACAACATGGGATTGTGGCCGCCACGCGTTTCAATAAAGCTTTATATTTTATTAAAAATAAATAAAAAAAAGAACGGGCTTGTCACGAGGCAGCTGAGCGGGAAAAACATTTTCCACAAGTGTGGAAAGGCTATATAAGCCCCTGCGTGACAGACCCGCTCACAGTTCCCCCTGAAGTGGTTTGGCTGAGCTCCCCTTCCCTCCCACCCTTGTCGCAGGCACCATTATGTGGTTATGTCAACCTTGGATCAAGGGGGGACTTTGGTTTTATGATTTGATTCATTTATAGCTCGAGTTCTATGACTGAGCAAGTTTAGAATTTTAGTTTAGAAAAATAAATATATAATTTTAAATAGAATTTAGTTATTTATTTATTAATTTATATTGAATAAAGTTATTTGTTTATTATACCAAATAAAGGTGCCGCGGCCATTTAAAAAAACAATTTGGTTGTATTGTGCTTTTATTAAGGGTGATAAAAAAGGTGCGACCTACAGTCACATGTCTCTTGTGCAGTAAAAAGCCTGCTTGTTTGCAATGTTATAAAAAAAAAATTGAAAGCTTGACTAGAATGTTTCCACTGCCCACACCACCAAACACTATTCTAACGAAGAGAAATTGCCACCTGATGGCCCTTCAGAAACTAACATTTCTGTGAGTGTCCTGGTTTTCCAATGCATTTAGTGGCTTCTCCCACCACCCCCTATGTCAGTACAGGACACAAGAGAGAACAGAATAGGTAAAATCCATCTCAGTTTCTCCATCTGTGTCCATTTGGGTAGATTTTTCTTCACTTTTCTCTTGCTTTCAATCCCAGTGACAGTGGTCACCAGGACAAATAAAAACAAAATGTCTCCAGTGGATACAGCCAACAATAAAACCTGACAGAGGTTCTAACTACTCACCACTCTTTACAAATCTTAAAAAATAAAATGTTTGGCGTCCGATAAACTTATAGTTGTAGTTTGAATTACAAACCAACTTCTTATGCTATACAAGAAAAATAAAAACAAAATTAATCTCAGCCTGAGCTGTAAGCAATTAAATGCACAAGATTCCCAAAGTCCCACATTTGCTTCTGGGTGGGTCTCGAACCTAATGTTACATGATTCCTAGTAACGCCATTTTTCTCTGTATATGAAAGACAGCATGGAGCTTACAGCGAGTGCAATTTTGGTCTGAATACTCACATGTTCCAATAGCCAGCGGCTCCAGAACACCAGAGCACTGGAAACAAAGTGGTTTCAATAATACAGTGGCTTGTACAACTACAGACACTAAAGCTACATACAGATTAAAAAAAAGAACCCCTTAGCAGTCAGACTGTGCTCCCTGCACACATTACAGAGCTTAATTGTCAAACTGACTGCAGTGTTCTCCTATTAGACCTATTCTCCCTATGAGGGGCAGCCCGTCTATTAAGGGTGCACAGGCACCGCCCCCCTGTCCATCGCCGCCTCCCCTATCCATGTGTCCGGCCCCTTTCAGGACATCAGCACATGAATTCCAACGAGGAGGGGCTGTTTCTTTGAAGCACAGATTAGAGTCAGAGGCTCCAATAGGCTTCAATATAGGGTGGGCTCGGGTCACAGAAAGTGCGCTCTTAGACCAGCCAGGTGCGTTACAACAGCAAATTAATATTCGCTGTTGTAACACTGATCCTCCTCCCAGCAAATCAGGAAGTGGGTTTTGACACCGGTCACTCGATTGGCTGAAAGGACAGGTGATCCTATTGGACGCCTAGGAGGGGGAGGGGAGGAGCTGGAAGGCACCATGGAGGAGAGGACTCGGAGCCAAGCCGCTGCATTACGCTGCCTGCCACCCGCCACGATGGGGTAAGTGCCGGAGCGCCTGGCAAACAGCATTGGGGTGGGTGCCACTTGAGGGTGGGGGGTGGTTGTTGCTGCCACCCCCATAAAAAACACCAGCCGCCACTTCCCCCTATGGTGCTGTCTGACATAGAACACTCACAATTCGCCCTTTGCCATGTTCACACCCCTAAAGACACTATAAAAGGGGTTTTTAAAAAAAGAAAAAATCTCTTTTTTTAAATCTTCTTTAGTAGATACTCTTTCATGTGTCCATTAGGGTGAAAATGACAGTCACTTGAAACTCCAAACCACTTATACTAAGGCACCTTTCACACTGAGGCGTTGCAATAACGCGCTAAAAATGATTAGCGTTATTATTGCATTTTTACCACGTTAGCGCTAAAAATAGCGCTAATGCCTATGTGTTTTTGCGGGGAAAAGGTTTATTTATTTGTTTCCCACAATCCTCCACTCTACTGCGGTCATGTGACCTTCCCACAGCTTCTGGGCATTTTTACAGCGTTTTTACCACGTTTTTACAGCAGTTCTCATTCATTTCAATGGGGATAGGCGTTTTTACAGAGCTATTTTATGCGCCCCAAAGATGCTCCAAAAAAGCTGTTTGCAGGATTTTTTCCAATGCACAGCCAGCACAACGCCTCAGTGTGAAAGCCCTCAGGGCTTTCACATTGAGAATGCAGGGGCAGGATTATTTCAGGCATTTTTACAGCGCTATTTTTAGCGCTAAAACGCCTGAAAAACGCCTCAGTGTGAAAGGGGACTTACGTTCCTCATGCTCCATTACCATTTAGCATTTCTAATTCTGTGTAAGCTCTCTGTTGAAGCTTACACAGGTTTGATGATGTCACCCCCTCGCTTCCATAATAATATTTGTGCCTGGGCCTATATGTACATTTTTTTAAAGCTTTCAGATCACTCTCTGCTCTCGAACTGCAAGTTCATCAGATGGCCTTGCAATTGTTTTATGTTTTTCTGCAGTGTTGTTTGTTACACAATCAAACTACTCTTTCTAATATTTGATATTTAAGAAAATGGGAAATATATTTAACTATGTAAACACTTATTGCGGAAAGCCATAACTTTTACAGTAATGTAAAAATATGGTGCCATTTAAAAAGGAAGTACAATTGATGTGGGCAGCATTAAATGTTATAACCACAGTGGTGTAGTGGGTAGCACTCTCGCTTAGCAGTAAAAAGGGTCGCTGGTTCGAATCACAACCACGACCCTACCTGCCTGGAGTTTGCATGTTCTCCCTGTGCCTGTGTGGGTTTCCTCCGGTACTCCCACACTCCAAAGACATACGGGTAGGTTAATTGACTTCTGTCTAAAATTGGCCCTAGTATATGAATGTGAGTTAGATTGTAAGCTCCTTGAGGGTAGGGACCGATGTGAATGTACAATATATATGTAAAGCACTGCGTAAATTGACGGCGCTATACAAGTACTGTGAGGGTGCGACTCTGTGCGACCTTCAAGAGTGTTGGTTTACGCCAGATTTGGTAAAGAAAGACATGCTGATTGAACAGCTGTGTCTTGGGCTATTTAGTTCTGACATGACTATGGATCAGGGCTCCACCCAACAGAGAGGAAGTCTGTGTGCATGGGAGTCAGGTGGACTCTCATCCTCTGAGTGGAGTCAGAGGCGGTGCATGTCTGCAGGAGGCAGACATCATTAGTGATACAGCAACAAAGGTGCTGACCAGGGGTAAGCAAGGAGAAAGCTTAAACTCTTGGAAACTGGACCCAAGGCCTAGGCTAAAGGCCTGTATAGCAAGAAGGTAAAGCTACGAGGCTAAACTGTTAAGTATGCAAGATACAGGAATGGTGGAATCCCCCTGTGAATACTACAGATGTACTTGTGAACTTTTGTGCTTTTAAATAAACATGGGCTACCATGCCCTTAAACAGAGTTCCTGACTGGCTTGCATCACTGAAAAAACGCATCTACTACGAGAGCTAACAACCCCTAATCTTACAGTACCTAAATAATAATAACCAGTAACCAGTTGTCTTCTTACAGTATATATTCATGTAAAATGCAACATAATTCACAGCAAAAGCATATAAAACGTTTTTTTGGAAATTTAGAAATCACAAGACCAAAACCCACAGTCATCCAAGCAGAAAATAACAGCACCAGCAAAAAATAGAAATACAGTACTAGACATTAAAACAATGACTGTGGCCTTCACTTAAAACGGAGTGAAGTAGCCCACACGTGTTCATTATCTTATTGTTGATCTTGCTGACTGAGCTCCCACACTACACGTCATCTGGTGTTTTTGGAGAACACACAGACCAATGACCTTATATGCAGTTGAATAATATTTTTCAGAAATAATGAAGCTGAGATGGCATGATTATTCAAATGAATGTAGAAATGTCAAAGCCTCCTGCGTGACTGATAACAAGAGACCAGAATTATATACTTCTCAATATGCAGTCAAACAAATTCATAAAATGTTCATATAGCAGGTCAAGGTCCCTCTGTCAGAATACAATGTCCCAGCAATCATCCATACACCTGGTTTGTGTGGATGGAAGAATCTGTTAGTTTTTTTTTTTGTTCAGCCCAAAAAAAAAGAAAACTACCTGTCCATGCCCAGACTTAGTTATTGAGCACAAAGCAGCAATGCAGACAAAAGTCAAAACCCCTAATTCTATACTAAAAGTATAAAAGTCATTGGATCAGCATGGAAGCCAGGCTACAAGCATCTTGATCATCAAAACCAGGCCTGTATTTATCTCCTAACAGTTGTTTTTTTTTGAAGGCATGTAACTTACATCATGTAGTAAAGTATCACATGTGGCTGCATTGTGACACTTTGGGAAAAAAACAGGGTAGCACAACATATTCATACTTATTAATAAGAGCAATCAGAGCAACCAATCAGAATTCATCATCTATTGTTTAGATCAGGGGCCTTCAAACTACGGCCCTCCAGGTGTTCAGAAACTACAATTCCCATCATGCCTAGTCATGTCTGTGAATGTCCGAGTTTTGCAATGCCTCATGGGATTTGTAGTTCCGCAACAGCTGGAGGGCCGTAGTTTGAGGATCCCTGGTTTAGATTGATGAAACGTAAAATCTGGTTGCATTAAATGACTGCATTTTCCACAACCACTACGCCTTGTACTTCGACCAGGAATTTCCATTTTTCATATTTTAAAGCCAGTTCATATTTAAATAGGAATCTATCCTAAGATAAAGTAGTTGTAAAGGCAGAAGGTTTTTTATCTTAATGCATTCTATGCATTAGGATAAAACGCCTTGTTTGCAGTAGTCGCCCCAACACCCCCTAATACTTACCTGAGCCCTATCTCTATCCAGCGATGTCCATGAGTGCCTCAGCCATCCGTGACTCTCCCTCCTGATTGCCTGAAACACAGTAGAGGCGCCATTGACTCCCGCTGCTGTCAATCAAAGTCAGTTAGCCAATCCGGAGAGAGGGGGTGGGGCCGAACCAGGGCTCTGTGTCTGAATGGACACATGGAGCTGCAGCTTGGCTCAGGTGCCCCCTTAGCAAGCTGCTTGCTGTGGGGACACTCAACAGGAGGGAGGGGCCAGAAGAGCTGAAAAGGGACCCGAGAAGAGGAGGATTCAGGCTGCTCTGTGCAAAACCACTGCACAGAGGAAGTAAGTATAATATGTTTATTATTTTTATAGAAAAAAAACTGAGACTTTACAATCACTTTAAAGAACTCTAATTGGCTTAGTAAGTAATTGCCAAAAAAACATTATAAGGTAATTTAATAAACGACCCAAGTAATAATGACACGTATGTGCAAACATTTATTTCAGACTCTCATGTGTGTTTCCACATTTAGCCATAAAGTTGACAAGTGCTCCCTTGGTTGGAGAACAGTGAGATGTGTCTGTCCTTATTCTACTATATAAATAGCTCTCTAGCATAAAATTCTTTATATTGATATTGTAAGCTCTCTGGAGAACAGCCCACAATAACTGTTCAAGTCTGGATTGTCTTTTAATAACTGTATCAGTTTCCTATAAAAAGCATATTGAATGTTACTATTTATATTGCTGTTATATAAATAGTGATGTAATAATAATATAAATGTTTTATATATTAATCCATGAATAAATCCCCTGCTGAATCAGAGCAGAATGGGGCATATGTCACTTTTGTGACATTGTTGTCCATTCAGTGTTTAGCCTTTTTAAAAATTGGAGCATTCTGGACCCATATTATATCTATGGGCAGCTGGATGCAAACGGAGACGTGTATATGTTTACATAAGACAACCTTAGATATGTCACATTTAAGACACAGACTACTTTTTGTTTTTTGTCCCTAGACAAACTCAGAGGTGAGCAGTTTTAAACAGACACATCCATTTCCATCTGTCTAAATCACAAGGATCAGTTCCTCTGACTGATTTTTACTATGGTTTCCATTTAGACCCATTTTGTGCAGACTGCCCCTGTAAAAAGGGCCTAAAGATTTAAAATGTCGGAAAATTGTGAAGCCATGGGGGCAAAAACAAATGTCCCTGTTTTTTCCAGACGAATTTGAAATTTTGGAAAAATATAATAAAAAAATTCAGTGTGGAGCAGTTTTACGAATTGAAAGTCATTTTTTTGCACTAGATTGTGAAATCGAGTATATATAAAAGCATTATGGTTAAAATAAAAGTACATCTTATTCAGTAATCAAACTAAACTTGCTTATTATTTTTTTTATTACAAATAGAGTAACATGACTGTAGATGTTAACAACATTTCGACTATACGTGAAAACAGGTAACCACCACCCTTCCCTTATAATAATGTAAAATCCTCCTGCCAATATGCATTTTTAGTTATAGGCAATGCTGATCCAGAAGCATATATTGCTCTATGAAGAGCTTGATGAATGTTCTCCTGATTTTCAGGTGTCAAATACACAATCAAGGGATTGTGTATTTTTGGAAGGCTTTGGTACTTGAAGATGCTGCTGTTGAAGAAACACTTTGTGATAACCCAGAAGCAGCAGAAAGTCTTTCTGGAATGAGAACTCTGGAGAGAAAACTACTCTCACTTTCATTCTGGTCTTCGTCATTTCATTAAAAAAAGTATTTTTTAATGTCTTTAGGGCACCTCTGTAATGCAAGAAAATGTTTTATCATCCTTGTAGCATTTGGAAAAGAATATTTCTCCTCACAATATTTGCAAATCACACCTTTGCTCTTAGCAGAAATTGCACCTTCCAAAACTCTAGATTGGTCTCACCATTTTAGTGAGAGGAGGAAAAGAAAACCCAATTTACTGAGCAGACTATAGGGAAACAATATGTTGTGATGGTGGAAAACATTAATAGGAATCATTTAAAGGCGAAGTACAGCCATGGCTGAGACTGAATGTAGTAAGAGATGAGATTATAATAGCTTTATGTTATGCCATAACTGTACATAAAGCTATTATGATCTCACCGCCTGCTACATTCACTCTCATCCAGGTTCGTCCCCTGGCCTCCTGTTCCCCCTCCCTGCAGTCTGAATTCAGTGCTGCCATACACTGGATTTGACCTCCTGCTACATTAATCCACATGCTCCCACTGTTTTCTTCCCCCCTCCATAGTTTGTATTCACTGCTGCCATACACAGGATGTCACCTCCTGATCCAGCCATGTGTTCCCACTCTATGCACTCCTCTCAATGCCACCCTCTGAGATCACAGGAGTCACAACTACAGAGGAGGCATTGGGTATTAATGAAAACTGTCAGTACATACTCAAAACAACATTGGGCAGATAGACCTCCACTACAATATTGATTTGCGGTGGAACCCCATCTGAGAAACCCTGTGTTATGGATTTGCAGAGCGGTGCAGGGAAGCATACTGTTAATTACTCCACTGTTCCCCACAGATCCTTATCTTCTGTCTGTCCCAGGCTCTTTAATGTGATATCACCTGGGATGGAGGAGAGGAGGGATAGCGAGGAACAAGTGGGAAAGGCATGTTACAACAGCAGCTTCCCTGTGCTGCTCTGTATTTGCTTGTTAATTGTTGTTATCTACAACTCACTGATGAGATCCAATGCTTGGTGAGCTATAGATCTAAAAAAAAAAAAATCAGGGATTCCCCAAGATCTCAAACTGTTCGCCAAGGGTTCCTGCTATAGAGTGTCAGTAAAAGCAACATTTCTGAATCAAATACAAAGCAGATTCCATTGTTTCTGTCTGCTGCATGCAATGTGTTTGTTGCTTTCAGAAATGAATTAGTGCTGGCATTATAAGTAGTATTTACATGCTTTCTTTATGTCAGAGGCAGCGAGTAATATTTAGAGTGTATTTTGCAGAATCACTAGACTATTGATATGGCCATTTTTTTTTATTTTTTTTTTGCTGCCAATTTTCCATTGGACTAATGAACTGCAACCCCAAGCCAAGCTGTTGGCTCCCAGTTGCAGCCCACCCTATTGACTTTAATGGGAGAGTCTGACAGGCCGTGCCACATGTCAACTTAACATGCAGTGTTACATTTTCCATGGCATGTGAACTGGCCCTCCAGCGGTATTGTAGGCTTCAGTTGGGAAGTCAGGGAATGAGTAAAATCCCTGCTCAACTTTTTATGGCCTGCTGGTGAAACTTGAAAAATTCATGTGTTACTCAGAAAGGCTGTTCCCCTGTAGGCACCTCAAGCTTTATATTTCAATTTTGACTGAAGTATAAATGTAACCTTTTGTACTTAGTGTAATGTACTGTCTGTACATTCAAAGGAATGAAAAAGTATAAAGTCAGCATAAAAGTTTCTCCTAGTATGGAATGTGTACCTGTAGGGTATTCCTGTCCAGTTCAGGAGGGAACTTCTGCCTGATAAACTCCACATAACAGCTGATTTGTACTAGGCAACATATTATATTAAATATTATAACTGCTAGCAAAATAGTGCCAGTTCATTGAACAGTAGATATGGCAGATATAAGAAAAAGAAAACTGTGTGTTAACTATTAATGTAAGCAAAAATATACAAAGATGAAGTGTAAATATAATGAGAAAACTCAACTTGTATTTCATGCGCACAATAAATGAAAATATAATACAAGTAAATTGATGACAACATATACAGTTAGATGAGATACAGTAGAGAAAGTTTTAACATCGGAACGCAAAATGGATGTGTCATATGAACACGTGTTATCCAAAAAGGCCATTCACATCTATGCAATGTGTTGGATTGCATTTTGAAAAATGAGGCGTGTCCATTGTTCTGTGCATTTTCATGCGATGTGTGGCCCATAGATGTCTAAGGTTTCATGAACTTTACAGCTGCTAAATTTCAAGCCCCATACACACTATCAGTTTTCTTGCAGGTTTTTCTCTTCAGGTTTACCAAAACCATGTAGTGCAAGGGCCTGCCTGATTGCATACGAATTGAAACTCTTAAGGTTTGACCTCATATTAGATGGTTTTGGTAAACCTGAAGAGAAAAACCTGCAAGAAAACTGATAGTGTGTATGGGGCTTAAGTTTAGAAACTTTTGGCATTTTTTTTGCCAAAGCTCCTAAACGCAACTCCATAAAAGGGTATGTGTCAATGTAAACACAAGCTTTTAGCAGAGTTTAGGAGCTGCTGTGGTTAGGGGAGCTGCGATCTCCCTTAACCTCCCTCTCCAGAATGTGGAAGAATCGTGTTCAGGATAGGAACGTTTTGACCGCCGGCTGCCGGAAAACGCAAACCGTGGCAAAACTTTTTGCTGTGTTTTGCATTTTCCAGCGGCCGACGATGAAAGTAGGCTGTGTGTGTTCGACTATTCTCACTACCACATTTGTTTCTAATGTGCATTATTAAGCTGTGTTATGTCATGCTTATTTGTTCACATCCCCTGCGTGGGATTATTATAATCGTTTTTCATTCCTTCCAAAAATCTCAATAAAAAAAGATTGTACCGAAAGTAGGCTGTGTGTACATGAAGCCTAAGGCAGCACCTGGAAACGCACATACTGTACATCCTGTTACAACAATGATGTCACTGAGGAAGTCAAATCTCATTGGTGAAAACAAAAGTGCATCGCTGATGAAAAATGTGTATTAAAGTATCAAAATTTCACTGCAATGCATAATGCAAAGGTGCCAACATGCTACAACTGACGTTAAAAAAAACATACTAAAAAACAGGCAAAAGTGGACATGGATAAATGTGAACCTGGTTTGCCTCTTACAATTGCACATTCTAACATTAATCTTTACTGCATTTACTGCACAACACAAGAGGTGGAGCATGAAGAAAAGAGAGGGGTTGATTTACTATACCTGTAGAGTGCAAAATCTGGTGCAGCTCTGCATGGTAGCCAATCAGCTTCTAACTTCAGCTTGTTCAATTAAGCTTTGGCAAAAAAAACTGGAAGCTGATTGGTTTGTATGCAGAGCTGCACCAGATTTTGCACTCTGCAGTTTTAGTAAATCAACTCCAGTATGGTGATAGTAGGTAATAAAACCTATTTTGTACGTAGTACTATTTGAGCTGCATTCACCAAGTGATACAAAGCTCAGAGCACATGAAACAAAAATAGCTATAAGAGGATTTTTGAATAATTTCTGTGGGTATAACACATATGCTTATTTCTTCATATAAAAAGAAATCCTAACATTGATTGCCATATATTAAAATAACAAACCTAAGAGCAAAAATGTAATATATTGCGGCTTATCAATCCATAAATATGATGACCCAAACAGTAACACACTTTCTGTCCTAGGGTGACAATGCTGACTCATCATACTGTATTTATGGAGGAGCAGCATTGTCACCCTAGGATAGTACTACAGGGAACCTTCCCTCTCCTTGATAAAATAGTGGGAGATGTTCTGTAGCTCCCAGAGGTAACCAGAGTTCACAAGGCAACACTAATTCATGTCAGGGTCAACAAGTAGCTTTTTCCCACTTAATGAACAGATAAAACAAAATGCTAATTTAACAGACCAAAGAGTAGCAAATAAGAGAGGTTCATTGTTAGGGTTTACACGTACTTTAAAGCGGAGGTCCCGCGAAAAAAAAATAATATTAAAAGCCAGCAGCTACAAATACTGCAGCTGCTGACTTTTAATAAATGGACACTTACCTGTCCTGGAGTCCAGCGATGTCGCCAGCCGAAGACAAGCAATCGCTTGTCTCTCGGCTCCCTCCGCCGCCATCCTCGGTGAGGGAATCAGGAAGTGAAGCGTTGCGGCTTCACTACCCGGTTCCCTACTGCGCATGCGCGAGTAGCACGCCGCGTTCCCAGTGGCCCCCCGCTGTCTACTGGGACCAGTGTGTTTCCACCCGCAGTGGGGGGGGAGAAGTGGAGAGACTCCCGTGGGAGTCGCTCCCCGGAAGTGGGTGCAAATACCTGTATTATACAGGTATCTGCACCCCCTCCCCTCTGAAAGGTGCCAAATGTGACACCAGAGGGGGGAGGGTTTTCCGAAAAGCGGAAGCTCAATTTTTGGGTGGAACTCTTAAATGTATATTTTCATTTTTCATTTGTATACTGTTGATATAGTCCACACGATTTTAAGAAACATTGAACTATTCACAAATTCCTAGCCCCCAAAGGCACTTGCAGTCTTACACCCCACAACAGCCTCACACACACACACACACACACACACACACACACTAGGGCTACTTTAGATGGAGATCAATTAACCCACCAGCATGCTTTTGAGTCATTGTGGGAAATCAGAGCATTAGGAGCATACCTGCCAACACAATAAAAAGATGCAAACTCCAATGGTTAGATTTTCCTTTAAACGTTCATGCAGAAAATATGAAAAATCATTTATCAGAACATTAACAAACATATACAAAGAAAAAGAGCCACTGCTCCAGGTGTATGATGATAACCTGAGGTGGAATGTCTCGTAGAGTGCCATCCCCGGCCCGCCTCCGTGGGAAACTTGTAAGAAAAGAAATGGCTGCACATCCAGGAATTCCGATTGCCTTTTATTGTTCAAAGTGATAACACCAAAGACACCAACATGAGGTCACGTAGCCTCCTTGCCTTAAAGTGGAAGTCCATGCTAAAACTAAAATCCCTGCATCTATAGACACCCATGATCTAACACCAACCTATCTAGAAAAGCAAGGGAGAGGCGCCTCTGAGTGCAGACGTTTTAAAACAATTTAATAAAAGATAGTGCTCCAAGCAACTCACATTTTACATGGTAAAAAACGTGCATTGTACGAAATCCAGTTAGAAGAGGAAGATGTCATCAGGTCTGTCACGGAGTATCTCCTCCTGCTGGGGCGCTGTGCTGCTGGTTGTCGATTCACTGCTGTAGATGGTATTGGTATGGCCGTCAGCGGTGAAGAAAAGCAGTGCAGGGCCTTGAAGGTGATATCGAATAGCAGGCGAGGGCCGATGACGTCACTGGCGTGCGACGCGTTTCTCGAGCCGGCATACTGCGTGTAGTGTGGCAGTCGCGCTCCTTTGTCAAGCTTCAAGGCCCTGCACTGCTTTTCTTCACCGCTGACGGCCGTACCAATACCATCTACAGCAGTGAATCGACAACCAGCAGCACAGCGCCCCAGCAGGAGGAGATACTCCGTGACAGACCTGATGACATCTTCCTCTTCTAACTGGATTTCGTACAATGCACGTTTTTTACCATGTAAAATGTGAGTTGCTTGGAGCACTATCTTTTATTAAATTGTTTTAAAACGTCTGCACTCAGAGGCGCCTCTCCCTTGCTTTTCTTTACAGTATCCTGGAACATGGTTTCTGTTTCACCTTGAATGGCAGCCCTGAGCTTGTACACGTGACTTCTCCTATTATTATTATCCTTCCAGCCTCCGTTTTACCCCTCTCTCCCCGGAGCCTGGACCCCATGCTCACTGACTGTACATCTTTTTGTACATGCGCTATTTGATTAGATACCGATGAGATATTAGTGACTTTGGACTCATGCACATTTTTTACTTGTGTTATATACCAACCTATCTAGCCCTGTAAAGAAGAAATTTAGTATACATACCTCTTCTGAAGCTGATCCGACTTGATCCCATGCTAAGCTGTCATCTGCGGCTTCGCTGTGTAGGCAGGAGCAGAGGACACATCCAACAGCGGAAGCCCCATAGTAACTCTGTGGGTGACATCACTTCCCATTAATTTCACAGCCGTTGTTGGCCGTGTCCTCTGCAGAGCTTCCGCCACTGGAGATCGGGTCAGATAAGCTTCAGAAAAGGTATGTTTTCTCATTTTTTCTTTACAGGGCTAGATAGGTTAATGTTAGATTGTAGGTGTCTATAGAATCAGGGATTTTAGTTTTAGCATGGACTTCCACTTTAAATTTGAGGGTACATGTATTGTCCTTACAATGTATCCCCCTACAAACAAAGTAGCAAGTATCCACAGGGTACATGAAAAATGGCAACAAAATGAACTGTTTTTTGTTTGTAGTGTTTGGGTGTATCGCAATGTGTCTCTTTATGGAAACTTTAACATTCTGATAATACACAGATGAGCTCTAATCAGAGAGTCAAAGTCAAATGAGGACATCATGGGAGAAAATGCAGAAAAACAAATGCAGAGAGATGGATTCTAAATAATATTAATGATTTAGACATTCTTGGCTATACAATAGCATATAAGAGCCAGAAAACAATTCACGCATTGCTCTGACGTTAGTTGGTGAACACTGGGATCCAAAAACACTATATATTCTGAGCCTGGATGAATATATATATGCCTTTACTAAAACTCCCATCACTGACATTTTCCTTCACTTCCTGTCCACAAGACGTGGCAGAAAATTTAAGGATATCCCCCGATAATGGAGGGCAATCCCACATTTGACATCTGTCACCAAAAATAGGACACAGCAAGGAAGATAGCCTTTTAAGAATTGCAGGTTCCTGATTTTATATTGCCCTTATCCTTCTGAAAATGCCAGTTGCCTGGCTTCCATACTTATCCAGTGGTTTAAATACTTTCTGAGTCAAAAACACAGAAATATGTAGATCACGAATCAGTGTGAGGTCCAAAATCCGTATCTGTGTTCTTGTCTTAGGTCAGCAAAAATACCAAAACCTCTGATTTAACACAGCCTTTCTCAACCTTTTGTAACATGGAGGAACCCATGAAAAAACCTTTCCCTGCTGCTACTTAATATAATACCACACGAACAGCAAATTGGGAGATAAAAATTAATAAAATAATAAAGAATGTGGCATACCTAAAGTATTTCAAACCAACTGCTTCTCTATTCAACTCAATTATTCTCAAGAAAAATATCACAAAACAAATAATATTAACAATAGCCAGAAAAGAAATACAGATAGTAATTGTAGTGTTCCCTTGCATTGGTGGTGTGTGGAAAAAGGAACACATTTCATTGGTAATCATTGGCAGAGGGGTCAGCCTTTCATTGATGGCCAGTGGGAGAAGGATCGCTTGCCATTGGTGATCATTGGGAGAGGTGTCCCCTTACATTAGTAGTCTTTGAGAGAAAGGCCACTTTACATTGGTCTGGTCTTTGGGAGAAGAACCACTTTTCATTGGTGATCATTGGGAGAGGCGTCCCCTTACATTAGTAGTCTTTGAGAGAAAGGCCACTTTACATTGGTCTGGTCTTTGGGAGAAGAACAACTTTTCATTGGTGATCATTGGGAGAGGTGTCCCCTTACTAGTAGTCTTTGAGAGAAAGGCCACTTTACATTGGTCTGGTCTTTGGGAGAAGAACCACTTTTCATTGGTGATCATTGGGAGAGGCGTCCCCTTACATTAGTAGTCTTTGAGAGAAAGGCCACTTTACATTGGTCTGGTCTTTGGGAGAAGAACCACTTTTCATTGGTGATCATTGGGAGAGGCGTCCCCTTACATTAGTAGTCTTTGAGAGAAAGGCCACTTTACATTGGTCTGGTCTTTGGGAGAAGAACAACTTTTCATTGGTGATCATTGGGAGAGGTGTCCCCTTACATTAGTAGTCTTTGAAAGAAAGACCAAGTTTTCATTGGTGTGGTCTGTGGGAGAAGAACCACTTTTCATTGGTGATCATTGGGAGAGGTGTCCCCTTACATTAGTAGTCTTTGAAAGAAAGACCAAGTTTTCATTGGTGTGGTCTGTGGGAGAAGAACCACTTTTCATTGGTGATCATTGGGAGAGGTGTCCCCTTACATTAGTAGTCTTCGAGAGAAAGGCCACTTTACATTGGTCTGGTCTTTGGGAAAAGAAACACTTTTCATTGGTGATCATTGGGAGAGGTGTCCCCTTACATTAGCAGTCTTTGGGAGAAAGACCACTTTACATTGGTCTGGTCTTTGGGAGAAGAGCCACTTTTCATTGGTGATCATTGGGAGAGGGTGTCCCCTTACTTTGGTGGTCAGAGGGAAGAATGCTTCTTACATTGGGGGTCATCAGGAAGAATACCCCCTTATAGATGGCTAAAAAGATCATTAGTGCCAGTGGTTACTGATTTTACAGAATAGCTAATTCTCAAGAAACCCCTACCACCTCCTGGAGGAGCCCTAGTTGAGAAAGGCCAATTTTGACAGTCAAGCAACTAGCATTTTCAGAATTTTCAGAAGGAGTGATCAGCAATGCCAGCTTTCATATGCAGTTTCCTTTAATGCCCAGCTTCAATGCATTTTACAGTTTATATTTTAGTTTGGGATACAATGGGAATAGGTTAAATCCACCTTTGGGTTTCTACTTCTGCTTGTGTCTCTATTATGATTTCACTTATCCTTGAATTCTTGTCACTGGAACAGAAAGAGAGTGGAAATCTATCCAACAGTAACAAAACAGCAATAACAGCAAAAACATCTCATTTTTAGGCAGTGAAAGATTAGCATTTGATTATACCTGTAGATGATTTTTTCGTTATGAGGTCTGTGTCCCAACTGGGGAGATTCACTCTTATTTTTGTCCCAATGACACCTTGGGGTTGATTTACTAAAAGGAAATAGACTGTGCACTTTGTAAAGCTGGTACACACAGGCAGTTTTTTGTCATTCAACCCAGTGAGCTAAATGGAAAAAAAAAAAAAAACGAGGAGCTTGCTATACTAACTATGCAATGTTAGTACAGCGATCTCCCTGCTGAGCTATTGTGTTCTCACAGGGGGTCTGCCAGAACACACTGGTCAGCACTCGCAGTCATTAACCGTCGCTCTGCCAGAGGGGAAAATGGAGATCTTGTGTTTCTGCTAAGCAGAAATACAGATATCTGTTTTCCTTTAGTCAAAGCACATCCCACACAGTTAGCAAGCACCCCCTAGGGACACATTTAACCCTTTTATTGCCCCTGATGTTAACCCCTTCCCTACCTGTGTCATTAGTGCATTTTTTTTAGCACTGATCACTGTAATGGTTTTACAGCTCCCCAAAAATTGTCACTAATGCCGCGTACACACGATCGGAATTTCCGTCGGAAAAACCTTGGATACACACGGTCACACAAAAGTTCTCTGAACTTTCGACCGTCAAGAACGCGGTGACATACAACACTACGACGAGCTGAGAAAATGAAGTTCAATGCTTCCGAGCATGCGTAGGAATTTTTCGCGTCGGAATTGCTACAGACGATCGGAAAAATAGAGAACCTGCTCTCAAAATTTTCTTGGCGGAAATTCAGACAGCAAAAGTCCGATGGAGCATACACACGGTCGGAATTTCCGACCAAAAGCTCACATCGGAATTGTCTTGGCGGAAATTCCGACCGTGTGTACGCGGCATTAGTGTTAGATTTGTCTGCCGCAATGTCGCAGTTCCGCTAAACATCACTGATCACTGCCATTACCAGTAAAATATATATATATTAAAAAAAATCCCTAAATCTATCCCATAGTTTGTAGACGCTATAACTTTTGTACAAACCAATCAATATACTGTATATACTCAAGTATAAGCCGACCCGAATATAAGCAGAGGCACCTAATTTTACCACAAAAACTGGGAAAACTTATTGACTCAAGTATAAGCCTAGGGTGTCCACCTGCATGCCTCACTGTGCCTCACTGTGCCTCACTGTGCCCATGCCTCACTGTGCCCATGACTAGACTGACGTTTAACATGGGAGTCTATGGAAGGGTGCCAGGCTTTGAAAAATCGGTGCTCCCTGTCCGTAGGTCCCCCAGACAACAAACTTTGCACACTTGTAGAGGAGAAATGGAGCTACATATGTGCCAAGTTTTGGATCCAGGGGAACTAAGACCGGCCGGTACCGTGTCCCCAAAATCACCAGAGAAATTACAGTTTAACATGGGAGTCTATGGAAGGGGTGCCCGGCTTTGAAAAATCGGTGCTCCCCAGCCGTAGGTCCCCCAGACAACAAACTTTGCACACTTGTAGAGGAAGAGTGGGGCTACATGTGTGCCAAGTCTAGAGGAGCTACGGCCAGCCGGTACTGGGTCCCCAAATTCCGGAAGATCAGGCGCAAAAAGGTGACTCGAGTATAAGCCGAGGGGGGCATTTTCAGCACAAAAAAAGTGCTGAAAAACTCGGCTTATACTCGAGTATATATACAGTACGCTTATTGGGATTTTTTTTTACCAAAAGGCAGAATACATATTGGCCTAAACTGATGAAGAAATTTGATTTTTTTACATTTTTTTATTGGGTATGATTTATAGCAGAAAGTAAAAAATGCAGTTTACTTTTTTGTTTATAGCCCAAAAAATAAAAACCAGAGAGGTGATCAAATACCACCAAAAGAAAGCTTTATTTGTGAGTTAGGGACCTTAGATTGTAAGCTCCTTGAGGGCAGGGACTGATGTGAATGTACAATGTATATGTAAAGCGCTGCGTAAATTGATAACGCTATATAAGGAAACCTGAAATAATAATAATAATTTGTGGGGAAAAAAGGACATCAATTTCATTTGGGTATAATGTCGCACGACCACAATTGTTAGTTGAAGTAACGTAGTGCCATATTGCAAAAAATGGCCTGGTCAGGGCGGGACTAAAACCTTCCGGAGCTCAAGCGGTTAATAAAGCCGTGTCCCTACCCCATATCGGCAAAAAGATAGCCATGAACTGAACTTGATGACCAGTGTTGAGCACTACCAGTCTAAACAACAGAGTCTTACACATCCAATAATAACAGAGGAAGTCATTCATTGTCCTGAAAACAACAAACCCAAAGCAAAATAAAAAGCCATTCAATAAACTGCTGTCAGGACCAAAAAATGGAGACTTATTTTGTAAACTAAGCATGTGAAGAAGGAATACATACGACAGCATCAGTTCAAAAAACAAACTCAAATGAGCATCATGGGAAACTCAGATTTTCAGATATAAATTTAATCAAAGATGGTAAAAATAAACTACATTTATTGATAACATAATCTACACATAATCTCATTACTACACAATGCCAGCAGCAATTCTAGGAAAACCAACAGAAAGCATCAATTTCATCAATATTCCTTCAATTTGGTCCGAACAATGCAACTTGGTAAATCGTTTGCACACTTCTCTGTTCTTTAAAACCAAACTTTTCCACAGTTACGAACTTTATGGTAGTTTAACGAAATGGAAGGAATGTTGATGTTGCATCCCATAAATCTTCATGTTAAGTATTGTGCATGTGTAACGCTTCCAGGTATTAATTGCCTCCCCCAAAGATGCTTTCATGAACCAAGTTATTTTTTCTCAGGTATAATATAGACTGAGATGCTGCCAAAGAAACGACACAGGTATGTAAACCCTGATCCTTGGCTGTGTTCACAGATGTGTGACACGAATCTGCAGAATTTCACCTTGTGACTTGCGAGTTAGGCTCGGTTCACACTTGTGCGATGCGGGAACCAGTGCGATTCCAGTGCAGGTTCCCGCATCGCACCTGAATCGCCGGTGGTTCACACTGCCCTCTGCGAACAGCTGCGAGTGTCAATAAAAAGTTAATGACACACCCAAATCGGTTCGCAGATCGCAGTGCGAACTGTAAAATGGTGCAATAATCGGATCGCATAGGTGTGAACACCCAGTCGATCCGATTCCAGTGCGGGCCAAAACAAGGGTCCTGCACTATTTTGGTGCACATGCGATTTCAGCCATACAGTCTGAATTTGCAACGCAGACATTGCATGTGATCTGCACAGCAATTCGGTGCGAATCACATGCGATGTCTGGCATCGCACAAGTGCGAACCGTCACTTACAGGGTTGCAGTCTGATCACCAGGGGAGAGGAGACAAAGGAAATGCTTCCTTCTGTCTTCAGCAGACCAACGACAACAACTCAGCCTATGTAAAGTCACAGGATTTGAGCCCAAAGGCAGACTTTCAATGAATTGGTGTATATTGAGACATATCTGGAATTTATCCTAGCTGTAAAGTTACTAAAAGGCCCACATTAAAGTAGAGCTTCAGTCATTTTTTCATCTTTCCATCTATTAAATCTTCTGCCCTTGTCGTTTTAACTTTGGATAGTAAAACATTTTTTTTCTGCCAGTAAATACCTTATACAGCCCACTTCCTGTTTCTTGTCTGGTCATTAGCCTATACCAGTGTTTCTCAACTCCAGTCCTCAAGGTGCCCCAACAGGTCACGTTTTCAGGCTTTCCATTATTTTGAACAGGTGATTCGATCAGTTTCACTGCCTTAGTAATTACCACAGCCGTTTCATCTGAGGGAAATCCTGAAAACATGACCTGTTGGGGCGCCTTGAGGACTGGAGTTGAGAAACACTGGCCTAGACTTATGACATCATGCACAGCTCTCTCTCTCTCGCTCTCAGGAGAGTTTGCCAGGAAGGGAAGGGGGTGAGTCAAAAGAGGGCCAATGAGAGCTGCAGGTGTGTCTGTGTAAATCCAAGAAGTGAACAGGCAGCAGCTTCAGCTGCCCACAGTTAAAATGGATGCAGCCAGACTCTGTGGAGGGAGACTTCTGCAGCATATTTGGCAAATACAGAATCACAGTATATATAAAATAATATGCAAAGTGGTTGGACGGAAGCTTCAGAATGGCAAAGACGTTTTTAGTACAAATTATGTGAGCAGACTGCAGTTCCTCTATAATATGCATGTTGCTTGATCTCCTAAATTATACAGCAAGTCCTTTAAGTGTATTTGCCTAATTTAAGATAATTGGTAATCACTCAGAGTGGGTTGTATGATGCTATCAGAACCAATATACTGTAAAAAATGCTTAGTGAAATTGTACTTTGTAGGCCCATTTGGATTTATGCATGTGCATAGAGATGCAACTTTTTGTAGCGTTAGGCAAGTGCATTTTCTTTGTACATGCGTTTTCAATGTTTGTTTTTTTATTTTAATTTAGAACTTAGAGGGGGTAAGGTTAACAGCTGTTGACCAATGCTTGTTAATATATGTTGTTGTGATGCATTAAAATGCATTGTCATGTGTGCACATTGACTTCTATGGGCCTTCTACTTCACTTAACTGCAGAAAAAAGGGAACATGCAGCACTGAGATGGGAACATACACTATTTTTTATTATAGGAAAGTTGAATGCATGTGTTTTAGCACATTACAACGCATGCATTAAATCACAACAGTGTAAATGGGTACTGGATGCAGTTCTTCATTACTTTACTGCTACTCACAGTTTACATAAAAAACATAAGAGCATGATTCCCACATTTCTATAGCAGTTGCACATAAGTTTATCCTGAATTTGTACTAAGATGGTAAGCAATGTGCTACAGGTAACCACTTAAAGCGGAGGTTCACCCCAATAACAATATTAACCTATATGCATTATTGTACAACGTAGAGATACAATTGCCCCAAGATTTTTTTTTTGTCATTTAAATACCTTTATATTGCACTCTTCTGTGTTTCCCCTCCCGCGGGAGTAGGCGTCTCCCAGACGCCGCACTGTATACTGGGAGCACAGTCTTACGCTTCCCACGATACAATGTGGAACACCATCCATTGAAATCCCGCGAGATTTTCAAGCAGGAATTGACACGTGACGCTGGTCACGTGACAAGGGCGTATCTGATAGCGCCATTTTAGAAAAGGGCATACACGTTCTGAGCAGTCACAGTTGTGAATGCCATCACAACGGGGCGTGAACTTTCAGTGACGCTGCCCGTTGTGATGCCAACCAGCAAGTTTACGGCGCTGGACGCCGTAAACACTGCTCATGTGCGGGAGAGAGCGGTGAATGCCGGGAGATGAGCATTCACCGCTTCCCGGAAGGCAGTGCTTGTGGGCTTCACAATGCCCACAAGCAAAATGGAAACTCGCTTAATCCATTTTTATAAATTATTCTTTTCAACGGAAATTGACAGGGGACGTTTGAAGTGGCCGAATAAGTGAGTTTTACGTTTTGATCTAAAAAAATATTGCATGCACCGAAAAAAAAAAAAAACAACGATCGGCCATGGAGCCTCCGCTTTAATAAAATGTAATCTTTTTGGTTTGTTCATACCAGGTTGGCTAAATATGAATTCTGACTATTGACATAGACTCCTGCATGCCTACATAAACATATATCTAAATATTGTAACAAAATACTGTCTGTGAGGTGGCAGGTTCTGAACGCCTACCAGCTACAATAACTTATAAACTATGAACGAACCGCTCAAACCAAATAAACAGATTCTCTAAAAACAGGTAACAAAATGTGCAACAATTGCATGACACTATACAGACAAGGCATTCTACAGCTACAAACAGGAAAAAGAATTAATTGAGCTAAGGCACACAAGAGCGTACTATAGACAAAACACACTTCAAAAGCGTGCAACTAAAAATATTTGCCTAAAGCGATATAAAATTTTGTACAGTATATAATAAAACAAAATCATAGTGACAAATGACATATAAACAAGATGTTTTGCTACTATAGGAAGTGCCTTAAGCCGCATCAGATGGGAAAAGCAAACATCTATAGGCTTGCTCTACACCAGGGGTCTCAAACTCAAATTACCTGAGGGCCACAAGACAAGTTTTCATATCCCATGGGGGGCCGCATGCAAACATTCAAACTTCAAAAACAGCAGCACTGGTGTCAGCAGACGCACTATTAACCCCCAGCACTGGTGTCAGCAAACGCATTATTAAACCTGACCACTACACTGCACACTGAACAATACACACTGACCACTGCACACTGACCACTGCGCACTGACCAATACACACTGACCAATAACACACTGACCACTAAACAATACACACTGACCACTGCACACTGACCACTACACTGCACACTGACCACTACACTGCACACTGACCACTACACTGCACACAGAACAATACACACTGACCAATACACACTGAACAATACACACTGACCACTGCACACTGACCACTGCACACTGACCACTACACTGCACACTGACCACTACACTGCACACTGACCACTACACTGCCCACAGAACAATACACACTGACCAATACACACTGACCACTACACTGCACACTGACCACTACACTACACACTGACCACTACACTGCACACTGAACAATACACACTGACCACTACACTGCACACTGAACAATACACACTGACCACTACACTGCACACTGAACAATACACACTGACCACTACACTGCACACTGACCACTACACTGCACACTGAACAATACACACTGACCACTACACTGCACACTGACCACTACACTGCACACTGAACAATATACACTGACCACTACACTGCACACTGAACAATACACACTGACCACTGCACACTGACCACTGCGCACTGACCAATACACACTGACCAATAACACACTGACCACTAAACAATACACACTGACCACTGCACACTGACCACTACACTGCACACTGACCACTACACTGCACACTGACCACTACACTGCACACAGAACAATACACACTGACCAATACACACTGAACAATACACACTGACCACTGCACACTGACCACTGCACACTGACCACTACACTGCACACTGACCACTACACTGCACACTGACCACTACACTGCCCACAGAACAATACACACTGACCAATACACACTGACCACTACACTGCACACTGACCACTACACTACACACTGACCACTACACTGCACACTGAACAATACACACTGACCACTACACTGCACACTGAACAATACACACTGACCACTACACTGCACACTGAACAATACACACTGACCACTACACTGCACACTGACCACTACACTGCACACTGAACAATACACACTGACCACTACACTGCACACTGACCACTACACTGCACACTGAACAATATACACTGACCACTACACTGCACACTGAACAATACACACTGACCACTGCACACTGACCACTGCGCACTGACCAATACACACTGACCAATAACACACTGACCACTAAACAATACACACTGACCACTGCACACTGACCACTACACTGCACACTGACCACTACACTGCACACTGACCACTACACTGCACACAGAACAATACACACTGACCAATACACACTGAACAATACACACTGACCACTGCACACTGACCACTGCACACTGACCACTACACTGCACACTGACCACTACACTGCACACTGACCACTACACTGCCCACAGAACAATACACACTGACCAATACACACTGACCACTACACTGCACACTGACCACTACACTACACACTGACCACTACACTGCACACTGAACAATACACACTGACCACTACACTGCACACTGAACAATACACACTGACCACTACACTGCACACTGAACAATACACACTGACCACTACACTGCACACTGACCACTACACTGCACACTGAACAATACACACTGACCACTACACTGCACACTGACCACTACACTGCACACTGAACAATATACACTGACCACTACACTGCACACTGACCACTACACTGCACACTGACCACTACACTACACACTGACCACTGCACACTTACCACTGCACACTTACCACTGAACAATACACACTGACCACTACACTGCACACTGACCACTACACTACACACTGACCACTACACTACACACTGACCACAACACACTGAGCACTGCATACTGACCACTTCACTGCACACTGACCACTACACTGCACACTGACCACAACACACTGAGCACTGCATACTGACCACTTCACTGCACACTGACCACTACACTGCACACTGACCACAACACACTGACCACTGCATACTGACCACTACACTGCACACTACAGTGCACACTGACCACCACACTGCACTTCACATTACACTGCACACTGACCACTACACTGCACACTGACCACTCACCATTAGGGCACAGCACATCAGTGCACAGAGCCCAGCACATCAGGGCACAATCAGGGTACATGGGGCACATCAAGGCACAATCAGGGTACATGGGGCACATTCAGGGTACATGGGGCACATTCAGGGCACATTTAGGGTACATGGGGCACATCAGGGCACATTTAGGGTACATGGGGCACATCAGGGCACAATCAGGGTACATGGGGCACATTCAGGGCACATTTAGGGTACATGGGGCACATCAGGGCACATTTAGGGTACATGGGGCACATCAGGGCACATTTAGGGTACATGGGGCACATCAGGGCACATGGGGCACATCAGGGCACATTCAGGGTACATGGGGCACATCAGGGCACATTCAGGGTACATGGGGCACATCAGGGCACAATCAGGGTACATTCAGGGTACATGGGGCACATCAGGGCACATTTAGGGTACATGGGGCACATTTAGGGTACATGGGGCACATCAGGGCACAATCAGGGTACATGGGGCACATCAGGGCACATTTAGGGTACATGGGGCACATCAGGGCACAATCAGGGTACATGGGGCACAATCAGGGTACATGGGGCACATCAGGGCACAATCAGGGTACATGGGGCACAATCAGGGTACATGGGGCACAGGTCAGCATTTACTTGTTGTCGTTTTCTTCAAATGCAGAGTAGCGCAGGAAGCGTCTGTCATAAGTTCACTTCTCTCTCATGTCACGCTGTTGCTCCCCGGCGGCCCCTCCTCTCTTCGTCCATCCCTATTTGCTTGTGACATCATCTGGGATGGACGAAGAGAGGAGGGGCCGCCGGGGAGCAACAGCGTGACATGAGAGAGAAGTGAACTTATGACAGACGCTTCCTGCGCTACTCTGCATGCATCTCGATCTACCGTCAGGCGCCAGCAGTAGGCGATTGACGGGTAAATCGCTGCGGATCTCCGGCCAGTACATGCCTGGCAGTAGAACACTGACATTTTGCGCCCCCCCTTCCGCGACACCCCCGCGCTGCCTGCGGGTCATTTATAACCGGTCCGCGGGCCGCAAATGGCCCGCGGGCCGGTACTTTGAGACCCCTGCTCTACACCATTTGATTATTAGGGACTCTGTAATTTCAAGTAACTGTGGGACTGTTTGTCAGATACATCAAAAGGTAGCATACAAATACGCCATTTACCCTGCATTCCAGCCTCTAGGTAGCGGACCACCGTAGTGTACCTATCGTCTCCTATTTCCACCTCTTTAAATACATTTTTTTCTGCTCACATAACTCCTGTCTCTAGAGGAAGATCCCGCAATGCATTTACCACCAGTTATTAATATGCTAAAAGTGTGAATCTGCACAAAGATAACTCACAAATATATACACAATAAGGATGCCTGATTTACAAACATATTGTTTAGTAGAGTATTATGTCATATAATGTATGTATACAAATTTTATTTATGGATAACATACACCGGGGCTGATTTACTAAAACTGGAGAGTGCAAAATCTGGTGCAGCTCTGCATAGAAACTGATCGGCTTTCAGTTTATTTTGCCATGGCCTCAATCATGGGTGCTCAACCTGTGGCCCTCCAGCTGTTGCAGAACTACAAGTCCCATCATGCCTCTCTCTTTGGGATTCAGGCTTGTAACTGTCATCCTTGCAATGCCTCATGGGACTTGTGGTTCTACAACAGCTGGAGGGCCACACGTTGGGCACCCATGGACTAAATGAACAAGCTGAAGTTAGAAGCTGATTGGCTGCCATGCACAGTTGCACCAGATTTTGCACTCTCCAGTTTTAGTAAATTAACCCCAATATTGGATGTTATATATACACCAATACAAAACATAGTAGTGTACCTCCCTTTCAAATCAGCCAACTTAAAAGTAATCACAGTGGTCCACGTGTCAACGTGTCTAATGCTAAAACTATGAGGTTGGTTTAGGAAAGGCAAATAGACTGTGCACTTGGCAAAGTGCAGTTGCACACTGCAAGGGTAGTTGCTCCAGAGCTTAGTAAATGAGCAGATGCTCTGCTGACTTCCATCATCCAATCACATGCAAGCAAAAAAATTTTTTTTACATTTTCCTTGCATGTGATTGGGTATTCTTTGCCAAATGAAATCAAAATATGAGGAACACCCGCGCTAGCCAAACTGGGCAGATGGGACCGAAAAGGTGGGAGGGACACTGCAGCAGACACCGGGGGGTCCGATCCAAAATAGACAAATTGAAAATATAAATAAGTGATGGTGACCACGCTGTGATTAAACTCACTTTTTTCACTTCAGTTTAATCACAGCGCAGTCACCATCACTTATTTATACTTTGCCAAATGAAGCTTTACCTCATTTACAATGCTCTGGAGCAATTGCAACTGCACTCTAAAGGAGAACGAAGATTTGCAGTCCAAGGACCACGGCTATGGAACGCTCTACCCACGGACATCCGCATGGAAGAAAACCATTGGGCCTTCAGGAAAAAACCTAAGACCCACCTATTCTGAAGGATCAGGACGACACTGGATGCAAGCGCCTTGAGGCGATTTAGTTTGCATTTGTAGCGCTATATAAGTTACTCACTCACTCAAAGCGCACAGTCCATTTGCCTTTAGTAAATCAACCCCCATGTCTGTGTTGCCCAACTAAACTTTCTTTTTATTCTTAAAGTGGTTGTAAACCCACTTATGCAACTTGCACCTACAGGTAAGCCTAGATTAAGGCTTAAAGGCTTACCTGTAGGTGCAAGAAATATCTCCTAAACCTACACGGTTTAGGAGATATTTGCTAAAAATGATATGCATCGGTGTCTACGGCGCATGCGCGCCGTAGACAACGGCGCATTCACAGGGTTAATCCCATTCACAAATCCGGCTTAGCCGGATTTGACAGCTCCCGCGCGCATGCGCGGAGTCACGTCTTCGCCGCTCCGGCCAATCACAGCGTCGGAGCGGCAATGTGATAGGCTGGAGCGGCGATACCCGGAAGTAACCTTCCGGCTATCGCCGCAGCGGTGGCTGCGGCTGAAGAGGGAGACGAGTGCGGCTTCGGGGCCCCGATCTAAGGTAAGTGATGCATAATGAGCTAGTATGCTAGTCATACTAGCTCATTATGCCTTTGTCTTGCAGGTTGGTTTTAAAAAAAAAAAAATAAATTACAGGGTTTACAACCACTTTAATACTAGACTGAAAGAAAGCAAGGGAAAATCTGCTTTGGACAACAGTCTGAGAAAGTTCATCCTTCAGATGTTTTTGTTTAATATATAAAGTAATTTATGGTTACTCACATAATACTTTATTTATAAGCACAAGGTGTCACATACAAACATACTGCTTCTATGTATCCTTATAAAACCCGAATCCAGGATGGTTCTTAGTATTCCAGCTGTTGTGGAACTACAGATCAAAGCTTGCAATATCAGCAGTCCAAAAATCAATGGTGTCCTAATAATAATAATAAATCTCTGTGCAGGCATTTAAAAGTATTTTATCCATCGATTGTTCCTTCCAAAACTGAAATGCCTAGTCAATCGGTAGTGAGGTTGGTGAGCAATCCCAGACAATAATGCTTTTACAGCTGACTGCATGCAGATCTTACAGTAAAATAGTAACTTTTTTTACAGAATGTTTCTTTCTATCATTAAAAGACTTGTGATGAAAGTTCTGAAAGTTCTGCAAAACTTTTCTGAAAAAAAAAAAAAGCTGCTTGGGATGATTCAGAGTGAAATGGCAGCAGCATGCCTCAATTTCTCCAACGTGCCCCCTGGATCCAGACATTTGCAGTGTCTTTCCAGATAGCTGGAGGCTTCAGATTCTTTGGGGTTTTGTTCTAGGAGGAGCTATGGCTTCACCTGAGTGACATCTGCTAGAGCTGTGTGCCAGACAGTACGTGCTGCACAAGAGGCTTCCTTCACTCTCTTCCCTAGGTCTGCCTCAGGGCACACATTTCTGCTCATCGCAAGGAAAACTTTTCTGTTTGTTTTCCCACACATTCATCCCCTCAGAGGTTAATTGGAACTATTGACAGGGAAATGGCTACAAACGTCACTCTGGCTACTTACTGTATTACCTAATGTATAGCATTGCAAGCAGATACAATAGCTAGCAAATTGCAATGGACAATGTGATGTGACAGCTTAGCACCATCTATATCTAGTAATGTTTAGTCACATTTATCTGGACTTGTTCTGTGATGTTGAAGAAGTTCCCCACTCTTCCAAGTAGATCCCTGAGTTCAAATGAGAGTCAGGAATGTATCCAGGCATCTGTCCTAGCAAATTCCACAGTGATTGGATTAAGATGGCTAGGTTACCCATATAGATGTTGTGTAAATGGTGGGGATGGTTACTGATATTATTATTATTATTATACAGGATTTATATAGCGCATAACAGTTTGTGCAGCACTGATATTCGTTAGACCTTAGTCACTTAATCTTCAACATTGTCTTTGAAGGTTCTCACCTATCCAAGTCCTGGTATAGATAGTAGTCACATGCAACTGGGCTTTTTTTTTTTTTTTAAGTTGAAGACATTTTGCTCATTCAAAGCGAGCTGAGACAGCTACTTGGATGAGTGGTGAAATGTCTTCAGTGTTGTCTTTGCAAGTTCTCCTTTATCCATTCGTTGTTATGCCAAGTCTTGGGATAAATGAGAACCTTCAAAGTTTCAACTGGTCACTTCAAATTATTATTATTTGAAGTGCCTAGAACCTACCCAAGCATCTGTCTTGACAAATTCAATGGTGATTAGATTAAGATGGCTAGGTTACCAGGTTCCTATAAATGTTCGAGAAAGTTCCTGATGACTCATTAGAACTTCGGAAGCTACTTGGATTAGCTGCTAAATAGCTTCAACATTATTTTTAAAGGTTCTCATTCATCCAAGTCTTGGTATAGTAGTCACATGCAACTGGGCTTTTTCCGTAAAGTTGAAGACGTTTTGCTCATCCAAGTGGAGCTGAGACAGCTACTTGAATGAGGAGTGAAATTTCTTCAATCTCGTCTTTGAAGGTTCTCCTTTATACAATAGTTGGTATGCCAAGTCTAGAGATAAAGGAGAACCTTCAAAGTTTTAACTGGTCAGTTCAAATGAGTGTCTAGAACAGGGGTCTCAAACTGGTGGCCCTCCAGCTGTTGCAGAACTACAAGTCCCATGAGGCATTGCAAGGTTGACAGTTACAATCTAATGCATGACTCCCACAGGCAGAGTCATGATAGAACTTGTAGTTTTGCAACAGCTGGAGGACCGCCAGTTTGAGACCCCTGGTCTAGAACATACCCCAACTTGACAAATTCCATGGTGATTAGATTAATGTGGCTAAAGTACTAGGTGGCTATAAATGTTGGCAAAAGTTCCTGATACTTGTTAGAACTTAGGAAGCTACTTGGATAAGCTGCAAAACATATTCAACATGATCTTTGAAGGTTCTCCTTTATCCAACAGTTGGTATGTCAAGTCTAGGGATGAAGGAGAACCTTCAAAGTTTAAACTGGTCAGTTCAAATAAGTGCCCAGAACATACCCCAACTTGACAAATTCCATGGTGATTAGATTAATGTGGCTAGAGTACTGGGTGGCTACAAATGTTTGCGAAAGATCCTGATACTTGTTAGAACTTAGGAAGCTACTTTGATGAGTTGCTATACATCTTCAACATTATATTTAAAGGTTTTCCTTTATCCAGTAGTTGGTATGCCATGTCTTGGGATAAATGAGAACCTTCAAAGTTTCAACTGTTCAGTTCAAATAAGTGCCTAGAGCCTACCCCATCATCTGTCTTGACAAATAAGTGCCTAGAGCCTACCCCATCATCTGTCTTGACAAATAAGTGCCTAGAGCCTACCCCATCATCTGTCTTGACAAATAAGTGCCTAGAGCCTACCCCATCATCTGTCTTGACAAATAAGTGCCTAGAGCCTACCCCATCATCTGTCTTGACAAATAAGTGCCTAGAACCTACCCCATCATCTGTCTTGACAAATAAGTGCCTAGAGCCTACCCCATCATCTGTCTTGACAAATAAGTGCCTAGAGCCTACCCCATCATCTGTCTTGACAAATAAGTGCCTAGAGCCTACCCCATCATCTGTCTTGACAAATAAGTGCCTAGAGCCTACCCCATCATCTGTCTTGACAAATAAGTGCCTAGAGCCTACCCCATCATCTTTCTTGACAAATAAGTGCCTAGAGCCTACCCCATCATCTGTCTTGACAAATAAGTGCCTAGAGCCTACCCCATCATCTGTCTTGACAAATAAGTGCCTAGAGCCTACCCCATCATCTGTCTTGACAAATAAGTGCCTAGAGCCTACCCCATCATCTGTCTTGACAAATAAGTGCCTAGAGCCTACCCCATCATCTGTCTTGAAAAACTCCATGGTGATTATATATGGGTGGTTAGGGTATCAGGTGGCTATACATGTTGGAGAAGGTTCGTGATACTCATTAGAACTTGGATGGGCTGCTAAACATCTTCAACATTATTTTTGAAGGTTCTCATTCATCCAAGTCTTGGTATAGTAGTCACATTCAACTGGTCTTTTTCTGCAAACTGATAACGTGTCAAACTCATCCAAACTGACCTGAGGAAGCTACTCGGATAAGTGGCAAACCATCTTTAACATCTTTAAACCATCTTTAACATTGTCTTTTAATGTTTAGTAACATTCAACTGGGCTTTATCTGTAAACCGAAGACTTTTTACACTCATCCAAGCTGACCTGAGGAAGCTACTTGGATAAGCAGCAAACCATCTTAAATATTGAAGGTTCCAGTCTTGGTATAAACAGTACGAACATTAAACTGAGCTTTTTCTGCAAACGTATAAAGTTTCAAACTCATCCAAGCCAACCCGAGGAAGCTACTCGGATAAGCGGCAAACCATCTTTAACAATAAAAGTTCAAGTCTTGGTATAAAACAGTAGTAACATTCAACTGGGCTTTTCCCATAAAGTTGAAGACATCTCGCACTCATCCAAGTGGAGCTCAGGAAGCAGCTTGGATGAGTGGCAAAACATCTTCAACACATCTGGTTAAATGTGACTAAACACTACTACCTGCACCATGACCTGAGTAAAGAGAACCCTTGGCAGACACTTACCACCCACTGTTTACAAACAATCAGGACTAATGATGACCTGACACATTCTCACAACAAGTTGTCCCCAGGGGGTCCAGCTGTGATCAGATCACCCTGCTGGGCAGTGATGGGACTTCCCAGGGCAGTGAAATTCCCAAGCCAGTATGATTTGGTAGGGATCACACAATCTGGTGATCCAGGCTGCAGAAAGATGTAGCAGATGGAGGAGAGCCTTCCTGGAATGCTAGGGTATGATGGAGGCAGCCTCCTAGTACAGCACACAGGCAGCTCCCAGCACCCAGCACCATGGCACCCAGCACCATGGCACCCAGCAGACACATCCAATGCCATACAAGCTCTGAGACACAGAGAGGTGACAACCCCACCAGGAATGTCCCCTGTACCCTGGGAGGATGGGGAGGGGGTGTCACTGAGGCAGAACACAGAAGAAGGAGAGCCCACACATTCACTCAAAGTTTCCCTCACAGGACACCCCCTCCCCGCCCCCCATCCCATCCTGAGGAGCGGGGTGCCAGGCTGTGCCAGGAGAGGAGCACTGCTCAGCTGGAACTTTTCTTTTATTGATGCCCTCCTCTCTCCTCCTCATCACCCAGACCAGCAGAAACAGGACTAGCACACAGCACTCCGAGGACACAGGACGCCTTCTGTTACCTTATGTATCGCTGAAATGGGGGGTTATGGACAGCAGGTCGCTCGACGTGTGCAGCTACTCCAGTAAATCCCTGCCAGCATGAAACCTATCAGAGGCAATGCAACGGGCCTCCCGAGCTCTGCCTGCTCAAGGCGATGACACGCCCCCGGCACGCCATTGGATTAGCAGCTGGGCTAAATAACACAAGCTGCTGCAGCCGATGGCCCCGCCCAAGGTGGGCGAGAGAGGATACAGGACAGCCAAGGACACGCCCTTTGTAGACGAGCGATGATACCGGAGAGCTGAGGTGGATGATAGAGGAGAACAGAGGCCCCGCCCCAATAGAAGAGCGACGATATAGGAGAGCCGAGGCCCCGCCCCAGTGGAGGAGCAACAATACAGGTGAGCAGAGGCCCCGCCCTCGTGAATAAGAGATACTAGAGGAGAGCCAGGGCTCTTCTGTACGAGAGGCTATACAGGGAGCCGAAGCTCCGCCCCCAGTAAACGAGAGATCATACAGGAGAACCAAAGCTCCGCCCCCTGTGGAGGAACGATGATAGAGAGCCAAAGCTCCGCCCCCTGTGAAGGAGAGACGATGATGGAGAGGCAAAGCTCCACCCCCTGTAAAGGAGAGACGAAGGAGAGCCAAAGCTCCGCCCCTGTGGACAAGAGATGATACAGGAGAGCAAAAGTTCCGCCCCCTGTGAACGAGAGATGAAACAGGAGAGTGAAAGCTCCGCCCCCTGTGGACAAGAGATGATACAGCAGAACCAAAGCTCCGCCCCCTGTGGACAAGAGATGATACAGGAGAACCAAAGCTCCGCCCCCTTTGGACAAGAGATGATACAGGAGAGTCAAAGCTCCGCCCCCTGAGGACAAGAGATGATACAGGAGAGCCAAAGCTCCGCCCCCTGTGAACAAGAGATGATACAGGAAGAAAAAGCTCCGCCCCCTGTGGACAAGTAATGATACAAGAGAACCAAAGCTCCGCCCCCTGTGGACAAGAGATGATACAGGAGAGTGAAAGCTCCGCCCCCTGTGGACAAGAGATGATACAGGAGAGCGAAAGCTCCGCCCCCTGTGGACAAGAGATGAAACAGAAGAACCAAAGCTCCGCCCCCTGTGAACAAGAGATGATACAGGAAAACAAAAGCTCCGCCCCCTGTGGACAAGTGATGATACAAGAGTACCAAAGCTCCCCCCTGTGGACAAGAGATGATACAGGAGAACCAAAGCTCCGCCCCTGTGGACAAGAGATGATACAGGAAAACAAAAGCTTCGCCCCCTGTGGACAAGAGATGATACAGGAGAGTCAAAGCTCCGCCCCTATAGACAAGAAATGATACAGGAAAACAAAATCTCCGCCCCTCTGGACAAGAGATGATACAGGAGAGTGAAAGCTCCGCCCCTGTGGACAAGAAATGATACAGGAAAACAAAATCTCCGCCCCTCTGGACAAGAGATGATACAGGAGAGGCAAAGCTCTGCCCCCTGTGGACAAGAGATGATACAGGAGAGTGAAAGCTCAGCCCCCTGTGGACAAGAGATGATACAGGAGAGCCAAAGCTCCGCCCCCTGTGAACAAGAGATGATACAGGAAAACAAAAGCTCCACCCCTGTGGACAAGAGATGATACAGGAGAACCAAAGCTCCGCCCCCTGTGGACAAGAGATGATACAGGAGAATCAAAGCTCCGCCCCCTGTGGACAAGAGATGATACAGGAGAGTGAAAGCTCCGCCCCTGTGGACAAGAAATGATACAGGAAAACAAAATCTCCGCCCCTCTGGACAAGAGATGATACAGGAGAGGCAAAGCTCTGCCCCCTGTGGACAAGAGATGATACAGGAGAGTGAAAGCTCAGCCCCCTGTGGACAAGAGATGATACAGGAGAACCAAAGCTCTGCCCCCTGTGGACAAGAGATGATACAGGAGAGCCAAAGCTCCGCCCCCTGTGAACAAGAGATGATACAGGAAAACAAAAGCTCCGCCCACTGTGGACAAGTGATGATACAAGAGAACCAAAGCTCCGCCCCCTGTGGACAAGAGATGATACAGGAGAACCAAATCTCCGCCCCCTGTGGACAAGAGATGATACAGGAGAGCCTAAGCTCTGCCCCTGTGGACAAGAAATGATACAGGAAAACGAAATCTCCGCCCCCTGTGGACAAGAGATGATACAGGAGAGCCAAAGTTCTGCCCCCTGCGGAAAAGAGATGATACAGGAAAACAAAAGCTCCGCCCCCTGTGGAAAAGAGATGATACAAGAGAACCAAAGCTCCGCCCCCTGTGGACAAGAGATGATACAGGAGAGCCAAAGCTCCACCCCCTGTGGACAAGAGATGATACAGGAGAGTCAAAGCTCCGCCCCTGTGGACTAGACATGATACAGGAAAACAAAAGCTGCCCCCCTGTGTACAAGAGATGATACAGGAGAGCCAAAGCTCCGCCCCCTGTGGACAAGAGATGGTACAGGAGAGCCAAAGCTCCGCCGATGTGGACAAGAGATGATACAGGAGAGACAAAGCTCCGCCCCTGTGGACAAGAAATGATACAGGAGAACCAAAACTCCGCCCCTGTGGAAAAGAAATGATACAGGAGAGCCAAAGCTCCACCCCCTGTGAACGAGAGATGATACAGGAAAACAAAAGCTCCGCCCCTGTGGACAAGAGATGATACAGGAGAACCAAAGATCCGCCCCTGTGGACAAGAGATTATACAGGAGAGCCAAAGCTCTGCCCCCTGTGAACGAGAGATGATACAGGAAAACAAAAGCTCCACCCCCTGTGGACAAGAAATGATACAGGAGAGCCAAAGCTCCACCCCCTGTGAACGAGAGAGGATACAGGAAGACAAAAGCTCCGCCCCTGTGAACAAGAGATGATACAGGAAAACAAAAGCTCCGTCCCCTGCGGACAAGAGATGATACAGGAAAATAAAAGCTTCGCCCCTGTGGACAAGAGATGTTACAAGAGAACCAAAGCTCCACCCCTGTGGACAAGAGATGATACAGGAGAGCCAAAGCTCCGCCCCCTGTGGACAAGAGATGATACAGGAGAGCCAAAGCTCCGCCCCTGTGGACAAAAGATGATACAGGAGAGCCAAAGCTCCACCCCTGTGGACAAGAGATGATACAGGAGAGCCAAAGTTCCACCCCTGTGGACAAGAGATGAAACAGGAGAGCCAAAGCTCCACCCCTGTGGACGAGAAATGATACAGGAGAACCAAAGCTCCGCCCCTGTGGACAAGAGATGATACAGGAGAACCAAAGCCCCCCCTGTGGACAAGAGATGATACAGGAGAGCCAAAGCTCCGCCCCTGTGGACAAGAGATGATACAGGAGAGTCAAAGCTCTGCCCCTGTGGACAAGAAATGATAGAGGAAAACGAGATCTCCGCCCCTGTGGTCAAGAGATGATACAGGAGAGCCAAAGCTCCGCCCCTGTGGACAAGAGATGATACAGGAGAGCCAAAGTTCCACCCCTGTGGACAAGAGATGAAACAGGAGAGCCAAAGCTCCACCCCTGTGGACGAGAAATGATACAGGAGAACCAAAGCTCCGCCCCTGTGGACAAGAGATTATACAGGAGAGCCAAAGCTCTGCCCTCTGTGAACGAGAGATGATACAGGAAAACAAAAGCTCCACCCCCTGTGGACAAGAAATGATACAGGAGAGCCAAAGCTCCGCCCCTGTGGACAAGAGATGATACAGGAAAACAAAAGCTCCGCCCCTGTGGATAAGAGATGATACAGGAAAACAAAAGCTCCGCCCCTGTGGACAGGAGATGATACAGGAGAACCAAAGCTCCGCCCCTGTGGGCAAGAGATGATACAGGAAAACAAAAGCTCCGCCCCTGTGGATAAGAGATGATACAGGAAAACAAAAGCTCCGCCCCTGTGGACAAGAGATGATACAGGAGAACCAAAGCTCCGCCCCTGTGGACAAGAGATTATACAGGAGAGCCAAAGCTCTGCACCCTGTGAATGAGAGATGATACAGGAAAACAAAAGCTCCACCCCCTGTGGACAAGAGATGATACAGGAGAACCAAAGATCCGCCCCTGTGGACAAGAGATTATACAGGAGAGCCAAAGCTCCACCCCCTGTGAACGAGAGATGATACAGGAAAACAAAAGCTCCGCCCCTGTGAACAAGAGATGATACAGGAGAACCAAAGATCCGCCCCTGTGGACGAGAGATGATACAGGAAGACAAAAGCTCCGCCCCTGTGAACAAGAGATGATACAGGAAAACAAAAGCTCTGTCCCCTGCGGACAAGAGATGATACAGGAAAATAAAAGCTTCGCCCCTGTGGACAAGAGATGATACAAGAGAACCAAAGCTCCACCCCTGTGGACAAGAGATGATACAGGAGAACCAAAGCTCCGCCCCCTGTGGACAAGAGATGATACAGGAGAGCCAAAGCTCCGCCCCTGTGGACAAGTGATGATACAGGAGAGCCAAAGCTCCGCCCCTGTGGACAAGAGATGAAACAGGAGAGCCAAAGCTCCACCCCTGTGGACGAGAAATGATACAAGAGAACCAAAGCTCCGCCCCTGTGGACAAGAGATGATACAGGAGAGCCAAAGCTCCGCCCCTGTGGACAAGAGATGATACAGGAGAGTCAAAGCTCCGCCCCTGTGGACAAGAAATGATACAGGAAAACGAGATCTCCGCCCCTGTGGACAAGAGATGATACAGGAGAGCCAAAGCTCCGCCCCTGTGGACAAGAGATGATACAGGAAAACAAAAGCTCCGCCCCTGTGGATAAGAGATGATACAGGAAAACAAAAGCTCCGCCCCTGTGGACAGGAGATGATACAGGAGAACCAAAGCTCCGCCCCTGTGGACAAGAGATGATACAGGAAAACAAAAGCTCCGCCCCTGTGGATAAGAGATGATACAGGAAAACAAAAGCTCCGCCCCTGTGGACAAGAGATGATACAGGAGAACCAAAGCTCCGCCCCTGTGGACAAGAGATGATACAGGAGAACCAAAGCTCCGCCCCTGTGGACAAGAGATGATACGGGAGAACCAAAGCTACTTTTTCTTTGCACTCTGTAATATCAGTTTAATGACATGATTATGTTTTACAGAAAGGAATAGATCAGGGCCGTAGATGTTTTTTTTTTTTCTTGGTGGGGTTTAGCATTTTCGAATACTCTCTAATTCTATGGCTAGCTATAGATGATTTGTGTTTCTCCTTTCAGCTAGGAGGTGAATGGAGGAAGAATCTCCCTCCAGGGACATTGTATGCTGGCAGCGGGACCCAGCGCCATCGGAGTACACCGATCAATGGCTGCAGCTATCAATCAAGAAATGATCAAATTATGAACTTCTGTCAGGCAGAGATGACCACAGACTGGTCAAAATTGAACCTGTCCCTGCTGAACCAGACACATTTTAATTGGTGTATGGCTTACAGAGCAGCTACAGTCTCCCCCCAAAAATTAAACATCAGCTACAAATACTGTAGCTGCTAACTTTTAATATAAGGACACTTACCTGTCCAGGGATCCAGCTCTGTTCTCACCCAAGCCTATTCTTCACTGGGCTTGGGGTCCAGGTGCCAGCATCTCAGCTAAGGGAAACTGGCTACCTGCTGCACATGCGTGAGCCACGCTGTGCCTTGTGAATGGTCCTGCAGTTTTCTGTGATGTTTCTCAGATGAAAAGGGGGGGTGGTGAGCCAGGTACCCCCCCCCCAAAAAAAAAAAAGCGGCAAATGGTACAGAGGAGGGGGGGAGGTGGTAAACAAGCAGAACTTCCCCTTTTGCATGAAGTTCAGCTTAATGCAGAACTATAGGGAAAACATTTTTTTCTTATTTATTTTGGATAGAGTAAGGAAGGATTATAACCCCTGCCAGGTTTTTGTTCTTTTTTGCCCCATTGGGGAGATTTACCTTCACTTCCTGTCCCATAGCCAAAACAGGAAGTGAGAGAAAATCCCTGTAAAGGCCCCATTGGAAGATTTCCCCTCTATTACTGTTCTGGCAACAACCCAAAAATTGGGATTTACTTTTACTTTCAATGATAATGCTAACAGGACAAATAGAGAGGGTGAATATTCCTAATGGGGTGGAGGCACAGAAAGCAATAAAACCTGACAGGGGTTCCAATCCCTTTCCACTCTATCCAAAATGAAACAAAAAGCTTTGCCCTTAGATTCATGTTTGTCTGCTTCACAACTCCTAATTACTAAATACTTAACCTGTTATTTACAAATGTCCAACTCTTGATGCAGATAGATAACCACTGGATATGCAGATAGCTGCTTATAGTAGTGGACAGCCACGCCTTTTTTCAGGCTGTCATTCAGGTGTACAGGCTGAGCACAATATATGGGATCCCAGACATAGGTACTCATAGTATACGTACTGCACCATGGCCATTAAACCACTTAAGCCCTGGACCATTACGCAGCTTAATGACCAGAGGTGATTTCACAATTTGGCACTGCGCTGCTTTAACTGTAAATTGTGCGGACATGCAATGTTGTACCCAAACGAAATTTGCGTCCTTTTCTTCCCACAAATAGAGCTTTCTTTTAATGGTATTTGATTGCCTCTGAGATTTTTATTTTTTGCGATATAAAAACGGAAAAAGACTGAAAATTTTGAAAAAAAATGATATTTTCTACTTTTTGTTATAAGAAAAATCGAATAAACTCAATTTTACTCATACATTTAGGCCAAAATGTATTCAGCCACATGTCTTTAGTAAAAAAAATGTCAATAAGCGTATATTTATTGGTTTGCGCAAAAGTTATAGCGTCTACAAACTAGGGTACATTTTCTGGAATTTACACAGCTTTTAATTTATGACTGCCTATCTCA
The DNA here is from genome assembly GCA_029206835.1 of Rana muscosa. NCBI lineage: Eukaryota > Metazoa > Chordata > Amphibia > Anura > Ranidae > Rana > Rana muscosa. The sequence continues at coordinate 701,467,998 of CM055122.1, forward strand.
TTTCTTGAGGTGCTAAAATGGCAGGGCAGTACAACCCCCCCCCAAATGACCCCATTTTGGAAAGTAGACATCCCAGGAAAATTGCTGAGAGGCATGTTGAGCCCATTGAATATTTTTTTTTTTGTCTCAAGTGATTGTATAATGCCAAAAAAAAAAAAAAAATTACAAAAAGTTGTCACTAAATGATATATTGCTCACACATGCCATTGTAATATGTGGAATTGCACCCCAAAATACATTTTGCTGCTTCTCCTGAGTACGGGGATACCACATGTGTGGGACTTTTTGAGAGCCTAGCCGCGTACGGGACCCCGAAAACCAAGCACCGCCTTCAGGATTTCTAAGGGCGCAAATTTTTGATTTAGAAAGCCTGAAGGCGGTGCTTGGTTTTTGGGGTCCCGTACGCGGCTAGGCTCCCAAAAAGTCTCACACATGTGGTATCCCCGTACTCAGGAGAAGCAACAGAATGTATTTTGGGGTGTAATTCCACATATGCCCATGGCATGTTTGAGCAATATATCATTTTGTGACAACTTTGTGCAAAAAAAATAAAAATAAATTGTATTTTTTCCGCAACTTGTGTCAACATATAAAATATTCCATGGACTCGACCTGCCTCTCAGTATATAGCTTGGGGTGTCTACTTTCCAAAATGGGGTCATTTGGGGGGTTTTGAACTGTTCTGGCATTTTATACACAACATTAGGAAGCTTACATCCACTCTTCTAACCACTTGAAGACAAAGCCCTTTCTGACACTTTTTGTTTACATGAAAACATATTTTTTTTTGCAAGAAAATTATGTTGAACCCCCAAACATTATATATTTTTTTAAAGCAAAGGCCCTACAGATTAAAATGGTGGGTGTTGCATTTTTTTTTTCCACACAGTATTTGCGCAGCGATTTTTCAAACATAAATACACTTTTTTTTATTTTAACGCACTAAAACACACTACTGCCCAAATGTTTAATGAAATAAAAAAGATGATCTTAGGCCGAGTACATAGATACCAAACACGACATGCTTTAAAATTTCGCACAAATGCGCATTGGCGACAAACTACATACATTTTTAAAAGCCTTTAAAAGCCTTTACAGGTTACCACGTTAGATTTACAGAGGAGGTCTACTGCTAAAATGACTGCCCTCGATCTGACCTTCGCGGTGATACCTCACATGCATGGTGCAATTGCTGTTTACATATGACGCCAGACCGACGCTTGCGTTCGCCATTGCGCAAGAGCAGGGCAGGACAGGGGTGCTTTTTTTTTTATTATTAATTTAGCTTTTTTATTTTATTTTTAAACTGTTCCTTCCATATTTTTTTTTTTATCATTTTTATTGTTATCTCAGGGAATGTAAATATCCCCTATGATAGCAATAGGTAGTGACAGGTACTCTTTTTTTGAAAAAACTGGGGTCTATTAGACCCTAGATCTTTCCTCTGCCCTCAAAGCATCTGACCACACCAAGATCGGTGTGATAAAATGCTTTCCCAATGGCGCTTTTTATATCCGGGGGGGGGACATTCCCTCCCACTGCTTGTAAAAGCAGTCCAGAGGCTAGTTAGCCGCTAGGATTGCTTTTACATGAAAGCCGGCCGCTGGCTGAAAAGAGTGATACCAAGATGATACCTAAACCCACAGGCATCAATCTGGTATAACCATTCAAAGTCCAGCAACATACCAGTACGTTGCTGGTCCTTGTTGGACATGTATTGTAATCTTTTTTTTCATGTAGCCTGTTGGCTGAACGAAAAAAAAGAGATTGATCGGTGGGTATGCCCACCATTAGAATACCGCTCCTCTGCTCCTCTGCCCCTGCTGCCCCAATGCTTCGGCATATATGCTTTTTTTTTTTAACTGTGGTGGTGAAATCACCTCCTACAGCACTGGAGTCGCAGGGATCAGGCCTGTCTCTGCGAACGCTGCAGTTATGTGTGTTGTGTTTTGTAAGTGACAGTGATCGATCGATACTGCACTTGGGTGGCCTGGGCTGGACGGAGGGGCAAAACGCAGGTGCTAGCAGGTATCTGGGCTGATCCCGCTAACACTGCGTTTTTGGGAACCCTAAACTGCTGGAGACACTAGTATAGATCTGATCAGATATTGATCTGTTCAGATACTGTACCACTAAGGGGGGTGTATGCTTCACGCGTGGGTGTTAGCGTTACTGGCACTAACCTGACGCTGCCTGGGGTGTGACGCAGGGTTAACTAGGGGCAATTAGGGGGTTAAAACCTTTATTAGATAATATATGGGGGTACCTGACGCTATAAAAACCTGCGGCGAACCTAAAAAAAAATAACTGGCTATCTATCGGCACCAGCATAACTAATACAGCGATCAGAAAAACGATCGCTTTGTGACACTGGCAAAAGGGGGTGAAAGGGTTACCTGGGGGGGGCGATCAAGGGGTTAAACCTTTATTAGGTAATATATGGGGGTACCTGACGCTATAAAAACCTGCGGTGAACCTAAAAAAAATAACTGGCTACCTATCGGCATCACCGACAATAAGACAGCGATCAGAAAAACGATCGCTTAGCGACAGTGGTGATAGGGGGTGAAAGGGTTACCTGGGGGGCGATCAAGGGGGTTAAACCTTTATTAGGTAATATATGGGGGTAGCTGAGCTAAAAAAACCTGCGGCGAACCTAAAAAAAATAACTGGCTACCTATCGGCATCACCGACAATAAGACAGCGATCAGAAAAATGATCGCTTAGCGACAGTGGTGATAGGGGGTGAAAGGGTTACCTGGGGGGCGATCAAGGGGGTTAAACCTTTATTAGGTAATATATAGGGGTACCTGACGCTATAAAAACTTGCGGCGAACCTAAAAAAAATAACTGGCTACCTATCGGCATCACCGACACTAAAACAGCGATCAGAGAAACGATCGCTTAGCGACAGTGGTGATAGGGTTATCTGGGGGGTGATCAGGGGGTTAAACCTTTATTAGGGGGGGGGTTGGGGGGCTACACTGGACCTAAAACTAACTGTAGTGACACTTTTACAGTCACAAATGTCACTGATTGCAGTGATCAGTAAATAAATGGTCACTGCAATCAGTGACACTGTGACTGGGGGGTGATCTGGGGGGTGATATGGGGGTGTCTAGGGGGGCCTGGGGGGCGATTTATGTGCCTATATGTCCTGGTGTCAGTGTACTGTTTGTGCACTAACCTGTGTGTCTTCTCTTGTACGGCGCTCGGTAAATGTGAGCGCCGCATGAGAGATGACATCACTTCCTCTGCCTGTGTAAACATTACACAGCAGAGGAAGCTTTCTCATTCGCCGGGAGCGATCGCGAGGGGGTGGCCGGAATCAAACGGCCGTCCCCTCATCCCGGATCACTCCCCAACGGATAACGACCGCTCACTGTATAGAAGGGGGGTTCGATCGGACCCCCAACTATACAAAGGCAGTCACGTACACTGTACGTGATTGTGCCTGTCGGTGCCATTCTGCTGACGTATATATACAGTGAGCGGTCGTTAAGTGGTTAAAGTGGTTGTAAACCTCAAGCTTGTACTTGTACCTATAGGTAAGCCTATAATAAGGCTTACCTATAGGTACTGTAAATATCTCCTAAACTTCAGCTTCTGTTTTTTTTTTTGGTCAAAGCTTAATTTAATAAGCTGATGTTAGAAGCTGATTGGCTTCCAGCTGTGTCAGCACTCTTCACTTTTAGTAAATCAACCCCGTAGTCATTGCTGACTTCTCCTTCAAAAACTGCCAATGACTGGTTGTAATCTGGCCCTCTGACTTGGCAACCAACCATTCCGCTTTTTCACAAGGGGGTCAGCAATAGCAGCCAACATATTTTTCTTAGGGAACGTTTCCTTTATGTAGACATCAATTCAGGTTTCCTATCCTATTAGGTACAAGCGCATATTATTGCTTACATATAAACACTATGAGAACACTGTCTCTGCAAAAAAGAAAATTGCAAGCCTGAAATACCTGCTTACCTCGCTTTCATGAGGCCATTTGTAGAATTCAAAGACAAAGCAATTTGACTTGAGTCTAATCAGTTCACTTCACACCACTGCATCACTGCACTATGGACAATACGCTGAAAATTCCTGGCTATCAAAAAAGCAGGATAAAATATTAAACCTTCAACAGGTGGCATTCATTTAAAGTGAATGTAAACCCGATTTTTTTTTTCTTTTTTGCTGTCACAATGTAGAGTATAAGATTTCCTATCATTTGTTCCAGGTCTTGCCACAAAGAGTTAATCCAGCTCTGAGCAATCCTCTTTTATTGTTCATTGAGATAAAACGGACAAACAGAGAAAAACCTTTGTCCGTTCCGCCCCCTTGCTTTGAGTGACAGGTTATTTACATACAGGAGTGCACCGCAAGGTAGTGAACCCTATGGCTGACTGCTGCGGATAGGAAACTGTGTGGTTGTGGAAAGCGGGACCAGAGGAGCACAACCGGGATCCTATGGGAAGCTAGAGCCAAGATTCCCCAGGGCGTGGAGTCTAAGACCCAGCAGGTCTTCTCCAGAGCCTCTAGTGGTGAGGATGTTATGCTGCAGGCTGGGTCCAGGTCGCGGCCCCTAGAGTCTCCTAGCTCACGCCCCGTAGGATAAGGGGACAAGAGGGGAAGCAGCAGCACGAGATATAAGAGGAACGAATAACAAGCTGAAAGTCAAGGGCCACAAGCAGACAAGGATAACGAAAGACAAGCCGAAGGTCAAGGGTCACAAGCAGACAGGGATAGTCGGGGACAAGCCAATAACGTAACAGAGAGACAGACGTAGCACACGGCAGGCAGGAACCCAAACACACAATGCCTAACAAACACGTTGATCAGCAAAGCAGGCTTGCAGTGCACAGGTTAATATAGTGTTCTGTGATAGGGCCTGGGGTGGAGTCAGGCTGGGAGGAGATTATAAAGGAAGCCAGGTGAAAGGGTTCAGGCCTCTAAGATGAACACATGGGAAAGAAGGTAAGCTGACAGACAAACACTACTGCATATCCATGACACAGGCATTATTTTTTAATTCCCACCCCCACTTCTTTTCTGAAGTCATGTGGTTACTTTTCTGGATTTTGACTGGATGTTAGTGATCATAAGACAGGAGAAAATGCATGTTGACAAGGGGAGTGTAGAGGTGGGCGGGGAGTCTACTGACATCACGACTTCACCCACCGAGCTCCAGACAACAAATCCACCCACAGAATCTGCAGTTTTTCAGTTCTTATAACAGAGGGGAGACATTTGACATATAAGGATACATGCAGGAGGCATCTATATCCTTATAGATCAGCACTATGGCAGTAGTTTAGGAAGGATGAGAGTGGGTTTACATCCACTTTAAAGTCAACTCCACATCTGTACATTGTGGTAATGCATATTTCTATAAAATGCATGTGGTACTACACTACACTGCACATGTGTGAAGGGAGCCGAAATATAAATGTTTTCTGAGTTTGTATTTTCTGCTCTAATATCCGTGGAACTTTTGAACGGAATGCAAAAATTCTATAGACAATTGTTATGGCAACAGGCATCATTTGAACATTTTCCATTTGGCACAGTAGATACTTTGCAGTGACTTCATCCAAAACAATATCACATAATAAAAGCTGGCCCCCTCATTTGCTAATTTTTTTAATTTATTTTTTATGGGGGACAACAGAGCAGAGAGCCAGCTGACAGACATTACAGCTGATGGCAATATTATGCTATGGTCCTTTGTATTTTCCTCGGAATCTTACTGCAGAGAGTTGCGCTTTCCAAACAGCCAGCAGAGGACTTGGTGGGTGTACAAGGTGTTACCATACTCTGGTTGTACTTCACATTTGCTGTATCTTGCGCTATTGATCTCGTATAATCTGGAGATCCTGGTTATCTGGTAAAGGAATTCTTATTTTTATTATACAGGATTTATATAGCACCAACAGTTTATGCAGCTCTTTACAATGTAGAGGGGGACAGTACAATTACAATACAGTTTAATACAGAAGGAATAAGAGGGCCCTGCTCATGGAGCTTACATTCTAAAGTGAGATGGAGGTGGTACAAAAGGCAATAACTGTGGGGGATTACATGATGGAGGTAACTATGGTACAGGTGGAGGTGGGGTAGGCTTCCCTGAATAAGTAAGTCTTCAGGGATTGCCTAAAGGCTGACAGGGTAGGGGCTGACCGGACATACTGAGGCAGAGAGTTCCAGAAGATGGGAGAGGCTCTGGAGAAGTCCTGGAGGTGAGCGTGGAAGGAGGTAACATGGGAGCTAGAGAGCAGGAGGTCTTGGGAAGAGAAGAGAGGACAATTTGGACGATATCTGCAAGAAGGTGATATAGTTGGGGGCGATGTTGTGGATGGCCTTGTATGTTGTAGTCAGTACTTTGAATTTTATACGATCGGGTAGGGGAAGCCAGTAAAGTGATTGCAGAGAAGAGCATTAGTCACGGATCGGTTAGTAAGTGTATTGGTCTAGCAGCAGCATTCATAATAGACTGAAGGGGGGATAGCCTGTGTAAAGGTAGGCCAGTGAGGAGAGAGTTGCAGTAGTGAAGGTGGGAAATAACCAAGGAGAGAATAAGTTGTTTTGTAATGTCATTAGTTAGGAACATGCAAATTCTGGAAATGTTGAGGAGGTTAGGGTGGAAAGATGTGGCTAGTAATTTGGATGTAGGGGCTATAGGAGAGGTCAGAGTCTAAGATTACACCCAACACTTAAAACCTAGGCATGTGTGGAGGAACCAATGGTTGTGCCATGGATCTCAATGGTAAAGTCATGGGGAGGGGATCAGGGAAAAGGAAATAATACAAGCTTGGTTTTAGAAAGATTGAGTTTGAGGAATTGGTGCAGTGGCGTCACTAGGGTTGGTGTCACCCGGTGCAGTAATACATGGTGTCACCCCTTACCCCCCAAAACTAAGCAGGCTAGTGCATCGGTACGGCTCCCCCCTCTTAACCTACCACAATGGATGGAACTGGGATGGGATTGGGGGGATGGATGGAGCCGGGATTGGATTGAGGTGGTGGATAGAGCTGGAATGGGATTGGGGGAATGGATGGAGCTGGAATGGGATCAGGGGATGGATGGAGACGGTATAAGATCAGGGGGGATGGATGGAGCCGGGATGGGATTGGGGGGATGGATGGAGCTGGGATGGGATCGGGGGGATGGATGGAGCTGGGATGGGATCAGGGATGATGGCTGGAGCTGAAAAGGGATCGGGGGAATGGATGGAGGCGGGATGGGATCGGGGGAAATGGATATAGCCGGGATGGGATCAGGGGGTTGGATGGAGCGAGGATAAAATAAGGGGGGATGGATGGTGTGGGTATGGGATCAGGGGGGATGGATGGAGCTGGTATGGGATCGGGGGAGATGGATGGAGCCAGTATGGGATTGGGGGGAGGGAGTGAGCCGGTATTGGATCGGGGGGAGGGAGTGAGCCGGTATGGGATCGGGCGGATGGAGTGAGCCGGTATGGGATCAAGGAGATGGATAGAGACGGAATGGGATCGGGGGGATGGATAGAGACAGAATGGGATCAGGATCAGGGGGTATGGATATAGCCGGGATGGGTTTAGGGGGTTGGATGGAGCGAGGATAGGATCAGGGGGGATAGATGGAGTGGGTATGGGATCGGGGGGGATGGATGGAGCCAGTATGGGATCAGGGGGGGACTGATGGAGCCGGTATGGGATCAGGGGGGATGGATGAAGCTGGAATGGGATCGGGGGAATGGATGGAGACGGGATGGGATCGGGGGGGATAGATGAGCGAGTATGGGATCAGGGGGGTGGATGGAGCTGGTATGGGATCAGGGAGGAGGGATGGAGCCAGGATGGGATCGGGGGGATGGATGGAGCCGGGATGGGATCAAGGGGATGGATGAGCGGGTATGGGATTGGGGGGGTGGGTGGAGCTGGATGGAGCCAGGATGGGATCTTTGATTTGGGGGGGTTAAAGGATATGTGCTAGGGGGTGCTTTGGGAGGGGAGAGCATCTGCGCTGGGGGGTCAAACTTCAAATCTGCTCCCCTTCTACTTCTAGTACAAGTTCTCTCTAACCCAAAACAAAGAGCACCCTCTAGCACCTATTCTCTAACCCCCCTAAAATCACTCCTGGCAGCATAATTGTTACCTGCAAATGTCTGCCCCCCAACCCCCCAACCACTATGTCCCCCTCCTCTGCAATACAGTACTCCTGTAGCATACCTCCGGAAAGGTGCTGACTGTAGTGTGGATGGTGTCCCTCCTCATCCTTGGCTCTTCCTCCCGGCCTGCGTACACGTCCGAGCTGAGGAGGAAGCAGCAGTGAGTGCAGCCGGCGGGGACAGAGATCTGATTGTGGCCGCGCAGTGTGGAGGTGTGTGTGGGGACGGTCGGACCCCAGGCACTCAGTCTATCTCTTCCTCACTCCCTCCTCCACCACTCTCCCCACACATCGCATTTAGCAGAGGAGATCCTGGAAAGGAAGGAGGGAGTTGCGGCGCCCCTCTCAATGCGGCGCCGGTGCCAGTCTGAGCCAGGTGTCACCCTCTGGCGGGTGTCACCCGGGTGCGGGCCGCACCCCCATAGCAACGCCAGTGAATTAGTGTGACATCCATACTGATATGTCGCTCATTAAGTTTGTGATACATGAAGAGATTGAGGGGGTGAGTTGAGTGGAGAGATAGATCTGGGTGTCGTTAGCTTAGAGGTGGTATTGGAAGCCATGGGAGGTCATCAACTGGCCCAGGGAAGAGGTATAGTGAGAGAATAGGAGGAGCCCAAGGATGGAGCCTTGGGGTACCCCAATAGAAAGAGGAGAAGGAGCAGAGGAGATGGTGTTGTATGTGACACTGAAAGTGCGCTGGGATAGGTAGGAGGAAAACCAGGAAAGAGCAGAATCACAGCGGCCAAAGGAGTGGAGTTTGTTGAGGAGGAGTGGGTGGTCAACTGTGTCGAAGGCAGCAGAAAGGTCCAAGAGTATGAGTACAGAGTACTGGTTGTTGGTTTTAGCAGTTAGTAGGTCGTTAGTGAGTTTTAGTAGGGCAGTTTTAATGTAATGTTGTACGCAGAAGCTGGACTGTAGGGGATTGAGAAGGTTGTTATCAGTGTGGTAGGAGCTCATGCGGTTGTGGACAAGGCGTTTAAGAATCTCTATATCTGAGGTCTTTCATTTCTATTACAGTTGTGCTCATAAGTTTACATACCCTGGCAGAATTTATGATTTCTTGGCCATTTTTCAGAGAATATGAATAACACAAAAACATTTCTTTCATTCATGGTTAGTGTTTGGCTGAAGCCATTTATTATCAATCAACTGTGTTTACTCTTTTAAATCATAATGGCAACAGAAACTACCCAAATGACCCTGATAAAAAAGTTTACATACCCTGGGGATTTTGACCTGATAACATGCACACAAGTTGACACTAAGGGGTTTGAATGGCTTAATTAAAGGTAACCATCCTCACCTGTCATCTGTTTGCTTGTAATTAGTGTGTGTGTATAAAAGGTCAACAAGTTTCTGGACTCCTGACAGACCCTTGCATCTTTCATCTAGTGCTGCACTGACGTTTCTGGATTCTGAGTCATGGGGAAAGCAAAAGAATTGTCAAAGGATCTGCAGGAAAAGGTAGTTGAACTGTATAAAACAGAAAAGGGATATAAAAAGTTATCCAAGGAATTGTGAATGCCAATCAGCAGTGTTCAAACTCAAATCAAGAAGTGGAAAATGAGGTGTTCTATTGAAACTAAACCACGGTCAGGTAGACCAACTAAAATTTCAGCCACAACTGCCAGGAAAATAGTTTGGGATGCAAAGAAAAACCCACAAATAACTTCAGGTGAAATACAGAACTCTCTGAAAACATGTGGTGTGGCTGTTTCACGATTCACAATAAGGAGGCACTTGAAGAAAGATGGGCTGCATGGCCGAGTCGCCAGAAGAAAGCCATTACTATGCAAATGCCACAAAGTATCCGGCTTACAATACGCCAAACAGCACAGAGACAAGCCTCAAACCTTCTGGCACAAAGTCATTTGGAGTGATGAGACCAAAATTTAGCTTTTTGGCCACAGCCATAAATGCTACATTTGTAGAGGAGTCAACAAGGCCTATGATGAAAGGTACGGAGGTGGATCGCTGATGTTTTGGGGATGTGTGAGCTACAAAGGCACAGGATATTTGGTCAAAATTGATGGCAAAATGAATGCAGTATGTTATCAAAAAATACTAGAGGAACATTTGCATTCATCAGCCAGGAAGCTGCGCATGGGACGTACTTGAACATTCCAACATGACAATGATCCAAAACACAAGGCCAAGTAGACCTGTCATTGGCTACAGCAGAATAAAGTAAAGGTTCTGGAGTGGCCATCTCAGTCTTCTGACCTCAATATCATTGAGCCACTCTGGGGAGATCTCAAATGTGCAGTTCATGCAAGACAGCCCAATAATTTACAGGAACTGGAGGCTTTTTGCCAAGAGGAATGGGCAGCTTTACCATCTGAGAAGATAAAGAGCCTCATCCACAAATACCACAAAATACTTCAAGCTGTCATTGACGTTAAAGTGGGCAATACATGGTATTAAGAACTGGGGTATGTAAACTTTTGATCAGGGTCATTTGGGTAGTTTCTGTTGCCATTATGATTTACAAAGAGTAAACACAGTTGATTGATAATAAATGGCTTCAGCCAAACACTAACCACGAGTGAAAGAAAAGTTTTTGTGTTATCATTCATATTCTCTGAGAAATGGCCAAGAAATCATAAATTCTGTCAGGGTATGTAAACCTTTGAGCACAACTGTATATTATTGTTTGATTTATACTGAATATGGTTTTATTTTTCCACCATATTGGTGGTTTTATATATTGATGTTGATATTATTTGCATCACTTTACTGTTTTGTTTTCATGGTTAGAGGTTTTGTGTACTCTTTATTACTTTGTTTTTCCCTATATCTGAAACATAGGGGTTGATTTACTAAATCTAGAGAATGCAAAATCTGGTGCAGCTCTGCAGAGAAACCAATCAGCTTCCAGGTTTTATTGTCAAAGCTTAATTAAACAAGCTGAAAGTAGAAGCTGACTGGCTACCATGCACAGCTGCACCAGATTTTGCACTCTCCAGTTTTAGTAAATCAACCCCACAGTGTGCATCATTACCCTCCAGTACTAAGCGCATAATTATTTGGTGATTTCTCTTATTTACCTACAGGTTTAGCGCAATAACCTGTTTGGTTAGGGCCATTTGTCACAATCCCCACAAAGAAGGCTACACTAAAAACATCAAGACTGTTCAAGTTCTGTTGCCACTTGAAGGCCTTCAGATATGAAGCAATAAACAGTCTCACTGCTTTATTTTATAATAAAAAAGCAACAAATTGAAGCAAAATTCTAGCTCACATTTTATAAGCAGTCACAGCAAACAGTTTATTTCTTTTTGGGATAAAAAGGTTTTACATTAATAATTAAAAGCTGACCATTGCAAGCAAACCCTGTCAGTGGTAAATGGTTTGACCCAACCCTCTAACTGCTACATTTGCAGGAGAGCTTGTCCTGTTTTAAAACGGACTTAAACACACTTACTGGCAACATCACCAGGGGGGAAATAAAGCAAAGAGAGACTACAAACGAAAACTAATTGCAGCCATCTCATCTTAAGAATGTATAAGCTGCAATATAAAAAATGTTTGCTTTTGGGTTTAAAACCGCTTTAAAAATATGTTTTATTTTTATTTGGTATCTCCACTGTCTCCGTAACCACCAGTGCTGGGACAGCAAATGAGAGACATCCTCTCCATTGAGACTGCAGATGAATCATTCCATACTCTAAAACAACAAATGGAAAAAGCTTCACGTTTTACATGCAAAAGATCTTAAAAATTGTATTATCTAATCTGCATATTATTGTGAGCTGTTGTACCCTCTTCTGTTATTGTTTTATGTAAGTAATATATGTTTAAATAAAAATAATTCTTGCCATTATATAAATAACCCATTATGCTATGGGGATTTTTATATTCTACTTTGAGGTGGTCTGGATATGTTGTCTGTGTTCTTAGCATCTTTTGGTTTAAAATATTTCTCTCCTTTATTTCATTCTTGAATGGCAATTGCTTCTCAGAATGTGTTGTCTGGTTGTGGTCTAGTCTGGTGCCATAAATATGACACTTCTATGTATGGTTTGTGCGCTTTTCACATTCTCACTTAATTACTTAAGGAGGTGGAAATGCATTTCCGTCTGCAACATTATTAGAGTGGGAACTAGCAGGTCTATAAAAGAGAACACCACTGTACTTATTATGAAGGTATGTGCACCTGGAATTTTTGTGAGCTACAGAAGAACAGACTAGATTAAAAGGCATTGTTGGATTGAATTACATTGAGAGCAATGGCTAGATTGTTTTTTATTGCACAGGGAAGCAACATGGTGTCTGAGAGAGGCACAATCTCCTGGTATAGGCCAAAAACACTCGAAAGCAGTACTCTGCCAAAGAGTGTATTAAAAAGATACGGGTCAGATATGGATAAAGACTCAGTTCATGTTACATAACTAGATTGCATTGTTTTCCGGGAGTTTTCATTTATGAAAATCCTTTTTCGCCAGGCTTGTGTTTTGCATTGAGGCAAAGCGGTTAGCATTCTTGCCTTGCTACTCTAGATCTTGTTTTTAACATTTTATTTGGGGCAGTAACTGCATGTAGTTTATATCTTCTCCTTGTATTTTCAAGAGTTCGCTCCAGGAACTCCTGTGTAACATGTGAGAATCATTCAAATGCTGTCTGGAAATTATTAAAATATAACTATTGCCCTATATGTGTACAGTATATATATTTTAAAGCAGGGGTCTCAAACTGGCGGCCTTCCAGCTGTTGCGGAGCTACAAGTCCCATCATTCCTCTGCCTATGGCAGTCATGCTTGTAAGTGTCAGCTGTGCAATGCCTGATGGGAATTGTAGTTCTGCAACAGCTGGAGGGCCGCCAGTTTGAGACCCCTGTTTTAAAGCATTGCCTGGCATGTCCGAGGATGATAAATACACGTCATCTAGGTTTCTCACCTACACATGGTGAGGGTCTTCGGGTTTGTAGTCAGAGTTTTGGGTGAGCCTCCACTCCTAGGTCCACATCTTACCTGGTAGTCAGACCTTGTTATTGGTCTTAGTTGTGCACAGACTTTAATATATGTAAGCTGACTGATGCTTAGGGCCCTCTCTTATAAAATAGATAATATATAAAAGCTCTCTCTTGCTTTATCTGCTGTGGGAGCCTGCTGCTGAGTGAAAAGGCAGTGTTCTGACAGAACACTAAAAAGCTACAAGTGCTATACAACCTTTTAGTCAGGAACTAACCTGAGTTTAGTTAGTCTGTGTTACACAGATTCTGCACACTGTACGGCCCTTGTATAATGTTGTACATAAAGCCATATTGTAATTCTATGAGCCTGTGCACATAGCTGCATTTACATTAGTAATTTTGCACTACAAATGGATCCATAAAGATAAAAATGCATCCACAGTCAATAAATTACATGCATACGCATTTAAACACTTGAAAATGCATGTGCTTATGTATTGTGTACTCATTTAGACTTGAGCTAGTAAGTGGAAAAAAAATATATGGATCTGTATGTTTTTGCATCTAAACGCTTTGTTAAACAGAAGCACAACCTCCAGTATCTTGCTTCTAGCCTCTGCCAACAATCTTCCTTAGATAAAGGTAAATAATCCACAGCCATGTAGCATGAGCCCTAACAGTTACAGTGAAAAGCCATGACCATAGGTCAATTTGTTTATTGTATTTAGGAAATATTTGTAGGCTTGAGCCGGTCATAGACAGAGCAATATTTCCTCTAACCCGTGGTTGCAGGAAAGAAAAGCAGGAAAGAAAATTGTTAAATTCCACCATAAACACAGTTAGTGTTGATGGGGGAATCCCTCCCACTGAGCCATTGTGTTGTTCCGGCGGGGGGAGGTGGAAGCGTCCTCGCCGGGAGAGCACAGTGATTACTGCTAGCGGTTATAATAGCTACTAGCAATAATTGCATGTAAAATCCAACAGGCTGGTTGTACCCAAGTTGATTGATCACTCAAATTGGGTACATTCAGCCTGCCAATACATGGTTCGAACATCATTTGAACCATCTATGGCCGGCCTTCATAGGTATCACGTCCCTTGTACTGGAGGCCAATGGAGAAAGGGCTTCCCGTGTGGCTAAGTTTCAGACTCCCCTGAAGGTGGAACAGAAGGAGTCAGGCCCAAAGTAGCACGGGTTTTCTGCTGGAATGCTTGCAGTGATGAACTGACTAGGATGCTTGTCAGAGGAATGCCCAGTATACAGCTAATGCACTGGAATGGTGTTCTGCAGGCAGGAGGTGCCCGTGGAAGCAGCAGGTCTTCAGTAGAGCAGTGAACAGGAGAGAAGTCAGTTCGTAGCCAAGGTCAGGTGCCAGGTAGGGATCAGACTAAGCGTAGTCAGGAGGATAGCTGAAGTCATACACAGGAGAGCAGAGAGAAGATCCATTAGACAATCTGGGGTCAGGCCAGGAGGCAGGCAGAAGACAGGTCCAGGGGCAAGCCGAGTCGGTAACAGGAATCCACAGAGGCAAGGAAACACAGGAACAAACACACTGGAGAGCCGAAGATCAACCAGCAACTACAGAGACTGACTGGTTTTCTTATAAAAAACAGTTTGGCACCAAGCTAGGCTGGGGGCATGCGTAACGGTGTGCCAGTGCACATGTACGTTCCAGCACGCATCTTTGCGCCAGTGCGCAAATGTGCACCAATGCGCATCTGTCCTGCCCTTGTGCACCCGTTATGCGCCTGCACGCATTCCTGCAGCCTGCAAAGTACTGGCAGGGTACCAGGTCTTCAAGCACCTCTGTTGCAGACAGTGCCCTGACAGTAGATGTTCTTAAAGTAGTAGGTGCATTTCACTGTCAAGTACATGTTGTAATACAGCTCCAAGTGATTAGGAAATCTCCCTCTCCTTTTTTTTTTTTTTGTGTGTAGTTTGCTGTGAGAACTTTTGTAAACAATAGGGTGCTTATCAGTTTGTAAAGAAGAATTATTTAGAATTGCTTTGCAGACAGGATATGCTACTGACATATTTTAATCTTGTCATAACCTTTTGCAAAGCTGTATTTCCAAAAAATTCTATGTTTTGGATTATTGGCATAATTTAGGATTAGTTCAAATTGGCTACATGTTTTGGCCAAACACATATAGCAAAAAAAAAAAAGAGGAATTAGCAAAGTACTTCTAAATGGGAGCATCAATTTAAAAATAACAACCCCCCCCCCCCAACAAAAATCTAAATAAGTACTGTACACTCCCATAAATTGCATTCATTGTTTACACGTATCCAATTTCTTTATTGTGGGTCTGCCCCCCAGCTGTATGTTATATGATTATTTACATATGCAACTTTTCATTTGGATAGATATTACCATTGTAATTTATTATTATTTTACATGAATTAAGCTAAATACATATGTGTTGTATGCAGAGATTTAAAAAATGCATAAAGAAAGGAAACCGTTCTAAAACAAAACAGCTATGTGAGAAAAGACAAATTGTTGCAGTCATTCCTCTGACTCGTACACTAATTCCAGGACAACAAACCCAAACCTATTCACTTGCCCCCGCCCCCTAGTGTGCAGTATGTGTCCAACAATGGGTGTTTTGTTATTAGCGCCTTCTCGCACAGGTATTTTGTTTTGTTTGGCTATGAATAAGCACTAGGTTGTAGTGCGAAACATGTCAGCTGTTGTCCCGGTTTTGCAGTGATTTGTAGTGCATCTTATCCAATTTTACAATAAAGGCAACCATCAAGGTTTTTTTGGAGTGCGGCTGTCCATAATCATCATTTCCTTCCATTTTGCTTTGTTTTTTTTTCTTAGGCCCGTTCACACCTGAGTGATTTTCTGCTTGAGGCTTGTAGCTCTAAAATGCTCAACAAACCAAATCCCATTCATTGCAATGGCCCCTGTTCACATCTGAGCGTTCTGTCACCTGGACCAAAACACCTGTTGCTCAAAAAAGTACATGAGCTTCTTTTTGCAGGTTACAAGCATTTTTGGCCCCATAGACTTCAATAGAAACGCCTGAAAATGCGTGACTGGAGCATTTCACGAGCGTTTTGTCTCACGTTTCCTGCCCGAACAGAAGCTCTCCACCCTTAATCTCCTCCACCCCCCACCCCCCCTAGTGCTTTCTATTGGCCAATCAAAAATGCCTGAAGCTGTAATACACTTGTAATAAGCTTCTAAAACACATGTAATATACTTTTTAAAAAAAACTCTCAAATATAAACGCCCGTAAATTGCTACGCTCAGGTGTAAGTGCAGCCTTAAAGAGAGAGCAAAAGATAAATTATGTCCAGCAGGGAAAGTAGCAATACCATAGACAGAAAAATATAACACTTGGATAGATACAAATGTAACTCCTAAAAAGTTAGCTTATATCGGTCAACCATGAGAGCCGGTTCACACAGGGGCGACGTGGGATCCGACTTCAAGTCGCCCCAAGTCGCCCGACATGAGAAAATCTATGGAAGTGAATGAGAGCCGTCTTAATGTACACTAACCTGAAGTCGCTCCGACTTCAGAAAAGGTTCCTGTACTACTTCAAGGCGACTTCTAGACGACTTGTACCCATTGATTTCAACGGAAGTTGCCTCCAAAGTCGGATCACTGTCTTAACTGAAGCAACTTTCCAGGAAGAGAAAATAGTTTTCTCAGGCAAACCCCTTCCTCCCACAGAGCTGATTACTCTTTTGATTTGCCACTGGAAAAGTCCCCTGTCCTGGAGGCGACTTCAAGTCGCGCTGTGGTTCACGCTCAAGTCGCGTCCAGGTCGTCTCGCAAAGTCGCGCACAAAGTCGTGTTGCCCCTGTGTGAACCGGCTCTAAACAAAGTGTCTATTCAGTGTGGGTAATATAATCAAACAATGAAACAAATGACAGTTTCTCAGACACTATACTCTGGAGGCTGTGGGCAACTACTAATTAAAGCATTTGTTAACCTATAAAAAAAAAAAAAATACATATCATGGTCCCTTAACCACTTAACGACCGCCCACTGTAAATATATGTCGGCAGAATGGCACGGACAGGCACAATCACATACCTGTACGTGCCTGCCTTCGTATGGGTGGGGGGTCCAATCGGACCCCCCTCCGGTACAGTGAGCGGCCGGGATCGCTTCGGGAGTGATCCGTGATGAGGGGGCCGCCATTAGATTAGATTGGCCACCCCCTCGCGATCGCTCCCAGCGAATGAAAAGCTTCCTTTGCCTGTGTAGTGTTTACACAGGCAGGAGGAAGTGATGTCATCTCTCCTGCAGCGCTCACATATACCGAGCGCCGCATGAGAGAAGACACAGAGGTTAGTGCACAAACACTACACTAATACCAGCACACATAGGCACATGATCGCCCCCCAGGCCCCCCCAGACACCCCCAGATCACCCCCCAGTCACAGTGTCACTGATTGCAGTGACCATTTATTTACTGATCACTGCAATCAGTGACATTTGTGACTGTAAAAGTGTCAGGGCAGTTAGTTTTAGGTCCAGTGTAGCCCCCTAACCCCCCCTAATAAAGGTTTAACCCCTTGATCGCCCCCCAGGTAACCCTTGCACCGCTGTCACTAAGCGATCATTTTTCTGATCGCTGTTTTAGTGTTGGTGATGCCGATAGGTAGCCAGTTATTTTTTTTAGGTTTGCCGCAGGTTTTTATAGCGTCGGGTACCCCCATATATTACCTAATAAAGGTTTAACCCCTTAATCGCCCCCCCCCAGGTAACCCATTCACCCACTAGCACCGCTGTCACTAAGCGATCATTTTTCTGATCGCTGTCTTAGTGTCGGTGATGCCGATAAGTAGCCAGTTATTTTTTTTTAGGTTCGCCGCAGGTTTTTATAGCGTCGGGTACCCCCATATATCACCTAATAAAGGTTTAACCCCTTGATCGCCTCCCCAGGTAACCCTTTCACCCCCTTTTGCCAGTGTCACTAAGCGATCGTTTTTCTGATCACTGTCTTAGTGTCGGTGATTGCGATAGGTAGCCAGTTATTTTTTTTAGGTTTGCCGCAGGTTTTTATAGCGTCAGGTACCCCCATATATTACCTAATAAAGGTTTAACCCCTTGATCGCCCCCCCAGGTAACCCTTTCACCCCCTAGAACCGCTGTCACTAAGCAATCGTTTTTCTGATCGCTGTCTTAGTGTCGGTGATGCCAATAGTTAGCCAGTTATTTTTTTTAGGTTTGCCGCAGGTTTTTATAGCGTCAGGTGCCCCCATATATTACCTAATAAAGGTTTAACCCCCTGATTGCCCCTAGTTAACCCTTTCACCAGTGATCACCATATAAGTGTTACGGGTGACGCTGGTTAGTTAGTTTGCTTTTTATAGTGTCAGGGCACCCGCCGTATATAACCCAATAAAGGTTTAACCCCCTGATCACCCGGCGGGTGATATCAATTAAGTTTTAGCGTCAGAGAGGGTCTGTATCGCCCCAGGCAGCGTCAGGTTAGTGCCAGCAACGCTAACACCCACGCGTGAAGCATACACCTCCCTTAGTGGTATAGTATCTGAACAGATCAATATCTGATCTGATCAGATCTATACTAGCGTCCACAGCAATTTAGGGTTCCCAAAAATGCAGTGTTAGCGGGATCAGCCCAGATACCTGCTAGCACCTGCGTTTTGCCCCTCTGTCCAGCCCAGGCCACCCAAGTCAGTGTTGCCAACCGTCCATTAATTTACGGACAGCACGTAAATTTAACCCCATTTTTGGGGTGTAAGTAAAGTCCGTTATGGGCATCGGCTGCCTGTAAAAAAGATGGCCGCGAGCCGACCATGCAACTGCGCATGCGCCGTTCCGAAGCCGGCCGGGCTCGGGAAAGCTCTTATGCGTTCGGCCGAGCGGCGCAGTAACGTAATGGTGCCGCCCGGCGCCATTTTTGAATAGACTATCAGCAAGGACGGGAGTGCTCGCGGGCTACAGTGCACGCGCAGTCGCCATAGTAGGAGGAGAGGACTCGGCCGAGCAGGGGTGAGGAGGAGGGGGGGATATGAAGTAAGAGAAGGACTGCGCTGGGAGTGGGAGCCCGGAGGGTGAAGCGGCCATGGCATGCAGGGGAGGGACAGAGACTGATGTGCTCTCTCTGTCCACCATCATATAACTTCTCCTCTACATCATCAGTATGCTGTGTCCTCCTTCTGTGCCCTTTTCACCTCTCCACATGTCAGAGCTGCCCTGACCTGTGGAGAGGTGAAAGGGGCACAGAAGGAGGACACAGCATACTGATGATGTGGAGGAGAAGTTATATGATGGTGGACAGAGGAGGAGGCCACTGTGAGGGGGTGAGGAGGACCCTATCATATTCACAGCCTCTGTCCCCCTCCTGTGTCATTTCCGCAGCCTCTGTCCCCCTCCTGTCATGTCTGCAGCCTCTGTTCCCCTCCTGTGTCATGTCCGCAGCCTCTGTCCCCCTCCTGTGTCATGTGGGCAGCCTCTGTCCCCCTCCTGTGTCATGACTCTGCAGCCTCTGTCCCCCTCCTGTGTCATGTGGGCAGCCTCTGCCCCCCTCCTGTGTCATGTCCGCAGCCTCTGTCCCCCTCCTGTGTCATGTCCGCAGCCTCTGTCCCCCTCCTGTGTCATGTCCGCAGCCTCTGTCCCCCTCCTGTGTCATGTCCGCAGCCTCTGTCCACCTCCTGTGTCATGACTCTGCAGCCTCTGTCCACCTCCTGTATCGTGTCCGCAGCCTCTGACCATCTCCTGTCTTTTATCATGTCTGCAGTCTCTGAGGAGATCCTAGAAAGATGTCAAGAGTGGGAGCGCCGTGATGGGTGTTACGGGAAGAAATGGACATGTGGACTGTGGAGAGGAGGTCAGAGCCGCCAAGCTGGAGCCGTCTGACTGAGCCCCGCACTGTGCACCTGAGAGCAGGTCAGTGACAGCGCCGCCAGGCCAGTCTGAGGGGGGTTCACTGATCTAAGGAGGGGAGTAAATACAATAATGTAAGGGGGCACTGATATAAAAAGGTCCCCCCCTATATTAGTAACCCCCCCTTACCTTAGTGTATTCACTCTGCGGAAGGTTGTCTCTATTCACCAGAGCCCCCCTCCACATCAGAGTTCCGCCTTACATCATGATCTGCAGCGTTCCCCTTTACATAAGAGTTCCCTTGCACTGTAAGGGGGATCCCTGCAGACTCTGATGTCAGAGGGAACTCTGTGCTGGCTGGGTTATAGTAACCTGACCTTCATGTCAATTGAGAAATATGTTTTTTTACTTTTGTTTAACTTAAACACATTGATATTAGCATTAACTGTGTGTTTATAGTTCAAATATTGATATTTGCACTGTTTAGCACTAAAAACAGTAATTTTAGGTACTGTTTTACAGTGTAAAAAAAAAAAAAAAAAAAGGGTGCCGTTCGTAAATGTTGTCGTTCTGCCAGTAAATTTCACTTGGGGGGGTTGGCAACACTGACCCAAGTGCAGTATCAATCGATCACTGTCACTTACAAAACACAACATACATAACTGCAGCGTTCGCAGAGACAGGCCTGATCCCTGCGACTCCAGTGCTGTAGGAGGTGATTTCACCACCACAGTTAAAAAAAAAAGAGCATATATGCCAAAGCATGGGGGCAGCAGGGGCGGAGGAGCGATTTTGCTCCTAATGCCGCGTACATACGGTCAAAATTCCGACTGAGGCATGCCCGTGGAAAAGTCCATGTGTGTGCGGCATAACTTTTGCAGGAGGATGCCCCCATGCTTCGGCATATATAAATGGTGCATGTATGCCCATCATTAGAAGTGGGTGAATGAAGGGAGGTATTCTAATGGTGGGCATACCCACCGATCAATCTCTTTTTTTCGTTCAGCCAACAGGCTGCATGAAAAAAAAGATTACAATACATGTCCAACAAGGACCAGCAACGTACTGGTATGTTGCTGGACTTTAAATGTTTATACCAGAATGATGCCTGGGGGTTTAGGTATCATCTTGGTATCATTCTTTTCAGCCAGCAGCCGGCTTTCATGTAAAAGCAATCCTAGCGGCTAATTAGCCTCTGGACTGCTTTTACAAGCAGTGGGAGGGAATGTCCTCCCCCCCGGATATAAAAAGCGCCATTGGGAAATTGGGAAAGCATTTTATCACACCGATCTTGGTGTGGTCAGATGCTTTGAGGGCAGAGAAAAGATCTAGGGTCCAATAGACCCCAGTTTTTTCAAAAAAAGACTACCTGTCACATTGCTATCATAGGGGATATTTACATTCCCTGAGATAACAATAAAAAAATAAATAAATATGGAAAGAACAGTTTAAAAATAAAATAAAAAAGCAAAATTAATAATAAAAAATAAAAAAAGCACCCCTGTCCCGCCCTGCTCTTGCGCAATGGCGAACGCAAGCGTCGGTCTGGCGTCATATATAAACAGAAATTGCATCATGCATGTGAGGTATCACCGCGAAGGTCAGATCGAGGGCAGTCATTTTAGCAGTAGACCTCCTCTGTAAATCTAACGTGGTACCCTGTAAAGGCTTTTAAAGGCTTTTAAAAATGTATGTAGTTTGTCGCCACTGCGCGTTTGTGCGAAATTTTAAAGCATGTCGTGTTTGGTATCTATGTACTCGGCCTAAGATCATATTTTTTATTTCATCAAACATTTGGGCAATATAGTGTGTTTTAGTGCATTCAAATAAAAAAAAGGGTATTTTTTCCCCAAAAATTGCGTTTGAAAAATCGTGTGGAAAAAATAATGCAACACCCACCATTTTAATCTGTAGGGCCTTTGCTTTAAAAAAATATATAATGTTTGGGGGTTCAACATAATTTTCTTGCAAAAAAAAAATGTTTTCATGTAAACAAAAAGTGTCAGAAAGGGCTTTGTCTTCAAGTGGTTAAAAGAGTGGATGTAAGCTTCCTAATGTTGTGTATAAAATGCCAGGACAGTTCAAAACCCCCCCAAATGAAACCCATTTTGGAAAGCAGACACCCCAAGCTATATACTGAGAGGCATGTCGAGTCCATGGAATATTTTATATGTTGACACAAGTTGCGGAAAAAAAGACAATTTATTTATTTATTTATTTTTGCACAAAGTTGTCACTAAATGATATATTGCTCAAACATGCCATGGGCATATGTGGAATTACACCCCAAAATACATTCTGTTGCTTCTCCTGAGTATGGGGATACCACATGTGTGAGACTTTTTGGGAGCCTAGCCGCGTACGGGACCCCACAAACCAAGCACCGCCTTCAGGCTTTCTAAGGGTATACATTTTTGATTTCACTCCTCACTGCCTATCACAGTTTCGGAGGCCATGGAATGCCCAGATGGCCCAAACCCCCCCAAATGACCCCATTTTGGAAAGTAGACACCCCAAGCTATTTGCTGAGAGGTATGGTGAGTATTTTGCAGATCTCGCTTTTTGTCACAAAGTTTTGAAAATTGAAAAAAAAAAAAAAATTATTTTCTTTCTTCATTTTCAAAAACAAATGAGAGCTGTAAAATACTCACCATGCCTCTCATCAAATAGCTTGGTGTGTCTACTTTCCAAAATGGGGTCATTTGGGGGGGTTTTGTGCTATTTTGGCATTTCATGGCCTTCGAAACTGTGATAGGTAGTGAGGAGTGAAATCAAAAATTTGCGCCCTTAGAAATCCTGAAGGCAGTGCTTGGTTTTCGGGGGCCCGTATGCGGCTAGGCTCCCAAAAAGTCCCACACATGTGGTATCCCCGTACTCAGGAGAAGCAGAAAAATGTATTTTGGGGTGCAATTCCACATATAGCCATGGCATGTGTGAGCAATATATCATTTAGTGACAACTTTTTGTAATTTTTTATTTTTTTTTAGTCATTATTCAATCACTTGGGACAAAAAAAAAAGAAATATTCAATGGGCTCAACATGCCTCTCAGTAATTTCCTTGGGGTGTCTTCTTTCAAAAATTGGGTCATTTGGGGGGGGTTGTACTGCCCTGCCATTTTAGCACCTCAAGAAATGAGATAGGCAGTCATAAATTACAGTAAAAGCTGTGTAAATTTCAGAAAATGTACCCTAGTTTGTAGACGCTATAACTTTTGCGCAAACCAATAAATATACGCTTATTGACATTTTTTTTACTAAAGACATGTGGCTGAATACATTTTGGCCTAAATGTATGACTAAAATTTTTCTTATAACAAAAAGTAGAATTTTTTTTTTTCAAAATTTTCAGTCTTTTTCCGTTTATATCACAAAAAAAAAAAATTGCAGAGGCAATCAAATACCATTAAAAGAAAGCTATATTTGTGGGAAGAAAAGGACGCAAATTTCGTTTGGGTACAACATTGCATGTCCGCACAATTTGCAGTTAAAGCAGCGCAGTGCCAAATTCTGAAAACACCTCTGGTCCTTAACCTGCATAATGGTTCGGGGCTTAAGTGGTTAAAGCAAATTACATAGCACAGCGCTTGTGCTATGTAATCTGCCCCCCTCTTAACTGTAAAAAAAAAAACGAAACCTACCACTTCCTGTATGCCCCTCTCTAAACAGACCACGATAACCAGGGCAGCTCCGCCCTCACCTTCGTGGTCAAAGTGCCTCCCTCAGAGATAGGCTGCTGTCCCCTCTGCTCTCCTCTCTTCCCCCTCACCCCTCCTTCCTCCCTGTCAGCGCCCTCTCTGTCTGTCTCAGCTCAGCCCCGCTTGCCCACTGCTATTATTAAGAAGAAATAAACTGCCAGCCCCTCTATTAGAGGCTGGCATAGCACACTGTGTTAAGCATTTTTTAAAACAAGTGTTGTAAATACCGATTTTTAGCTGTCTTCAGGCCGGTCACGTGACTCGCGGCTGCTTTACAGCTATGAGATGGGGATTCTGCAGAGGAGAGGAGCAGTCACGTGATCTCCACGGCTGACGTCAGAGGGAGATCATTGTCCCTCCCACAGAAGCCACCCGTCGGAGCTGAAAAGCGGCCACAAGTCATGTGACCGGCCTGAAGACAGCTAAAAGTCAGTAATTACAACACTTGTTTAAAAAAAATGCTTAACACATTGTGCTATGCCAGCCTCTAATAGAGGGGTTGGCATAGACTTTTACAAATGTGTTTACAAACCCTTTAATGAGTGACTAACTACA
Source organism: Rana muscosa (assembly GCA_029206835.1). Taxonomy (NCBI): domain Eukaryota; kingdom Metazoa; phylum Chordata; class Amphibia; order Anura; family Ranidae; genus Rana; species Rana muscosa. The sequence continues at coordinate 701,492,115 of CM055122.1, forward strand.
GGCTGAGCATGGCTGCCTCCTCCATCAGGCTGGGAACCTAGTAGCTGCAAACAGAAGAAAAAAAGGGAGAGGAGGGTGCCAAGCAGACCATAGTGTATTAACCAGGTTTATTGGGAACCGTGGGTAAAACCAAGTAGAAGTTGCCCTCACAAGTGTAAAGAAGAATGCGCGTGTCTCTGTGTTATCAGCTACAAAGATCGGTGGAGGTGGATGGCTGGATCACAGAAGCCTCCATCACTTCCCCTCTGGAGCCACCATGGGAAGGCCCCATGGGGATCACTAGATCCACTGTGAAGATCACTGGAGCCGCCACCGAAGGGCCCTTGCTAACACTGTTGAGACACCTGTCAACTCGCTAGGGCTGTCGGGAAATGCGCTTCGGAGGCTAAGACCGGCTTCCTTCCTCAGAGACACGCTCATACTTCTTAATGCTTGTGAGTGCAACTTATACTTTTTTTTATTCACTGTTCTGAATAAACTTGGTTACTACACTATGGTCTGCTTGGCTCTCCCATCTCCCTTCCTTCTTCTGTTTTCTTAAAGAGAGAACCTTTTGTGGAAAAAAAAACATGTACTGCCATTCCTGGCTCCTTTCTGAAAATGCTATTTGCCTAAAATGTACATCCTCTGGACTAACTACCTATTAAGTCATTTATGGCTGCTAAGGCACACTTCTGGTGGATGCCTGAATGATGGGAGTAATTGTGTTCACATCTGTCAAGAACTGTTTTCTATTGACCTTGATCTTTATATCGCATTACTTTTTGACGCACATGCACTTTATCAGATGAATATCTGCCTTTGATCAAAGCACTTTATCACTGTTTCATATATTAACGCATATTATTGCAAATTATTGCACTTGTATGTTTATCAAATTAAGGATAGTGATTCATGCATATTTGTTTATTTTGCTGCTTAGCTTCCTGAATTAGCACCCCATTTTTTCATTATCCTCATTTATGGACCATGTATCCATCAAAAAAGATCCACTGGACTTGCTCATTTATTTTGGGTTTCCATAAAGTATCCCTGTTGTTTTCATCATTCCCACCTAGGACACATTCCTGATCTGAAAATACTTCATGTAATATTTAGATGAGCAAATGTGCAATATCAGTCTTGTTTTACCTTCCTAAAGAAGCTTAAGTAGAAAATGTGTTATGGCAAAAAACCATTTTGCCAACGCAGTTATGTGGTTTGATGACCGAAAACTGGAAAGGTGAATGGTTATGTCTAATCATGATGTAAAGTACTGAGGGGATAGGCCATATAGTGTAGGTTTATATGCACAAATGTCATGTTATGACATATAGAGTATCAAAAGTTGGTGCTTCTTTAAGTATAAGGAATTTTTAATGAAGTATTTTTCATTATGAAATACAATGTATACGTTTATTACTAATATAAGAAGTTGATTATTTGGCACATTTATGGTCCCTTGTATGTCAACTACACAAAGTATCTGTCTTGTGAAAAAGGCATTGCAATCAAGCAAAAATTACATCTACTGTAAAAAAAAAAAAAAAAGTATAATTTAGTTATGTTGTGGTCAACAGTGCTTTTACATGTTAGTTAGAAAATCCCCAAACATGTGTTATGGTTACGGGAAGTTTATAGAAATAACACATTCTTACATGCACACACCACATGGCCTACACTTTGTCACAAAGTGCAAAGTCCTACTGCAAAACTAGTGGCCCAGCATCCTCTACATTTCAAAGCTTTCTACAAGGAGATTGACAAGATTAAGTGAAACAACGACAATGTTGTAAAGCGCTGCGCAAACAGTTGGCGCTATATAAATCCTGTATAAAAATAATAATAATAATATTTTTTTTTTACTGGTTTTCCCTGGTCTTTATTATTGTTGACGCAGGAGAGAATCAGCACTTTGCCCACCATCATTACATGATGGTGATGTCGATTTGGGGATTTGAATGGGAACAGAACTGATGATGAGAAGGAGGAAGCTGGTTGACTTGCCATGATTTGCTGGTGTGATTAATGCTTATACAGTGTATGAAAACAAGAATTGAGGTTCAAAATGTGAGCCACAGCTTACTCAAGCTTGCCAGCTTTGTATATCCTGATGGGAATGTCCAGCAATGTGTAAAAAAAAATTCAAGACCCCCTGGCGGCACTGCTGTTGCTCAGTCCTCTCCAGCTTGATCTTATCCCAACACTCCAAAAGCAAAAGTTAAAGTGGTTGTAAAGCCTCAAGGTTTTTCACCCTAATGCGTTCTATGCATAAAGCACATACCCTGCCTGGTCCATAGAGATCAGGTAGGGTTTGTGCAAACGCGAGAAGCCCGGGACAACACGATCAAGACCCTGAACTTGATCCATTTGGTGGGCACATCCCAAACCCCATGTGTCTTCCTGGGAACAGGTGCGGAAAAGGCTTTCGATCGTATTAATTGGCAATTTATGCTCTCAGTTTTGAGACACATGGGGTTCGGAAATAAGATGCTGCAATGGATTTCAAGCAATTATACTAAGCCTACGGCCCAGGTTAAAGTGAATGGAGTGAAAACCGAGAGAAAGGAGGGGGTGTGGTTTTGAGATGGCAGAGTGAGGAGGAACACGCTGTAGCCCTCTGACTCTCCACCCGGACACCCAGCGAGGATAATGGCCGCATAGCCTCCTGTATAGCTCCATGTGTGTACGGCTCAGTAACCCAGCCTACCTGGGATGAAGAGGAGGGAGAGAGCAGCGAAAAAAACGGGGTCGCAGCCGGAGATTGAATCCTTCTTCCCCCGCACACGAGCCGCGCTTATCAGGCTACAAGCGGTGGAGTCACGTGGGGCAGCGAGCGGTGAGACAGAACAGTGTAAGCGCCCAGAGAGACACCAGAACGAAGAGACATACGGTCCCGAAGCACTGGAGGAGTCGGCAGCATCGGCAGCAGCGACAGCACCCACCCCACAGGTGCAGGTACGGGGGTCTATGGAAGGGGGGAAGCAGAGTAGGCAAGGGGGGCAGGAGCATAGCCCCCAGGACAGGATGATACAGGGAACTCCTGACTTTGGTGTACTGGACCTTAGAGCTCTGCTGCAAGCCCTGCCAACGCGTGCAGACATAGAATCCCTCCCGACCCGCGCTGACATACAAACAATGATGTTACGTTTGGAAGAAATGCACCGAAAAGAGTGGGATCAAGTACATACTGAAGTGAAGCTTCTCTCAGAGAGATTGTCAGGGGAGGAGGGTCGGGTAACTACCCTAGAGAATCGGGTACAGCAACTGGAGCTGGGACAGGGTCTTAACTCATTACATGTTACCTCAATACAGCTGCAACTGGAGGAAATTGAGGACCGGGGACGTCGTTTGAACCTACGGTTTAGGGGGATCCCCGAGACAGTAGGGGGAGAGACACTACAGGCAACAGTCCTAGCAATATGTCAGCAGTTGGCTACCCCAGCGCCACCTCAAACATTGGAATTTGAGAGACTACACAGAGCCCTGGGACCCCCCTCAGTAAACATAGACAGACCAAGGGATGTTATAGGCCGTTTTCACCGATACGCACACAAGGAACTAATAAGTCGCATGGCCTGGGAAAAAGGTGAAATAGAACAAGAAGGATTTAGGGTAAAAATCCTGCCAGATCTTTCACGGGCTACATTGCAACGTAGGGCTATGCTACGCCCGCTCCTGGATAAAATTAAATCATTGGGGGGATCGTATAGATGGGGGTACCCCATTGCATTAATAGTGAAGAAAGACTCCCATACATTTACTTTGCGGCACCCGCGGGAATTATTAGACTTTTTTTCCTTCATGGAGATGGAAGCTATAGAGATCCCAAACTGGCTGCAGGAAATCCCAGGAACTGGGAGAAGAATGGAGACAATGAGGGATAGGAGACCCGAGGCTGTAAGGGGAAAGGGAGAAGGAAGCAAGAAACACTCTACTATCCCCCCTCCTCTAAAGAAGTGAAGATAGGAACAATGCTCTCTGTTTTTCTCCTCTCTAGCTCCTGACCCCCTAATAGTAACAATGGGGCTAGAATCAGAGGACCCCCCTGGTGGGAGATTCAACCTGGTCCACCAGCCCCCCTGGGAGAGGGGAGGGGGGAGTCCCCTCTCTTATTTTGTTTCCCCTTTATCTCCCCCTTGTCCCCCTTATGTGGGAGAATTCTACTTTCTGAACTTTTGGTGGGTCTTGCCTTGAAGAGGTATTCATATCCCTCTTTTTTTTCTTTTTTTCGCCTTCTTTTTCTTTTTTTTTTTTGGGGAGGATGTCTCCGTTTGCCCTCCCCCTCCCCCCTTTTTTTTCTTTTTTTCCTTTTTCTTTTTGAGAAAGACTCAAGAGGGAAAGGAACGGGTGTTTCAGGAGATGATCTAACTGACGGGAGACAGATATGGTCGGGGTGTAATTACATGCACCCCTTTTTCCATTTTTTTTTTTTTTTTTGGTCCCCCCCCTTCAGGATTTGGGGAACACGGAAATATGGGGGATTGCTATCGCTTTGTCCTCTGACCCCTTTTTTATATATATATTGGTAAATACGGGTGATAAATCCCTTTCTTTTTTTCTTCCCCCTCCCCTTTTTTTTTCCTTTTAGGAGAAGGGGGAGGGGAAACTATTTATTTACTTATTTATTTACTTACTTATTTATTTATTTATTTTTTTGTGTGTTGTTGATTATTAGATGTGGGGGTAAAGGGGATAATGTTAAGGGTAATGGGAGAGGATGTGTTGCAGCGGAATATACTATAAGATGTAATGTATGATATATGTGAGTATCCTCTAAAATTATATACACATGTATACACATATTGGCCCCCTTCAAGACGGAGGGGTGCCCGTAGGAGGGAGGGAGGGATGGACTGGGGGGTCTCACCCCCTGCCCCCCCCCCAATTTATTTACTGTTTCTATATAACACTGGAGATCACTGTGCTCCTTTTTTTTTTTTGTGTGTTGGGAAACAATTTTTTTTTTTTTTTTTTTTCGGGGGTGAGGTTAGAAGGGGTTCAGAGGATATAATATATAAATGTATAAATAAGGTATATATAAGGTATAAATAATATGTGATGATATATGATGAAGGGAAGGGGGAGAAGGATGTGATTCGGTTTAATTCTGGAAAGGAGGGAATATGGGAAGGAGATATCAATAAGAGGGGAGGTTTAGAAATTTAGAAGAAATGAGAAGAAACCAATAGGAGTACTAGGTAAAAGTAACTAGATAGGGTTCCCTATAATTAAACAGAATGTCTTAGGGAAGGCAGAGGCCTGAATGGAAAAGAAGGAAGAAATTTCCAAGTGTGTGGGGTGTGAATGTTTTAGGTACTGTATAAGTGCCACACTTTTTTTTTTTTTTTTTTTTTCTCCCTAGTAGATTTAGGGATACACATATAGTCACGTACATATATAATAAAGGAAATAGGGGGGAGGTATTGGGTACTAAAGGAGTAGCTAGGAGTTAAACACAGAGACACAGGGAGGGATTAGGATAATAAGTGGGTAGATTGAGGGTAGACCGAGATAATATAGGAGGGAGGGGAGATAATAGGTAAGGGAGGGGGGGGGGTAGAAAATAAGGGGTTAATGAGAAGAAAGGGATATTTAGAGAGTAGGAGGAGGGGGGCACGTATATATCACATTACACTTGTACACAATAGGATAGAATAGAAGGTACACACACTTGGATACAACTGAGGAGGTTAATGGTTAGAATGAGAAAGGAACCCCAGGCAGGAATAGGAATAAGCTAGTACTCGGAAGATCTATCATTAGGGAAGGAAAATGAGAAGGGGGGGGTCGAGGGATTAGGATATAGGAAGCAAAGGGAAAACAAAACAGATGGAATGGGGGAATGGGGAGAAAGGAGGGAAAGTGGTCCTGGCTTATCTTATTTAAAATTAGTTATATCAAATTCCTAAAAAGCAAAATGTAACCTATGTAAGGGAATTTAAATTCTATATACAGTAAACACTAGCTGTTTAGATATATGGTTGATAATGGGGAAAAAGGGAAGAGGAAGGAAGGGAAGAGGGAGGAGAGAAAGGAAGAAAAAACTGGGATAAATTAGGATAAAACTGAATGATGGATGCCCCCTCGAAACTAGGATAATATAAAGTAAGGGGAGGGAAGAAGAGAGGGGAAGAAGGGAAAAAAATGGAGAGAGGAGCTGGAGTGAGATAGACGAAAGGGGCGTCCGGGGTGGAGGGTTGGGGGTGCACCTCTGCTGTACCAACACAACACCCCAATTAGGCTTGCGCCCACGTGAACCGTAGGGTAAAGGTTCAGAAGTGGGTGCCTCCCTTTGGGGTGGGGGTAAGGGGGGAGGGGTTAGTTGAATATTCAGGGGGGGGGATTGGAAAGGGGGGGGGTTTGCAATTTTCTTTTTTTTTTTTTTTCTTCTCTCTCTCCGTGCTTCACCCTCTGAATCTACCGGGATGGAGGAAATAAGGATAACTACCATCAACGCTAAAGGACTTAACGTCCCAGAAAAGAGGAGAATGCTCCTGAGCGAGTTAAAACGAGCCCGCTCAGATGTAGCATTCGTGCAGGAGACACATTTCAAGATGGGCGGACTACCATACCTACAAAATAGGTTTTATCCATGTACATACCACGCATGTAGTCAGATATCAAAGTCAAAAGGGGTGTCAATCCTAATTTCCAATAGAATATCTTGGTCCCTGGTGGACAAAATAGTAGACGTAGAGGGTCGTTTCTTATTCTTAAAGGGACAGATTGGAAGCACAAAGGTGACACTGGCAACTGTTTACACACCAAATATACATCAAGACGCCTTCTTGAGCAAAACTTTGGATAAACTGGCGGGGTTTGCAGAAGGGAAGCTGATCCTAGGGGGAGATTTTAACATAACATTGGAACCTAAGGTCGACACATCAACGGGGACCTCATCCACACCAGGGGGGGTCCGGAAGAATATTCTGCAGAAGTTGCGGGACCTGCAGATGGTAGACGTTTGGAGATTACTACATGTAGGGGAAAGGGACTATACATTCTTCTCCAACCCTCACCAACTGTACTCCCGTATAGATCTCTTCATGGTGCCACACTATCTGTTGACGGCGGTGAAGGAAGTAAAAATTGAGAATATAACATGGTCAGATCACGCGCCAGTGACGCTACATATTGTGCTGTCTGACTCATCTACCGCACCGGAGTGGCGTTGGCGTCTGAACGAGAGCCTACTGCAGATCCCCGAAATTCGGGAAGATGTAGCAAAAGAAATGGAGGCATATTTCCTGACGAATGACACCCCGGGGAGTGACCCGGGAATGATATGGGAGGCGCATAAGGCAGTAATGAGAGGGGTATTAATAAAACATGGCTCCCGATTAAAAAAAGCACGAGAAAGAAAAATAGCTAAACTGTTAAGAGAAATCCAGGCACTAGAGGTACAACATAAGAAAATACAGATGCCGTCAGTGGGGATAGAACTGGCCCATTTGAGGAGACAACTGACAGAGCTACTTAGATACAAAGCAGAAGCGGCAATACAAATAGGGAAAAAGGTAACCTATGAACTTGGGGAAAAATGTAGTAAAATATTAGCAGGGAAACTTAGAGAGAAAGGGAAGACAGTATACGTACCCCATATAAAGGGAAAAAATGGACAACTGATTTCACTTCCTAAAAATATTGTCCAGAGATTTAGAGAATACTATTCATCCCTCTATAACCTGACCCCAACTCAGACGTCTCAGGCCACAATGGAAGAATACCTTCTATCAGCACATCTACCTTGTTTGCCACCAGCGGACCGTAATAAATTGGAGATACCTATCTCAGTGGGGGAACTAGAGACAGTGATAAAAACAGTTAAACGAGGGAAGGCACCGGGCCCAGATGGCTTTACTATCCAATACTACAAATATTTTCTCCCAATACTAGGGGTGTACATGACAAAGACATTCAATGGGATCGGCCGGGCCCCCGCACTGCCGCCGGATGCCCTTATGGCATATATTTCGGTTATTCCGAAAGAAGGGAAGGACCCGGCGGAGTGCGGGAGCTACCGCCCGATCTCATTGTTAAACACAGATTTAAAACTTTTCACTAAAATACTTGCCTCCCGTCTTCAGCCGCTTTTGAATCAAATGGTACATCAAGACCAGGTTGGGTTTATCCCAACCCGGGAGGCCAGGGACAATACCGTAAAAGTCCTCAATCTGGTACACCATGCTAACATATCAAAAACGCCCTGTATTTTTTTGAGTACCGATGCGGAGAAAGCGTTTGACAGGGTTAGTTGGCGATTTATGTTCGAAGTATTGAGGCAAATGGGATTGGGAGAACATATGCGGAGCTGGATAGCCGGGGTGTATGCTACACCCCAGGCCTCGGTAAAAGTGAATGGAGTCTATTCTGAGACATTTAAAATTTTAAATGGAACGCGCCAAGGGTGCCCACTCTCTCCGTTGCTGTTTTCTCTCTCCCTGGAACCCCTACTGAATAGGATTCGGCAAAATTCAGATATTCAGGGTCTCCAAATAGGTGCCCAAGAATATAAAATATCTGCCTATGCAGATGATATGATGTTCTCCCTATCACAACCTCACATTTCACTGCCAAACCTGATGAAGGAAATAGAAGGATATGGGAGACTAGCAAATTTAAAAATTAATTACGCAAAATCGGAAGCGATGGGGGTAGCCCTCCCCCCAGAAGTCCAGCAAAACATACAACCCAATTTCAACTTTAAATGGGTAGGGTCGTCACTAAAATATCTAGGAATAAATATACCATCAAGACTAGAGAAGGTTTTTGCTGCAAACTTCCCCTCACTATATAATGCAGTTAGCTCCCTATTAGACAAATGGAAACAAGGATTCCATTCATGGTTCGGCCGATGTAACGCCATCAAAATGAACATTCTGCCAAAATTCTTGTACCTATTCCAAGCTGTACCAATAGGAATTAATAGGGCCTACTTTCGGCAAGTAAATGCACTTTTCACTAAGTTTATATGGGCCAACAAGCGACCAAGGATTAGCAGAAGTCAAATGACCCTCCCCAAATGCCATGGGGGCTTAGCAGTCCCAGACGTGTCTAAATACCACCAAGCAGTCCATTTGGGAAGGGTCATAGACTGGTGCAGACATGTAGAATTCAAACTATGGATAAAACTGGAGCAAGAATTTAGCCAGGTGCCTTTGAGCAGGGCACTCTGGTGTTATTCAAGGTTACCTGACTCACTTAAAAAACACCCTTTGATAGGACCAACATTATCTATAGGGGCAAAAATATGTCTGAACCCTAAATACTCATCAAGACATTCCCCATTATATCCAATATTGGGAAACCCAAGCTTTGATCCAGGGATGGAGACAAGAGCATTTCGGAGACTTCGAGAGAAGGGCTATACTCAGGTATCGCATTTTATGCAATCCGAAACTTGGCCCACAATGGTAGACCTGACGAAATCAGGAGGTCAATTTGAAGTGGAATACTGGCAGGCAATACAACTTCGATACTACCTGGAGACATTGGGCCCAATGAGTAATTTTAAACGGGAACTAACTAGGTTTGAAACATACTGTGAGGAGAAGGAACCCACCAACCGAATAATATCTAAAATATATACGATGTTAATGACCCCACCAGAGAATTTTGAGCTGCCAGTATTTAGAAAATGGGAAAGGGACCTAAATAAGACCTTTACACCAGCTCAATACCAGAAGATAATATATTTGGCATTAAACTCATCAATATGCACTAAAATGCAAGAATTAAATTATAAACTACTGATGAGGTGGTATTATACACCATCAAAATTAGGCAGGTTCTACCCTGATGCATCAGATCAGTGCTGGCGATGTAAGGGGGAGCGGGGAACTTTGTTCCATATATATTGGACATGCCCTCAGATCAGACAATACTGGCTAGAGGTAGGAAGGATCGCTCAAAAAATTGAGCCTTACCCGGTGCCGGACGATCCGGGTTTTTTCCTATTGCATATAACGCAAATACCCACACAGACCTATAAAAAGTCAGTATTATGTCACTTGGTCAATGAGGCTAAGGCGTGTATAGCGAGATGCTGGAAAAGCTCTAGCCCTCCAACAATCGCAGAATGGCTCAACAGGGTCAGACAAGTGGGGGCGATAGAGGAGTTGGTGGCTTCGGCCCAAGACAGAAAAGAGCAACATATTAAAATCTGGTCAACATGGGAAAAATTTACGCAGACAGAAGAAGGGAAAAGATTAATGGGGAAGTAAGTTCGTCCACCTAGCCAGAGAAGTATTGAGGAGGTTATGGTTTACCTAACGGGGGAGGAGGTTGGGGTGAGGAGGGGAGAGAGAGATTTATTTAGTTATCTACTTATCTATTTAATTTTTTTTTTTTTTTTTTTTTTTTTTCCTTTCTTTCTTTCTTTCTTTTTTGGGGTTTGATTTGGGAGGGAGGTAGAGGGGGAATGGATAAAAATGTAAGGGAGAAGAAAACAAGGGCGTGAGAATCAAAGACGTTTAATAGAGGAAAGGAACTTTATGTGTCCCTCCTGTCACGGGGAGACACGTGAAGGCCAAAAGGGAAGGGAACCCATTGACATTGAGGTTTAGAGGTGAGAGGATCTAATTAATGGAATGGGATGAGGAAAATAATATGAATAGAAATGTAATGGAAAATGTATAAACGATGTATTGTATGTATCCCTTTTTGAAATATAAATAAAGAATATTTAAAAAATAAAGTGAATGGAGTATTGTCCCCACTCTTTAAGTTATCTAACGGGACAAGACAAGGGTGTCAGTTATCACCCCTTTTATTTGCCCTGTCAGTAGAACCACTATTGAGTAGGATTCGATTGAATCCAGACATTAAGGGGGTGTCTGTGGGAGGTATAGAGTATAAGATATCGGCATACGCGGATGATATGATGTTTAATTTGACTAATCCGATGGTTTCCCTCCCTAACCTGCTCCAAGAACTGGAGGCATATGGAGACTTATCAAATTTTAAGATCAACTATGTAAAATCTGAAGCAATGGGAGTTGCGATCCCTAAGGAAGAACTGAATACTCTGAAAGCTAACTGTAAATTTAAATGGACAGATCAAGCATTGATGTATTTAGGGACCTCCATCCCGGCGGATCTTTCACAAATATATAAGCTTAATTTTTTACCATTACTGGCTAGAGTACGGATCCTTCTGGATGGATGGCAGAAAGGGTTTCATTCGTGGTTTGGGAGGTGTAACATCGTTAAAATGAACATCTTGCCGAAATTCTTGTACCTCTTCCAGACGCTCCCTATTGCGATACCTAAACAGTTTTTTAAACAGACACAATCTCTGTTTGGAAGATTCATATGGGCAAATAAACATCCAAGAATTAGGGGAGCGTTGATGTCGTTACCCAAACGATATGGAGGAGTGTCAATGCCAGATATATATAAATATTACCAGGCGGCCCTATTGAGCCGCCTGATTGACTGGAGTCGACATAGTGAGGGGAAAATCTGGCCAGAGCTAGAACAAGCTCAGTGTACTGGATTACTTCAGAGAGTGGCATGGTGTTACAAGGACCTCCCAGGGGGTGTGAGGATGCACCCCTTGATAGCCCATATCCCATCCGAAGTGTCGGGCCTATTTGTGAAGGGGAAATTATCAACATTAGATTCACCCCTTTTCCCCATTTTGGGAAATCCACAGTTCGGACCGGGACTGAAGAAGGGACCCTTTAGTAAATTGGTTGAAGAGGGGTTGTTTCAAGTATCTCACTTTCTGAGTGCGGGTGTTTGGCCTACGATTCAGGAGATGAGAACGGGACAAAGATCATATCAATTGGACTTTTGGAGGGCAATGCAATTAAGACATTTTTTTGATACCCTGAGCTTACCGAGTAAATATGAACGAAAGTTAACAAAGTTTGAGGAGTACTGTAATGGGAGTGGCATACTGCGGCATATTCTCTATAAAATGAGTGAATTGCTGAATACCCCTGGTGAAGAGTTTCAGTTGCCATTCTTTAGGAGGTGGGAGAGGGAGTTGGATAGGGAGTTTTCGGAAGAACAAAAGAATAGGATACTATGCAACATGTTTGAATCCTCAGTTTGTATAAAAATGCAGGAGATGAACTTTAAGATCCTTTCACAATGGTACCGTACCCCGGCCGTATTAAGTAGATGTTATCCAGATATATCTGATAGACATGTGCATTCGTTTTCGTCCGAATGCATTTTCGTCCGAATTTCAGCTATTTTCGTTATCGTTTTAACAAACGAAAACGAAAGCACAGAATCCGAAAACCGAAAGATCCGACATAAACAAATGCTTTATTTTCGTTTTCGTTGCTACAACAGTTCGATATAGATAGGAGATTCGACGTGACGCTGACAATAACAATCTGTGTCTATCGAACCTGTGGTCGAATGTGCCTAACCTTAACTCTATTAGTCCAAGATTATCCTACATAGGAGAGAAAAGATTCGACATTATAGAGAGAAAAGATTCGACATAGGAGAGAAAGATTCGACATAGGAGAGAAAAGATTCGACATAGGAGAGAAAAGATTCGACATAGGAGAGAAAAGATTCGACATAGGAGAGAAAAGATTCGACATAGGAGAGAAAAGATTCGACATAGGAGAGAAAAGATTTGACATTATAGAGAGAAAATATTCGACATAGGAGAGAAAAGATTCGACATAGGAGAGAAAAGATTTGTTATTATAGAGAGAAAAGATTCGACATAGAGAGAAAAGATCACTGCTGGAATTGGGTGGGGGAAGTAAAATAAAAATAAAGTTGATGATGAATGTTATTGGCTGATTGTAACCAAAGAGGAGGAGCAGTAAAATAGCTAGAATGACGAAGATTCGACAAAGCATCGAAAGTTAGAAGATTCGACGGTGCAGCAAAACTGTACGACACTGCAATCGTACATTTCCAGTCAAATGCATCCGCCCATAGGCTATAGAAGAATTCTAATGTTGGTTGACTAGTAATAGTAATGAATAAATATAATTATTACTAGTCATACAACATTAGAATTCTTCTATAGCTTGTGGGCGGAACATTCGACCGGAAATGTATGATTGCAGCGTCGTACAGTTTCACTGCTCCGTCGAATCTTCTTTGAACATTCGACAGACACCATAAGCCTTCAATGACAGATTCGACCTTAATTAATTCAGATTTTCGGACGAATGCAATTTCTAACGAAAAACGAAATAAATAAAAACGAATTTCGGGAGTAACTAAATAAATTTATTTTTCGGACGAAAACGAAATTCCGAAACGAAATATTTCAGTGTGCACATGTCTAATATCTGATAAGTGCTGGTGGTGCGGGGGAAATGAAGGGACGTTATTACACATTTTCTGGGCCTGTCCCAGAATACAGAGTTTCTGGAAAGAGGTTCGAGTAATCGCCCAAAAGTTTAGAGAGGAGGAGCTGCCGGAGGATCTGACTTTTTTCCCGTTACAAGACTCGGACACTGCGGTGAAACAGTACAGGAGATCGATCCTCTGTCACCTCCTGAATGCGGCAAGAGCCTGTATTCCAGCAATGTGGAAGCAGACCCAGCCACCTTCAGTAGGGATGTGGCTTAAGTGAGTAGAAGATCTGAATAGGCTGGAGGACCTGGTCTGGACCTCCCAGCAGAAACGGGGAGTTTATCTTGAAACATGGTCAGAATGGAATCTTTTTAAATACTCAGAGGAGGGGAAAACTCTAATAGACCATAACTGAACGGATACTTTCAGGGGACTGGGGGGACACAGAGGAGGGAGAGTGGGAGTTTTAGGGGTTTGTGTTTTTTTCTCTTTCTTTGGGGGGGAGGGGATAAGTTGAAGTGAAGAGAGTGGCAATAAGATAGAGGAACAAATGGGGCAGAAATCCCCCGGCCAGCCTGAGGACAAAGTAGGACCTGGGGGGGGGGTGGGATGCCCAATGGTGGGGACACGAATTACTTAATAGGTTTGGGAGTAATATGAGTAAGTCCCGGGCAAGAGGTGAGGACTTAATACACATAGAATGGTGGATATTGTATATTAGGATGTATGATATATATTTAGTAGTAGATAAATGTCCGTCAGTGATATAAGAAGTATGAAGAATGTACCTTACGATATCTGTTGTTGCTTTCTGTTTATTTCAAAACAAAACAATAAAAAGTTAAAATTGGAAGAAAAACCTTCTGTGCTGCAGCTCCCCCCAGACCCTCCCTTTTTCTGAGCACGATCCGATCCAGCGATGTGCAGGAGCACAGCGGCTACAGCCAGTGTCTCTCTCCCCATTGGACAGATTGATAGCACCAGGGCTACTGATAGGGGGGACCACCGGTCCTCTTGTAGGGGGCCCGAGCACACAGGGGGGCCCACACAGGGAGGGGGATTAGTGGTGATTTCATCTCATCTTCTTTTGTATTTATTAACTCAGTTTTGTCTTTTAGATTTAGCAGGAATTCTGTGAGTTATGTTGTATTTGTGTCTGCTGCTAATAATTAATTTATTTTATTTTTAGCAAAATATAGCTTTAGTATTTTCTTGGGGGGGGGCCCTGTCAGATAGTCTGTACAGGGCCCCGTGATTTCTATCAGCAGCCCTGCCCACTGATGTCAATCAAATCCATTGACACGGGAGCGGGGGGGGGGGGCGAGTCCCGCTGTCTGTGTCAATGGACGAAGCAGCGGGACTCGGGAGTGAGCCCGCACAGGTGCTCCCAGAGAAGGCAGCTTTTCCGTGGGGGCACCCGATGAAGAGGAGGGGCCTAGGGTTGCCACATCATCCCTTTAATACAGGACACATATGAATTACACAGGTTCTGAGGCTGATTTAATGCAGATCAGGCACCAAGTGAGTTTAATTACCACCTTAATCAGCCACAGAACCTGTGTAATTCATATGTGTCCTGGATTAAAGGGATGATGTGGCAACCCTAGAGGGGCCTGGAGAACCAACGGGGAACCCCATAAAAAGAGGTTTAGGGTTGCTCTGTGCAAAACAACTGCACAGAGCAGGTGAGTATAGGCATGTTTGTTATTTTTAGTAAAATTTAAAAAACTAGGGTTTACATCCCCTTTTACAACACAATCAGTAGTAACAGAGCCAACCATAAAAAACTGTCCCATGTTCAGATGATTTTGTCTTTTTTATGAATTTGTTACAGTATTCCCTACTACTATTACATTCTCATTTTGTATCCTAAGGTATCAATACATTGTCATCATCATCGCACCCAGGTTTATAAGTAACATCAGTATTATATCACAACATAAGAGAATCCTTGACACCGTGAGCTTATTTCTCTCACCATCCCAGGACCTAATGTGCTGCCACTACGTCAAATGACTGTTGTTTGACTTTTGACTTTCAATGATTCCCTCCTCTTCATTGCATTCCTCTTTTAAGTCTTACACCTCATCTGCATGTCAGGAGCACTACCTTAGTTACTCTCTAACGTGCCTATATTCAGAGAACCAGTGATGTTTTTTTTTTTAACAAGAAAAACACCATGACTAGGAGCTAGTAGAGTTTGAGAAGCTTACCATGACTAAAAATCTAAATACCTGATGCATTCAAAAGCAGAAAATAAACAAACTCACAGATTTTTGTTTCTAATTTCTAGGTCTCTTTTAAAAAAATATGATTGATGGTGCTAGTTTGAATAGTACTAATGATAGTACAAACACTCCTGTCAGTTCTACCATAGAAAGCAATAGGCTGGCAACATAATTTTGTAGGGAAAAGTGGGTAAAAGAAAAAATAACATAATGGTACAGAGCGGCGCATCTCACTAGGATGGTGGATTGACACTGTCATGCAGAGGTGAAACATTGGTTGCCCATGGAAGTAGAAGACTCCAATGACACGGCCAAGAGCTGGCCGTGGATCACTTTACCTTTACTGAAGGCCCTCATTGACCATCCTTCCCTGGGCAGCACACTATCGGTAGCCAGGGACGCATTCCAACGCACCACCTGGCCTCCAGAACCTACAGTTCCGGAGGTTGGTTACGAGCAGAAGGCTTCATCTCTGTGACTTTGTGGGTCTCGACGGACGACTTTCCCCCTCTTCTGGGGTGTCTGCTGTGGACCCTTCATTGAACTTCTGGAGTGGTCTCCAGCTCCGTAATTTTCTTTGTGGGTATCTGCGGACTTCGGGCATATCTTGCTAACAGAACTGGAGCACATCTGTCTCCGGGGGGAGCCGATCGGCCACAGCCTTTCGATGATCTATGCTTCCTTGACTCGCCCAATGGAAGTGCTTGTTCCACCCTTCCTTTAAAAATGGGAGGCAAACCTATGCATCCAATTCAATGACTTTCAGAAGGAGAAGATCCCTCATTTTGCCCAAAAGTCCTCCATAGCCACTGGAGTTCAAGAGACCTGTTACAAGATTTTGACCAGATGGTACAGAGTGGTGAACTTGGTCTCTGCCACAGACCTGATGAACTAGGCCTCTGTTCAAGGAGAATACATCCCTCCAGAGAGTTACCGGGACCCTTCCTTCACTGTGACTTCTGCACCAGTCCTTTTGGAACGGTTACTCCCCCGGCCTCCTCATCCAGGATACGGGTCCCCTCGCAAGGCGGCACCCTGAGATTCCTTGATCCCCGGTGGGCTCCAGTCGAAGGTGCTGGGCCCAGGCCTCTGTCGCAGTCCCAGGGCTAAAGGTGCCTGGGACTGATCCACCGATCTTCATTCCTGGGCCAAAGGTGCCCAGGACGGACAGGAACACACACTCCCTGGGGTAGGACCCCCAACAACGAACCATGAACAGGCAGCGTCTGCCCCTTTTATGTCCTCTCCCTGCTGTTACGGACCTATTCCTACTTCGCTTAAATGCTTAAACTAAGTGATTAAAAACCTTTTGTCTATAGAAAATGAAATCAAACGATAGCGGTGCAAAAAGAGAAAACAATTACATTTATTTATAAAGATAAGAAACTTGTTCTTATCCGATAACATAAATGATATCACCTTTAAAACAAAGATGATACCGATAATACAAATAGGAATATTGCTATAACATAAATGATACACAATAATACCAATAAGAATATGGCTATAATGGACACAGCAGTGTATCAGGACAAGTAATAGAGAAATAAGAGTTACTGGAAGCAAAAGAGAAGTAAGATGGAAGTGGGGAGAGAGAGAGAGAGAGAGAGAGAGGGAGAGAGAGAGAGGGAGGCAGAGAGAGAGGGAGGCAGAGAGGCCGAGAGAGAGAGGCAGGGAGAGAGAGGGAGAGAGAGAGAGGGAGAGAGAGACAGGCAGAGAGGCAGAGAGAGAGAGAGACCGAGAGGGGGAGGCAGAGAGAAAGAGGCAGAGAGGCCGAGAGAGAGAGAGAGGGGAAGAGAGATACTACGTCACCATGCTGCTCAGATCAAGGGCCAAATAGACCGAGCTTTGGGTCTGCATTCAGATATATACACTCTGGTAAAACCCCTCCCCTCCTCACCATATGCTAAGACCTGGCATTCCCTTGAGGGGTGGGGTTTTGCTAGATTGGGTGAGGGGCTCAGTTAGGCCAGGACACAACCTGTTCCTCTGCCAACTCCCACCTCCTTTGATAAGAGGCTTTTGTCAGATGAAATTCCACAGCTGTGTATGCTAAGTATTCTAAACATGTTCTAACACTATAGAGTCATTGAAAGATAAATTTAAGTCACCTTAATAATAAAGTATTGTAAAAACATATACAACCATATATACACGTAGAATCCTTTTAATTAGAGAGTTCCCTTGAAGCTTCTTGTTATAAATATGGATTTGAAAAATCTCCACCACACTGCATGCACAGCAGGCCTACCACACCCAATGTACGGGTGCCGAGAGGGGACACACAAGGCACAGCACTGAATTAGCGGTTCGACCCTGGCCTACTATGGCAGCGCCACCTGCAGGCCACAGGGAACTGTACACCAATACTCTCCCTGCAGACAAAAATGGTTGCAAGAACTCTAACAATTAGGGTGTTTGGATATAACTACCATCCAACACTGCCCCCTAAATTTAGCACCCCGCTACTCAAGCATAGGCACCCAAACACTGAAGTTACAAACTTGCAAGAAATTGCAAGCTATTCATTTGAGCATACCAGAATCTGTGTGATAATTTCGGGTATGTATACAGATTCTTACAATTTTAGTGACTATAGTTAGATGCTTGCCTTCTACTGCATCAGAAAGATTTATGTTAAATTAATGAAAATCCACAGAGATATTCATGCATTGCTCAAACTTACCAACCAGCCAGCGACCAACCGAATTGACCTGTCTAATGCATATTGTTCTGTCAACTGGGTTGGTGGCTCACTGGCTGGTTGGTAAGTTTGAGCTTAAAAATCTTTGTATTTGTTTGAAATATGTCGGCCTTCCAGGGCTCCTTGCTGCAAAGACCAGTTATTGGTGTGGGCAGTGGGCACTTGTTTGTATTTTAATGCATTAGTCTGAAAGTATTAGATTTATTACCCTGCTATAGCTGCCAAGATCCAGTGGACAAGGTTGGGTGTTTTGCAGGGATGGCAGTTGGCTCTTCATAACAAATGTAGGATCAGAGGCACTATCTTGGCGCTATTACACTTTTATTGGCTTCACTTACCTCACCACTCCTGATATTTCTTCTTATCTTAGAGTTAGCAAAGAAATGCTATTCGCCAGTGTAACTTTCACTATCACACTTGATCCAAGGCTGGGTATGGGTCCAGTGCCAAATTAAGTCTATCACGGGCACTGGATGGTGCTGAAGCTATGGCACCTTACTACATAGGGTGCAAAATAGACTGTGCACTCTGCAAGAGAAGTTTCTCCAGAGCTTAGTAAACCAGGGGAAGCTCTGCTGACTTCCATCATCCAATCATGTGCAAGTAAAAATGCTGCTTTTTTTCCTTGCATGTGATGGGATATTCTTTGAAAAGAGAAGCTTCGCCTCATTTACTAAACTCTGAAACTACTGCACTTGCAAATTGCAGTCATCTTGCTGTTAGAAAATCAGCCCCATTGTGTGTCTCCAGTCAACCACTTAAAGCAGTAATAAACCCAAAAGCAAACATTTATTTTATTTCAGCTTCCCATTTTTTAGATGTGGTGGCTGCATTTGTTTTCTTTTTAGGCTTTCTTTCTTTCTATTTTCACATGGTGATTTAGCCAGTGAGTCTGTTGCCTTTCAAAAGAACAAGCTCTCTTCCAGACGTATCAGTTACAAGGATAGAACTAACCATTTACCAGTGGCGGCTGGTGCTCCAGCCAGGGGAGGGGGCAGCAAACAAACCCCACGACCATCTGACCCTCCCCCCGGACCACAGGTGGTACTCACGGGGTCGGGCTCTTAATCAACGCCGATGCAGAGCACTGGGAGATCGCTCTGGGCAGCCATCTCCCGAGTTCCAAGTCTTCCTGTACATCCTCCCCCCTGCCTAGCCAATATGATTGCTTCTCCTCTCAGCCAATCACGCTCCTCCCGCTTCCTGATTGGCTAGGAGGAGAAACAGGAAGACAATAGCGAATATTAATTCGCTATGGTCACACAAGTGGGTGGGCCACCCTTTTTTTAAGCCAATTAGAGCCTCGGGTTCTAATCATGTGCTTCATAAAAAATAGCCTTGCGGCTTCACTTCCTGGTTGCCTACTGCGCATGCGCGACTCGCGATGCCACTGGTCGCTGCTGTCTTCTGGGACCTGTGTGTTTCCCAGAAGACAGCGGGGGGGGGCGGGAAGGGGTGTAGATACCCACGAATGGCTCGGGTATCTATGCCCGGAAGTGAGAGCAAAATACCTGTATTATTACAAAGGTATCTCCTCCCCCCCCATGAAAGGTGTCAAATGTGACACCGGAGGGGGGGGAGGGTTCCGAAAAGCGGAAGTTCCATTTTTGAAAGCGGTAAAATTATTCTGCATGGAAATTTAGCGTTTTTTATTGTAGGCCATTTGAAAGCGGTACCATTATTCTGCATGGAAATTTGGCGTTTTATATTGTAGGCCTGTAATTCTTAGGAATAACTCACTTAAATCTGTCCAAACCAGAGTCTAGTAGACATCCCGGGTATGATAAAGTTCAAAAAACAAAATCATAAATTATAATATAATAAATAACTATAAAATAATTATAACAAATAATAATATAATAATAATAAAAGTGTTTTTCAGTGTTTGATGATGAATTTTCCCACAAATCGCTATCTCTCAATTCTGCAAGTGATTCTAATTTATTTTCGCTGTTTCCTAGCTGGTCTAAAACCACTTTTGATGTAAAGGGACGCTTTTTGGTTGCTATGGACAATCTCCAGTTTCCAGGCAGAAAGAACAGTTTTCATTATATAAAAGTGCATGCAGGACACTGGACAGACCACTAGGGACAATGGGGGTGTGTAATTATTTGATACAGTACTGTAATCTGTAAGATTACAGTATACTGTATGTGTATTGTGTGTTTCACTTTTTGAATTTGGCGCCGAACTCCGCCCTCGTGCGGAACGGAGCTCGGCGGCACTCGGCACTGTGGATCGAGCGAGATGACGGCTCGCTCACACAGCAGGGACACATCACAGGATCCAGGGACATGGTAAGTAACTTCCCCTGTATCCTGCGATGCGATGCCGAGTCTGGCTCGGGGTTACCGCTTTAGGTACTGAAATCTTACCCCGAGACAGACTCGGGAGTACCGCTAGGCAAGTTAAATATAGTTCCTGACTGGTTCGAATCACTGGAAAAACGCATCTACCAGAGAGCTAACAACCCCCATCTCACAGTATGAGAAAAGCAGCAATTGTCTTCAGTTAGTTTTAGGTGAACACTGTGCAGAGGACACAGTACACCAACTGAAAATACTTGCAGCTCTCTGCCTGTGTTTTTTTTATGAGAACACCACAAATTTTATTCAGGTTCCTTTAAGTGAACAATGTGCGAAGGACAGAAGTACACTACATGAAATTAATGCAGCTCCCTGCCTGTGGTTTTATTATGAGAACACCACTAACTGTATTCAGGTAAGCTTTAGGTGAACGCTATGCAAAGCACACAGTACACTAAGTGAAACACTGACTGCAGCTAGCACAATCACCTGCCTGCCTGTCACAGTATAGAGATTAGAGAATAACAGGAACGGATCTAGCTAAACTGAATACAGTGTATAAATATATATACACAACACCTAGGATGCATATATATCCTCTACACACTGGTATGCCGCGTACATGCAACCGTTTTTCATGACGAGAAAAATGCAATTTTTTAATTTGGTCATTAAAAACGATTGTGTGTGGGCTCCAGAGCATTATTCAAGACGTGAAAAATGGGCATTAAAAATGTGGAAAATGCTCTAATTGTTCTCGTTGTTTTTCACGTCATTGTTTTTCTCATCATGAAAAAAAGTGCATGCTCAGAAGCAAGTGATGAGATGGGAGCGCGCTCGTTCATGGTAAAACTAGCGTTCGTAATGGAGATAGCACATTCGTCACGCTGTAACGGCTGAAAAGTGCGAATCGTCTCTCACCAAACTTTACTAACACGAGGATCAGCAAAAGCAGCCCAAAGGGTGGCGCCATCCGAATGGAACTTCCCCTTTATAGTGCCGTCGTACGTTTCGCGATTTGCTCGAGCATTTTTTTTCATGATAGGCTTGAGAAGAATCACATCAAGAAAAACGTCGTTTTTTTCAATGACATTAAAAACGGTTGTGTGTACGCGGCATAACTGCAGCTAACTGACTCCCCTGCCTGCTCTATCTAACTCAATATAAATGACACTGTCTCTCTCTCTCTGTAATCTCTCTCTTTAAAGTGGTTGTAAACCCACTTTTTCAACTTGCACCTACAGGTAAGCCTAGATTAAGGCTTACCTGTAGGTGCAAGAAATATCTCCTAAACCTACACGGTTTAGGAGATATTTAGTTAAATGACAGGCGCCGCTGTCTACGGCGCATTCATGGGGTTAATCCCATTCACAAATTCGGCTACTTCCCAGCAATCGCTGGGCGTAGCCGAATGTGACGGCTCCCGCGCGCATGCCCGGAAGTATTGCCGCAGAGATGGCTGCGGCTGAAGAGGGAGACGAGGACGGCTTTGGGGGCCCCGATCTAAGGTAAGTGATGCATAATGAGCTATTATGCTAGTCATATTAGCTCATTATGCCTTTCTCTTACAGGTAGTTTAAAAAAAAAAAAAATTATAAGGGTTTACAACCACTTTAACCAACTCCAACACACTACACAAGGCCGCCAAGCTGGCGGCCTTATATAGTGTGGGGCGTGTACCTACTCCTCTGAGCAATGAATGGCCAAAGCCACCCTGGCTTTGGCCAATTACGGCTCTCCGGTTCTGCATGCTTGGCCAATCATCAGCCAGCAATGCACTGCGATGCCGCAGTGAATTATGGGCCGTGACGCGCCACACGAATTTGGCACGAACCGCCCATAATGTTCGCAATTCGGCGAACAGCCGAACAGACGATGTTCGAGTCGAACACGAAGCTCATCCCTAATCAGGAGATGGATTGGGGACAGTAAAAAGGAGAGGATCAGAGAAGACAGGATCAAGCAGCCTTTTTACACAATGCGCAGGATTAACTCCTTATTTTCCACAGTGAGTATAACAAGCATGCTTTACTGCATATACAGACTGATTTCACAGTTGTGTGTTTAGTAACACTTTCATTTTCTGTGTAAGAATTTCAAGCTAAAGCTTGGGATCCTGTGGTTTGTTGAATGTCCCTAAAGATACAAACTGAACTGCTAGTTTCACAGCAGCTGACAACTCAAATTCCTTGACTTTGGTTATGCGCCCTGCTTCATATTATTGATTTTATGTTAGCATGCATTCTATGTGTTGGTATTTACATGCATTTTCCATTGTAGCTCAGTTTTTATCATACATTTTGCCATTTATATTTAACATATTTATATTCTACAACATAAGCATTGAGGGTATAGCTAAGATTCTAGAGAACATTTTGATAGATCTGCTGTCTTTGTTTTAGTATGAGAGTCTTTGTCTGTATGCACGGGTTTGGAGGATTTGTTCACATAAATGTGGTAATGAGTCATCCAACATTGCTGAATTAGTGGAAGGTTACTTAGTAATGTTTTCCAGACAACATTAGTCAGATTTTTTGCCAATTTTTTTTTTTTTCCTTCACAATGACAAAGCTCTGTTTTATGCATTTAAAGGGATATTTAAATAGTGACATGCTTAATCATTTCTGCTTGCAGGGTATATTTAATTTTCTGTTGTGGTAAATGCATTTGTTGGTGTATGATATGGTTATCTCATGCCTTCAATTGGAAAAAAAATACCTATGGAAAATTTCTGGAGTATATTGCAGGCTAATTATTATTACATGCTACTGCTTGAATCCTTTCTACCATTCAAATAAAAAGTGTTACTATGTAATGCCACCTACCTTCATCTCAGATAACTATGACCTGGTGTCTGAAGCACCTTACAGGTAAAGGGCCACAAACAATGAATTCTTAAGCTTGTTATTCATAGTGGATTGCTCAACCTAATAGGCATAATTTTTATCAGCACATCATTTTTTCCAGGTTGTGCTAGTTGTTGTGCTAGTAGTTGTGCTAGTTGTTTAGTTGGGAGTAATGCCGCGTACACACGACCGTTTTTAATGTCATTGAAAAAAAACTAAGTTTTTCTCGACGTGATTCTTCTCAAGCCTGCCTTGCCTACACACTATCGTGAAAAAAAAATGCTCGAGCAAAGCGCAGTGACGTACGAAATGTACGACGGCACTATAAAGGGGAAGTTCCATTTGGATGGCGCCACCCTTTGGGCTGCTTTTGCTGATCCTTGTGTTAGTAAAGTTTGGTGAGAGACGATTCGCGCTTTTCAGCCTCGTGCTCTTCAGATAGTTACAGCGTGACGAATGTGCTAACTCCATTATGAACGCTAGTTTTACCAGAACGAGCGCTCCCGTCTCATCACTTGCTTCTGAGCATGCACGTTTTTTTCAAGTCGTTAAAGCCTACACACGGCCGTTTTTCATGACGAGAAAAACGCTGATGTGAAAAACGACGAGAAAAATTAGAGCGTGTTCCAAATTTTTAATGCCCATTTTTCACATCGTGAAAAATGCTCTGGAGCCCACACACGATCGTTTTTAATGACCAAATTAAAAATTTGCATTTTTCTCGTCATGAAAAACGGTCGTGTGTACGCGGCATTGGGATGAGATAACAGTTCTACACAAATCCAGGCAGTTCACTTTGCACCAAGATTCACAAATGATTAAATCCATGACTCGCAGCACTTTTTAAATATGTAAATGTTTGCTTTTGTTATCACATTAGCGGGTCTCCCCATAATCTACAAAAATTTCAAAATACACATTTTTGCATATTTCTTTAACCACTTCAATACTGGGCACTTATACACCTTCCTGCCCAGACTAATTTTCAGCTTTCAACGCTATCACAATTTGAATGATAATGGCGTGGCCATGCTACACTGTACCCAAACAAAATTTTTATCATTTTTTTCCCCCACAAATAGAGTTTTCTTTTGGTGGTATTTGATCACCACTGGGGTTTTTGTTTTTTGCGCTACAAATAAAAAAAGACAGATTTAAAAAAAAAAAACGTTTTTCTTTGTTTCTGTAACAAAACTTTGTAAATAAGTACGTTTTCTCCTTCGCTGATGGCCACTGATGAGGCTGCACTGACGGGCACTGATGAGGCAGTACTAATTGGCACTGATGAGGTGGCCTTGATGATGAGGCACTTTTATGCAGCACTGATAGGCGGTACTGATAAGCAGCACTTATGGGCACTGATAGGTGGCACTGATTGGCACTCATAGGCAGCACTGATGGGCACTCATAGGTGGCACTGATGGGCACTCATAGGTGGCACTGGAGGGCAGCACTGATCAGGAGGCACTGGCAGGCATAGCGTGTCATCCTTAATGGGCACTGATTGGCATCCCTGGTGGGCTCTAGTGAGCTTAACTGGTGGTCATCCCTGGTGGGCATGGGTGGGCATCCTGGGGGGACTGCACTGATAATCAATCAGTGCAGACCCCCCCTTGTCAGGAGAGCAGCTGATCGGCTCTCCTCTACTCGCGTCTGTCAGTGCGAGTAGAGGAAAAGTTGATACACGTCTTTTCCTGTTTACACTGTGATCAGTAGTGATTGGACACAGCTGATCACGTGGTAAAGAGCCTACGTCATAGGCTTTTTACCTCGATCAGAGATGCGGTGTGTCAAACTGACACACCACACCACTGATCACCGTGTGCGCGCAATCATGGCTCATCCTGCTGAACGCCTTATGACGCCCACTCAGAATAACAGAACCACTTTTCGGCCATAATTATACTATATCGCGGGCGGGAAGTGGTTAATGATGAGCTCCAGGCTTCCCCACAAAAAAATTAAAGTCAGCAGCTACAAAAACTCCATTATTATACACGATTTATATGGCGCCAACAGTTTACGCAGTGTTTTACAATGTAGAGGGGGGACAGCACAATTACAGTACAGTTCAATACAGAACAGGTGACACCATCTTGACTAAGGGAACCTGGCTTCACAGCCAGTTACTTACTGTGCATGTGCGAAACGCGCTGTGCTTTTGTGAACAGGCAGGCTGTGGGGAAAGGAGGGGGACTGAACTGTCAAAACCAGGTACTGACTCATTCCCCCCTCCTCCCAAAAGGTGCCAAATGTGCTTCACTTTAATCACTTTGCAGAGTTTCATTAGCAAAGAGGGGTTTGATGTAAAATCTGTAAATTTACAGTGCAGCTTATTTTTCATTTTTAGCAGGGCGTACTTTAGGTATACCCATAGGTATTCCAAAAAATCAAGCTTTGAAACTATTCTACAACTATTCAACAACCAAATATAAATCAACAGACCTAACAGATCAGGTATTGTATCTTGTGTAACCTGGGGGAAAGGTAGCAGATACAAAAGCTCCCTGGGATGAGCAGGCACAGATACCAAGTCCATGGGATAAGTGAAAAAACAGTGTTGTTTATTGGTGCTGTATAAAAAGTCTATTGACAGGTGCTGTACAGTGTGCAGAAAAACAAACAGAACAAAAAATAATTAAACAAAACCCTAGCCATGTCTCGGCTCTAACTATACAGTATATACAAGCCCTCACTACCAGGCTGAACAAGCCTACCGCTTGCCAGTTTCCACATCAACTGATTAACAGTTTTCACCAACCTTCTTGCTCTCACAGACCAGCGTTGTCTGTGTGTCCCAGGCAGAGCAAAGGCTGTCTGCTCAGGTGAGCATTTAATTGACCTGGGAGAGAGGACCAACACCTGGACTGGATACTGGATCAGAGATCCCTAAATGTATAAGAGAGGAGCCTGGGAGATGTATAAACCCCAAACAGGACTTTTCCTGTCTCTCTCAGGGACGCTCTGCTACACATCCTCCCCCCTTGTTTCAACCCCAGGGTTGGAACACCTGTGGCCCAACAGGAGTGAACCCGGGGCAGGGCATCTACATTCCCCATATCAACACCTGGCCTGTGTTTTACAGAAAAGGAATAATCCTGTAGAGCCAAAAACCACCGGTTCACCCGTCTATTAGTCTCCTTCTTTTGGGCCATCCATTTCAGGGGAGCATGGTCAGTTATTAACTCGAACTGGCGCCCTAACAAGTAGTACCTGAGCGTGTCCACGGCCCACTTTATGGCTAAGCATTCTTTTTCAGTGAATGCATACTTTTTCTCATGGTCATTGAGCTTTCTGCTTAGGTACACCACAGGATGTTCTTCCCCATTGTGTACCTGTGATAGTACTGCCCCGATACCAACATTAGACGCATCCGTTTGAACCAAAAAGTCTTTGGAGAAATCGGGGGGGGGGGGGGGTACAATACTGGCTGTGCACAAAGAGCCTTCTTCAGGACTTGGAAAGATTCCTCCGCTACTGGGGACCATTTCACCATTACAGAGTCATAAGGTCTGTCAGTGGGGCAGCTATAGTTGCAAAATTTGGGATAAATCTTCTATAATACCCCGCAATCCCAAGAA
Source organism: Rana muscosa (assembly GCA_029206835.1). NCBI lineage: Eukaryota > Metazoa > Chordata > Amphibia > Anura > Ranidae > Rana > Rana muscosa. The sequence goes on from CM055122.1 coordinate 701,519,043, forward strand.
AGGCCCTGACCTGCTTCTTGTTTGCAGGACGTGGCCACTCCTGGATGGCTTCTATTTTATTCACCTGTGGTTTTATGACACCCCGGCCAATAGTGTAGCCCAAATACCTGGCTTCCTCCAAACCAATGGCACATTTTTTGGGATTTGCCGTAAAGCCTTCCTTGAAGAGGGAATCAAGGACAGCTTGGACACGGGGCAAGTGAGACTCCTAGTCAGTGCTATGCACCGCTATGTCATCCAGATAGGCTGCAGCATACTGTCGGTGAGGTCTTAGGGTCCTGTCCATAGCCCTCTGAAATGTTGCAGGGGCATTTTGCAACCCAAAAGGCATTTTCTTATACTAAAATGACCCCTCCGGGGTCACAAACGCAGTCTTTTCTTTGGCACTCCCAGTCAGGGGTATTTGCCAATATCCTTTGGTCAAGTCCAAAGTGGTCAGATAACGGGCCTTGCCAAGTCGGTCTATAAGTTCGTCTACCCTGGGCATTGGGTACGTGTCAAACTTTGTCACTGCATTCAACTTCCTGAAGTCGTTACAGAATCTCCAAGTACCATCCGGTTTTGGGACTAACACGATGGGGCTAGACCAGTCACTATTGGACTCAACAATGACATCTAGCTCCAACATTCTGTTAACTTCATCACTGATGTTCTTTCTCCTCGCTTCAGGAATTTGGTATGGTTTGAGCTTGACACGGACCCCAGGTTCAGTAACAATATCATGCTGAACTGCTAAAGTCGTGCCAGGTAACTCTGAAAATTTCTTTCTATTCCTTATCAGGAACTCTCTAGCTTCCTGTTTTTGGGAATATGACAGGGTGTCTGGAATCGTGACCTCAGGGATCATAGGGGACCCAGTACCCTTAGGCGTTCCCGGGAGGTACCTCGCAGTTAACGCCAGTCTATCCTTCCAGGGCTTTAACAGGTTTATGTGGTTAATCTGTTCGGGCTTCCTTTTACCTGGTTGATAGACCTTGTAATTGACTTCCCCAACTCTTTCAATTACTTCAAAGGGACCCTGCCACTTAGCCAGGAACTTGCTTTCAACAGTGGGAACTAACACGAGGACCCTGTCACCAGGTGAGAAAACACGGAGTTGGGCCGCCCTGTTGTATATCCTCTGTTGGGCTGCTTGGGCCTGCAGTAAATGTTCTTTTACCACCGGCATGATTGCAGCAATCCTGTCCTGCATTTGAGCGATATGCTCAATGACACTTTTGTGAGGTGTCTGCTCCCCCTCCCAAGTTTCCTTAGCTATGTCTAAGAGTCCCCGAGGGTGTCTCCCATAAAGCAGCTCAAATGGAGAGTACCCCGTAGAGGACTGGGGAACCTCCCTGATGGCGAACATCAAGTATGGTATCAGGAAGTCCCAGTTTTTCCCATCCTTGTCAGCAACCTTTTTTAACATACTCTTTAATGTCTTATTGAAGCGTTCCACGAAGCCATCCGTTTGAGGATGGTACACCGAGGTTCTTAACTGCGTCACCTTAAATAACTTGCACAGCTCCCTAGTTATTCATGACATGAATGGGGTGCCCTGGTCTGTAAGGACTTCTTTAGGGATGCCAACCCGACTGAACACCATAAACAGCTCTTAGTCTTTGGCAATGTTTTTAGCAGACGCGGTGCGTAAGGGAATGGCCTCGGGGTAACGGGTAGCGTAATCCATGATCACAAGGATATGCTGATGACCGTGGGCAGATTTGGGGAGCGGACCCACAAGGTCTATGGCAATCCTCTTAAAGGGCACTTCAATAATAGGCAAGGGCACTAGAGGACTTCGGAAATGGGGCTGTGGGGCTGACATCTGATACACAGGACAGGATTGACAATAATTCTCTATATTTTTTGTATCCCAGGCCAGTAAAACCTGTGCAACACCCTTTCAGTGGTTTCTCAACCCCTAAATGGCCTCCTAGCAAGTGCCCATGGGCAAGCTCCAACACCAGCCGTCTGTATGGCTTAGGGACTACCAACTGTTCAACCACTTCATCATTAGATTTACATACACGATACAGTAAATCCTCATTGCTGCAGAAATATGGAAAACAGGGCCTGTCCCCTGGTTCGACAGGTACATCATTAATCACCATTACATTTTCCCAGGCCCTGGCAAGGGTAGGGTCTTTTCTTTGCTCAGTACCAAAATTTTCCTTGTGCACATTAAGATCAGCAAACTCCAACGTAGGCTCAGGATCAGCAGACGGATGTCCAGCTCTACTGGTTGTGGGGACTTCTTCAGGCTCCTCCATCTCTCCTGCCATAACTGAGAAAGGATAACCCGGAGAGCCCTGAGAGGAGTCCCCTGAACCCACAATGTCAATAGCGGCCAGGAGTTCTGGCTCTGCGACTGAGTCAGGTACTGCGACTGGGTCGGGACAATCCCACAGTTCCCAAAACTTAGGGAAGTCCCTACCAATGATAGCCTCATGCACCAAGTGGGGCACAAGTCCGACCGAATGGGTCACCGTACCTAAGCCAGTTTTAAACTGAACAGTGGCTAATAGATACTCCCGGGTATCCCCATGTACACAAATCACAGCAACTTTTTTAGCATGAAAATTCACAGTTTCAACCATCTCAGCTGTAACCAAAGTAACTAGACTTCCAGAGTCCAGCAAGGCCGTAATAGGCTTATTATTAACAGTCATTTGACACATGTGTTTTCCCACATTTGGCACTGCAGCGCATGAAACAGCAGCAAACATAGACTGCCTTCTAATAGAGAGATCACACTGCATTGGTTCATCTGTCAATGGACAGTTTGCCGCAACATGTCCCAGTTCTTGACAACGAAAACACCTGATGTTTCCCCAGTTTGGTTTGCTGACAGGCAGTGGCTTCCCTTGTTTGGGACCCCAAACTTCAGTCCTGCCACCAAAAATCCTCCCCCCTATTTCCTTGCCATGCTTACCACCCACTTTCCCTGGAACAGTCTTACCGGTTGGCTGGGGAGACCGTGGCTTTGGGTAGAAAGTCTGTGCGGCTGTAGAGGTGGTGACCAGGTTCTCTGCAGCAAAGTACCTCTCAACGAGCTCCACCAGGTTGTCTGCCGACTTGGGGTCTCCTTGACTCACCCACCTTTGCAGGGAAATTGGCAATGACCTCAGGAATTGGTCCATGACCACACGCTCCACTATTTGTGGCACAGACAGGGACTCCGGCTGTAGCCATTTCCGCACCAGGTGGATTAGATCAAACATCTGCGATCTTGGGGGCCTCTCATCTTGGAAGAACCAGCTGTGGACTCGCTGAGCTCGAACAGCCAAGGTGACACTGAGTCGCGCCAGGATTTCCCGCTTGACCTTCTCATAGTCTCCCGCTTCTGCTGACTCCAGATCATAGTAGGCCTTCTGCGATTCTTCAGAAAGCAAGGGGGCGATCAGTCCTGCCCACTGGGTTTGAGGCCAACCTTCCCTCTCAGCGGTCCATTCAAACGTTAGTAGGAAGGCCTCTGGATCATCATCTGCAGTCATCTTAGAAAGAAAGCGACCCACATGGATGGCTGAGGGCTTGTCTCCAATATCATTCATTTTCGCAGGTGACCACTGTGCTAGCGTCTCCACAACCTCAGTAAGGGTTTTCCTATTCGCTTTTGTAGCAGTGGCAAGCTGTTCAAACAGCCTCTGCAATTGCTCCTGTACAGCACCAATCTGTTGGCACAGCACCTTGGTTTGCTCCTGTGAGATAGCGTTTGCTTGCTGTTGTGCAGCGTTGGATAACAGCATTTGTTTGAGGATTTCCTCCACGTTTATTCACTCTAGGTACTGGCCTTTTAAATAGTAACTTACTACAGCTGCCCGCAGTCTCCACCATATGTAACCTGGGGGACAGGTAGCGGGTACAAAAGCTCCCTGGGATGAGCAGGCACAGATACCAAGTCCATGGGATAAGTGAAAAAAACAGTGTTGTTTATTGGTGCTATATACAAAGTCTATTGACAGGTGCTGTACAGTGTGCAGAAAAACAAACAGAACAAAAATAGGATTTTTGTACTCACCGTAAAATCAGTTTCTCTGATGTCCATGGACCGACGCATGATTACATGTGGGTATATGTCCCTGCTCGCAGGAGAAGACCTAGGCAGAATATTAGAGGCTAGAACAAGCCAGAGCTGAACAGCCCCGCCCAGGGGGGCGGTCCCTCCGTACATTACCCTCCCACCTGCAGCTAACAGCCTCAGTTCGTAACAAAGCAGTACAAACTTAAAAGGAAGGGTGGGTGCTGCGTCGGTCCATGGACGTCAGAGAAACGGATTTTACGGTGAGTACAAAAATCCTATTTTCTCTTATCGTCCATGGACCGACGCAGCTCTCATACTGATTACATGTGGGACGTCCCAAAGCAGTATAAGAAAGGGGTGGGAGCAAAAAAAGTAAGGAACAACCAAAACTTCACTCCAAACCAGCAGAGCCCCTCAACGGAGGAGTTGCAACATTAGACAGCGGCCTGCAACACTTTGCGGCCGAAGGAAGCATCCGAAGATGCAGCCACATCAACCTTGTAGAACTTTGAAAAGGTATGAACGGATGACCAGGTCGCCGCCTTGCACACTTGTGCAACTGACGCTTGATGTCGGAAAGCCCAGGAAGCACCGATTGCCCTGGTGGAATGCGCCATGACCGGAAAGGGAGGAGCCCGTCCCCTAATGGCATAGGCCTGTATAACAGTCTGTCTGATCCACCTAGAAATGGTGGCAGACGACACCGCTTGGCCCTGTTTCGAAACAGAGACAGACACAAACAGCGAGTCAGACTTCCGAATAGGAGCGGTAGCCGCCAGGTATACCCGTAAGGCACGCACTACATCCAAATTGTGAAGTGCAACCTCCCTAGGATGCGATGGTTGAGGGCACAAGGATGGAAGGACAATGTCCTCGTTAAGGTGAAAAGCCGAAACCACCTTAGGAAGAAAAGACGGTCGCGGTCGCAATACCGCCTTGTCCTTATGAAGGACCAGGTAAGGCGACTTACATGACAGAGCCGCCAACTCAGACACCCGTCTAACAGAAGTGATGGCCACTAAAAAAGCAACCTTCTGGGACAAAGTTGAAAGAGGAATATCTCTTATATTCTCAAAAGGAAATTCCTGAAGAACCGAAAGCACCAAGTTCAGATCCCAAGGAGGGAGCGGGGGCTTGGCGGGTGGAACCACATGGCGTACTCCCTGCACAAAAGTGCTAATCAAGGAATGACCAGCTTGGGGTCTTTGAAAGAAAACGGCCAAAGCCGAAATCTGACCCTTAATAGTGCTCAAAGCCAGCCTTTGAGCAACCCCACGCTGCAAGAACCTCAGGATTCTGGGAACGGAGTACGTCCATGGACGCCAGTCCAGTTCCTCGCACATAGCGATGTAAGCTCTCCAGGTACGGTGATGGATCTTCCTAGAAGAAGACTTCCGTGCCCTAATCATGGTTGAAATTACCGAATCAGACAGACCTCGGTCTTTCAGCACCTGGCTCTCAATAGCCATGCCGTTAAAGCCAGAGACTGTAAAGCAGGATGAAAGATAGGACCTTGAGATAGAAGGTCCTCCCTCAAGGGCAGGCGCCAAGGGACGTCCGCGATGAGACGTACCAGATCGGCGTACCAATGACGCCGAGGCCAGTCCGGGGCAATGAGGATCACCGGAATACCCTCGGCCGCTACCCTGCGCAGCAGACGAAGAATCAACTGCAGCGGAGGGTAGACATATATCAGGCGATACCGACCCCACGGGGTCACTAACGCGTCCGAGGCATCCGCCCAGGGGTCCTTGGACCGGGCCACAAACCTCGACACCTTGCGATTGAGTCGAGACGCCATCAGGTCCACATCCGGAGTGCCCCATCGTTGACAAAGGAGGTGAAACACTTCCGGATGCAAGGACCTCTCCCCCTGGTCCAGGGACTGGCGGCTCAGATAGTCCGCCTGCCAGTTTTCTACGCCCGGAATGTAAACGACTGACAGCGCCGGCACGCTTCTTTCTGCCCATCTTAGGATGTGGGCGACCTCGGTTTCCCACAGCCGGGCTCCGAGTGCCCCCCTGATGGTTGACATACGCCACGGCCATGGCGTTGTCCGACTGGATCCTGACCGAGTGGCCCTGTAGCCTCTTTGACCAAGTGGAGAGACACAGTCTGATCGCCCGCAATTCCAGGACGTTGATTGGGAGACGAGATTCGGCTGGAGTCCAGAGCCCCTGAGCTGACAGGACTCCCCACACTCCTCCCCAGCCCATCAGGCTGGCGTCCGTTGTGATCACCGTCCAGTGGATGGGGAGGAACGACTTCTCGGCCTGAAGAGCCGGGGACCTCAGCCACCATGTCAGGGACGCCTTGACAGAGTGACTCGCCTGGATCTGAAGATCCAAAGACAATGGGGACTTGTCCCAAACCGACAGAATTCCCTTCTGCAATGCCCGAGTGTGTGATTGGGCATACGGAACCGCCTCAAAGGAGGCCACCATCAGTCCCAGGACTCTCATGCAGAAGCGAATTAACGACCACTTTCGGGACGACAAAACCCGTACTGCTGACCGAAGTGTCAGTAACTTCTCTGAGGGTAGAAACACCTTTGCTGCCGAAGTGTCCAGGATCAGACCCAGATACTCCAAGCGCTGAGTCGGGGCTAGAGCCGACTTCTGCGTGTTCAGAACCCATCCAAAGTTCCGGAGGGTCTGACTGACTATCGTCACATTTTCCTCCAATTCTGAGCCATTTTCTGCTCTGAGAAGGAGATCGTCTAGATAGCCCACGATAACAATTCCTCGCTGTCTCAACAAAGCTAGAACCGGGGCCAGCACCTTGGTGAAAACCCGTGGTGCTGATGCCAGGCCGAAGGGAAGGGCCACGAACTGATAGTGGACTTCGCTTATGGCAAAGCGCAGAAACTTCTGGTGGCCTGCGCAGATTGGGATGTGCAAGTAAGCGTCCTTGATATCCAAGAACGCCAAAAAATCCCCCTGTTGGAGGGTCGCGATCACCGTGCGAATGGATTCCATCCTGAATTTTTGTACCCTCACATAGGCAGTCAGGGCCTTGAGGTCCAGGATTGGCCGAACCCCGTCCTTTTTCGGGACAACAAACAGGTTTGAGTAAAACCCCTGAAACCTCTCTTGTGACGGAACCGGCACAATTACTCCGCGCCCGAGCAAATCCTGTACGGCCCCCAAGAGGGCCGCCCGGCGGGCCGGAAGGAGAGGGAGGTTCTAAGGAAAAAACCTGTTTGGGGGCTCCGAGCGGAACTCTTTCCTGTATCCCGAGGTGACCACCTCGCACACCCACCGGTCGGGGATCCGGGAGGTCCACCGCACGAGAACTTGCGAAGACGTCCCCCCACCCCAGAGTCGGGCAGCGGCAAGACTTCATGCGGTGGTGGACTTGGGAGCTTGCTTGGTAGGCTTACACACCCAGGGACGTCTTTGTCCCCCAGCCGCACTTTTTTTCAGTCTGGGTGGGCTTGCCCGTGGAAACTGACTGACGAAAAAACGTCTTCTTCGCCGGAAAGGAAGGGCCCGGCCTGCGGTGGGGCTCCTTTCCCTTTATAGACTGGGGAAGGAAGGTGCTCTTACCTCCTGTGATGTTCTTAATAATGTCATCCAGGGCGGCTCCAAACAGTCTATCACCCTTAAAGGGCATGTCAGCCAGGAGCTTTTTGGAAGCTAGGTCGGCTGACCAGCATTTCAGCCAGATAAGGCGACGCACCACCACAGCCGAAATGGAGGCCCCTGTGATTCAAGGGGTCGCATCCACAGTGGCATCGCACACAAAGACCAAACCCTGTGCAAGCTGTTGAGCCAGGGCAATGGTTTCAGGAGGGAGATTATGCTCCTGCACCGTCTGGTGCAATATCCGTGCCCAGCCTGTGAGTGTCTGACACACCAGCGTTGCCGCCACTATAGGGCGTAAGGCTGCCCCCAATAAGGTGAACATAGTTCTACACGCCACCTCTGACCTCCTGTCAGCGGGATCCTTAAATGCAGGAGTCCCTTCCATTGGGAGCATAGTGGCCTTATTCAAACGGGCGACCGGGGGGGTCGACCACCGGGGGTTGAGCCCACTTCTTAACCAGGTCCTCTTTAAAGGGGTACCGTAAGGCTATGCGCCGTGGGACCGTCAAAGTCTTCTGCGGCTTATCCCAGACCTGGTCAATGTATGTATCAAAAAAAGGCACATATGGAAATACCTTTTTTGAAGACACGGCTTTTAAAGAACCAAAGGTCATAGTGTCCACCTGAGGTTCCTCAGCCTCAATATTCAGCTTAAGATCATCCCTCACAGCATCAATGAGTTCACTCACAAGCACCCTGTCAGTTGGTGGTTCAAGACAGGGGTCTTCCTCACAAGGAATGTCCTGACTAAACACATCAACCTCCTCAGAATTAGGGTCCTGAGCAGCAGTAGCTAGGCCCATATCTGACTCCGAGCACTCCCCATTGCAGATTGTTTGGGGAGGGGGCGCTTTACAGCCCCCGTGCGTTCGCACACCGCTTCCAGCTTGACAAGGAATGATTCCAGGACTGCAGACAACTGGTCCATAGGGACCGCAGGTGCAGGAGCACTGCCAGTTGCCTCTGGCAAGTGGGGAGAAGCAGGTGAACCAGACTCCATTTTTTGCCACCCTCTGAGACCCTATTCACTATAACAGTGAATAGTACAGTCCACCCACTGGCTGCGCTGAGGCTAAGGAGGGGATACCCGGAGGACTCACCACCCTTTAGGGACCGCTCGGTTCCGCTGTATGAGCCGCGCTGTAGCGTGGTGTGAAGCCTGAGGACAGTGAGGAAGCTGTGAGGAGAAAGTATTTTGCGCCGTTCAGCAGCGCCGCTAGAGTCCGAAACCGAAACTAAAAGCGCCGTGGCTACAAGAAAATGGCCGCCGGGCACTTGTACCTGAGCCGCGGCAAAATGGCCGCCAATGGCGCATTTTTTACATTTAAAATACCGCGCCAATGGCGCACGCAAAAACACCACACAAGTCCTTCAGAACACTTCCCATCAGTAAAAACAGCATAGAGCGCCCCCCCCCCCAGGGCAGAACGACCCCCCAAGTATCCCCACACAGCACAGCACCAGTACAGGGTGCAGAGAGCAGCATAACAGGGGGGAGACAGGGAGAACCCCCCACACACAGAAACACAGCCAGCATGTACTCACCTTCTTTCCAGGAGAGACTACTTACCCGTCCCGCACGCACCTTGGAGAACACCCTCGGTGCCATTAGAGGGACTCACTGGCTTGTTTCAGACAGACCTATCACAAAGTCGTACTGCGTAGCTGTCGGCCCGGTCAACCGCGAGAGATACAGTAGGTACTGTTCAATCTTGAGGACCGCGGGAGCATGAAAGCAACCCGGCCACCCCTGGAGCCATGGGGTATGTCGTGAACTGAGTCTCACGCACGCAAGGCGAGGATCAGCACGCTCGATGGTCGGACAGGGAAGACTACGAGGATACTAGTGTACCCAACCTGTTGCCCAGCCGACAGTTGATTGAAGGTCTCAAAAATAAAATAATAAAATCCCCAAAGGAATAAAATTCAAAAGTAAAATCTTCCAGGAGACTGGCTCCTGAGAGCCACGTCTTCTCCTTCTGCTAGGCAGAAAAAAACTGAGGCTGTTAGCTGCAGGTGGGAGGGTAATATCCGGAGGGACCGCCCCCCTGGGCGGGGCTGTTCAGCTCTGGCTTGTTCTAGAATGTTTTAACCTCTAACATTCTGCCTAGGTCTTCTCCTGCGAGCAGGGACATATACCCACATGTAATCAGTATGAGAGCTGCGTCGGTCCATGGACGATAAGAGAAACCCTAGCCGTGTCTCGGCTCTAACTATACAGTATATACAAGCCCTCACTACCAGGCTGAACAAGCCTACCGCTTGCCAGCTTCCACATCAACTGATTAACAGTTTTCACCAACCTTCTTGCTCTCACAGACCAGCGTTGTCTGTGTCCCAGGCAGAGCAAAGGCTGTCTGCTCAGGTGAGCTTTTAATTGACCTGGGAGAGAGGACCAACACCTGGACTGGATACTGGATCAGAGATCCCTAAACGTATAAGAGAGGAGCCTGGGAGATGTATAAACCCCGAACAGGACTTTTCCTGTCTCTCTCAGGGACGCTCTGCTACACTTGTCAGAGACACTAGAAAAAAAATACAGTTTGTAAATCAGTAGGTGTCCGTTAACAAGTCATTTTGGCAAACCTAAAATAAAATTCTATATTGGCGACCTCAACAGACACCTTTTAAAGTGGTTGTAAACCCTCACATATACCCAGTGATACACAGAGATGAAACACGTTCTCCTACATATGTTATACCTGTTTATCTTCTGCCATTACTTCTCTACAACCATTCAAAAATAATTTATTTTTTTAAAGCTTGTGTGAGAGTAAAAAGGGGGGGGGAGAGCTAAATCCAGTCTGTAGAGCTCAGTGAGGAGTAGGGATGAGCTTCGTGTTCGAGTCGAACATACGTTCGACTCGAACATCGGCTGTTCGATCGTTCGACGAAGTTCGAACGATTTGGGCCGTTCGCGCCAAATTCGAGTGACGCGAACGGCCCACAATGCACTACGCCATCGCAGTGTCATCCAGGCGCTGTGATTGGCCAAGCATGCACTGTGACCCCGCATGCTTGGCCAATCACAGCGCCGGCAGCGAGGAGAGCAATGATTGGCCACAGGCAGGATGCCTGTGGCCAATTATTGCTGAGGGTGTTTAGTACACGCCCCACACTATAAAAGGCCGCCAGCACGGCGGCCTAGTGTAGTGTGTTCCGGAGCAGGGATAGAGCAGCATAGGCAGGGACAGTGACTGTTATTTCTTTCTTGCTTAACCTGGATTCCTTTAGTTTAGGGAAAGAGAAGGATAGGTAGGGAGAGTGTCAGTGTGTTTTGTGCTTGTGCTATAGTGTGCTTAAAAAAAACATTTATTCTAGGGACAGAAAACTGTAGGTAGGGACAGTGTCAGTTTCTTTCACTCTGCAAGTCCTTGTTTCCAGGGACCTGGAAGGACAGTGAGTGAATTGTCCTTGTGCTATATTGTGCTTAAAAAAACATTTATTCTAGGGACAGAAAACTGTAGGTAGGGAGAGTGTCAGTTTCTTTCACTCTGCAAGTCCTTGTTTCCAGGGACCTGGAAGGACAGTGAGTGAATTGTCCTTGTGCTATATTGTGCTTAAAAAAAACATTTATTCTAGGGACAGAAAACTGTAGGTAGGGAGAGTGTCAGTTTATTTCACTCTGCAAGTCCTTGTTTCCAGGGACCTGGAAGGACAGTGACTGAATTGTCCTTGTGCTATATTGTGATTAAAAAAAACATTTATTCTAGGGACAGAAAACTGTAGGTAGGGAGAGTGTCAGTTTATTTCACTCTGCAAGTCCTTGTTTCCAGGGACCTGGAAGGACAGTGACTGAATTGTCCTTGTGCTATATTGTGATTAAAAAAAACATTTATTCTAGGGACAGAAAACTGTAGGTAGGGAGAGTGTCAGTTTATTTCACTCTGCAAGTCCTTGTTTCCAGGGACCTGGAAGGACAGTGACTGAATTGTCCTTGTGCTATATTGTGATTAAAAAAAACATTTATTCTAGGGACAGAAAACTGTAGGTAGGGAGAGTGTCAGTTTATTTCACTCTGCAAGTCCTTGTTTCCAGGGACCTGGAAGGACAGTGAGTGAATTGTCCTTGTGTTATATTGTGATTAAAAAAAAAATTTTTTCTAGGGACAGAAAACTGTAGGTAGGGAGAGTGTTTTTTTTCTTTCACTCTGCAAGTCCTTGTTTCCAGGGACCTGTAAGGACAGTGAGTGAATTGTCCTTGTGCTATATTGTGCTTAAAAAAAACATTTATTCTAGGGACAGAAAACTGTAGGTAGGGAGAGTGTCAGTTTATTTCACTCTGCAAGTCCTTGTTTCCAGGGACCTGGAAGGACAGTGAGTGAATTGTCCTTGTGTTATATTGTGATTAAAAAAAACATTTTTTCTAGGGACAGAAAACTGTAGGTAGGGAGAGTGTTTTTTTTCTTTCACTCTGCAAGTCCTTGTTTCCAGGGACCTGTAAGGACAGTGAGTGAATTGTCCTTGTGCTATATTGTGCTTAAAAAAAACATTTATTCTAGGGACAGAAAACTGTAGGTAGGGAGAGTGTCAGTTTATTTCACTCTGCAAGTCCTTGTTTCCAGGGACCTGGAAGGACAGTGAGTGAATTGTCCTTGTGTTATATTGTGATTAAAAAAAACATTTTTTCTAGGGACAGAAAACTGTAGGTAGGGAGAGTGTTTTTTTTCTTTCACTCTGCAAGTCCTTGTTTCCAGGGACCTGTAAGGACAGTGAGTGAATTGTCCTTGTGCTATATTGTGCTTAAAAAAAACATTTATTCTAGGGACAGAAAACTGTAGGTAGGGAGAGTGTCAGTTTATTTCACTCTGCAAGTCCTTGTTTCCAGGGACCTGGAAGGACAGTGACTGAATTGTCCTTGTGCTATATTGTGATTAAAAAAAACATTTATTCTAGGGACAGAAAACTGTAGGTAGGGAGAGTGTCAGTTTATTTCACTCTGCAAGTCCTTGTTTCCAGGGACCTGGAAGGACAGTGACTGAATTGTCCTTGTGCTATATTGTGATTAAAAAAAACATTTATTCTAGGGACAGAAAACTGTAGGTAGGGAGAGTGTCAGTTTATTTCACTCTGCAAGTCCTTGTTTCCAGGGACCTGGAAGGACAGTGACTGAATTGTCCTTGTGCTATATTGTGATTAAAAAAAACATTTATTCTAGGGACAGAAAACTGTAGGTAGGGAGAGTGTCAGTTTATTTCACTCTGCAAGTCCTTGTTTCCAGGGACCTGGAAGGACAGTGACTGAATTGTCCTTGTGCTATATTGTGATTAAAAAAAACATTTATTCTAGGGACAGAAAACTGTAGGTAGGGAGAGTGTCAGTTTATTTCACTCTGCAAGTCCTTGTTTCCAGGGACCTGGAAGGACAGTGAGTGAATTGTCCTTGTGTTATATTGTGATTAAAAAAAACATTTTTTCTAGGGACAGAAAACTGTAGGTAGGGAGAGTGTTTTTTTTCTTTCACTCTGCAAGTCCTTGTTTCCAGGGACCTGTAAGGACAGTGAGTGAATTGTCCTTGTGCTATATTGTGCTTAAAAAAAACATTTATTCTAGGGACAGAAAACTGTAGGTAGGGAGAGTGTCAGTTTATTTCACTCTGCAAGTCCTTGTTTCCAGGGACCTGGAAGGACAGTGAGTGAATTGTCCTTGTGTTATATTGTGATTAAAAAAAACATTTTTTCTAGGGACAGAAAACTGTAGGTAGGGAGAGTGTTTTTTTTCTTTCACTCTGCAAGTCCTTGTTTCCAGGGACCTGTAAGGACAGTGAGTGAATTGTCCTTGTGCTATATTGTGCTTAAAAAAAACATTTATTCTAGGGACAGAAAACTGTAGGTAGGGAGAGTGTCAGTTTATTTCACTCTGCAAGTCCTTGTTTCCAGGGACCTGGAAGGACAGTGACTGAATTGTCCTTGTGCTATATTGTGATTAAAAAAAACATTTATTCTAGGGACAGAAAACTGTAGGTAGGGAGAGTGTCAGTTTATTTCACTCTGCAAGTCCTTGTTTCCAGGGACCTGGAAGGACAGTGACTGAATTGTCCTTGTGCTATATTGTGATTATAAAAAACATTTATTCTAGGGACAGAAAACTGTAGGTAGGGAGAGTGTCAGTTTATTTCACTCTGCAAGTCCTTGTTTCCAGGGACCTGGAAGGACAGTGACTGAATTGTCCTTGTGCTATATTGTGATTAAAAAAAACATTTATTCTAGGGACAGAAAACTGTAGGTAGGGAGAGTGTCAGTTTATTTCACTCTGCAAGTCCTTGTTTCCAGGGACCTGGAAGGACAGTGACTGAATTGTCCTTGTGCTATATTGTGATTAAAAAAAACATTTATTCTAGGGACAGAAAACTGTAGGTAGGGAGAGTGTCAGTTTATTTCACTCTGCAAGTCCTTGTTTCCAGGGACCTGGAAGGACAGTGAGTGAATTGTCCTTGTGTTATATTGTGATTAAAAAAAACATTTTTTCTAGGGACAGAAAACTGTAGGTAGGGAGAGTGTTTTTTTTCTTTCACTCTGCAAGTCCTTGTTTCCAGGGACCTGTAAGGACAGTGAGTGAATTGTCCTTGTGCTATATTGTGCTTAAAAAAAACATTTATTCTAGGGACAGAAAACTGTAGGTAGGGAGAGTGTCAGTTTATTTCACTCTGCAAGTCCTTGTTTCCAGGGACCTGGAAGGACAGTGAGTGAATTGTCCTTGTGTTATATTGTGATTAAAAAAAACATTTTTTCTAGGGACAGAAAACTGTAGGTAGGGAGAGTGTTTTTTTTCTTTCACTCTGCAAGTCCTTGTTTCCAGGGACCTGTAAGGACAGTGAGTGAATTGTCCTTGTGCTATATTGTGCTTAAAAAAAACATTTATTCTAGGGACAGAAAACTGTAGGTAGGGAGAGTGTCAGTTTATTTCACTCTGCAAGTCCTTGTTTCCAGGGACCTGGAAGGACAGTGACTGAATTGTCCTTGTGCTATATTGTGATTAAAAAAAACATTTATTCTAGGGACAGAAAACTGTAGGTAGGGAGAGTGTCAGTTTATTTCACTCTGCAAGTCCTTGTTTCAAGGGACAGAGAAGGACACCTGAAGGTAGCCCTTATTGCTTTTTTCCCATCTCCCTGCAGGCCATCTATTAGAATGTCTGGAAGGCAAACAAGGAGAGGCAGACAGTCAGGAGGCAATAAAAGAGGGCAAGCAGGCTCTGTGTCTGGGGGCAACAGTGCTGGTCGTGGACGCGGTGCATTGTCATCAGCACATGGCCATGGGACACGCTTGTCCTTCTTTTCGGCAGCTGGACATGTTGAGCCACATCATGCCGAAGACTTGGTAGAGTGGATGACCAAGCCCTCCTCCTCCTCCTCATCCTCTCTCACCCAGGCTCAGGGTACTGGAAAAGCAGCTGCCAAAGCGTCGTCTTCCCTGGTATCAATGTCAGACAAATCATCAGTCACTCCTTCCCTAGACCCACCATGTCCTCCTCCTGAGGAGTCCCCCGAACTGTTTCAGCACAGTGTTGGGTACATGCTCCAGGAGGATGCCCAGCGTTTCGAAGGGTCTGATGATGAAACCCAGCTAGAGGAAGGCAGTAGCGTGAGAGCAGACAGAGGGGATGCTCAAGAAGGACACCAATCTGGCAGTCATGTTCCAGCAGCTGCAGCATACTGCCAGATTGGCTCCAGTGATGAGGAGGGAGGGGATGATGAGGTCACTGACTCCACGTGGGTGCCTAATAGGAGAGAGGAGGAGGAGGAGGATGAGGAGGAGGCACATCTCCAACGAGGCAGGATGCCCTTTGGTGGCCAGCGTAAGGGCAGTACACCGACGGAATCACACCGCAGAGCTCCGCCTGTGCAGGGCGCTGCCTCTGCCCGTCATTCAAAAAGTTCTTTGGTGTGGGCCTTTTTTGAGGCTAGTGCATCAGATCGCACAGCTGCTGTTTGCAACATATGTCTCAAGCGTATATCGCGTGGCCAAAACATCAGCCGCTTGGGTACCACATGCCTGACCAGACATATGTTGACCTGCCATGCAGCTCGTTGGCAAGCCTACCTCAAAGACCCACACCAAAGAACAAAGCGGACCTCTCCTTGCACCGCATCAGCTGGGATCTCCAACCCCACTATAACTTCAGTCCTCTCTGAAACATGCACTGAGAGGAATGAAGGTGTAGAATTAGGTGTGTCACAGCCAAGTACTTGCGCCCACTCTGCTAGCAGTACACCGACGTCCGATTCTAGCAGGCAAATTTCCCTGCCCCAGCTGCTGGACCGTCGAAAGAAGTTCACTCCCAGCCATCCACATGCCCAGCGGTTGAATGCTAGCTTGGCTAAATTGCTAGCGCTTCAACTGCTGCCTTTTCAGTTGGTAGACTCGGCCCCCTTCCGTGAGTTTGTGCAATGTGCAGTTCCTCAGTGGCAGGTTCCCAAACGCCACTTTTTCTCACGGAAGGCTATTCCGGCTCTCTACCGGCATGTGGAAGGCAATGTCTTGGCCTCGCTGGACAGGGCGGTCAGCGGTAAGGTGCATATTACCGCTGACTCATGGTCCAGCAGGCATGGACAGGGACGTTACCTTTCTTTCACGGCCCATTGGGTCACTCTTTTGGCAGCTGGGAAGGATTCAGGACAAGGTGCAGTAGTGTTGGAGGTTGTCCCACCGCCACGCCTCCAAAATGCTACTACTGGTTGTGACACACCTCTCTCCTCCACCCCCTCCTCTTCTTCTTCCTCCATGGCCTCTTCCTGTGGTTTGTCCTATGAACCAGCGGTGCTCCGTAGCCGTTCACGGGGCTACGCAAGTACGCAGGCAAAAAGATGCCATGCCGTGCTTGCGCTGGTGTGTTTGGGGGACAGAAGCCACACTGGGGCAGAGGTCCTGTCTGCTCTGCAGGGCCAGGCCGAGAGGTGGTTGACGCCACGCCAGCTTAAGCCAGGAATGGTGGTTTGCGACAATGGCACCAACCTCCTCTCCGCCCTCCGACAGGGACAACTGACCCATGTGCCCTGTGTGGCTCACGTCCTTAACCTGGTGGTGCAGCGCTTCTTGGGCAGGTACCCGGGCTTACAGGATGTCCTGAGGCAGGCCAGGAAAGTCTGTGTGCATTTCCGCAGATCTTATAATGCCAGTGCTCGCCTGGCTGAGCTGCAAAAGGAGTTGAACCTGCCCAAGAACCGCCTTATATGTGACATGCCCACCAGGTGGAACTCAACGTTGGCCATGCTGCAGCGGCTGCACACGCAGCAGAGGGCCATCAATGAGTACCTGTGCGACTACGGCACCAGGACAGGGTCAGGGGAGCTTGGTTTTTTTTCTCCACGCCAGTGGGGCATGATCAGGGATGCATGCACTGTCCTGGCACCATTTGAGGAGGCCACGAGGATGGTGAGCAGTGACAGTGCATGCATCAGTGACACTGTACCTCTTGTCCACCTGTTGGAGCACACGCTGCGTGGAATAATGGACAGGGCACTTGAGGCAGAACAGAGGCAGGAAGAGGAGGACTTCCTTGCCTCTCAAGGCCCCCTTTACCCAGACAGTGTTCCTTCTGTCCCACCCATCGCACAGGAAGAGGAGGAGGAGGAGGAGGAGGAGGAGGAGGAGGAGGATTGTGTCAGCATGGAGGTGGAGGCTGGCACTCAGCATCATCAGCAGCAGTCTTTTAGGGATGATTTACAGTCCCAAGAAACCAGTGGACTTGTACGTGGCTGGGAGGAGGTGGCTGCGGATCATGTCGTCCTTAGTGACCCAGAGGACTCCGGAGCGAATGCCTCAGCAAACCTACGCTGCATGGCCTCCCTGATCCTGCAAAGTCTGCGGAAGGATCCTCGTATTCTTCGGATCAAGGAGAGGGACCATTACTGGCTGGCCACTCTCCTTGATCCACGGTACAAGGGTAAGGTTGCGGACCTTATGTTACCGTCGCAGAGGGAGCAGAGGATGAGACAACTCCGGGAGGCCTTGCAGAAAGGTCTGTGCAACGCGTTCCCAGAGACTGGGAGGTTGCAAACTCCTGGTCCTGGACAACGAGTTGCTGAGGCTTCGGCCAGTCAAAGAAGGAGCGGTGGGGAAGGTGGCCGTCTGACCGATGCGTTCAGACAATTCTTTAGTCCGCAGCCCCAAAGTATGATCGGTTCCAGCAACCATCGCCAGCGTCTGATAAACATGGTGCAGGAATATCTAGGGGCAAGGTCAGACTTGGACACCTTCCCCACCGAAAATCCTCTGGCTTACTGGGTCTTGAGGATGGATCACTGGCCAGAGCTTGCACAGTATGCAATTGAGCTACTGGCCTGTCCTGCATCCAGCGTTCTTTCGGAACGCACATTCAGTGCTGCTGGAGGATTTGTCACGGATCACAGGGTGCGCCTGTCCACCGACTCGGTTGATCGACTGACTTTCATCAAGATGAACCAGTCTTGGATCACCACCAGCTACCACACACCTGATGCTGATATAACAGACTAATTGATTTTAACATGTCACATCCCTTCAAGACTGATGCTGATGCTGAGTGCCTGTGCTGTTATGTTGACTGGCTATCCTCCTCCTCCGAGTCCTCAATGATACGATTGATGATGATAGCTTGTAAGATCATTTTTGTTTATGGGTGCCGCCACCAGTGCCTAACGCCCAATTTTTCAGCCCCTGTTTAACAGGGGCGTGTAATTACAATTTTTGAAGCAATACTTTGCAACAGGGCTCATTGCTGTGCTCCAAGTACAGTATCTGTGAGGAGTTGCAGTGTTGTGCCACCAGTGCCTAACGCCCAATTTTTCAGCCCCTGTTTAACAGGGGCGTGTAATTACAATTTTTGAAGCAATACTTTGCAACAGGGCTCATTGCTGTGCTCCAAGTACAGTATCTGTGAGGAGTTGCAGTGTTGTGCCACCAGTGCCTAAGGCCCAATTTTTCAGCCCCTGTTTAACAGGGGCGTGTCATTACAATTTTTGAAGCAATACTTTGCAACAGGGCTCATTGGTGTGCTCCAAGTACAGTATCTGTGAGGAGTTGCAGTGTTGTGCCACCAGTGCCTAAGGCCCAATTTTTCAGCCCCTGTTTAACAGGGGCGTGTCATTACAATTTTTGAAGCAATACTTTGCAACAGGGCTCATTGCTGTGCTCCAAGTACAGTTGCTGTGAGGGGTTGCAGTGTTGTGCCACCAGTGCCTAAGGCCCAATTTTTCAGCCCCTGTTCAACAGGGGCATGTAATTACAATTCTTGATCTAATAATTCACAGCAGGGCCCATTGCTGCACCCACCAAGAGTAACTGTCAGGGCTTACAGTGTTGTGGCACCAGCACCACCATCAAAGGCCCAATTTTTACTACCACTGTTCAACAATTATATGTAATTAAAATTCCTGATATAATAGTTGACAGCAGGGCGTTCCAGCACCAACCAAGAGTAACTGTGAGTGCTTACAGTGTTGTGCCAACACCAACAACTAAGGGGCCTATTTCTGCAGAGTATATACGGCAGGTCCCTACTTTCAAACATCCAACTTACAAACGACTCCTACTTGCAAACGCAAGAAGACAACAGGAAGTGAGAGGAAATCTACCACTAGGAAGGAAAATTCTCTCCTGTAAGAATAAATATGGGAGAAAGGTGTCTCCTCTGTACTGATGCTTTATCAGCAATCCTTGTTTCAAGAAAAACACCACATTTCAAAAACAGTTGTCATTGGGACGGAAAGTGAGGTGAAATGTTCTGAACAGGGGCACAGACAGCAAAACAAATGTTACAGGGGTGATAACCCTTACCTATGTTTTCCAAAAAGTTTAAAAATAGATTTTTGGGCTGGAGCTACACTTCAACAATGTACCTGTTCAAAATTACAAACAGACTCTACATAAGAACAAACCTACAGTCCCTGTCTTGTATGCACCGCCTGTATAGGGCTGTTCAGAGTATATAGGGCCTTTTTTATTTTATGTGCGGGGTTCCCCTTAATATCCATACAAGACCCAAAGGGGCTGGTAATGGGCTGGGGTAGGGGGGGGGTCATGGGGTAGCTATGCCATTTTTCTTAAAGAATTTCATCCATATTACCGGGACCAGACATTACATTAAAGCCGCAAGCAGTTTTAAATGGCTTTTTTTTCCTTTAGAAGTGTCATTTTGTGCAGGGACAGTTCTAAACACGGGAAACACGTGGCACTTCACAGGCATACTTTAGACACCCCCCAGGTACGATATTTAAAGGAATATTTGACTTTTTTTTTTTCACTTTATGCATCATTAAAATGACTGCTCCCGAAAAACGACCGTTTTTAAAACTTCTTTTTGCATTGATACATGTCCCCTGGTGCAGAACCCGGGTTCCCAAACCCTTTTTAGGACAATAACATGCATAATAGTTGTTATAATTAGCACTTTAGAATTCGAACGTTCGCATCCATTGTATTTAATAGGGTTCTAATGTTCGTTCGAACTTTCGGTCCGTTCGCGGGTTCTGGTGCGAACCGAACCCGGGGGTGTTCGGCTCATCACTAGTGAGGAGAGCTCTGAGAGCTGATTGGAGGGAATGGACACACCCTCCCTTCACACAGCACACATGAACAGAGCTGTAACTGTCACTCAGCTGGAGGTCCCTCCCCTGTCACCATTTTTCGCTTGCTGTCAGGAAAACTTGTCAGAAGTGATTCATGCTGATAGCAAAGGAACAAAGCAGCAGACAGAAATTACACTAATTGTGTAAAGTGCACACTATAGTGGGATATGCTTTGTTCATATTTCATGCCTGAGGTTTACAAGCACTTTAAGGGTCCATGCATACTGGTATTAAAAAAACGCCAGTTCTTTTGGCAAAAAAAAAGCTCATATAGAGTGTTTTTGTACAGGCGTATAAGAGAGTTTAGCATTTTCTTCTGCTAGAAAACTCCTCCCAGGAGGCTTTTTTTCTCTACCTCTAAATGCTGAGTTTAAACTATGCCTCTAAACGTCCTAATGTGCATGGACACATAGGATGACATTAAGCTACTTCTACAGGCAGAACACAAAACTCCTGTAGAAGCAACGTTTTTTTTTAAGCGTGCATGGGCCCTAAGTGTGCATGGGCCCTAATAGAGGTCTTTCAGGGTTAACCTGACTAGCGGTATTCCCGAGTCTGGCTCGGGGTAAGATTTCAGTACCAAAAGCGGTAACCCCGAGCCAGACTCTGGATCGCATTGCAGGATACAGGGAAAGTTACTTACCTTGTTCCCTGGATCCTGCGATGTCTCCCCACTGTGTGTGCAAGCTGTCATCTCGCTCGAGTCACACTGGTGACTGCCGAGTGCCGAGCTCCATTCCCTGCGACGTTGCGGCGAACGGGGACGGAGTTCGGCGCCAAATTCAAAAAGTGAAAAACACAGTATACATACAGTACACTGTAATCTTACAGATTACAGTACTGTATCAAATAATTACCGTATTTATCGGCGTATAACACGCACTTTTTTCCCCTGAAAATCAGGGGAAAATCGTGGGTGCGTGTTATACGCCGATACTGTCATCCCTGAGCTGTCTCCGCTGACTGTGAGCGGAGCGGAGCGAGATACACATAGCCGAATGTACTCGGCTATACTCGGCTTTTCTCGGCTCCGCTCACAGTCACGCCCAGTCCCGCCATTGGACCTGTGTTATGTCCATCATAGGGCGGGACTCTGCGTGACTGTGAGCGGAGCCGAGAAAAGCCGAGTATAGCCGAGTACACTCGGCTATGTGTATCTCGGGGGCGGCTCCGCCCAGTCCCTGCGTCCCCTGCGTCCCCGGCGTTCACACAGTCTCGGCGCCAATTTTAAAATGATGCACGGCGACACTGGGGGCAAGGCTGCACGGCGACACTGGGGGCAAGGCTGCACGGCGACACTGGGGGCAAGGCTGCACGGCGACTCTGGGGCAAGGCTGCACGGCGACTCTGGGGCAAGGCTGCAATGGACACTGACAAGGCTGCACTGTGACAAGGCTGCAATGGACACTGACAAGGCTGCACTGTGACAAGGCTGCAATGGACACTGACAAGGCTGCACTGTGACAAGGCTGCAATGGACACTGACAAGGCTGCACTGTGACAAGGCTGCAATGGACACTGACAAGGCTGCACTGTGACAAGGCTGCAATGGACACTGACAAGGCTGCATTTAAATGTAAGTTATTTTTCCTTAAACTTCCCTGCTAAAAGTTTTTTTCCCTAAAATTTCCTCCTAAACTTGGGGTGCGTGTTATACGCCGGTGCGTGTTATACACCGATAAATACGGTACACATCCCCTTTGTCCCTAGTGGTTTTTCCAGTGCCCTGCATGCAGTTTTATATTATAAATACTGTTCTTTCTGCCTGGAAACTGGAGATTGTCCATAGCAACTAGGGATGAGCTCGGTGTTCGAGTCGAACATACGTTCGACTCGAACATCGGCTGTTCGATCGTTCGACGAAGATCGAACGATTTGGGCCGTTAGCGCCTAATTCGAGTGACGCGAACGGCCCACAATGCACTACGCCATCGCAGTGTCATCCAGGCGCTGTGATTGGCCAAGCATGCACTGTGACCCCGCATGCTTGGCCAATCACAGCGCCGGCAGCGAGGAGAGCAATGATTGGCCACAGGCAGGATGCCTGTGGCCAATTATTGCTGAGGGTGTTTAGTACACGCCCCACACTATAAAAGGCCGCCAGCACGGCGGCCTAGTGTAGTGTGTTCCGGAGCAGGGAAAGAGAAGCATAGGCAGGGACAGTGACATTTATTTTTTCTTGCTTAACCTGGATTCCTTTAGTTTAGGGAAAGAGAAGGATAGGTAGGGAGAGTGTCAGTGTGTTTTACTGTGCGAATCCTTGTTTCTAGGGACAGGGAAGGACAGTGAGGGAAATTCTCCTTGTGCTATAGTGTGCTTTAAAAAAACATTTTTTCTAGGGACTGAAAACTATAGGTAGGAAGAGTGTCAGTTTCTTTCACTGTGATAATCCTTGTTTCTAGGGACAGGGAAGGACAGTGAGGGAAATTCTCCTTGTGCTATAGTGTGCTTTAAAAAACATTTTTTCTAGGGACAGAAAACTATAGGTAGGAAGAGTGTCAGTTTCTTTCACTGGGATAATCCTTGTTTCTAGGGACAGGGAAGGACAGTGAGGGAAATTCTCCTTGTGCTATAGCGTGCTTTAAAAAAACATTTTTTCTAGGGACAGAAAACTATAGGTAGGAAGAGTGTCAGTTTCTTTCACTGGGATAATCCTTGTTTCTAGGGACAGGGAAGGACAGTGAGGGAAATTCTCCTTGTGCTATAGTGTGCTTTAAAAAAACATTTTTTCTAGGGACAGAAAACTATAGGTAGGAAGAGTGTCAGTTTCTTTCACTGTGATAATCCTTGTTTCTAGGGACAGGGAAGGACAGTGAGGGAAATTCTCCTTGTGCTATAGTGTGCTTTAAAAAAACATTTTTTCTAGGGACAGAAAACTATAGGTAGGAAGAGTGTCAGTTTCTTTCACTGGGATAATCCTTGTTTCTAGGGACAGGGAAGGACAGTGAGGGAAATTCTCCTTGTGCTATAGTGTGCTTTAAAAAAACATTTTTTCTAGGGACAGAAAACTATAGGTAGGAAGAGTGTCAGTTTCTTTCACTGGGATAATCCTTGTTTCTAGGGACAGGGAAGGACAGTGAGGGAAATTCTCCTTGTGCTATAGTGTGCTTTAAAAAAACATTTTTTCTAGGGACAGAAAACTATAGGTAGGAAGAGTGTCAGTTTCTTTCACTGTGATAATCCTTGTTTCTAGGGACAGGGAAGGACAGTGAGGGAAATTCTCCTTGTGCTATAGTGTGCTTTAAAAAAACATTTTTTCTAGGGACAGAAAACTATAGGTAGGAAGAGTGTCAGTTTCTTTCACTGTGATAATCCTTGTTTCTAGGGACAGGGAAGGACAGTGAGGGAAATTCTCCTTGTGCTATAGTGTGCTTTAAAAAAACATTTTTTCTAGGGACAGAAAACTATAGGTAGGAAGAGTGTCAGTTTCTTTCACTGGGATAATCCTTGTTTCTAGGGACAGGGAAGGACAGTGAGGGAAATTCTCCTTGTGCTATAGTGTGCTTTAAAAAAACATTTTTTCTAGAGACAGAAAACTATAGGTAGGAAGAGTGTCAGTTTCTTTCACTGGGATAATCCTTGTTTCTAGGGACAGGGAAGGACAGTGAGGGAAATTCTCCTTGTGCTATAGTGTGCTTTAAAAAAACATTTTTTCTAGGGACAGAAAACTATAGGTAGGAAGAGTGTCAGTTTCTTTCACTGGGATAATCCTTGTTTCTAGGGACAGGGAAGGACAGTGAGGGAAATTCTCCTTGTGCTATAGTGTGCTTTAAAAAAACATTTTTTCTAGGGACAGAAAACTATAGGTAGGAAGAGTGTCAGTTTCTTTCACTGTGATAATCCTTGTTTCTAGGGACAGGGAAGGACAGTGAGGGAAATTCTCCTTGTGCTATAGTGTGCTTTAAAAAAACATTTTTTCTAGGGACAGAAAACTATAGGTAGGAAGAGTGTCAGTTTCTTTCACTGGGATAATCCTTGTTTCTAGGGACAGGGAAGGACAGTGAGGGAAATTCTCCTTGTGCTATAGTGTGCTTTAAAAAAACATTTTTCTAGGGACAGAAAACTATAGGTAGGAAGAGTGTCAGTTTCTTTCACTGGGATAATCCTTGTTTCTAGGGACAGGGAAGGACAGTGAGGGAAATTCTCCTTGTGCTATAGTGTGCTTTAAAAAAACATTTTTTCTAGGGACAGAAAACTATAGGTAGGAAGAGTGTCAGTTTCTTTCACTGGGATAATCCTTGTTTCTAGGGACAGGGAAGGACAGTGAGGGAAATTCTCCTTGTGCTATAGTGTGCTTTAAAAAAACATTTTTTCTAGGGACAGAAAACTATAGGTAGGAAGAGTGTCAGTTTCTTTCACTGGGATAATCCTTGTTTCTAGGGACAGGGAAGGACAGTGAGGGAAATTCTCCTTGTGCTATAGTGTGCTTTAAAAAAACATTTTTTCTAGGGACAGAAAACTATAGGTAGGAAGAGTGTCAGTTTCTTTCACTGGGATAATCCTTGTTTCTAGGGACAGGGAAGGACAGTGAGGGAAATTCTCCTTGTGCTATAGTGTGCTTTAAAAAAACATTTTTTCTAGGGAAAGAAAACTATAGGTAGGAAGAGTGTCAGTTTCTTTCACTGGGATAATCCTTGTTTCTAGGGACAGGGAAGGACAGTGAGGGAAATTCTCCTTGTGCTATAGTGTGCTTTAAAAAAACATTTTTTCTAGGGACAGAAAACTATAGGTAGGAAGAGTGTCAGTTTCTTTCACTGTGATAATCCTTGTTTCTAGGGACAGGGAAGGACAGTGAGGGAAATTCTCCTTGTGCTATAGTGTGCTTTAAAAAAACATTTTTTCTAGGGACAGAAAACTATAGGTAGGAAGAGTGTCAGTTTCTTTCACTGGGATAATCCTTGTTTCTAGGGACAGGGAAGGACAGTGAGGGAAATTCTCCTTGTGCTATAGTGTGCTTTAAAAAAACATTTTTTCTAGGGACAGAAAACTATAGGTAGGAAGAGTGTCAGTTTCTTTCACTGGGATAATCCTTGTTTCTAGGGACAGGGAAGGACAGTGAGGGAAATTCTCCTTGTGCTATAGTGTGCTAAAGCATTCCTCATCAACCATCTTTGAAATCCTTGTTTTTTGGACAGTCAGGGAAATTGTCGTTGTGCTATTCTGTGCAAAAGCAATCATCCTCAACCATATTTAGAAATCCTTAAGTAAAGGGACAGAGAAGGACACCTGAAGGTAGCCCTTATTGCTTTTTTCCCATCTCCCTGCAGGCCATCTATTAGAATGTCTGGAAGGCAAACAAGGAGAGGCAGACAGTCAGGAGGCAATAAAAGAGGGAAAGCAGGCTCTGTGTCTGGGGGCAACAGTGCTGGTCGTGGACGCGGTGCATTGTCATCAGCACATGGCCATGGGACACGCTTGTCCTTCTTTTCGGCAGCTGGACATGTTGAGCCACATCATGCCGAAGACTTGGTAGAGTGGATGACCAAGCCCTCCTCCTCCAATCTGCAGCATACTGCCAGATTGGCTCCAGTGATGAGGAGGGAGGGGATGATGAGGTCACTGACTCCACGTGGGTGCCTAATAGGAGAGAGGAGGAGGAGGAGGATGAGGAGGAGGCACATCTCCAACGAGGCAGGATGCCCTTTGGTGGCCAGCGTAAGGGCAGTACACCGACGGAATCACACCGCAGAGCTCCGCCTGTGCAGGGCGCTGCCTCTGCCCGTCATTCAAAAAGTTCTTTGGTGTGGGCCTTTTTTGAGGCTAGTGCATCAGATCGCACAGCTGCTGTTTGCAACATATGTCTCAAGCGTATATCGCGTGGCCAAAACATCAGCCGCTTGGGTACCACATGCCTGACCAGACATATGTTGACCTGCCATGCAGCTCGTTGGCAAGCCTACCTCAAAGACCCACACCAAAGGACAAAGCGGACCTCTCCTTGCACCGCATCAGCTGGGATCTCCAACCCCACTATAACTTCAGTCCTCTCTGAAACATGCACTGAGAGGAATGAAGGTGTAGAATTAGGTGTGTCACAGCCAAGTACTTGCGGCCACTCTGCTAGCAGTACACCGACGTCCGATTCTAGCAGGCAAATTTCCCTGCCCCAGCTGCTGGACCGTCGAAAGAAGTTCACTCCCAGCCATCCACATGCCCAGCGGTTGAATGCTAGCTTGGCTAAATTGCTAGCGCTTCAACTGCTGCCTTTTCAGTTGGTAGACTCGGCCCCCTTCCGTGAGTTTGTGCAATGTGCGGTTCCTCAGTGGCAGGTTCCCAAACGCCACTTTTTCTCACGGAAGGCTATTCCGGCTCTCTACCGGCATGTGGAAGGCAATGTCTTGGCCTCGCTGGACAGGGCGGTCAGCGGTAAGGTGCATATTACCGCTGACTCATGGTCCAGCAGGCATGGACAGGGACGTTACCTTTCTTTCACGGCCCATTGGGTCACTCTTTTGGCAGCTGGGAAGGATGCAGGACAAGGTGCAGTAGTGTTGGAGGTTGTTCCACCGCCACGCCTCCAAAATGCTACTACTGGTTGTGACACACCTCTCTCCTCCACCCCCTCCTCTTCTTCTTCCTCCATGGCCTCTTCCTGTGGTTTGTCCTATGAACCAGCGGTGCTCCGTAGCCGTTCAAGGGGCTACGCAAGTACGCAGGCAAAAAGATGCCATGCCGTGCTTGCGCTGGTGTGTTTGGGGGACAGAAGCCACACTGGGGCAGAGGTCCTGTCTGCTCTGCAGGGCCAGGCCGAGAGGTGGTTGACGCCACGCCAGCTTAAGCCAGGAATGGTGGTTTGCGACAATGGCACCAACCTCCTCTCCGCCCTCCGACAGGGACAACTGACCCATGTGCCCTGTGTGGCTCACGTCCTTAACCTGGTGGTGCAGCGGTTCTTGGGCAGGTACCCGGGCTTACAGGATGTCCTGAGGCAGGCCAGGAAAGTCTGTGTGCATTTCCGCAGATCTTATAATGCCAGTGCTCGCCTGGCTGAGCTGCAAAAGGAGTTGAACCTGCCCAAGAACCGCCTTATATGTGACATGCCCACCAGGTGGAACTCAACGTTGGCCATGCTGCAGCGGCTGAACACGCAGCAGAGGGCCATCAATGAGTACCTGTGCGACTACGGCACCAGGACAGGGTCAGGGGAGCTTGGTTTTTTTTCTCCACGCCAGTGGGGCATGATCAGGGATGCATGCACTGTCCTGGCACCATTTGAGGAGGCCACGAGGATGGTGAGCAGTGACAGTGCATGCATCAGTGACACTGTACCTCTTGTCCACCTGTTGGAGCACACGCTGCGTGGAATAATGGACAGGGCACTTGAGGCAGAACAGAGGCAGGAAGAGGAGGACTTCCTTGCCTCTCAAGGCCCCCTTTACCCAGACAGTGTTCCTTCTGTCCCACCCATCGCACAGGAAGAGGAGGAGGAGGAGGAGGAGGAGGAGGAGGAGGATTGTGTCAGCATGGAGGTGGAGGCTGGCACTCAGCATCATCAGCAGCAGTCTTTTAGGGCTGATTTACAGTCCCAAGAAACCAGTGGACTTGTACGTGGCTGGGAGGAGGTGGCTGCGGATCATGTCGTCCTTAGTGACCCAGAGGACTCCGGAGCGAATGCCTCAGCAAACCTACGCTGCATGGCCTCCCTGATCCTGCAAAGTCTGCGGAAGGATCGTCGTATTCTTCGGATCAAGGAGAGGGACCATTACTGGCTGGCCACTCTCCTTGATCCACGGTACAAGGGTAAGGTTGCGGACCTTATGTTACCGTCGCAGAGGGAGCAGAGGATGAGACAACTCCGGGAGGCCTTGCAGAAAGGTCTGTGCAACGCGTTCCCAGAGACTGGGAGGTTACAAACTCCTGGTCCTGGACAACGAGTTGCTGAGGCTTCGGCCAGTCAAAGAAGGAGCGGTGGGGAAGGTGGCCGTCTGACCGATGCGTTCAGACAATTCTTTAGTCCGCAGCCCCAAAGTATGATCGGTTCCAGCAACCATCGCCAGCGTCTGATAAACATGGTGCAGGAATATCTAGGGGCAAGGTCAGACTTGGACACCTTCCCCACCGAAAATCCTCTGGCTTACTGGGTCTTGAGGATGGATCACTGGCCAGAGCTTGCACAGTATGCAATTGAGCTACTGGCCTGTCCTGCATCCAGCGTTCTTTCGGAACGCACATTCAGTGCTGCTGGAGGATTTGTCACGGATCACAGGGTGCGCCTGTCCACCGACTCGGTTGATCGACTGACTTTCATCAAGATGAACCAGTCTTGGATCACCACCAGCTACCACACACCTGATGCTGATATAACAGACTAATTGATTTTAACATGTCACATCCCTTCAAGACTGATGCTGATGCTGAGTGCCTGTGCTGTTATGTTGACTGGCTATCCTCCTCCTCCGAGTCCTCAATGATACGATTGATGATGATAGCTTGGAAGATCATTTTTGTTTATGGGTGCCGCCACCAGTGGCTAAGGCCCAATTTTTCAGCCCCTGTTTTACAGGGGCGTGTAATTACAATTTTTTTAGCAATAATTTGCCATAGGGCTCATTGCTGTGCTCCAAGTACAGTATCTGTGAGGGGTTGGAGTGTTGTGGCACCAGTGCCTAAGGCCCAATTTTTCAGCCCCTGTTTAACAGGGGCGTGTCATTACAATTTTTGAAGCAATACTTTGCAACAGGGCTCATTGCTGTGCTCCAAGTACAGTATCTGTGAGGGGTTGTAGTGTTGTGCCACCAGTGCCTAAGGCCCAATTTTTCAGCCCCTGTTCAACAGGGGCATGTAATTACAATTCTTGATCTAATAATTCACAGCAGGGCCCATTGCTGCACCCACCAAGAGTAACTCTGAGGGCTTACAGTGTTGTGGCAACGCCACCACCACCACCACCACCACGAAAGGCCCAATTTTTCAGCCCCTGTTCAAAAGGGGCATGTAATTACAATTCTTGATCTAATAATTCACAGCAGGGCCCATTCCTGCACCCACCAAGAGTAACTCTGAGGGCTTACAGTGTTGTGGCAACACCACCACCACCACCACCACCACCACCACGAAAGGCCCAATTTTTAAGCCCCTGTTCAACAGGGGCATGCAATTACAATTCTTGATCTAATAATTCACAGCAGGGCCCATTCCTGCACCCACCAAGAGTAACTCTGAGGGCTTACAGTGTTGTGGCAACACCACCACCACCACCACCACCACGAAAGGCCCAATTTTTCAGCCCCTGTTCAACAGGGGCATGCAATTACAATTCTTGATCTAATAATTGACAGCAGGGCCCATTCCTGCACCCACCAAGAGTAACTCTGAGGGCTTACAGTGTTGTGGCAACACCACCACCACCACCACCACCACGAAAGGCCCAATTTTTCAGCCCCTGTTCAACAGGGGCATGCAATTACAATTCTTGATCTAATAATTCACAGCAGGGCCCATTGCTGCACCCACCAAGAGTAACTGTCAGGGCTTACAGTGTTGTGGCACCAGCACCACCATCAAAGGCCCAATTTTTACTACCACTGATCAACAATTATATGTAATTAAAATTCCTGATATAATAGTTGACAGCAGGGCGTTCCAGCACCAACCAAGAGTAACTGTGAGTGCTTACAGTGTTGTGCCAACACCAACAACTAAGGGGCCTATTTCTGCAGAGTATATACGGAAGGTCCCTACTTTCAAACATCCAACTTACAAACGACTCCTACTTGCAAACGCAAGAAGACAACAGGAAGTGAGAGGAAATCTACCCCTTGGAAGGAAAATTCTCTCCTGTAAGAATTAATATGGGAGAAAGGTGTCTCCT
This sequence comes from Rana muscosa, assembly GCA_029206835.1. Lineage (NCBI taxonomy): Eukaryota > Metazoa > Chordata > Amphibia > Anura > Ranidae > Rana > Rana muscosa. The sequence continues at coordinate 701,548,989 of CM055122.1, forward strand.
CTCTACTGATGCTTTATCACCAATCCTTGTTTCAAGAAAAACACCACATTTCAAAAAAAGTTGTCATTGGGACGGAAAGTGAGGTGAAATGTTCTGAACAGGGGCACAGACAGCAAAACAAATGTTACAGGGGTGATAACCCTTACCTATGTTTTCCAAAAAGTTTAAAAATAGATTTTTGGGCTGGAGCTACACTTAAACAATGTACCTGTTCAAAATTACAAACAGATTCTACATAAGAACAAACCTACCGTCCCTGTCTTGTATGCACCGCCTGTATACGGCTGTTCAGAGTATATAGGGCCTTTTTTTTTTATGTGCGGGGTTCCCCTTAATATCCATACAAGACCCAAAGGGGCTGGTAATGAGCTGGGGTGGGGGGGGGGGGGGTCATGGGGTAGCTATGCCATTTTTCTTAAAGATTTTCATCCATATTACCGGGACCAGACATTACATTATAGCCGCAAGCAGTTTTAAATGGCTTTTTTTTCCTTTAGAAGTGTCATTTTGTGCAGGGACAGTTCTAAACACGGGAAACACGTGGCACTTCACAGGCATACTTTAGACACCCCCCAGGTACGATATTTAAAGGAATATTTGACTTTTTTTTTTCACTTTATGCATCATTAAAATGACTGCTCCCGAAAAACGACCGTTTTTAAAACTTCTTTTTGCATTGATACATGTCCCCTGGTGCAGAACCCGGGTTCCCAAACCCTTTTTAGGACAATAACATGCATAATAGTTGTTATAATTAGCACTTTAGAATTCGAACGTTCGCATCCATTGTATTTAATAGGGTTCTAATGTTCGTACGAACTTTCGGTCCGTTCGCGGGTTCTGGTGCGAACCGAACCCGGGGGTGTTCGGCTCATCACTAATAGCAACCAAAAAGTGTCCCTTTATGTCAAAAGTGGTTTTAGACCAGCTAGAAAACAGCGATAATAAATTAGAATCACTTGCAGAATTGAGCGATAGTGATTTGTGGGGAAATTCGTCATTAAACACTAATGCCCTGTACACACGGTCGGTTTTTCCGATGAAAAAAGTCAGATGGTCTTTTTTCATCGGAAAAACCGATCGTGTGTGGGCCCCATCAGACTTTTTTACATCGGTATTAAAAAATAGAACATGTTTTAAATTTTTCCGATGGAAAAAAAAACAATAGGAAATTCTGATCGTCTGTGTGGAACTCCAACGGAGAAAAAACCCACGCATGCTCAGAATCAAGTCGACGCATGCTCAGAAGCATTGAACTTAATTTTTCTCGGCTCGTCTGAGTGTTTTACATCACAGCGTTTCGGACGGTCAGAATTTTGTCTGATGGTGTGTAGGCAAGACTGATGAAAGTCAGCTTCATCGGAATTCCGACGGAAAATTCCATCGGATTATATGCCATCGGAATTCCGATCGTGTGTACAGGGCATAAAAGTAATGACAGCGGCAATTCTGCAACTGAGCAAATTTCAGTGTTTTTGATTTGATTACATTATTGAATAATTTTTATTATTATTATATTATTATTTGTTATAATTATTTATTATATTATAATTTATGATTTTGTGTTTCAAACTTTATCATACCCGGGAAAATAATGGTACCGCTTTCAGCACCAAAAATCTGAAATAATCATACCACCAGCAGGGATGAGCCGAACACCCCCCTGTTCGGTTCGCACCAGAACCTGCGAACAGACAAAATGTTCGTGTAAACTTTAGAACCCTATTAAATACAATGGACTCGAACGTTCGAAATCTAAAGTGTTAATTATAAAGGCTAATATGCAAGTTATTGTCCTAAAAAGTGTTTGGGGACCTGGGTCCTGCCCCAGGGGACATGTATCAATGCAAAAAGAAGTTTTAAAAACGGCCGTTTTTTCGGGAGCAGTGATTTTAATAATGCTTAAAATGAAAAAATAAAAGTGAAATATTCCTTTAAATTTCGTACCTGGGGGGTGTGTATGATATGCATGTGAAGTGGCGCATGTTTCCCGTGCTTAGAACTGTCCCTGCAAAAAATGTCATTTTTGAAAGAAAAAAAATGCATTTAAAACTGACTCGCGGCTATTAATGAATTGTCGGCTCCCGGCAATACATACAAAAGTCATTGAGAAAAAAAAAAAAAAAAAGCGTGGGGGTTCCCCAGAATTCAATTACCAGGCCCTTCAGATCTGGCATGGATTTTAAGGGGAACTCCACCCCAAGTTTAAAAAAAAAATGGCGTGGAGTCCCCCTAAAAATCCATACCAGACCCCTTATCCGAGCACGCAACCTGGCCGGCCGCAGGGGAAAAGGGGGGGACGAGAGAGCGGCCCCCCCTCCCTCCTGAACCGTACCAAGCCACATGCCCTCAACATGGGGAGGATGTCCCCATGTTGATGGGGACAAGGGCCTCATCCCCACAACCCTTGCCCGGTGGTTGTGGGGGTCTGCGGGCGGGGGGCTTATCGGAATCTGGAAGACCCCTTTAACAAAGGGGACCCCCAGATCCCGCCCCCCCCTATGTGAATTGGTAACGGGTACATTGTACCCTACCATTTCACGAAGAAAGCGTAAAAAAAATGTTTAAAAAAACACACAAACACCTTGAAAAAGTCCTTTATTTAAAAAAATAAATAAATAAACATTCCAGCGGTGAAATCCAGTGTCCCGCGGCGATCCCGATGTCCAGCGCTGTCCTTCATTGGTTGTGCCTGAGCGGACCTGATGGGGAACTCCCTCTCAGTATTTTAAATGTATAGACCCGCCCCTTCTAAAGTTCCCCATCAGGTCCGCTCAGCGGACGAGATGCGGAACATGAGAAGGGGCGGGTCTATACATGTATTACCAAAGTGAGAGCAGTTCCCCATCAGGTCCGCCCCCTCGGTATGTCAGACCCGCCTACGTCATTGGCTTGAGCGGGGAACTTCCTTCACTATGTAAAAATTTACATAGTGAAGGAAGTTCCCCGCTCAAGCCAATGACGTAGGCGGGTCTGACATACCGAGGAGGCGGACCTGATGGGGAACTGCTCTCACTTTGGTAATACATGTATAGACCCGCCCCTTCTCATGTTCCGCATCTGGTCCGCTGAGCGGACCTGATGGGGAACTTTAGAAGGGGCGGGTCTATACATTTAAAATACTGAGAGGGAGTTCCCCATCAGGTCCGCTCAGGCACAACCAATGACGGACAGCGCTGGACATCGGGATCGCCGCGGGACACTGGATTTCACCGCTGGAATGTTTTTTTTTTTTTTTTTTTTAAATAAAGGACTTTTTCAAGGTGTTTGTGTGTTTTTTTAAACATTTTTTTACGCTTTCTTCGTGAAATGGTAGGGGTACAATGTACCCCTTACCAATTCACATAGGGAGGGGGCCGGGATCTGGGGGTCCTCTTTGTTAAAGGGGTCTTCCAGATTCCGATAAGCCCCCCGCCCGCAGACCCCCACAACCACCGGGCAAGGGTTGTGGGGATGAGGCCCTTGTCCCCATCAACATGGGGACATCCTCCCCATGTTGAGGGCATGTGGCTTGGTACGGTTCAGGAGGGAGGGGGGGCCGCTCTCTCGTCCCCCCCTTTTCCCCTGCGGCCGGCCAGGTTGCATGCTCGGATAAGGGGTCTGGTATGGATTTTTAGGGGGACTCCACGCCATTTTTTTTTTAATTTGGGGTGGAGTTCCCCTTAAAATCCATGCCAGATCTGAAGGGCCTGGAATGGATATTTGGGGGAACCCCACGTCAATTTTTTTTTATTTGCGGCGGGGTTCCCCTTAATATCCATTCCAGACCTGAAGGGCCTGGTAATTGAATTCTGGGGACCCCCATGCTTTTTTTTTTTTTTTTATCAATGACTTTTGTATGTATTGCCGGGAGCCGACAATTCATTAATAGCCGCGAGTCAGTTTTAAATGCATTTTTTTTCTTTCAAAAATGACACTTTTTGCAGGGACAGTTCTAAGCACGGGAAACATGCGCCACTTTACATGCATATCATACACACCCCCCAGGTACGAAATTTAAAGGAATATTTCACTTTTATTTTTTCATTTTAAGCATTATTAAAATCACTGCTCCCGAAAAAACGGCCGTTTTTAAAACTTCTTTTTGCATTGATACATGTCCCCTGGGGCAGGACCCGGGTCCCCAAACACTTTTTAGGACAATAACTTGCATATAAGCCTTTATAATTAGCACTTTAGATTTCTCCCATAGATTTTTCGAATTTGCCGCGAACACCCCAATTTGTTCGCTGTTCGGCGAACGGGCGAACAGGCAATGTTCGAGTCGAACATGAGTTCGACTCGAACTCGAAGCTCATCCCTAACCACCAGTGAGGTTAAGGGTAGAAATGAGGAAACTTCTGAAAAGTTTGATCAGTTGTAATCGGCTAAACTATACTAACCTCTGGAATGCAATGTTTCTGTACTTCCATTGAAATCAATGCTTACCCAGATTATTCTCCAAAAAAGTGGGGTTGAGTTAATAAAACTGGAAAGTGACAATGCTGGTGCAGCTCAGCATGGAAATCAATCATCTTCCAGGTTTCTTGTCAAAGCTTAAAACGGAGTTCCACCCAAAAGTGGAACTTCCGCTTATACGCTTCCTCCCCCCCCCTCCGGTGTCACATTTGGCACCTTTCAGGGGGAAGGGGGGAACGGGGACCTGTTATTGACAGGTTCCCTACCCCACTTCTGGGAGACGGGTCCGCGGCCCGATCTCCCAGAAGTTTGACCCCCCTCCTCCTTTCCCCGCCGCTGGGCCAATTAGAAAGTGTAGTGAGCTTTGCGCATGAGCAGTAGGGAACCAGCAGTGAAACCAAAAGGCTTCACTGCCTGGTTCCCTTACCAGGAATGCCGGCAGCAGCACCTGGGAGTCGATCTGAAGATTGGCTGGGGTGCCGACATCGCAGGCTCCCTGGACAGGTAAGTGCCCTAATATTAAAAGTCAGCAGGTACAGTATTTGTAGCTGCTGACTTTTCATTTTTTTTCACCCAGGCTGGACCTCCTCTTTAACTGAAAAACCTGACGTTAGAAACCGATTGACTACTATGCACAGCTGCACCAAATTTTGTACATTTCAGTTTTAGTAAATCAACCCTAGTATGTATGACAGAGCAGCAAGGGATTCCAAATTTTGCAGAATGGTTTATGAAGCTCTCATCATCCATGCCTGATGAGATGATCTCGGTCAAAAAAAACCTTGAGCTTCTAATCAGGATTCAAATGTAGCAGGGTGAGATATGGGGGCACCTGCATTTAAGCTAAGGGTGCTTAGGAAATAGTAAAAGTAGATATAAGGCAGAGATGGTGGCATCGGTATGGGGGTGAAGGAGGTGCGGACCGCAGTCGAGTGATACCCGCCATTGGGGTGACACCCAGGGTCGTCTTTAACACGGTAGCCAAGCACTATGCTCACCCCCACTCTTTCCCCGCTTGACCCTCCCACAGCTGCGTGGGCCACTACGGGGGTCTCGGATTGGCTGTGCTATGACAGGGGAGCGGCGCAGCTGCAGGGGTTCTCTGCTAGCTACTCGCTCTCGCCCCCCCCCACTTGTTAGCAGCAGGCTCTGTGTACTTGCTGCTCTCTCTTCCCCCTCCCTTTGGCTAAGCAAAACAAGAAGCCAATCAGAAAAAACTTGAGGGGCATGATGGGAAATGTAGTCCCAAGGAATGGACTGTTTATTGAAGTCCATTAAAGTAGGAGGGAACAAGATTTGCCAGGGAAAAAATGCAACAGGACAGTGCAGTGTTCTGGGGAGAGTTAGTGAGAGGAACGTGTGGTACAGTTCCCCGCCAGAGAGAGACTGAACTGCTGAAAAACCACCAACCAAGTACCATGTGGGGGAGACTGCAAGAGGGAGAGGACTATACTGCCAAGCCACTGTCAGGATACGGACCTTGCGGCACTGCTTACCGGAGTCATCATGGGCAACCCAGAGTGAGTGGACATCTGATCAAAGGGGCCACTGCTGCTGGGTCGCTGGATCTGCTGAGAGGGACTTGCAGCCACTACTTGCTACCACCACTAGAAAATGAGCAATTAGGAGCTACCTTTTAGCTATGGTACCAGTGGAGGAACTACCAGGGTCACAAAGGTCGCACTTGCAACCAGGGGGGTGTGACAACCTGTTTTATCCACACCAGGTGACACCAACCCTAGTGACACCACTGGGCAGAAACAGCCTTTGAAGCAGCCAGCCTTTTAGAAATCCAAACCACCAAAAATAAAACTGAAATTCAAAATTGGCTATCCGAATCCAAGAACATTTATCCAAATGTAATATCATCAGAAGTACAGGATCAACTCTAGCTATAAATGAATTTGGATATTTTGAAAGATAGGCTATTGTTTCCCATAGTATAAAAATTGAGCAGCTTAGAGTGGGCAACTAGTAAATAACTAAACCATTCCCTACTTATCAATAATTGAATGGAATTGGTATTGTATGTATACTATAAAACTTCTGTGGTTTAAAATGTATTGTACAGCAGTATTTAAAATACTAAAAATATGTATTAGAATTTAAAAAAAATGGTCTGGTTGCATGTGTCAAGCGTGGGTACAGAAAATTAGTGTCCCTGGAAATGATTTGACAGTTGTGGCTGTATACTAAATTGTCCTCTAAAAGTTACAGAGAAAACTGCAGAGAAATTTGCAAAGTATGGTTCTTCATTATACAAGTCCTGCCTTGCAGAAAGGATGGAGGCCAAGTATATTTAATACTAAAATTAATCAAGGTGGCCTGGACTTGCTCATAACTGAATGTTGAACTGTTTGTATTTTGTCCTAGGCACACATTATTATATTTGCTTGTGTGGGAGTAAAAGCGAGCAAAGCAAGCAAAGTCCTTTCTTGTATAAGAGAGGTATGGACTCCAGAGAGAGATATCATTTTGTCCCTGTACAAATCATTAGTAAGACATCTGGAATATGCAGTTCAGTTTTGGGCCCCAGTTCTCAAAAAAGATATCGGGGAACTGGAGAAAGTGCAGAGAAGTGCAACCAAACTGATAAGAGGCATGGAGGAACTCAGCTATGAGGAAAGATTAGAGGAACTGAGTTTATTCTCTATTGAGAAGAGGAGATTAACCTCCCTGGCGGTATGATTATTTCTGATTTTAGGTGCTGAATGCGGTACAATTATTTTGCATGGAAATTTGGCGTTTTATATTGTAGGCCTGCAATTCTTAGGAATAACTCACTTAAATCTGTCCAAACAAGAGTCTAGTAGACATCCCGGGTATGATAAAGTTTGAAACGCAAAATCATAAATTATAATGTAGCGGGGTCTTACAGTTGTGGACTATTGCTGTGGGTACATACCCCAAAACCCTTTCTTTGGAGTTCTAGTTGTTATATTTTGGATTGTTATTGTGATGTTTAGTGATGCAGGTGAAACTTGGATTACAGGGAGAGAGAGACTCCGTTGCCGTGGATACCTGGTGGACTATGGTACACACAGGGCAACTGTACTCCCATAATGCATCACATCCCCGAAATGCCTGCTGGGGGAGGGTACTTAAAGGAGAGGCTGGGCCGCGCTCGGTCTCTCTGAACTCCGCGCTCAACAGCCAGAGAGGAACCTCATCCAGCGTGACCAGACCGTGTCATCTTCGGGTTAGAAGTTGTCCTGCCCACCGGCATCTACAGTTGCTGTGAGAAGAATCAGAGATGGTGAACCGCTGAGAGGTCGGTGATCGAGGTATCGATCGCGAAGTGTGTCAGGCAGACTAGGCTTGATCGGGTGAGCAGGCACCTGCCCAGAATCTACCACATTCTGATAGGCCTGTGACTCTAGAAGGCCCACCGCCACCCTCAGTAGTGACATTACACATACATTCGGAACACAGTGCAGCAAGTACTAACTACGCAGTTACATTTACTTTGGATTCAGCCCCGTGACATTGCGGGAGTCAGTTTATGTGTTCATCCATGTTGGATTACAGTCAACAAAGTGCACCAACGTTGCTAGCGAAGATTTTCACCTTGGACGAACTTTTAGTATAATCTGTGTCAGGCCTGACAGGAATTACTTTAAAAGGACCCGGGGTGGTATTGTCCGCTAGGGGGAGCTCGCTCGCTGAGACTTATTTACTTATACATGTAGGAGATAGATTTTGTCAGTCTTGGTACTTAAACTTCGTTACTGTCTCTTGCAGGGCCCTGCAGAGTCATTAGGAAACAATAGCGTTGTGTATTTGATTTCATATGCTTTAATCACTTTTAATGACAGTAAATGATAATTGTTTAAGTATATACCTGTTGCAGTATTCTTTATTACCCTGAAGGATCCATTAGCAGGTAAAGGTAATACTTCCAGTATATGTGTGTTTATTGTGGTATATCTGCATGCAGAATTGTGTTCCAGCATAGCCATTGGGTCCCACAATTCTTTTCACCACCAGCTGTGGGACAGGGCGGGGTCGAGCCAGTTAAGGGGTTAAACATCAGAGGGCAGGCCCAATCAATACCAGCAGCTCCTTCGGGGGTAGTGCTACAATAATATAATAAATAACTATAAATAATTATAACAAATAATAATATAATAATAATAAAAAATATTCAATAATGTAATCAAATCAAAAACACTGAAATTTGCTCAGTTGCAGAATTGTCGCTGTCATTAGATTTAGTGTTTGATGACGAATTTCCCCACAAATCGCTATCACTCAATTCTGCAAGTGATTCTAATTTATTATCGCTGTTTTCTAGCTGGTCTAAAACCACTTTTGACATAAAGGGACACTTTTTGGTTGCTATGGACAATCTCCAGTTTCCAGGCAGAAAGAACAGTTTTTATAATATAAAAGTGCATGCAGGGCACTGGACAGACCACTAGGGACAAAGGGGATGTGTAATTATTTGATACAGTACTGTAATCTGTAAGATTACAGTATACTGTATCTATACTGTGTTTTTCACTTTTTGAATTTGGCTCCGAACTCCGTCCCTGTGCGTCGCAACGTCGCAGGGAACGGAGCTCGGCACTCGGCACTGTGAATCGAGCGAGGAGACAGCTCGCACACACTGCGGGGAGACATCGCAGGATCCAGGGAACAAGGTAAGTAATGCTACCTGGATATTGCGATGCAGCCGGAGTCTGGCTCGGGGTTACCGCTGAGCCCAACTCGGGAATACCGCTAGGGAGGTTAAGGGGGGATATGATCAACGTGTACAAATACATAAGAGGTCCATATAGTGAACTTGATGTTGAGTTAATCACTTTAAGGTTATCACAGAGAACAAGGGGGCACTCTTTATATCTAGAAAAAAAGGATTTCATCTCCAAATACGGAAAGGTTTCTTCACAGTAAGAGCTGTGAAAATGTGGAATAGACTCCCTCCAGAGGTGGTTCTGGCCAGCTCAGTAGATTGCTTTTAAAAAGGCCTGGATTCTTTCCAAAATGTACATAATATAACTGGGTACTGACATTTATAGGTAAAGTTGATACAGGGAAAATAAGATTGCCTTTCGAGGGATCAGGAAGGGATTTTTTCCCCTGCTGTAACAAATTGGATCATGCTTTGCTGGGGTTTTTTGCCTTCCTCTGGATCAATTGTGGGTGAAGGATTGTGTATATGGGATTGCATTATTATTATTATTTTTTTTTTGGTTGAACTAGATTTTTCAACCTGACTAACTATGTAACTATATGGAGTAAGCACACAGACCCTATGACCTTTCATTTAAGACGTATTTTCACACATGAAAAGTCCTTTGGGCATAAAAGAAAAAAAAAACTGTCCTGTCATGACAAATTTTCTATACTAGTAATTTCTCTTGGAAAATACTGCACAATAAATGTTTTAACACACTTTACGTTAATTTCTAAGTCATCAGAGCAGAGTGACCAGCAGAGGTAACCATGCAGAAAAATCCCAAATATTGAAAGGACAAGGTTCAAAGCATTCATTAGTTTCTGGGTCAATGGCAAGCACACAGCAGCCTGTGCCTTAACTGGAATATATGCTCAAAACAAACATGCTAATTAAACATACATGTGAGCATCACCTTTACTGGAAACAACCAGGCTTCCTGCTAATATGTGACCTGTTAGCCAAATCAAACATTTGGCCCCTGATATAACAGGGTTGCTCTTGTTTTTTTAGTAAATAACACACATTTCATTCTGAGGATTTATTTAGGCAAAGGATTACAAATTGTAAAAAAAAATGTGAAAGTGTGGTTCCATTAGGAAGTCATTTGGTTAATGACATTGCCAAAATGGGAAGTGAGTTTTTTTCTAAATAAACCAGGCTGGGCACTTAAAGCTGCAGACTTGTGGTTGCAGAGATTTGTGGAATCCTATCTGAATACAAAATGCATTGTAGCGATACCTTCAACTAAGAGGGCCGCAGATTTAGTTTGAGCCCTGAAGACAGCTCCGCCAACCCCCGGCAATTTACTCGACCCCCTACTGGCACAGTTAGTTATGGCAGCAATATAATTCTTATGCTTTATGATTAAACTCAGACACCAAGGCAATAATGAAAGGGGTATCTAATTTACTTTAGATTGTGGTAAAAAGGGTTAACAGTGGTAACAGTTTACATGAAATAGGTTGCAGAGCCCTGCAGCAATAAACACACTTATGCATTAATAGAACAATAAAGGTGCGCCGCGTGGGCGACCGTTAACTAGGCGCCCTGTGGCGCAGCAACTAAATGAACTAACTAGCTGGCCAGGCCTGGCTCAGATACTTAAAACTCAGTCTCTAGGGGATGATGGTTTCTTCACCGGCAAGTCTTTAAAGGTGGTGCACATAACAGAATAACATTTGTAATCCAGTGGGAAGATTGTGATAGAACAAACACTTTACTGAAGAACCTCTGAGTTCAACTCTGATATGGATCTCCAGTGAGAGTATCAGATATAAACTTGTGGGCCACGGCAGTCTATAGGCACATCAGCAATAAACAGTATATGGTCTGAGCATACGCTCGCTCACCCCTTCGGACGCGATCCCAGTCCGGGAACTTCCACCGACTGTGTCCTCACACACAGTGTCTCCAGCGGTCGGGTCCCCGATCCAACCAAGGCTGTGGATAAGCGAAGTCAGATGCCACCCAGTCTCGCAGCGGGGTGGAATACTCTTTGGTGCTGCACAAGGCCTCAGGCTTCAGGCCTTGCACACCGGCACATCCGCACAGGAGGATCAGTCACTGAAGTCTCGTGTCCCAAAGAGGCCGAGCCCAGCCTCGCCTCCTCCTTTTATAACCCCTCCCATGAGTCTCTGGGGTGGAAACACTGGCGAAAGGGGTTCTGGGTAAGGTAGTCCTGGGAGTCTTAAAGGGGACCCCGCTACAGCATGATCTGGTTATCTTATATAAGATAAATTTATGGATAAATGCTGTCTCCTATGGCAACAATCTTGTAGCAGTTACTAACGGTAGTTGTATTCAACTATTGGCAACACAAACTGTTCTCCGCTTACTCCACAATCACTCACTTTGGATCTTCACTCAATGAACTCCCAGTCTTCACTAGACTTCAGAGCCAATATCCACTGGATTCCCTGAGTTTTTCCACTTTTAGCACTCAGTATCTTCCTCAAGCGTCACTCCGGCTTCCCTGCGGGGTCCCTTGCTTGGCACTCATAGATACTCTTCAAGCATCACCCCTGCTGACCCGCTAGGTCCCTGGCTTGGCACCCACTGATGCTCCGCAAGCGTCACCTCTGCTGTCCCGCTGGGTCCCTGGCTGGGCACTTGCTGAAGTTTTCCCCATTCTTCACCGACCCCGGTTGGTGAGAATAATGGTCTGGTACTGGCTTCAGCTTACTCACAGTGGTCTTCGGTAACAAGGCGGATAGTCTCTTAGTGACGACAGCTTCCCCTTCTACGTCTGACCACAGTGGTTCCCTGTCCAGCTGAACCGCTACTTCTGGTTGGACTACAAGCCAGTAGTCCCAACCCTACGCTGCCTCTCCTGCTCCTGGATAGGCCTCAGGCAGCCTAGCAGCCAGGTGTCCCCGGGATAGGTCTCACGATTCCGACCTAGAAGCCCAGGGAAGCATAGCACACGTCTACCCAGACATCCGTCTAGGTGGCACAGAACCCATACCACCTGACTCCCCCCAAATAAATAGGCTCTCCCAGCAGGCCAAGTGACCAAAGAAGATCCCTGCCCATTGGCTAAGACACCCATTCATTCATCTCTGAGCCTGCAAAGCCCCTGTCTTATCTAATGTCACTAGCATAGTGCCACCCAGTGACAGAAGAGAAAGGGTGCAACAAACCCAGATTTGGAGAGGAATCAATTGATCTCCTAACAATTGGCCAAGGCAACTATCGCCTGTCAACTAAATTTGATAGCAACCCTGCCTAAACTTCAGGGTGCTACATCATATATTTTTAATTTTTCCCCCAGTGTCTGATTTTTACATGCAGTGTTTCTTTTAATAATTCTACTCTAAGCTCCAAAAAATTGAAAAATGCAACACATTCTTAATTTAGCACCTTGACAGACTATCTAGGATGAGATTTCACGGCTCTTTAACTGCTTGCCGACCAGCCTGCCATCATTATACTGCGGCAGGTTGGCTCGTTCTCGTGGATCGTCATAGCTGTACGTTGGCCCCTTTAAGCGGAATAGCGGACCTGCGCCCGCTGCACAGCACGGGTGCCGATGCGCGTGACCGATGGTTGCGATGACCGCCGGCCACGAGCGATCGCGGGCACGGGATGAAGAACAGGGACGCGTGTGTGTAAACACACACATCCCTGTTCTGAGAGGAGAGGAGATGCATAACGTGAGTTCCCACAAGCTGGGAACCACGATCTGTCATCTCCTATAGTCAGTCCCATCCCCCTACAGTTAGAACACACATTAGGGAACACAGTTAACCCCTTGATTGCCCCCTAGTGTTAACCCCTTCCCTGCCAGTGACATTTACACAGTAATCAGTGCATTTTTATAGCACTAATCGCTGTATAAATGCCAATGGTCCCAAAAATGTGTCAAAAGTGTCCAATATCTCCGCCATAATGTCGCAGTCCCGATAAAAATCGCAGATCACTGCCATTACTAGTAAAAAAATAATAATAATAAAAGTGCCATAAATCTATTCCCTTTTTTCTAGACGCTATAACTTTTGCACAAACCAATCAATATACGCTTTTTGCGATTTTTATTACCAAAAATATGTAAAAGAATACATATCGGCCTAAACTGAGGAAAAAATTTGCTTTTTGAAAAAAAAAACGGGGATATTTATTATAGCAAAAAGTACAAAATATTGTGTTTTTTTCAAAATTGTCGCTCTTTTTTTGTTTATAGCGCAAAAAATAAAAACTGCAGAGGTGATCAAATACCACCGAAAGAAAGCTCTATTTGTGGGAAAAAAATACATCAATTTTATTTGGGTACAGCGTCGCACGACCGCACAATTGTCAGTTAAAGCGACGCAGTCACTAAGCAGCCAATTCTTCTGGCGCTGAAGTGGTTAAAGGTGCCCAAGAAAGGAAAATATGCTTGTAGGAAGAAAAGATGGCAACTTGACATCCCATCAATGACCACAAAATCACACTTAATTCTGCCTCCACTTCTTTTCTCAAAAGAGAATCAGACAGACACAGACAAAGAAAAATATGATAAGAGAGCACAGTAATAGTTTTCAGCAACTACTGACTTATTCTTTCTATGTTCTACCATCAAACCTGCAGGGTACAGACTCAAGAGAGTTGAGTGGTGACATAATAAATACTGAATACATTCTGTAATTTTCAGTACAATATTGAGAACAACGAAATATGATTGCATAGCATCAATATTCACTTCCACAGACTACCATAAGCCACCCAAGAAGACCCAAAGAATAGTTAAATATTACAGTGGATATAAAAGGTCTGCACACCCCTGTTAAAATGTCAGGTTTCTGTGATGTAAAAAAATGAGACAAGGATAAATCATTTCAGAACTTTTTCCACCTTTAATGTGACCTATAAACTGTACAACTCAGTTTAAAAACAAACTGAAATCTTTTGGGGGGGAAGTAAAACTAAAAAACTAAAATAATGTGGTTGCATAAGTGTGCACACCCTCTTATAACTGCGGATGTAGTTGTGTTCAGAATTAAGCAATCACATTGAAAAGCATGTTAAATAGGAGTCAGTACACACCTGCCATTATTTAAAGTGGTTTTAAACCCTTTAAAACCACTTTTCACTAAAGGTAAGCCTATAATAAGGCTTACCTGTAGCTACCGTGGATATCTCCTAAACCTGCACGGTTTAGGAGATATCCCCAGTATCAGCATGTGCCAACATCATCGGCACATGTGCACTGAAGCAACGTCTCGTTTGTGCTGTTGCTTCAGCTGACATGCTGTTACTGGCAGCTCCCGCGTGCATGCGTGGGTGTGAAGCCATAACGGCTCCGGCCAATCACAGCGCCGGAGCCCGTGATACCCAGAAATAACTCCTGGAGACTTGTCCCCGGGCAGAGCAGTGTGCCGGGACTGCTGTGGGGGCTTCAAACTAAGGTGAGCATTTGATAATGAGCTAGTATGCTATGCATACTATCTCATTATGCCTTTGTCTTGCAGGCATAACACCATACCCACAGTGCAGCATGGTGGTGGCAGCATCATGCTTTGGGGCTGTTTTTCTTCAGCTGGAACAGGGGCCATAGGTCAAGGTAGAGGGAATTATGAAAGGTTCCAAATACCAGTCAATATTGGCACAAAACCTTCAGGCTTCTGTTAGAAAGCTGAACATGAAGAGGCATGACAACGACCCAAAGCATACATCCAAATCAACAAAGGAATGGCTTCACCAGAAAAAGAATAAAGTTTTGGAATGGCCCAGCCAAAGCCCAGACCTGAATCCGATTTAAAATCTGTGGAGTGATCTGAAGAGGGCTGTGCCCAGGAGATGCCCTGGCAATCTGACAGATTTGGAGTGTTTTTGCAAAAAAGAGTGGGCAAATATTGCCAAGTCTAGATGTGCCATGCTGATAGACTCATACCCAACAGACTGAGTGCTGTAATAAAATCAAAAGGTGCTTCAACAAAGTGTTAGTTTAAGGGTGTGCACACTTATGCAACCATATTTTTTTATTTTACTTCCCTCCCCCTAAAATATTTCATTTTGTTGTTCAATTCAGTTGTACAGTTTATAGGTCACATTAAAGGTGGAAAAAGTTCTGAAATGGTTTATCTTTGTCTTGTTTTTTTACATCACAGAAATATGACATTTTAACAGGGGTTTTGTACAGGCAGAAAGTCAGGGACAACAAAGTCAGTAAACAAATAGGAACCACAAACTGAAGGACCAACCAACTAATTTGCAAAGTAGGAGATCGGGATCAGATAGCAGAAGGAAAACTGATACTTAACCAAAGCAGTTGATGAAGGCATTCACAGGACAGCTTCCTAAAGCATTGAGAAAGAATAATGGACACCTTTGCTTATTTACTGTGCCAGTGTGCTAAAATAAAACCCAGCCCCATCATATCCCTCTTTGCTCAAGATATTATCCAACACAAAGTTGAAAGTGCACACAACTAATTACTTCCTTACCTGGAGAGTATCATCTTGTGGAAAAGGCACATACCACATTTCTAACTTACAATTCTCTGATATTATGGCATCCATTACAAGTGAAAAAATTAAATGCCCTGAAGGACTCATGTTATCCTGAATCTATGTAACATTAAAACCCGACACTGGAGAACATACAGCATCTTGTGTTTTAGGTTGAATGTGTCTTTATTAACATTTTCACCAAAACAATAGGCACTACATCACAAGGATGTGAAGACATATTGATACAGATAACAAAATATTTAGCGAAAACAGTAGTCAAATACTTCATGAGAGGTAGGTAGTACATATTGTTTTGACCCATATTGGGGCACATAATAATGAAGAATGAATATGTGATGTATGGGGGCTTTCACCAGGAATCGAATAATTGAGTACAACTCAAATAAAGATATTTTAAGAAAAATGAAAAAGAAGAAAAATAGGGGAGGAGGGAATGGAGCTGGACATCCCGAGGATTCGTTGTATTAATACAAGAGCGTGGTAAATAGGCTTCACGGTGGACAAACAAGACAAAACCTAAAATTCATAACAGCACTGAGAAAGAGGTGTGATGACCTATCTACAATGGCAGAGGAATTTGGTTGAAAAGTGGCCTTTCAATAAGCGTATAGTCCATCGGTTTACAATTTTTGGTGATTTGGAAGAGAAGTAATGCATCAAAACATACCATGAGACTTTAAGTTTGTCCCAAGTATCCTTCTCTTGCACTTGCATCTCCTCCATCAACATAATGTCATTCATAATGTCCACACACTGGGTCTAGTTGGGAGTGGTAGTGGACATCCAGAATTTAGACATGAGAAAAAATCGTAATAGAAAAGCCTTTTTGCTATTTGACCGACCTCAGTAAGATAAATAAAAGGGGAGGGGACATAACTCATTGTAATTCCCATTATATATCTGAAAAATTTTACTTCAAAAAGATTAAATCCAATCACATTCCCATGGCAAAGCACTCAGGTCCATCGGGGATATGTCTTGTTCTATCAGGGTGGAAATCTTGGGAAATGGGAGTGGGAACCATTCAAGAATGCGCACAATCAACGCTGACGCATGATAAAGCTCAAAGTCAGGAAGGCCCACTCCCCCTGTTACCTAGTCTTTTAATTTGTGGATTATAGCCAGCCCTATCCTCCAAAACCAGAAGTCCATATTTGTAAACGTGATGGAAAACTACATATTCTAGTCACAATTCAAAGGTAATCCTCCTGAACTTCCACTGTATGGTAATTTTACATTTCAAAATGGCAAGCTGCAATATGCAAAATTATGCATAGACAAAAAATGTAACCTTACTCTTCTGTCTGATTGTACCTTACCTCTCTCAGTTGGTTGATAATCTTTCTCCGGTAATTACAATAAACACATTGAGAACCTAGCATATTACTTCTTACAAAAGGTCATATGAACATGATAATTGATTGCTCTTCTACACTACCGGTATATAGCATATTGTGTTACTTCAAAACTAACAAAACTTTTATTTTTGCTTGTACCTATGATCTGTCTAAAAAAAAAAAACTGAGAAAGAATTGTATAGTATGATAGCTATAGGTTTCGAACCCTGTGTACTGTAGGCCATCCTGGCCAGTTTGCCTCACGGTGCTGCCGGACGGCTGAAAGATTCTGGCACTGTGAGCTGTGTACTTTTGAAGGAACTTTTTGCAAAGTGTCAGTGTGGTTACACGATCTTGTGGCAGAAGGTTGTGGAATGACGTGACGGCACTCATCAAGTCTGTGGCAGAGACTTTGAGCGAGCTTCGCACCGGTTGCTAGGCCGGTGAGAGTAGGCCTATCCGGGGGTTGCTGAATCCAGCGTGGAACTGTTTTGTCCTCTGGATCTGAGATTGTGCCCGTGAACCGCAAAGTAAAGTACCTTAAACTCCCCAACCCTCTATCCCTCTGTTGGAACTGGTAAAATAAAGCCTTGAAGAAAACGTATCCAAGTGTTGGTGTGAACATTTATAAAAGCTCTTCAAGAAGGATCCCTGACACAAGTGCGGTGAACAGAAAAGGTAACGGTAGGCCCAAAACTTTAAACCAGCTCCTACGGGGGTAGTGCTACACTTATCCTTCTGCCAACCTTTCCCCTTGCTGAAAAGGACATTTAACATATCAAGCCTGTCTCTTGGTCGCTTAAAGCTTGTATCTCTACTACATTGCTTTTTACAAATGACAACATTTTGATGTTTTCAAGTTTTGCCTTTTGAGTAAACTATGCTAGACGAAAAGTGTAGAAACCCATAGCAATCAATCAGAACATACTTTACTGAGTTCTATACAGTATGAATCCTGATTGTTTGTTGAGAATGTTTCAGTTTTCACTTAGCTTTTGCACTGTTTTATAATGAGTTAGCTCCAATATTGGTCCTTTTTTATGGGAAAGATAGGTTATTTGTTGTAGCCCCATGCCAGAGACACATTGGGTTTGATTTACTAAAGGCAAATAGACAGTGCACTTTGCAAAGTGCAGTTACACTCTGCAAGTGCAGTTGATTCAGGGATTAGTAAATGAGGTAAACCTGTACTTTGCAAACAATATCCAATCACTTGCAAGGAAAATAAAAAAACAGCATTATTGCTTGCACATGATTGGATGATGAAAGTCAGTAGAGCTTCTGCTCATTTACTAAGCTCTGGAGCAACTGCTCTTGTAGAGTGCAACTGCAGAGTCTATTTACCTTTAGTAAATCAACCCCATAGTTTCTAATTTTTAGGGACTTTAATAACTAGCATAATGCCACTGGATTGGTCAATGTTGTGCCCATATTAAAAAAGGTTAAAAATATCCCTAGACACATACAAACTTTGATTTATTTGATCTTTTTGGCAGCCAAAATCACAATAGCCACTGGGTGGAAAAGTCTGGTGATAGATATTGCTTTGCGGAAGCGCAAACTGACCTGGATTATGCTCCACGAAAAGATGGCGAGTTATCAAAGGGATAAACAACCGCTATTTCATAAAATATGAAACCCCTGGCTCTCTTATTTACAGGTCCCGGATACCTAGAGGTGGTCTCCTTGGCGAGATGGCGTCGGACTCCTGGATCTTTGGAAACACATTCCTTGTCTCCTTTTCTCTTCCCACTTTTGCTCTTTTGAGATTTTCTTTCTAAATAGTTTTTGATAATAATGTTGGGTTTTGTACCCTGACTTCTGATCCTATTAGAGGTTTATCACAGTATGGCACCTGTCATATTTTCAAATTTATATTGTTGAAATTTTTGATGGGTTGACTTTGAGTTTCTACCCTTGAGCTAGTTCCTTGGGTCTAGTACCCTAACGGTTGCGAATATTACCTGCTTGAAACATGGGACTAAATTGGTATCCTTGACCTGATACTATTGTATGCCTTTATTGTTCTTGATAGCCTCAGTAATGTAAAAATGTCTACTAAATTGTATTACTTTCTTTAGTAAAACTAATAGAAACGATTGAAACAGAAAAAGGGGTCAAAGTCTTTAACAAGTAATTATAGACCTGTTTATTTAACTTCTATAGTTGGCAAGATACTGGAGAGTTTAATAAAAGATCATATAATATTTTAATAAAGATATCAGTAGATATCCCTGTTTTTTAACTATGGTGGCTTTTCTTCTTGCAAACTTCTCACAGATGGGTCAGTATGGGGATAACCATAATGCAATGTAGTTTTTTAAACATGGTGGATACTCACCCTCTGTATACTATTGAATAATTATTGATATGTCTGTGTTTAAGGTTGTTCCAATTCCTATCTAGGCACCTCTGAAGAATAGATTTAAAACCCTGCCTTGAAACGCAGCAGTTGCCGTCCTCATCTGCTTTCTGCATATTGGGCCCCCATTTGTGATATACACTATGAGATGTTTTATTACTGTATGTGAAGCCGCTCTCCATGTATATGTATTGTATTCTTTTTTTTTACATAATCTTTGTAAAATAAAGTTTCTACACTGTTTTTACTCAAATGTATCCAGACAGTGCCTGTATAGTCCCACATAAAGAGGGTTTCAAGGTATACCCATGTAGCGGGTATGTACTTTCCCAGGTGTAAATTTGAACCTGACAGAGACATTGGTGATGTGAAATTCCCTGCAGCCCAGTGGGTGGCGCTGTCGCCCTGGGCTGGGGTTGAATCATTGCTGTGTGTCGCGCCTCCTTTTTGTCCTCCCTCTGCAGCGGTATGGTGGGGCGGGGAACCCGCCGTGCTTGCTGGGAGAGGGTATAAAGGGGCCGGCCATCTTTGTCACGGGGTCGAGTCCCAGGTACCTTCAGCCTGCGGACGGTGGTTCGTGTCGGTTCTCTAGGCGGGCCTAGGCTTAGAGGACAGCCGGAGGTCGTGTTCCATCCCAGGCACCTTTAGCCTGGGGTGAGGTACTCAGATGGAGGTCTGGAGCTCAGTGCCCAACACCGAGTTCCGCGAGGGAAGGAGATCCTAGGGAACCCCGGGAGTGGGTACCCGAATCCGGAAGGCGTAATGGACCGGGGGAGCTCCTCACTCGAAGACCTGGTGCAGCAGATTGCCAGTGACGGGTGAGCCTCTCATCGGAGACCGCCTGGAAGGAAATTCCCACTCGCTCGGAGACCGCAACCCACTTTTAGGAAGGAAAGTGGAGAACACATTGTGTCTGGGCCTACTCGCATCCACACCTCCTTTTCTGTTCTGTTTCTACCAGGGGAGTTCAACTGATTGTGTTCACTCAATAAGAATAAAGGAGTGTTGAACTTTAATGGTGTGGGGCTCATTTCCTGACAGATATTGTTCAAGGTAACTCTCGGTGGAGGCTCCAGGTGCACAACACTGACCCGAAGGTAAAAGAACTTTGCTTGTATCACACTGACACCTGTGGTGAAGGCCAGGCGTGGTGTCCCCGCTCCCTTCCCCTCTGACAGGTACCCCTAGACAAGAGACAGACGAGCTGAAGAAAGAGAGGGGAGTGAGGAGGGCGCTTCACCCATATAACTTTTTTTTCTTTTTTTTTTTGTATTTAATTTTATCACATTTTAAATCATTATTTTGCTTTGCTTTGTTGTTTATATGCTCTGCCCACCTTTTTAAAAGGACATTCAATTAACTTTTGTTATTGTTGTTTGAAAGTACACATCATTCTGATGCAACAGAGGAACATAGTTGGAGTCTACTTGCTCAGCTCAGCTGTCCCCTGATCCCCGCTGAGCGGACGGATGGCTGGTCCACATCCACTCTGCATCAGCAGAGTGGACACAGACACCGCCCGCTCTCCTCTATGGGCAGTCGGATGTAAACGGACCACCTGTCCGTTTACACCTGACTGCCATCCGATCGGATCCTCCAGACGAATGGGGAACAGATCCCCATCCGCCTGTTTTTAGTGAGCAAGATCGGGTGGGATGTCAGTAGGTGTCAACGGACACATGTCTGTTGACTCCCGCCACTCCATAGAGAAAACAGATAGTTTTTTTCAGGAGGCCCCGATCTGACCTGACAGGCGGACCTAACCGGTCGACCTATGTGAAAGGGGCCTAAGAAAGGAGTTTGCTTGTTCAGTAAGACTGTAAAATAACCGGATGGGTTATTGAAATCTAAACATTTTTTGTTGGCCCTTAAAGAGGAAGTAAACCCTGATGGGTTTTACTTCCTCTTTAGCCTGCTGCAAAGCCTGCAAATGAAAAGCATAATGGGCTAGAATGCATCGCATACTAGCTCATTATGTGACACTTACCTGCAAAAGAATCCAGCGATGTCCCCAGAGTAGGCAGCGTCCATCTTCTGTCTCCTCTTCCTTCCGGGCCGCTGACTCCGGCGCTGTGATTTGCCGGAGCCACGTGACGTTACTCCCGTACATGCGCACGGGAGCCGCAATTCACAGCACAGGCTGGGGAAGAAACGGCACTTAGTTTTGTTTCTTCCCCGCGCATGCGCGGTGAAGATTTTCGTCAGACTACAAGTGAAATATCTCCTAAACGGCGCACGTTTAGGAGATATTTCCACTACCTATAGGTAAGCCTTATTCTATAAAGGAAAATAAAAATGCGCCTACTAAGTGCAGTATGTAAATAAAAGCATTATAATTAATAAAAATCAGCCGAATGGCTACTCACAAAACAGTGGCTAAAACTGCGCATTGAATGATGTACATGGGGTCATACTGGGGACGTCACTCTGTAGTCCTAAGTCGTCTGTGGTTGTATCTGCTCCGATAGGGACTGTCCGGTTGGATGATGTCCGTGGCATTTTCCTCAGATCTGCAGAAGCATTGAAACGCGTCATCAACACGAGCCCGTCCTGACGTCACTTCCTGCTGCCGATAGCTGCTTGCGCTCCAGGCTGAAACGCACACCGCCGTGCAGAGAGTTCCGGCTTCGCCGGCTGCTATATGAGATCCACCACGCTCTCCTCGCTACAGCCACGGACACCATCCCACCAGATAGTCCCTATCGGAGCAGATACAACCACAGACGACTTAGGACTACAGACCTATATGAGCCCATGTACATCATTCAATGCGCAGTTTTATCCACTGTTTTGTGAGTAGCCATTCGGCTGATTTTTATTAATTAAAATGCTTATATTTACATACTGCACTTAGTAGGCACATTTTTCTTTTCTTTTATTGCTATCCACAGAGTTGCTTCACTCTTCAAAGTGCTGCCAACGGTGCATATGCTATTTTGTCCCCTCCTTGCCATCATCATCATCATCACCAATATCATAATATGAAATTATTTTTTCTTTATTATTATTATTATTAGTATTTTTTATTTTAGTTTATACCCTTCTTATCAGTACTATTACCATTGTGTACGACTGTTGTTGTTTTTATCCCATACCTATCATATATTTCTACTTATTTTTAAGAATTTACTGTGTATTTTTTGGCTTGCTCCTCGCGCCGTCATTTTGTTTGCTATTTTTTGGCTTGCTCCTCGCGCCGTCATTTTGTTTGCTATTTTTTGGCTTGCTCCTCGCGGCGTCATTTTGTTTGCTATTTTTTGGCTTGCTCCTCGCGCCATCATTTTGTTTGCTAAGCCTTATTCTAGGCTTACCTATAGGTAGAAGTCCAACAAGTGGGTTTACAACCACTTTAAGCTCTTCTCCATAGAAGCCTTTGTTTTCATGCCTGATCATTGGTCATCGGGTGATGTGACCCCGCCCCCTTATGATGTCACAGTCCCATAATGCCCCGGGCTGTGACATCACCCGGTGACCACGCCCCATATCTATATAAATGATTGCGTGCCGCTCACACTGCATTACAGCGGGAGACCTAGTCGTGTCAACATCTCCAGGAGAGAAGAGGGAAGAAGACGACGATGAAGACCGGGCCCCTGCTAGCAAAAGAGCTGGAAGAAGATAGCGGAGGGGCTGGCAGAAGGCAGAAAGCACCAGAGAGCGGGAGAAGAACCGGAGAGCGCGGAGAAGGCACCGGAGAGTCGGAAGAAGACCCCCGAAGTCGGAAAAGAGACCCCCGAAGTTGGAAGAAGACCCCCGAAGTCGGAAGAAGACCCCCTGGGCTGCCTAATAAATGACTTTAAAAAGCTGTCTAGTGTGTTTTTTTATTGACACTTTTCCCCCAGGTGAATGGGTAGGGGTACGATGTACCCCATACTCATTCACATAGGGTGGGGGCCGGGATCTGGGGGCCCCCTTATTAAAGGGGGCTCCCGGATTCCGATAAGCCCCCCGCCCGCAGACCCCGACAACCAACGGCCAGGGTTGACGGGAAGAGGCCCTGTCCTCATCAACATGGGGGCAGGGTGCTTTGGGGTGGGGGGTACGGTTCAGGAGGGGGGGCGCTTGCTCGTCCCCACCCCCTTTCCTGACCGTCCGGGCTGCGTGCTCGGATAAGGGTCTGGTATGTATTTTGGGGGGACCCCCATGCCGGGTTTTTTCGGTGTAGGGGGCTCCCCTTAAAATCCATACCAGACCTAAGGGCCTGGTATGCTCTTGGAGGGGAACCCATGCCGTTTTTTTATTTAAAATTTGGCGTGGAGTTCCCCCTCATGATTCATACCAACCACAGGGGGCAGCCTGTCCTTGAGGCGACTTCAAGTCGCTCCAGGTCGCGCTGTGGTTCAGGCTCAAGTCGTGTCCAAGTTGCCTCGCAGAGTCACGCTCAAAGTCGTGTTGCCCCTGTGTGAACCGGCTCTGAGGGTTAAAAATAATAACGATAATAATGTTGTTGTGATAACTTGACCAACAAAATAAAAAATGGAGGTCACAAGAAAAAAATTAAACCAAACAAATAAAAAAGTAGATCTTGATTAAAAATAACTTTATTATGGAGAGCTGGCTTTAAAAAAAAAATAAGAATATTCATGAGATCACAAGAAACAATAAATAAATACGTTTGTCAGAACTCTGTATAAATATCAGCAGCAAAAAAACTTCTTTATTCTAGCATTAGAAAGAAAAAAACAATGCGCTGCATTAAACCAGGCATTAATTTACAGAATGATGAATGTGCTCTCTCCATTACGAACGCAAGTTTTCCCAGAACAAGCGCTCCCGTCTCCTAATTCAGTCTGAGCATGCGTGGGTTTTTTCTCCGATGGAGTTCTACACAGACGATTGGAATTTGCTATCGTTTTTTTTTCCATCGGATAAATTTAAAACATGTTCTATTTTTTCTCACCGAAGGGAAAAAAGATTGATGGGGCCCATAAATGATCGGTTTGTCCGATGAAAAAAGTCCATCGGACTGTTTTCATCGGTAAAATCGATTGTGTGTACAGGGCATTACTGTTTGCTCTTATCCACTTCCCTACTGTGCACGAAAACCCCCTTCCTGCCCAAGCCATTTTTCAGCTTTCAGCGCTGTGACACTTTGAATGACAATTGCGCGGTCGTGCGACGTGGCTCCCAAACGAAATTTGCGTCCTTTTTTCCCACAAATAGAGCTTTCTTTTGGTGGTATTTGATCACCTCTGCGGTTTTTATTTTTTGCGCTATAAACAAAAGAAGAGCGTCCAGTTTGGAAAAAAAAAACACTATTTTTTACTTTTTGCTATAATAAATACCCATTTTTTTTTAAAATAAAATTTTCCTCAGTTTAGGCCGATACGTATTCTTCTACATATTTTTGGTAAAAAAAAAAAATCGCAATAAGCGCGTATTGATTGGTTTGCGCAAAAGTTATAGCGTCTACAAAATAGGGGATAGATTTATAGCATTTTTTTTTTATTAGTAATGGCGGCGATCTGCGATTTTTATTGTGACTGCAATATTGCGGCGGACACATCGGACACTTTTGACACATTTTTGGGACCATTCACATTTATACAGCGATCCCTGCTATAAAAATGCATTGATTACTGTATAAATGTGATTGGCAGGGAAGGGGTTAACCACTAGGGGGCGGGAAGGGGTTAAATATGTTCCCTCTATGTGTTCTAACTGTGGGGGGAGGGGACTGACTGGGGGAGGTGACCGATGGTTGTCCCTATGTACAAGGGACACACCATCGGTCCCCTCTCCATCACAGGACGTGGATCTCTGTGTTTACACACAGAGATCCACTTTCCTGCTCATTTCCCGGGCAATCGCGGGTGCCCGGCGGCAATCGCGGCCGCCGGGCACGCGCACCGGGCCTTGTGAACGCGGCGGGTGCGCGCCTCCTAGCTCGTTTTAAAGGGAGGACGTCATATGACGTCCTCCCAGAACGAGAGTGTCCTCCGCCCGCCGTCAATTGACAGTGGGCGGGGGACAAGTGGTTATAGATATCCCAATTTTATGTTTTTTAAAACAATTTTTTTCCTCAGTTTAGGCCGATATGTATTCTTCTACATATTTTTGGTAAAAAAAAAATCACAATAAGCGTATATTGATTGATTTACGCAAAAGATATAGCATCTACAAAACAGGGGATAGATTTATGGCATTTTTTTATTTATTTTTTACTAGTAATGGCGGTGATCAGCGATTTTTATCGGGACTGCGATATTGCGGCGGACAGATCCGACACTTTTGACACATTTTTGGGACCAGTGACAATTATACAGCGATCGGTGCTATAAAAATGCACTGATTACTGTATAAATGTCACTGGCAGGGAAGGACTTTACACTAGGGGGCGATCAAGGGGTTAACTGTGTTCCCTAGGTGTGTTCTAACTGTGGGGGGGATGGGACTGACTAGGAGGAGACAGAGATCGGTGTTCATACTTAGTATGAACACACGATCTGTCTCCTCTCCCCTGAGAGAACCGGGATCTGTGTGTTTACACACACAGATCCCGGTTCTCGCTCTGTCACGAGCGATTGCGGGTGCCCGGCGGTCATCGAGCCTGCCGGGCACTTGCATCAGCTTCGACGGCAAGCCGCGCATTCCCTAGTGGTGAAAAGGCGAACCGACGTAAGGTAACGTAGTTTCGCCCAGGGGAGCCAACCTGCCACAGTACAACTGTGGCGGCTGGTCGGGAATGGGTTAAATGGCCTTCCGATGCATGGCAACAGACGCAAAAATTGGACTTTGATGCAAGCTGCTATATTTGTGCATTTGGAAGGGGTGGGTATCCCTATTCCCAGTGAATGGCTCCACAATGCATCATATAAACTGCCATGTCTTCTACTCCAGTAACACATTTGGTAGCCAGTTTGTATTGTATTATAATTAATTTAAATGGTTAGCACTTAAAATATTTTACATTAATCAGTTGGCAACCCCCCACCTGCCCACAATGTACTGTGGGTGAGCGACCACTGTAGGCAAAGTGACATACCTGTATGTCGCTGCCTACTTCTGTGTTTAGGATACACGCACGGTTGTACACAGCGGGAGCCTGTCAGCAAGTCCCGCCCAATGATTCACAGCCGACACCTGCTGATCGCAGCCAAGATCAGTTGGTGACTGGTGACTGATTGCTGATGTCTATATGCAGCATTGGTCTCTGCTAAAATGGCTGCTGATTGAAGCTAATTGAAGTTGCCATCAGGGGCGGATCCAGGGGGGGCAACAGGGCAATTGCCCCCCCGAGACCATCTGTCACACTCACTTGCTTGCTCAGGTTTTTTTTTGCGCCTCATCTCCCGAACTTTGGGGACCCGGTACTGGCCAAACTTGGCACACATGTAGCCCCATGTCTCCTCTACAAGTGTGCAAAGTTTGGTGTCTGGGGGACCTACGGCCGGGGAGCACTGATTTTTTAAACCCGGGCACCCCTTCCATAGACTCCAATGTTAAACGGTAATTTCTCCGGTGATTTTGCGGACCCGGTACCGGCCAGTCGTAGGTCCTCTGGACCCCAAACTTGGCACACATGTGGCCCCATGTCTCCTCTATAAGTTTAATGTCTGGGAGACCTACGGCCGGGGAGAACCGATTTTTCAAAGCCGGGCACTCCTTCCATAGACTCCTATGTTAAACATCAGTCTAGTCATGGGCACAGTGAAGCATGGGCACAGTGAGGCATGGGCACAGTGAGGCAAAGTGAGGCACAGTGAGGCATGCAGATGGACACCCTAGGCTTATACTTGAGTCAATAAGTTTTTCCAGTTTTTTGGGGTAAAATTAGGTGCCTCGGCTTATATTCGGGTCCGCTTATACTCGAGTATATACAGTACTTGTTCTGCGGGTGCCGCTGCCTCTCTGAGTCTCTCTCTCAGTTTCTCACATCAGCCGATCAGCGGCGCTGAGAGAGAGACTCGTCTAATGTTGTTACGTAGCGCACTGATACGATACCAGGAGCGGAGAAGGAGGTTGGTGGAGCCTCTTCCCCGCACTCGTTGCTAACGCCTGGGCCGCTTGGCGTCTAGCAACGAGTGACGTCAGTGAGTCATGTCAGGCCGCTCTGCGGGCAGGTGCGATAGCGTGCGGCTCCACAGACGGGCAAGAAAGCGGGCGGCTCCGCTTGCGGCGCGGTTTGTTGTCGGGGGCGGCGCGGTTCGTGGGCAGACCGTGCTACTCAGTGTGTTGGCAGCGCAGGTGAGAGTGAGAGAGCAGGCTCAGTGTGTCAGCTGGCCAATCAGCTAGCCGGGAGCGGGGGAGCAGAGAGATGAGATCATCTCTCACCGCCCGTGCCTGCCCTGCATTCCTGCAGTGACTTCCGCCCTCACTGTGCAGGCAGCAGAGAGATTACATTATCTCTCTGCTGCCTGACTCTGGGAGTCTGGGACACAGCAAGAGACAACCAAAACTACACCTTAGCAGGCAAGTTAGTGACAATCCGCAAGGTGTGGCAGGCGAGGTGGCAAGTGACAATCCGCAAGTTGTGTGAGGTGACGTGGCAAATGACAATCTGCATCTGGTGGCAGGCAAGTGACAATCAGCAAGGTGTGGCAGGTGACGTGGCAAGTGACAATCCGCTAGGTGTGGCTAGTGACAATCTGCAAGGTGTGGCAGGTGATGTGGCAAGTGACAATCCACAAGGTGTGGCAAGTGACAATCCACAAGATGTGGCAGGTGACGTGGCAAGTGACAATCCGCAACGTGTGGCAAGTGACACGCTCAGGGCTCCCACTAATTGCAGGCGACGGTGGCAAGTGACACACTTGGGGCTCCCACTGATTCTGCATTGAACTATTTAATTTCATATTACAATGTAATAATAGAAATAATGCGCTTCAATCATCCTGACACCATAACAACCATGGTGCCGGGATGATTGAAGCGCCGACACCAACCATTTCCCTGATAAATTTCCCACAAACAAAAAACATTTTTTGGCAGTGCCCCTCCCGAGAAAAGACTCTGGATCCGCCCCTGGTTGCCATAGCAACTTGTCATGTGGGCAGATATTTAGAGCGTGATGCCGGTGAGGGTCTTCATCCTTTGAGAAAGCCAATCAGGGCGTAACACGTCAGTGGGCAGTAAAGTCATCATGCTGGCTGGGGTTGAGACGCCATCTTTGGTGTTTGCCTTTTTTTATGCCATACCTGTGTCTATGGATTTTATGTAGGTGTATTACTGTTTTTTAATAAATATGGATTAAGCGGTCTGCACTATTGGATGTCTATGCTTCCTTTTTTGGTTCCTCGGCCACTGAGAGATTACTTGCCATTTGGTGCTCAGCTTACACAGTAATGGAAAGAAAAATGAATTAAGATACTGTTTACAAAGCGTATGTTACAAAGCGTAGAGGTCCACAGTATCAGGTGAGAGGATAGCCACAAGGGCTGGTGAAGGGCACTGTGGTGTGGTTTCAGATTCTGAAGATTATATTTGGATCTGAAAAAGATTTCCGTCATTGGTTGCACAGAGATTGCATGGTGTGTGGGACTATTACTTGGACTATAACATATCTCTGCACTTTTTTGCACTTTATTTTGCTGCATATATTATATGTTATTTATATGATCTACTTAGGATTCATCTGGCACTGTATTTTAAATTCTATGTATATATACAGTATATTGTTTATTTATTGCACAGGTCACTTTATAGATTTTGAGGTTGAAGGCGCTTCACTATTATTTGTTTTGCAATCTGTCAGTTTCTCGTAATACTTTTCACACATTGTACATAGTTAGGCACACATTTAACCCCTTGATCACCCTAGATGTTTACCCTTTCTCAGCAAGTGTCATTACATACAGTGACAATGTATAGTAATAATGTCACTGGTGATGTCAGTGGCAGTTAGTCAATTCCCCCCAGCATCAGTTAGTGTCAGACTGTCCATCGCACTATTGCAGTCCCATTATAAGTCGCTGATCGCATTAGTAGTATAAAAAAAAAAGAATAAAAAAAAAATTCCAGTAGTTTGTAGGCGCTATAACTTTCACGCAAACCAATCAATATACACTTATTAGGTTTTTTAAATCAAAAACATGTAGCATAATACATTTTGGACAAAATTTATGAAGAAATTCGATTTTTTTTTTATTGGATATGTTTTATAGCAGACAAAAAATAATAATTTCCTTTCAAAATTTCTGTTTTTCTTCATTTATATCGCAAAAAATAAAAAAACACAGTTGTGATCAAATGCCACCAAAAGAAAGCTCTATCTGTGTAAAATAAATTACATACATTTAATTTGGGCAATACGTTGCATGACCACGCAATTACCAGTAAGAGGAGCACAATGCTGAATAGCAACAAATGGCTTGGTCATGAAGGCGTAAAATCTTCCGGAGCTGAAGTGGTTAAATTAAAATTTCTAGCAGAGTCCACGTTGTATAAAAACACAGATTCAGCACTCTTCACAGGCAATCATTGCATGCAAGTTTTTTGGATAATACATTCCATTTTATTTCATTAGAGAATGAGGTGATTTACCATTTAAGCCTTATAAATGGTAGATAAAAAAAAAATGTACTATGAATGTAATATTAGCCTTTTCTAAGTAGGGCGTATGTTACAGTAAAAGCAAACAGTAAACAGCTCCCCAGCTCTTCGGCATTCAGGGCTGGGTGCCCAGATTGTAATCCTCCACTAGTAGTACAATGCTGTAAAAAGAGATCGGCACTCCAGCTTGTAAATTTGGCACTGAATATTAACTTTAGATTTTCTCAAGGATTCATACTTTAAGTGAGACATCAGTTTACTTATTCCTTAGATGTGACACTTCAAAGTAGACTGCATGATGAAAGATTTTCTAAATTGTTTGCTTGGAATATGGTTCCCTGAGGTGTTTAATGAGAAATAAATATTTAGTCATACATTAAAAGTATTATATGTATTTATTGATGAGTAGGGATGAGCCGAACACCCTTCGGTTCGCACCAGAACCTGCAAACGGACCGAAAGTTTGCGCAAACTTTAGAACCCTATTAAAATCGATGGGACTCGAAAGTTCGAAATCAAAAGTGCTAATTATGAAGGCTAATATGTGAGTTATTGTTATGGTATAGGGTTTGGGGACCCGGGTCCTGCCCCAGGGGACATGTATCATTGCAAAAAAAAGTTTTAAAAACTGCAGTTTTTTCGGGAGCAGCACTGAATGTGCGTTCCGAAAGAACGCTGGATGCAGGACAGGCCAGTAGCTCAATTGCATACTGTGCAAGCTCTGGCCAGTGATCCATCCTCAAGACCCAGTAACCCAGAGGATTTTCGGTGGGAAAGGTGTCCAAGTCTGATCTTGCCCCTAGGTATTCCTGCACCATGTAAACCAGACGCTGGCGATGGTTGCTGGAACCGATCATACCTTGGGGCTGCGTACTAAAAAATTGTCTGAACGCATCGGTCAGACGGCCACCTTCTCCACCGCTCCTTCTTTGACCGACCGAAGCCTCAGCAACAAGTTGTCCAGGACCAGAAATTTGTAACCTCCCAGTCTCTGGGAATGCATTGCACGGACCTTTCTGCAAGGCCTTCCGAAGATGCTTCATCCTCTGCTCCCTCTGTGACGGCAAGATAAGGTCCGCAACCTTACCCTTGTACCATGGATCAAGGAGGGTTGCCAGCCAGTAATGATCCCTCTCCTTGATCGCACGAATACAAGGATCCTTACGCAGGCTTTGCAGGATCAGGGAGGCCATGCAGCGTAGGTTTGCTGAGGCATTCGGTCCAGAGTCCTCTGGGTCACTCAGGACGACATGATCCGCAGCCACCTCCTCCCAGCCACGTACAAGTCATGGGTGTCTTGGGACTGTAATTGATCCCTTGAAGACTGCTGCTGATGCTGAGTGCTAGGCTCCACCTCCATGCTGACACAATCCTCCTACTCCTCCTCATCTTCTTCCTGTGTGATAGGCGGGCCAGCAGGAACACTGTCTGGATAAAGGGGGCCTTGAGTCTTAAGGAAGTCCTCCTCTTCCTCCCTCTGTTCTGCCTCAAGTGCCCTGTCCATTATTCCACGCAGCGTGTGCTCCAACAGGTGGACAAGAGGGACAGTGTCACTGATGCATGCACTGTCACTGCTCACCATCTTCGTGGGCTCCTCAAATGGTGCCAGGACAGTGCATGCATCCCTGATCATGGCGTGGGGAAAAAAATCCAAGCTCCCCTGACCCTGTCCTGGTGCCATATTGCAACAGATACTCATTGATGGCCCTCTGCTACGTGTGCAGCCGCTGCAGCATGGCCAACGTAGTGTTCCACCTGGTGGGAATGTCACAGATTAGGCGGTTCTTGGGCAGGTTGTAATCCTTTTGCAGCTCAGCCAGCCGAGCACTGGCATTATATGACCGGCGGAAATGCCCACAGAGTTTCCTGGCCTGCTTCAGGACCTCCTGTAAGCCCGGGTACCTGCCCAAGAACCGCTGCATCACCAAGTTAAGGATGTGAGCCAAACAGGGCACATGGGTCAGTTGTCCCTGTCGGAGGGCGGAGAGGAGGTTGGTGCCATTGTGGCTCCTGTCCCCCAAGCACACCAGCTCAAGCACCACATGGCATCTTTTTGCCTGCGTACTTGCGTAGCCCCTTGAACGCCTACGGAGCACCGCTGGTTCCGAGGACAAAGCACAGGAAGAGACCATGAAGGAAGAAGAAGAGGAGGGAGTGGAGGAGAGAGGTGTGTCAGAATCACCAGTAGTAGCATTTTGGAGACGTGGTAGCGGAACAACCTCCAACACTACTGCACCTTGTCCTGCATCCTTCCCAGCAGCCAGCAGAGTCACCCAATGCGCCATGAAAGATAGGTAACTTCCCTGTCCATGCCTGCTGGACCATGAGTCAGCAGTAATATGCCCCTTACCACTGACTGTCCTGTCCAGCGAGGCCAAGACATTGCCTTCCACATGTCGGTAGAAAGCCGGAATCACCTTCCATGAGAAAAAGTGGAACCGCACATTCCACAAACTCACAGAAGGGGCAGAGTCTACCAACTGAAAAGGCAGCAGTTGAAGTGGTAGCAATTTAGCCAAGCTAGCATTCAACCGCTGGGCATGTGGATGGCGGGGAGCGAACTTCTTTCGGTGGTGCAGCAGCTGGGGCAGGGAAATTTGCCTGGTAAATCTGACGTCGGTGTACCGATAGCAGATTGCCCGCAAGTACTTGGCTGTGACACACCTAATTCTACACCTTCATTCCTCTCAGTGCAGGTTTCAGAGAGGACTGAAGGTATAGAGGGGTTGGAGATCTCAGCTGATGAGGAGCAAGGAGAGGTCCGCTTTGTTCTTTGGTGTGGGTCTTTTTTGTATGCTTGCCAACGGACTGCATGGCAGGTCGACATATGTCTGGTCAAGCACGTGGTGCCCAAGCGGCTGATGTTTTGGCCACGCGAGATACGCTTCAGACATATGTTGCAAATAGCAATGGTGCGATCTGCTGCACACGTCTCAAAAAAGGCCCACACCAAAGAACTTTTGGAATAACGCGCAGAGACAGCAGCGCCCTGAACATGCGGAACACTGCGGTGTGATGCAGTCGGTTAGCTGCCCTTAAGCTGGCCCCTGGAGGGCATCCTGCCTCGTTGGAGATGTGCCTCCTCCTCCTCCTCTCAGGCACCCACGTGGAGTCAGTGACCTCATCATCCCCTCCCTCCTCATCACTGGAGCAAATCTGGCAGTATGCTGCAGCTGGGGGAACATGACTGCCAGATTGCTGTCCTTGTTGGGCACCCCCTCTCTCTGGGCTCACGTTACTGCCTTCCTCTATATATATATATATATATATATAAGCTATGAGTAAGCACTGAAATTACAGTGCGAAACGCGTCAGTTGTCTGCTCTCATTCTTTGCTGTGGTTTGGATTTTTGTAATTTTCCAATAAAGGAACTGTTTTTGGAGTGCGGCTGTCCAATAGTTTTCTTCCATTTTTCGCATCATTATATGCATTGCCTGCACCCGTGGCTTGGGATAGAAGTGGAAAAATCAATCAGGTACATCTGAGCGGTAATTTTCTTTTTTCGTACTGCCTTCCTCTAGCTGGGTACCATCCTCGGAGCCTTCAAAACAGGGCATGGTGGGGCTAGGGAAGGAGTGACTGATGCCATTGATCTAAGGGAAGAGGCCGCTTTGGCAGCTGCTTTGCCAAACAAAGTACCCTGAGACTAGGGATGAGCCGAACACCCCCCTGTTCGCTTCGCACCAGAACCTGCGAACAGACAGAAAGTTTGCGCAAACTTTAGAACCCTATTAAATACAATGGACTCGAACGTTCGAAAACATAGAAAAGTCATTGGTTAAAAAAAAAATAAAAAATGCGTCGGGGTCCCCCCAAATTCAATTACCAGGCCCTTCAGATCTGGTATGGATATTAAGGGGAACCCTGACGCAAATTTAAAAAAAAATGCGTGGGGTTCCCCGAAATATCCATACCAGGCCCTTCAGGTCTGGTATGGATTTTAAGGGGAACTCCACCCCTAATTTTAAAAAAAATGGCGTGGAGTTCCCCCAAATGTGAGAAGGGGCGGATCTATTCATTTATTACACTGCGGAGGAAGTTCCCCATCAGGTCCGCCCCCTCGTATGTCAGACCCTGCCTATGTCATTGGCTGAGCGGACCTGATGGGGAACTTCCTCCGCAGTGTAATAAATTAATAGACCCGCCCCTTCTCACGTTCCGCATCTGGTCCGCTTAGCCTTACACCTACGTCATTGGCTGAGCGGACCTGATGGGGAACTTTAGAAGGGGCGGGTCTATTCATTTAATACACTACGGATGAAGTTCCCCATCAGGTCCGCTTAGGCTCAGCCAATGACGTTTCGTGCGGACAGCGCTGGACATCGGATCACCGCGGCACACTGGATTTCAATCGCTGGAATGTTATTGTTTATTTTTTTTATTTTTAATAAAGGACTTTCCCAACGGTGTCTGTGTTTTTTTTTTACAATTTGTTACACTTTCTTTTTGAAATGGTAGGGGTACAATGTACCCCATTACCAATTCACATAGGGGGGGCCGGGATCTGGGGGTCCCCTTTGTTAAAGGGGTCTTCCAGATTCCGATAAGCCCCCCCGCCCGCAGACCCCCACAACCACCGGGCAAAGGTTGTGGGGATGAGGCCCTTATCCCCATCAACATGGGGACATCCTCCCCATGTTGAGGGCATGTGGCCTGGTACGGTTAAGGAGGGGGGGCGCTCTCTCGTCCCCCCTCTTTTCCTGCGGCCTGCCAGGTTGCGTGCTCAGATAAAGGGTCTGGTATGGATTTTTGGGGGAACTCCACGCCATTTTTTTTTAAATTTGGGGTGGAGTTCCCCTTAAAATCCATACCAGACCTGGAGGGCCTGGTATGGATATTTGGGTGGAACCCCACACATTTTTTTTTAATTTGCGGCAGGGTTCCCCTTAATATGCATACCAGACCTGAAGGGCCTGGTAATTGAATTTGGGGGGACCCCCACACATTTTTTTTTTTATCAATGACTTTTCTCTATATTGCCGGGAGCCGACAATTCATTATAGCCGCAAGTGAGTTTTAAATGACTTTTTTTCCTTCAGAAATGACACTTTGTGCAGGGACAGTTCTAAGCATGGGAAACAAGCGCAACTTTACAGGCATACTATACACACACCCTAGGTACGAAATTTAAAGGAATTTTTCACTTTTATTGTTTCACTTTAAGCATTATTAAAATCACTGCTCCCCAAAAAAATTCAGTTTTTAAAACTTTTTTTGCATTGATACATGTCCCATGGGGCAGGACCCGGGTCCCCAAACACTTTTTATGACAATAACTTGCATATAAGCCTTTAAAATTAGCACTTTAGATTTCTCCCATAGACTTTTAGAATTTGCCGCGAACACCCCAAATTGTTCGCTGTTCGGTGAACGGGCGAACAGGCAATGTTCGAGTCGAACATGAGTTTGACTCGAAGCTCATCCCTACCTGAGACTGGGTGAGAGAGGATGAGGAGGATGAGGACGGCTTGGTCATCCACTCTACCAAGTCTTCGGCATGTTGCGGCGCAACATGGCCAGCTGCCGAAAAGAAGGACAAGCGTGTCCCACAGCCACGTGCTGATGAGGATGCACCGTGTCTACGACCAGCACTGTTGCCTCTAGACACAGAGCCTGCTTGCCCTCTTTTATTGGCTCGTGACTGTCTGCCTCTCCTCGTTTGCCTTCCAGACATACTAATGGCCTGCAGTGAGATGTAGCTGAACAAAAAGGTGGGATGTACCGTATTTATCGGCGTATAACACGCACTTTTTTCCCCTTAAAATCAGGGGAAAATCGTGGGTGCGTGTTATACGCTGATACTCCGTCGAATTCCCCTGCTGAAACGAGCGAGAGGAGCGAGCGGAGCCGAAGCCGAAGTACACTCGGCTTTACTCAGCTCCTCTCACAGTCCCGCCCATCTCTGACTGCGCCGCTGACATAGAGAAAGCTGAGTGTACTTCGGCTAGTCTCGGCTCCTCTCGCAGTCCTGCCCCTGACTGTGAGCAGAGCCGAGTCTAGCCGAAGTACACTCGGCTTTCTCTGTCAGCGGCGCAGTCAGTGGAGATGGGCGGGACTGCGAGAGGAGCCGAGTCTAGCCGAAGTACACTCGGCCCCGCTCGCTCCTCTCCACAGAAATCGGCGCCAAATTTAAAAAAACGCCGAGACTGACAAGACTGCAAAAGCACTGGGCAAGGCTGCAGATGGACAGATGGACACTGGGCAAGGCTGCAGATGGACAGATGGACACTGGGCAAGGCTGCAGATGGACAGATGGACACTGGGCAAGGCTGCAGATGGACACTGGGCAAGGCTGCATGCTGCATTTAAATGTAAGTTTTTTTCCTTGAATTTCCCTCCTAAAAGTTTTTTTCCTTAAAATTCCCTCCTAAACTTGGGGTGCGTGTTATACGCCGGCGCGCGTTATACGCCGATAAATACGGTATATATTTAGATCTATAGTGATTATACTGCAGCTAGCACAATCAACTGCCTGCAGTGGTATTAGTATGAGAAAAGCAGCAATTGTCTTCAGTTAGTTTTAGGTGCACACTGTGCAAAGGACACAGTACACTAACTGAAAATACAGCAGCTCCCTGCCTGTGGTATTGGTATGAGAACACCACCAATTGTATTCAGGTACCTTTAGGTGAACGCTGTGCAAAGGACACAGTACACTAAGTGAAAATAAAGCAGATCCCTGCCTGTGGTTTTAGTATGAGAACACCACTAATTGTATTAGATACCTTTAGGTGAACGCTGTGCAAAGGACAGAAGTACACTAAATGAAATTAATGTAGCTCCCTGCCTGTGGTATTGGTATGAGAACACCACCAATTGTATTCAGGTACATGCTGTGCAAAGGACACAGTACACTAAGTGAAACATTGCAGCTAGCACAATCACCTGCCTGCCTGTCAGTATAGAGAATAACAGGAACGGATCTAGCTAAACTGAATACAGTGTGTAAATATATATACACACACACACACACAACACCTAGGATGCATATATATCCTCTACACACTGTAACTGCAGCTAACTGACTCGCCTGCCTGCTCTATCTAACTCAAAATAAATGACACTGTCTCTCTCTCTCTGTCTTTAACCTCTCTTTTTAACCACCGCAACGCACTACACAAGGCCGCCACGGAGGCGGTTTTATATAGTGTGGATTGTGTACTAAACCCCCTGAGACTTAATTGGCCAAAACCACCTTGGCTTTGGCCAATTATGGCTCTCTGTTTTTTGTGCGCTGTGATTGGCCAAAGCATGCGGGTCATAGTGCATGCTTGGCCAATCATCAGCCAGCAATGCACTGCGATGTCGCAGTGAATTATGGGCCGTGACGCGCCACTTGAATTTGGCACGAACGGGCCATAATGTTCGAAATTCGGCGAATAGCCGAACAGGCGATGTTCGAGTCGAGTCAGAGATATATATATATTAGGGCTGTTACTGATTAAAATTTTCGTGTTCGATTAATCGTTTTTTTTTTTAAACGATTAATCGACTAATTTCGATTAATTATAACGCACATAGATATCCAACTACTTTTAGCTGATCTCC
This sequence comes from Rana muscosa, assembly GCA_029206835.1. Classification (NCBI taxonomy): domain Eukaryota; kingdom Metazoa; phylum Chordata; class Amphibia; order Anura; family Ranidae; genus Rana; species Rana muscosa. Next base: position 701,586,256 of record CM055122.1, read on the forward strand.
TTGCAGGCCGATTCCCAGTGCAGCTACCAACCACTGGAAAAATCGATAGCAGGATACAAAAAACACAAAGGCAGCGCTCGATGGGAATAGCATTAAAACTTTTATAGTCTTCAAGTAGGTAACAAAATAAATATTGCACTGGAGATAAAATCTATGTAGCCACATAAACTGTAAAAAAGGTGCGAGTAATACCAAACGGTAGCAAAAGCAGTCATAAAAACATGTAGCTAAGTATGATACTGGTGTAAAAATGTGTACAACGATACCACTGCTGAATCCAGATGAGGAGGGGCTAACATCAGTCCATCGGCATGTAGATGTCCTCTGAAGGGAACTATCACAACTCCCAGTGGATGGCTGTAGAATCCCAGGTTGATAGAGGGAAGTGATAGAGGGAAGTGTAACAGCCCTTGCATGTGGCAGATAGTAAGGTCCCGCCGGCATGCAGATATGAAGGCACAGAAAAGGAGCCCTTCAGATGCACACGGCAAGCCCAAAGAATTTTGATCGAATTTTGATCGATCAAAAGAATTTTGATCGATCAAAGCAATTAATCGATTAATCGAGGAATTAATAGTTAATTTCCACAGCCCTAATATATATATATATATATATATATATATATATATATATATATATAATGTACAGGACGCCAAGGTTGGGTCCTGGACGGGTGGGATAGAGCCTCCACTCCTGACCACTGGGAGTCAGCACACAGGGGGTTAAGGGCTTCCAGGAAGACAGCTCATAAAACAGGAAGTGATGCTAGAGGTGTGTGGAAGGAGTATGAGGATTGCACCTGTGGAGAGGAGCTGTCTGTTTGCTGGGAGCTTGGAAAGATTCAGCAAGGGTTCTGGAAGTTCCCCTACAAAACTGTATGTGTCTTTCCTTTGGTTTATTTTTGTGCTGAAGACCAGCAGGACTTTTGATTTATGCTGGAAGATAAGTGGACTTTAGTTTATACTTTTCTGTGTGCTGAATTAAGCGTTATTTTTGCTTTATTCACAAATAAAAGCCTTTCTGTTTAAAAGTCAACGGTTTATGCACTTAGTCCCGTGGAGCTATAATCCCCAAAAGTTCACAACTGGTGGAGAATGCGGGCAAAGTGCATTTTCAGCTGCAAAAACCGTTTAAAAAACAAACTGACATTTAAAGAAACAGTGGGCTTATGGCATGTCTTGGGTGAAGTCAGCTCAGACATTGCAAACAGCAGACAAAGGCATGGAGGAGGTCATCAAGGCTTTGGCACAAGCCACTGCGACCCAGCAACAAGCCATTGCGACCCAACAGCAAGCTTTAGCAGAGGCAAACCGTCGCCATGAGGAAAGCACACTGCTGCTAACCACCCAGTTTACGGCCCAGCAGGAGTCCACTCGAGCACAGGTGGCTGCCTTGCAGGAGGCAGTACAGCGGCTGGCTCAGGGACGAGAGCAAGCGGTCGTTGCCGCTGGCAACCAAGTGTCCGTGAGAGCCACCCATTTCTTACAAAAACTAACACCCAGCGATGATGTAGAGGCCTTTCTCACCACCTTTGAAAGAATAGCGGAGAGAGAGGGGTGGCCCCGTGACCAATGGGCTGGCATTATCTCCCCTTTCCTCACCGGTGACCCGCAAAAGGCCTATTTTGATCTCCCATCTGAGCACATCAGCGACTATGAACGGCTGAAGGCAGAGATCCTGGCCCGCCTGGGAGTGACCACAGCCGTCCGGGCTCAGAGGGTGCATCGCTGGCGGTACAAACCTGACCGACCACCTAGGTCCCAAATGCACGAACTAGTGCAGCTGGTGAAAAAATGGCTGCAGCCGGAAAAATTGTCAGGCCCACAAATGGTGGAACGGGTGGTGATGGATTGGTACCTGCGGTCCCTGCCAGATGACCTACAGCGCTGGGTAAGCAACGGAGACCCTGCAACTGCTGACCAGCTGGTTGAGTTGGTCGAAAGGTACACCGTGGTAGAGGACCTGCTTGGGCCTGCCAAGCGTCGGGAACCCACACCAAGGGCAACCAGACCAGCCACAGCACAGAGGAGAGAAGCCCTGCCTGACGTTGGAACCCGCAAACCTGCATCATCCTCCGCAGAACCACGAAGGTTGGTTCCTGTCCCACGGATGGGGGACCTACAGTGTTGGCAATGTCGGTCCTGGGGGCATACCCGGGCACAGTGCCCGCTGCAGGAGGAGCCTATGGACTGTGGGACCGGTCGGAGAAGCTCCTTCTATGTGCAAAGAGTGTGTGCCACTCATCTTGATCTGGCTGAAGGACGGTTCGAGTGTGAAGTGTGGGTGAACCACCTTCCTGCCAAGGCGCTCCTGGACTCCGGCAGCATGATAACACTGGTACATGCCAGGGTGCTCGGGAGACTCGGCCCAGTGAATAAGACTCTACGGGTAGTGTGTATCCATGGGGACACCAGGGAGTACCCCCTGGTCCCAGTAACGGTTTCCTATGGCCATATTTCAGTTACACAAGAGGTTGGGGTGGTGAAAAGCTTAATACATGACATCATAGTGGGGCGGGACTGTCCACTATTTCTTGAACTATGGAACCAGGTACAGATGGGGCTGCCCGGGGTACTGGGGACACAGGGCCTGGAAGGGACAGAGTCTGAGGGATCCGGGCCTGAAACCCCCACAACACACCCCTCTAATATGGAGATACCCGTCACTGATAGTGAAGTTACAGAGAATACTAATGTGGGTGATAATGTTTCTGTTCCAGGTCTTAAAACCGAGTTGATCTCTGAGGGGGGGGAAGTTTTCCCATTACAAGTCATGCTGGGGGAGGAAGATGAGGAGCTCTCTCCGGCTGAGGAGGATGAGGGGGAAACATCCTCAAGGCCAGTGCATCCAGACCTGGATGTATCCAGGGGTGCATTCGGCACCGCCCAATTACAGGATCCTACCTTGATCAATGCTCGAGAGCAGGTTTCTGTTATTGATGGGGTCTTACAAATGCCAGGGGCAGATCAGAGGTTTCCTCATTTTGCATTGAAGGGGGACTTGGTATATCGAGTAGCTGAGAGCCGAGGGGAAACTGTAGAGCAGTTGCTGGTTCCCCAACCATATCGGCGGATGCTCCTTGATCTAGCCCACAACAACGCACTAGGAGGACACCTGGGGGCAGAGAAAACAGAGGCCAGGATAACCGACCGGTTTTATTGGCCAGGAGTGAAGGCCGAGGTTAAAAAATATTGTGCATCTTGTCCCATTTGCCAGTTAACTGCCCCGATGCCCCACTATAGAAACCCTCTAGTACCCTTGCCAATTATTGAGGTCCCATTCGAGCGGATCGCTATGGATCTGGTGGGACCCCTGGTAAAGTCGGCAAGGGGGCACCAATACATATTGGTCATACTAGATTACGCAACTAGGTATCCAGAAGCAATCCCTTTGAGGAAAGCTTCCTCTAAGGCCATTTCCCGGGAGTTGTTTCAAATGTTCTCACGGACTGGGTTCCCCAAACAGATACTGACGGACCAGGGCACCCCTTTTATGTCAAAGGTGATGGCGGACTTATGCAAACTGTTTCAGATTAAGCAGTTGCGGACGTCCGTTTATCATCCGCAGACCGATGGCCTAGTCGAGAGATTTAATAAAACTCTAAAGTCCATGTTGAAAAGAGTGGTCCAGAAAGACGGGAAGGATTGGGATATGTTACTCCCTGCCTTGTTGTTTGCCATCCGGGAGGTTCCACAAGCATCCACGGGCTTCTCGCCGTTTGAGCTAGTGTATGGACGAAGGCCCCGGGGGTTACTCGACCTAGTAAAAGAAACATGGGAAAGTGAGTCCTCACCACATAAAACTGTGGTAGAACATATCTCTCAAATGCGAGAGAGGGTGGCTAAGGTGATGCCGCTGGTGAGGGAGCACATGCAGAAGGCTCAGGATGCCCAAAGAAGAGTGTATAACCGGTCGGCTGAGATTAGACAGTTTCAAGTAGGAGACCGGGTGGCTGTTCTAATACCCACGGTGGAGAGCAAATTCTTGGCCAAGTGGCAAGGCCCATTTGAGGTAGTAGAGAAAGTAGGTGAGGTGAACTACAAGATACACCAGCCAGGGAAAAGAAAACCCTACCAAATCTATCACGTGAATTTATTGAAACCCTGGAGAGACAGGGAACAGGTATCTGCGGTGGTAGGGGTGCAGTCAGGGGACCATGCAGGGATCGACCTGGTGCAGGTTGCTGCCACCCTGACTAGACCCCAAACCCAGCAAGCAAAAGAGTTTCTGCAAAGAAATAGGGTCATGTTTTCAGAATTGCCTGGTCTCACCAATGTCATCAAGCATGACATCGTAACCGAACCCAATGTAAAAATCCAGTTAAAGCCTTACCGTATCCCAGAAGCTCATAGGGTGGCGGTATCTGACGAGGTTAAAAGAATGCTCGAACTTGAAATCATTGAAGAGTCACAAAGCGAGTGGTCAAGTCCAATCGTGTTGGTACCCAAACCCAACGGCACCCTCCGCTTCTGTAACGACTTCAGAAAACTTAATGAAGTCTCCAAGTTTGATGCGTATCCCATGCCACGAGTAGATGAGCTAATTGAGAGGTTAGGTCCTGCCAGGTACATCACCACGCTGGACCTCACAAAAGGGTACTGGCAGATTCCCCTGACCAAGGAAGCCAGGGAGAAAACGGCCTTCTCTACCCCGGAAGGCCACTTCCAATACAAAAGGATGCCATTTGGTCTACACTCTGCCCCTGCCACGTTCCAAAGGGCCATGGACAAAACTCTGCGCCCACATCAACAGTACGCTTCCGTCTACTTAGATGACATAGTCATCTTCAGCACTGATTGGGAGTCCCATCTTCCCCGGGTTCAGGCAGTGGTAGACTCCTTGAGAAGAGCAGGGTTCACCATCAATCCGGAGAAGTGTGCCATTGGGATGGAGGAAGCCAAGTACCTAGGGTATATTGTGGGTAGGGGGTTGGTGAAGCCCCAAATGAGTAAGGTGGAAGCCATACAGGACTGGCCCCGTCCCCTAACCAAGAAGCAGGTCAGAGCGTTTCTGGGCATAGTTGGCTATTATAGGAGGTTTGTCCCCAACTTCGCCACCATTGCTGCACCGCTGACGGACTTGACCAAGGGCAGAAAGTCAGTGATGATAAAATGGAATGCCGAGGCCGAGAAAGCTTTTCAAAAGCTTAAGACGGCATTGTGCCAGGATCCGGTGCTTGTAGCTCCGGATTTCGCAAAAGATTTTGTAGTGCAGACAGATGCTTCAAGTGAGGGATTGGGAGCAGTCCTGTCGCAGGAAAGCAATGGGGAAGAGCATCCCGTAGTTTTTCTTAGTAGGAAGCTGACAGCAGCTGAGAAAAACTACGCTGTGGTAGAGCGGGAGTGTCTCGCCATCAAGTGGGCTTTGGACTCCCTACGATATTTCCTCCTAGGTAGGAAGTTTCGCTTGATGTCAGACCACGCTCCCCTTACCTGGATAAGGCAAAACAAGCACACCAATGCCAGGGTGACAAGGTGGTTCCTTTCTCTCCAGGAGTTCAATTTCGTGGTAGAACACAGACCCGGGAGACAACATCAGAATGCCGATGCCCTCTCCCGAGTCCATTGTATGGTGTCGAGTGGTGCCTCCAACACCTCCGCGTTGAGGCAGAGGGGGGGGGGAAATGTACAGGACGCCAAGGTTGGGTCCTGGACGGGTGCTATGTAGCACCAATATTTGGGTTATGGTCCCTTTAACGAGTGGTAATAGTGTTCAGGAGGTCACCCAATGGGTGAGGAATTTCTGGAAAAATAAATAGTCCAGAGAGGACTGGCTCGCAGTCCTCTTTGTCTTAATAGAGAGGTATTTGGGGCCCGGAATTTCGGAGGCTCTAAAGTGACATTCGGGTGGGATAGAGCCTCCACTCCTGACCACTGGGAGTCAGCACACAGGGGGTTAAGGGCTTCCAGGAAGACAGCTCATAAAACAGGAAGTGATGCTAGAGGTGTGTGGAAGGAGTATGAGGATTGCACCTGTGGAGAGGAGCTGTCTGTTTGCTGGGAGCTTGGAAAGATTCAGCAAGGGCTCTGGAAGTTCCCCTACAAAACTGTATGTGTCTTTCCTTTGGTTTATTTTTGTGCTGAAGACAAGCAGGACTTTTGATTTATGCTGGAAGATAAGTGGACTTTAGTTTATACTTTTCTGTGTGCTGAATTAAGCGTTATTTTTGCTTTATTCACAAATAAAAGCCTTTCTGTTTAAAAGTCAACGGTTTATGCACTTAGTCCCGTGGAGCTATAATCCCCAAAAGTTCACAATATATATATATATATTGTGAACTTTTGGGGATTATAGCTCCACGGGACTAAGTGCATAAACCGTTGACTTTTAAACAGAAAGGCTTTTATTTGTGAATAAAGCAAAAATAACGCTTAATTCAGCACACAGAAAAGTATAAACTAAAGTCCACTTATCTTCCAGCATAAATCAAAAGTCCTGCTTGTCTTCAGCACAAAAATAAACCAAAGGAAAGACACATACAGTTTTGTAGAGGAACTTCCAGAGCCCTTGCTGAATCTTTCCAAGCTCCCAGCAAACAGACAGCTCCTCTCCACAGGTGCAATCCTCATACTCCTTCCACACACCTCTAGCATGACTTCCTGTTTTATGAGCTGTCTTCCTGGAAGCCCTTAACCCCCTGTGTGCTGACTCCCAGTGGTCAGGAGTGGAGGCTCTATCCCACCCGAATGTCACTTTAGAGCCTCCGAAATTCCGGGCCCCAAATACCTCTCTATTAAGACAAAGGACTGCGAGACAGTCCTCTCTGGACTATTTATTTTGCCAGGAATTCCTCACCCATTGGGTGACCTCTTGAACACTATTACCACTCGTTAAAGGGACCATAACCCAAATATTGGTGCTACATAGCACCCGTCCAGGACCCAACCTTGGCGTCCTGTACATTTCCCCCCCCCCTCTGCCTCAACGCGGAGGTGTTGGAGGCACCACTCGACACCATACAATGGACTCGGGAGAGGGCATCGGCATTCTGATGTTGTCTCCCGGGTCTGTGTTCTACCACAAAATTGAACTCCTGGAGAGAAAGGAACCACCTTGTCACCCTGGCATTGGTGTGCTTGTTTTGCCTCATCCAGGTAAGGGGAGCGTGGTCTGACATCAAGCGAAACTTCCTACCTAGGAGGAAATATCGTAGGGAGTCCAAAGCCCACTTGATGGCGAGACACTCCCGCTCTACCACAGCGTAGTTTTTCTCAGCTGCTGTCAGCTTCCTACTAAGAAAAACTACGGGATGCTCTTCCCCATTGCTTTCCTGCGACAGGACTGCTCCCAATCCCTCACTTGAAGCATCTGTCTGCACTACAAAATCTTTTGCGAAATCCGGAGCTACAAGCACCGGATCCTGGCACAATGCCGTCTTAAGCTTTTGAAAAGCTTTCTCGGCCTCGGCATTCCATTTTATCATCACTGACTTTCTGCCCTTGGTCAAGTCCGTCAGCGGTGCAGCAATGGTGGCGAAGTTGGGGACAAACCTCCTATAATAGCCAACTATGCCCAGAAACGCTCTGACCTGCTTCTTGGTTAGGGGACGGGGCCAGTCCTGTATGGCTTCCACCTTACTCATTTGGGGCTTCACCAACCCCCTACCCACAATATACCCTAGGTACTTGGCTTCCTCCATCCCAATGGCACACTTCTCCGGATTGATGGTGAACCCTGCTCTTCTCAAGGAGTCTACCACTGCCTGAACCCGGGGAAGATGGGACTCCCAATCAGTGCTGAAGATGACTATGTCATCTAAGTAGACGGAAGCGTACTGTTGATGTGGGCGCAGAGTTTTGTCCATGGCCCTTTGGAACGTGGCAGGGGCAGAGTGTAGACCAAATGGCATCCTTTTGTATTGGAAGTGGCCTTCCGGGGTAGAGAAGGCCGTTTTCTCCCTGGCTTCCTTGGTCAGGGGAATCTGCCAGTACCCTTTTGTGAGGTCCAGCGTGGTGATGTACCTGGCAGGACCTAACCTCTCAATTAGCTCATCTACTCGTGGCATGGGATACGCATCAAACTTGGAGACTTCATTAAGTTTTCTGAAGTCGTTACAAAAGCGGAGGGTGCCGTTGGGTTTGGGTACCAACACGATTGGACTTGACCACTCGCTTTGTGACTCTTCAATGATTTCAAGTTCGAGCATTCTTTTAACCTCGTCAGATACCGCCACCCTATGAGCTTCTGGGATACGGTAAGGCTTTAACCGGATTTTTACATTGGGTTCGGTTACGATGTCATGCTTGATGACGTTGGTGAGACCAGGCAATTCTGAAAACATGACCCTATTTCTTTGCAGAAACTCTTTTGCTTGCTGGGTTTGGGGTCTAGTCAGGGTGGCAGCAACCTGCACCAGGCCGATCCCTGCATGGTCCCCTGACTGTACCCCTACCACCGCAGATACCTGTTCCCTGTCTCTCCAGGGTTTCAATAAATTCACGTGATAGATTTGGTAGGGTTTTCTTTTCCCTGGCTGGTGTATCTTGTAGTTCACCTCACCTACTTTCTCTACTACCTCAAATGGGCCTTGCCACTTGGCCAAGAATTTGCTCTCCACCGTGGGTATTAGAACAGCCACCCGGTCTCCTACTTTAAACTGTCTAATTTTAGCCGACCGGTTATACACTCTTCTTTGGGCATCCTGAGCCTTCTGCATGTGCTCCCTCACCAGCGGCATCACCTTAGCCACCCTCTCTCGCATTTGAGAGATATGTTCTACCACAGTTTTATGTGGTGAGGACTCACTTTCCCATGTTTCTTTTACTAGGTCGAGCAACCCCCGGGGCCTTCGTCCATACACTAGCTCAAACGGCGAGAAGCCCGTGGATGCTTGTGGAACCTCCCGGACGGCAAACAACAAGGCAGGGAGTAACATATCCCAATCCTTCCCGTCTTTCTGGACCACTCTTTTCAACATGGACTTTAGAGTTTTATTAAATCTCTCGACTAGGCCATCGGTCTGCGGATGATAAACGGACGTCCGCAACTGCTTAATCTGAAACAGTTTGCATAAGTCCGCCATCACCTTTGACATAAAAGGGGTGCCCTGGTCTGTCAGTATCTGTTTGGGGAACCCAGTCCGTGAGAACATTTGAAACAACTCCCGGGAAATGGCCTTAGAGGAAGCTTTCCTCAAAGGGATTGCTTCTGGATACCTAGTTGCGTAATCTAGTATGACCAATATGTATTGGTGCCCCCTTGCCGACTTTATCAGGGGTCCCACCAGATCCATAGCGATCCGCTCGAATGGGACCTCAATAATTGGCAAGGGTACTAGAGGGTTTCTATAGTGGGGCATAGGGGCAGTTAACTGGCAAATGGGACAAGATGCACAACATTTTTTAACCTCGGCCTTCACTCCTGGCCAATAAAACCGGTCGGTTATCCTGGCCTCTGTTTTCTCTGCCCCCAGGTGTCCTCCTAGTGCGTCGTTGTGGGCTAGATCAAGGAGCATCCGCCGATATGGTTGGGGAACCAGCAACTGCTCTACAGTTTCCCCTCGGCTCTCAGCTACTCGATATACCAAGTCCCCCTTCAATGCAAAATGAGGAAACCTCTGATCTGCCCCTGGCATTTGTAAGACCCCATCAATAACAGAAACCTGCTCTCGAGCATTGATCAAGGTAGGATCCTGTAATTGGGCGGTGCCGAATGCACCCCTGGATACATCCAGGTCTGGATGCACTGGCCTCGAGGATGTTTCCCCCTCATCCTCCTCAGCCGGAGAGAGCTCCTCATCTTCCTCCCCCAGCATGACTTGTAATGGGAAAACTCCCCCCCCCTCAGAGATCAACTCGGTTTTAAGACCTGGAACAGAAACATTATCACCCACATTAGTATTCTCTGTAACTTCACTATCAGTGACGGGTATCTCCATATTAGAGGGGTGTGTTGTGGGGGTTTCAGGCCCGGATCCCTCAGACTCTGTCCCTTCCAGGCCCTGTGTCCCCAGTACTCCGGGCAGCCCCATCTGTACCTGGTTCCATAGTTCAAGAAATAGTGGACAGTCCCGCCCCACTATGATGTCATGTATTAAGCTTTTCACCACCCCAACCTCTTGTGTAACTGAAATATGGCCATAGGAAACCGTTACTGGGACCAGGGGGTACTCCCTGGTGTCCCCATGGATACACACTACCCGTAGAGTCTTATTCACTGGGCCGAGTCTCCCGAGCACCCTGGCATGTACCAGTGTTATCATGCTGCCGGAGTCCAGGAGCGCCTTGGCAGGAAGGTGGTTCACCCACACTTCACACTCGAACCGTCCTTCAGCCAGATCAAGATGAGTGGCACACACTCTTTGCACATAGAAGGAGCTTCTCCGACCGGTCCCACAGTCCATAGGCTCTTCCTGCAGCGGGCACTGTGCCCGGGTATGCCCCCAGGACCGACATCGCCAAAACACTGTAGGTCCCCCATCCGTGGGACAGGAACCAACCTTCGTGGTTCTGCGGAGGATGATGCAGGTTTGCGGGTTCCAACGTCAGGCAGGGCTTCTCTCCTCGGTGCTGTGGCTGGTCTGGTTGCCCTTGGTGTGGGTTCCCGACGCTTGGCAGGCCCAAGCAGGTCCTCTACCACGGTGAACCTTTCGACCAACTCAACCAGCTGGTCAGCAATTGCAGGGTCTCCGTGGCTTACCCAGCGCTGTAGGTCATCTGGCAGGGACCGCAGGTACCAATCCATCACCACCCGTTCCACCATTTGTGGGCCTGACAATTTCTCCGGCTGCAGCCATTTTTTCACCAGCTGCACTAGTTCGTGCATTTGGGACCTAGGTGGTCGGTCAGGTTTGTACCGCCAGCGATGCACCCTCTGAGCCCGGACGGCTGTGGTCACTCCCAGGCGGGCCAGGATCTCTGCCTTCAGCCGTTCATAGTCGCTGATGTGCTCAGATGGGAGATCAAAATAGGCCTTTTGCGGGTCACCGGTGAGGAAAGGGGAGATAATGCCAGCCCATTGGTCACGGGCCCTCTCTCTCCGCTATTCTTTCAAAGGTGGTGAGAAAGGCCTCTACATCATCGCTGGGTGTTAGTTTTATAAACGGTTTTTGCAGCTGCAAATGCACTTTGCACGCATCCAAGGCACCAGTTGTGAACTTTTGGGGATTATAGCTCCACGGGACTAAGTGCATAAACCGTTGACTTTTAAACAGAAAGGCTTTTATTTGTGAATAAAGCAAAAATAACGCTTAATTCAGCACACAGAAAAGTATAAACTAAAGTCCACTTATCTTCCAGCATAAATCAAAAGTCCTGCTTGTCTTCAGCACAAAAACAAACCAAAGGAAATACACATACAGTTTTGTAGAGGAATTTCCAGAGCCCTTGCTGAATCTTTCCAAGCTCCCAGCAAACAGACAGCTCCTCTCCACAGGTACAATCCTCATACTCCTTTCACACACCTCTAGCATCACTTCCTGTTTTATGAGCTGTCTTCCTGGAAGCCCTTAACCCCCTGTGTGCTGACTCCCAGTGGTCAGGAGTGGAGGCTCTATCCCACCCGAATGTCACTTTAGAGCCTCCGAAATTCCGGGCCCCAAATACCTCTCTATTAAGACAAAGGACTGCGAGCCAGTCCTCTCTGGACTATTTATTTTGCCAGGAATTCCTCACCCATTGGGTGACCTCCTGAACACTATTACCACTCGTTAAAGGGACCATAACCCAAATATTGGTGCTACATAGCACCCGTCCAGGACCCAACCTTGGCGTCCTGTACAATATATATATATATATATATATTGTGAGGGGGTTAGCTCGGCAGCGGGTGTGTGTGACCCCCGGGATGGGCTCCCCACACAAAAACAGGCGCAAACGGAGGTTGTGGTTTTCAAAATCAAAAAGGTGCGGTTTATTTTCTATTTACAGTGACAAAACACAGCAAAGCAAAAGAAACATAAACAAAATAAATCCTGGTCAACTTGACCTCTGACTAAACATACAGGTTTCCTAACTAACAACTGGGATCAGCCTAGTGCTGTCCTAGTCCCTAAGTCCCTGGTTTTAAATGTCCAAGCAAATAGCCACACAGGCTTTGTCTCACCGCACAGGGGTTCACTCTCCCTAGACAGTCCACACAGGTCTGGTTCCAGGCATGAGCAAACACCTAATGAATCTGGGAGTTCTTATAGAGGCCTAAATGAGCTGACAAGCTTCAGCTGGTCTCATCAACTCCCTGTCTGCACGACGCCCAGCACTCTCCCTAGAGGTATGAGTCATCCATGAGCCCACTAGCCTTAGCTGGGCTTATACAACTCTCCACCTAGTTGTATAAGTCGGCGTAAAGCCTGAATCTGGGCGAAATATATCTACCCCCCTGGATGCAACCAGGTGACTTTACCTTCCTGCTGTCACATACCCCCCCCTCTTGTTTTAACCTCGGGGTTGGAACACCAGCAATCAGGCATTCATGTACTCGAGACAAAGCATCCACATTCCCCATTTGAACGCCAGGGCGATGCTTTACTGTGAAGTTGAATTCCTGGAGGGCCAGGAACCACCTATTCACTCTTCTATTTGTTTCCTTGTTTTGAGCCATCCACTTTAACGGAGCGTGATCCGTAACCATGTCAAAGTGCCTACCTAGCAGGTAGTACCGAAGGGAATCTAGAGCCCACTTCACCGCTAAACACTCCTTTTCAACGGTGGCGTAATTTACCTCATGGGACTTCAACTTCCTGCTGAGGTAAATGACTGGGTGCTCTTCCCCGTTCCAGACCTGGGACAATACTGCTCCTAACCCCACACCTGACGCATCACTTTGTACGACAAAGTCTTTAGAGAAGTCGGGTGAGTACAACACTGGCTGGCTACATAAGGCTTGTTTCAAGAATTGGAATGCTGCCTCAGCCTCGGGGGTCCATTTAATCATGACCGACCCTTTCCCCTTCGTCAGGTTGGTTAGGGGCACAGCCTTAGAAGCAAAGTGGGGAATGAATCGCCGATAATACCCAGCGATTCCCAGAAAGGCTCGTACCTGCTTCTTGCTGTTGGGACGTGGCCAACTCTGGATGGCCTCGATTTTGTTGAGTTGGGGTTTTATTACTCCCCTCCCAATGGTGTACCCAAGATATTTGGCCTCCTCCTGCCCAATGGTACACTTCTTGGGGTTAGCCGTAAACCCCGCTTCCCGAACAGAGTCCAGGACTGCTTGCACTTTTGGCAGATGTGAGGCCCAATCTGTGCTATGGACAATTACGTCATCCAGGTAAGCCGCAGCATACTTCCGATGGGGCCTCAGCATCTGGTCCATTTTCCGCTGGAATGTGGCCGGCGCATTCTGTAACCCGAACGGCATTCTTTTATATTGGAACGCCCCGTCTGGGGTTACAAATGCGGTTTTCTCTTTGGCCGACTTGGCCAGGGGGATTTGCCAATACCCTTTTGTGAGGTCAAGAGTCGTCATGTATCGGGCTGTTCCCAGCCGGTCGATCAACTCATCAATACGTGGCATGGGGTAGGTGTCAAATTTTGTAACTTTGTTCAACTGACGAAAATCGTTACAAAATCGCCAGCTCCCATCCGGTTTAGGCACCAACACAATGGGACTAGACCAATCACTTTGGGACTCCTCTATCACCCCTAAGTTCAGCATTTTCTGTACTTCCTCCCGTATTGCCTCCCGTCGGGCCTCTGGGATCCGATAGGGTTTTAACTTCACCCTTTCACCGGGTGGGGTAATGATGTCATGCTCTACCCCAGATGTTTGTCCCGGCAGCTCAGAGAATACCTCCTTGTTGCGAAGCACAAACTCCTTAACCTCCTGTTGTTGGGGTTGTGACAAGGTGGCTGCTATTCCAACCTCAGGAATCACGCAACCAGTTTGAGCTGGTGACCAAGTGTCTGCGACTAGGGACTCTCTATCCCTCCAGGCTTTCAACAGATTAACGTGATAGATCTGTTCGGGCTTTCGCCTTCCTGGTTGTCTGACCTTGTAATTCACTTCGCTCACTTTTTCCATTATCTCATAGGGGCCTTGCCATTTGGCAAGGAATTTACTTTCAACCGTAGGGACAAGTACCAGTATCCTATCCCCCGGGGAAAAGGTACGGGTCTTGGCTCCACGGTTGTACACTATCTGCTGTGCTAACTGCGCTTGGGCCAAATGTTCCTTCACGATGGGCATTACCTGTGCAATTCGGTCTTGCATCAGGGCGACATGCTCAATCACACTCCTGTGGGGAGAACTCTCACTTTCCCAAGTTTCCTTGGCAATATCCAACAGCCCTCTTGGGTGTCTCCCATACAGTAACTCAAAGGGGGAGAATCCCGTAGAGGATTGGGGCACCTCCCTAATAGCAAACATCAGATAAGGAAGTAGACAGTCCCAATCCTTTCCATCTCTATCCACCACTTTCTTCAACATTTGTTTTAGGGTTTTGTTGAATCTTTCAACCAGCCCATCGGTTTGGGGGTGATACACAGATGTACGTAATTGCGTCACTTTGAACAATTTACACAGCTCCTTCATAACCCGGGACATAAAGGGTGTACCTTGGTCCGTAAGCAGTTCTTTACAAATACCCACCCGGCTAAACACAAGAGATAGCTCTTTGGCTATGGTTTTGGCCGAGGTATTTCGGAGAGGGATCGCTTCTGGATAACGGGTGGCATAGTCCATTATAACTAATATGTACTGGTGCCCCCTAGCGGACTTGATTATAGGACCTACCAAATCCATGGCGATCCTCTCAAACGGGACCTCAATGATGGGTAGAGGGACCAGCGGGCTACGGAAATGTGGCATCGGGGCCAACCTCTGACACACAGGGCAGGAGGAACAATAATTTTCTATGTCCTTCATCACCCCCGGCCAATAGAATCTCTGTAATACCCTCTCTCGGGTTTTCTCTGTCCCCAGATGACCTCCAAGAATGTGCCCATGGGCCAACTCCAACACCAACTTCCTGTAAGGTTTGGGCACCACAAGCTGCTCAACGGTTTCTTCTGCCCTTTTTGCCACCCGATACAGTAGGTCCTTCTCTACGCTGAAGTATGGGTAAGTGCAGGTATTATCTGGGTTCACTAACTCGCCATCTATTTTCACTACATTTTCCCGTGCCTTTATTAGGGCGGGGTCTCTCAACTGTTCTGTGGCAAAGTTTTCCCTGTGAACCTCAAGATCAGAAAACTCCACAGACGGTAGGTTTTCGTCTGAGGAGGTGGGCTCCTCTCCAGTTTCTTGAGTCTCCCCTGCCAATACTGATAAGGGAAATTCCGGAGAGTCCTCACCACTCTCAGGGGAGTTCTGGCTATCACATTCCTGGTACATAGGGGCACCAGTGGGGGGCTCAGGATCATCCCACAGTTCCCAGAACTTCGGAAAATCCCTTCCCACAATGGCGTCATGCGGTAACTGAGATACTAAGCCCACTGGATGAGAGAGGGTACCTTTGGGGGTCTCGAAACACACTGTAGTCACTGGATACTCTCGGGTGTCCCCATGCACACAAATAACAGCTACCTTGCTATTCCCAGAGACCTCTGTTTTAACTAACTCAGCCTTTATCAGGGTCACAAGGCTACCTGAATCCAGCAATACCACAACATTTCTACCATTAACACACATTTTGCATAAATGTTTCTCAGTTCCTCGAATTGCAGTGCATGCGACTGTCGCACACAGCGACTGACGTCTGCCCGTCAGAAAGTCACACTGCATGGGTTCCTCCACAACCGGGCAATTGGCTGCAATATGTCCCGCTTGCCGGCAGCGGTAGCAAACGATCCTTCTTGCCGCCTCTTGAGCCGCTGATTTCCCAGGCTGTTCTCGCCAAACTTGGGGTAGAGCTCCCACCCTCTCACTCTCTCCACCCTCACCCCTTGGAATCCTCTTATCCGCCCCTGGGGATGGTCTGGTCTTAGGGTGGAAAGTCCGAGAGTCTCTGGAAGAGGCCGTCAGGTTCTCTGTAGCCAAGTATTTCTCCACACGATCCACAAGACCATCGGCCGTCTCTGGGTCTCCATGGCTTACCCACTTTTGGATGGCAGTAGGAAGAGCTCTCAAAAATCGATCCATTACAACACGTTCCACAATCTTTGGTGCGGACAAAGTCTCTGGCTGTAGCCACTTTCTGCTCAGGTGAATGAGATCATACATTTGAGACCTGGGGGGTTTTCCAAGCTGGAAAGTCCAGTTATGCACACGCTGAGCCCGGACAGCCTGGGTGACACCCAGCCTTGCCAATATTTCAGCTTTTAGCATCACATAGTCTTTTGCTTGGTTAGGCTCTAGGTCATAGTAAGCTTTCTGCGATTCACCAGTTAACAGAGGAGCCACCAGTCCAGCCCACTGCTCCTCAGGCCACTTTTCTCTTTCAGCGGTCCTTTCAAATGTGGTCAAAAATACCTCTGGATCATCCTCTCCAGTCATTTTTGTCAATAAACGACTCACCCCAAAGGACGCGGTATTAGTGGGACGGCTTTCCTCACTGGTCTGCGGACGTTGCTGCATTACTGCTTCCATCTGTTGTTGTAGTCTCTGCTCTTGCTTCTGCAACAGGTCTATGAAGCGGGCCTCAGATTGCTGCTGGGCTTGTTGCTGAGCCTCCAGACTCTGTTGCAAAGTTGCGTTTGTCTGCTGCTGGGCTGCAAGGCTCTGTTGATGAGCTTGCTGCTGGGCTGCGAAGTTCTGTTGATGAGCTGCAAGGCTCTTTTGTAAACCTGCATTTGTCTGCTGTTGATTGGCATTTGCTAGAGCCAGCTGCTTCAGTATCTCCTCCATGCTGGCTTAAAAAAAAACTGCCACTGGTTCTCCACCAACTGTGAGGGGGTTAGCTCGGCAGCGGGTGTGTGTGACCCCCGGGATGGGCTCCCCACACAAAAACAGGCCCAGCAAACGGAGGTTGTGGTTTTCAAAATCAAAAAGGTGCGGTTTATTTTCTATTTACAGTGACAAAACACAGCAAAGCAAAAGAAACATAAACAAAATAAATTCTGGTCAACTTGACCTCTGACTAAACATACAGGTTTCCTAACTAACAACTGGGATCAGCCTAGTGCTGTCCTAGTCCCTAAGTCCCTGGTTTTAAATGTCCAAGCAAATAGCCACACAGGCTTTGTCTCACCGCACAGGGGTTCACTCTCCCTAGACAGTCCACACAGGTCTGGTTCCAGGCATGAGCAAACACCTAATGAATCTGGGAGTTCTTATAGAGGCCTAAATGAGCTGACAAGCTTCAGCTGGTCTCATCAACTCCCTGTCTGCACGACGCCCAGCACTCTCCCTAGAGGTATGAGTCATCCATGAGCCCACTAGCCTTAGCTGGGCTTATACAACTCTCCACCTAGTTGTATAAGTCGGCGTAAAGCCTGAATCTGGGTGAAATATATCTACCCCCCTGGATGCAACCAGGTGACTTTACCTTCCTGCTGTCACAATATATATATATATATATATATATATATAATGCAGCTATCAGACTCCACTGCCTGCTGTGGTATTAGTATGAGAAAAGCAGCAAACGTCTTCAGTTAGTTTTAGGTGAACACTGTGCAGAGGACACAGTACACTAACTGAAAATACTAGCAGCTCTCTGCCTGTGGTTTTAATACGAGAACACCACAAATTTTATTCAGGTTCCTTTAAGTGAACGTTCTGCAAAGGACAGAAGTACTGCAGTACACTACATGAAATTAATGCAGCACTCTGCCTGTGGTTTTATTATGAGAACACCACTGTAACGTACCTTAGGTGTGAGCCTGACGTGCGGAGAGGGACCTCCCGTACAACCCAGGCTCGGAGACCACTGGAGTGGGGACAGTGGTGGTAAGAGCACGGTGAGGTAAGGGTGCCTGTCTGATCCTCACTGCTTGGAGTGGTGGAGACGAGTGGAGACTGGAACGGCTGGTTCCGGAAGCAGCGGATGCAGGTCAGCAGGTGCAGCTTGCAGAGCAGAGGATGCAGGTCAGCAGGTGCCGGTTTGCAGAGCAGGGATGCAGGTCAACAGGTGCAGGTTTGCATTGCAAAGGATGCAGGTCAGCGTGTGCAGCTCGCAGAGCAGAGGATGCAGGTAAGCTGGTGCAGGTTTGCAGAGTCAGACAAGCCGGGTCATACACATCAAGGTAAACATCATAAGTGGCAGGCAGAGAGTAGTCAAAGTCCAGGCCGAATCTTGGCAACAGGCAGACTGGCAGATAACTGAGCAGGGTCAAACGAGCCGAGGTCAGGACTGGAGACAGAAGCGTGGTCAGGAAGCCGGGTCAAACACAGGAACAGGCTACAAGCACAGAATCAGGAACTCAGGGAACAGAAGCAGATCAAACCGCAAGGGGCAACATCTCTGGAATGTCTTTTATAGGAAGTACATGGGAGGAGCAAGGGGTTCAGAGTTCAACAGTAATCAAGACACCAAGCAGAGTAGTCTAATGGATCAGATAGGTTATCCAGCAGATCAGGCAGGGAACTGTCCAGCATCTCAGATAGCTCCGTTGGAAGAGTCAATGCCAGACACAGAAGAGGTCCCAGGTTCAAACCCAGCATGTCCCTGACAGTGCCCCCCCCTTAAGGGCAACCTCCGGGTGCCCAATAGAGCTCTTTTCTGGGGGTGACTGCGAAAAAGGGCCTGGATTAACTCTCGGGCGTGGATGTTCTGTTGGGGTTCCCAGGAGTTCTCCTCCAGACCGTACCCCTTCCACTTGATCAGGAATTGAAGCTGGTTCCCTCTTCTTTGGCAGTCCAAGACGGCCTCCACCTCGAACTCCTCATCACCGTCAATGATTACAGGCTCGGGTGGTCCCGATCCCCTGTCTGGGAACGGGTCGGGCACTGCGGGTTTCAGCAAGGAAACGTGAAAGACTGGGTGAATCTTCAACGACTCCGGTAAGGCAAGTTCATAGGAGACCTCGTTTAATTTCCGTTTTACTGGGAAAGGACCGATGAACTTGGGTGCCAGTTTCCTTGTGGGGCAAGCCATCTTAAGGTTGGTGGTCGATAACCATACTTGGTCACCCTGTTGCAGGCATAATTCCCCTCTCCTTTTCCTGTCAAAGATCCTTTTATTGGCTGCTTGTGCCTTAGTCATGGCTTCCTGCAATATCCTGCTGTTACATGTCAGGAAATCAACGATACTCTGGACCGCCGGGACTGTTGAATCAGGGATGAGATCAGGTAAGAAGGTCGGGTGAAACCCGTAGTTGGCAAAAAATGGTGATTGACCTGTAGCCGAATGACTGGCATTGTTAAAGGCAAACTCTGCCAAGGGTAGTAAAGCTACCCAGTCGTCTTGAACGAAGGTGGTGAAGCATCTGAGGTACTGTTCGAGCGTCTGATTCGTTCTTTCGGGTTTGCCCGTTAGTTTGGGGGTGATAGGCCAAGGACATGGACAACTCAATCTTCAGGACCTTGCACAAAGCCTTCCAAAAGCGAGAGGTGAACTGCACCCCTCTATCCGAAACGATGTCTGCAGGGACCCCATGTAGCCTTACAACTTCCCTAATGAAGACCTGGGCAGTTTCCATGGCAGAGGGCGTGCCTTTGAGAGGCACGAAGTGGGCCATCTTGGATAGACGGTCAACCACTACAAAGATGGCTGTGCAACCTTCAGACAGGGGGAGTTCCACTATGAAGTCCATGGCAATCATTTTCCAGAGACGGTCAGGGACTGGTAAGGGTCTAAGCAGACCCCAGGCCTTGCTTCTAGTGGTCTTGCTACGGATACAGGTAACACATGAACCTACTGTACATATTCCCTGCAGTCTTTTTCAAGATCCGGCCACCAAAACGTTCGTTGAATCAGTTCAAGGGTTTTATGCATTCCGAAATGGCCTGCCAGGGGATGATCATGACACAAGTTTAACACTGTGACTCGAACTTCTTCTGGCACAAAGATTTTGTCCTTCTTCCAAAGTAACCTGTCCTTGGGTACCAGAGTGATTCCAAAGGGACCAGACACACCTGTAGAAGCTTGCTTCAAGCCAGACATCAGGCTAGTTTGTAAAAGTAAGAAGTTGCCTTCCGATAGAATGGTATCTGGAGCTGACACCTCTTTTGGATCATCAAACATGCGGGAAAGAGCGTCTGGTTTGGTGTTCTTGGAGCCTGGCCGGTAAGTTATGTGGAACGAGAACCTAGAGAAAAATAGTGCCCAACGTGCCTGGCAGCTCTCAGATACTCTAGGTTCTTGTGGTCTGTGTAAATGAGTATAGGATGCGCTGCTCCCTCCAACAAGTACCTCCACTCCTCAAGGGCAGATTTAATGGCTAGGAGCTCCTGGTCTCCAACATCATAATTCCTCTCGGATATGGTAAGCTTACGGGAGAAGAAGGCTACCGGGTGTATCAAGTCCTTGAGACCTTGGCGCTGGGAGATAACAGCTTCAACCGCTGTCTCTGAGGCATCTACCTCAAGTAGATACGGTAGGGCAGGATCGGGATGACTTAGGAAAGAAGCAGACATAAAAAGTATTTTTAGGTTTGTGAAAGCAGCCTGTGCTTCAGATGTCCACTGGAATCGAGCATTTTGCTTCGTTAGCTGCGTAATCGGGAAAATAATAGCAGAGAATCCCTGCATAAACCTCCGATAAAAATTGGCAAAGCCAACGAAGCGCTGCACCCCCTTTTTGTCTGAAGGTGCAGGCCAATCCAGAATGGCTGAAACCTTCTGTGGGTCCATCTTGAATCCCTCTGTAGAGATCACTAGGCCAAGGAACTGGATACTCGGTCGCTCGAATTCACACTTTTCTGGTTTTGCATACAGTCCATGCTGGCGGAGACGACAGAGTACACTCTTGACGTGTTTCTGGTGCTGCTCGAGAGAGGAGGAAAAAATCAAAATATCATCAAGATAGACAACTACATAAATGTCCAGACAGTCTCTGAAAACATCATTGACTAGATGCTGAAAGGTGGCAGGGGCGTTACATAGGCCGAAGGGCATTACTAGGTATTCGTAATGGCCGAACCTGGTACGAAAGGCAGTCTTCCATTCATCCCCTGCTCGGATGCGTACCAGGTTGTACGCCCCCCGCAGGTCTAATTTGGTAAACACAGAGGAAGTCCTGAGTCTTTGAAAAAGTTCAGGTACCAGAGGCAGAAGGTACCGGTTCTTGACCGTGATTTTATTTAATTCCCGGTAATCTACACAGGGCCGAAGAGAATGGTCTTTTTTCTCCACAAAGAAGATTCCTGCCCCTGCTGGAGAAGTGGAAGGACGGATGAAAACCCTCTTAAGGTTCTCATCAACGTATTCTTTCAGTACCTCAAGCTCCCGTTCAGATAGGGGAAAGATCCGTCCGAAAGGAATCTCAGCACCGGGAAGAAGCTTGATTGGACAATCGTAAGGACGATGAGGCGGGAGGACTTCGGCCCCTCGCTTGCTGAAGACGTCCAGGAACTCATGATATTGTTTGGGTACAGAAGCTCGTATCTCTGGATCTGAATCCAGGCATAACAGAGGCCCAGGGGTGCTGGGACGTGGAAGCATGCAGTGGTGTTGACAGTATGGTGACTGGAACTTAATACTTCCGGTTCCCCAATCAATCTGTGGATTGTGTGCCTGAAGCCAGGGTAGACCCAGGATAACTGGAAACATGGGAGATGCAATAGCATCCAAAGTCAATAGTTCCTTATGGTCCATGGAGGTGATCACAGGCAAAGGAGGGGTCTCCTGGGTCACTACTCCAGACTTGATGCGAGACCCATCTGCCAGGAAAATGGAAAGTCCCTGAGTCTTAGGTTGGAGTGGGATGTGTTGTTGTGCTGCAAAGTCTAGATCGACAAAACAACTACATGCCCCCGAGTCGATTATTGCAGTTACTGGTATTGTCCTCCCTGGTAGTTGGAAAGAGATAGGAAGAGCCAGGTGAGTAGCATTGGTAGATGGAGATGAGTAGTTGGGAGAAGAGGTAGCCAGGACCTTGCGCAGCTTAGCGGGACAAGAAGAGACATACAGTAGGTGCCGCCGATATTGTGTCAATATCGCCGCTTCTAGCGGCGATATTGACACCCTATGAGCTCCGTCGCGAGAGCCAGCGCCGAGCTGTCTCGTCATGGGGAAAGGAAAAAATGTTCCTTTCACGATGAGCGACACGCATTGCCGATAGGCGGGGATCCGACGCGGATTCCCGCCAATACCAGGCACTGCGTTTGGTATGAATCCTGAGCAGGAACTCCACGCCAATTTTTAAAGAAAAAAACGGCATGGGTTCCCCCTCCAGGAGCATACCAGGCCCTTGGGTCTGGTCTGGATTTGAAGGGGAACCCTACGGGGAAAAGGTACGGGTCTTGGCTCCACGGTTGTACACTATCTGCTGTGCTAACTGCGCTTGGGCCAAATGTTCCTTCACGATGGGCATTACCTGTGCAATTCGGTCTTGCATCAGGGCGACATGCTCAATCACACTCCTGTGGGGAGAACTCTCACTTTCCCAAGTTTCCTTGGCAATATCCAACAGCCCTCTTGGGTGTCTCCCATACAGTAACTCAAAGGGGGAGAATCCCGTAGAGGATTGGGGCACCTCCCTAATAGCAAACATCAGATAAGGAAGTAGACAGTCCCAATCCTTTCCATCTCTATCCACCACTTTCTTCAACATTTGTTTTAGGGTTTTGTTGAATCTTTCAACCAGCCCATCGGTTTGGGGGTGATACACAGATGTACGTAATTGCGTCACTTTGAACAATTTACACAGCTCCTTCATAACCCGGGACATAAAGGGTGTACCTTGGTCCGTAAGCAGTTCTTTACAAATACCCACCCGGCTAAACACAAGAGATAGCTCTTTGGCTATGGTTTTGGCCGAGGTATTTCGGAGAGGGATCGCTTCTGGATAACGGGTGGCATAGTCCATTATAACTAATATGTACTGGTGCCCCCTAGCGGACTTGATTATAGGACCTACCAAATCCATGGCGATCCTCTCAAACGGGACCTCAATGATGGGTAGAGGGACCAGCGGGCTACGGAAATGTGGCATCGGGGCCAACCTCTGACACACAGGGCAGGAGGAACAATAATTTTCTATGTCCTTCATCACCCCCGGCCAATAGAATCTCTGTAATACCCTCTCTCGGGTTTTCTCTGTCCCCAGATGACCTCCAAGAATGTGCCCATGGGCCAACTCCAACACCAACTTCCTGTAAGGTTTGGGCACCACAAGCTGCTCAACGGTTTCTTCTGCCCTTTTTGCCACCCGATACAGTAGGTCCTTCTCTACGCTGAAGTATGGGTAAGTGCAGGTATTATCTGGGTTCACTAACTCGCCATCTATTTTCACTACATTTTCCCGTGCCTTTATTAGGGCGGGGTCTCTCAACTGTTCTGTGGCAAAGTTTTCCCTGTGAACCTCAAGATCAGAAAACTCCACAGACGGTAGGTTTTCGTCTGAGGAGGTGGGCTCCTCTCCAGTTTCTTGAGTCTCCCCTGCCAATACTGATAAGGGAAATTCCGGAGAGTCCTCACCACTCTCAGGGGAGTTCTGGCTATCACATTCCTGGTACATAGGGGCACCAGTAGGGGGCTCAGGATCATCCCACAGTTCCCAGAACTTCGGAAAATCCCTTCCCACAATGGCGTCATGCGGTAACTGAGATACTAAGCCCACTGGATGAGAGAGGGTACCTTTGGGGGTCTCGAAACACACTGTAGTCACTGGATACTCTCGGGTGTCCCCATGCACACAAATAACAGCTACCTTGCTATTCCCAGAGACCTCTGTTTTAACTAACTCAGCCTTTATCAGGGTCACAAGGCTACCTGAATCCAGCAATACCACAACATTTCTACCATTAACACACATTTTGCATAAATGTTTCTCAGTTCCTCGAATTGCAGTGCATGCGACTGTCGCACACAGCGACTGACGTCTGCCCGTCAGAAAGTCACACTGCATGGGTTCCTCCACAACCGGGCAATTGGCTGCAATATGTCCCGCTTGCCGGCAGCAGTAGCAAACGATCCTTCTTGCCGCCTCTTGAGCCGCTGATTTCCCAGGCTGTTCTCGCCAAACTTGGGGTAGAGCTCCCACCCTCTCACTCTCTCCACCCTCACCCCTTGGAATCCTCTTATCCGCCCCTGGGGATGGTCTGGTCTTAGGGTGGAAAGTCCGAGAGTCTCTGGAAGAGGCCGTCAGGTTCTCTGTAGCCAAGTATTTCTCCACACGATCCACAAGACCATCGGCCGTCTCTGGGTCTCCATGGCTTACCCACTTTTGGATGGCAGTAGGAAGAGCTCTCAAAAATCGATCCATTACAACACGTTCCACAATCTTTGGTGCGGACAAAGTCTCTGGCTGTAGCCACTTTCTGCTCAGGTGAATGAGATCATACATTTGAGACCTGGGGGGTTTTCCAAGCTGGAAAGTCCAGTTATGCACACGCTGAGCCCGGACAGCCTGGGTGACACCCAGCCTTGCCAATATTTCAGCTTTTAGCATCACATAGTCTTTTGCTTGGTTAGGCTCTAGGTCATAGTAAGCTTTCTGCGATTCACCAGTTAACAGAGGAGCCACCAGTCCAGCCCACTGCTCCTCAGGCCACTTTTCTCTTTCAGCGGTCCTTTCAAATGTGGTCAAAAATACCTCTGGATCATCCTCTCCAGTCATTTTTGTCAATAAACGACTCACCCCAAAGGACGCGGTATTAGTGGGACGGCTTTCCTCACTGGTCTGCGGACGTTGCTGCATTACTGCTTCCATCTGTTGTTGTAGTCTCTGCTCTTGCTTCTGCAACAGGTCTATGAAGCGGGCCTCAGATTGCTGCTGGGCTTGTTGCTGAGCCTCCAGACTCTGTTGCAAAGTTGCGTTTGTCTGCTGCTGGGCTGCAAGGCTCTGTTGATGAGCTTGCTGCTGGGCTGCGAAGTTCTGTTGTTGAGCTGCAAGGCTCTGTTGATGAGCTTGCTGCTGGGCTGCGAAGCTCTGTTGATGAGCTGCAAGGCTCTTTTGTAAACCTGCATTTGTCTGCTGTTGATTGGCATTTGCTAGAGCCAGCTGCTTCAGTATCTCCTCCATGCTGGCTTAAAAAAAAACTGCCACTGGTTCTCCACCAACTGTGAGGGGGTTAGCTCGGCAGCGGGTGTGTGTGACCCCCGGGATGGGCTCCCCACACAAAAACAGGCCCAGCAAACGGAGGTTGTGGTTTTCAAAATCAAAAAGGTGCGGTTCATTTTCTATTTACAGTGACAAAACACAGCAAAGCAAAAGAAACATAAACAAAATAAATCCTGGTCAACTTGACCTCTGACTAAACATACAGGTTTCCTAACTAACAACTGGGATCAGCCTAGTGCTGTCCTAGTCCCTAAGTCCCTGGTTTTAAATGTCCAAGCAAATAGCCACACAGGCTTTGTCTCACCGCACAGGGGTTCACTCTCCCTAGACAGTCCACACAGGTCTGGTTCCAGGCATGAGCAAACACCTAATGAATCTGGGAGTTCTTATAGAGGCCTAAATGAGCTGACAAGCTTCAGCTGGTCTCATCAACTCCCTGTCTGCACGACGCCCAGCACTCTCCCTAGAGGTATGAGTCATCCATGAGCCCACTAGCCTTAGCTGGGCTTATACAACTCTCCACCTAGTTGTATAAGTCGGCGTAAAGCCTGAATCTGGGCGAAATATATCTACCCCCCTGGATGCAACCAGGTGACTTTACCTTCCTGCTGTCACAATATATATATATATATATATATATATATAATGCAGCTATCAGACTCCACTGCCTGCTGTGGTATTAGTATGAGAAAAGCAGCAAACGTCTTCAGTTAGTTTTAGGTGAACACTGTGCAGAGGACACAGTACACTAACTGAAAATACTAGCAGCTCTCTGCCTGTGGTTTTAATACGAGAACACCACAAATTTTATTCAGGTTCCTTTAAGTGAACGTTCTGCAAAGGACAGAAGTACTGCAGTACACTACATGAAATTAATGCAGCACTCTGCCTGTGGTTTTATTATGAGAACACCACTGTAACGTACCTTAGGTGTGAGCCTGACGTGCGGAGAGGGACCTCCCGTACAACCCAGGCTCGGAGACCACTGGAGTGGGGACAGTGGTGGTAAGAGCACGGTGAGGTAAGGGTGCCTGTCTGATCCTCACTGCTTGGAGTGGTGGAGACGAGTGGAGACTGGAACGGCTGGTTCCGGAAGCAGCGGATGCAGGTCAGCAGGTGCAGCTTGCAGAGCAGAGGATGCAGGTCAGCAGGTGCCGGTTTGCAGAGCAGGGATGCAGGTCAACAGGTGCAGGTTTGCATTGCAAAGGATGCAGGTCAGCGTGTGCAGCTCGCAGAGCAGAGGATGCAGGTAAGCTGGTGCAGGTTTGCAGAGTCAGACAAGCCGGGTCATACACATCAAGGTAAACATCATAAGTGGCAGGCAGAGAGTAGTCAAAGTCCAGGCCGAATCTTGGCAACAGGCAGACTGGCAGATAACTGAGCAGGGTCAAACGAGCCGAGGTCAGGACTGGAGACAGAAGCGTGGTCAGGAAGCCGGGTCAAACACAGGAACAGGCTACAAGCACAGAATCAGGAACTCAGGGAACAGAAGCAGATCAAACCGCAAGGGGCAACATCTCTGGAATGTCTTTTATAGGAAGTACATGGGAGGAGCAAGGGGTTCAGAGTTCAACAGTAATCAAGACACCAAGCAGAGTAGTCTAATGGATCAGATAGGTTATCCAGCAGATCAGGCAGGGAACTGTCCAGCATCTCAGATAGCTCCGTTGGAAGAGTCAATGCCAGACACAGAAGAGGTCCCAGGTTCAAACCCAGCATGTCCCTGACAGTGCCCCCCCCTTAAGGGCAACCTCCGGGTGCCCAATAGAGCTCTTTTCTGGGGGTGACTGCGAAAAAGGGCCTGGATTAACTCTCGGGCGTGGATGTTCTGTTGGGGTTCCCAGGAGTTCTCCTCCAGACCGTACCCCTTCCACTTGATCAGGAATTGAAGCTGGTTCCCTCTTCTTTGGCAGTCCAAGACGGCCTCCACCTCGAACTCCTCATCACCGTCAATGATTACAGGCTCGGGTGGTCCCGATCCCCTGTCTGGGAACGGGTCGGGCACTGCGGGTTTCAGCAAGGAAACGTGAAAGACTGGGTGAATCTTCAACGACTCCGGTAAGGCAAGTTCATAGGAGACCTCGTTTAATTTCCGTTTTACTGGGAAAGGACCGATGAACTTGGGTGCCAGTTTCCTTGTGGGGCAAGCCATCTTAAGGTTGGTGGTCGATAACCATACTTGGTCACCCTGTTGCAGGCATAATTCCCCTCTCCTTTTCCTGTCAAAGATCCTTTTATTGGCTGCTTGTGCCTTAGTCATGGCTTCCTGCAATATCCTGCTGTTACATGTCAGGAAATCAACGATACTCTGGACCGCCGGGACTGTTGAATCAGGGATGAGATCAGGTAAGAAGGTCGGGTGAAACCCGTAGTTGGCAAAAAATGGTGATTGACCTGTAGCCGAATGACTGGCATTGTTAAAGGCAAACTCTGCCAAGGGTAGTAAAGCTACCCAGTCGTCTTGAACGAAGGTGGTGAAGCATCTGAGGTACTGTTCGAGCGTCTGATTCGTTCTTTCGGGTTTGCCCGTTAGTTTGGGGGTGATAGGCCAAGGACATGGACAACTCAATCTTCAGGACCTTGCACAAAGCCTTCCAAAAGCGAGAGGTGAACTGCACCCCTCTATCCGAAACGATGTCTGCAGGGACCCCATGTAGCCTTACAACTTCCCTAATGAAGACCTGGGCAGTTTCCATGGCAGAGGGCGTGCCTTTGAGAGGCACGAAGTGGGCCATCTTGGATAGACGGTCAACCACTACAAAGATGGCTGTGCAACCTTCAGACAGGGGGAGTTCCACTATGAAGTCCATGGCAATCATTTTCCAGAGACGGTCAGGGACTGGTAAGGGTCTAAGCAGACCCCAGGCCTTGCTTCTAGTGGTCTTGCTACGGATACAGGTAACACATGAACCTACTGTACATATTCCCTGCAGTCTTTTTCAAGATCCGGCCACCAAAACGTTCGTTGAATCAGTTCAAGGGTTTTATGCATTCCGAAATGGCCTGCCAGGGGATGATCATGACACAAGTTTAACACTGTGACTCGAACTTCTTCTGGCACAAAGATTTTGTCCTTCTTCCAAAGTAACCTGTCCTTGGGTACCAGAGTGATTCCAAAGGGACCAGACACACCTGTAGAAGCTTGCTTCAAGCCAGACATCAGGCTAGTTTGTAAAAGTAAGAAGTTGCCTTCCGATAGAATGGTATCTGGAGCTGACACCTCTTTTGGATCATCAAACATGCGGGAAAGAGCGTCTGGTTTGGTGTTCTTGGAGCCTGGCCGGTAAGTTATGTGGAACGAGAACCTAGAGAAAAATAGTGCCCAACGTGCCTGGCAGCTCTCAGATACTCTAGGTTCTTGTGGTCTGTGTAAATGAGTATAGGATGCGCTGCTCCCTCCAACAAGTACCTCCACTCCTCAAGGGCAGATTTAATGGCTAGGAGCTCCTGGTCTCCAACATCATAATTCCTCTCGGATATGGTAAGCTTACGGGAGAAGAAGGCTACCGGGTGTATCAAGTCCTTGAGACCTTGGCGCTGGGAGATAACAGCTTCAACCGCTGTCTCTGAGGCATCTACCTCAAGTAGATACGGTAGGGCAGGATCGGGATGACTTAGGAAAGAAGCAGACATAAAAAGTATTTTTAGGTTTGTGAAAGCAGCCTGTGCTTCAGATGTCCACTGGAATCGAGCATTTTGCTTCGTTAGCTGCGTAATCGGGAAAATAATAGCAGAGAATCCCTGCATAAACCTCCGATAAAAATTGGCAAAGCCAACGAAGCGCTGCACCCCCTTTTTGTCTGAAGGTGCAGGCCAATCCAGAATGGCTGAAACCTTCTGTGGGTCCATCTTGAATCCCTCTGTAGAGATCACTAGGCCAAGGAACTGGATACTCGGTCGCTCGAATTCACACTTTTCTGGTTTTGCATACAGTCCATGCTGGCGGAGACGACAGAGTACACTCTTGACGTGTTTCTGGTGCTGCTCGAGAGAGGAGGAAAAAATCAAAATATCATCAAGATAGACAACTACATAAATGTCCAGACAGTCTCTGAAAACATCATTGACTAGATGCTGAAAGGTGGCAGGGGCGTTACATAGGCCGAAGGGCATTACTAGGTATTCGTAATGGCCGAACCTGGTACGAAAGGCAGTCTTCCATTCATCCCCTGCTCGGATGCGTACCAGGTTGTACGCCCCCCGCAGGTCTAATTTGGTAAACACAGAGGAAGTCCTGAGTCTTTGAAAAAGTTCAGGTACCAGAGGCAGAAGGTACCGGTTCTTGACCGTGATTTTATTTAATTCCCGGTAATCTACACAGGGCCGAAGAGAATGGTCTTTTTTCTCCACAAAGAAGATTCCTGCCCCTGCTGGAGAAGTGGAAGGACGGATGAAAACCCTCTTAAGGTTCTCATCAACGTATTCTTTCAGTACCTCAAGCTCCCGTTCAGATAGGGGAAAGATCCGTCCGAAAGGAATCTCAGCACCGGGAAGAAGCTTGATTGGACAATCGTAAGGACGATGAGGCGGGAGGACTTCGGCCCCTCGCTTGCTGAAGACGTCCAGGAACTCATGATATTGTTTGGGTACAGAAGCTCGTATCTCTGGATCTGAATCCAGGCATAACAGAGGCCCAGGGGTGCTGGGACGTGGAAGCATGCAGTGGTGTTGACAGTATGGTGACTGGAACTTAATACTTCCGGTTCCCCAATCAATCTGTGGATTGTGTGCCTGAAGCCAGGGTAGACCCAGGATAACTGGAAACATGGGAGATGCAATAGCATCCAAAGTCAATAGTTCCTTATGGTCCATGGAGGTGATCACAGGCAAAGGAGGGGTCTCCTGGGTCACTACTCCAGACTTGATGCGAGACCCATCTGCCAGGAAAATGGAAAGTCCCTGAGTCTTAGGTTGGAGTGGGATGTGTTGTTGTGCTGCAAAGTCTAGATCGACAAAACAACTACATGCCCCCGAGTCGATTATTGCAGTTACTGGTATTGTCCTCCCTGGTAGTTGGAAAGAGATAGGAAGAGCCAGGTGAGTAGCATTGGTAGATGGAGATGAGTAGTTGGGAGAAGAGGTAGCCAGGACCTTGCGCAGCTTAGCGGGACAAGAAGAGACATACAGTAGGTGCCGCCGATATTGTGTCAATATCGCCGCTTCTAGCGGCGATATTGACACCCTATGAGCTCCGTCGCGAGAGCCAGCGCCGAGCTGTCTCGTCATGGGGAAAGGAAAAAATGTTCCTTTCACGATGAGCGACACGCATTGCCGATAGGCGGGGATCCGACGCGGATTCCCGCCAATACCAGGCACTGCGTTTGGTATGAATCCTGAGCAGGAACTCCACGCCAATTTTTAAAGAAAAAAACGGCATGGGTTCCCCCTCCAGGAGCATACCAGGCCCTTGGGTCTGGTCTGGATTTGAAGGGGAACCCTACGCCGAAAAAACGGCGTGGGGGTCCCCCTCAAGATCCAAACCAGACCCTTATCCGAGCACGCAACCTGGCAGGCCGCAGGGGAAGAGGGGGGGACGAGAGCGGCCCCCCCTCCCTCCTGAACCGTACCAGGCCACATGCCTTCAACATGGGGGTTTGGTGCTCTGGGGCAGGGGGGCGACCTGCGGCCCGCCCACCCCAGAGCACCCTGCCCCCATGTTGATGAGGACAGGGCCTCTTCCGGACAACCCTGGCCGTTGGTTGTCGGGGTCTGCGGGCGGGGAGCTTATCGGAATCCGGGAGCCCCCTTTAATAAGGGGGCCCCCAGATACCGGCCCCCACCCTATATGAATGAGTATGGGGTACATCGTACCCCTACCCATTCACCTGGTGGAAAATAAATGGAAATAAAAACACAACACAGTTTTTAAAAGTATTTTATTGCACCGCTCCGGAGGTCTTCTTCCGACTTCGGGGGTCTCCGGTGTCGTCGCCGCGTTCTCCGGTTCTTTCTTCTGCCTGGCCTCCGCTAACTTCTTTTTAGCTCTTTTGATAACGGAGGCCCGGTCTTCTCCGTCGTCGTCTTCTTCTTCTCCCGCTCTCCGGTTCTTCTCCCGCTCTCCGGTGTCGTCGCCGCGTTCTCCGGTTCTTTCTTCCGCCGGGCCTCCGCTAACTTCTTTTTAGCTCTTTTGCTAGCAGAGGCCCGGTCTTCTCCGTCGTCGCCGTCGGCGTCTTCTTCCCTCTTCTCCTCCTCAATGCTGACTCGTCGCTTCCTCTCGCAGTAATGGTAAATCTTCGGTCCGCAAAGATTAATATAGGCTTCACATGACGTCACAGTCACATGCTCCAGGGCACATGTGCACATGACGTCACAGTCACATGCTCCAGGGCACATGTGCACATGACGTCACAGTCACATGCTCCAGGGCACATGTGCCCCGGAGCATGTGACTGTGACGTCATGAGAAGCCTATATTAATCTCTGCGGACCGAAGATTTATCATTACTGCGAGAGGAAGCGACGAGTCAACATCGAGGAGGAGAAGAGGGAAGAAGACGCCGACGGCGACGACGGAGAAGACCGGGCCTCTGCTACCAAAAGAGCTAAAAATAAGTTAGCGGAGGCCCGGCAGAAGAAAGAACCGGAGAACGCGGCGACGACACCGGAGAGCGGGAGAAGAACCGGAGAGCGGGAGAAGAAGACGACGGAGAAGACCGGGCCTCCGTTAGCAAAAGAGCTAAAAAGAAGTTAGCGGAGGCCCGGCAGAAGAAAGAACCGGAGAACGCGGCGACGACACCGGAGACCCCCGAAGTCGGAAGAAGACCTCCGGAGCGGTGCAATAAAATACTTTTAAAAACTGTGTTGTGTTTTTATTTCCATTTATTTTCCACCAGGTGAATGGGTAGGGGTACGATGTACCCGATACTCATTCACATAGGGTGGGGGCCGGTATCTGGGGGCCCCCTTATTAAAGGGGGCTCCCGGATTCCGATAAGCCCCCCGCC
Source organism: Rana muscosa (assembly GCA_029206835.1). Lineage (NCBI taxonomy): Eukaryota > Metazoa > Chordata > Amphibia > Anura > Ranidae > Rana > Rana muscosa. The sequence goes on from CM055122.1 coordinate 701,618,182, forward strand.
CGCAGACCCCGACAACCAACGGCCAGGGTTGTCGGGAAGAGGCCCTGTCCTCATCAACATGGGGGCAGGGTGCTCTGGGGTGGGGGGGCCGCAGGTCGCCCCCCTGCCCCAGAGCACCAAACCCCCCATGTTGAGGACATGTGGCCTGGTACGGTTCAGGAGGGAGGGGGGGCCACTCTCGTCCCCCCTTCTTCCCCTGCGGCCTGCCAGGTTGCGTGCTCGGATAAGGGTCTGGTTTGGATCTTGAGGGGGACCCCCACGCTGTTTTTTCGGCGTAGGGTTCCCCTTCAAATCCAGACCAGACCCAAGGGCCTGGTATGCCCCTGGAGGGGGAACCCACGCCGGTTTTTTCTTTAAAAATTGGCGTGGAGTTCCCACTCAGGATTCATACCAAACGCAGTGCCTGGTATTGGCGGGAATCCGCGTCGGATCCCCGCTCAATACAGTGTCGCGTCTCCTCGCCATTGCAGCGAGCGCGACACGTGTCGCCACCCTGCTGCCGACATCTCGGCACTCCTGTCGCCGAGAATCTCGGCGATGGGAGCGCGATAGAAACACAATATCGGCGGCACCTACTGTAATGACCGGGTTCCCCGCAATACAGGCATAGATAATTCTGCAGCCGACGAAGTCATTCCTTGGCCGATAGGGAATGTTTCATTAGTCCAAGCTGCCCTGGCTTGACGGTCTGGTTGAGAGATGAGGGTTCAGTTGGAACCGTACTGCCACTGGCAGGGTACACAGGGACTCGCATCCGGGGTAGCATCCAAGCTGGGCGGAGCTGCTGAGTAGACCTTTCTGCTGTGTGCTCCCGGAGTCGTCGGTCTATCTGGATAGACAAAGTAATTAAAGTCTCTAGAACATTAGGAACACCGACCCGTGCTAACGCGTCCTTCAGGCTTTCAGAGAGACCAAGACGGAACTGATGCCGCAGAGCCGCCTCATTCTACTGGGTATCCGCGCTCCAGCGTCTGAAATCAGTCACATAGTCCTCGACCACTCGGCGGCCTTGCTGGAGCGCATGGAGAGCAGCCTCGGCAGTAGAAGTCCGCTGTGGATCGTCAGAAAGTCGGGCCATGGCATCAAGAAAAGAGGGCAGAGAGTCTAGAACTACATGGCGGACTTCAAGTAGGTGATGGGCCCAAGCTTGAGGTTCCCCCTGCAGCAAAGCGATAACGAAGCCCACCTTGGTGGCTTCAGATGAAAAAGTCAGAGGTAGCAACGAAAAGTAAAGTTCACATGCGTTGCGAAACGCACGGAATTTACTCCGATCCCCAAAAAACTTCTCAGGAACAGGGACCCTGGGCTCAGGAGATGGTATCATTCCAATAGAGGAAGTTGGGGTTGGAGGTGAATCTGCAGAGGTGGCTTGAGTTTGTGTCTGCTTATCCATTCGGACGTGGCTGCCCTGCAGAGACTTCACGATTTTAGTGAGAGCTGTAAGGTGTTGATAGACATTGTCCATAGGCAAGGTATCTCCTGCAGGCTCAGGCATGGCGGTTTGAAACTGTAACGTACCTTAGGTGTGAGCCTGACGTGCGGAGAGGGACCTCCCGTACAACCCCGGCTCGGAGACCACTGGAGTGGGGACAGTGGTGGTAAGAGCACGGTGAGGTAAGGGTGCCTGTCGGATCCTCACTGCTTGGAGTGGTGGAGATGAGTGGAGACTGGAACGGCTGGTTCCGGAAGCAGCAGATGCAGGTCAGCAGGTGCAGCTTGCAGAGCAGAGGATGCAGGTCAGCAGGTGCTGGTTTGCAGAGCAGGAATGCAGGTCAGCAGGTGCAGGTTTGCATTGCAAAGATGCAGGTCAGCGTGTGCAGCTCACAGAGCAGAGGATGCAGGTAAGCTGGTGCAGGTTTGCAGAGTCAGACAAGCCGGGTCATACACATCAAGGTAAACATCATAAGTGGCAGGCAGAGAGTAGTCAAAGTCCAGGCCGAATCTTGGCAACAGGCAGACTGGCAGATAACTGAGCAGGGTCAAACGACTCGAGGTCAGGACTGGAGACAGAAGCGTGGTCAGGAAGCCGGGTCAAACACAGGAACAGGATACAAGCACAGAATCAGGAACTCAGGGAACAGAAGCAGATCAAACCGCAAGGGGCAACATCTCTGGAATGTCTTTTATAGGAAGTACATGGGAGGAGCAAGGGGTTCAGAGTTCAAAAGTAATCAAGACACCAAGCAGAGTAGTCTAATGGATCAGATAGGTTATCCAGCAGATCAGGCAGGGAACTGTCCAGCATCTCAGATAGCTCCGTTGGAAGAGTCAATGCCAGACACAGACGAGGTCCCAGGTTCAAGCCCAGCACGTCCCTGACAACCACTAACTGTATTCAGGTAAGCTTTAGGTGAACGCTATGCAAAGCACACAGTACACTAAGTGAAACTCTGCTGCAGCTAGCACAATCACCTGCCTGCCTGTCACAGTATAGAGTAAAAAGATCTCTCATAGTGTAGTAATATTAAAATCTATTTTTTATTATATTAAAAAAAAACTACTCAGATAGCAACTATTAATTTTTATATTAAAAAACTATGTGGGACTTTTTTTATTTGATTTTTGAACATTTATATAAACTTTTTGCTTTCTCACTTGATGAACTTTCTATACATTGGATGTATTTTATTTTACATATTTATGCACTTTGTATTTTTGTGGACAGCGCAACACCATTAGGTTAATCAAAAAGAGATACATCCAAAAATACTGTAGTATAAAACAAAAGGAGAAAAACTATGACCCTGCAATCCCTCCCACCCCCACCTGCCTAAAAGCTCCACCCCTCGTTAGGCAATCGTCCGAAGAATAGAGGCCTAACAATCTTACTATGGACCAGGTTTTCAGAGGTAATTTATACAATTGTGCTAGTATCCCAAAGCTATGTATGTAGGATATCATTGAGCCATAAATCATCCATTCAAAAGTAAACCACTTGCCGACCGCCGCACGCACTTTTACGTCGGCAGAATATCACGGACAGGCAAATGGGCGTACAGGTACGTCCCTTTAAATTTGCTGCCGCGAGCTGTGTAAACAAGGCATCTCCCTGTTCTGCCTAGTGACAGGACACTGATCGTCTGCTCCCTGTAATCGGGAGCGGCAATCAGTGTCGTGTCACAGTAAGCCCAGCCCCCACACAGTTAGAATCACTCCCTAGGACACACTTAACCCCTTCCTAACCCCCTAGTGGTTAACCCCATTCCCTGCCAGTCACATTTATACAGTAATAAGTGCTTTTTTATAGCGATAAAAATCGCTATAAAAAATAGCGATAAAAATCGCTGATCGCCGCCATTACTAGTAAAATTTTTTTTTATAAAAATGCCATAAAACTATTTCCTATTTTGTAGATGCTATAATTTTTGTGCAAACCAATCAATAAACGCTTATTGCGATTTTTTGTACCAAAAATATGTAGAAGAATACGTATCGGTCTAATCTGAGGAAAAAAATATTTTTTTTATAGATTTTTATAGATTTTTTGGGGATATTTATTATAGCAAAAAGTAAAAAATATAGCTTTTTTTCCCCCAAAAAATAAAAACTGCAGAGGTGATCAAATAACACCAAAAGAAAGCTCTACTTGTGGGAAAAAAAGGACGTAAATTTTGTTTGGGACCCATGTCGCATGACTGCGCTATTGTCAGTTAAAGTGACGCAGTGCCAAATCGCAAAAAGTGGCCCGGTCATTTGGCAGCCAAATCCTCCAGGGCTGAAGTGGTTAAAGACATGACAAGTCCCATTTACTACAAGAGGTAGTGGTCTCAGGGTGGAAGAGGGTTGATGTTTACTTGGCTATAGAAATTCAAAAATGATTAGCCGTCTGGCTATAGCTATAGCTATATGCAGATAGTATTAGGAGGGCATGAAAAGGCAGAGGCTTTGGTGAAGGGGCTGGAGAACCATGGCTGCCAAACCTTGTAAAAAAAAAATTGGGATATCCTCTATTTAAATAAGTTACTCTGAAAAATTGAATAATTTTATTAACCAAACCCTTCCAAAAGGCCAAGGCTTTGGTGAAAGGGCTGGAGAGCCATGGCTGCCAAACCTTGTCAACATTTTTGGGATATCCTCTCTTTAAATAAGTTGCTTTGTAAAATAGAATAATTTTATTAACCAAACCCTTCCAAAAGGCCAGGGTGGTAATTTTTTCCCATGTAAAGAACTATGCCTTTGTAAACATTGAATAGAAGAATACTTTGTAGAATCTTCAACGCTCTAGTGGGAGCCACCCCATTCACCAACCCCAGAATACACACCGATACCGACTTGGAAGGTTACCACATTAGTTTACAGAATCAGACACCTCCTCCCAGAACTCCTGGATGACTGGGCAATACCAGAAGATATGTCCAAAAGCAGCTGGGAACACTGCCAGCACTCCATAGAGACTGATAGGTATATTGTATATTGGCCAATTTAGCTGGAGTAAAGTTAATCCTATGCAGAAACTTAACATGTAAATGCCTATCCCTAGCAGTTACCAAATGGACAAAGGGGTAATCCCACATATCCTCCCTGTCTTCGCCCTGTATTTTATTATGGTAATTAACATTTTGTAAAAATAAAGTATTTCCAATAGTGCTCACAAGAAAGTTTTTTATTTTTAGGTATTTTTTTGGTCTGTCTTAAGCCTAGTACACACGGCCGAGAATCTCGTCGTAACAAAAAAACCTTGTTTTTCTCAACGAGATTCTTGTCAAGCTTGACGGGATTCTTTTCAAGCTTTCCTTGCATACACACTGTCATATCCAAATCTCGTCGTTGTAAAGCGCGGTGACGTACAACACGTACGGCGGCAGTATAAAGGGGAAGTTCGATTCCAATGGTGCTACCCCTTGGGCTGCTTTTGCTGATCTCGTGTTACCGCGTGTTAGTAAAAGTTTGGGGAGAGACGATTCGCGTTTTTCAGCCTCGTGCTTTTCAGTCCGTTACAGCGTGACGAATGTGCTATCTCCATTACGAATGCTAGTTTTACCAGAAGGAGCGCTCCCGTCTCATACGTGATTCTGAGCATGCACAAATTTTTAAGACTCGGAAAAGCATATACACGACCGGTTTTCTCGTCGTGAAACAGGCCGACGAGAATCCAGACGAGAAAAACGAGAATCCTGACGAGATAATAGAGAGCAGGTTCTCTATTTTTCACGTCGAGATTCCCGGCAGTTTTCTCGACGAGAAACCATACACACGAACGGAAAAGCGGTCGTGTGTACAAGGCCTAAGAAACAGCAATATACAACAACTTTTGTAAATGAGGAAGTTGTAAATGAGTTGTAAATGAGGAATGTGGCGGCATAACTTTTTATAAATTGTCTTTTCTGAAAATACTTAAAAAATTTACATAAATAGTAAAACCAGAAAAAAAAACATGAAAACATACAAGGTTAAGAAAAAAAACATTATCTTTTTTAATTTTGTGCAGGTTTATATTTTTCTTTGTCTTACCATCAAAAGAAGTAAAATTATGTTTTTATATGTTTCTCTGGCATTTTAAACACCTGTATTCTGAACTATTAATGGCATGATCCTAAAAAACATTTCAGCTTGGAGAGGATGGTGTTACAATTCACTCTTTTTATTATATTGTTTATCTTGACAACCTAGTAATGTTCAACTTCATATTTCTGTGTTAATATCACAACCTGTTGAAGGAATCCGTCACTATGCCATAATCACTACTCTGTCAGCAATAACACAAGCGATCACAGGCAATAAACTCTGCTTTCACTAATTCAACATTGTGTGTAGTTGAGCTACACTATATTGTCAAAAATATTGGGACACCTGCCTTTACACGCACATGAACTTTAATGGCATCCCAGTCTTAGTCCGTAGGGTTCAATATTGAGTTGGTCCACCCTTTACAGCTATAACAGCTTCAACCCTTCTGGAAAGGCTGTCCACATGGTTTAGGAGTGTGTCTTTGGGAATGTTTTACCATTCTTCCAGAGGCGCATTTGTAAGGTCAGGCACTGATGTTGGAGAGAAGGCCTGTCTTGCAGTCTGCGCTCTAATTCATCCCAAAGGTGTTCTATTGGGTTGAGGTTAGAACTCCGTGCAGGCCAGTCAAGTTCCTCCAATGCAAACTCACTCATCCATGTCTTTATGGACCTTGCTTTGTGCATTGGTCCAAATTATTTGTTGGAGGGCGGAGTATGGTGTGGGGTTGTTTTTCAGGGGTTGGGCTTGGCCCCTTAGTTCCAGTGAAGGGAACTCTTAAGGCATCAGCATACCAAGACATTTTGAACAATTTCATGCTCCCAACTTTGTGGGAACAGTTTGGGGATGGCTCCTTCCTGTTCCAACATGACTGCGCACCAGTGCACAAAACAAGGTCCATAAAGACATGGAGATGGGCCCTAAAGGCATGCTCGGAGACTGTATACATTCTGTGAGCACACTGAGCTCATGGTCTTTTCCTGGAGAGGATCAGTTCAGCCTGGTAACACCAAACAACTGTCCAAATACAGTCTAAAGACAAAAAACACAGATATCTCAGGGGCCTTTGTTAAAACAGCCACAAGATCAAGCAAAAACAGTGGACCATAGAACAAAGAGGTGAAAAAAGAACTCAGTAGGTAATATAGTCCCCCTATGTAGTTGGAGTGTCAAAAAATAATAATAATCAGAAGCAATACACTAAGAGAAAATCTTGGAAAATCCTAAAGACTCAAAACATAACTCAAAAACAAAGTCAAAGTAACTTGGTATAAGCAAAGCACTGGAGTGAGGAATTCAGAGAGCAGTACATTGGGGAGATAACGCAGCCTTTCAACAAACAAATGACCCAACAAAGAAGGGCAAATTTTACTCTCCAAGACTCAGCAGTTTTCTCACACTTGAATGAAAAGGGACATTCTTTGGAGGACATGGAGGTACACATTTTGGACAGAGAGGACAACTAGTTTAACAAGGAGTGAAGAATGTTAAACTAAAACAACCTTCGCTGAACTGGGGTGGGGGCCGTCAACACCATCTCCCTTCCACATTTAATGGAATTTTAACATCTCTAACCTAGTGTTTTGACAATAATTCATTCCTTTAGCCATGTAAATCGACAGATTACCATTTATGAAGCATTCCTGACTCCAAGGATGGGATTATGTAATAAGAACATGGTGGTTCTACAATTTTCACACCTCCTATTCTGTCCTTAGACAACACATTCTGCCTTTCCATGGTAACTGGATTAAGATATTGATGTACTTGTTTGGAAATAAATGCTAGAGTATTAGAAGCTAAGAAATGGCTTGAGCAAGTTACCAAATGTCTTCAACATTATGGAACATGTTCAGTTGAATGTGACTAACTACTAATAAATAAATCATGACAGTGGCGGGGCGTCCATTAAGGGCGTACGGGCATGGCCCCCTCTGCCACGCCACCCCCCCCCCCTGTGTAGAATGGATAGATTCATGCATACAATAGATTTATGCATAGATGCATGCATAGCATGCATCTATCCATGGGCGCTGTAACCACCCCCTATTCAGGTGTCCGGACCCTTTTTGGACGCCGGGCACCTAAATTAAAGAGGCAGGGGTGTTTTTTTGAAGCACCTAATTAAAGCCATAGGCTCTAATAGACTTCAAAAAAGGTGGACTTGGAGTGCAAAGCATTGCGCTCGCAGTCCACCCAGGTGTGTTAGCAAAGCAAATGCATATTTGCTTTTCTAATACTGAACCGCCTCTCAGCCAATCAGGAGGCGCGGATCTAATACCCGTCACCTGATTGGCTGAAGGCACAGACGCTCCGATTGGACACCTAACAAAATGGAAGAAGAGACGCACAGGAGAAGAGAGAACAATGGAGGACACTGGAGCCGTCGCCTGACTCACTGCATGTCCCACAGCTCGCCGCCATCAGCCACCACCAGGATGGGGTAAGTGTGTGCCGGCCAGATGACGAGCAGGGGGGGGAGTCACAGAGGCTGCATATGATGGGCACAAGCTGCATATGATGGGCACAGAGGCTGCATATGATGGGAACAGGCTGCATTTGATGGGCACAGAGGCTGAATATGATGGGCACAGGCTGCATATGATGGGCACAGAGGCTGTATGATGGGCACATGCTGCATCTGATGGGCACAGAGGCTGCATATGATGGACACAGAGGCTGCATATGATGGGCACAGGCTGCATATGATGGGCACAGAGGCTGTATATGATGGGCACGGAGGCTGCATATGATGGGCACAGGCTGCATATAATGGGCACAGAGGCTGCATATGATGGGCACAGAGGCTGCATATGATGGGCACAGAGGCTGAATATGATGGGCACAGGCTGCATATGATGGGCACAGAGGCTGAATATGATGGGCACAGGCTGCATATGATGGGCACAGAGGCTGTATGATGGGCACATGCGCTGCATATTATGGGCACAGAGGCTGCATATGATGGGCACAGAGGCTGAATATGATGGGCACAGGCTGCATATGATGGGTACAGAGGCTGTATAATGGGCACAGGCTGCATATGATGGGCACAGTGGCTGCATATGATGGGCACAGTGGCTGCATATGATGGGCACAGTGGCTGCATTTGATGGGTGCAGTGGCTGCATTTTTTGGGGCACAGTGACTGCATTTTATGGGGTGCAGTGGCTGCATTTTATGGGCACAGTGGCTGCAATTGATGGCACAGTGGGGCTGCAATTGATGGTTCTTTTTTCAGTATTTTTTTCATTTTTCAGTTTGTTTGCGCCCCCCCACAAATTTTTTTGAGCACCAGCCGCCACTGAATCATGACCTGGATAAATGAGAACCTTCACAGACATGCTATCAAGTTTTTCCTAAATGAGGTTCCCTATGTAAAATCAGTATAAATTTTAGTTTTCATGTTACTCCTTACCCCTTTAGTTCTTGTAATAATATACTCCTTATGGGCCAGAGCAATGGCTTACAAAATTATTTTATTTTCTATCCAATCTACAAGCAATATGAAAATGACTTTTTTCTAGTTTGACCAATTATAGTTTTAAAACAACTGCTGTTTTTGTACATAATAAGTGTAATTTTTATTCTAGAATTTATCTCAATTGACACAAAACAAAGTTATGTTTCTTATTAAAAGCATGGCAAAGTTTTTTAACAAATGAAACAAAAGCTTTTTTTATTGTGTATTTTTGTGACTTTGCAAAAACGAACAAATTATTCATATTATAAATACTTTACTTGAGGTCTATTTAAAAAATTCCATAGCTCAGTGTGGTGCCTGCTTAGCTGGATGAAGCTTTTTTGTCAACACTTTACTTTCTAAAATAGTCAAACCCTTGTTCAGCTCAGTGTTCTGAATTCTGTGTGGGAAACTGAAAAATATTGCTGTAGCATTGACTAAAGTTCAAAATCTCAGGGAGAAAGAAAGGTGACAGCCATGAGTATTGTGCATATAAATCTACTGCCTCGTCCACCCATCATACAAAAGGCCATGATGAGAAGGAAGCTAGCTAGCACCAATAGTGGTGGTGAGCAGATAAGCAGCAGCTACACACAGATTCTGTCCTCACTACCTTTACAAACCTCCAGTTGGTCTATTTCAATAAATGAGTAGTCTGAATGGGTGGTAGACTGTATTGCCACGTACACACGATCGGAAATTCCGACAAGAAAACCGTGGATTTTTTTCCGACAGAATTTTGTCTCGAACTTGTGTTGCATACACACGGTCACACAAATCTTGTTGGAAATTCGAAGGTCAAGAACGCGGTGACGTACAAGACGTACGACGAGCGGAGATCGATGAAGTTCAATAGGCAGTTCGGCTCTTCTGCTTGATTCTGAGCATGCGTGTTTTTTTGTGCATCGGAATTGCATACAGACGATCAGAATTTCCGATAGGAACTTTTTCCGTCAGAAAAATAGAGAACCTGCTCTCAATCTTTTGTTGGCGGAAAGTCCGACAGGAAATGTCCGATGGAGCCTACACACGGTCGTAATTTCCGACCAAAAGCCCACATCGGACACTTCTTGTCGGAATTTCCGATCGTGTGTACGCGGCATTAGACTTATTCTAACAGAAGTGGTCATAAACTACCAGCAGGTGCATTAAAGTGACATTGATTAATTGATGGTATGATCACCTTTGCACTTTGAGGATGAGTTTGAGATTATTTGACATGATTGCTTGGAGCCAGGGTACCGTTCAGGTCTGCCGACACTCGTGTGAGATCACAATGTCAGCTTTCAGTCTAAAGTCTCAATGTTATGTAAGTGGAACTAGCACCACTAGACCATCTTCTACGTATTGGAAAGGTACACTATATGACATAGCAAATTCTGGATGGATTCAAATCCAGAATTTGTTTGGTCTTGTCTTTCTGCTGTTGTCTGCTGCTGTTTCCAATGCTCTTGTTGCTTTTCTCCTGCACTCACTTTTTGTCACTGCCCCCACTGTGCTATCTGCTACAGTCTTGCACACCTGTTTTTGATCCTGAAGAAGCCTCCTGGGTATATACATTCTGTGCTGTCTGCAGGATGCTGAAAATACATTTTTCCTTGCATTTCCATTGTCAGTTTGCATTTCCTTACTTTCTTACCTCAAACCTTTTCATTGTATTTGTATCTTCCTGGATCACAGTTTTTAACCTTGCCCTGAATTCCACAGTGTTGTTACCCTGAATCTCTGTGTATCTTCTGATGCTGCTATTTGTGTGAATTGTTTGTACAGTCTTGTCATCTAGTCTGTTCTTTTTCACTATTGCCCCTTGTTACATCCTTACCTTCTAATTGCGGTTGCCAGCTAGGCAATCCCTAGGACCACCCACTGGAAGTTGCCTGCATCCCAATAACCATAGATTTAGAGGTCTCAGTGTGAGTTTTTAGTGAGAACATTGGAAATGCATTGAAAAGCATTGAAAAACAGGCATAAGGCATTTCAACCTATTTCCTACTCAGTCAAAAAGAAAAAACAAATTCTTCTTGAAAGTGGTGGAAAATGGCAAAGAAACAACAAAATACTGCATTGCACCAAACATTTTGCAGTTACAAAATTGATTAACCATAGTTAAATTAAGCTGCCACCAACAATCTAACAATTTGATAGTTTCCTCATTTTGATAGGAACTGTTGATGGTAGGTTGGCCTAATCTGGTAATTTTTTGCAATTAAAAGCCTATTTTTTAGTGGTTGCACCAGAGCAGGGAAATCTTCCAGTAGTGATAAATCTAGGGTGGAATCTCCTCTAATTTTTGGGATATTTCTATTCCCTTCTTGATGGGCCTCCTTGGGCAGAACAGAGGTTCTTACCACCCCATCCATCCAATCAAAAATGGAAGTTATGGCTGGAGTTTATCTCCTTCCCACCCGCTCCTGGTGGTTCTTTAACTGGGTCCTAATGACCAAAGGCAGGACGGACTTTCTGGTCACATAATCACTGTGATTATCTGTCACAGTAGTCATATGATTGGGAGCCCATCATAAATCAAGACCAGAAGATGTCTGTGACCTTGACACCATGGATACATATGTGGCGTGTGGCTGTTAAGGCCCACCCTTTTTACTGCCGCAAATATGCGTTACATGATTAGGAAGAGATAATGTTTCTAAAGATGACTATGCACTAGCGTGTTTAATTTTTCCAAAGATGTGATTTTTATATGACTTTGCTTACCCCCCGAGTCTCAGTGATGTAAAAGATATATATGCCAAATTTCTAGAAGATTGGATAATATTTAGGGGTTGCACACATTGATCACTTTTATCACAAACTAGTGAAATTTCTAACATTGAACTAAGTGTACAAATAAGAAAAAACATTACAAAGCTATCGCTGAAATCAATAAGACAGTTAAACTGGAAGACTCATCTCCATCATCACAAGCACCTAGTGACGAGGAGGCTGAAAAAAACATACAACGGCATAAAAATATACAATACAAATATAGGTATCCAAAATGTAGCCAGTAGAGTGATCATGTCGCACAAAAGTAATAGACTAAAAACAATAGGCAGGAAAACTGCAACACTACTGCCAAGGGTAGAAACATAAATGATTTCCAATATAGTAACCTTGTCTTCCCAACACTTTCATGCTGATTGATCTGCAGTGAGCATGTCCTTGGATTTACTGCACTAATTTGCCCTGAAATTGCAACATGTTTATGACACTCCATCATATCAAAATGTGATTGGAAGATATTGAAACATTTATCACTGATTGGATATGTGGATGGTCAGTGACACATATAGGCACTGTTACTAGAGAAAAACATGTACCAATAGAACCAACGGGCTACTGGAAAAAAAAACATACACAAAAAGAAGGAGCGCCAGATCAAATAATAAGAGTCCAAGTTGATTTAATGGTTCCCCCTAAAAACTGCCAACATGTTTTGGGGGCCAGAAAACACTCCTCCTTCACCAAGGCTTCAGTTAAAATAAGAAAGTTGATTGTACTCAAAATAAGGCTTTCCTGTGTAGATCTACGTAGGACAGCTACTTGCTGGATCAGGAGAGTTACTAGCCAGCAAGAACTTCTTGAACAGGAAGTAAATAATCTTTACACAGGAAAGCCTTATTTTGAGTCCAATGAAATTTCTTACTTTAACTAAAGTCCTGTTGAAGGAGGAGTATTTTCTGGCCCCCCAAAATGCATTGGATGCTTTTTTTAGTGTAAACCAGTAAGTCAAATCAGTTTGGACTTTTTTATTATTTGGTCTGGTGTTCCTTTTTTTGGTGTGTGTTTTTTTTACTTTGTACCGACTGAAGGATAGTCCTGTCTGTTTTGGGCAGTCTAACCTGAGTCAGTATGCTTTCGGAATAATATTTTCTTCTCACTACCTGATATAAACTAAGATTAAAGTCTCAGTACCTCTTGGATGCTTTGCCTGAATCTATGGACATTATGATAGTCCTCAAGATAACATTTAAAGAGACCTTGTAAAACAGTTAAGACTGCTGTGGGTTTAAAGTACAGGCACCTCCACTTACAACAACTTCAAGAATCCTGTAGTTGCACCTAAATGTCAGGTCAGTCACAGACAAAACTCCAGCAATCTCCCAAAAATGCTTTCTTTAAGAGGCATGTGGAGACTATGGGGCATGATGATCAGATCTGTTCATATGGTTATTAAAGAACAAGTTAAAGTAAAATTATAGGCTGATTTTTGCTTTGTTTTATTATAACAAGCATGTCATACTTACCTGCTCTGTGTAATGGTTTTGCACAGAGCAGCCCCAATCCTCCTTTTCTCCGGTCCCCGACGGCGCTCCTGGGTCCTGCCTCCTGCTGAGTGCCCCCACCCCATAGCAAGCAGATTGCTATTGGGGCACCGAGCAGGCTCACTCCCGCTGCTCTGTCTGTCCATTCAGACACAGAGTGTGGCTCTGCCCCACCCCTACTCTCTCCTTATTGTCTCACTGGCTGTGATTGACAGTAGCGGGAGCCAATGGGGAGACAGAGACCCTGGAGAGCCACTGCTCTCATGCACATTACGAGATGGGGCACAGGTAAGTATTAGGGAGAGCTAGGGGGCTGCTTCACACAGAAAGTTTTTTTACCTTCCTCCGTAGAATGCAGGAAGGTAAAAAACCTTGAGCTTTTACAATCACTTAAAAATTAAAGGGTAACTAAACATTCGTAAGTTTCTGAGAATACATTGCAATATGGCTACCTAAAGTTTTCTGTACACAGAGTGTGTACGAACCACTCCCCAGAAACATAATTTACTGCTTGTGTGGTTGGCTCACCAATTTTCCCAGAAGTCTGCCTAAGATACAAGTCAGATTTCAGGCATTCTTTGCAACAAAAATGTAAATTTTTACAGATACTATTAATAGGAACCCGTCTAAAGGGATGTAGGCCCAGCAGATTTCATCATTAGTGCCCTGTAGTTCCACACTTGACAGTTAATTATGAAACCACTCCCATTAGACCCACTCAGTTCAGAGGCAGAGAGAAACACACAAGGATTTCTTCAGAATAACAAAAGGTAGGAATCTGTAACAAAGTTTGTTATAATCCTTGCAATGTACATAGATCACCCAGAGGGGAATATTTATTTCTCAACAAAAGTGGAGTTACACTGTAAACATCAAAATTACATTACATTTTTTTTTTCTCCATAGAATTTGCCAGAAAGACAGCAAGTCCTTATAATTGATATAATCTGATGGTATAATTAAATACCCTGTATTTTTCTCCGCAGTTCTGATATACAATGTAATGAAAATAGGTATCGTAATTACAATGTTGGGATGACAAGGGTAATTTTTTTAATTAAAATTACTTATTTTTGGTTTATTGCACCTAATTACTAGGGATGAGCTTCGAGTTCGAGTCGAACTCATGTTCGACTCGAACATTGCCTGGTCGCCCGTTCGCAATTTGGGGTGTTCGCGACAAATTCGAAAAGCCGCAGAACACCCTGTAAAAGTCTATGGGAGAAATCTAAAGTGCTAATTTTAAAGGCTTATATGCAAGTTATTGTCATAATAAGTGTTTGGGGACCTGGGTCCTGCCCCAGGGGACATGTACCAATGCAATTTTTTTTTTAAACTGCATTTTTTTCGGGAGCAGTGGTTTTAATAATGCTTAAAGTGAAACAATAAAAGGCATACTTTACAGGCATACTGGTACGAAATGTAAAGGAATATTTCACATTTATTGTTTCACTTTATGCATTATTAAAATCACTGCTCCCGAAAAAACTGCAGTTTTTAAAACTTTTTTTGCATTGATACATGTCCCCTGGGGCAGGACCCGGGTCCCCAAACACTTTTTATGAAAATAACTTACATATAAGCCTTTCAAATTAGCACTTTAGATTTTTCATGTTCAAGTCCCATAGATTTTAACGGTGTTCGGATGTTCGAACCAATATATTGCCTGTTCGCATGTTCTGATGTGAACCGAACTGGGGGGTATTCGGCTCATCCCTACTAATTACACAAAGACCTCTTTCTCTGGAAAAATTCCAAGTTCCAAGAAGTCAACATACTATACGCCATATCAGTACTACGAAAATATTGTGATATATGTGTTTTATGATATAGTATGACAATTTCTTCCTCCCCTCATTGCTGTCCGAAATAGTTAATCTCTTATTTTGTTTAAGAATTCATAAAATGTGAAAAGTCTGCTTTTGCAGCCCAAAAATCTTTATATTTTAGGCTGTTTATGTGTTATTATTAGGGACAGAATTTTTACAATTGTTTTAGTACAGTATATAACAACTGTGGTGAACTTAATACTACAAATTAATAATGCTGTATGTATTAAAAAACAACTGTAATCACGTACAGTTAAACACATAAAATTCCAATGCAATTTCAGGAAAATTGTATCTCCTGCAGTTTATGAGCGCCTGGACCCCTCTAGCAGCCATATAAACTTGGGTGAATTTGAAAAATTAGGATCTGAGTGTATCTATTGGTAGTTACAGTTGTTCATAAGTCATCTCTAAAGCCCCCTGTGATTTAAAAATACAAGCAAAATTGTTCATGTGGGTACTTGAAGGAACAGGGGTGAACATCAGTTTAAAGAGTGAAAAGTCCTCTGTAAAGGAAAATCAACTATTTATAATGGAGAAGACACAGCTTCCTAAACCAGAAGTTCATAGATCAATGGAAACTTTCTACTTCACACTACTTGGTGTTATGTATAAGGTTACATCCATGGAAAATATAGAGGTTACATACATAGATACTGTAGAAGAGCAACATTCCTTGATATACATTTTTGACTTACAAAAAATGTACATGCTAGAAGAAAATAGAGCACACAATGAGTACCCTGTGAATGGGTCTGAGATCTTTGGGGGTATTTAATCACCACTAAGTTTTTCTTTGTGTCTGTTAAAATTTTTTGCAAATAATTAATCGTTCTTCATAAATTTAGGCCAAAATGTATTCTTCTACATTTCTTTGATAAAAAAAATGACCCGAATCAGTGTACATATATTTGAAAATCAGTCAGTCCTGATATACAGACAGCCTATCTCGTTGCTTGAGGTCCTAAAATGCCAGGACAGTACAAATAATCCCCCCAAATGACCCCTTTTTGGAAAGTAGACAGTCTGAGGTATTAAGTTTCAGGCCTCGTACACACGGCCGAGATTCTCGTCGAAAAAAACATGTCGTTTTTTTCGACGAGATTCTTGGACAAGAAAATTGTCCCGGCCGAGTGTACACACGCTCGATTCAAAGAACCCGCGGTTCTTTGAATGGAGCGTACGCGGTGACGTCATCGACTACGACGAGCATGCGCTCGTCACATTCGATGCCGTCGCCGCCATCTTGGTATACCCTACGTATGCCTAGGAAGCTAACGCGCATGCGTCAAATTCATTTCGAACATGCGCGGGCTTCCGGGAGGACAGGTAAGTGTACACACACTCACTTTTCTCGTCGAGAAACATGCCGACGAGAATCTCGACGAGAAAATAGAGAGCAGGATCTCTATTTTCTCGTCGAGATACTTGTCGCTTTTCTTGACGAGAAACCATACACACGAACGAGTTTCTCGGCAAAAAATCTCTGCCAGCAAGTTTCTTGCTGGTTTTTGCAGAGAAACTCGTTCGTGTGTACGAGGCTTTAGAGTTGTAATTTTTTGCCACAATTTTTGGAAAGTTAAAGGGTAACTCCAGTTTTGTAGGGGAAAAAAAAAGCAAACACACATGGATTACTCCAGAATAACAAAAGGTAGGAATCTGCAACAAAGGTTGTTATAATCTTTGCAATCTACTTAGATCACCTAGAGGGGAATTTTTTTTCTCAACAAAAGTGGAGTTATGATTTAAGAAATTAAATAAAAAATGTTTTTTCCCACAATTGTTTTTACATGTTGCCATGTGGCAGTGATCAGGGACACTGACTGGTGACAGTATGTAATTTTTTTTTGAAAATACAATTTTTAATAATTTGTTATAATTGTTAACCATTTTTTTATTTTATTTTTGTAATTTTTTTTATGACCTGTGACCAGAGCAGTACAGTGTTACCATAGTGATGCTGTACTATTTAAGGGAAGTCATCAGGTTTTTTGTTTTGTTTTTACACTATGATTGCTTATAACAATGATAATCATAGTTATACGCAATCATTTTTTTATGAATGGTATCCATTCATCCAGTGTTTACTATTGTAAAGCTGTGATTGGCCACAGCTATCACATAGTACAAATTCACTGTGATTGTCCCTGTCTGTACTGATCACAGAGATCAACACAATAGTACACAATGAATGGCTATGAATGAAAGACATTCATGGTGCACACTGTGATGTGATCTGCTGTGATTGGTCAAATCAATCACATGGTACCAGCAGCAGCAGTGGACACAGCGGGTGACAGATCGCAGTGCAGTGTGGCCCCTAGGGCATGCGCAAGGCACGATCTTGCGAGGATGTCAATTGGGATCGGAGAGCTCCTGCTTGGTTGTCATTGGACAGTAGGCCGGGCGGCAAGCATTTTTTTTCTTGACAGTGGACTTTAAATGGGAAATTGTGTCATACCGTATATGTCAGGGACATATTAGACCTCAATCATTTCTGTACCCAAACACTTTTATCAGTTATAATTACTGATTGTGGTAGGACACATACGCTAGTAGAATTACGTTTAAAAATGTTTGCTTTCAGGACAATAGTTAGATTTTCTAATGGTTAGTGCACTCAAATTGACAATCATTTTCAACTGTAGTAATGAGAAAATTCAAAGGAGTAAGGAGTAAAATTTGTTTGGAAAAAACACACACATATATATATACGCGCTTACATATAATAATGCACATGTTCTAGGCACAAAATAAACAAGCAGGTCTGTGATAAATTTTAAACAAATTAGTTGTCTCAATGATAGCAAGATCAAATGCTCTGACAAATGATTTTTCATAATTTACAGTCAGGTCCATAAATATTGGGTTTTAATTTATTTTTATTCAAGTTTTCTTATTCATACATACATATATCTTTCATTTCATTACCAATAAACACATATACATTACAAAAACTTAGACAATACATACACTTTCAACAAAATGGGTCTGTCCTGAAACATCATTTACTCTTCTCCCCTCTCTTTATTCCTTTTTAATTAACTTACATGGCCTCTATGTTATCTCTCTCCTTTCCTTTTTCTTTCTCTCTCTTCTCCTTCCCTTTTCCTTCTCCTTCCTCCCTCCCCTCTCCTTCCTCCCTTCCCTTGTTTATGGGAGGTCGCAGCTGTCCCTCTCTACCCCCATTTCTTTGGAAGAGAGAAAAAAAAAAAAAAAACATCCTCTTCCTTCCCCTTCCTCCCTTCCCCTCCTTCCCTCCACCATCTCTCAAATCCTCCTTTTAACTTTAAGTGCCTAGTGCCCTCTTTCCCCTTTCCTATTCTACCCTTACCCTCCCTTTTCCCCCTTGAATTAATATTCGCGTCCTCTGTGTTTTCATTGATTTTTAAGGAGACATGGATACCTTCCTCTGCCTCAAAAAAAAAAAAAAAGGGTGAATACATTTAATTATATCTGTGAGAACCCCGCAGGCCACACAGGCCCCCCCCTCCTCTCATATTTTAAACTTAAAAGTGCAACGTGCCCTCCTACTCCCTTCCCCTCCCTCCCTCTTTCATCTTCCTCCCCCCTTGTTAACTACCGTGGCATTAGTGTTTTGTTTGTTTATAAGGAGGCATAATTATCGTTTACAACACTCCAACTCCCCAATACAAAAAACAAAAAACAAAAAAAAAAAAACCCCCATCCTCTTCCTTCCCCCCTTCCTTTCACTGTCCCGCAAATCCACCTCCTTTTAGTTTTAGGTGCCTAATAGTGTCCTCTGTGTTTTCATTGGTTTATGAGGAGGCATAAATACCTCTCTCTGCCTCCAAAAAAAATAAAAAATTGTGAATAAATTAAATTGCATCTGTGAGAGCTACACAGGCCCTCCCTCCCTCTCGTATTTTAACTTAGAGGTGCCTCGTGTCCTCCTTCTCCCCTTCCCCTCCCCTACCTCTTGCCTCCCCCTCCCCTCTTATTAACTACCGTGGAATGTGATTTATTTGTTTGTAAGGAGGCATAATTATCGTTTACATCTATCCAACTCCCCAATAAGAAAAAAAAAAAAAATAAGGAAAAAGGAGGGGAGAGGGGGGAAAAGGGACATTGTTTCGACCACCTTAGGTGCTGCCCTCTCTTCTGATGTAGCCTTCATATACCGACGAGTGTCTAAACTCCTCCCAGCCCTTCCAAATTCTAGTAAATTCTATTTTAGAATCCTTATGCAAATGTGTTACCTCTTCCATACATCTTATTTTATTTACTTCCCTCAACCATTCCTGTATCGTTGGGGCTTGCTTTGTCCTCCATTGTCTCGGAATTAATATCTTTGCTGAGTTCAATAAAATTGGGGTAATTTCTGTTCTGTATTTCTTCCTTGGGATAGCCGTTGCATGAAACAAACATTGCCATGGGTCCAATCTAATTTCAGTCCCACTAATCATTTTAATTAGGTCTAATATTTCCTCCCAGTATGATTGGATCTTAGGGCATTGCCACCATATGTGGGCATGAGTTCCCTCCTCCCCACATTCCCTCCAACATAGGGTTGATACCTGGGGGATTTATCTTATGTAATTTTACTGGGACATAATACCACTTAGTTAATAATTTGTAGTTCATTTCTTTTATCCGTGCGTCCACAGAGGTGGAATGGACATAGTCTAAAACTCTACCCCTCATTGTCTCTGGCAATGAGAGATTTAGTTCCAGCTCCCAGCTCTCCGTAGGACACACGGATCCTCCATCTGAATGTGTTAACAGAATTTTGTATAAACTAGAAATTCCATGCCTACCTATCCCTCCTTGATCTACCAATTTTTCCCAGACATTCAGGCTACCCATCCCCCGAAGGGGTTTTGGGAGGGACTCTACAAAATGTTGAAGTTGTTTATATCTCCAGACATCCCATAGGGTTGTCCCATATCTTTCACGTAGTTCCAAAAGGGAGCAGAGGACATTCCCTTTCATAACATCTTTTAATCTCAAAAAGATCGATGTGGTCCATTTTAAATATAATTTATTGTCTTTCCCTAGTGGAAAGTAGTTGTTGCCTGTTAGGGTCATTAAAGGGCTATTATATTGTCCCTGTATATTTTTAAATAATTTATCCCATGTTCTCAATTCTTCTAGCGTAATTGATGCCGCATCTACTAGAGAACCTCTGTACTGCCTTGGAATCCAAATTATCTGCCCCAACATTAGTTTATTCATATTATTCTCTAATTCCACCCATTTTTTTTGCAGAGGGGCATGGGCCCAGTCCATAATCCTCCACAAAATTGCTGCCTCATGATATTTTTCGAGATCGGGGAGGAATATACCTCCCTTCTCTTTTAATCTAGTCAATGTCTTATAGGCAATGCGATTGCTTCTATTGTTCCACACAAATCTCTGTATTATTGATCTCAGGGTTTTAAAATACGCCGCTGGAATATTAATTGGGAGACTTTGAAAAATATACAAAGCTTTTGGTAGAATCATCATTTTAATCACACTTATTCTGCCGAACCATGACAGTCTATGTGCCGAATATCCTTTCAGTTCGCTTTTAATTTTATTCAGGAGAGGTATGTAATTATCTTGATATAATCTTCAGGTCCATAAATATTGGGACATCAATGCAATTCTAATCTTTTTGGCTCTATACACCACCACAATGGCTTTGAAATGAAACTAACAAGATGTGCTTTAACTGCAGACTTTCAGCTTTAATTTGAGGGTATTTACATCCAAATCAGGTGAACGGTGTAGGAATTACAACAGTTTATATATGTGCCTCCCACTTTTTAAGGGACCAAAAGTAATGGGACAATTGGCTGCTCAGCTGTTCCATGGCCAGGTGTGTGTTATTCCCTCATCATTCCATTTACAAGGAGCAGATAAAAGGTCCAGAGTTCATTTCAAGTGTGCTATTTGCATTTGGAATCTGTTGTTGTCAACTCTCAATATGAGATCCAAAGAGCTGTCACTATCAGTGAAGCAAGCCATCATCGGGCTGAAAAAACAAAACAAACCCATCAGAGAGTTAGCAAAAACATTAGGTGTGGCCAAATCAACTGTTTGTAACTTGCTTAAAAAGAAAGAATGCACCGGTGAGCTCAGCAACACCAAAAGACCCGGAAGACCACGGAAAACAACTGTGGTGGATGACCGAAGAATTCTTTCCCTGGTGAAGAAAACACGCTTCACAACAGTTGGCCAGATCAAGAACACTCTCCAGAAGGTAGGTGTATGTGTGTCAAAGTCAACAATCAAGAGAAGACTTCACCAGAGTGAATACAGAGGGATCACCACAAGATGTAAACCATTGGTGAGCCTCAAAAACAGGAAGGCCAGATTAGAGTTTGCCAAACAACATCTAAAAAAGCCTTCACAGTTCTGGAACAACATCCTATGGACAGATGAGACCAAGTTCAACTTGTACCAGAGTGATGGGAAGAGAAGAGTATGGAGAAGGAAAGGAACTGCTCATGATCCAAAGCATACCACCTCATCAGTGAAGCATGGTGGTGGTAGTGTCATGGCGTGGGCATGTATGGCTGCCAATGTAACTGGTTCTCTTGTATTTATTGATGATGTGACTGCTGAAAAAAGCAGCAGGATGAATTCTGAAGTGTTTCGGGCAATATTATCTGCTCATATTCAGCCAAATGCTTCAGAACTCATTGGACGGCGCTTCACAGTGCAGATGGACAATGACCCCAAGCATACTGGGAAAGCAACCAAAGAGTTTTTTAAGGGAAAGAAGTGAAATGTTATGCAATGGCCAAGTCAATTACCTGACCTGAATTTGATTGAACATGCATTTCACTTGCTGAAGACAAAACTGAAGGGAAAATGCTCCAAAAACAAGCAGGAACTGAAGACAGTTGCACTAAAGGCCTGGCAGAGCATCACCAGGGATGAAACCCAGCGTCTGGTGATGTCTATGCGTTCCAAACTTCAGGCTGTAATTGACTACAAAGGATTTGCAACCAAGTATTAAAAAGTGAAAGTTTGATTTATGATTATTAATCTGTCCCATTACTTTTGGTCCCTTAAAAAGTGGGAGGCACATATACAAACTGTTGTAATTCCTACACCGTTCACCTGATTTGGATGTAAATACCCTCAAAATAAAGCTGAAAGTCTGCAGTTAAAGCACATCTTGTTCATTTCAAATCCATTGTGGTGGAGTATAGAGCCAAAAAGATTAGAATTGTGTTGATGTCCCAATATTTATGGACCTGACTGTACATACAAACATTCAAGCAAAATTCTACTGGTGTATGGCCAACGTAACCCTCTTCATAGAAAAAACGAATATGGGGTGGAAGGGAAGGATTTAGTGTTCTCTGTACAGCACTGTGGAATATGTCAGAGCTATATTGATGTATTATAATAATGACTGTGGCTGAACCAGGGCCGTTGATAAGCCAGTACAGCCGGCCCTGTTGTACTGGGCCTGGTGTCCTCAGCTCAGCAGGGGGGGCCTGGGCAATTTCAAAGACAGAGTGCAGAATTGAAAAAAAAAATGTCTGAATTACACACCCCCGACCCGCTGTTCCTCCTAGCTTAGGGGGGTGTACTTTTTCATTTTCGTGCCCCTTTCTGATGATGTGCTGGTCAGAGCGGAGGAACTATTTCTTCAGTTTCAGGCGCATGCCCATTCCACTCCTGCTCTGCATGTTCTTCTGGCTTGGCTCAAGTCCAGGCCAGCCGCCTGCCTATCCCCTTGCCTTCCATGATGGAGTAATCTTCCTCTGCTCAGCTCCACTTCCCACCTTCTGACAGTGTCCAGCAGGAACAGAGGGGATGTGGATCATGGGGCTGCCAGTGCCTTTAACACAGGTGTGCTTTGGGGGTGTGAATAGACTATATTGCACTGTTTCTGTCATCATGAATGGTATCATAACTGGCAGGCAGTACTCTGTCACAGTGTGTCACATAATATGGCTGCTAGGTGCTGATTTTGTTAACTTATTGGTCATAAGTTAACAAAATCAGCACCCAACAGCCATGTCATGTGACACACTGTGACAGAGCCAGCCAGAGACATGATAGAGTGCCTGCTGCCTGTGTGTTATCATAATGCTGATGATCTTAACCAATTGTTGACCGTTTCAAAGCATATTTACTGCTACAGGGTGGTTGCGCTGTGCAGGATCACATATATATACATGATCCTGCATTTCTGGGTATCGGAGCCGATCAGCAGTCTGCCTATATAAACAAGGCAAATCACCATTCTGGCAGCATAGAAGACATTGATCCTGTGTTCCTGCAAAGCAGGGACAATAATCTATGCCTTACATTAGTAAAACCACCTCCCCCACAGTAAGAAAACACTTGTTAGGCACATATTTAACCCTTTAATCGCCCTAGATGTTAACTCCTTCCCAGCCAATGTCATTAGTACAGTGACCGTGCTGATCACTGTATAGGTGTCACTGGTTCCCACAAAGTGTCAAAAGTGTCAGTTAGGTGTTCGATTTGTCTGTGACAATATCACCGTTCCAATAAGCCGCTGATTGCCATCATTATAAATAATAAAGATTCCATAAATATCTCATAGTTTGTAGATGCTATAACTTTTGCGCAAACAAATCAATATTCACTGATTGGGCTGGAGAAAGATAAATGTCACTTGAAGACAAACCTGTACTTTGTTTCAAGGCTGGGTTTGGGGAGGGGCCAAGGGCAGTGCCGAAGGGGGCCCCGTCAGGTAAGCTGTACGGGCCCTATAATTTCTATCAGCGGCCATGGGCTGAATAGTGACTGCAGTAAGACACATGAGAGTATAAAGTGGCCATACATGGTTTTGTTTTTTTCATTTAGCCAGTGGGCTGATTAAAAAAAACAGAACAAATTCCCCCATATACACATTAGAGGTGTGTAGAGCACCCCCTTCCATGTGCTGTGGCAGGATCCTTCCAGCACTCCCTGCTGGCATGGCTCATGCCTATTTATGAAGTAAGTTCTGCCCCCTGCCAGCCCACTACTGGGGATTGGCCGAGGCCTCCTAAATATTCCAGGCAGCTTCCCCTAACCTCCTGCCCACTAGCTCTAGAACATTCTACAATGTTCCAGAAACAGGGGGAGGCACCAGATGAGCTGTCAGGATGAGTCATCCAGACCTGGCTCACTGAACCCTGACCCAGATTCAACAGCTCAGGCTTAACCCTGAGCTAACTGACTTTTACCTACACTAACTAAACATACACTAACTCTAGCACACACTAGAGCAGGGTTTCTCAACTCCAGTCCTCAAGGCGCCCCAACAGGTCATGTTTTCAGGCTTTCCATTATTTTGCACAGGTGATTTGATCAGTTTCACTGCCTTGTAATTCCCACAGCTGTTTCATCTGAGGGAAATCCTGAAAACATGACCTGTTGGGGCGCCTTGAGGACTGGAGTTGAGAAACACTGCACTAGAGGGTGCTACAGGTGGAATTGAGAAATCCTCCCGCTGGGCTTTTATCTAACAGGGAAGTTGATTGGTAGATTGACTTCTGTTCAACAGCAGTGGCCACACATGGATCAAAATTCAGTCAGTCCCCGCTGACCTGGCTGGTTTTCAATCCATCTATGGCCACCTTAAAGTGACATAGGCTATCCCCCCTTCAGGCCATCATAAATGCTGCTGCCAGACTCATCCACCTTACCAACCATTCAGTGTATGCTACCCCTCACTTACAACACTTTGAACATTTTCTTCTTTAGTTTATACTCCGTACCCAGGGCAACAGCAATAGTTTTAAAGCATAATGGGCCTGAAATGCATACCCCTATGCATGTCATTACCATGAAAATGAGTGTTATCTGTGTCCAGCATATGATGTGTCTCCTATAAGGTCAAGGTGTATCTCTAAAAGTACAAAGCATGTATATAAAAAAACTGAAACAAAACCCCTGTTTTTAATGCATACTGTTAGACAGGTTGATTTGGTTGGTCGGGCTGGTCGGTAAGAAAGCTTGGATCTTTTCCTTGTATTTATCCTTGGCCTTGTTTATACAAAGCATGTATATACACCACCACTCTTTAAAATAAAAATAAAACATATACACTCTGAAAGCTGGTAGGGGTATGCATGTCAGACCCAATATGCTTCCCCTATCTGTCAGTCTCTCCACTGGCTTCCACTCACCCAACAAAGTATATTCAAATACCAACAACTGCTTACAAAGCCATCCACAACTTGGCCTCCAGCTGACCTAGTAACCACCAACCTAGTCTTTAAAATACCAACCTAATCATTCTCTTATGCCGCGTACACACGATCATTTTTCCCGTCGGGAAAAATGACATTTTTTTTTTTTCGCCAAGAAAAACGATCGTCTGTGGGCTTTATGCCGTTTTTCTTGTTGAGAAAAACGGCAGGAAAAACGACGAGAAAAATTAGAACATGTTCTAAATTTTCTCATCGTTTTTTCCATCATTTTTTTCCGCGGCAGTTTTCCCATAGGGAGACACTGCCGCGGAGCCCACAGACGGTCGTTTTTCTCGTCAAAGAAAAAAATGACGGGAAAAACGGTCGTGTGTGGGGGAACATGCCGTTCCCTCGTTTTTCATTTTTTTTCATGCCGTGATTCACGGCGGTGTTTTCACCGCCGTGAATCACGATCGTGTGTACGCGGCATTAGTTCCTCCCAAGACCTCCTACTCTCTAGCTCCCTTGCCACCTCCTCTTATGCTCACCTCCCAGACTTCACCAGAGCCTCTCCCATCCTATGGA
Organism: Rana muscosa; assembly: GCA_029206835.1. Classification (NCBI taxonomy): domain Eukaryota; kingdom Metazoa; phylum Chordata; class Amphibia; order Anura; family Ranidae; genus Rana; species Rana muscosa. Next base: position 701,643,881 of record CM055122.1, read on the forward strand.
CTTCCTTATCCCTATCAGTCCGACCATCTCCTACTCTGTCCACTTTAGGCGATCCCTGAAAACCCTTCTCTTTTAGATAAGCATATAGTATTCTGCCTCCACCTAACAACTGTATTTTTTTTATTTTTTTTGTAACAATATTTTTTATTGAGATTTTCACATAGTGAGTACTTTTGTTTCCTCCATCATCTCATCCCCCATAGTTATTATCTTTTGTATGACTTGACCCTCTCTCTTAGATTGTAAGCTCTTTTAAGCAGGGCCCTCTGATTCCTCCTATATTGAATTGTATTGTAACTGTACTGTCTGCCCCCATGTTGTAAAGCGCTGCCCAAACTGTTGGCGCTAGATATATCCTGTAGAATAATAATAATATTAATATTAAATCACACCTTACCAATTCCTAAATGTGATGGCTGCATTAGGTTTCTTTTTTAGGCATTCTTTCCCCTATTTTTTCCTATCGATCAGGCCAAGAAGCCTGTTGTTTTTCAAAATAACAATCTCTCTTGCAGATGTAGCAGTTACAGGGATGAGATAAACCTTTTACCAATGACAGGGGTGTTTACAATAATAAGCTTTTATTTATGTAGCGGGGTCCCTTTAGGGGTGTCCTGAGCGGTAGTTGGCTTGGGTCTTCTAATTATTTGGACTCTGCCTTGTTGCTGTGTCACCTGGCGTGCAGTTCCCCTTTAGGTGTATAGGTGGTACTGTCACTTATACCCGGGGTTGAACCACAGGTGATGGAGTGGCTATTGGATGTCCTCTCTCAGCTGCCATACGGTGGGCGGTTCCGGCTTGGTGTGCATGCCGGGAGAGGGTATAAAAGGGGCAGACTCCATTGTTCGGAGAGTAGTACCCGGGGACCTGTACCCAGAGGAGTGTGCCCCTCTAAGGGGGGGTGCGCCCAACTTTGACTGAGGAGTCTCGGGCACCTTCGGCCCGAGGCTGCGGAGTTCCAGGTAGGCCCAGTACCTTCAACTGGGTCTACAAAAGCCAGAAGGGAAACCCAGGGAGCCCAGGTGAGGGCTACCGCTCTGACATAGAGGAAACAGGGGGAGGATCGGTCCCATTAATGAGGCGAGTAATACAAGACTGCCTTTGCGGAGTGTCGTTATTAAAGGAGGGATCTCCTTGACTTTGTCCTTGGAGGGGACTAAGTCACTGTTTGAGCTTCATGCCGGCTGCTAGTGCTATTGAGTGACTATCCGGGTGAGCTGTACCCACTCGGGACCGAGTGGCGACGAAGCTAAGAGTGTGCCTGAATCCATTCTATTCTGCTAACCCCTTTCCTCTCTTCAACTTTCTGGTTACTGAAGCAAAGAAAAAATAAACTCTTGTTGGAGTTGAAGTGTTGTGTGGACATTGACCTTCTTTGGGAAAGGTAGAGACTTGCCTCTATAATCTAAACAAATACCCACACAGACTTATAAAAATTCAGTATTATGCCACTTGGTCAATGAGGCTAAGTCATGTATTGCGAAAGGTTGGAAAAGATCCAATCCTCCAACAATCGCAGAATGGCTTAACAGGGTCAGAAGAGTGGGGGCCATAGAGGAGTTGGTGTTTTCGGCCCACAGAAAAGAGCAACATATCAAAATTTGGTCATCATGGAATAAATTTACGCAGACAGAAGAAGGGAAAAGATTAATGGGGAAGTGAGTCCGCCTGGCCAAAGAAGTATTTAGGAGGTTGCGGTTCACCTAATGGAGGAGGAGGATGGAGGGAGGAGAGAGAGGAGAGAAGGAGGAAATTTTTTTTTTTTTTTTTTCTTTTTCTTTTATTTTTTTTTCTCTGTTTAGGTTTGCTTTGGGAGGTAGGTGGGGGGGAACAGATAAAAATATAAGGGAGAATACAGAAAGGCCGAGAGGATTAAAGACATTTTAATAGAGAAAGGGACTTTATTGGTTTCTCCCTTTACGGAGAGACATATATAAAGGACATAAGGGAAGGTAACCCATTGACACTGAGTTTGGAGATGGATGATTAAATAATAAGGATCTAATTAATGGAATGGGATGAGAAATATACTATGAATAAGAAATGCAATGGAAATTGTATAAATAATGTATTGGATGTATCCCTTTTTGAAATATAAATAAAGAATATATATAAAAAAAAAAATCTAGAGGGAAGAACCAGTGAAAGGAAGCAACTCGCTGCGGGACCCAAATACATAACACCGTCCAACCTCTAATCCAGAGGATGCGGGCATGTGGCATGGTGTGTCTGATCCCATAAAAGGAAGGTAAGGGGGAAAAGGATCTGTGTGCTACATTTATATATGTAAAACCTTTATCCCAAAAATGTTTTCTGTAACTGCATATAAAGTGTGAGCTGGAGTTTAGGTTCAATTTGTTAGTCTATCTAAATAATTTGTTAGTACATCCAGCACTCTCCTCCTCACAGATTAACAATGCTGCTGTCCAAAGGTGCTCCCTGTGCTCCTTCATCCAGAGTGGGGGTACTCTAATACAGGAGGTGTGTTACTGGCCAGATCACCAGGTGAAAGCAGAGGGAAAAAAGCCTGAAAAAAAAAAGAAAACGAATGCAGCCACCCTATATTGCATTTGTGGTTTTGGGTTTAATACCATTTTACGTCTCACGACTTATGTGAATCATCCAGTGTTCTTTTTACAGGACTACAGCGTATATGCCAAAGCTATATAAATGTATAAAAAACATACTATGCAACTGTGATAGACACGCTGAGTGTAAGCTTATTTGTTGGTGAGACTGGTGTTAAAGGCACAGCATACTCTGCGAAGCTCGAGTGAATATGTCAAAGGTATGTAGCGGGGTCCTCAAATTGATGGGATACACCTGGGCAATAGTGTGACCCAGGTGTATAATTGTGTTAGGATTCAGACCCCTTTTTGTTTCGTGGAGGATTGGAGGATGTAATATTCTCCTTTGCCTGTGGGTGGCGAGGTACCCACAGGCTTCAGGTAGAATCATCTTCGCAGTGCTCCCTGTTTGTCCCTTCCTGGAGATGGTATGGCTGGGGCGGGGAACCCGCTGGGCCGTTGATGGGAGGAGATAAAAGGGGGAGACGCCCTTGCCACGAGGTCTTGCGGAGAAGGAGGTCCTCGGAGGAGGAGGGTTGCGGTCCGCACCCAGGGCCCTTAGGCCTGGGTGCGGGAGATCCAGGAGTCTGGTCCAGGTGCCCATGGCCTGGTCCGGAGTCATGTTGGCGTCCATCCCAGGCACCTTTAGCCTGGGGTGAGGTACTATCGAGGAGGCCTGGGGCCCAGTACCTTCGACTGGGTCCCGCTAGGGTGGACTGTCCGAGGGTCCCTGAGCGGAGGGACTCGTACCTGAGGTGAGGAGGCCGGGGAGGTTACCCACTGGAGACCCGGAGCAGCACCAACCCGGTGACAGTGGGCCTCCGGGAACTCTCTTGGGAGGGCACATCCCCCTGATAGGGGCCACAGCGCATCGAAGAGGGCTCCATTGCTGTTCATAGGGGTTGCTGGAAGAGACCCCATCTTTCCTGTTCTGTAACAGCCGGATTGGCTTAGGCGCCGCTGGTCATAGTACAGTGGCATAGAACTTAAACTTTAGGAAGTGCCTTGATCTGCTCATCCCACCGTTGGCAAGGTTATAGGTCCCAACCAGTCTGCTGCTAAAAGAACTGTTTATCGTGCTTTGCTATTGGAGTGCCAAATAAACAAGTGTTGGACCTTTCTCCGGTGTGTGATCTCCAGTTACTGGAAGCAAAGGGGAGGCTGGTGAGCTTGCAATTACAGACTCAGTGCATTCACAGAACACACCGGCCCGAGGAAACATCAGGAAGTGGCCTTCACCTCCCTACTACAATGGGGAGGACATGGGCCGTGGCGCATCTCACTCTCACAACCCAGGAACCCCTAGACATGAGTTGGTGTGTAACCGATAAAGATGGAGAGAGGGTGAGGCCGCTACACGTGGGGGCTCGTCCGGGATAGAGTGTGTTCTAAAGATGGACTTGAGAATGTCTACATCTGAACTTTGCTGCCCAGAGGAGTTCCGAGCAGATCGGCCATATTACTGGCCAAAGTGCGTCCCTGCTCGGAGTTGTGGAAATGACCCTAACACGGGAAAGGCCCATGCGGAGGAGCGGAAAAAGGGAGAGGTCCAGCCGTGTGACGTACTGCACGTGGGGACTGTTAACGCACTGCGCCACGAGGCACCCCATGGCGACATCGTTCGTGGGCGGAGTCAAGAGGAAGCCCGCGAAAATGTACAGCTCATGGGAGGAGTCTGGCCAAGTGTGGGGATACACGTGGAGACTCCGGCGCGGGGTCAGTGCATGATGGAGCAGCAGATAGTCGGGATGACCTCAAGTGCCCCGTGGATTATGGTTCCTCACCCCACGAGAATGACTTCCTTTGCTGCCCCCATCACAGACACGGGGATAAGACTTAGGCCCCGAGGGCGGTTGGCTCTGTACACTTGCAGAGACACGGAGGCCCTCGGTGTGATCTGTCCCGGCTGCTCGGGACTGGTGGTCACCCTGAAGCCATTCGGGCGATGTGAGGAGTGCAGAGAATTCCTTTTTGAGGTCGAGTCGTCCACAGCAAGGCCCCGGGCCCTTCGCCTCAACCACCTCACGGGTACTGCTACTCCGGAAGGGGAGATCAAGGCCTCTGTCAAGGTTCCCGTGCGCGCTGACCAGGGCGATGGACTGCCCAACAGAGAAAAATCCGAGGATGCTGCCTCGGTCGCCACAAGTTTTCTGCTCCCACCACCGAAGAGGAAAGTTGGCCTAGTACAGGCATCCTATGGACGTGGTCGAGCTTCACCCCGCTGCTTGCCTGGCCTGGATGGCGCCGGTCGAGAAGGAAGTCCCGGACATCCCAGTCCTCTACAAGGGTCAGGTGAGCCAGGGGCTGGGACTGTGGTGGTGGTTGGAGGTGTCGGGGGCCCATTGGAGGTGGAGCCCCCCAGGGAGGTTGATTCTGTGTCCACCGGAAGATATCTGCCTGCGGAAATGTATGACACCTCCGACCTAGAGTCGCTGTCTGATTGCGGAGATGATGGCGAGATAGACGAACTGTTCAGCCGCAAGGGCTGGGATAGAGTGCCACTTCTTGCTTCCCGTGCGGTACGGGATTCACCTATGTACACAGGAGACAGCACGCCTCGGGTGGAAGACCCGCAGCTTACGAGGGAACCTACCCCTCCACCTGTGTCCTCATCTACTGTTACCTCACCTACTTTGGTTGTGGGGACACCCCGCGCTTCTCTGAGAGCGCCGAAAGTCATTTCCAGGGAGCTGGTAAAGGTACCTCGGCATCCGGAAGCTATTGTGCTGCCTGGAACTGGAGAGAAAGCCACTATGCCACCTTTGGCCCGCTTGCAGAGACTGTTTTGCCATAAAGTAGCTCGGGAATATGGGTGGGAGTACCCGTATCTACCCCGGGACTTGCTGTATGAGGTGGAAGTCTGGAGAGCAAGATGGTATGACGAGTTTGTGTGGGACAAGTTGAAGGTGCCCCATGCTCGCAGGTACCTGGAATGTGTGCCGGCAGTGTCTAAGAGGTTTGAGGACTGCAGAGCTGAATGGAAATTGGGGCGCCATATCCATGCTGACAAGATAGTCATTTGCAGAAGAGAAGGAGAAGATGTCGAGTATTCGATAGAGGCATTTGACAAACACCTGAAACCCCTGTACCTGCCGGATCCAAAGTTTTACTTATAGGAGAAAAGAACTCCTGTTTATCTCTTTTGTGCACTTGAACTTTCTGGAAGAGCCATTCCCAGACACCCAGGACTGTGCCCTGTTTTTGTTTTTGTTTGGGCTTTTCTTTTTCTCGTTGGAGACTTGGGGACTGTTGTGTTTTCGTGTTTCCCCTTTTCTTCATGTGCCAAAGGCAAGGACATTTGGGAATAGTGGCAGAGTAGGAAAAAGCTGGAAGAACGAAGATTTGTTGAGTGTCATGACCGCGGCGTTGTCACCAGGTGGCAGTGTTGCGCAACAAATGTTTGAAAATGTTTCACACACACATCACCTTGCTTGTTGGAGTGAGTGGGTCTCTCGGCTGACGGGCCCATTCATCCCAAATAACACTAAATTATGGTAGGATGTTGTTTTTTTTCTTTCCCCTGCAGGAGAATCGTCAATCAAGACTAGGGATGAGCTTCGTGTTCGAGTCGAACATACGTTCGACTCGAACATCGGCTGTTCGATCGTTCGACGAAGATCGAACGATTTGGGCCGTTCGCGCCAAATTCGAGTGACGCGAACGGCCCACAATGCACTACGCCATCGCAGTGTCATCCAGGCGCTGTGATTGGCCAAGCATGCACTGTGACCCCCGCATGCTTGGCCAATCACAGCGCCGGCAGCGAGGAGAGCAATGATTGGCCACAGGCAGGATGCCTGTGGCCAATTATTGCTGAGGGTGTTTAGTACACGCCCCACACTATAAAAGGCCGCCAGCACGGCGGCCTAGTGTAGTGTGTTCCGGAGCAGGGATAGAGCAGCATAGGCAGGGACAGTGACTGTTATTTCTTTCTTGCTTAACCTGGATTCCTTTAGTTTAGGGAAAGAGAAGGATAGGTAGGGAGAGTGTCAGTGTGTTTTGTGCTTGTGCTATAGTGTGCTTAAAAAAAACATTTATTCTAGGGACAGAAAACTGTAGGTAGGGACAGTGTCAGTTTCTTTCACTCTGCAAGTCCTTGTTTCCAGGGACCTGGAAGGACAGTGAGTGAATTGTCCTTGTGCTATATTGTGCTTAAAAAAACATTTATTCTAGGGACAGAAAACTGTAGGTAGGGAGAGTGTCAGTTTCTTTCACTCTGCAAGTCCTTGTTTCCAGGGACCTGTAAGGACAGTGAGTGAATTGTCCTTGTGCTATATTGTGCTTAAAAAAAACATTTATTCTAGGGACAGAAAACTGTAGGTAGGGAGAGTGTCAGTTTATTTCACTCTGCAAGTCCTTGTTTCCAGGGACCTGGAAGGACAGTGAGTGAATTCTCCTTGTGCTATATTGTGCTTAAAAAAAACATTTATTCTAGGGACAGAAAACTGTAGGTAGGGACAGTGTCAGTTTCTTTCACTCTGCAAGTCCTTGTTTCCAGGGACCTGTAAGGACAGTGAGTGAATTGTCCTTGTGCTATATTGTGATTAAAAAAAACATTTTTTCTAGGGACAGAAAACTGTAGGTAGGGAGAGTGTTTTTTTTCTTTCACTCTGCAAGTCCTTGTTTCCAGGGACCTGTAAGGACAGTGAGTGAATTGTCCTTGTGCTATATTGTGCTTAAAAAAAACATTTTTTCTAGGGACAGAAAACTGTAGGTAGGGAGAGTGTTTTTTTTCTTTCACTCTGCAAGTCCTTGTTTCCAGGGACCTGTAAGGACAGTGAGTGAATTGTCCTTGTGCTATATTGTGCTTAAAAAAAACATTTATTCTAGGGACAGAAAACTGTAGGTAGGGAGAGTGTCAGTTTATTTCACTCTGCAAGTCCTTGTTTCCAGGGACCTGGAAGGACAGTGAGTGAATTGTCCTTGTGCTATATTGTGATTAAAAAAAACATTTATTCTAGGGACAGAAAACTGTAGGTAGGGAGAGTGTCAGTTTATTTCACTCTGCAAGTCCTTGTTTCCATGGACCTGTAAGGACAGTGAGTGAATTGTCCTTGTGCTATATTGTGATTAAAAAAAACATTTTTTCTAGGGACAGAAAACTGTAGGTAGGGAGAGTGTTTTTTTTCTTTCACTCTGCAAGTCCTTGTTTCCAGGGACCTGTAAGGACAGTGAGTGAATTGTCCTTGTGCTATATTGTGCTTAAAAAAAACATTTATTCTAGGGACAGAAAACTGTAGGTAGGGAGAGTGTCAGTTTATTTCACTCTGCAAGTCCTTGTTTCCAGGGACCTGTAAGGACAGTGAGTGAATTGTCCTTGTGCTATATTGTGATTAAAAAAAACATTTTTTCTAGGGACAGAAAACTGTAGGTAGGGAGAGTGTTTTTTTTCTTTCACTCTGCAAGTCCTTGTTTCCAGGGACCTGTAAGGACAGTGAGTGAATTGTCCTTGTGCTATATTGTGCTTAAAAAAAACATTTATTCTAGGGACAGAAAACTGTAGGTAGGGAGAGTGTCAGTTTATTTCACTCTGCAAGTCCTTGTTTCCAGGGACCTGGAAGGACAGTGAGTGAATTGTCCTTGTGTTATATTGTGATTAAAAAAAACATTTTTTCTAGGGACAGAAAACTGTAGGTAGGGAGAGTGTTTTTTTTCTTTCACTCTGCAAGTCCTTGTTTCCAGGGACCTGTAAGGACAGTGAGTGAATTGTCCTTGTGCTATATTGTGCTTAAAAAAAACATTTATTCTAGGGACAGAAAACTGTAGGTAGGGAGAGTGTCAGTTTATTTCACTCTGCAAGTCCTTGTTTCCAGGGACCTGGAAGGACAGTGAGTGAATTGTCCTTGTGTTATATTGTGATTAAAAAAAACATTTTTTCTAGGGACAGAAAACTGTAGGTAGGGAGAGTGTTTTTTTTCTTTCACTCTGCAAGTCCTTGTTTCCAGGGACCTGGAAGGACAGTGAGTGAATTGTCCTTGTGCTATATTGTGATTAAAAAAAACATTTATTCTAGGGACAGAAAACTGTAGGTAGGGAGAGTGTCAGTTTATTTCACTCTGCAAGTCCTTGTTTCCAGGGACCTGTAAGGACAGTGAGTGAATTGTCCTTGTGCTATATTGTGATTAAAAAAAACATTTTTTCTAGGGACAGAAAACTGTAGGTAGGGAGAGTGTTTTTTTTCTTTCACTCTGCAAGTCCTTGTTTCCAGGGACCTGTAAGGACAGTGAGTGAATTGTCCTTGTGCTATATTGTGCTTAAAAAAAACATTTATTCTAGGGACAGAAAACTGTAGGTAGGGAGAGTGTCAGTTTATTTCACTCTGCAAGTCCTTGTTTCCAGGGACCTGGAAGGACAGTGAGTGAATTGTCCTTGTGTTATATTGTGATTAAAAAAAACATTTTTTCTAGGGACAGAAAACTGTAGGTAGGGAGAGTGTTTTTTTTCTTTCACTCTGCAAGTCCTTGTTTCCAGGGACCTGTAAGGACAGTGAGTGAATTGTCCTTGTGCTATATTGTGATTAAAAAAAACATTTTTTCTAGGGACAGAAAACTGTAGGTAGGGAGAGTGTTTTTTTTCTTTCACTCTGCAAGTCCTTGTTTCCAGGGACCTGTAAGGACAGTGAGTGAATTGTCCTTGTGCTATATTGTGCTTAAAAAAAACATTTATTCTAGGGACAGAAAACTGTAGGTAGGGAGAGTGTCAGTTTATTTCACTCTGCAAGTCCTTGTTTCCAGGGACCTGTAAGGACAGTGAGTGAATTGTCCTTGTGCTATATTGTGATTAAAAAAAACATTTTTTCTAGGGACAGAAAACTGTAGGTAGGGAGAGTGTTTTTTTTCTTTCACTCTGCAAGTCCTTGTTTCCAGGGACCTGTAAGGACAGTGAGTGAATTGTCCTTGTGCTATATTGTGCTTAAAAAAAACATTTTTTCTAGGGACAGAAAACTGTAGGTAGGGAGAGTGTTTTTTTTCTTTCACTCTGCAAGTCCTTGTTTCCAGGGACCTGTAAGGACAGTGAGTGAATTGTCCTTGTGCTATATTGTGCTTAAAAAAAACATTTATTCTAGGGACAGAAAACTGTAGGTAGGGAGAGTGTCAGTTTATTTCACTCTGCAAGTCCTTGTTTCCAGGGACCTGGAAGGACAGTGAGTGAATTGTCCTTGTGCTATATTGTGATTAAAAAAAACATTTATTCTAGGGACAGAAAACTGTAGGTAGGGAGAGTGTCAGTTTATTTCACTCTGCAAGTCCTTGTTTCCAGGGACCTGTAAGGACAGTGAGTGAATTGTCCTTGTGCTATATTGTGATTAAAAAAAACATTTTTTCTAGGGACAGAAAACTGTAGGTAGGGAGAGTGTTTTTTTTCTTTCACTCTGCAAGTCCTTGTTTCCAGGGACCTGTAAGGACAGTGAGTGAATTGTCCTTGTGCTATATTGTGCTTAAAAAAAACATTTATTCTAGGGACAGAAAACTGTAGGTAGGGAGAGTGTCAGTTTATTTCACTCTGCAAGTCCTTGTTTCCAGGGACCTGTAAGGACAGTGAGTGAATTGTCCTTGTGCTATATTGTGATTAAAAAAAACATTTTTTCTAGGGACAGAAAACTGTAGGTAGGGAGAGTGTTTTTTTTCTTTCACTCTGCAAGTCCTTGTTTCCAGGGACCTGTAAGGACAGTGAGTGAATTGTCCTTGTGCTATATTGTGCTTAAAAAAAACATTTATTCTAGGGACAGAAAACTGTAGGTAGGGAGAGTGTCAGTTTATTTCACTCTGCAAGTCCTTGTTTCCAGGGACCTGGAAGGACAGTGAGTGAATTGTCCTTGTGTTATATTGTGATTAAAAAAAACATTTTTTCTAGGGACAGAAAACTGTAGGTAGGGAGAGTGTTTTTTTTCTTTCACTCTGCAAGTCCTTGTTTCCAGGGACCTGTAAGGACAGTGAGTGAATTGTCCTTGTGCTATATTGTGCTTAAAAAAAACATTTATTCTAGGGACAGAAAACTGTAGGTAGGGAGAGTGTCAGTTTATTTCACTCTGCAAGTCCTTGTTTCCAGGGACCTGGAAGGACAGTGAGTGAATTGTCCTTGTGTTATATTGTGATTAAAAAAAACATTTTTTCTAGGGACAGAAAACTGTAGGTAGGGAGAGTGTTTTTTTTCTTTCACTCTGCAAGTCCTTGTTTCCAGGGACCTGGAAGGACAGTGAGTGAATTGTCCTTGTGCTATATTGTGATTAAAAAAAACATTTATTCTAGGGACAGAAAACTGTAGGTAGGGAGAGTGTCAGTTTATTTCACTCTGCAAGTCCTTGTTTCCAGGGACCTGTAAGGACAGTGAGTGAATTGTCCTTGTGCTATATTGTGATTAAAAAAAACATTTTTTCTAGGGACAGAAAACTGTAGGTAGGGAGAGTGTTTTTTTTCTTTCACTCTGCAAGTCCTTGTTTCCAGGGACCTGTAAGGACAGTGAGTGAATTGTCCTTGTGCTATATTGTGCTTAAAAAAAACATTTATTCTAGGGACAGAAAACTGTAGGTAGGGAGAGTGTCAGTTTATTTCACTCTGCAAGTCCTTGTTTCCAGGGACCTGGAAGGACAGTGAGTGAATTGTCCTTGTGTTATATTGTGATTAAAAAAAACATTTTTTCTAGGGACAGAAAACTGTAGGTAGGGAGAGTGTTTTTTTTCTTTCACTCTGCAAGTCCTTGTTTCCAGGGACCTGTAAGGACAGTGAGTGAATTGTCCTTGTGCTATATTGTGATTAAAAAAAACATTTTTTCTAGGGACAGAAAACTGTAGGTAGGGAGAGTGTTTTTTTTCTTTCACTCTGCAAGTCCTTGTTTCCAGGGACCTGTAAGGACAGTGAGTGAATTGTCCTTGTGCTATATTGTGCTTAAAAAAAACATTTATTCTAGGGACAGAAAACTGTAGGTAGGGAGAGTGTCAGTTTATTTCACTCTGCAAGTCCTTGTTTCCAGGGACCTGTAAGGACAGTGAGTGAATTGTCCTTGTGCTATATTGTGATTAAAAAAAACATTTTTTCTAGGGACAGAAAACTGTAGGTAGGGAGAGTGTTTTTTTTCTTTCACTCTGCAAGTCCTTGTTTCCAGGGACCTGTAAGGACAGTGAGTGAATTGTCCTTGTGCTATATTGTGCTTAAAAAAAACATTTTTTCTAGGGACAGAAAACTGTAGGTAGGGAGAGTGTTTTTTTTCTTTCACTCTGCAAGTCCTTGTTTCCAGGGACCTGTAAGGACAGTGAGTGAATTGTCCTTGTGCTATATTGTGCTTAAAAAAAACATTTATTCTAGGGACAGAAAACTGTAGGTAGGGAGAGTGTCAGTTTATTTCACTCTGCAAGTCCTTGTTTCCAGGGACCTGGAAGGACAGTGAGTGAATTGTCCTTGTGCTATATTGTGATTAAAAAAAACATTTATTCTAGGGACAGAAAACTGTAGGTAGGGAGAGTGTCAGTTTATTTCACTCTGCAAGTCCTTGGTTCCAGGGACCTGTAAGGACAGTGAGTGAATTGTCCTTGTGCTATATTGTGATTAAAAAAAACATTTTTTCTAGGGACAGAAAACTGTAGGTAGGGAGAGTGTTTTTTTTCTTTCACTCTGCAAGTCCTTGTTTCCAGGGACCTGTAAGGACAGTGAGTGAATTGTCCTTGTGCTATATTGTGCTTAAAAAAAACATTTATTCTAGGGACAGAAAACTGTAGGTAGGGAGAGTGTCAGTTTATTTCACTCTGCAAGTCCTTGTTTCCAGGGACCTGTAAGGACAGTGAGTGAATTGTCCTTGTGCTATATTGTGATTAAAAAAAACATTTTTTCTAGGGACAGAAAACTGTAGGTAGGGAGAGTGTTTTTTTTCTTTCACTCTGCAAGTCCTTGTTTCCAGGGACCTGTAAGGACAGTGAGTGAATTGTCCTTGTGCTATATTGTGCTTAAAAAAAACATTTATTCTAGGGACAGAAAACTGTAGGTAGGGAGAGTGTCAGTTTATTTCACTCTGCAAGTCCTTGTTTCCAGGGACCTGGAAGGACAGTGAGTGAATTGTCCTTGTGTTATATTGTGATTAAAAAAAACATTTTTTCTAGGGACAGAAAACTGTAGGTAGGGAGAGTGTTTTTTTTCTTTCACTCTGCAAGTCCTTGTTTCCAGGGACCTGTAAGGACAGTGAGTGAATTGTCCTTGTGCTATATTGTGCTTAAAAAAAACATTTATTCTAGGGACAGAAAACTGTAGGTAGGGAGAGTGTCAGTTTATTTCACTCTGCAAGTCCTTGTTTCCAGGGACCTGGAAGGACAGTGAGTGAATTGTCCTTGTGTTATATTGTGATTAAAAAAAACATTTTTTCTAGGGACAGAAAACTGTAGGTAGGGAGAGTGTTTTTTTTCTTTCACTCTGCAAGTCCTTGTTTCCAGGGACCTGGAAGGACAGTGAGTGAATTGTCCTTGTGCTATATTGTGATTAAAAAAAACATTTATTCTAGGGACAGAAAACTGTAGGTAGGGAGAGTGTCAGTTTATTTCACTCTGCAAGTCCTTGTTTCCAGGGACCTGTAAGGACAGTGAGTGAATTGTCCTTGTGCTATATTGTGATTAAAAAAAACATTTTTTCTAGGGACAGAAAACTGTAGGTAGGGAGAGTGTTTTTTTTCTTTCACTCTGCAAGTCCTTGTTTCCAGGGACCTGTAAGGACAGTGAGTGAATTGTCCTTGTGCTATATTGTGCTTAAAAAAAACATTTATTCTAGGGACAGAAAACTGTAGGTAGGGAGAGTGTCAGTTTATTTCACTCTGCAAGTCCTTGTTTCCAGGGACCTGGAAGGACAGTGAGTGAATTGTCCTTGTGTTATATTGTGATTAAAAAAAACATTTTTTCTAGGGACAGAAAACTGTAGGTAGGGAGAGTGTTTTTTTTCTTTCACTCTGCAAGTCCTTGTTTCCAGGGACCTGTAAGGACAGTGAGTGAATTGTCCTTGTGCTATATTGTGATTAAAGAAAACATTTTTTCTAGGGACAGAAAACTGTAGGTAGGGAGAGTGTTTTTTTTCTTTCACTCTGCAAGTCCTTGTTTCCAGGGACCTGTAAGGACAGTGAGTGAATTGTCCTTGTGCTATATTGTGCTTAAAAAAAACATTTATTCTAGGGACAGAAAACTGTAGGTAGGGAGAGTGTCAGTTTATTTCACTCTGCAAGTCCTTGTTTCCAGGGACCTGTAAGGACAGTGAGTGAATTGTCCTTGTGCTATATTGTGATTAAAAAAAACATTTTTTCTAGGGACAGAAAACTGTAGGTAGGGAGAGTGTCAGTTTCTTTCACTGTGAAAGTCCTTGTTTCAAGGGACAGAGAAGGACACCTGAAGGTAGCCCTTATTGCTTTTTTCCCATCTCCCTGCAGGCCATCTATTAGAATGTCTGGAAGGCAAACAAGGAGAGGCAGACAGTCAGGAGGCAATAAAAGAGGGCAAGCAGGCTCTGTGTCTGGGGGCAACAGTGCTGGTCGTGGACGCGGTGCATTGTCATCAGCACATGGCCATGGGACACGCTTGTCCTTCTTTTCGGCAGCTGGACATGTTGAGCCACATCATGCCGAAGACTTGGTAGAGTGGATGACCAAGCCCTCCTCCTCCTCCTCATCCTCTCTCACCCAGGCTCAGGGTACTGGAAAAGCAGCTGCCAAAGCGTCGTCTTCCCTGGTATCAATGTCAGACAAATCATCAGTCACTCCTTCCCTAGACCCACCATGTCCTCCTCCTGAGGAGTCCCCCGAACTGTTTCAGCACAGTGTTGGGTACATGCTCCAGGAGGATGCCCAGCGTTTCGAAGGGTCTGATGATGAAACCCAGCTAGAGGAAGGCAGTAGCGTGAGAGCAGACAGAGGGGATGCTCAAGAAGGACACCAATCTGGCAGTCATGTTCCAGCAGCTGCAGCATACTGCCAGATTGGCTCCAGTGATGAGGAGGGAGGGGATGATGAGGTCACTGACTCCACGTGGGTGCCTAATAGGAGAGAGGAGGAGGAGGAGGATGAGGAGGAGGCACATCTCCAACGAGGCAGGATGCCCTTTGGTGGCCAGCGTAAGGGCAGTACACCGACGGAATCACACCGCAGAGCTCCGCCTGTGCAGGGCGCTGCCTCTGCCCGTCATTCAAAAAGTTCTTTGGTGTGGGCCTTTTTTGAGGCTAGTGCATCAGATCGCACAGCTGCTGTTTGCAACATACGTCTCAAGCGTATATCGCGTGGCCAAAACATCAGCCGCTTGGGTACCACATGCCTGACCAGACATATGTTGACCTGCCATGCAGCTCGTTGGCAAGCCTACCTCAAAGACCCACACCAAAGAACAAAGCGGACCTCTCCTTGCACCGCATCAGCTGGGATCTCCAACCCCACTATAACTTCAGTCCTCTCTGAAACATGCACTGAGAGGAATGAAGGTGTAGAATTAGGTGTGTCACAGCCAAGTACTTGCGCCCACTCTGCTAGCAGTACACCGACGTCCGATTCTAGCAGGCAAATTTCCCTGCCCCAGCTGCTGGACCGTCGAAAGAAGTTCACTCCCAGCCATCCACATGCCCAGCGGTTGAATGCTAGCTTGGCTAAATTGCTAGCGCTTCAACTGCTGCCTTTTCAGTTGGTAGAGTCGGCCCCCTTCCGTGAGTTTGTGCAATGTGCAGTTCCTCAGTGGCAGGTTCCCAAACGCCACTTTTTCTCACGGAAGGCTATTCCGGCTCTCTACCGGCATGTGGAAGGCAATGTCTTGGCCTCGCTGGACAGGGCGGTCAGCGGTAAGGTGCATATTACCGCTGACTCATGGTCCAGCAGGCATGGACAGGGAAGTTACCTTTCTTTCACGGCCCATTGGGTCACTCTTTTGGCAGCTGGGAAGGATTCAGGACAAGGTGCAGTAGTGTTGGAGGTTGTCCCACCGCCACGCCTCCAAAATGCTACTACTGGTTGTGACACACCTCTCTCCTCCACCCCCTCCTCTTCTTCTTCCTCCATGGCCTCTTCCTGTGGTTTGTCCTATGAACCAGCGGTGCTCCGTAGCCGTTCACGGGGCTACGCAAGTACGCAGGCAAAAAGATGCCATGCCGTGCTTGCGCTGGTGTGTTTGGGGGACAGAAGCCACACTGGGGCAGAGGTCCTGTCTGCTCTGCAGGGCCAGGCCGAGAGGTGGTTGACGCCACGCCAGCTTAAGCCAGGAATGGTGGTTTGCGACAATGGCACCAACCTCCTCTCCGCCCTCCGACAGGGACAACTGACCCATGTGCCCTGTGTGGCTCACGTCCTTAACCTGGTGGTGCAGCGCTTCTTGGGCAGGTACCCGGGCTTACAGGATGTCCTGAGGCAGGCCAGGAAAGTCTGTGTGCATTTCCGCAGATCTTATAATGCCAGTGCTCGCCTGGCTGAGCTGCAAAAGGAGTTGAACCTGCCCAAGAACCGCCTTATATGTGACATGCCCACCAGGTGGAACTCAACGTTGGCCATGCTGCAGCGGCTGCACACGCAGCAGAGGGCCATCAATGAGTACCTGTGCGACTACGGCACCAGGACAGGGTCAGGGGAGCTTGGTTTTTTTTCTCCACGCCAGTGGGGCATGATCAGGGATGCATGCACTGTCCTGGCACCATTTGAGGAGGCCACGAGGATGGTGAGCAGTGACAGTGCATGCATCAGTGACACTGTACCTCTTGTCCACCTGTTGGAGCACACGCTGCGTGGAATAATGGACAGGGCACTTGAGGCAGAACAGAGGCAGGAAGAGGAGGACTTCCTTGCCTCTCAAGGCCCCCTTTACCCAGACAGTGTTCCTTCTGTCCCACCCATCGCACAGGAAGAGGAAGAGGAGGAGGAGGAGGAGGAGGAGGAGGATTGTGTCAGCATGGAGGTGGAGGCTGGCACTCAGCATCATCAGCAGCAGTCTTTTAGGGATGATTTACAGTCCCAAGAAACCAGTGGACTTGTACGTGGCTGGGAGGAGGTGACTGCGGATCATGTCGTCCTTAGTGACCCAGAGGACTCCGGAGCGAATGCCTCAGCAAACCTACGCTGCATGGCCTCCCTGATCCTGCAAAGTCTGCGGAAGGATCCTCGTATTCTTCGGATCAAGGAGAGGGACCATTACTGGCTGGCCACTCTCCTTGATCCACGGTACAAGGGTAAGGTTGCGGACCTTATGTTACCGTCGCAGAGGGAGCAGAGGATGAGACAACTCCGGGAGGCCTTGCAGAAAGGTCTGTGCAACGCGTTCCCAGAGACTGGGAGGTTGCAAACTCCTGGTCCTGGACAACGAGTTGCTGAGGCTTCGGCCAGTCAAAGAAGGAGCGGTGGGGAAGGTGGCCGTCTGACCGATGCGTTCAGACAATTCTTTAGTCCGCAGCCCCAAAGTATGATCGGTTCCAGCAACCATCGCCAGCGTCTGATAAACATGGTGCAGGAATATCTAGGGGCAAGGTCAGACTTGGACACCTTCCCCACCGAAAATCCTCTGGCTTACTGGGTCTTGAGGATGGATCACTGGCCAGAGCTTGCACAGTATGCAATTGAGCTACTGGCCTGTCCTGCATCCAGCGTTCTTTCGGAACGCACATTCAGTGCTGCTGGAGGATTTGTCACGGATCACAGGGTGCGCCTGTCCACCGACTCGGTTGATCGACTGACTTTCATCAAGATGAACCAGTCTTGGATCACCACCAGCTACCACACACCTGATGCTGATATAACAGACTAATTGATTTTAACATGTCACATCCCTTCAAGACTGATGCTGATGCTGAGTGCCTGTGCTGTTATGTTGACTGGCTATCCTCCTCCTCCGAGTCCTCAATGATACGATTGATGATGATAGCTTGTAAGATCATTTTTGTTTATGGGTGCCGCCACCAGTGCCTAACGCCCAATTTTTCAGCCCCTGTTTAACAGGGGCGTGTAATTACAATTTTTGAAGCAATACTTTGCAACAGGGCTCATTGCTGTGCTCCAAGTACAGTATCTGTGAGGAGTTGCAGTGTTGTGCCACCAGTGCCTAAGGCCCAATTTTTCAGCCCCTGTTTAACAGGGGCGTGTCATTACAATTTTTGAAGCAATACTTTGCAACAGGGCTCATTGGTGTGCTCCAAGTACAGTATCTGTGAGGAGTTGCAGTGTTGTGCCACCAGTGCCTAAGGCCCAATTTTTCAGCCCCTGTTTAACAGGGGCGTGTCATTACAATTTTTGAAGCAATACTTTGCAACAGGGCTCATTGGTGTGCTCCAAGTACAGTATCTGTGAGGAGTTGCAGTGTTGTGCCACCAGTGCCTAAGGCCCAATTTTTCAGCCCCTGTTTAACAGGGGCGTGTCATTACAATTTTTGAAGCAATACTTTGCAACAGGGCTCATTGCTGTGCTCCAAGTACAGTATCTGTGAGGAGTTGCAGTGTTGTGCCACCAGTGCCTAAGGCCCAATTTTTCAGCCCCTGTTTAACAGGGGCGTGTCATTACAATTTTTGAAGCAATACTTTGCAACAGGGCTCATTGGTGTGCTCCAAGTACAGTATCTGTGAGGAGTTGCAGTGTTGTGCCACCAGTGCCTAAGGCCCAATTTTTCAGCCCCTGTTTAACAGGGGCGTGTCATTACAATTTTTGAAGCAATACTTTGCAACAGGGCTCATTGCTGTGCTCCAAGTACAGTATCTGTGAGGGGTTGCAGTGTTGTGGCACCAGTGCCTAAGGCCCAATTTTTCTGCCCCTGTTCAACAGGGGCATGTAATTACAATTCTTGATCTAATAATTCACAGCAGGGCCCATTGCTGCACCCACCAAGAGTAACTGTCAGGGCTTACAGTGTTGTGGCACCAGCACCACCATCAAAGGCCCAATTTTTACTACCACTGTTCAACAATTATATGTAATTAAAATTCCTGATATAATAGTTGACAGCAGGGCGTTCCAGCACCAACCAAGAGTAACTGTGAGTGCTTACAGTGTTGTGACAACACCAACAACTAAGGGGCCTATTTCTGCAGAGTATATACGGCAGGTCCCTACTTTCAAACATCCAACTTACAAACGACTCCTACTTGCAAACGCAAGAAGACAACAGGAAGTGAGAGGAAATCTACCACTAGGAAGGAAAATTCTCTCCTGTAAGAATAAATATGGGAGAAAGGTGTCTCCTCTGTACTGATGCTTTATCAGCAATCCTTGTTTCAAAAAAAACACCACATTTCAAAAACAGTTGTCATTGGGACGGAAAGTGAGGTGAAATGTTCTGAACAGGGGCACAGACAGCAAAACAAATGTTACAGGGGTGATAACCCTTACCTATGTTTTCCAAAAAGTTTAAAAATAGATTTTTGGTCTGGAGCTACACTTCAACAATGTACCTGTTCAAAATTACAAACAGACTCTACATAAGAACAAACCTACAGTCCCTGTCTTGTATGCACCGCCTGTATAGGGCTGTTCAGAGTATATAGGGCCTTTTTTATTTTATGTGCGGGGTTCCCCTTAATATCCATACAAGACCCAAAGGGGCTGGTAATGGGCTGGGGTGGGGGGGGGGTCATGGGGTAGCTATGCCATTTTTCTTAAAGAATTTCATCCATATTACCGGGACCAGACATTACATTAAAGCCGCAAGCAGTTTTAAATGGCTTTTTTTTCCTTTAGAAGTGTCATTTTGTGCAGGGACAGTTCTAAACACGGGAAACACGTGGCACTTCACAGGCATACTTTAGACACCCCCCAGGTACGATATTTAAAGGAATATTTGACTTTTTTTTTTCACTTTATGCATCATTAAAATGACTGCTCCCGAAAAACGACCGTTTTTAAAACTTCTTTTTGCATTGATACATGTCCCCTGGTGCAGAACCCGGGTTCCCAAACCCTTTTTAGGACAATAACATGCATAATAGTTGTTATAATTAGCACTTTAGAATTCGAACGTTCGCATCCATTGTATTTAATAGGGTTCTAATGTTCGTTCGAACTTTCGGTCCGTTCGCGGGTTCTGGTGCGAACCGAACCCGGGGGTGTTCGGCTCATCACTAATCAAGACCATTGAGAGTGGGTGGCTCTTAGACAGTGTGGGAGAGGGGTTGTGACTATGCAGATGTTTAAAGTGTTTTATGACATAAGTTGTTTTATATGTTCCCCATTCCCTGAGCAGGTCTTGGCACTTGGGAAATTTAGAGGAACTGCCTCAGGGGTTTCACTCCATGTCACCACTTTATGGGAGGCATGGGTGTGCACCTGACGCTGGGGACCAGCGTCAAATTACAGGGGGGAGTGTGTAGCGGGGTCCTCAAATTGATGGGATACACCTGGGCAATAGTGTGACCCAGGTGTATAATTGTGTTAGGATTCAGACCCCTTTTTGTTTCGTGGAGGATTGGAGGATGTAATATTCTCCTTTGCCTGTGGGTGGCGAGGTACCCACAGGCTTCAGGTAGAATCATCTTCGCAGTGCTCCCTGTTTGTCCCTTCCTGGAGATGGTATGGCTGGGGCGGGGAACCCGCCGGGCCGTTGATGGGAGGAGATTAAAGGGGGAGACGCCCTTGCCACGAGGTCTTGCGGAGAAGGAGGTCCTCGGAGGAGGAGGGTTGCGGTCCGCACCCAGGGCCCTTAGGCCTGGGTGCGGGAGATCCAGGAGTCTGGTCCAGGTGCCCATGGCCTGGTCCGGAGTCATGTTGGCGTCCATCCCAGGCACCTTTAGCCTGGGGTGAGGTACTATCGAGGAGGCCTGGGGCCCAGTACCTTCGACTGGGTCCCGCTAGGGTGGACTGTCCGAGGGTCCCTGAGCGGAGGGACTCGTACCTGAGGTGAGGAGGCCGGGGAGGTTACCCACTGGAGACCCAGAGCAGCACCAACCCGGTGACAGTGGGCCTCCGGGAACTCTCTTGGGAGGGCACATCCCCCTGATAGGGGCCACAGCGCATCGAAGAGGGCTCCATTGCTGTTCATAGGGGTTGCTGGAAGAGACCCCATCTTTCCTGTTCTGTAACAGCCGGATTGGCTTAGGCGCCGCTGGTCATAGTACAGTGGCATAGAACTTAAACTTTAGGAAGTGCCTTGATCTGCTCATCCCACCGTTGGCAAGGTTATAGGTCCCAACCAGTCTGCTGCTAAAAGAACTGTTTATCGTGCTTTGCTATTGGAGTGCCAAATAAACAAGTGTTGGACCTTTCTCCGGTGTGTGAACTCCAGTTACTGGAAGCAAAGGGGAGGCTGGTGAGCTTGCAATTACAGACTCAGTGCATTCACAGAACACACCGGCCCGAGGAAACATCAGGAAGTGGCCTTCACCTCCCTACTACAATGGGGAGGACATGGGCCGTGGCGCATCTCACTCTCACAACCCAGGAACCCCTAGACATGAGTTGGTGTGTAACCGATAAAGATGGAGAGAGGGTGAGGCCGCTACAGGTATATAAATGTATACTAATCATAATACAGTGTTTGACTGTGATGGGGACATTAAAGTGCAAACTCTCCTTCTGTAGAGACTCATAATAAGGGGTTAATGTTCTCTGTACAGCACTGCGGTTTATGAGAGAGCTATATAAATCTATAATGATAGCGTGTATGATTGTGGTGGGGACATTACAGTGCAAGTTCTTCTGGTGCAGAGTGTGAATGGGTGAATATTCTCTATACAGTACTGTAGAATATGTCAACTGTAGGAATTATAAATACCGTATGTAATAGTGTATGTGACTGTTGTGGGACATTTAGAGTGTAAGCTCATCAGTAAAAGACTATGATAACAGCACAGCATTAAAAAATATGCTAGAATTATATAAATGTATAATAATAATAGAAGGATAAGGTGTAGAAGTGAAGGATGGCAATCCTGTTAGTTTTTTTTTTTTACCAGGGTAGCATTTAACCCACCGCTGGCAGGATTGGGACCCTGTGAGTGACAATATATGATTTGTTGATATAATGATAAAATATCAGAATATTGTCATTCTTTGTACCCTTCATATAGGGTGTTGAAGGAAGGCTTCATTTAGGGGTATATGGGTATGTAGCGGGACCCCCAAAAATGGGGTAGCTATGCTGTAAATTTAGGGGCAGTCTGGGCAATAGTATGGCCCAGGTTCTACAATTCTGTTTATTATGGACTTTGTTCTACCATGTTGTTGTCTGGTGCATAGTTCCCCTTGGCCTGAGGTGGCGCTGTTGCCCAGGTCTCGGGTTGAACCACTGTTGACATGGTGGTGTTGTTGGGTGTCCTCTCTCGGCTACCGTGTGGTGGGCGGGTTCTGCCTGCTGTGCATGCCAGAAGAGGGTACATAAGGGGCAGACGCCAGAGAGGAGGGGGAGTGCAGGGTAGGACCCCTGGTGGCGAAGTCGCGCCCATTGGCCTTGTTGGCCTGGGGTGCGTGAACTAGTCGAGGAGTCTCGGGCACCTTTAGCCCGAGGCTGCGAAGTTCCAGGTAGGCCCAGTACCTTCAACTGGGTCTACAATCAACACACTGGAGTCCCAGGGAACCCGTGTGAGGGTGACCCACTCTGAAGAAGAGGAAACCGGGGGAGGACCTGTCTGATACATCAGTGAAGGAATTCATGGTGAAGGAGAGGCCTGGTTACCTATCAGAGGGAAGGACTCGTGAGTTGCAGTATAGCTCCTGTAGCGTGTCCCATTGACACCTAGGATCTTCATTAATCTATGGGAGTTTCAAAGTTCTAATTCAGTACCTAAAGTATTCTGTGGCAGAGAATTACTTGGACTTGTCCGTGAAGGGGACTAACTTAAAGGAACTGTTCGTGTTTCACTCCGGCTGCTGGAACCGTGAGAGGGATCTATCCAGGTGAGCACTTCATACTCAGGCTTGAGTGAAGAATAGGGTAGTTGGGTGTCGTGTGCCTGAACCTGTCCCTCTAACTACTTTGTCTCTATTTCAACCTATTCCCAAACCTGTTTTCAAGCAAGATAAAATAAACTCGTCTGTTTGGAGTTTAAACACTGTTTGGACATTGGGTTTCTTTGGGAGGAAGAACACAGACTTTTCCCTACATTCTGGGGACGAGAACCAATGGAGGGAGGTAACTCGCTGCAGGACCCAAAATTGTAAGAACACCGCTCAACCTCTTAAACCAGGAGGGTCCGGGCATGTGGCACGGTGTCTTTATCCCTGCAAAGAAAAGGTAGGCAGGAGAAAAGGGTCCGTGTGCTACAGGTATATAGCACATACTACCTGTATATGTTTGTTTATATTGTATATAGACTGTATTTACATGACATTTATGTATTATCACACATGATATTATTTCCCATGGGTTGTTTCTTTTCCTATTGGTCTTGTATGCCTACACTGCTTGCTGTATATTTATGCCATACCTGATAAAGGGTCCCTGTGTGGTTCCAAAACATTGTCTTTCTATGTGACCATACACATGCTTTGCACTTTCAAACAACTTGCTGTTGTGCTGATATCTCCTATAAATGACACAATCATGTACATATCCACAGAGTAGTCTTTACATTTTCATCTGTGTTGACATGTTACTTCTGTAGCGGGGTCTCCTTTAAGGCCCCTGGACTACGTTACCCAGAACCCCGTTCGGCACCCAGGGTGCATTGGGCCACCGCAGAGACTCATAGGTGGGGCTATAAGAGGAGGGGGGAGGCGAAGCTCTGGCTCTTTGGACACCGCGCTGCAAGCAATAGGACTCCCTGTCATAGTTGCAGTGCCGGCCGAAGACATTGTGCTGCCTGGTACCAAGAATGAAATGCTGCCCCCCCCCCCCCCCCCCCAAAAAAAAACAAAAAAAAAAAATCACGCCCACCAAAATGCCCCCACATCCATCATTTTATATCATGATAACTAAAGTGGACCTGTCATGGCTCTATAAAAAAGGACCTGTTATGGCTCTATTCATGTATATAGGAGTATAAAGAGGACCTGCCATGGCTCTATACATGTATATAGAAGTATAATGAGGACCTGTCATGGCTCTATACATGTACCGTATTTTCCCCGTCTATAAGACGCCCCCATGTACAAGACGCCCCCCACTTTTCCAACCCAAAATTAAGAAATCAATATTTTACACATAGGTAAATCAGAACACATTTTTATTTAGTAATTACCGCAGGTAACGTTTAAATACTAGTATATTATGCAGGGGTTGTTCTTCCTGTTTTCTCCACTGTCTGATCATATACTCAGTGGAGGCAAGTCCAAACTGTTTCTCTGCAGCTCTATTCCCACTTCTCTGCAGCTCTATTTTTATTTAGTAATTACCGCAGGTAACGTTTAAATACTAGTATATTATGCAGGGGTTGTTCTTCCTGTTTTCTCCACTGTCTGATCATATACTCAGTGGAGGCAAGTCCAAACTGTTTCTCTGCAGCTCTATTCCCACGCTCTTTTTTGCATAGCTGGCTACATTTGGTTTGATTTGGTAGAGTAAGACAATCACTTACTTTTATTATTTTCTGACATCTTGGTCCCAGAACACTCCGGTCCCTGTTGCATCTGTGCATCTCCACTTCCAACAGGATCGCATCTGCTCACTCTCCACCTCCACCCCCAGCTTTAGCTGACGTCAGTAACATACGGCTCGTGATTGGAGAAAGCCACTTGACAAGCTATGGGCCGCGACGCACCTTCGCGGATGTCTCCCAGGCTGACCAACCGTGTATAAGACGCTGTTCGATTTACAGGCTATTATTTTAGGAAAAAATAGTGTCTTATCCACGGAAAAATACGGTTTATAGAAATATAAAGAGGACCTGTCATGGCTCTATACATGTATGTAGGAGTATAAAGAGGACCTGTCATGGCTCTATACATGTATGTAGGAGTATAAAGAGGACCTGTCATGGCTCTATACATGTATATAGAAGTATAAAGAGGACCTGCCATGGCTCTATACATGTATGTAGGAGTATAAAGAGGACCTGTCATGGCTCTATACATGTATATAGGAGTATAAAGAGGACCTGTCATGGCTCTATACATGTATGTAGGAGTATAAAGAGGACCTGTCATGGCTCTATACATGTATATAGAAGTATAAAGAGGACCTGCCATGGCTCTATACATGTATGTAGGAGTATAAAGAGGACCTGTCATGGCTCTATACATGTATATAGGAGTATAAAAGGACCTGTGCGTAGCCGACGGCCGCAATGTCACCGGCCACACATAGTGGATTGTCACTTGTCACAACGTCACCTGCCACACGTTGCAGATTGTCACTTGCCACAACGTCACCTGCCACACATTGTGGATTGTCACTTGCCACAATGTCACCTGCTACACGTTGCAGATTGTCACTTGCTGTGTCCCAGAGTAAAGGCAGGCAGCAGAGAGCTAATGTAATCTCTCTGCTGCCCGCACAGTGGGGGCGGAACTGCAGTGATGCAGGGCGGGCAGTGAGAGATGATGTCATCTCTCTGCTCCCCCGCCCGCTGTTTGGCCAGCAAGCCCGCTCACTTGCTGACTGTCCCGCCCGCTGACTGTTCCTCTGTTCTGCCCGCATGCTCCATTCACCTGGGCCCAACGCCCAGGTGAATGGAGCGCGCGGGGAGCGGAGCGGGCTGGCTGGCGGGCGGGCGTCAATTTGCCTCACAGCGGAGCGGGCGGAACGGGTTAGCGACAATTTGCCTCACAGTGCAGAGTAGGGTTGCCACCTTTTCGTCAAGCCAAACCCGAACACATTAGCAGCACACGCCAATATATATATTTTTTTGTAGTACATTAAATTCATTACCTCTGTACAAAGCAATGCACAGCTATTTTTTTTTTTTATTTAGTATACCCTGTACATATATTTTTGTGATTAAATAAAATTTCTAATCATATGGAGTTAATCACAAGAGTCCCCCTTTATATCAGAGTCAACAGAGTTCTCCTTTAGATCTGAATCTGCAGCGTTCCCCTTTACATCTGAATGCACAGGGTTCTGCAGAAGAGGAGTGCAGAGGGTAAGATGGGGGCAGTATGTACAGGAGAGGAGTGCAGAGGGTATAATGGGGGCAGTATGCATAAGAGAGAAGTGTGGAGGGTATGATGGAGAAGTATGTATAGAAGAGGAGTTGAGAGGGTATGAGGGGGGCGGTTTGTACAGGAGAGGAGTGTGGAGGGTATGATGGGGCGGTATGTACAGGAGAGGAGTTTGGAGGGTATGAGGGGGGCAGTATGTACAGGAGAGGAGTGTGAAGGGTATGATAGGTGCAGTTAGTACAGGAGAGGAGTTCGGAGGGCATGATGGGTGCAGTTAGTACAGTACAGGAGAGGAGTTCGGAGGGTATGATGGGTGCAGTTAGTACAGGGGAGGAGTTCGGAGGGTATGATGGGTGCAGTTAGTACAGGGGAGGAGTTCGGAGGGTATGATGGGTGCAGTTAGTACAGGGGAGGAGTTCGGAGGGTATGATGGGTGCGGTTAGTACAGGGGAGGAGTTCGGAGGGTATGATGGGTGCAGTTGGTACAGGAGAGGAGTTCGGAGGGTATGATGGGTGCAGTTAGTACAGGGGAGGAGTTCGGAGGGTATGATGGGTGCAGTTAGTACAGGAGAGGAGTTCGGAGGGTATGATGGATGCAGTTAGTACAGGAGAGGACTTCGGAGGGTATGATGGGTGCAGTTAGTACAGGGGAGGAGTTCGGAGGGTATGATGGGTGCAGTTAGTACAGGAGAGGACTTCGGAGGGTATGATGGGTGCAGTTGGTACAGGAGAGGAGTTCGGAGGGTATGATGGGTGCAGTTAGTACAGGGGAGGAGTTCGGAGGGTATGATGGGTGCAGTTAGTACAGGAGAGGAGTTCGGAGGGTATGATGGGTGCAGTTAGTACAGGAGAGGAGTTCGGAGGGTATGATGGGTGCAGTTGGTACAGGAGAGGACTTCGGAGGGTATGGCGGTGGCAGAATGGGGAGGGATTTCTTGCGGTGTCTATGGGGTGACCAGGGAGTGATGTTGGGAAGATAGGGGAAGGAAAGTGACCATGAAATGATGGGGGGGGGGTAGGAAGCAGGTCTGAGTGACGTCTGTATGAAGTGGTCTGGGGGGGTGATGCAAGCTGGGGGGAGTTGGGGGCTGAGAAGTGGTCAGATAGCGATGTATATAATAAAAAAAAAACTCATCCACTAAAAACATACAACAATAAATCATACAACAGTACTACAGATCTATGTAATGGAGCTCCCAGCACTCTGTATACCCAGATAATGTGAAGGTAATGTATGACCATTCATATAACCCTGTGTTCTCCAGGCTCTGAGTCTGTACAATCAGAGGTGTGAACTCACCACATATATACAGGTTACATGAATGGTTATAAATGACTTCACATTATCTAGTCTGAACAATTGGATTGGAGGATGTTTGCACAGACTGTTCATGCTTAGAAGTGATCTGTCAAATGTGATCGGGCTGCTGCAGACCCCCCCTCCCCCCCCCACACTCAAACTCACTATCTCCTCCATTCTTCTGTCAACTTCTGTTAACCCTTCACTGCATCTCCTGA
Organism: Rana muscosa; assembly: GCA_029206835.1. Taxonomy (NCBI): domain Eukaryota; kingdom Metazoa; phylum Chordata; class Amphibia; order Anura; family Ranidae; genus Rana; species Rana muscosa. The sequence continues at coordinate 701,670,910 of CM055122.1, forward strand.
AGAAAAAACCAACTTGAAAGCAACTACTATCCACCCTAGAAAACTTCTCCCAGAAAAAATCAGCTCACCTCCTCCCTTCCTCTGGCCAGCCTGACAGGAGACAGTGAGCTCCGCCTCCCAGTTCTCACAACACTCCGCACTGGTGATTGGGGGGGGGGGAGGTTGAGTCGGAGATAACAGGGACCCCGCACTGCACGAGACTGGAGGGAGGGGGAAGAGACAGGAAGGAGCTTTTTAAATCCAGAACACACACCGCAGCCGCAGGCACAGTGTATTCTTTACAATGCCGCTGCTGCTGTTTCACAGTGAAAGGTGGAGTGGGGGAGAGGAACGGGCAGAATGGGATGGCGGGCAGGCGGCAATTTGCCGCCCCCCTAAAAGTGCCGCCTGGTACAATGGTACCATCTGGTCCCATGGTAGGGCCGGCCCTGCATAGTTGCCAACATTGCAAAAAAAACATCGGGGACACTTTTTTTGTATTGAGGCGGAGCCTTGCTATAATCAGGGGGCGGGGCATTCGTTTGTAGGCGTGTCATGCTGGAGTGAAAAATGCGGCGCGCGAAGCGCGTTGTGGCGAAAAATGGGCGTGGTTTACGCACGATAGTGGGTGTGGTTTAAATGGGCGTGGTTCAAAGGGGTGTGGCTAGAGTCCGAGGTGAGAGAAAGAGAGAGAAAGAAATAGAAAGAAAGAAGCCAGATCCTACACCACAATAGTAATGTGTAACAAAATTGGCAGATAAGGATACTCCAAAACACCTGTTGGCGCTTCAATCATCCCGGCACCATGGTTGTTACGGTGTCAGGATGATTGAAGTGCATTATTTCTATTTTTACATTGTAATATAAAATGAAATCATTCAACTCACCATAATGCCGAATCAGTGGAAGCGTGTCACCTGTCACGTCGCCTGCCACCAGATGGCCTCCCCAGCAGTCCGTCCTTGCATCAGGTGCCTCCCCAGCAGTCCGTCCTTGCATCAGGTGCCTCCCCAGCAGTCCGTCCTTGCATCAGGTGCCTCCCCAGCAGTCCGTCCTTGCATCAGGTGCCTCCCCAGCAGAGCCCCCTCCACACTTGTGGACAAGGGTCCAAAAATCGTGCTTGTCCCGGGAAATTCGGGACTGTTAGTAACTATGCAGGCGTCCCCAGTGGAGTCCCCGCTTACATCAGGCGTCCCCAGTGGAGTCCCCCCTTACATCAAGTGTCCCCAGAGGAGTCCCTCCTTACATCAGGCGTCCCCAGCGGAGTCCCTCCTTACATCAGGCGTCCCCAGCGGAGTCCCTCCTTACCTCAGGCGTACCCAGCGGAGTCCTTCCTTACATCAGGTGTCCCCAGTGGAGTCCCCCTTACATCAAGTGTCCCCAGCGGAGTCCCCCCTTACCTCAGGCGTACCCAGCGGAGTCCCCCCTTACCTCAGGCGTCCCCAGCGGAGTCCCCCCTTACATCAGGCGTCCCCAGCGGAGTCCCCCCTTACATCAGGCGTCCCCAGCGGAGTCCCCCCTTACATCAGGCGTCCCCAGTGGAGTCCCCCTTACATCAAGTGTCCCCAGCGGAGTCCCCCCTTACCTCAGGCGTCCCCAGCGGAGTCCCCCCTTACCTCAGGCGTCCCCAGCGGAGTCCCCCTTACATCAGGCGTCCCCAGCGGAGTCCCCCTTACATCAGGCGTCCCCATCGGAGTCCCCCTTACATCAGGCGTCCCCATCGGAGTCCCCCCTTACATCAGGCGTCCCCATCGGAGTCCCCCTTACATCAGGCTTCCCCATCGGAGTCCCCCCTTACATCAGGCGTCCCCATCGGAGTCCCCCCTTACATCAGGCGTCCCCATCGGAGTCCCCCCTTACATCAGGCGTCCCCATCGGAGTCCCCCCTTACATCAGGCGTCCCCAGCGGAGTCCCCCCTTACATCAGGCGTCCCCAGCGGAGTCCCCCTTACATCAAGTGTCCCCAGCGGAGTCCCCCCTTACCTCAGGCGTCCCCAGCGGAGTCCCCCCTTACCTCAGGCGTCCCCAGCGGAGTCCTCCCTTACCACAGGCGTTCCCAGCGGAGTCCCTCCTTACCACAGGCATCCCCAGCGGAGTCCCCCCTTAACCACAGGCGTCTCCTGTCTCGGCCGCCATTATTGTTTCCCCTTCCCCGAAGGGGAACAAAATAGAGGCGGAGCCGACAGTGTGGCTGAAAAAAAAATAATTAAACTGTGGCGCTGCCGACCCCCGCCCCTTTCCATTACAGACAGACCTGCAGCGGGGCGGGGCGGGGCGGGGGGGGTGGCCTGCCGGCCAGCCAAAACACAGATGTAGTACAATAGAAGATAAAGCTGCTGCGGCGCCACCCACCCCCGGGGAGGTGCGGGGTGTGGGCGGCGCCGCAGCGGCTTTATTTTCTATTGTACTACATCCGTGTTTTGGTCTTCTTAAACATGGCGGCCGGCGGAGACATTGTCTCCGCCAGCCGTGGACCTCTAGCGGCGGCGGCCTGCGGCGTCCAAATTCGGGGAAAACGGGAAAAATCGGATTGGCCGGGACATTGGCCGGGACAAAATAAATCCGGGAAAAGGGTTTGAATCCCGGGAATGTCCCGGCCAATCCGTGACTGTTGGCAACTATGCCCTGTGCGGATCCGCTGCTGTGTAAGGCCTGAAGCCTGGGCCTTGCATACCTACCAAAGAGCCTTCCACCCCACTGCAGAGCCTGGGTGGCACCTGTTCCTGCTCGAGTTTGCTGACATCAGCTGGACCGGAGACCCGGCCGTTGGAGACACTGTGTGCGGATACACAGTGGTGGAAGCCCGGACTGGGATCGTGTCTGGAGTGGTGAGAGAGCACTTGCTCACTTCATTAACCTTTACTTTGTTGGGCCTAGTGACTGCCTTGGCCCACCTTGTTCATTTACTACCATTGGATTACAAATATTGTTTCCTGAAAGTGCACCACCGTTCAAGTTGCATGCGAAGAATTGTTCTCATAAGGGACTGAGTTTAATCTGAGTCAGGCCTGACAGGGGGGGGTTAAATCTTTGTTTGCTGCACCATATTGCGCATAAGGAAATAAGATAGTTGCCCGTGGCGGGTGACCACTCTGCACTATCACTGATGAATATGTTTATCGCTGCAGGGCTCTGCATGTATGCTATGTGATGTGTTTAACCTTGAACCTTTATACCAAAGTAAATCCAGTTATATTTTATTACCTTGGTATCAGTGTTATCCTTGCAGATAGTAGTTATCTATCAATACTGCCAGATTGTGTATAATCAGGTATAGACCGTTACGAGGTAACATTCCCTAGACTAACTGTGCCAGTGTGGATTGAGTAGAATGCCGGGGGTTGGTGGTGCTGTATACAGGGCCCGAAACAAAACCCAGCGGCTCTCTTAACTGGGGGTAGCGCTACACTTCATATAATTTTGCACCTTGCTGCTGTGTCTCACCTTGAGAGCTGCCAGAAAGTGACAATGTTACAATGGTCCCAGTGAATGATGGCTGGGAGAGGGAAAAGGGCAAAAAGTATGACAAAAGATGAACACAAAGAAAAATTGAGTATAAATTTGTTTTTGTTTCTTTTTGTTTATAATTATGATTTTTTAAAGCACTTTTCAAGTGTAGATATACAATCACACATCGACACAAATGGGCACACTGTGTAGTGCATATTTGTAGTGTTGTTAATACATACGCGTTGGGACTTTTGCACTGACCCTATGTTTGTGCTATGGCTAGCATAGAGTTATATATGCAGTACTCCGCCATTTAATAGGTAGTCTATCGGGTAGGCTGATAAAAGGGAGGTTCTCCTCAAAATGCGTTCCTGCTTCTTCTGATGTCATCTTCAGGGGCGGAATCCAATGGATTGGCTCTGGACTGGATTGTGCACAGTGGTTCCTTTGGATCTTCACTGCTGTCTCTCTTCACCCGAGGCTGCTCAACAGACTTGGACTCAGCCTTTGGCCAGGGCAGGAGAGCATGTCAAGGGGATGCAAATTCCCTTAGCCTTTGACTATCATACCACCCATGATCTTATCTTTGTGAGTGTATTTTGTTTATTTTATTATTTTATTTTATTCTAACATATTACACTATCAGCTCTTTTGTGCAGTGTCTCTTTGCGTTTATCTTTTGCATGGATATGGGAGTTCCTGCTCCTCTCCAAGCAAGCTGACTTCATAAGGTTTCTAATTAGTGTCAGGTGCAATACATGCTTGTTTAGAATCTGGGCTTACCTCCTAACCGCATACATATGCGTTTGCACTGGTTTATTAGAGTTTGTGTGTGTTTTTTTTTTCATTGTCTTATGGACACACAGAGCAGGGCACGGGAGTGAGTATGCACATGTGCTCCCATAGCAAGCGGGGGGGAGGAACCAGGAGTGCACCGGTGGGGGACCCTAGAAAAGGAGGACCATTGCACAGAGCAGGTAAGTATAACATGTTTGTTTTTTTAAAGCAAACAAACAACAAAACAAACCTTTATAAGGACTGCAAGGAAACTTTTTGTTGACATTCTTCATGTGTGAGAAACTGAGTACGGCTCCTTTCTTTCAATAAGGCAACCAGGGGTAGTAAAAACAGGAACTTAATCAGTGTTTTTTTTAGCCTCTCCAACTGCCCACTGCAAGTGGACATGTTGCTGCTGAAATGTGTACACATTGCTATGGCCAGGATGCGCTGTCGCCATGGGCTGGGGGTTGAGCCATTGCTGTGTGCCGGGCCTCCATTTTGTCCTCCCTCGGCAGCGGTATGGTGGGGCGGGGAACCCGCCATGCTTGCTGGGAGAGGGTATAAAGGGGCCAGCCATCTTTGTCACGGGGTCAAGTCCCAGGTACCTTCAGCCTGTGGGCGGTGGTTCATGTCAGTCCTCTAAGCGGCCTAGGCCTAGAGGACAGTCGGAGGTCGTGTTCCATCCCAGGCACCTTTAGCCTGGGGTGAGGTACTCAGATGGAGGTCTGGAGCTCAGTGCCCAACACTGAGTTCCGCGAGGGAAGGAGGTCCTAGGGAACCCAGGGATTGGGAACCCGAATTCGGAAGGCGTAATGGACCGGGGGGAGCTCCTCACTTGAAGACCGGGTGCTGAAGATTGCCAGTGACAGGTGAGCCTCCCACCGGAGACCGCCTGGAAAGAAATTCCCCCTCGCTCGGAGACCGCAACCCACTTTCAGGGAGGAAAGTAGAGAACCAATTGTGTCTGGGCCTACTCGCATCCACACTTCCTTTTCTGTTCTGTTTTCTAAGGGAGTCTAACTGATTATGCTGTTCTCTCGAGAGGAATAAAGGAGTGTTGGACTTTAATGGTGTGGGGCTCTTTTCTGGTGGACATTGTTCAAGGTAATCTCACGTGGAGGACTTAGGTGCACAACACTGACCCGAAGGTATAGAAAGAACTTTGCTTACACCGCACTGACACCTGTGGTGAAGGTCAGGCGTGGTGTCCCCGCTCTCTCCCCTCTGAGGTACCCCTAGACAAGAAGAGAAACGAGCTGATGCAAAGAGGGGAGTGAGGGGGGCGCTACAAATGGCACAAATTTTTGTTGAGATCTTTATTAAAAAATTAATTTCATGAAGGTTTATGATTTTTAAAACAGCTGCCAAAAAAATTAAAAGACTCAAGTTTCCTCTTGTGTATTAGCTTTCTCCTATGACCACCTTAACTTGAAGTGTAAGACCATATTTCCGGCAGTACCCTTCATACTTTGAACTCAGTAGAATTAACGAACCTTGTGCCACATTTTATTCTGCTCATCCAGTCTTGTAATATGGGCACTACTGTCAGACAACACATCCATGTTCTGGACTTCCTTCAACCTACTTTACAGTTAAAGTACTATTTAACTTCCAAAGGTTTTTTTTTTCCATCTTACTTGTACTGTTAGTTTATCTTCAAAATATATACTCTGGGTTCAGGCAGCCAGCTCCTGATGAGATGCAGGGCCTGCCTCCTGAAGTCTTCTGGGAGATGTGGCCTCTGACCTCCAGCAGGCTGCAGGACCAGGGACACATCATTTTGGCCTAGACAATGATGAGGGACAGTGCCAGAAGAGAAAAAATATATATATACAGTATATAAACACAGAAAAGAAACACAAATACTTGCAACTGCGAAAGGAGTTTTTAAAAGGAACAAACTCCAGTTCTGGCTTTAAAGTGGCTGCAAACCTCAGACATGAAATATGAACAAAGCATATCCCCCTATAGTGTGTACTTGTCTCAGTCCAGAGAAAGGTGTAATTTCTGTCTACTGCCTCGGTGCTTTGCTATCTGACAAGTTTTCCTGATACCAAGAGAAAAAAGGTGACAAGGGAAAGAGCGCCAGCACCCAGCCTATGATTGACAGCCTCAGCTCTGTTCCTGTGTGCTGTGTGAAGGGGGGCGTGTCCATTCCCTCCAATCAGCTCTCACTGAGCTCTGCAGAGTGTAGCTTGCCCCCAGTTTTCTAAAAGCTAGGAAAAGATGTATAAATTCTGTACTAAACGGCGGTGGAGATAAGAAAACTGCAGATAAACAGGCACAACTTATGTAGGAGGTTTCATCTATGTGTATCACTTGAGACCAATCACTTCACTAGGTATATGTAAGAATTTACAACTCTTTCAGGGTGGGTTCACACTTATGCAAATTGGATGTGGGTTTCTCCACGTCCAATTTGCATGACAGGAGAGTGTGACCGCCTCTAAATGGAGCCGATTCACACATCTCCGTGGCGAGCAAATTGCACAGGGGTCCTGTGCGACTATGGCTCTGTTTCAGGTCCGAATTCAGGCAAAATTAGGGCCTAATTCGTCCCTGAAACGGAGAACAGGGACACACTAGACCCCTGCTATCAGCTGCATCCGAATCAAGTGTGAACCCAGCCTTAAGGTTTAGCTTTAGGCAATACAGTCTGGTTCATGACCTCTCTCAGCCTGTGATTGGACAATGAAGAAGCAGCATGCTGCTAAGGTCAACCCCGTGCTTCTTCTTTCAGTGGGGATGTTCATTGGCTCAGACTGCTGCCTCTCCCCTTCTAAGTTCAGCTGTGCAGGAAATTAAAGGAGGGTATCAAGACATATTCAAGTATCGTATATACTCGAGTATAAGCCAAATTTTTCAGCACATTTTTTTGTGCTGAAAATGCCCCCCCTCGGCTTATACTCTAGTCACCTTTTTGTGCCTGATTTCCCAAACTTTGGGGACCCAGTACCGGCCCGGCCGTAGGTCCCCTGGACCCCAAACATAACACACATGTAGCCCCACTCTTCCTCTATAAGTGTGCAAAGTTTGTTGTCTGGGGGACCTACGACCGGGGAGCACCGATTTTTCAAACCCGGGCACCCCTTCCATAGACTCCTATGTTAAATGGTAATTTCTCCGGTAAAGTTGGGGACCCGGTACTGGCCGGTCGTAGGTCCCCTGGACCCGAAACTTGGCACATATGTAGCCCCATTTCTCCTCTTCAAGTGTACAAAGTTTGCTGTCTGGGGAACCTATGGCTGGGGAGCACCAATTTTTTAAAACCGGGCACCCCTTCCATAGACTCCCATGTTAAACGTCAGTCTAGTCATGGGCACAGTGAGGCATGGACACTGTGAGGCATGGACACTGTGAGCCATGGGCACTGTGAGGCATGGGCACTGTGAGGCATGGACACTGTGAGGCATGGACACTGTGAGCCATGGGCACTGTGAGGCATGGGCACTGTGAGGAATGCACATGGGCACAGTGAGGCAAAGTGAGGCACAGTGAGGCATGCAGATGGACACCCTAGGCTTATACTCAAGTCAATACGTTTTCCCAGTTTTTTGTGGTAAAATTAGGTGCCTCGGCTTATATTTGGGTCGGCTTATACTCGAGTATATACGGTACTTGTGTCAGTTCTGATTTTATAGAATTCATTAGAACCTTTTATTGTGTTTTTATGTCTGTCTAGAGTTTAGTGGTTTTACAGACTAATTTATTTAACAATCTAGAGCTATAATTAATCATACTAAAACAAATGTCTTTCTCTGTGACACAGCAGTCGAAACATCCTGATAAGTTTTTCTTCTGAAAAAAAAAAAAATGATCAAGATCAAACCTTTTTTCCCTGTTTGGAAATCCTGAGCTTTTGAATAGACCTCAGTGACCGGTTGCAACTTGGGGCCCATGGATTCAATTAGCATAGAGATAATTCCAGGAATCCTATTATTTATTGCCATTCCATATGCTTTTTCCTTATGGAGTTTGTTTCTACAATACAGTTTCAAAAGCAATGTTATCATGCAAAATGATGAATGTCGCATATTTTTTTTCTTTTACAGAGGACTGGTCTGTGGTCTGGCAACAGGTTATAGTACAGACCTCAGTGAACAAATTGCTCTTTCCACACTCGAATATTATCTTTGTCTTGCATTGACCCCCCCCCCCCCCCCAAAAGGATATGACTGAAAGTCCTTTATTTCAACGTTGACTTGAAGGCAATAGTGTTTGACGTAAGGAGTGTTTATAGAAGACTAATGTATAAGACAACCTTTGTTCTCCTGTCTGACCAGCTGCTCCAGGTAGAAGGAACCTAACACTTGAAGACAAGCCTTTAATCAGCACCATTGAGTCCTGTTGACATCACCCCCTGCTATGGTTTCTATGAAACATTCTCAGAAACACACAATTCTATTATTCAAAATGGAAATACATTTTACACCTCCGAAATCAATCTATTGCTTTCAAATGCTAATTTACTATATTAAAGGAAAACAATATTAAGACAGGGTCATGACATGAAGTATAATGGGCTGATTGTGAAAAGCTTAAAGCCCTGTACACACGATCGGATTTCCTATGGATTTTAAACCAATGGATTTTTCCATCGAAAATCTGATGAAGCTGACTTCCCTCAGTCTTGCCTACACACCATCAGTCAAAATACCCGATTGTCCCAAACGCCGTGACATAAAACACTCTGACGAGCCAATAAAAATTAAGTTTTAGGCTTCTGAGCATGCGTCGACTTGATTCTGAGCATGCGTGGGTTTTTTATCGGATGGAGTTCCCCACAGACGATAGTAATTTGCTATCGCTTTTTTTTCCATCGGATAAATTTAAAACATGTTCTATTTTTTAACACCGATGGAAAAAAGACCAATGGGGCCCATACACGATCGGTTTGTCCGATGAAAAAAGTCCATCGGACTGTTTTCATCGGTAAAACCGATCGTGTGTACAGGGCTTTACAGTTACTATGATCCTTGCTATATACAGTTTACGCAGAACATTGCATTCATTTTTATTGTGTTTGGATATATTTACAGACTATAGGCATGAAAGATATTTGTTTTAGATCATTCAGGAAAAATGTCATTTTGTGTAGTCACTAAGCCTGCTAAATAAGTAGGTCTGCTTACCACTCCTGAGAACATGTTCTTATAATGTGCAGCTGTACATAGTTAATTTGTACAATGTTTTTATGCATTTAGAGTTTAGCATGGACAATCAATACATCCAGAAATGCTGTATTTATTATGGCAATTGTGGGCTTTAAAGCGGTTGTATACCCAAAAAAAAACAACCTGCAAGGCAAAGGCATAATGAGCTAGTATGACTAGCATACTAGCTCATTATCAATAACTTACCTTAGATCGAAGAACCCGCACCGACCTTCGTTCCTCTCCTCCACCACCGCCATGATACCCGGAGTGACTTCCGGGTATCGCCGCTCCGGCGCTGTGACTGGCCGGAACGGCAATGACGTCAATCCCGCGCATGCGCGCGGAACCGGCACGATCTCCACGCATGCGCGCATTTCCGGCACTTTCTGGCAGGCTCCTATTCAAGACCAGGCGCGCTCAGTGCGCCTGCGCCGTTGTCTACGGCGCGCATGCGCCGTAGACATTGGTGCCTAATTTTCTGCAAATATCTCCCTAACCATGTAGGTTAAGGAGATATTGCAATCACCTACAGGTAAGCCTTAATGTAGGCTTACCTGTAGGTGCAAGTAGTATATACGACACCCCAAATATGAAAGGGGGAACGCCGTTTAGATCTCTTCCCTCTCCTGGACACACATTCGCTGCCGATACTCCACAGCCAGCCGACCCCTTCCCATAGGGATTAATCCTTCTGGAAGAACGAGACACACTCTGTATCTCTCCAAGGATAGACTGACTTTATTGCCAAAAACATTGAAACTCTTATACACATCCAATACTGCATTAACCTGAATGAACAATGGTCCAGCTCCACCCACAACACAACAAGCCCCAATACACATTATTTTGACGTCTGCTAGGAGACAACAGGTTCTAATCCCCTTTATGTTTAAATGACTATGCATGACCTTTATATTCACCAGACTGTCTGATACTTTACAATACACACAAGTACAGACTTAATTAACACAATGAAAGATCCTTAGACGCCATCCTAGATTCATTTACATCACACAGGCAGGTAACACATCTCCCAATTAACCTGTTGAGTTCAGGGTAAAACATCCAGTACATATTGTGGACTAATATTACTATTTCAATTCCAAGCAATCCAAGCCATATTCTTAATGTCCATGGTTTCCTGGCTCACCCTGTGTCCAAAGTGACCCCTCTGTCACACACACTTGAAACCTTTTTGTAAATAAATTGGCATGGATTAGAAGCTCTCTAATGTTTTTATTAATAGAAAGTCTAACATTTCAATAATGGATCAGACTTTTTAAGTACTGCTCATACACACAAAATTAGTAAAATATTGCATTTTTATTTCACATAAATAAATAAATAGTACGCCAGTTCATGTTTTATGTATATATGGTAAAATTATCCTTCTTCATAAGTTCAAAATAAACCTCCATATAGTCAGAACCCAGATCCTGCAGACCAGCTATTTACATTGCCAACTTAATTGCTCCTAGTCTATTCTGGGGGTCCTTTCTTGTATTCATGCTTTTTCCACAATATATGGGTATAATTCAACATGAATTGCAGACGGAGGCAAATGCTGCTTCCCTTAGGAGTACTTTAGAGGTCAATCTACAATAATCTCAAATATATGTTCTAAACCATTGCAAAGCAGAACCAAACTACCATGTTTCCCCGAAAATAAGACCTAGCGCTATTTTCCAGGAGGGCTTCAATATAAGCCCTACCCTGAAGATAAGCCCTAGTTTTAAATGCTTGTAAAATCCTATAATCCACTCTATTACAGTAGTATATATTGTACAACGTATGTGTTTCTGTAATATAATTGCGGGGAAGGGAGCTCCGGGGGGTCACAGATGCGCAGAGCGGCGCTATAACAAAGGTATTTGGCATAATTATGTAGCGGGTGGTTACATTTAGGGGAAGCATCTGAGTGGTAACTAGGCTCAGATGCACTAATTGTTAGGTCTCATGGACCATTTCTGTCCCTGGGAGATGGTACTGGTGTGTAGTTCCCTGGGGCCTATAGGTGGTGCTGTTGCCATGGGCCCGGGTTGAACCGCAGTACAAGGTTGTGTCCTTTTTGTCCCCTCTCGGCAGCAGTATGGCGAGGCGGGGAACCTGCTGTGCCTATCGGGAGAGGATATAAAAGGGGGCGGCCATCTTCCAGCGGGGTCGGTTCCGCGCTCAGGCACCTTAGGCCTGGGTGCGTGTGTGTCGCCTCCGGGTGCCCTAGGCCCGGAGGCCTCCTGGTCGGGTTGTCTCTGGGTGCCCTGGGCCCAGAGACGGAGCTGCTGTTCCATCTCAGACACCTTCAGTCTGGGGTGAGGTACTTTGGAGAAAGGCCCGGAGCCCAGCAGCCTTCGGCTGGGATCCGCCGGGGACCAAGACTCCCAGGGATCTGCCTTGCGAGGGAACCCATATCCAGGACGAGGAGGCCAGGGAGGTGACCCTTTCTGAAGACCCAGCGTAGAGTCGTGGTGACAGATGGGGCCTCTGGTAACTCTCCGGAGGGATGTTCTTGTTCTATAAAGGGCTAGTTAACTAACGGAAGGAAGTGTGTGTTCTCTAAGTCACAGTGCCAGTGACACTACGCACCCAAGGTCAGTGGCAGTGACTTTCATCTTTTTCACTCGGTCAGTGGCAGTGACCAACCTCATGGTCTGTGGCAGAGACTGTGCGCCAAGCCTGTTTGTGCTGATCAGAGCAGGAGAAAACCCAATTCAAGTTTGTGCCCGGACCTCCTCCCACCTTATCTGACCTGTGTCTTGTCCCAACCTGTCTGCTCTCAAAGAGACTGTTTATTGTGCTAAAAGGAATAAATAAGTGTTGGACCCTTTCAGTTGGTGTGGACAGTTGCTTACTGGGGAGAACTAAAGACTTGTTTCTGACTACTGCAGAAACAAGGTCAGCACTGGGGGCTTTTTGACACTGGCTGCAGGCAGGCCCGAAAAACTAACACCGCTCAACATCTCTATTCAGGAGGGTACGGGCTTGTGGTGCGGTGTGCCTCATTCTTTTCCTGTGGAGGAGCCAAGCAGAAGAAAAGCAGGTAAAGTCTGGGGTTGGTGCGCTACAATTATATTACAGAAACACACACATTGTACATTATATAAAAACAATAGTGAAATTCACTGCCTTCTCTCACTATCTCGGCGCTATGTACTACACGGATTCGAAATGACAGATAAAAAAAATGATCAAATGTTGCCAAATGTCATTTACATTAAACTCAGCTGCTGTTTTAAAAGCATAAATGCCCAAACATAAATAAATAAAATTAGTAAATCCACAACAAGTAAAAACTTGACAACATGACAACTCTATCCTATGGTAGTTCATAAGAGAAATCATCAATCAATAGTTCAATAAAATAGCAGGAAGATCAGAGTCCAATAAGAAAAAAAAAAGTGCTCCCAGAGTCTGGTGTAGTTGCTAATGACGACGGCTTCCACCCTGTCAACACCACTTTACACACTCCTCCCTTGTGCCACACTCCCCTTAAGGGTTTCTACTCACCAAAAGGTTGAGTTTAGTAGACATTCAGAATTTGGAACATCCGATCATCCTTCTCCTCAAAAACCGACTGTATTCCCTGGATGCTTCTCCTGATGATTAGAAGGTTGAGTTTAAACAGGCACAATCACACTAGATTCTCAGATCCTCCTCCTCTTCCTAGATGTAATTGGTCCACTGGTACTTATCCCAACTTAAAGGATCTGTAGTGACGGCTTGGTGCCGGATACCACAGCATACCCTCAGAGGTCTACCAGAGTCCAGTGATAGGTCAGAGTAGTTCGGAAGTCTCGGTCCTGGAGGCGGGGCTCCGTACTCGTTTTGGTATTTAACAAGTTTTTACTTGTTGTGGATTTACTAATTTTATTTATTTATTGTACATTATATACTACTGTAATAGAGTGGATTATAGGATTTTACAAGCATTTTAACTCAGTTCACACTGGGAATTCCTGTCAGGCAGGGAGGGAGAGAGAGGGGGAGAGAAGACCACACATTACATGGTAAGACCTACCCCGAAAATAAGCCCTACTGTGTCTTTTGTTGCCAAAATTATTATAAGACCCGGGCTTATTTTTGGGGAAACATGGTATGGTACTTACAAAGAAGTTTCATACATACTTATTCCAGGGCTATGCCAAGGTGCAACCATGTAACCCTGCATGGGTGAATGTAGGGGCAACAAGACCATCCATAAAATTGCAAATATAATCAACCATTACCCATCTCAAAAGTAGATACAGTTAAAGCATTGGAATAAACTGTTACAATCCACTCATTGGATAGGTTTTGACTACATTCATATTTATTATTTATCATAGGCTCTAGGGCATAATTATGGGATACAGAAGCAGTTCATGCTACCTTCACTATTTCCTCATTGCCTGGAATTGTTTGGTCCCAGTTATATGACATAATTTAGGACTGGTGGAAACCTTTGGGAACACAGCTGTAGCTTATATCTAGGCTGCAAGTAAGATAAATAGCATAGCAGTTTAATACAAGCAGACCTTCTGTCCCTATTTTTCCTCCTGTTGCACCTATATTTTCCCATGGGAGGTTGTATGGTCCCCCACCTTGTCACTGCCCTGGAAAAAGTGACTATTACCGGTATATACAGTATATGTAAACTTTTAAAATATGTATACAGTATTATAATTTGGTTGTGCTATGTAATGGTTTATAACATATATTTGTGATCATTGCAGATGGACCTCTATATTACTCCTGAGGAAGCAGCATTTCACACAAGCTGAAAAAGCACACTGAGTTATACCCATGTAATACGGAATCAGCATGGAGACATGAAAGGACTTCAATAGTATATTAGGATTAATTCAAATGGAAATAGATGGTCTGTAGGACGTGGATTCTGACTACATGAAGGTTTATTATGTATTCATAATGTTGGATGATTAAATCATATATATGAGTCCTGAGGTGATATTTTATTTAATTGTGTAAAATAAAAATATATTTTTTCTAAATTTGTGTATATGAGTGATACCTTAAAAGTCTGAATCATTATTGTATTTTCTGACTTCCTATGTATTTGAGGATATGGTACAGGAGGAATATCATCATACACACACCATAGCATTGATATCTTTATATGTCTAGGCCCCTTTTAGGGAGATAAGGTAAAATCCCACCTGTGCCCATAAAACGCAGCCACTGTGGCAAACGCTGCCACTGTGCCATCAAACGCTGCCACTGTGCCATCAAATGCTGCCACTGTGCCCATCAAACGCAGCCACTGTGCCAAACGCTGCCACTGTGCCATCAGATGCTGCCACTGTGCCCATCAAACGCTGCCAGTGTGCCCATCAAACGCTGCCAGTGTGCCCATCATATGCTGCCACTGTGCCATCAAATTCTGCCAGTGTGCCCATCATATGCTGCTAATCTGCCATCAAATGGTGGCAGTGTGCCCATCAAATACTGCCAGTGTGCCCATTAAATGCTGCCAGTGTGCCCATCATATGCTGCTAATGTGCCATCAAATGCTGCCAGTGTGCCCATCATATGCTGCCACTGTGCCCATTAAATGCTGCCAGTGTGTCCATCATATGCTGCCAGTGAGCCCATCAAATTCTGCCACTATGACCATTAAATGCTGCTAGTGTGCCCATTAAATGCTGCCAGTGTGCCCTTGAATGCCACTAGTGTGACCCCCGCCATCTGCCCGGCACATACCCTGTCTTGGTGGGGCAGGGGGTGACGGCGACGAGCGGGGTCCTTCATGCGTCTCCTGCCAATGTTCTGTCACCGTCCTCATCTCCCGTCCTCTCCTCATGTGAGGCATCCAATAGCGGCGCCTGTCGTTTAAGCCAATCAGGTGACAGGTAACAGACCCGAGCATCTGATTGGTGGAGAGGCGGTTCAGTGTAAGGAAAGCAAATATTGATTCGCTTTTCTAACACAGCTGAGTGAACTGCGAGCGCAAAGCCAAGCCTATTAGAGCCTGTGGTTCTAATCAGGTGCTTCAAAAACATTCCCCACCACTGTAATTCGGGCACCCGGCGCCCGAAAAGGGTCCGGGCGCCTGAATAGGGGGTGACAGCGGCAGCCATGGATAGATTCATGCAATGCATGAATCTATCTATTGGTGATAAAGAGGGTGGCAGGAGAGAGGGGGCGGCACCCTGCGCACTTATGGACGCACCGCCACTGTTAGAGACGCATAGAAGCTGCCATCACTCTCCTGAAAATTTGAGTTGTTTGGCTGTCATATTGACACTTTATCACTTCAATTACAGACCTGGAACAAGAATAATGTCAAAAAGGACTTATTATGATCTGCATATTTGTTCGGGGAAATGACTCAAAATGTATCAAAGTTACTGGGTCAACACAACAGCCAGGCAACTATTATTCCAAGAAGGAGGCTGTCATATTGTGTTCTCTAGCTTTTTACATAGGGTCATTTTTGAGTTTTTGCTAAGAGTCACTAGCCAAATTTGTATCTTTTATTCTTGGGGAAAAGTAAAATAAATAATTTCATTGTTCATAAGGGGAACCAATTCTGCTTAAATATGTGTAGCACTACCCCCATAGGAGCTGCTGGTTTAAATTTGGGCCTTGCACGCAGAGGCGTACTAAGTGGGAGGCGGGCCACCACAGGTGACAGACACTGGGGGGGGGGTGTGAGACCAGCACCCCCCCCCCCCCCCTCCGCGGCTGAAATGAAGACAGAGGGGCGGGCGGATTTAAGCCGCGGCACCGCGGCGGTGACAGGAAGAACACACGTGGAAAGCCTGTAGTGGCTTTGCAAGAAGGGGGGGTGCGAGCGAGCCGAGTGACATCCGGGACCCGCAGCAATCCCCCTCTCTCATTGCCGCGCCGCGGCTCTGTTCAGTCTCGGCTGTTAGAGTGAAGCCGCCTCTCCCTCCTCCTCCCTACACAGGGGGAGGGGACCGTCACCTGACCAGTTCTGCTTGTGCATGTCCCGCGCTTATCATCTGACTGCACTGAGGTACATTATGTGTCTAGTGTCTGTACTGTGGGGGGCTGCACTGTAGGGGGGTCTGTACTGTGGGGGGCTGCACTGTAGGGGGGTCTGTACTGTGGGGGGCTGCACTGTAGGGGTGTCTGTACTATGGGGGGGTCTGTACTGTTGGGGGGTCTGTACTGTGGGGGACTGGGGGGCTGCACTGTGGGGGGGTCTGTTCTGTGGGGGGGTCTGTACTGTGGGGGGGTGGGGGTCTGCACTGTAGGGGTGACTGTACTGTGGAGGGGTCTGTACTGTGGGGGGTCTGTACTGTCGGGGAATGCACTGTAGGGGTGTCTGTACTGTGGGGGGGTGGGGGTCTGTACTGTGTGGGGGTCTGTACTGTGGGGGGGTGGGGGTCTGCACTGTAGGGGTGCCTGTACTGTGGGGGTCTGTACTGTGGGGGGGTCTGTACTGTGGGGGGGGTGGGGGTCTGCACTGTAGGGGTGTCTGTACTGTGGGGGGGTGGGGGTCTGCACTGTAGGTGTGTCTGTACTGTGGGGGGGTCTGTACTGTTGGGGGGTCTGTACTGTGGGGGAGTGGGGGGCTGCACTGTGGGGGTGTCTGTACTGTGTGGGGGGGGGTCTGCACTGTGGGGGGCTGTGTAATGTAAAGGGGTCCAGAGGTGTATGGATGCTGTGTAATGTAAAAGGGTCCAGAGGTGTAGGGTGCTGTGTAATGTAAAAAGGTCCTTAGGTGTAAGGTGCAGTGCAATGTAAAGGGGCCCAGAGGTGCAGGGTGCTGTGTAATGTAAAGGGGTCCAGAGTACTGTGTAATGTAAAGGGATCCAGAGTGCTGTGTAATGTAAAGGGGTCCAGTGTAATGTAAAGGGGTCCAGAGGTGTAGAGTGCTGTGTAATGTAAAGAGGTCCTTAGGTGCAAGGTGCAGTGTAATGTACGGGGGTCCAAAGGTGCAAGGTACAGTGTAATGTAAAGGGTCCAGATGTGCAAGGTGCAGTGTAATGTAAAGGGTCCAGAGGTGCAAGGTGCAGTGTAATGTAAAAGGTCCAGAGGTGCAAGGTACAGTGTAATGTAAAAGGGTCCAGATGTGCAAGATGCAGTGTAATGTAAAGGGTCCAGAGGTGCAAGGTGCAGTGTAATGTAAAAGGTCCAGAGGTCCAAGGTGCAGTGTAATGTAAAGGGGCCCAGAGGTGCAGGGTGCTGTGTAATGTAAAGGGGTCCAGAGTACTGTGTAATGTAAAGGGGTCCAGAGTGCTGTGTAATGTAAAGGGGTCCAGTGTAATGTAAAGGGGTCCAGAGGTGTAGAGTGCTGTGTAATGTAAAGAGGTCCTTAGGTGCAAGGTGCAGTGTAATGTAAAGGGGTCCAAAGGTGCAAGGTGCAGTGTAATGTAAAGGGTCCAGAGGTGCAAGGTGCAGTGTAATGTAAAAGGTCCAGAGGTGCAAGGTGCAGTGTAATGTAAAGGGGCCCAGAGGTGCAGGGTGCTGTGTAATGTAAAGGGGTCCAGAGTACTGTGTAATGTAAAGGGGTCCAGAGTGCTGTGTAATGTAAAGGGGTCCAGTGTAATGTAAAGGGGTCCAGAGGTGTAGAGTGCTGTGTAATGTAAAGAGGTCCTTAGGTGCAAGGTGCAGTGTAATGTAAAGGGGTCCAAAGGTGCAAGGTGCAGTGTAATGTAAAGGGTCCAGAGGTGCAAGGAGCAGTGTAATGTAAAAGGGTCCAGAGGTGCAAGGTGTAGTGTAATGTAAATAGTCCAGAGGTGCAAGGTACAGTGTAATGTAAAGGGGTCCAGTGGTGTAGGGTGCAGTGTAATGTAAAAGGGTCCAGAGGTGTAGGGTGCTATGTAATGTAAAGAGGTCCTTAAGTGCAAGGTGCAGTGTAATGTAAAGGGGTCCAGAGGTGCAGGGCGCTGTGTAATGTAAAGGGGTCCAGAGGTGCAGGGTGCTGTGTAATATAAAGGGGTCCAGAGGTGCAGGGTGCTGTGTAATGTAAAGGGGTCCAGAGGTGCAAGGTGCTGTGTAATGTAAAGGGGTCCAGAGGTGTAGGGTGCTGTGTAATATAAAGGGGTCCAGAGGTGCAAGGTGCTGTGTAATGTAAAGGGGTCCAGAGGTGCAGTTGTGGAGAGGGGTACACAGTAGTGACAAAGAGATATTGAAGGATGCAGAGGTATGCAGGGGGCACAGTGAGGTGTTTTTACATTTTATTGTGGGGGGTGCCAGATATAGGATCCGCCCCGGGTGCCAAATGCTCTAGGTACGCCCCTGCTTGCACGTTACCTCACTGTCTATAGAAAGTTCAATGTTCACACAAGTTATGAATCCTTTTCGTTAGGCTTTATTTCCAAACAACTTGCACAGGTAGAGGGATGGAGGGTTAGGGGAAGGTTCAGGCACACGATTCAGATCACTGGGGAAACTTCTAAGCTTCAAACGTCACACTCACCACTCTCCTTCAAGTGGGTATTGCTCACCCGGATAGGCCCCTCTCACTTGACCTAGTAGCCGGGACAATGCACGAACAAATAAAGAAATAACAGTCTCTGCCACAGACCTTTAGGACGATTAAGTTGAACTGTTCATAGATCCTCTGCCACAGGATTTTAGTACCCGGATATCCAGCCTTACAGTTTAAGAGCCTTTAAGCCGACCCGACACACTGTAAGGTAACATTAGCTACGGTGCATCCTCCAATAAGGTCACCAGGCCTTCCTCAAGATACCAGCCTTCTACTTGGTCCTCTCCAAGACAGGTCCTCCCCTGGTTTCCTCAATTGAGTGGCCTCCTCCCACAGGACAGACAGCACAGGATCACCTTCAAAGTGTAGGCCCCAGTCAGGACAACTGGGCCCACCTGGCAGAGATGCAGCCCCGGGCCAACATGGCTCCGCGGCTGAAATTCCAGTATCACATACTTTGAGCCAGGAGGGCCACGAGGCGAACAGAGCCCCGAGAAATGGCGTCTGCCCCTTAAGTTCCCTTCCCCAGCATGCTCAGCGGGGAGACCACTCCCACTGAGCTGTTCCCGGGGAAAAATACCTAATACACTTTGGCCTGCTTGTGTTCCAACATTGGCCTGGGGTGGTAACGCCACCTACAAGCGAACAGTGGGAAGTCCTTCCAAACACAGCCATAGCCGGAACAGAGGCCAATTTAGCCTTAATCATCAAAGTCTGAGCTAGCTACCAGCTCAGACACCCACTAAATTTAACATAGCACCTGATCATCAGGAGCAGGGCGCTACATATGTATAAGTATATAGTGGGCAACTGGGCATAGAAAATAATCATCCCTCTTTAAAAATAATCACATTGTGTTGCTTTGCATCCTGAAATAAAGACAGACACGGTTTTTGTTTTATCCAACTGGATTTACTTGGTGCAACTTATAACATCTAAATGAAAGATATACACCAACATGTCAGAAATTTTTTGTTAAACTACCTTTTTGCTTTAATTACAACCTATAGCCTGTTGGGATATATCTCTACTAACTGTGCACATCTAGACTTTGCAATATTTGCCCACTCTTCTTTGCAGAACTGCTCAAGTTCACTTAACCACTTAAGCCCCGGACCAATATGCAGCATAAAGACCAGGCCCCTTTTTGCGATTCGGCACTGCGTCGCTTTAACTGACAATTGCGCGGTCGTGCGATGTGGCTCCCAAACAAAATTGACGCCCTTTTTTTCCCACAAATAGAGCGTTCTTTTGGTGGTATTTGATCACCTCTGCAGTTTTTATTTTTTGCGCTATAAACAAAAATAGAGCAACAAGTTTGAAAAAAATGCAATATTTTTAACTTTTTGCTATAATAAATATCCCCAAAAAATATATAAAAATATTTTTTTCCCTCAGTTTAGGCCGATACGTATTCTTCTACATATTTTTGGTAAAGAAAATCGCAATCAGCGTTTATTGATTGGATTGCGCAAAAGTTATAGCGTTTACAAAATAGGGGATAGTTTTATGGCATTTTTATTCTTTTTTTTTACTAGTAATGGCGGCGATCAGCGATTTTTTTCGTGACTGCGACATTATGGCGGACACATCGGACACTTTTGACACATTTTTGGGACCATTGTCATTTTTACAGCGATCAATGCAATAAAAATGCACTGGTTACTGTAAAAATGACACTGGCAGTGAAGGGGTTAACCACTAGGGGCGCTGAAGGAGTTAAGTGTGCCTAGGGGCGTGTTTCTAACTGAGGGGGGCGTGGCTATGAGTGACACGTCACCGATCTCCTCTCTGATTACACAGAGTGGAGATCGGTGAGAGTGTCACTAGGCGAGCGGGGAGATGTTGTGTTTACACTAACATCTCCCCGCTCCATCCCTCCGTGAGACAATCGCGGAGATCCCTGCGACGATCGAGTCCGCAGGATCCGCGGTCCGACTCACGGGGAGGGTAGCGGGGTCGAGAGCGTGCCGCCGGTGGCGCGCGCGCGCCCCCCACATCGGGCAGTTAAAGGGGACGTACAGGTACGTTGATGTGCCTTTCCGTGCCATTCTGCCGACGTATATCTACTGGAGGCGGTCGTTAAGTGGTTAAATTTGATGGTAAAACTGTTTGTGGACTGCAGTCTTCAAGTTATTTCACAGATTTTCGGTGCCTTTAATAAATTTTTTCTGACATGTTGGTGTTATAACTTTTACTTGGATAGCTAGGTAAAACATAAAACGTGTCTGTCTTCATTTCAGGCTGCCAAGCAACACAATTTGAATATTTTAAGAAGGGGTGATTCTTTTCTATAGCCCCTGTATATAGATTCCCTTAACATTTTTATTTATTTTTTTGTTCTACCATATGTTGTCCCAACATGCTGCTGCTTATTCAGTTATGTCAACTGTTCTCATCCATTTCCTGAGGAAAGCACTAGTTGTAAACAATAGATTTGATTTGTTTTTTCCAGTCTTTTTTGGTACCTCTCATAAACCTTATCTCCTTCATATTGTTACCTATTTCCCGATTTTGGCCGTTACTAGGCCTATGCTTGAAAATGGTTTTATTTTCACAATTTCTAAACCATATGCTAATTCTATTTGCAAATTTACTTTCATAGTATACAACAGTCTTGGATTTTATCGAACAATTGTGGGTTTTGGCAAGAAAAGAACCATTTTTAAAATGTGCGTATTGGCAGTTTTGTCCCGACATCTGATCCTTTACTGTTGACAAGTAATGGTGGAAGCATTATCAGTAATGCAAGCTTTTACAGCCTACTATAGTTTCTAAACCATTATTTTCAGCGTTATCTCGGTTTTCCTCAAAGAAATACTATCCCCTAAAGACAACCTACTTAGATCTGTATTTTGACTCGTACAAACAGGTTAATATCAACTTTTAGCTACTGTTTGTCAACTTATGATGCAGAGCACACCAGTTTAATTAGGGTCATTAAGACGTAAGAGTTGTATTTCTGTTGTAAAATGTAATGATGTTAGTTTATAACATAAGGAACAAAGATGGCTTAAAGGGGTTGTAAAGGTTCGTTTTTTATTTTCTAAATAGGTTCCTTTAAGCTAGTGCATTGTTGGTTCACTTACCTTTTCCTTTGATTTACCTTCTAAATGTTTTTTTTCTTTGTCTGAATTTCTCACTTCCTGTTTCTCCTCAGTAAACTTCACACCATCATCCGAGTGGTGTTTAGTCAGCCAGAACAGCTTACTGAACAGCTTACTGAGGAGGAACAGGAAGTGAGAAATTCAGACAAAGAAAACAAAGAAAAAAAATATTTAGAAGGGAAATCTAAGGAAAAGGTAAGTGAACCAACAATGCACTAGCTTAAAGGAACCTATTTAGAAAATAAAAAACAAACCTTTACAACCCCTTTAAGCTCACTATCCTGTTTGGATACATATAAAGTTATTCTATCCAAAAATAAACTATATTCAGGACTTGTGTGGTTTGGGAGATGTGTACACCCATTACCTCCTGTAGTCCCATCAAGACAATGCAGAGCTCCCAGCTTGAATTTTGTATGTAAATTAAGGCAGATGGAGGTTGTTTATTCCACTGGTCCAGCTGCATTGACATTCCTCATCTGCAGTAGCTCTCAAGGATCAGCTGGGTGTCTCCTGTTAGCTGAAAAAAGTCAGAATTGTTGCCGAAATAAAGCATCTTCTTAGATAGATGGTCTGCATTAACTTTTAATGTCCAAAGCATCAACGTTTCAAAACCCTAAATACAATACTTCTATCTACATAATTTATTCAGTCTTTGAAGACAACTGGTCATGAGAGAAATACATGGGCTGCTAGTTGTCTGGCTGTCATGCTAATCCTCTGGTTTTAATTATCACAGTCATTGACCCATATAAAAAGTATGCATCCAGGAAAGTCAGAAATGCTGATGAATTTATGTGTTCTGAGTCAGTGACTCAGAAGACATTGGAGCTAGCTAGAAAAATGCCATTTAATAAGGATGTCACAGTGTTTTAAACTTATGTATCTTTCTAAAGATTGTTGTCGTTTGGGAAAAGCTGCATCCAGAAATTCAGTACTGAGGAAATGTTGATAATGAAGGAGGCAATATACCGTAGAGTGCTCTACTTTGAGTTATTTAGTATTATTATAATTATATTATATTTTACAGACCATGAAAGTCGAGTCTAATGCCGCGTACACACGACCGTTTTTCATGACGAGAAAAATGCAATTTTTTAAAATGCTCGTGAAAAACGGTGGTGTGTGTGCTCCAGAGTATTTTTCTCGTCGAGAATAATGCCCGAAAAAAAAATTAGAACCTGCTCTATTTCACGTCGTTCTTTTTAACGTAGTGAAAAACGGTCGTGTGTATGCTTTTAAAAAATGTGCATGCTCAGAATCAAGTATGAGACGAGAGCGCTCGTTCTGGTAAAACTAGCGTTCATAATGGAGATAGCACATTCGTCAAGCTGTAACGGGCTGAAAAGCACGAATCGTCTCTCACCTATACTTTATTAACACGAGGATCAGCAAAAGCATCCCAAAGGGTGGCGCCATTCGAATGGAACTTCCCCTTTATAGTGCCGTCGTACGTGTTGTATGTCACCGCGCTTTGCTCAAGCATTTTTTTTCACGAACATGTTTTAATGCAAGGCAGGCTTGAGAGGAAACACGAAAAATCATGTCGAGAAAAACATTATTTTTTCCCATGACATGAATAACGGTCGTGTGTACGCGGCATGAGAGTTTGAGTTTGATGCCTCGTACACACGATTGGTTTTTCCAACGGGAAAACTGCTATGAGAGCTTTTGGTCAGGAATCCCGGCCATGTGTATGCTCCATCACAGTTTTTCCAACGTGAAAACTGCCGAACAAAAAAAGAGATCAGGATCTCTTTTTTCCCGTCAGACCAAAAATTAGAGCGGGAAATCCATTCATCTGTATGGTTTTCCGACGGGCAGAAAACCGTGCATGCTCAGAATCAAGTATGAGCCGTTAGCGCTCTTTCTGGTAAAACTAGCGTTCGTAATGGAGATAGCACATTCATCACGCTGTAACGGACTGAAGAGCACTGAAGAGCACGAATCGTCTCTCACCAAACTTTTACTAACACGAGGATCAGAAAAAGCAGCCCAAAGGGTGGCACCGTTGGAATGGAACTTCCCCGTAATAGTGCCTTCATACGTGTTGTACGTCACCGCGCTTTGGACGGGCGGACTTTTGTCTGAGCGTGTGTATGCAAGGCAGCCTGAGAGGAATTCTGTTGGGAAAACCGTTGGTTTATTATCCAACGGAAAACCCGCTCGTGTGTACTAGGCATGAGAGTTTGAGTTTGAGAAGGCCACGTACCTGGTGGTAGAGCCTGATTTGATGAGGAAGGCCTCTCTTAGAGTTTGGGGCATCCTGGTAATTTACCAGGAGGTGCATGGGCATGGAGTGACACAAGGGCCTGTTGGTTCTTCCAGCAGCCACAGAGTCAAGCCACCAGACGACATTAGCAGCTGATGGTGGCCGGTACCCAACAGGACTGGCAAAATAGCCAGAAGGAGCTTGGTGGTCACTGGCTGGGAGCAGATGGATGACAGCAGACACAAGGCTGGCAGGTGGGTGGTCAGCAGGCACTTGACCCACAGATGGATGGTCAGCAGGTACGAAGCTGACAGGCACTGGGTAGACAGGTAATAGCAGGTAAGCAAGATCAGGCTAGCCGGGTCGGCCGGATGGATCAGGTACAAGTGGGAGACAGGACAGTAATCAGGTTCAGGCCGGAGCCGAATGCAGTAAGACAAGTTAGGAGCAAGCGAGAGGCAGAGATGGGTTCCAGAGATAAGTTCAAGAGTAGTCAGAGGCAGGTCAAGTCAGCAATGGATGGTCAAGCATAAGAACAGGTCGCATGTAGCACAGAAAATTCTGTAGGCCAGACAGCAAGTAACCAGTGCAGCATTTCTGTTTAAATAGTCTATTTGGTACCAGCACTAGCAACAGGCATACCTACACAATCCTGCGCACACATGCATGGCCATTTGCCAGCCTGCATAAGCCTTTAATTACCGCAGCAGTACTAATGGTTCAGGTAATGTAGTACCACGTGGCAGTCTTTGTAGTACACATACCATACTACAGGCACCACTTTATCTGACCTTCTCATTAGTCTAGGAGCTATTGTAGACAAAGTGAGATGTTCCCAGGATTTCGCTATATCACATGAAGCAAGAATAGTTCTTACATAATTTTGAAAGCAGGGAAAATACTGATGCCTACTGTGGCTAAAGTTATTATACATCTAAATAAATTATTCAGGTGTATTTATCAAGTAGACACACAATAAGTACCACCAAACTCTGGATGATTGTATACTCATGTCTAAGTCCCCTTTCACACTGAGGCGTTGCAATAACGCGCTAAAAACAATTATGCCCCATGCACACGATCGTTTTTCATGCCGTTAAAAATGCCATTAAAAAAAATGGCCATTAAAAATGATCGTGTGTAGGCTCCAGAGCATTTTTAACGACGTGAAAAACGGCCATTAAAAATTTCGAACATGCTCTCTTTTTTCACGTCGTTTTTCATGTCGTTTTTTTTAACGACGTGAAAAACGATAGTGTGTATGCTTTAACGACGTGAAAAAAAAGCGCATGCTCAGAATCAAGTATGAGACAGGAGCGCTCGTTCTGGTAAAACTAGCGTTCGTAATGGAGATAGCACATTCGTCACGCAGTCACGGACTGAAAAGCACGAGACTGAAAAGAGCGAATCGTCGCTCAACAAACTTTACTAACATGAAGGGTGGCGCCATTCGAACGGAACTTCCCCTTTATAGTGCCGTCGTGCGTGTTGTACATCACTGCGCTTTGCTTGATCGTTTTTTAAAATGATCGTGTGTACGCAAGACAGGCTTGAGAGGAAACATGAAAAAAAACGACGTGAAAAACGGCAAGAAAAAAAATGGCAAGAAAAACGATCGTGTGTATGGGGCATTAGTGTTATTACCGCGTTTTTACCGCTTTTTACCGCGTTAGCGTTAAAAATAGCGCTAACGCCTATGTATTTTTACCGCGTTAGCGCTAATTTTATGAGGTAAAAACGAATTGGCGTTAGCGCTATTTTTACCGCGTTTTTATCGTGGTTTTACAGCGGTACTCATTCATTTCAATGGGGATAGGCGTTTTTACAGCGCTATTTTATGCGCCACAAAGATGCTCCAAAAAAGCTGTTTGCAGGATTTTTTCCAACGCACAGCCAGCACAACGCCTCAGTGTGAAAGCCCTCAGGGCTTTCACATTGAGAATGCTGGGGCAGGATTATTTCAGACGTTTTTACAGCGCTATTTGTAGCGCTAAAACGCCTGAAAAACGCCTCAGTGTGAAAGGGGCCTAAGACAGAAGGTCAGCTGTCTGTGCAATATACTGTATGTCTGTCAGGGCTGGGCTCAGCCCTTCCTTCTCTGTGCTGGCAGCTGAGCTGTCAGCTAATTGCCAGCTCCCATCTCTCCACAGTGATCCACCTGTTGTTGATCCTGCTCATCAGCTCTGCCTACTTAAAGCCTTCCAGTTCATTTGCTTTCCGCCTTCGCCTGTGTTAACATCACAAGAGACTTTCTCCTGCATTCCTGTTGAAGACCTGCTTGACTGACGTCTCCGCTGGCTACAGATCCTGCTTGCTGTACTACTACCTTTATCGCTGGCTCTTGGACATTGGCTTGGCCGACTACCCGATCCAGTTACTGAACTCTGGCTATGTTTTGACTACGCCTACTCTGTTTACCTTTTTATTTTTATTATTAAACAAGTGTGATTTAAGAGCCCATTCACACAGGGGCAACTTTGGATTCGACTTCAAATCGCCCCAGGTCGCCCCTAGTCGCCTCAAGTCGCGCTGGCTGAGGAAATCAATGTAAGTTAATGGAGCCGTCTTAATGCACACTACTGCAGTCGCTCCGACTTCAAAAAAGGTTCCTGTACTACTTCAATCCGACTTCTAGGCGACCTGTACCCATTGATTTCAATGGGAGTTGCCTCTGAAGTCGGATGACTGTCTTAACATAAGCAACTTTCCAGGAAGATAATATACATCTCTCAGGCAAACCCCTCCCTCCCACAGAGCTAATTCTTGTTTTATTGGCCACTGGAATGTCTCCTGTCCTGCAGGCAACTTGAAGTTGCCTTGTAAGTTGCCTGGAGTCGTGCTGTGATTCATTCTCAAGTCGTGTCTGAGTTGCCTCATAAAATCGGGCTGGAAGTCGTGTTGCCCCTGTGTGAATGGAGTCTTAGGGCTCTTTCACACGGGGCGGATCCGTGAAGATCCGCCCCGTGAAGCTCCGCTTGCTCAGCGGGGATCGCTCCGTTGATCCCCGCTGAGCCGACGGATGACTGGGCGGTCCCCGCACACTGTGCAGGGACCGCCCTGTCAGAGCGCCGCTCTCCCCTATGGGGAATCGGATGACGACGGACCGTAGAGTCCGTTGTCATCCGATCCGCTCCGCCGACGGAAGGAAAAATAGGGTTTTCCTCCGTCACACTTTGGCGGAGCGGATGTCAGCGGACATGTCTCCGCTGACATCCGTGCCTCCATAGGGCTACATGGAGGATCCGTTTCAGGTCCGCCTAAAAAACTGACAGGCGGACCTGAACGGACCTCCGTGTGAAAGGGGCCTAACTGTACTTCTGTCTCAGTCTGATTCATGGTTTCTGACAATGTTAAATTGGTTGGAATTTTTCATCTTTCATTTCTCTGTATAAAGGGTATTTTAAACAGGGTCAGATTTACCCTTTTTAAACCCCCACTCCAAGCCTACTTGGCCTCGCACAGTTAGCTGCTCATGCGTCCCCCTCCTGCTTCCTTTTTTAAGGACAGCTGAACAACATCCATGTTTACATGGACTAAGCCAGAATCAGAAACATATTTACACAGTAAGAAAAAGACTTGCAAAGACCAATTCAGAACTATACTGCTTATACTGTACTGGTTTAAAGTGGAGGTTACTCTAAATATTTTTTTTTCTATGTGTGACCGTATTCACATATGTATTCTACAAATCATAGACTTTATTATTTTCATGCACTTATTCCATCTGAAACACCCGGTTAATCCTGTCAGTCACCTTTCTTCCTTGTTCAAACTGAGGACACAAAGCACAGAAGCTGATCTGTGTTAAAGAGGAGCTCCAGTCATTTTTGTATAAATTTAAAAACTGTAGCTGCTGACCTTTAATAAACAGATACTCACCTGTCCCAGGATCCAGGGCTGTGCTCACCCGAGCCCTTTTTTCCTCTTGGCTTTGGTCCCCGGGGCTAGCATCTTAACTGTGGGCACTGGCTGTGCGCATTGTGAATGGTCCCACAGTCTTCTGTGCCCCACAAGACTGCAGGGAGGGAGGGAGAGAGGAGAACGTCCACCTAGATCGGCAAGATGCCCACCCCAAAAAGTGCAATTTCTGTCCCAGAAGACTGCAGGGAGGGAGGGGGGGTGGAGAACTTCTGCTCAGATCACCCAGGTACCTACTCACCCCCTCAAAGAAACATATATTTTCTTAAAGAAGTGTGGCGAGGAGGCCTTGAAGCATAACTTCCCCTTTTGGGTGAAGCTCTGCTTTAATATGATTAGCTTTCATCCTTCGGCTGGCCATTCAGAGGTACAGGACATTGTGAATACACACAGCATACCTCTGTTTGGCCACCATGCTCCCAAACCAATTACAGCCTGCCTCTGGCACACACCCTCTCCCAATGACAGCCTGCCTCTTAAAACACCCCCTGTTTGAGCACAGCATGCCTCAGGCGAAACAGGCTATGGAATACAGGCACACAGTGTGTCTACACAGGGTCCTGTAATCTGGCCCACCACTATCGGGAAGAAGAGATGCATGGTCACATGACAGAACTTTTGCAGCCTTTTAAAAAAGGTAAGAAGCTTCTTCTGTTAAAAAAAAGTAAGAAAGGTTATTTCTGAAATAAAACAAAAGCAGTTATGGTGCCTGCATAGCTATGACTGTATTATACAACTTCTACTCGACAAGCATAAATGGGCAGCACAGTGGCTAAGTGGTTAGCACTTCCGCCTAGCAGCACTAGGGTCATCAGTTCATCTGCCTTTAGTTTGTAATTTCTCCCTGTGCCTGCGTGTGTTTGAAAGCTCTTTGAGGGTATGGACTGATGTGAATGTACAATATATAAATATAGTGAAAAAAATGACCAAAAAGGTCTGCATTAAAAAGAAAATAGCTAGTATGTGACAGTCTGAGGTAATCCTTAAAATGTCCACATTGCAATACTGAAAGGCAGGAGTGACCATATGTAAAGTTCCACAGTGACACTATAGCAGGTAGACAATCTCTCATGCAGGTAGATAATCGTGACTCCACACTCTTATGCCCCATACACACGATCGTTTTTCATGCCGTTAAAAATGCCATTTTAAAAAATGGCCATTAAAAATGATCGTGTGTAGGCTCCAGAGCATTTTTAACGACGTGAAAAACGGCCATTAAAAATTCCGGACATGCTCTCTTTTTTCACGTCGTTTTTCATGTCGTTTTTTTTAATGACGTGAAAAACGATAGTGTGTATGCTTTCACGACGTGAAAAAAAACGCGCATGCTCAGAATCAAGTATGAGACGGGAGCGCTCGTTCTGGTAAAACTAGCGTTCGTAATGGAGATAGCACATTCATTACACAGTAACGGGCTGAAAAGCGCGAATCGTCGCTCAACAAACTTTACTAACATGAAGGGTGGCGCCATTCGAACGGAACTTCCCCTTTATAGTGCCGTCGTACGTGTTGAACGTCACTGCGCTTTGCTTGATCGTTTTTTTTTAATGATGGTGTGTATGCAAGGCAGGCTTGAGAGGAAACATGAAAAAAAACTAGGAGAAAAACGCTGGTTTAAAAAATGACATTAAAAACGAACGTGTGTACGGGGAATTAGACACCAAAGAAGAAAGTGCAATGATGATAAAGCAAAGATCCTCCACCTCAGATATCAGATCCGCTTACCAGCTCATGTGGATCTCAGTGAAAGAGATCACAAACGCTTGTGGCTTTATTCCCCCGCCAAGGGTCTTTACACTGTAGATCAGCATACAAGATGTATTCCTCCTCAACACTCTGGCTCCTCAATACACTCCCGGGAGTATGATCCCCAAAAAGACATATATAAGGGCCACAATAGTGAAGTACGTAATAAAATTTATTATATAAAACGAAAAGATTGCACTTACAATTCCAATGTAAGATAAAAGCAGTTTTTTAAAATTTCAAGCCGGCCGGCTCTTACTATCCACTCGTTCCTTCCGGGATAGCGTTGTATAGTCGGTGACGTCAGCACGCCGTTCCTCCCTTGCTGACGTCACCGACTATACAACGCTATCCCGGAAGGAACGAGTGGATAGTAAGAGCCGGCCGGCTTGAAATTTTAAAAAACTGCTTTTATCTTACATTGGAATTGTAAGTGCAATCTTTTCGTTTTATATAATAAATTTTATTCCGTACTTTTGGGGATCATACTCCCGGGAGTGTATTGAGGAGCCAGAGTGTTGAGGAGGAATACATCTTGTATGCTGATCTACAGTGTAAAGACCCTTGGCGGGGGAATAAAGCCACAAGCGTTTGTGATCTCTTTCACTGAGATCCACATGAGCTGGTAAGCGGATCTGATATCTGAGGTGGAGGATCTTTGCTTTTATCATCATTGCACTTTCTTCTTTGGTGTCTAAGAGTGTGGAGTCACGGTTATCTACCTGCATGAGAGATTGTCTACCTGCTATAGTGTCACTGTGGAACTTTACATATGGTCACTCCTGCCTTTCAGTATTGCAATGTGGTCATTTTAAGGATTACCTCAGACTGTCACATACTAGTTATTTCCTTTTTAATGCAGACCTTTTTGGTCATTTTTTTCACTATATTTATATTAAGATAGCATCTCATATATCATATGTGTTGTCATTTTTTCCAGCGCAACTGCCTTTTT
The DNA here is from genome assembly GCA_029206835.1 of Rana muscosa. Taxonomy (NCBI): domain Eukaryota; kingdom Metazoa; phylum Chordata; class Amphibia; order Anura; family Ranidae; genus Rana; species Rana muscosa. The sequence goes on from CM055122.1 coordinate 701,701,616, forward strand.
TCTTTTAATATTTGTTATTGTGTGTATCCACATTTTCAGTTGCAGCAGAAGTTATTTAATTTAACATTTTTTGTAATTTTTGACATGCGCAGTAGTTTTCTTTACTAATGTACAATATATACTGCACAAATTGATAGTGCTATAAAAGTACCTGTAATAAATAAAAAACTAAATAAATGTTGAACACTATGCCACCAATTAGTTTGAACAGATATGCAGAGGCAGGATCAATGAAGACATAATGGTGGGTAGGACAGAAGACTTGAGGCCATACCCTTTGTTAGCTGTGCAATAAGTATGCTCTATGTGTTCGCTAGGGGAAAGATAAATCATTTTGATCTTAAGAAGCAGCCTTCAGGAATGTTAATGGGATTAATGTAACAAAATATGAAGCAAGTAAAGGAGCTATCTATAAGTAGAGCCTTAACAGCCAGATAGATATACTGTATTATCTTTTATTCTAACCATTTTTCTGTAGACTTATGCCGCGTACACACGATTGGAAATTCCGACAAGAAAAGTTCCATGTGAGCTTTTGGTCGGAAAATTCCAATCGTGTGTAGAGTCCATCAGACTTTTTCTGTCGGAATTTCCGACAACAAAAATTTGAGAGCTGGTTCCGATCGTCTGTATGCAATTCCGACGCACAAAAAAACATGCATGCTCAGAATCAAGCAGAAGAGCCGAACTGCCTATTGAACTTCATTGATCTCGGCTCGTCGTACGTCTTGTACGTCACCGCGTTCTTGACGGTCGGAATTTCCGACAACATTTGCGTGACCGTGTGTATGCAACACAAGTTTGAGCCAACATTCCGTCAGAAAAAAAATCCACTTTTTTTTGTCTGAATTTCCGATCGCGTGTACGCGGCATTAGAAAAGCAAAGGGAGCTCTGTGTTACTTGTTATGGGACACACGTCCTCTTAGTTCTCTTTTTATTGACTCCTCTAGTATTTTTACATCTTATATTATATAATGACTATAGATTCTTTATAATCTCTGAACTTTGGTCCTAATGCCGCGTACACACGACCGTTTTTAATGTCATTGAAAAAAACTGAATTTTTCTCGACGTGATTCTTCTGAAGCCTGCCTTGGCTACACACTATCGTGGAAAAAAATGCTTGAGTAAAGCGCAGTGACGTACAACACGTACGACGGCACTATAAAAGGGAAGTTCCATTCGGATGGCGCCACCCTTCATGTTAGTAAAGTTTGTTGAGCGACGATTCACGCTTTTCAGCCTCGTGCTTTTCAGTCTGTTACAGCGTGACGAATGTGCTATCTCCATTACGAACGCTAGTTTTACCAGAACGAGCGCTCCCGTTTCATACTTGATTCTGAGCATGCGCATTTTTTTTCACGTCGTTAAAGCCTACACATGGCCGTTTTTCATGACGAGAAAAACGACAATGTAAAAAACGACGTGAAAAATTAGAGCATGTTCCAATTTTTTCATGGCCGTTTTTCACGTCATGAAAAATGCTCTGAAGCCCACACACGATCATTTTTAATGACCATTTTAAAAAATGGCATTTTTCTCGTCATTAATAACGGTCGTGTGTACGCGGCATTAGAGTTTATAAGACCAGGACATTTATTATATACACTGTAATGTTTTTTTCCCTTAAAACAACCCATTTCTTATGGAAACTTAGCATATCTTGTTGCATTTGTGTTTTTCTTTAATTTCACTTAGTTTTATGCATTTAATCATTTGTTCTCAAAACAAACTGTGCCTCGTTTTTAAGTGCCATTGTAGGAATTACTAATTTCGGTTAAATTGCAGGCTCCACAGTGTTGGAGGTGTGATGATAACATAGGCTGTACATTTGTTTTTCATGTGGTTTGTCTTTAATTATTGGCCTCTAGGTAGAGATGAAAAGATGGAGTGGCCCTTCACTGCTGTTTTCAACTTCTCGGAATCTTCAGGGGTAGAACAGGAAGCACTTTGTCAATAATAAATTGATGACAGATAATGTTCACTCCAGTACATCAGCTACGAGTATCAGCATCTAGTACATGAAAAATAGAGATTTAATGTTACAACAGAACTAAATTATAACATATGGGGCTCCCAATTCCTTAGCCAAGATACCTGTAACCTATTAAAAACCTTACACCGGGCGTACTATACTCCACACAGGCTAGCTGCCATTTACCCAGGAAGGTCCCCTTCCTGCCCTAGGTGTGGGGATCAGGAGGCCTCCTTTCTGCACATGACATGGGCCTGCCCCTGTCTGCGGGGGTATTGGGCTCAGGTCTTGGAGGATATTAATCAGGCAGCGGGGACTTCGCTCCCCCTGGCTCCAGAAACTATGCTGCTGGGTGTGGTAACGGATCCCACGGTGAGAAAATATACTAAATTGTTTATAGCATACTCTACCTTCTATGCCCGTAGGGAAATTTTGCTGCGATGGAAGAATAGGCCACCACCCACCGCCATTGCTTGGAGGAAAACCCTGAATGCTGTATTACCCTTGTACAAAATTACGTACATTAATAGAAACTGCCCAAACAAGTTCGACAAAATCTGGTCTTCCTGGATAGACTCCTGGGGATCTTTGCAGTCGGATGTGGCCCCTCCCATTCCGGACGAAGATCCTTAGTTTAGTCTCGCCCGGTGTTGGACGGGCCACGACCTGGGGGAGTCCCCTGCACGTCCCTATTCCCTGTTTATTCCTTATGGTGATTTCCTGCTCCCTTATCCTTCTCTCCCCTTTTTCCTCCTCCCTTCCCCCCCTTCCCCCCCCTACTACTTTCTCCTCTTCTTCCCCTCCCCCCCCTATTCCTGTCTCTCCTTCCCCTCCCTTTCTTCTCCCCCCCCTCTTTCTGCCTCCCCCCCCCTCTTCCATTCTCTTCCCCTGTATTCCCTCCCTTCTCTTCCTTTCCCCCCCTCTTCCGTCTCTCTTCCCCCATACTCCCCCCTTCTCTTCCTTTCTCCCCCCTCTCCCTCCCCCTCCATATCTTCTCCCCCTTTTTTTATATCCAAGACTCATGGGTCTGGGCGAGGGTACTCTCCTGGTTAGATCTGATACCTTGTACCCCTCTGGCTTGATATTTCACTATATAGGTTATGACTGCGAACGGATTATTATGCAGATGTATGTATGTAATGTACACTACTAATTTTATACCTTTTTTGTTTATAACGCAATAAGTGTGAACTGACATGTACCTATTGCATTTGAATAAAGTTTACTTTGTTAAAAAAAAAAAAAAGATACCTGTAACCTAATATTAGGCTTTGCTATCCATGTATCTTACAGGTTTCTAGCCCTTAGGGGCAATGGGGTGTTGTTTTAATATACTTTTAAAAACAAATTTATATGATCAATTTGAATTACATTGATTATAGGAAAAAAGAGAGTAAGTACCCCCCACTTACTTATGGGACTTTTAAGTCAACTTGTATTTGTAATAAACTTGGATTTTATAAAACTTTAATACATTAATACATCCGTATAAAAATATTGCATCATCAATATGAATGATAAAAACAAAGTCATCAATTGTAAACAGATGACTTGTTATAGGGTATGCACATGTTAGTGACATTGTCTCCTACATATATCCGACGCGTTTCAGGAAGGGTTCAATCCTTTCTTCAAGGGTATTAAGAGAAGGTCACAGAATTTGAGTTCATCCCTATGAGCAACATGTATGAGCCGTCAATGATGTATGAGCAAATTTTACTGTGTCATAAAATGGAGGTGCCTCAAAGTGCCCCCAAACAATCGGGCCCCATGTATTCCACATAGGGATCCCCCCACTTCACATAGCAACAAACAGTCAAGTCTGAAAAGGAACCGGGGACCTTGTGGCTGTGTAATTGGGAAGTGGAGTGTCGGTCCCAATCCCCAATTACACGGCCACTACTATGGTAACACTGTTCTTCTCTGGTCACTGTGTGTTAAAGGAAAATCGTAAAAAAAGAAAAAAAAAATAGAAAAAAATTATTACTTTTTTTTTTTTTACATACTGTTACCAGTCAGTGTCCCTAAACACTGCCACACCAGTTATATGATGGAGCTGTACTGCACTGGTGACTGTATGTAAAAAAAAAAAATTATTTCATTTTCCAAAAAGTTGTGCCAAAAAAATTACAACTTCAAAAAACTCGCCATGCCTCCTACTAAATACCTTATTCCCATGTTGCTTCCCATGGGGTCACTGATGCATGCTTGCTGCCGAGCCCCGCTGCTGCATCCATTGACACAGACAGTGGGACTCTGCCCCGCCCCCCACTCCTTCTTCACTGGCTTTGATTGACAGCACTCTGAGCCAATGGCTGCTGTGTAGGCAGATTTATGTAGGATATATATATACAGTGCTGTGAAAAAGTATTTGCCCCTTCCTGATTTTTTTATGACAAATATGTCATACTTACTTCCACTGTGCAGTTCATTTTGCACAGAGTAACCCCGATCCCCCTCTTCTGGGGTCCCCCAGTGGTGCTATCAGCTCCTCCCCGCATCGGGAAACCACCTAGGAGAAGCGCTCTCCTTGGGGGTCCTCGTGCAGGTGCGCTCCTGAGTCTGGCTTTTGCATCCATAGACACATAGATATAGACACAAAACCTGGCAATTAAGGCCCCCCTAGCCCCCCCTGCTTTACTTACCTGAGCCCGTTCACCTGCTGCGCTCGCCCCCGACGTCCTCTTCTCCACTCAGTCTGGCCGTTGATTGGCTAGACTGGATGGATTGATAGCAGCGCAGCCATTGGCTCGTGCTGCTGTCAATCACATCCAATGATGCGCCGCGCCGGGGGGCGGGGCCGAGTGGTACAGTAGCTGTATCATGGGAGCGCGCCCGCAAGAACTAACCCCCATGGGAGAGAGCTCCCATGAAGGGGGTTAGTTCTTGCAGGGAGGAGCCGAGACAGCCGTCGAGGGACCCCAGAAGACCAGGATCGGGGCCACTGTGTGCAAAACGAGCTGCACAGTGGAGGTAAGTATAACATGTTTGTTTTTTGTTTTTTTTAAATGGGAACCTTTAGTGTCCCTTTAAGGTGAAAAAACATGAGGGTTTACAACCCGTTTAAGGCAGTGCTGGAAGATAATGATGGCCACACAAAATATTGACACTTTGGGCCCAATTTGGACATTTTCTCTTAGGGGTGTACTCACTTTTGTTGTCATTAATGGCTGTGTGTTGAGGTATTTTTAAGGGGATGGCAAATTTACACTGTTATACAAGCTGTACACTCACTATACATTGTAGCAAAGTGTAATTTCTCCAGTGTTGTCACATGAAAAGATATAATAAAATATTTACAAAAATGTGAGGGGTGTACTGACTGACATCTGTGAGATACTATATATAAATATATATATATATATATATATATATATATATATATATATATATACACACACAGTATATTGTCAAAAGAATTGGAACGACTGCCTTTACGCACATGTGAACTTAAAGGCATCTTAGTCTTAGTCCGTAGGGTTCAATATTGAGTTGGCCCACCCTTTGCAGCTATAACACTTTCAACTCTTCTGGGAAGGCTGTCCACAAGGTTTAGGAGTGTGTCTATGGGAAGGTTTAAACATTCTTCCAGAAGCGCATTTGTGAGGTTGGGCACTGATGTTGGACAAGAAGGCCTGGCTCACAGTCTCTGCTCTAATTCGTTGGGTTGAGGTCAGGACTCTGTGCAGGCCAGTGAAGTTCCTCCACCCCAAACTTGCTCATTCATGTCTTTATGGACCTTGCTTTGTGCACTTGCCCAAAAGGGGTTGGGTTTGGCCCCTTAGTTTCAGTGTGAACTCTTAAGGCATCAGCATACCAAGACATTTTGGACAATTTCATGCTCCCAACTTTGTGGGAAGAGTTTGGGGATGACCCCTTCCTGTTCCAACATGACTGCACACCAGTGCAAAAAGCAAGGTCCATAATGACATGTATGAGTGAGTTTTGGGTGGAGGAACTTTTTTTTCTACTTTTTTAACCTAAATGCAAGGAATGCCCTAAGTCAAAAAAAGGTTTAGGCTTTAGAACCACTTTAATTTGCAGGGATTTCATCTAACTTCCTGTTTCACTATGGGACAGGAAGTGAACGGAAATCTCCACAGTGGGACAAAGATGGTGAAAAAAAGTCTGACAGGGTTTATGACCCTACCTTGCTCTATCGAAAATGAAAAAACAAATGCTGCCTATAGTTCTAGTTTAATTATTGAAATACACATCAAAACTGTCTTACCTGCCAAAAAATAAAGTTTAATTCTGTCTGGCCAGTCTTGAGATTCAGTGTTGCAAGTGCTAGGACATTTATGCAAATTAGACCCAAAACTGATTCATACAGAGGTATATGCGCTGGGAAATGAAAGGTCACCAAAATTAGGTTGTTTGGGTTCCTTTATGTAGCATTTGCTGACTAAGGTTGGGGGATGGGCTGGAAAGCATCTGTATGGCAAACTACATAGCACATGCCACTGGCCCAGTCTGCAGACTCAATAATCTTTGGGGTCATCTGTTGTGCATACAGCCATCAAAAAAAAAAATCTGTGCCCAGTTTCTATAAAGAACTGATAGCTTTCCAGAAAGGATCATGATGTGGTCACACCAAGAGAGAGCAAGCAAAATCAGAACTTCAGTTTACAAAAAACAGCTGGCACCTTTCCAGAGGAGTTCACAAGGTGGATGATACAAAGCCAGAGCCGTAAGTCAGGACACCAGTTCATAATGAAAATAAATGGCAGCTTTCCAGTAAAGGTCACGAGTGGACCATTGGAAGAGCAGCAGGAACAAATGGGACAGCAGGTTATGAAATATCTCTACAGCAGGGGCACAGACAAAAAAAAAATACATTCTAGTAAGGAGTTGGAACTTTTCATAATGTTTTTATACCTACCAGTGTCTTCATCTCCAGGTGACTACGGCATCTCTTCTTTCTTTTATTAAGGAAACACCGTTAAGACAGGGCAGGACTTAGGGTGGTGGGGGCCCCTGGGCTTGAGTTACTTTCGGGCCCTACCTTCTATACAATACTTTAAATAGAACAATTCAATAAAAAATTAAAGAGGAAGTAAACCCCGGGCCGATTTTTGCAGTTTTTCAATTATTAAGTTATAACAGCTCATCGCAATGCAATACATATATATATATATATATATATATATATATATATATCCCCCAAAAACGAGGCCTGCAAATACCTTTTTTAGGATGGTTTCTCTGTATTTCCGGGTATCTCAAGCGCCATTCGTACTGCTGTTATGTGATTCAAATTATGACGTCGCTTCCGCTCTTACTGTGTCCCTGTCGGTAATCTTGCGCATGCGCCGTTGCACCGTAACCATTTGTTGCTGTTTTCTTTCACTGCCCTTTTGTGACGTCTTCTTTAGTCACACGGGGGAGTATCAGGAAGAGTGGAAGGAGCTAAACACCGCCAGACTTCTCCTCTGTGCCAGACAGAGTGGAAGTTCTCACAGACTGCATTCCCGGCATTTAAAGGGCCTAATGTGCGCAAGCCCGGGGCCCCCTATTGGGCGGGATCCATGGGCTTGAGCCCAGTCAAGCCCAATGATAAGTCCGGCCCTGCCATTAGATGACAGACAAAAACAACCTGGCAAGAATTTTAAAGTAGCTCTAAATGCTAAATAGATGAAATTTCGTTTTCTAAACTACTATCTGTAAAAAAAAAAACACATCAGTGTTTTTCTCACAAAATACTGTTTTCACCTTTTTCATGCTTTTTGCATCTCAGTGCTGTTGATCCTCTCCAGCCTCTTTCAACCACTTCATGTCTTTATGCACTTATTCCAGAGGAGGTTGTACATCATTGCTATGGGCTGCCATCCAGATAGTGACGTTTGTAGTGTACAGGTGAGGTAGCACTAGACCTTGTCAGAGCAGGTCTGTGGTAGCTCAACTTGTGGAGAGTCCTAGGAGTGGGTCCTGTGACTGTTACACTATCAGATCTCACTGTTACCACTATAAGGTGATGATTACATACTCAGCCTCACACTGTGTAAAGATTTCCCTGCTCTAGGATTGGGGGGGGCAGGTTAACTAAGCACTGTTACTGTTACTGTTAGGTTAACTAAGCAGTTTACACACAGATGTTAAAGAGGAATATTGAAGTTGGATTGTATAGGCACCACAATGACAAAATATAAAAATTGAATTTCTGTATTACAAAATTTAAAAAAAGAATTAACAATACTAAAAACATTTTCCATTCATGAACACCTAGATGGTGAATAACACACTACCAATTACACCAATAATGTTAATCTGTATATAGATTAAAAAAACATTTGGTGTGGCATGTTTGATAATGTTGCAACAGACTTGGTGTAGAATGGTTATGGTGTGATGTAGCTCAGCTCTACATGTTACACGTCGGAACGCTTCTTCAGGAGTTTAGGCATATATTCTACATGGATAGAAGACAAACAATAAATCTCACACATATACATAAATAGACGAGTAATCTAGATAGGTGTACAAAAATTATTCATTGTAAAACAAAGGGGCTTACGGCATATTATCCAAAGTAGGGATTCGCTAGTTAGAGATTATGTAGAAAAGACGGATGTCCAGGATGCAGCGGAGACTACAAGGATGTATCACCAATTATGAAGGTAATCTGTACATAATTATAAATAAAATTAAAGTCTGCTTAAAATAATAAATGGTATGTTGTTAATGGTGTGAAGGAAAAGAAAAGAAAAAGTGGTACATTTTTTAGTAGTAAAGAATAAGTAATGATGATAGCTTACCCAATTAAGGCAAGGAAAGATACACCATGTCCCAGTTAGTAATTCATGAGTATTGCGAATTGCGGCAAACTCAGGATAAGGACAGAGCAGCACAGCTTAAATCCTGCATGGTAGCTGAGGTTATGGAAGGTGAAATGAGACTTCCATTTTTATCCTTTAATGGTAAGATAGGTATATAGGGTCACCTAAAGAAAGAAAAATATTTTTCCAATAGTATAAAGATAAGGGGGTTAAATATTACCCACCCCACTTCCTCACATCTAAAGAATCTATTGGGCAGACACCTAAGTAACATACCATATGGGGGAACATCCACATCAAAACTCTGCCGTTCCTGGACCACCCAGAATCGTGAATGGTGACCGTGAGACGCCGCACCATAGGGTGGGACAGGCAGACCCATAGCCGCTGGGCGGCCACATAGCTGTGGGATTAGCGCTCCCAGTGGTCACAAAAACAAAATTGATGACTGCAAAACATGTAGAGGAGGGGCAACCAGCAACATACATACATTTAAATCATTGGAAATAAATACCTAAATACAAGAAGCAATTATATACCTAGTAACATCTATAGCGTTTATCTTAGAACCACAACCATGTTCGATATTATCATGTCAAAATTATAACACTTAACATCGGCATTATTAGACAACCACTCTGAAGATCCAGATCAGTGACATCAATCTCTTGCAGAATCACAGACACAGAAGGAGCCAAGCAAAGCACAATCACAAACTTGCTGCTCTCCAAAGCCATGCAGAGCAGAGGGGAGCAGCTCCAGACAGACACCTTCTCTAGACCTATCCTTCCCGGGGAGGAGAAGAGGAAGGGGATCGCTGGATTTATAGAGCCGGGATCGGGGTGGATCTACAGTGTGTGTGTCTGGAGATCACTGGGATCACACGGGGCTGGTCACAGCCATGATGGATCTGGAGCACTTGCCATCAAACACACTTTCAGCATAGTGGGAATTCCAACAGAGGACTGGATCTTCAGAGTGGTTTACACTAAGCTTGGTTGACCCTTTGAACATACATGTTCTTTTGGGTCCATTATCTCCGGTAAGCCTCCCCTATATCGGTGGTGGCCATTTTCACTTAATTCTGTCTCAATTCACACAGTGGGAACAGTAGCACTCATATCCGCACTGGACTGTTTGTTATATTCCCCGACCTCATTTTTTGCTCTATCATATATTGACTTTATTTTTGCACATCAGAGACGTTTTCATGTATTCTGTTATAGACATATGTCCATGGTTTTCTATTTAATATTGTTACACGGTATACACTTACCTTGGTGTACATTCATATTTGTTTAGCGCTACACTATATTTGTTGTTTTGTTTATGCCATTTGTCCATTGGTTTTTGTAGCTGCTTACCTGTTCAGGCTGCGCGGAATTTTTCTGTATTTGTTACCATATTGTACTGGATCACTCATTTATTTATGTATATGTTTTTACATATCAATATGTGTGAGATTTATTGTTTGTCTTCTATCCATGTAGAGTATATGCCTAAGATCCTGAAGAAGCATTCCGACGTGTAACATGTAGAGCTGAGCTACAGCACGTCATAACCATTCTACACCAAGTCTGTTGCAACATTAGCAAAACATGCCACACAAAATGTTTTTTTGATATATATTGTGAGGGGGTTAGCTCAGCAGCGGGTGTGTGTAACCCCCTGGATGGGTTCACCACTAGGGATGAGCTTCGAGTTCGAGTCAAACTCATGTTCGACTCGAACATTGCCTGTTCGCCCGTTCGCCGAACAGCGAACAAATTGGGGTGTTCGCGGCAAATTCGAAAAATCTATGGGAGAAATCTAAAGTGCTAATTTTAAAGGCTTATATGCAAGTTACTGTCCTAAAAAGTGTTTGGGGACCCGGGTCCTGCCCCAGGGGACATGTATCAATGCAAAAAAAAGTTTTAAAAACTGCAGTTTTTTCGGGAGCAGTGATTTTAATAATGCTTAAAATGAAAAAATAAAAGTGAAATATTCCTTTAAATTTCGTACCTGGGGGGTGTGTATGATATGCATGTAAAGTGGCGCATGTTTCCCGTGCTTAGAACTGTCCCTGCAAAAAATGTCATTTTTGAAAGAAAAAAAGTCATTTAAAACTCACTCGCGGCTAAAAAAAAATGGCGTGGAGTCCCCCTAAAAATCCATACCAGACCCCTTATCCGAGCACGCAACCTGGCCGGCCGCAGGGGAAGAGGGGGGACGAGAGAGCGCCCCCCCCTCCTGAACCGTACCAGCCCACATGCCCTCAACATGGGGAGGATGTCCCCATGTTGATGGGGACAAGGGCCTCATCCCCACAACCCTTGCCCGGTGGTTGTGGGGGTCTGCGGGCGGGGGGGCTTATCGGAATCTGGAAGACCCCTTTAACAAAGGGGACCCCCAGATCCCGCCCCCCCTATGTGAATTGGTAAGGGGTACATTGTACTCCTACCATTTCACGAAGAAAGCGTAAAAAAATGTTTAAAAAAACCACACAAACACCTTGAAAAAGTCCTTTATTAAAAAAAAATAAAAAAATAAAATAAACATTCCAGTGGTGAAATCCAGTGTCCCGCGGCGATCCCGATGTCCAGCGCTGTCCGTCATTGGTTGTGCCTGAGCGGACCTGATGGGGTACTCCCTCTCAGTGTTTTAAATGTATAGACCCGCCCCTTCTAAAGTTCCCCATCAGGTCCGCTCAGCGGACCATATGCGGAACATGAGAAGGGGCGGGTCTATACATGTATTACCAAAGTGAGAGAAGTTCCCCATCAGGTCCGCCCCCTCGGTATGTCGGACCCGCCTACGTCATTGGCCTGAGCGGGGAACTTCCTTCACTGTGTAATTTAAATTTACACAGTGAAGGAAGTTCCCCGCTCAGGCCAATGACGTAGGCGGGTCCGACATACCGAGCGGGCGGACTTGATGGGGAACTGCTCTCACTTTGGTAATACATGTATAGACCCGCCCCTTCTCATGTTCCGCATCTGGTCCGCTGAGCGGACCTGATGGGGAACTTTAGAAGGGGCGGGTCTATACATTTAAAACACTGAGAGGGAGTTCCCCATCAGGTCCGCTCAGGCACAACCAATGAAGGACAGCGCTGGACATCGGGATCGCCGCGGGACACTGGATTTCACCGCTGGAATGTTTTTTTTTTTTTTTTTTTTTGAATAAAGGACTTTTTCAAGGTGTTTGTGTGTTTTTTTAAACATTTTTTTTAAGCTTTCTTCGTGAAATGGTAGGGGTACAATGTACCCCTTACCAATTCACATGGGGGGGCGGGATCTGGGGGTCCCCTTTGTTAAAGGGGTCTTCCAGATTCCGATAAGCCCCCCGCCCGCAGACCCCCACAACCACCGGGCAAGGGTTGTGGGAATGAGGCCCTTGTCCCCATCAACATGGGGACATCCTCCCCATGTTGAGGGCATGTGGCCTGGTACGGTTCAGGAGGGAGGGGGGGCCGCTCTCTCGTCCTCCCCTCTTCCCCTGCGGCCGGCCAGGTTGCGTGCTCGGATAAGGGGTCTGGTATGAATTTTTAGGGGGACTCCACGCCATTTTTTTTTACATTTGGGGTGGAGTTCCCCTTAAAATCCATGCCAGATCTGAAGGGCCTGGAATGGATATTTGGGGGAACCCCACGTCATTTTTTTTTAAATTTGCGGCGGGGTTCCCCTTAATATCCATTCCAGACCTGAAGGGCCTGGTAATTGAATTCTGGGGAACCCCCACGCTTTTTTTTTTTTTTTTTATCAATGACTTTTGTATGTATTGCCGGGAGCCGACAATTCATTAATAGCCGCGAGTCAGTTTTAAATGACTTTTTTTCTTTCAAAAATGACATTTTTTGCAGGGACAGTTCTAAGCACGGGAAACATGCGCCACTTTACATGCATATCATACACACCCCCTAGGTACGAAATTTAAAGGAATATTTCACTTTTTTATTTTTTCATTTTAAGCATTATTAAAATCACTGCTCCCGAAAAAACTGCCGTTTTTAAAACTTTTTTTTGCATTGATACTTGTCCCCTGGGGCAGGACCCGGGTCCCCAAACACTTTTTAGGACAATAACTTGCATATTAGCCTTTATAATTAGCACTTTAGATTTCGAACGTTTGAGTCCATTGTATTTAATAGGGTTCTAAAGTTCACACGAACATTTTGTCTGTTCGCAGGTTCTGGTGCGAACCGAACAGGGGGGTGTTCGGCTCATCCCTGTTCACCACACAAAAACAGGCACAGCAGACAGTGGTAGGAGAAAACAAAAGGGTGTGGTTTTATTTGAACTATATACAGACAAAAAATACAGCAAAAACAAAAGAAACATGAAAAGAAATCGTGGTCCACTTGACCGCTCACTACACACGTTGGTGTCCCTAACTAACAACTGGGTACAGCCTTGTGCTGTCCCAGTCCCTAGCTCCCTGCTTTTAGAAGTTCTTAGCAATAACCACACAGGCTTTGGCTCACCGCACAGAGATCACACTCCCCAGACTATCCACACAGATCTGGTTCCAGGTTGGAGCATCTCCCTTAGCATGCTGGGAGTTCTTGTAGAGGCCCTAATGAGCCCACTTATTTCAGCTGCAAGACTCCCAGCACTCTCCCTAGTGGTATAAATCAGCATAAAGCCTGAATCTAGGACATATATATCTTCCATCCTGGTTGCAACCTGGTGATTTTACCTGCCTGCTGTCACAAAATATATATATATATATATATATATATATATATATATATATATATATACAGATAACCATTATTGGTGTAATTGGTGGTGTGTTATTCACCATCTAGGTGTTCATGAATGGAAAATGTTTTTAGTATTGTTAATTATTTTTTAAAATTTTGTAATAAAGAAATTTCGTTTTTATATTTTGTCATCGTGGTGCCTATAAAGTCCAACTTCAATATTCCTCTTTTGCCTCCCATTATAACTAGGACGCGACACTTGCTTATCAATTTTGTATCCACAGTGCTACTCTCTGGTGATACAAACACACCTTCTTCTATACACACAGATATTGTCCACCATATCTGCTGTTGCAAAACTGACCTAGACCATAAGTTAACATATGTGCGATGCGGGAACCAGTGCGATTACAGCGCTGGTTCACACTGCCTTCTGCGAACCGTTGCAGGTGTCATTAACAAACTTAATGACACCCCCAGTGTAGTTCACAGATCGCAGTGTGAACTGTTAACTCGCACAGAAATTGAATCGCATAGGTGAAAACAAGTCCCTGCACTATTTTCTGTGCGAATCCAATGTGAGTGAAATACAAATGTATGGCTGAACTCGCATTGCTCAGAGATTGCATGTAATCAGCACCTGCGGTGCGGGTGCGAATCACATGCAATATCTGAGAGTGTGAACCCAGGTTTAAAGAAAAATGTCTATATCATCTGCTGCCACACCCAGACTGGATAACAGTTTACACTATGGTAACTCTGTACAGAGGCAAAGTTCTTTCATTTCTAATTAAAGCATTCGGAGATTCAGCTAAAAGCTTTTTAACCCCTTAGCGACTGAGAGTAAAGCAAATGTTAATTCCTGAACACAATTTTGTAACTGACGGATTATTAAATCTGTACATGTCATCACAACTACTTTGTGTATCCAAGTGAATTATACCTTGTTTTTTTCAGGACAAATTGTGCTTTCTTTTTTATTATCAAAGGAAAACTGGCCCGATATAGTAAAGAAAACAAAATTTTTGATTTTTAATTTAGCTGTATATTTCTTGCATTACCATAATTTATCACCAAAAAATACCCCAAAATAAATTCTCCTACTCTTGACGATCCCAGTAATACAGCATATGTGTACACTATTTGCTGCTTGTACTCATAGTAAGACCCAGAAACAATAGTGCACATTTTGCTTTTTTATCCAACCTAAAACAAACTAACACTAATTACATTTTTTTTATTTTTTTTAAATCCTACCAAAAATATACTGACCCTGACCTTTAACTCTGACTTTGTCCTTTGACCCTTACGTTAACCCTTACACTAACCCTGGCACTGACCTCGATCTGACTTTGATCTAGCTATCTTTTCTTTATATTTTCTTTTTTTTTTACAGCTTCCTCTCCTGCAAGGAGAGGAAGATACAATGTATCTCCCTCCCCATTCAGAAGAGAAAGTAAACACAGGTGGGCTGCACTACCAATCAGAGGCTATCACAGCGATCAGGTGACATGGAACCGGGAGTCCCGGGTACTGATCGTTAATATGAGACCCGGTGCTCTCGGTGAGAGGCCAGTCTCTGTGCTGGAAGTGCGCTGTGTGGCGACATGCCAGCACAAATAGAGGTAGGCATATATGCGGCCTTACAGAAAAAAGCCCAGTTCAGTGAGAAAGCATATATGCGTACCGTTGCTGGGAAGAGGTTAATTATTGTGTTTCTAAAAAGAAAAAAACAATGGTGCAAGAAAACTTTTGAGAGACAGTGGAAGACATTTTTTTTTATTGCAAAACAGACACAAACAACAGTAAAAAAAAAATGACATTTAAAATAAACAATACTTCAGTGATGTTCACCCTGTCTGTGGCTCCATGCAGTCCAACTGGCTTGCAAAGAAGGTCCAGTGTGATCTTTTCTAAGTTACTGTCTCTCAGAAAAAGTAAATTCCATTATCTGTAGTGGTTTTGATAGCAAATGAGAGCTCAGAGATGGAGTGTCTGCTGTTACAATATTAGGAAACAGACTACAGTGCCCATAAACACCAGATCTAACACTAGCAAAGCCTTGAAGAAGGGGGAGACGCAGTCCATCGAAACTGGTTGGTCATGTTTTATGTTGTACAATAACTCTGATCCCTTTTTCTTTAACCAGCTGGAGTTTCCAACTCTTTCTATTCACACACAACATTTCGTTTCCACCTCCACAATTCTACTGATAGTTGCAATAGTGGATCAAGTCAACAAGTAACTTTTTTTTACCGTCTGTGTCCCATTGGGGATATTTCCCTTCACTTTCTGTGCCATAGCCAAAAAGGAAATGAGAGGAAATCCATGCAAATTAAAATAATTCATTTAGGGACCCCAATGTCACCAGAACTAGTGTCCACATTGGATGATTTTCTGGGGACAACCCATTTAGGATTTTTTTTTCTTAAATTTTTAATGATAATAGTAAACAGGAAAAATGGAGAGGGTGGATCTCCCTAACGTTGGCACATACAGTAACAGCTAACAGATATTCTAATCCATCCCCACTCTATCCTAAACTAAAAACAAAATGTTGCCTTGTTGTAGTTTAAGAATTTTCATGTAAAGAGGAAGTAAACCCTGATGGGTTTTACTTCCTCTTTGTTCCCTGCAAAGTAAAAGCATAATGGGCTAGTATGCATCGGATACTAGCCCATTATGTGCCACTTACCTGCAGAAGAAGCCCGCAATGTCAGCGATGTCCCCTCTCTCTGACCGTGTCCATCTTCAACCCCTTTTCCTTCTGGGGCCATGGACTTCGGCTCTGCTATTGGCCGGAGTTGCGTATTGGCCGGAGTCGCGTGACGTCACTCCCGCGCATTTGCGCAGGAGCTGACGGTCACGGCACGAGCACTATTGAAACGTCACGGATCGTGCCCTTTCTTTAGTGTGCATGCGCTGATTATGTCGGCGCCGGCTTCTATCGCGAATATCTCCTAAACCGTGGAGGTTTAGGAGATATTTCTAGTACTTACAGGTAAGCCTTATTATAGGCTTACCTGTAGGGAAAAGTGGTTGTACAGGGTGTACAACCACTTTAAGGCTCCATGCACACTGGATGCTAAAATAATGTTATAAAAATGCCAGTAGCTTTGCAGTGAGTCTTTCAAAGTTTTTTAACGTTTTAGCAATAGCGTTTATTAGCGTTTTTAGCGTTTTTCTGCGTTCGCGCTTTTTAGCGTTTTTTTTTCAATGGATCAAAACCATTAAAAACCGCTGGTGAGCCACGTTTTTGAGCATTTATCGATGTTTATCAGCGTTTGGCGTTTTTTGTGGTCAGAAAAACGACTCCTGAACGCGATTTTAGGGCGTTCAGAAAACAGCCCAAAAACTCCATAGGATAACATAGAGTGGAGTTTATGGGCTTTTTTAAAAAAACGCCCAAACTCCAAAAAAACAGTAATACATAACTGTACTAAATATGAGTTGTGTATATCTGTTTACAATTTAAGTTTTACATTATTAGACGATAAGATGATAAAAAATTTATTTCTTCTATACAATGTGAAAATGCACCAGTTTTTGAGGTTTGACACATAGTCATATCCTACTTGAACATTGCTTTCCAAAAATCTATTCCCTATGTTGCTAAATTCAGCTGTACTGACTTCAGGTTTGCCTTGTAAAGGTTATCCAGTCTAGATAGCTACACATCTAAAATATACAGGTATTTACCATCCAAGCTAATTACAAAACACTACTGTGATGGCCAAGTGCAGTCAGTCAAGTTATCAATCATCAGGACATTCCTACTTCTGCACACATTCATTTAATATAGGTTTTGGAGCATGTTTTAAAATGCTTTGCTGGGCTTTTTTGTGCCTTTTTTCCCATTCTGGGAACTTTCTGTGTGGCTCAATGCATGAAATTACATATACATTTTTTTTTATGTGCTATTATGTATATTTATGGAGCTGGTGCTTTACCAAAATTGTCCATAAATGTCATTATTTTAGAAAGAAAAGCAGTATATTAATTGTACTATTGAACATTTTATGTATTTCTATGTGAAAATCCTAAACCATAAATAATACTACTGTGTGGAATATTTTTTTTAAATGCATGTTTGTGTCCTGATATTCTGATAGTAGTCAGTGAGGGATGTTTATTAATGCAAATATCAAACAATATGCATTTTCAGTGCGAAAGTGTTAGCATTTGGGTCAAATTTTAGTTCGCATGATAGTGAGGCCAGATTACATTTTCTCAATTGTGCCACAACATTGAGCACCTTTTTAGCAATGAAATCGAAATTTAGAACTATCACAGAACTTATAAATGTTAAGGAGAACTTTTTAAAAATGCAGATAGTTCATTTTCAACTGTGGCTAAGTTATTATTAAAATAGCATAAAGAAAATAAATAGTAAGTAGTAAATAAGTAGCCACTAAACATATAGTGAAGAAAACGATATAAGGGCGCAACAAGTAAATAATATCCATAAACACCAAATATATGAAAAATATTCAAAGAAATAATTGCAGAAATAGGCTAATAAAGCTATAATCAGTGTGATCGGAATCCAACCACGTGCTCTTGAAAGGGTGCAGTATATTGAATAAGTGCTTCACCCGACGTGACACTCAAATGTGCTCACCAGACATATTCGGCCATAAATGACCATCAGGCATATAACAAATAAGGGTGCAGTATACTAAATAAGTGCTTCACCCAACGTGACACTCAAATGTGCTCACCGGAAATATTCAGCCATAAATGACCATCAGGCATGTAACAGGTACTCTTGATTTCCAATCACTCCAATCCCCAGTGGATCAATCAAAATAACTTATTTATAAACAGGATGGATATCAATCTTCCACTCTAGAATGGGTTAAAAGCTCCACCGCAAAGAGCCACACAAAAAAAAACCTGGATATAGTGTAATACCGTTTTTATTTAAAAGTGTACAAAGGTAAAAAAAGTATACAACCAAGTGTAGCGCCCTCACCTCTCCCCCTACCTGCCTTTTTGTTTGTTTAGAGAAAATAAACTTGATTAGTGACAGAAAACCACATTTATTAATACATTGAGTCCATATGGAGTTCAGTAAACTGATGAAAAAATAAACAAAATAGTCCAAATGAATGAATAGAGGTCTAGAGTTCATCCACCTTCACCAAAAGAATAGCAGAGAGGGAAGAGGAGATATGCAGGAATCCCAATTGGAAAAAACGGTCTCACTCTGTGAGTGGGTACCCTTACCAGATGCGGTGGACCCCCTAAAGAGCAAGGTCTCATGCGCAGGCAGAATCAAGTGGATCTCCGTGCTGTGATTCGATCTCCATAGTCCTCAATGGAGAGTAAGAGAAGCTGGAACTTCAATCTGAGGAAATCACTACTGGACCGGCAGGCCGTGAGTGAAAAGAGGGACAAGGAGTTCCGATGGTGTAATAAGTAAAAAGCTTTCATTGCTTAAAACAGTAAGCGAGATCAGCCACATATACATAAAAATAGCCGGCAAGCATTAAAAAACAAACACCCATGTATCGGTGAAAATATTAACACTTGAATCCTAAGACAAGTTTGACAAATGTGCTTTTCATGGTTTTAATTTCAGGATGAGACTTTGAAGCCCCATACACACTATCAGTTTTTCTGCAGGTTTTTGTCTTCAGGTTTTCCAAAACCATCTAATATGAGGTCAAACCTTAATGTCGCGTACACACAGCTGATTTTAATGTCATTGAAAAAAACAATGTTTTTCTCGACATGATTCTTCTCAAGCCTGCCTTGCCTACACACTATTGTGAAAAAAAATGCTTGAGCAAAGCACGGTGACGTACAACACGTTCGACAACACGTACAACGGCACTATAAAGGGGAAGTTCCATTCGGATGGCGCCACCCTCATGTTAGTAAAGTTTGGTGAGAGACGATTCACGCTTTTCAGCCTCGTGCTCTTCTGTCCGTTACATCGTGACGAATGTGCTATCTCCATTCTGAACGCTAGTTTTACCAGAATGAGCGCTCCCGTCTCATAACTTGCTTCTGAGTATGCGCGTTTTTTTCCCGTCATTAAAACACACACACGGCCGTTTTTCACGACGAGAAAAACAACGACGTGAAAAACGACGAGAAAAAATAGAGCATGTTCTAAAATTTTAATGGCCATTTTTCTCTTCGAGAAAAATGCTCTGGAGCCTACACACGATCGTTTTTAATGACCAATTTAAAAAATTGCATTTTTCTCGTCATGAAAAACGGTCGTGTGTACGCGGCATTAGAGTTTCAATTCGTATGCAATCAGGCAGGCCCCTGCACTACATGGTTTTGGTAAACCTGAAGACAAAAACCTGCAGAAAAACTGATAGTGTTAATGGGGCTTGACTCTCTGTTGACTCTCTGTTAAAAGTTTTTCTTTTTTGGTTTTTAAAATTTTGATATATTTTAGTGTGGTTTGTTGTTGTTTTTCCTTTTTTGTTGATGTTGGCTAGCATGACTGCCTCCTTTTTTGACATATTTAGTACAGATTCTGACATGTTTCGGACTTCAATATCTTCTAACTCACTTCCTTTGCATGTGGCACCTGTAACTGTCATTTAGACCCCTGTCACATTGGCACTGCTCCGCGTTAGCGGTAAAGCACCGCTAGTTTTTGCGGAGATTTAAGAACAATTTAGCTGCGCTTTTCCGCCGCTAGCAGGGCGCTTTTAACCCCCACTAGCAGCAGAAGAAAGGGTTAAATGCACCCGCAAAGCACCGCTGCCGAAGCGCTAAGCAGGCGCTTCGACAGTCATGCCCATTAATTTCAATGGGCAGGGGTGGTGGAAGAGCGCCAGTGTAAAAGCACTCGGGCTCTCACACTGGGGCTGCAGAGGAAGCATGTTTCAGGTGCTTTTCAGGCACTAATTTTAGCCCTTTAGCGCCTGAAAAATGCCTCCAGTGTGAAAGGGGTCTAAGGTTGGTAGCAGCAGGTATGTTCAGTGTTTGTGCAGCAACCTGGTAACCTAACAATTACATTAGAAAACAGGTAGCAAGTGTGAACAAGGGGAATTAACAAGATGTATTTAGTTTTTGCTATACTTAAAGTGGTTGTAAGGGCTCAAGGTTTTTTTACCTTCATGCATTCTATGCATGAAGATAAAAAAAACAGTTTGAAGCAACCCCCCCAATACTCACCTGAGCCCCATCTTGATCCAGCGATGTGCACGAGAGCAGGAGCTCTCTGGGGTCTCTGGCTACTCATTGTCTCACACAGCAGCAGGAGCCATTGGCTCCTGCTGCTGTCAATCACAGCCAGTGAGCAAATGAGGAGAGAGCTGGGATGAGGCTGAGCCATGCTCTGTGTCTGAATGGACAGACAGAGCGTCAACTCAGAAACAAGCCTGCTCGGGTGCCCCCATAGCAAGCTGCTTGCTGTGGGTGTACTGGGCAGGAGGGAGGGGCCAAGAGTGCCATCGGGGGACCCGAGAACAGAAGAACCGGGGCTTCTCTTTGCAAAACCATTACACAAAGCAGGAAAGTATGACATGTTTTTTATATAATATAAAGAAAAAAAAATCAGCCTTTAATATCACTTTAAATGTAAAGCCCATTAATAAATACTTATGCAAGCTTTAAAATGTTAATGTAATGTTAAATTTCAATATTGAAAGCTTTAATACTATCCTGCCATGAAAGTACATGTATGTGCACTTCTTTTTATAGGCTGTGCATTATCCTTATCACCCAATCGTGCTCCTGTGTGATTACCCCTATGCAGGTTTTCAATGAAGACTACAATGGGCCTTTTCAACATGCACATCGGGGTCTACTTCAGAATAGAATATTAGTTGAAGAAATGTCACACACATTTGTGCAGGCTACACAGATTTCTCTAATTGGTGATTTTCAATGATCGTCAGTGCCATCTAGTGGCCAAAATAATACACAATAATAAATTAATTCCAATATTCTGAGACCATAGAAGAATGCAGGCATACAGAAAAAAAAGGGGGGGGGGGTGTCAGCGAAATCAGGCTGTATGCAAAGCACACAGACAGATTTCGTGTCTCTAATATTAACACATTTCGTCTCAATGTAATAATGCATCTTAAGCTAAAATTCACTCACCTTCCATTCAATTCCCATTCATTCAAATCAAGAAGCATCACCACACTGCTATGTTCTCATCTCGGCATCACAGCAAACACTGACTGCCGACGCCCTCACAGGCAGTTTTATTATCACAAAACAGGAAGTGATGGCTGCAGCAGCCAATCCCCTCCTCCATGGGAGGGGACATCACAGGATGTCCCTACGACACAGAAAATGCCCATATAAGGAGTTGACAACACAAGAAATACAGCTAAAGGATACAATAAAACAACAGCACAATTTAATACAATAATAATACAATAACAATACAATAACCAATGAACACAGTTCCTGATGAGGGGAGCTTATCCGCAAGTGCATGCTTACGTCACCACCTCAATGTTGATCAGACACAGAGGCGACAAGAGCACACATCCGCTAAACCGATAATGCGTTTGCAGAGAGGCCTCACTCAGCAAACACCCTTCTCCAAATCAGGAAGTTTCTCTCAACCAGCCTCAGACTGCCCCAGTCAGCTCTTTAGAGCAGGTTGCGGGAGAACTAACACTGGGTGATACTATGACAATACATAATAAATACATCTTCATAAAATTTCCACAACAGGGGAGACCCTAAAATAATAAAAGGGAAAGAAAGGAAAAAGGGAAAGGGAAGAGCAGGGGTTCTTACACAAATTGAATAAGAGAACAAAAAATTCTATTAATTATTTACTGGTCATAAACAGAATATTACTTTTAAATAGTGAGGTTTAGCCACAAAGTCATAACATTTAGGTGAATCCTTAAATGTTATCCAGGTCAGTCAAACCCTTTTAAACTTCTCCTAGGTATCATTATTTTCCACTACTAGTTCCTCCATACGCATAATTTTATTAAGAGTCAAAATCCACTCTGGAATTAAAGGAATAATAAAATATTTCCAGTACCTAGGTATCACCTGTCTAACTGCAGAGATAAAGAAACATAATAGTGATTTTTTTTCTTTAGCTTGAGGTAAGAATTGAGGTAAAAGAGAGAAAAGGGTAAATTCTGGAGAATTAAGAATTGATTCATCATTAGCTAAGTTAGAAACTCCCAAAGTTTATAAATAAGAGGACATACCCTCCAGATATGAAAAAGAGTACCGCCACAAATCCGACTAAAATATAGGATGTTACTGAACCTTTAACGTTTGCTAATAAATCCCCCCCATTATCTATTTATAAGTATATATTGCCTTATTTTTATTTATTTATTTTTTACTTAATAATATGTTGCAAACAGCAATCACATGGTAACTCTTAACTTTTAGCAAACAGTTACAAATAAGCAACTAGTAAAATAATTTAAAAAAGCGCAAATCTGTTCTCTGACTAGCGGTGTGCCTTGCTACTAAATAAAGCCTCATGTGTTTTATAGTATCGCTTTTTTCTTCCTTCTTAAGCATTGTGATTGCCATGTATTTCCCCTACTTAACATGATCTGATGGCACAGTTATTTGTCACAGAATATAAGCTATTGAAGCAAGCTGAAGAAAAGTCATTAAAAAACAGTCGGTTTAGGTAAAAATATATGCAAAGGAAGTTTGAGAAACTAACAAGGGAGTCCCAGACTCTTAGAACTTTGATCTTATTCCTTTGAACTGTGTCTGATCTTAAAAAGACTGTGCCTTCCAGTTCAATGTCATGAATACTTTAAAGTTAACTTGGGTGAAAAGCATATGAATGATCTTCAAACAATCCAATATACTGGTGACAGACCTTATAGGCAGATGTGCCTTCTGTAGCACCTCCAACAACCAAGACATTTGTCAGAAATAACACAAGCTGATTATGATTACCAAAGTCATCATTCACATGTCTTTGCTTTTTGGGTTTGAAAGATGTCTAAAAATATTCATAATTAAGTGATTTTTACGTTTGCTGGGATTAGGGGGAAAAATATTACACTCTTTGGAGCTAGCATGTTTAGAGATTTTATGGGACACGGCGGTATCACGTGACATGATCAGAGGGGCCTGAAAATAGGTAAGTATATACTGTTCATCTTTCTAAAAATGGCCATAGATGGTTGGAATCTCAGCCAGTTCAGAAGGGACCATCTCAGATTCCAACTATGTATGGGCAGGCTGATTGTACCCAAGTCAATACCATAGTCCCTAGTTCATCTCAGGAGCAAGCAAGAAAGGGTGGCTATGTTCCCTCATGCAGTGGATAACAAACATCATCATCATCTCATAGGAAGTCAGATCACAGCAAATAAAAAAAATAAATAAAAAAAGATTGGAGGAGGCTGAGAACAATAGAAGGTTTTTTGAGTTAACCACTTAACGACCGCCCACTGTAAATATACGTTGGCAGAATGGCACCGACAGGCAGAATCACGTATATGTACGTGATTGCCTTTGTATAGTTGGGGGGTCCGATCGGACCCCCCTTCTTTACAGTGAGCGGTCGTTTTACCTTTGGGAGCGATCCGGCATGAGGGGACGGCCGTTCGATTCCGGCCACCCCCTCTCGATCGCTCCCGGCGAATGAGAGCTTCCCCTGCCTGTGTGCTTGTTTACACAGGCTGGAGGAAGTGATGTCATCTCTCCTGCGGCGTTCACATATACCGAGCGCCGTACAGGAGAAGATGCAGGTTAGTGCACGCAACACTACACTGACACCAGGACACATAGGTACATAAATCGCCCCCCCAGGCCCCCCCAGATCACCCCCAGATCACCCCCCAGCCCCCAGTCACAGTGTCACTGATTTCAGTGACCATTTATTTAGTGATCACTGCAATCAGTGACATTTGTGACTGTAAAAGTGTCAGTACATTTAGTTTTAGGTCCAGTGTAGCCCCCTAACCCCCCCTAATAAAGGTTTAACCCCCTGACCACCCCCCAGATAACCCTTTCACCCCCTAGTACCGCCGTCGCTAAGCGATCATTTTTCTGATCGATGTCTTAGCGTCGGTGATGCTGATCGGTAGCCAGTAATTTTTTTTAGGTTCGCCGCAGGTTTTTATAGCGTCGGGTACCCCCATATATTACCTAATAAAGGTTTAACCCCCTTGATCACCCCCCAGGTAACCCTTTCACCCCCTATCACCACGGTCACTAAGCGATAATTTTTCTGATCAATGTTTTAGCGTCGGCGATGCTGATCGGTAGTCAGTAATTTTTTTTAGGTTCGCCGCAGGTTTTTATAGCGTCGGGTACCCCCATATATTACCTAATAAAGGTTTAACCCCCTTGATCACCCCCCAGGTAACCCTTTCACCCCCTAGCACCGCCGTCACTAAGCGATCATTTTTCTGATCGATGTCTTAGCGTCGGTGATGCTGATCGGTAGCCAGTAATTTTTTTTAGGTTCGCCACAGGTTTTTATAGCGTCGGGTACCCCCATATATTACCTAATAAAGGTTTAACCCCCTTGATCGCCCCCAGGTAACCCTTTCACCCCCTATCACCACTGTCACTAAGCGATAATTTTTCTGATCGCTGTCTTAGCGTCGGTGATGCAGATCGGTAGCCAGTAATTTTTTTTAGGTTCGCCGCAGGTTTTTATAGCGTCAGGTACCCCAATATATTACCTAATAAAGGTTTAACCCCCTTGATCGCCCCCCAGGTAACCCTTTACCCCCTATCACCACTGTCGCTAAGCGATCATTTTTCTGATCGCTGTCTTAGCGTCGGTGATGCAGATCGGTAGCCAGTAATTTTTTTTAGGTTCGCCGCAGGTTTTTATAGCGTCAGGTACCCCCATATATTATCTAATAAAGGTTTAACCCCCTGATCGCCCCTCAGGTAACCCTTTCACCCCCTATCACCACTGTCGCTAAGCGATCGTTTTTATGATCATTGTCTTAGTGTCGGTGATGCAGATCGGTAGCCAGTAATTTTTTTTTTAGGTTCGCCGTCAGGTTTTTATATAGCGTCAGGTACCCCCATATATTACCTAATAAAGGTTTTAACCCCCTAATTGCCCCTAGTTAACCCTTTCACCAGTAATCACCATATAAGTGTTACGGGTGACGCTGGTTAGTTAGTTTGCTTTTTATAGTGTCAGGGCACCCGCCGTATATAACCCAATAAAGGTTTAACCCCCTGATCGCCCGGCGGGTGATATCAATTAGGTTTTAGCGTCAGAGAGGGTCTGCGTCACACCCCAGGCAGCGTCAGGTTAGTGCCAGTAACGCTAACACCCACGCGTGAAGCATACACCTCCCTTAGTGGTATAGTATCTGAACAGATCAATATCTGATCTGATCAGATCTATACTAGCGTCCCCAGCAGTTTAGGGTTCCCAAAAACGCAGTGTTAGCGGAATCAGCCCAGATACCTGCTAGCACCTGCGTTTTGCCCCTCCGTCCAGCCCAGGCCACCCAAGTGCAGTATCAATCGATCACTGTCACTTACAAAACACAACACACATAACTGCAGCGTTCGCAGAGACAGGCCTGATCCCTGCGACTCCAGTGCTGTAGGAGGTGATTTCGCCACCACAGTTAAAAAAAAAAAAGCATATATGCCGAAGCATTGGGGCAGCAGGGGCGGAGGAGCGATTTTGCTCCTAATGCCGCGTACATACAGTCGAAATTCCGACGGAGGCTTGCCCGTGGAAAAGTCTGACCATGTGTACGCGGCATAACTTTTGCGGGAAGATGCCCCCATGCTTCGGCATATATAAATGGTGCATGTATGCCCATCATTAGAAGTGGGTGGATGAAGGGCGGTATTCTAATGGTGGGCATACCCACCGATCAATCTTTTTTTTTTGTTCAGCCAACAGGCTGCATGAAAAAAAAGATTACAATACATGTCCAACAAGGACCAGCAACGTACTGGTATGTTGCTGGACTTTGAATGTTTATACCAGAATGATGCCTGCGGGTTTAGGTATCATCTTGGTATCATTCTTTTCAGCCAGCGGCCGGCTTTCATGTAAAAGCAATCCTAGTGGCTAATTAGCCTCTGGACTGCTTTTACAAGCAGTGGGAGGGAATGACCCCCCCCCCGGATATAAAAAGCGCCATTGGGAAATTGGGAAAGCATTTTATCACACCGATCTTGGTGTGGTCAGATGCTTTGAGGGCAGAGGAAAGATCTAGGGTCCAATAGACCCCAGTTTTTTCAAAAAAGAGTACCTGTCATTACCTATAGCTATCATAGGGGATATTTACATTCCCTGAGATAACAATAAAAATGATAAAAAAAAAAAAAATATGGAAGCAACAGTTTAAAAATAAAATAAAAAAGCAAAATTAATAATAAAAAAAAAAAAAAAAAAAAAAAGCACCCCTGTCCTGCCCTGCTCTTGCCCAATGGCGAACGCAAGCGTCGGTCTGGCGTCATATGTAAACAGCAATTGCACCATGCATGTGAGGTATCACCACGAAGGTCAGATCGAGTGCAGTAATTTTAGCAGTAGACCTTCTCTGTAAATCTAACGGGGTAACCTGTAAAGGCTTTTAAAGGCTTTTAAAAATGTATGTAGTTTGTCGCCAATGCGCGTTTGTGCAAAATTTTAAAGCATGTCGTGTTTGGTATCTATGTACTCGGCCTAAGATCATCTTTTTTATTTCATCAAACATTTGGGCAATATAGTGTGTTTTAGTGCATTAAAATAAAAAAAAAGTGTATTTTTTCCCCAAAAAATGCGTTTGAAAAATCGCTGCGCAAATACTGTGTAGAAAAAAAAAATGCAACACCCACCATTTTATTCTGTAGGGCCTTTGCTTTAAAAATATATATAATGTTTGGGGGTTCAACATAATTTTCTTGCAAAAAAAAATATGTTTTCATGTAAACAAAAAGTGTCAAAAAGGGCTTTGTCTTCAAGTGGTTAGAAGAGTGGATGTAAGCTTCCTAATGTTGTGTATAAAATGCCAGAACAGTTCAAAACCCCCCCAAATGACCCCATTTTGGAAAGTAGACACCCCAAGCTATATACTGAGAGGCATGTCGAGTCCATGGAATATATTATATGTTGACACAAGTTGCGGAAAAAAGACAATTTTTTTTTTTTTTTTTGCACAAAGTTGTCAGTAAATGATATATTGCTCAAACATGCCATGGGCATATGTGGAATTACACCCCAAAATACATTCTGTTGCTTCTCCTGAGTACGGGGATACCACATGTGTGAGACTTTTTGGGAGCCTAGCCGCGTACGGGACCCCAAAAACCAATCACCGCCTTCAGGCTTTCTAAAGGGTGTAAATTTTTGATTTCACTTCTCACTGCCTATCACAGTTTCGGAGGCCATGGAATGCCCAGATGGCACAAAACCCCCCCAAATGACCCCATTTTGGAAAGTAGACACCCCAAGCTATTTGCTGAGAGGTATTGTGAGTATTTTGCAGATCTCGCTTTTTGTCACAAAGTTTTGAAAATTAAAAAAAAAAATGTTCTTTCTTCATTTTCAAAAACAAATGAGAGCTGTAAAATACTCACCATGCCTCTCAGCAAACAGCTTGGGGTGTCTACTTTCCAAAATGGGGTCATTTGGGGGGGTTTTGTGCTATTTTGGCATTTTATGGCCTTCGAAACTGTGATAGGTAGTGAGGAGTGAAATCAAAAATTTGTGCCTAGAAATCCTGAAGGCGGTGATTGGTTTTCGGGGTCCCGTACGCGGCTAGGCTCCTAAAAAGTCCCACACATGTGGTATCCCCGTACTCAGGAGAAGTAGCAAAATTTATTTTGGGGTGCAATTCCACATATAACCATGGCATGTGTGAGCAATATATCATTTAGTGACAACTTTTTGTAATTTTTTTTTTTTTGTCATTATTCAATCACTTGGGACAAAAAAAATATATATTCAATGGGCTCAACAGGCCTCTCAGCAATTTCCTTGGGGTGTCTACTTTCTAAAATGGGGTCATTTGGGGGGTTTTGTGCTATTTTGGCATTTTATGGCCTTCAAAACTGTGATAGGTAGTGAGGAGTGAAATCAAAAATTTACACCCTTAGAAATCCTGAAGGCGGTGCTTGGTTTCCGGGGTCCCGTACGTGGCTAGGCTCCTAAAAAGTCCCACACATGTGGTATCCCCGTACTCAAGAGAAGCAGCAGAATGTATTTTGGGGTGCAATTCCACATATAACCATGGCATGTGTGAGCAATATATCATTTAGTGACAACTTTTTGTAAATTTTTTTTTTTGTCATTATTCAATCACTTGGGACAAAAAAAAATATTCAATGGGCTCAACATGCCTCTCAGCAATTTCCTTGGGGTGTCTACTTTCTAAAATGGGGTCATTTGGGGGGGTTTTGTACTGCCCTGCCATTTTAGCACCTCAAGAAATGAGATAGGCAGTCATAAATTTAAAGCTGTGTAAATTCCAGAAAATGTACCCTAGTTTGTAAACGTTATAACTTTTGCGCAAACCGATAAATATACGCTTATTGACATTTTTTTTACTAAAGACATGTGGCTGAATACATTTTGGCCTAAATGTATGACTAAAATTGAGTTTATTCGATTTTTCTTATAACAAAAAGTAGAAAATATCATTTTTTTTCAAAATTTTCGGTCTTTTTCCGTTTATATCGCAAAAAATAAAAATCGCAGAGGCAATCAAATACCATTAAAAGAAAGCTCTATTTGTGGGAAGAAAAGGACGCAAATTTCGTTTGGGTACAACATTGCATGTCCGCACAATTTACAGTTAAAGCAGCGCAGTGCAAAATTCTGAATTCACCTCTGGTCCTTTAGCTACCAAATGGTCCGGGGCTTAAGTGGTTAAGAATACATACTTGAATAGATTTTTTTTATTTCTTTTTAAACCAGAGTTTAGTGTCACATTAATTAGTGTTAGACATCTGTTCCTCTTGCTGTGATCCAAGTCCTCATTTCTTTGAGGTTGTAATTTTAATAGGGCTGTTACTGATTAAAATTTTCGTGTTCGATTAATCGTTTTTTTTTTAATCGATTAATCGTCTAATTCCGATTAATTATAACGCACATACAGATCCAACTACATTTAGCTGATCTCCTTGCAGGCCGATTCCCAGTGCAGCTACCAACCACTGGAAAAATGGATAGCAGGATACAAAAAACACACAAAGGCAGCGCTCGATGGGAATAGCATTAAAACTTTTATAGTCTTCAAGTAGGTAACAAAATAAATATTGCACTGGAGATAAAATCGATGTAGCTACATAAACTGTAAAAATGGTGCGAGTAATACCAAACTGTAGCAAAAGCAGTCATAAAAACATGTAGCTAAGTATGATACTGGTATAAAAATGTGTACAACGATACCACTGCTGAATCCAGATGAGGAGGGGTTAACATCAGTCCGTCGGCATGTAGATGTCCCGTGAAGGGAACTATCACAACTCCCAGTGGATGGCTGTAGAATCCCAGGTTGATAGAGGGAAGTGTAACAGCCCTTGCGTGTGGCAGATAGTAAGGTCCCGCCGGCATGCAGATATGAAGGCACAGCAAAGGAGCCCTTCAGATGGACACGGCAAGCCCCGCCGGTGTACGTGACGTCACGGGATCTCCGACAGAACTCCATGAAGACCCGGAAGCCGGCGGAGAGATGAGTACTGATCAAAATAATTTTGATCGATCAAAAAAATTAATCGATTAATCAAGGAATTAATAGTTAATTTCCACAGCCCTAAATTTTAACATTCTAGTATCATCATCATCTAAAATGTGAGATCTGATTTTGTGTCTTCAGGTTCATTAATGCTCAGGTAACAGACTGGCGCGTGGTTCAGCAAAGTGGTTAAATATCTAATAAATATGCATTCGTTTAGTCCACACTAAAAGTTCATGTAACGCAACTAATTGCAAACATTTTATATCATGGGATGTTTTTTGATCATGTCAGTAGGTGACTTTATAAAGAATAAAATAAGAAAATAACATAGTCTAATAAGATATGCTTTGCTGTTTTTATCATTTAATATTTTACCTTTGAACACCTAATGTACCACTATGTAACCAAACTTGTTTGATCATGAATGTTGTAAAGACACACAGCACAGGTGTATTAGGAGTACAAAGGGAATTCTTCAACAAAAGGAAGATATACTTCCACCACAGATAAGTGTAGCTCTTTTACTAAAATAGGAAAGTAAAGCACAATTATAGTTGTCACATTTGTGAATGCATCAATGGGATAATGTCAGTGAGTGTTGGCAACACCTAGGTAAAATTACTCCAACTTCTCAGATCTTCAGTGCTTCTGTTCTCCTCACTATACAGCACATTTTACAACTATAATAGTCTCTGAAACTGATATGTACATAGCCTACAATGGCTACATGATGAATTGCTCTCATTTTTATCCTAACACCCTATGTTGGTTGGAGGTTCGGGTTTGCCATTATCAGGGATTCAAGAATCACATTTCCGGTAAATCTTTGTGCACTGTAGTGCCTTTAAACTATAGCGAGCAAACTTAGAAAGCCAATAAGGCGGCTGTTGGATAGGCCATCCCCTCACTATAAAAGGTGGGCATGTACAGTTAGGAAACTATATATAACCCCTTTGCTACCCTTTAACCTCCCTGGCGGTAATCCCGAGTGTGGCTCGGGGGTTAAATTTCAGTACCATTAGCGGTAACCCCAAGCCACACTCGGGACTGCATTGCAGAATTCTGGTACAGTGTACTTACCTTGTCCCCAGGATTCTGCAATGTCCCCCCGCTGTGTCTGCGGGCTGTGTCCTCCGCCCAATGCTCTGTGTGCCGGGCTCCGTTCCCTGCGAACGTCGCAACGCATGGGGGCGGAGCCCGTTGGCAAATTCAAAAAGTACACAAAACATAACACTGTAGTCTTACAGATTACATTACTGTATCAATTTATTTCACATCCCTTTTGTCCCTAATGCTTTGCATGCAGTTTTATAATATATATATACTGTTCTTTCTGCCTGGAAACTTGAGATTGACCATAGCAACCCAAAAGTGTCCCTTTATGTCAAAAGTGGTTTTAGACCAGCTAGAAAACAGCGACAGTAAATTAGAACACTTGCAGAATTGAGCGACAGTGAATTGTGGGGAAATTAATTTTATTATTATTATATTATTATTTGTTATAATTATTTATAGTTATTTATTATATTATAATTTATTATTTCGTTTTTCAAACGTTATCATACTTGGCATGTCTACTAGACTCTTGTTTGGACAGATTTAAGTGAGTTATTACTAAGAATTACAGGCCTACAATATAAAACGCCAAATTTATATGCAAAACAATTTGAGACGCAAAAATCTGACATAATCATACCGTCAGGGAGGCTACTTATTATGATTGGGTGTTTTTGTCCTATATTTTATTTTGTGGTTTTGAAGTCAGCAGGCTTGCCTTCAGAGAAAAATTGGCTTTTTTTTCAGGGGAGGTGTCCTGGAGTTTTCATTTATTTTGGGGCTATATTGAATTTTTGGTTATGTTGATATGATCTTTTTTTTAAGTTTGGGGTGTTTGAAGCAGAACATTTACTTGTCACTGTCAATCTGTTCTGCTGCCTTTTGTTTGCAGTATGCCAGTGCATCATTTGAAAGACACATAAAACAGAATTAACTCTGTGTGCGAAAACAGTGAGCACCTAAACACAATATATCACTAAAAAACAGTGCACCGCCCTATCCATTTAGATCAGGGGTCTCCAAACTTTCTACACAAAGGGCCAGTTTACTTCAGACTATAGGGGGGCCGAACTGTGGACAGTGGGAGTAGATAATGCCTCAGGCAGGAGTAAAAAAATACATAGCACCCCTGTGGTTAGGTGCAGGAGGAATAGTTTCCAATTACTGGTGTCACTGGGAGAAATAGTTCCCCATTGCTGGTGTCATTGGGAAGGGATAGTGCCCCTACATTAGTGTCAGTGGGAGGAGTAGTGCCCCATTGTTGGTGTCAGTGGGAGTAATAGTGCCTCATCATTGCTGTCAGTGAAAGGAACAGTGCCCCATCATGGGTGTCAGTGGGAGGAATAGTGCCCCATCATTGGTGTCAGAGGAAGAATTTATGCTCCTCGATTGGTGTCAGTGGTAGAAATAGTGCCCCATCTTTGGTGTCAGAAGAAGAATTTTTGCTCCATCATTGGTGTCAGTGGGAAGAATAGTACCCCATTGTTGATGTCAGAGGGGGAAAAAAAGATGCAAACCATCACAGAACTGAGTCTCTGCAAAAACCTATCACAAAAATCTAGACCAATGCACCATAAAAACAGCTTTGTTGTACATGTAACACATAGACAATTATGAAATCAATCATAGATCCCAAGCCACCCTGTCAGTATTGCACAGTAATTTCACATTCTCATTTACCCTTGAATTTAAACTCTGTGGCCTCGTACACACGACCGAGTTTCTCGGCAAGAACCAGCAAGAAACTTGCTGGCAGAGATGTCTTGCCGAGAAACTCGTTCGTGTGTATGGTTTCTCGTCAAGAAAACCGACAAGTAATCTC
This sequence comes from Rana muscosa, assembly GCA_029206835.1. Classification (NCBI taxonomy): domain Eukaryota; kingdom Metazoa; phylum Chordata; class Amphibia; order Anura; family Ranidae; genus Rana; species Rana muscosa. Next base: position 701,734,519 of record CM055122.1, read on the forward strand.
GACAAGAAAATAGAGAACCTGCTCTCTATTTTCTCGTCGAGATTCTCGTTGGCATGTTTCTCGACGAGAAAAGTGAGTGTGTGTACACTTACCTGTCCTCCCGGAAGCCCGCGCATGTTCGAAATGAATTTGACGCATGCGCGGTAGCTTCCTAGGCATAGGTAGGGTATACCAAGATGGCGGCGACGGCATCGAATGTGACGAGCGCATGCTCGTCGTAGTCGATGACGTCACCGCGTACACTCCTTTCAAAGAACCGCAGGTTTTTTGAATCGAGCGTGTGTACACTCGGCCGGGACAAGTTTCTTGTCCAAGAATCTCGTCAAAAAAAACGACATGTTTTTTTCGACGAGAATCTCAGCTGTGTGTACGAGGCTTGTCTGTACACACTTTATAAGTTCAAGAATAAATGAGAATGTGAAATTATTGGGCAATATTGACAGGGTGGTTTGGGGTCTATGATTGATTTTATAGTTGTCTATGTGCTGCATGTACAATAAAAGTTGTTTTTTATGATGCATTGATCTAGATTTTTTGGGATACGTTTTTACAGAGACCCAGTTCTGTGAGGGTTTGGTCTTGAGCCCACAACTAGTTTCTTTATTTTTGGATTTTTGCATGACTATTTGATAGGGGCACCCAACTGCTCTAGACCTACATGATGGCCCATGTTTTGGAGCCAAGTGGTTTTGGGACCTAGAGGGAGTTTTTGTAAGTTCTGATGCCGCGTACACACGACCGTTTTTCATGACGAGAAAAATGCCATATTTTAATTTGGTCATTAAAAACGATCGTGTGTGCGCTCCAGAGCATTTTTCGAGACGTGAAAAATGGCCATTAAAAATTTGGAACATGCTCTATTTTTTCTCGTTGTTTTTCACGTCGTAGTTTTTCTCGTCGTGAAAATCGGCTGTGTGTGGGCTTTAACGACGTGAAAAAAACGCACATGCTCAGAAGCAAGTGATGAGACGGGAGCGCTCATTCTGGTAAAACTAGCGTTCATAATGGAGATAGCACATTCGTCACGCTGTAATGGACTGAAGAGCTTGAGGCTGAAAAGCGCGAATCGTCTCTCACCAAACTTTACTAACACAAGGATCAGCAAAAGCAGCCCAAAGAGTGGCGCCATCCGAATGGAACTTCCCCTTTATAGTGCCGTTGTACGTTTCGTACGTCACCGCGCATTGCTCAAGCGTTTTTTTCACGATAGTGTGTAGGCAAGGCAGGCTTAAGAAGAATCACGTTGAGAAAAACGTTGTTTTTTTTCAATGACATTAAAATCGGTCGTGTGTACGCGGCATGAGAGTCAAAGGGAGCAATAGTGTCTCAAGGGCCAGATAAAGGCAAGCAAAGGGCGGCATCCGGCCCATAGACTGCAGTTGGGTGACATTCGATTTAGATAAAACATAAGTTAGGCATACACCACTTAGGCCTATTATTAAAACTGTCCTGCTGCTTTTCACATTTACACTGTTGTATCCTCTGCAATATTCTTCTTTTAGTAATACCTCAGCCTGTGCTCTTTTCTCTTGCTATTTAGGCCTCATGCCCACGGACGTTTTTACAGCCGCGTTTTTGAGCGTTTTTTACAGCTTAAAAACGCCTGTCCATGTTAGTCTATGGCTTCATGCCCACCTAGACGTTTTTGAGCTGCAAATAGCATAGGCGTTTTTAAGCTGCAAAAAAAAAAACCAGGACCAGTGCGTTCTTTGGCGTCGGTGTTAGGCAAAAAAAACGCGAAGCGTTAAACGCGCAAAAACGCCGCAATTGCGTTTTTGAGCTCCCCTTTCTTTTTTTTCGAAAAAAAAAAAAAGGAAACAATAACATGGACAGGCGTTTTTAAGCTGCAAAAAACGCGGCTGTAAAAACGTCCGTGGGCATGAGGCCTTAAAATGATCCTGCCGATGGTCAATTTTACTGACATCTGTGGTCTTTTATTTCTTGTATGAACACACCTACTTGTACTCTTGTTCTTTAGTAGATTTCAGCCAATTCTTCCCTATTTAAAATGTCCTGCTACTGACTAATTTTAGACTGCTAATTCATCTGTGGTCTGTTAATAAGAGCTTGATATAATTTGGCCAGCGGCAGGACAATTTTGCATCAACTAGAACAGCTGTCTCACATTACTGGCTAATTTGTTATCTGCCAGTCAAAGAAGGCTTATTACAGTTTGACAAAAAAGCACATGTTACTGCTAAAACTACCAAAAAAAAATTATAATTCCCCCCCAAGTTAAAATTGGAATGCTGCTTTGTTTAAACCCAGCTAATTTTAAAACAAACAAATAAATGTCATGGCTATATATGCACTGCTAATGTATGCTGTTGCTTATACTGTCCGTGAAAACTGTAATGTTCTGTTAACACCACATAAAGCTTTAAGGCATGTTATTTAAATGATTGGTGTAATTTATATTCTGCCCTTGAAGCCACATTAAATTAACTTCTCCCTGCTGTATGGTAATTTTTTATATATACCGTATATATATTTTTTGCATTGATATCCCTATGGCAGTAGCCAGCTTTCCATACTTTTTCTTTTTTCTTTTTATTTACAACAGTTTAACTATTAGCCCTAAAAATGTAACCACAAGATTCAAACCCCTTATGCCGCGTACACACGATCAGAAAATCCGACAAGAAAACCGTGGATTTTTTTCAGACGGAATCTTGGCTCAAACTTGTCTTGCATACACACGGTCACACCAAATTCCGACCGCCAAGAACGCGGTGACGTACAACACTACGACGAGCCGAGAAAACTGAAGTTCAATGCTTCCAAGCATGCGTCGACTTGATTCCAAGCATGCATGGTTTTTGGTGCGTCGGAATTGCATACGGACGATCGGAATTTCCTCCAAGAACTTTTCTTGTCGGAAAATTTGAGAACCAGCTCTCAAATTTTTCTTGGCGGAAATTCCGACAGAAAATGCCGATGGAGCCTACACACGGTCGGAATTTCTGACCAAAAGCTCACATCAGACTTTTCTTGTCGGAATTCCATGATCGTGTGTACGCGGCTTTACACTTCAGTGGGTATTTACCTCTAAGGTGAGTACACGATGGGGGTTATTTACGAAAGGGAAATCCACTTTGCACTACAAGTGCACTGCAAGTACGCTTGAAAATGCACTGCAAGTGCACTTGGAAGTGCAGTCGCTGTAGATCTGAAGGGGACATGCAAGGAAAATAAATAACAGCATATTTGCTTGCACATGATTGGATGATAAAATCAGCAGAGCTTCCCCTTATTTCAGATCTTCCCCTCAGATCTAAAGCGACTGCACTTCCAAGAGCACTTGTAGTGCAAAGTGGATTTGCCTTTAGTAAATAAATCCCAAATTTTGAGCAAGATTTGCAAAACCCTTGGTGATTAATACCTGGGTAGATTTAATCTGCCTATCACTAAGCTTATATACCCAGACATCCTACTACCTAAATTGCCATAGGTTCTGGTATTTTCCTCTCTAGAGTGTTCCATTTCTGAATCAACCACTTACATTGCAGCCACACCCTACACATATGCTGGAGCTAGAGATGAAAGCTGCAGTCTAGGCATCCAGAGAAAAGCCTGCTGAATCTGGGCATGAGAAATTATATCAAATTCAAATCAAAGCTACAATTTGTGGTTTTCATGACTTTGGCACCATTGCAGTGACTCCTGGAAAGCAATGGACTCCAGAACATCATACTCAAGGAACTTTAGACTTGTATGTGTAGTCAGATGAAGGGGAAACTTCAAATAATCTCAATAGCTTTGGCGAGGCAGTTCCTACACAGCAAGGCTTTCTTTGATGGGCACCCAACTGTAGCTCAAACCATAGAAATACAGAAACAAACCTCAGACCAAAACCCGATGAAAGAGTCCAATATCACTTTAACCACTTGACCTCTGGAAAGTTTTACCCCCTTAATAACCAGATAATTTTTTTGCGATTCAGCACTGCACTACTTTAACTGACAATTGCACAGATATGCAACACTGTATGCAAAATACATTTATATACTTTTTTCACACAAATAGAACTTTCTTTTGGTGATATTTGATCACCACTGGGTTTTTTCTTTTTTCTTGTATAAATGAAAAAAGACAGAAAATTTTGAACCCCCCCAATATTTTCTACTCTCCTTTATAAAACATCCAATAAAAAAATAAAAAAATAAAATGTCTTCATAAATTTGGACCAAAATGTATTCTGCTACATGTCTTTGGTAAAAAAATAAAAGAATAAAACCAACCCAATAAGAGTATATTCTATACACAATCCCCCTGAGGAAGACACGTGACTAATACCTGTATCGAACACGCGTAGGGGAGGGGACAGGACTGTGTAGTAGGCAGCAGGTTGGAACGCTGCGAACGGACAAGCTATCTCATTGTTTTTTTCTTTTATCTGCTATAGAGTGGTGTACTTTAGCACCTGGAAGATGTGAGTACCCAGATTGATGTTTTATAAATAAAATACGTTTACGATAAAACAACATTTAGACTTTATTTTTATATATGGACGGAGGAACTTACTGCTGGACATCTCAGGATCCCAAAGAGCTTCATTCACATAGAACCCAGGGGTGGTTCACAGGCATTTTTTTGACCAAATTTAGGTGTGTAGTCAAACGCCCTGAGGTGAGCAGATTCACACGGGGGGAGCACAAGTTTGTCACCTTGTCAACTTTGGAGTACCATCACAGGATTTTGCTTTGCCAGCACAATGGACATTTTTTTTTTCTTTTTTAATATGTTTGATATTATCGTTTTGCACTAAGTCATTCATGCACTTTATTTATATGTGCCATATCACACTGGTTATTTCAATATAGTGCGGCACTTTTCATCTGTTGGTGTTTTAATTTTCCAGCACAATGGATATTTTTTATTTTATTATTTAATATGTTTGATATTATGCACATTTTGCACTAAGTCATTCAAGCACTTTATTTATATGTGTCATATCACACTGGTTACTTCAATATAGTGCAGCACTTTTCATCTGTTATTGTTTAATTTGCCAGCACAATAGACATTCTATATAATATATGTTATTATGTTTAATATCATGCACAGTTTGCACTAAGATATTCATGCATTTTATATGTGTCACATCATATTGTTAATCCTAATATTTTATAATCCAGCATTTTATTTGTTTTTATAAGTGTATATTATTTGGTTTGTGTAAAATGTATAGAGTCTACAAATGATGGTATATCTACTGGAATTAATACTAGTAATGGCAGTGATCAGCGATTTATAGTGGGACTGTGATAGCATGGTGGACAATCTGACACTAACAGACTCTCGCTGGGAGGTACACTAACTGACTAACTGACAGTGCCATCAATAGCGACACTAATACAGTGATCAGTGATAATACTGTACACTGTCACTGTACTAATGACACTGGCTGGGAAGGGGTTAACATCTAGGGGCAATCAAGGGGTCAACTGTGTGCCTAACAAGTGTAATGTGTGTAATATGTGCTGCTTTTACTAACAAATCTGGCTGTTTTTTCTCCCTGCTTTGCAGGGAGAAGAAACAGCCAGATCGCTGATCTGTGTACAAAGCCCTGTGTGTATGTAAACACAGGATTCTGTGCTGTGATTGGCTACAGCCGATCAGCAGGTCTCAGCCATAGATCATTGGCCGAGACCTGTTGACACCATTCCGCTGTAGCCAGTGACAGCTGTTGGGGAATGGGAATGGGTTAATTGTTAAAAAAAAGTCCTATAAAAAAACAGCCATTGCGTTTCGGTGGCAACACAACGCCTCAACACAGGATAAAACTTGGATGGACTCAGAGAAAACGGTGACTTCACAAATCTAAATTAGAACCAATATTGAACTCTCTACATGGAAGAACAACTTGAAAGCAACAGAGGATGACAGTGCTGCTGGTTCCTGTTTAAACAGACAAAAAATAGTTGCAGAGGAGGAAGAAGAGGATGGGACAAGTCCTGGTCACTGGAGACGTCTAACATGACTAGCACTGAATGAGTGACCTGGATATTAGCAATGGAATTTCACAACTTTTTGCCTGCAGTCAGAGGCATATCTAGTGAAAATGGCGCCTATGGCAAGCACTTAAACTGCACCCCTGTCAAAACATTTGAAACCCATCTTTCAGATACTGTGGCCAGGACATGGTTAGAGGCTGTGGACATGGTAGTTTCCTCCTCTGTCACCCTTCATATGTCCATACCTTTCCACATCTGTCAGTGTCCATCTTCTGTTCTGTCACTGTATCCCGTTCACCTCTGTGCACATCAGTGTACTGTCCTCCTCTGCCGGGCCGGCTTCACCCCCCAGTAATGTCCTCCCGAGTCCTCCTGTGGCCTGTGCCTCCTCTCTGCACCGTTGGGCCGCTGCAGCACCACCGAGGACGAGTGCCTTCCATTTAAAAATGGTGCCAGGCGACGACAGTATGTTACTGCACATGTGCTGCCCGGTCAAGCCTGTACAATCTTTCCCGAGCCCTGCAGGCTTTGGAACGGCGCATGTGCAGTTGCATGGCCGGCCCGCGGCCATCTTTTTTTACGGGCACTGCTGCCCATAATGGACTTTTACGGGCAGAAGAGACCATACCCCCCAACTTTTGAACTTCTGAATGAGGGACACTTGAGGGAAGAAGCGTCTGACAGCACGCTACGTGCACTGTGGCAAAAGTGGGTGTGGTAAAACTCTTAACAGTGGGAGGGGCTTAATGGGTCTGGCTAAACAAAACCCAGGTTTCTTTGTACCTCTAATATATGCTTTGATTGCTGTGCAACAAGATAGAGTCTCATGGACACATACAAACCCCAGCACTATCATTAAAAAAAAAAAAAAAAAAAAAGCTTCTAACAAATGGTTTTGCATAAACAATGAAAGTGTGCATTACACAAAGTGTGGAAGGATTCAGGAATGCATTACGTACAGAATACAAGGTTCAGAAGTATGCTATGTACAGTGCCTTGTTCAGGAGTGTGATATGCACAGGGAGTAGATTTCTTTACAGAGTGCAGGGCTCGGGAGAGCACTAGGCACCGACTGCAGGTTTCTGGAGTGCCTTTTGCATAGGGAGCAGGGTTCTGGAGTGCATTATATACAGAGTGCAGGGTTCAGGAGAGTGCTAGATACAGAGTGCAGGTCATCTATCCACATCTCACTATTGCCCCTCTCCTCTGCCCTCGTCTCCCCTCCCCCTCCCTAAAGCTCCATCGTCTTCCACTTGTTTATCTTTGTAAAAGCAGCTCCTTTCTGTAGATGGCTCTTCTATCCACTGCAGCCAGAGCTTCCATTTCCCTTTCAGTGCAGTGGGTGCAAAATAATTTTCAGTTCCTGAACTCCCTGAGCAGGAAGGAGATAAGGATTAGGGGGCAGCTCACCCCCCTCCTCCTCTTGAGCACACTGCATTCAACTAGTCCAGCACTTGTTCAGACTGTAGTGCAAAGCAGGGAGGCTGTTCAAGAAGAGGTGGGAGAGATACAGGGGAGGGCTGGCAGCCTTAGGCCTGGGGGGCAAGTCCAGTCAAGTGGCCCATTGAACCACCGAATCAGCTCACCATTCATGCCCACCTGGTTTTTCAATGCAGCCTGATTAGTGTCCATCCAATGCAGCCTCACCAGTGGCCATCAATGCAGCCTCACCAGTGGCCATCAATGCAGCTTCACCAGTGCCCATAAATGCAGCCTCACCAGTGGCCATCAATGCAGCCTCACCAGTGGCCATCAATGCAGCCTCACCAGTGGCCATCAATGCAGCCTCACCAGTGGCCATAAATGAAGCTTCACTAGTACCTATAAATGGAGCTTCACCAGTGCCCATAAATGCAGCCTCATCAGTGCCCATCCCATCAGCTCAGCTTTACCTGTGACCATCAATTTAGCCTGATTAGACAGCAGTGCCCATTAGCCCAGCCTTGCCAGTGCATGGGGACAGGGGAGAGAGGAGAGCCGCCGGTTTACACAGAGCGGGCATCTCCCGCTTACCTGGCCATTGTCACATTAAGTCCTGCCTGCTGGACTGGCTCCTAAGATGGACATCACACGTCCCGGCATTGGACCAGTATGACGTCCATCACAGAAGCTGGTCCAAGAGGCAGGACTTCATATGTCTCTCGGCTGCGTTGGGTAAGTGGGAGATGGAGATCCCCGCTCTGTGTAAACCGACTAGCCTAAGTTCACATCTATGCGTGTGGATAACGCATGCAAAATGACATGCTTCTCAACATGCAAGGGAATGTGCTGTCCTTAAGCAGATGTGCAGCAGTGCCATTATTTGTTATTGACACCTCCATGCATCTGCAAACATGTGGACCAAATTACAGGGTGCCGCACACTTTTGGAAAATATTCAGGACTTCTTTTCCATGTTGCTTGTGTGTAGGGCAGCCCATTGAAATTAATAGGCTGCCCTACACGTAATGCATGAAAACCACGCCTGTGCACGTGTGTGTGAAAAAAGCCTAACTGAGTAGATGCAAAATAACAATTCTCAATAAAAAATAAATTCTCTAGATAATCAGCGTTCATACAATTGCACCACCATATAAATAACTGAACACTGTGCTCTGCTCTGTTTATTGAGGACAGGTAACATGTATATGGAGTGTTTAGTGTATGTGGGGAATTTACATGTTGATTGTACAGAGTTTGGAGAACACAGGGTTAAACTGAATGCTTATATTGTTTTTTCACATTATCTGGACATACACAGAGGGTGGGGGTTGTTTATATAGTGATATGAGCCAGCTCCCAAGATATGTGTTTGCTGTGAGCAAGGCTCAGCCGACTCCCCCATACACACTCTGCTCTTCCAATCCTTTATCATTCTCATCACACTGCAAACAAATCCTTCTGAATAGTTCTGATGTGAAACTGCCAACTTACCTCTCCAGACTGACTTTTCTTACAACATAAGCTCAGCTTACCCCCCTCCCTGCACAGTGTCAGCAGCACCTGGCAGTAGCAGTGCCCCGCCTCCGGGTTCTCTGGGCAGACGGCACTGGAGATAGGGGGAGGATCTAAGTAAATGAGGGCACAGATAGAACATACAGGAGACTTGGGGAGATAGAAAAAACGAGATGCAGACTACAACACCCAGAATGCACTGCAGCAGCCAGCCAGCCAATCAGCGGCCGCCGCGGCCAAATTTTAAAATTTTTAGTAAAAAATAGCAAACAGGCAGCGCGGCCGTTTTGAATATAAGGTAGCCGGCCTGGGGGGAAATCTCCACCCTTCCCCCCGCCCAGCCCACCCCTGCAGAGATATTACTTTTAGCCAGACTTTTGTGTTTTAGCCCAGGTTTACACTGGGCTGCGGGGGTGAAGCTGTGCGAGTTCAGCGGAACTCGCACAATTTGTCAGTTGTAATTTGAGCTGCAATTACAGAGACATCTGTGCAGGTTTCTGGACAGATGTCAATGTAAATTGCGGCCCGAAATCGCAAAAAGTAGTACAGAAACTAGTTTTTGAAATCTGTGCAGCGCCACAGATACAGCGTTGCATCGATTAGGATGGTGCCATTGCCGGCAATTGCCGCCGATTTGACATGTCAAATCGCACCAGTGTGAACCAGGGCTTAAAGTGAAAGTTGCTATCTGTGAGTGTAGGGTTACACAAGGCTGAAGAAAAACCCTGGGGAGGGGAACAGACAACTGATCCTGACACTTTACATCTTTGTCCCAGCCAGCGATATATGTCAACTTCTGGCTAATTGGGACCTGCAGCAGTGTGAACATCCAGGGATTGGCGTGCAAGCCAGCTGGATGTGCACTGTGCAGCTCCAATGACAGACTTCATCTGTCAGATCCAAGCTGTGATGTCGGTTATGGGCGGGATTGCTACTCAGACCCGCCCCCTCTGTCAAACAACCAGTGTAATGAAAGAGCCGGCCAGAGCTGTCAGTGTTTTTTCTCGTTTAGCCTGCTGGTTGAATGGGGAAAATTAAATAGTGTGTACCCAATTAAATTTTCAGGTAAATGTCGGCTTTAATGTCTCCCCACACCAGGGATGGGGCCTTGGCACAGAGCAAAGCATTCACCAGGTGCCTTACAGACAGACAGACAGCAGGAGAGTGCAGGGATGGTGTCAGCAATGGAGGCGCTCAGCTGTAGTACTTACCTTTTACTTTGATCTGAATGGATGATGACAGGTTCTCTTTACTGCCACACACCCCTAGGTGCCCCACAGATGATAGTAATTTGCTATAATTTTTTTTTCCATCGGATAAATTTAAAACATGTTCTATTTTTTAACACCGATGGAAAAAAGACCGATGGGGCCCATACACGATCGGTTTGTCGATGAAAAAAGTCCATCGGACTGTTTTCATCGGTAAAACCGATCGTGTGTACAGGGCTTTACAATTTTTTTATGCTAGAAAAGCGATAGTGCTAAATTGGAAGAAAGAGGAAGCTCCCTCGGTGGTACATAGGAAAAATTTTGTAAACAGCAATCTGCCACTGTATAGGGAAACATACTGTAATAGAGGACATGGAGAGAAGTATGAGAGAGTATGGGCAAGTTGGATAGAGAACCCCATGACAGCTTCAGGATAAATAGGGTATAAAGAGAGGATAAGACACACCAGGGAATAAAGAGAGAGGAATGAATGTAAAAAAAAGAAAAAAAGGTAGTTGTGTTATATGAAATGAATGTTAGGGGGATGGTATTTATGAATTGTGAAGAAAGGTGATAAATGTAAATTGTGGAATGTATATGTATACTCTGTAATTGTTTTTTTTGTATATGAGAAGGAAAAAATTAAAAATTAATAAAGAGATTTATAAAAAAAAAAAACACCAAAAGAAAGCTCTATTTGTGGGAAAAAAAGGACGCCAATTTTGTTTGGATACAGCCTCGCACAACCGTGCAATTTTCAGTTAAAGAGACGCAGCGCCGTATCGCAAAAAAGGGCACGTCATTGAGCAGCCAAATCTTCCGCGGCTGAAGTGGTTAAAAAGCATTCTTGGGAGTCAGAGCCGCATGCAGGTTTATAGAGATACTCTAGCAGGGTACAATTTTAAACAGTGTGGCAGAGCGAGGCTCTGTCCCAGTGAAAAAAGGGTTAAAGTGGACACAGAGTCTGCATATCGGCTGAGTGCAGAGCTACAGAGCGTCAATTTTAAAAAACAGAGAAAACTGCTCTGGCAGTTTTCTCAGATTTTGCTATTTCTACATGGGGCTTCTATGGCTTGGAGATCCTTCAGAGTCTTGGGTGGGATGGGATCTCCAACCCTGTGTCCGGGTCTTGTGGACAGCCAGCATGGTGTGTGCTCAGGTGCACACAACCAATATAATGAGGGGCTGGTGAGAGTGAAGGATGGTGAGCAGCTTGCTTACTGCTGTAGCTGCTAGTGAGTGTCTCTGTGTGAGGATAAACGCTGTGTGCGTTGAAGGGCTTTAAGCTGTGTGCGTCCAAGGAGCCAGAAGCTGTGTGCATTAAGGGACTTCAAGCTGTGTGCGTTTAGGAAGCCCAAAGCGGTGTGCATCCAAGACTGTGAGACTGGAAGATCTGGTGGTTTAAAGGTATCAGTACCTAAATCAAGCAGAGGAACTGCTAACAAGAGAGCCAGGAGGCTTGGTATGTTTTTCTTATTTTTGGACTGCTAAATGAAGTTAAACCCCTGCGTGGGAATCCTGAAGGGACACCTTTCATTTTGTTTTGACTTCTTTTAATAAAAATGGGCAAACAAAGCCCTTAAAAAGAAGAACCAGCGAGTGGCGGTGTCCTTCAAGCTCTACATTTGATGCTAGTCCTTCACAAGTGGTGGAGAATTTTGGCACAATCTGAGATCCCTACAATCAATGAACTGCTGCTAGCTGTGTGTGGCAGCCAGGCAAACTGCATTGCACAGAAGTTTGATGGACTGTGTTGCATGCAGGTTGTGTACCTGTGAAAGGAGAATCACATTTTCTTCCCTCTGCTGTGAACTGTGTTACTGGTTGCTGTGTGCAACACCGCAAGGATGGGGCGGTCAAAGCAGAAAAAGGAGGCGATCCTTGCTGAAGCAAGAGAAAGAGCTCTGTGGCTGGAGGGGTTGTTACCGCCTGATCGAACCCCATACAGGCCTAAACAGAGTTTTCCAAGGGAAAAGAGGGCTGCTGTTGTCCCTAGCAACCCTGGTGCAATCAATGCACAGATGACTGCTAGTGTGGAGAGTCCACCAGCGTTTGAATCTGCAGTGGATTGGTGCAAGCGACACCTGGCAGGATTGGACCAAGCTAAAGTGGAAGTTATGCCTGGAAAGAATCATCAGGAAAGAAACGCACTGGGGAAAAGTCGTCCAGTACCGTGCTTGGAATGTGGTCAAGTAGGGCATGGGATCTTTACTTGCCCAAGGTTCTGGAACACCGCTGAAGAGTCTGGAAAGGCTGCAGTGTCGCCATATGGCCCCAAAGAGACAGTAATTGGTATGGATGCAGCTGAGAGACAGCGCACTCAAGTGAAGGCTAGGATGCCAGCCACTGAAAATGGTAAGACTGTTCCAGTTTATGGTACTGAACCCAGTGAAGTGGGAGTAGATCCAGTGGGGAGATCCGCTGTGCCAATGGACATAGACTTGCGGCAGTGTGCTACCCAGAGCAGTGGGGAGGCACAAAATAAAGCCCAACTAGCCGCAGGGCTAAAGACTGGAAAGGACATGGGGACTCTGCATATGCCTGCTATAGTCCAGCAGGTGGCTGGGAAAATAGAGTTAGGGGTGACCAAAACAGTGCTTGTGCCATGTTCCCTAGTGACAAGTACTGCAGGGTTGACCAGGGAAACTTCCAAGAAGCCCGCAGTGACGGAGCCGAGCGTTTCCCAGGTCAACTTTGGAGCTGCCCATGTAGGAAAGGGTGCCCCTTTAAAAATGGAGGGCGCTGTGAGGAGTCACTCAGAGACTTTGGTGGGTAATAGACAATCCACAAAAGTAGCAGTTATGTCTACACGTAGTGAAAATTCTGATGGTTATGCTGACAAAAGTGTTACTGTTGGCAAATGTGATGGTATTGGTGATCATGACATTGAAAAATGTGTTTCCTTTAGTGTCATGTCTGAAAATGTTGGAAATGTGTTTACCAATGATGGGAGTAGGATATCTCCCATGACAACCAGAAGCGCAGGATTGTCCAGGGAACTCTCGTGGGGCCTCCATGTGTTGGAGCCAGAGGTTTTCCAGGATTGCTGTGGTGCTACTCTGGTGAAACAAGGGAAGACTGTATTACATAGTGAGTGTGTGTGGGCGCAGCCCCACAACCCTAAGTGTAACCCAGTTATCAAGGGGTTAGATCAGCCTGCAAAAACTGAAAGTGAAGAGCTGTATGTGTCTGTAGCGCCACCAAAGCAAGGTGTTCAAAATAAGGTATTGCACCTTGCCTTGGTTGAGGATGCAATCTCCCAGTGTGATGTGAGAAAAAAAATATTGTCACAATGTGAGGTAGATAGAAGTGACAAGTGTGTTGTTTTGGCTAGTGAATCCCAGGTTCCTGTTGGGCCTTCTAGAGCAGGTGATGCAGTGCCGTGGAGCACCAGTGATGGAACCACAGGAGACTGGGATGATTGGTGCAAGGAAGCAGTTGCGGCCCTAGGCCAAGTGACAAGGAATTACGAAGCAATGATGTGTGACAGAGTTGTGGACAGAACACCTGCTGTGCCCAGTGGAGGGATCGCAGAATGGCCAGTGCTCAAGGGCACGCCAGCCCCTGCAAAGGCTGATGCCCTCCAGTCTGAAGGAACGGTTCTGGGCGCAGGCATGGCAGATGGGTTGTCCACGGCCCAGCAACTAAATAATGGCAAGTGTCAAGTTGACAATGTGACTAATGTTGACTCGCAGAGGCTCATTGGTGTAGCGTTAGAGGTGAAGAGGAGACATGTGTCTGACAGCGCTCCAGGGGAGCAACAGGCTGGGATGAGGGGTACCTTCAAGGAGATGATGGTCTCTTCAAATGTCTCAACCTCACAAGCTGCAATGGATGAGCCCCTCCATGTCTCGGACAGGGGAAAGGTTCCCAAAAAGGTCACGCATTTAGACATTGGTTGCATAGAGTTGACAAAAACTTTATTAGAAATGCTGGAGTTGGTAAAAGTGCCCTCACTGTACACTTGGGTGTCTCCACCGCAGTCGGACCAGGTGGTGCTGCGTGATACCAATAGGTGGAGCCAGGTGGTACAGGCTGTGCTGGGAAGCTTGTTAACAGTGTGGCAAATAGTTCTGAGGTTCTCTAAGGGGGTGCTCCCAGTTACTGAGTGGCCTGGAAGGCGCTCAGAACTGTTGGAGTCATCAAAGGTCTCTCCGGCTGGTGTAGTGACTGGAAACATCTCTGCTGGTGTGCTCCAATGTGCAGCTGAGCAGTGGTCAGTAGAGGGCGCAGATACTGTCTCGGCAGCTAAATCTCATGAGAAGGAAGGGCCCAGAATAGATGCAGCACTAGCAGAGATGCTTTCTATCACTCAGAAAGAGGTACAACTTAAAGTACCCGGAGACACTGTGAGAAAAAGTGCTATAGGTGAATGCTGCAACAATGTAATGTGTACATCAGAAAGAAGTAGTTTGTGCCTAGATCAGTGTCATTTGTTAGATCAGTTACCCATGGAGTGTTGGACAACAGGTGAGGTAGAACTTGGCTTTAGTCCTGTGGGATTTAATCTCTCGCCTATGTGTGGTCCCTCCTCAGGTCTGGTACTAACAAGCACTGAGATGGACAGCACTGATTGCGTTGGAAAGTGTGACATTAAAATATATGATTTAATGATTGGCGCTGTTAAAAGCAATGTGGTTGCCCTGGGTAACAAGAGAGAGGTTTTTGAACCTGAAAGACCTGTGGTGAAAGATAAAACTTATTTACGTAAGCTGAAAGGTAGGATCAGGGTAGGCAGAGTTCCCCCAAGAGAGGAGAGTATGCTCAGGGACCCAAAGAGAAGAGAGGGAAGGCAGAGTATACGGAATTATAGGACCCTGTTAAGATCCAAGCTGGGACGTACCTGGAAGCACACCCGGAAAAAGGGTTGGGCCTACGTGGCTGATGGCCAGCACAGAGGTGTCCCAACTACTATGATGGGTGCAGGTGTTTCTCCCTCTGGATCAAAACAAGAGGGGGGGGGTATGTGGCAGAGTGAGGCTCTGTCCCAGTGAAAAAAGGGTTAAAGTGGACACAGAGTCTGCATATCGGCTGAGTGCAGAGCTACAGAGCGTCAATTTTAAAAAACAGAGAAAACTGCTCTGGCAGTTTTCTCAGATTTTGCTATTTCTACATGGGGCTTCTATGGCTTGGAGATCCTTCAGAGTCTTGGGTGGGATGGGATCTCCAACCCTGTGTCCGGGTCTTGTGGACAGCCAGCATGGTGTGTGCTCAGGTGCACACAACCAATATAATGAGGGGCTGGTGAGAGTGAAGGAGAGTGAAGGATGGTGAGCAGCTTGCTTACTGCAGTGTCTGCTGGTGAGTGTCTCTGTGTGAGGACAAACGCTGTGTGCGTTGAAGGGCTTTAAGCTGTGTGCGTCCAAGGAGCCAGAAGCTGTGTGCATTAAGGGACTTCAAGCTGTGTGCGTTTAGGAAGCCCAAAGCGGTGTGCATCCAAGACTGTGAGACTGGAAGATCTGGTGGTTTAAAGGTATCAGTACCTAAATCAAGCAGAGGAACTGCTAACAAGAGAGCCAGGAGGCTTGGTATGTTTTTCTTATTTTTGGACTGCTAAATGAAGTTAAACCCCTGCGTGGGAATCCTGAAGGGACACCTTTCATTTTGTTTTGACTTCTTTTAATAAAAATGGGCAAACAAAGCCCTTAAAAAGAAGAACCAGCGAGTGGCGGTGTCCTTCAAGCTCTACATTTGATGCTAGTCCTTCACAACAGGTTGATAATTATAATATAATACAGTAATAATGTTTTTGATAAGTGTAGCGCCATGCTCCCGTTGAGTAGGCGCTATGTGTAAATTTTAGTTTTCTGAGCTGTAGTTTGGCTCAGAATGATCTTGCTAAATTGCTGGTTTCTGTTCCAGTCCAGCTGCGCATTTTCCACTTGACTGTAGGTGTCACTGTCACAACAGGTCAAGGTTGGAAATGCAGCAGGCTGGGTGTATTGAGTACCTCTTTACCCAGAAACAGCCCAGTGGGAGTGGTTCACCCGCTGTGCATTCTGGGAGAGGGTACTTAAGGGACGGACACAGTTTTCCAGGTCTCTCTGACCTGATGGCCCTCCTGGCCTAAGGTGTGTCGAAGCAGCTTTTCTGCCCCGGGGCCTGCTGGCCCGAGGCTCCGTTACTGATAGTAGGCCCAGGAGCTTCTGGGGCCTACTGGTCCAGGGATGGTCCCGTGCTGTCTTGCCTGTGGGAAGAAGCCGAGCAATTAGAGGAACCAGGGGGAACTTTTCTCAGAGAGGACTGAGCGAAAGGGCTGGTATCTCAGGAAGATCCTGGAGACTCAATTGAGGGACGCACCCTGACCAAATCTACCTCACAGTGCTGCCGGCTGGCTGAAAGAAACTGGTACTGTGTAGTTGTGTCCTTTGAACTGTGCAAAGTGTGTGGTTATGCCGTCCTGTGGCAGAGGACTGTACAACGACTTCATTACCTTCATCAAGTCTGTGGCAGAGACTTTTGACCGAGCACCGCACCGGCTGCTAGGTCAGTGAGAGAGGCCTATCCGGTGGTTGCTATATCCAGTGTGGATATAAGTCCCAGACTTTCCTCCCTGCGGTCCTGCCAGCCTCCTCCTCCTCCTTCTCCTCCTCTCAGTCTGGAGTTCAGGATCTGAAAGAATCGACAAATAGACAGGCTTGTCCTGAGGCTTCAATTTGTAAATATCACGTATTATGCTATGTGCCCTTCTACTTTCCTCTATATTGCCATTGGCTTCTATTTGGGTACACCATCATTGGGCCGCCATCTTCCAAGTTCTCATTCATCCCTCAACCGTCAGTTGCCGTGAGTGACGTCCTTTGGGGAATCACCAGCTGAGGATCCTTCAGGGATATATATCCAAAGCTTGATCCGACCCTCTAGACGTATGTCTAGCAGGGTCCACTGATTCCGGTAAGCCTTTTTTGTATTGGTGATGGTTATCTGCACATTTACTCAAGATTGTTTGTATTTATTATCACGAATATCTTCTTTGGAGTACCATTGGAGTATTATTTAATCATCACGAACTTACTTTGATATCACTACCTGAGACTTTCTGATTTGGTTCTCATCATGTTGGACTATTGATATTGGATTCTGGATTGTTATCTCTCTTCACAGGGTGTTATTCATAAATTTTTTCAGTTATATTCATTAGCGCTACATTTTATTTGTCAATGTGGAAGCTGTTTGTCCTCTGGATCAAAGAAGTACCCGTGATCCGCAAAGCAAGGTACCTGAATCTCCCCTAACCATCTATCCCTCTGACTGTCGTTCTTTAATAAAACCATTGAAAAAGAGACTAATGCCGCGTACACACGACCATTTTTCTCGCCTGGAAAATTTTAATTTTTTCTCTTTGACGAGAAAAACGACCGTGTGTGGGCTTTCCATCATTTTTCCCGACGAGAAAAATGGCAAGAATCACGACGAGAAAAATTAGAACATGCTCTAATTTTTCTCGTCGTGATTCACTGCATTTTTTTACGCTGCAGTTTTCCCATAGGGAAACACTGCCAGGGAGCCTACACATGGTCGTTTTTCTCGACCAAGAGAAAAAATGTCATGAAAACCGGCCGTGTGGAGGGGACTAAGCCGTTCCTCGTTTTTCCCGTCGATTTTCTCGACAGTGTTTTCACCGTCGAGAAAATCGATCGTGTGTACACGGCATCAGTGTTTGGTGCGGACATCTGTGAACAACTCTAAAATTGGACCCCTATGGCGGATATGGTGAACAGACAGGTAACGGCAAGGCCCAAAATATAACCAGCAGCTCTTACGGGGGTAGTGCTATATAAGGTTTTAATAGCATACACTTTTAATAAACATCCTAGAGAGTCAGGCCTGCATGCAGGTTTATAGTGGTACCTTAACAGGGTACATTTTTCTACCTGTTACTGCAGGTGTTGCTGCCTTCTGCATAGGCACGCTGCCTCTTTAAAGTGCAATGGCTGTGGATATCAGTAGCAGCACATCTTCTTTATAAATCAGTGGGGGGTTATTTACTACAACTGGAGCACTCAGAATTTGGTACAGCTGTGTATGGCAGCTTATTAGCTTTAAACTTCAGCTTGTTGAATTAAATCATGACAATTAAAACCTGGAAGCTGATTGGTTACTATGCAGAGCTGCACCAGATTTTGCACACTCAAGTTTTAGTAAATCTCCCTCAGTGTCTCATAACAGGTACCTGGCCTGTGATTGATGCTCCATGCAAGCTGTTAACTAACCTAAATGTGTAACTAATGCCGCATACACACGGTGGGACTTTGCCACAGGCAAAACTAATCTAAAGCTGTCGGAAATTCCAACGGGAAAAGTCAGGTAGGGCATACACGCGGTCGGAATATCTGATGAAAAGCTCCCATCTGACTTTTTCCGACCGTGTGTACGCGGCATAACAGAGCATAACATCATCAGAGGCACCAGGCAGGAAAATATGTCTGTAAACCTATGTGTGAGGGACCTTACAGGCCTTTCTACAACCACTCATATGTAAAAACACATAAAATGAATCACATTTCTTTCTATACTATTTTTTGCTATAAACTGTGAAATGGCTATTATAGTAGAAGAAATCAGCTTCTTTATATTACGGGCATTATTTCTGGATAAAAGACATTGGCCCCCTCTACAGGTTAATGTTAACATTATTCTTCTCCAACATGTAAAAAATCCATAGTGAGTGATTATGTAGGGCAGATATAATTTCACCTCATATATATACATACATATGCTTGGAAAGAAATAACTATATGCAAGTAAATCCATTAATTTACTATATACAGCAGTTTACAGCAAGTAAACTAATTATAACAAGAGACAGAGTTATATTCTCTGCAGCTGATTTATGAAAACCGATGCATCGGAAAATGAGAGATGGTGCCAGTGATAACCAATTATCTTTAATTTCCCAATTTGGGTTCGAGAATGAAATGCAAAATGTTACTGGTTGCTTATCAATGCTATATTTATCCTTTCTTGTGTATATTTAGACTTTTGCACCAAGTAGGATGTATAGACAGAACACGTATAGACATGTACACTTGTAAAATACTCTCAGCAATGCAGCCCTATGTAGCTTGTTCTCCTAGATAAGCCCTCTCTGGAATCTGGGTATGACTTTGTGTCATAGGCCAAACAGTGCCAAGATTTGCTTCCTGTGTGCAATACATACAGTACATACAGTATTTACATAAAATATGGTTAGAATATAAACAGATCAAAAGCTAGAACATTCGGAAACTGGACCAAGAAAAAGTGCAGCAGCAATGATATGATGGTTTGAAATGTAAATTCCTGCAAAATACATTGCTGATGGCCCACTGAATTCCATGGACATCAATCCTTTCCGGGCTTACATTTGAGTAGTTGCTTGCAATATAATCTTCTCACAAAATATTTTTTCTTCCCTAGAGGACAAAACAGAATTCTGGTCATCAAATAATCTGGTGTTTATACTCTACAGAATTACAGGTAACAACTAAAGCCTTATATGTTAAAAAATAAAACATTAGAACTAAAAACATAAATCACCCAAAAGAAGCCATATAAACAACCCTCATCCACAGCGGTCGCTTATTCTGCAAACCATCCAAACATACTGGATCCTGCTGTACAGCATCCAGCACCAGATCTATGCCAACACTGGACAGCATCCTGCCCAACAATTTCTACATAGTTCTGGCAGTGATTGCAACAGGTGGGGCATAGCTATATTGTAGAGCTGGGATATGCATTGAGCAGACCTCCAGCTGTTGCAAAACTACAAGTCCCATCATGCCTCTGTCTCTGGGTGTCATGCTTGTGGCTGTCAGAGTCTTGCTATGCCTCATGGGACTTGTAGTTCTGCAACAGCTGGAGGTCCGCTAATTGCATATCCCTGTTGTAGAGGATTATTTACTGCCAATGAACACCAATGATTGAGGGTGAAGCAGGGGTTTGCTGCCACTGGCCATCAATTATTAGGGCAGGAGTTTCCTGCCAATGCCCACCAATGCCCACCAACATTTGGGTGGGGGGGGTTAATTGACACTGACCATCAATGACTGAAAGCTTTACTGCTTCTGACCTCTGATTGGTAAGGGAGTATTTTACACAGTCCTGACCACTAGTGATTTGGAGGAGGAATCCTGTGGCCACTGTCCAACAATGATTCATGGCACATGTTTTTTCCTGTAGCTAACCAGAAGTGTTATATGCCCCTGACTTCTGCATTCTATATACCATATTGTATTTTAAATACTCTAATGCCGTGTACACACGACCGTTTTTAATGACGACAAAAATTGCTTTTTTTAAAATGGTCATTAAAAATGATCGTGTGTGGGCTTCAGAGCTTTTTTCACGACGTGAAAAATGGGCATGAAAAAATTGGAACATGCTCTCATTTTTCTCGTCGTTTTTCTCACCATGAAAAACAGCCGTGTGTGGGCTTTAACTACGTGAAAAAAAATGTGCATGCTCAGAATCAAGTATGAGATGGGAGCGCTCGTTCTGGTAAAACTAGCGTTCGTAATGGAGATAGGACATTCATCACGCTGTAATGGACTGAAAAGCACGAGGCTAAAAAGCGCAAATCGTCTCTCAACAAACTTTACTAACATGAAGGGTGACGCCATCCAAATGGAACTTCCCCTTTATAGTGCCGTCATACGTGTTGTACGTCACCGCGCTTTACTCGAGCATTTTTTTCCACAATAGTGTGTAGGCAAGGCAGGCTTGAGAAGAATCACGTCGAGAAAATTACATTCAAAACGGTCGTGTGTACGCGGCATGACACCAGGTTGGCTAACATGCCTCCCGTTCTAAGATTGTTAGGTAAGATTAGGTTCTTACCCCCTACATCTGCCAGAAATACAGCTTGCATACCCATCAGCCATTTATACAATTTCCAACATTCACAGCACCCTTATTTAAATTTCACAACCCCCACAGTCTCCATATATACAGACTTCACCCTCACACCATCCATAAACAGTTTCATTCTACACCTCAACTAGTTATATATATATATACAACAAGCAAACACAACTAGAACAGTCATATATACAGTTCCGCCTACCGTCTTCCCTCTCCATATACGTATGTACATGCTTCTGCCGGCTTCCCCCTAAACACACAGCATCTAAACTCCCTAGCAGTGCACCAATAGGTATTGTTGGTGGTATAGTGTTTTACTTACACTACTATACCACACATCTGTTGGGCTTGGTGGTAATCATTAACCCAAATGTATTAACTTGGGCTCCCATGCACTCTGCACCTGTGACTTAGGATCACATGGTAGCAGCCCATCATACAGTATGATGCACAACATAAGAGAAATGGGGTCCTTCTTTTGGGCAGAGTAAAGCAGTCACCTGTATGACCAGTAGGTCTATGTGGGCAAGCTTTGGAATTGCTTATTATCACTATGTCTGGCTGCTGTAAAGCATTGTGGCAATCATGAAATACTACACCACCAATGAAGGCAATGTTGATGGCCCATTACTAGGAGTCCAGGCCCAGGAAAAACAAACGCCAAAAACCCTGTCACCTTGGGAATTTTTTACATTTGCAATGGCATCCTTACAATCATCACACTGGTAAAGCTATGGGGAGTATAATTTTTAACCACTTCATTACAGGGCCAATTTTCATCTTTCAGCGCTGTTGTAATTTGAATGACAATTGCGCGGTCATGTGACACTGTTCCAAATTACATTTTTCATCTTTTTTCCCTACAAATAGCGCTTTCTTTTGGTGGTATTTGATCACCACTGGCTTCTTTATTTTTTGCGCTACAGATAAAAAAATACCGTAATTGTTGAGGAAAAACATTATTTTTTCTTTGTTTCTGTTATAAAATGTTGTAAATAAGTAAGTTTCTCCTTTACTGATGGGGCAGCACTGATGGGGCACTAATGGGGCGGCACTGATGAGGAGGCACTAATATGCAGCACTGATGGGCACTGATAGGTGGCACTGATGGCCACTGATGGTCGGCAATGATGGCCACTGATGGCCCGCAATGATGGGCAGCATTGGTAGATTGCACTATTGGGCAGCACTGATGAGGAGTCAATGACAGGCATTACTGATGGGCACTGACTGGCATTACTAATGGGCACTGATTGGCATATGATGTGGTTACAGGTGGGCACTGATTGGCATACAGGTGGGCATTACTGGTGGGGCACTGGTGAGCATTGCTGATGGGTCTGAACTGATAATTAATGTGCTGCTTATCAGAGCAGACCCCCCCCCTGTCAGGAGAGCTGCCGATTGGCTCTCCTCTACCTGCGCCTTGTCAGCGTGAATGGAGGAAAGCCGATAAACGGTACTTCCTAGTTAGCACTGTGATCAGCTGTGATTGGACACAGCCTACACCAGGGGCGCACACGAGTGGCTTATCCTGCTGGACGTCATGCGATGCCCAGTCAGGATAACGCAACCACTTTCCGGCCGTCATTCTGCAATATGGTGGGCGGGAAGTGGTTAATTAGATCAAAAAATATTTGGAGCAATTTTTGTTAATCAAAAACAACGTATAATAATTTCAACATAAAAAGTCCTAGAAACTAAAGAGAAATTCCATGTACTGGTGAAAAGAAAAGAAAACACTGTCCTTTATTTCCAGGATGTCATATTGTTGAGTAGACTGGATTTGCATTTTGCCCAAGGGCCCCAGAGGTGCCAGCACAATCGGCCCCTTCTCTTACGGCTGTAATGCTTTTTAAGTGCCATAGAATGCGGGCCTGGGACCCATGGGTGTGTTTTTATGTGTTTTGGGGAAGGGGCTGCTGATTATATAGTTATTGAATGGAAAATAAAAATGTACTAAATGCATTCTCCCCTCATTGTCTACTTTTGTTAAACCTGATAATTTAGTCTCCAGTTCTCCTTCTCTCTATGTTTAAATTTGCTTCCAGTAATCTTAGAGTTTTTTTTTTTTTTAGAATGCTGGAATATGGACATATCTCAGAATCCCATGCAATACAATGTCTATGAGAAACTGGAAGACCCTTCTTTAGATTACATTTTATAGCTCCTGAACCTTAGACAAACCTGGGCAGCTCTCGATGTCTTGGATAGTTGCCCAGAAAGCCACAGATTCTAGAAAGCTCTAAATTAATATAAATATGATGGTTTTTGAGTTACCTTTCTCAACCCTTTAAATATAGTTTTTAAGATTACAAAATTATGTTATATATCTGATTTTACTATATAGTGGGGTTGATTTAATAAAACTGGAGAGTGCAAAATCTGGTGCAACTGTGCATGGTAGCAAATCAGCTTCTAATCTCAGCTTGTTCAGTTAAGCTTTGACAAAAAAATACATCTGGAAGCTGATTGATTTTGTATGCAGAACAGCACCAGATTTTGCACTTTCCAGCTTAGTAAATATACCCCTGTAAAAAAATAATAATAAAAAGGTTTCCCAGAGCACTATGGGTTACCTAAGAGTGCTCATAAGTAGCTCTCCTTTCAGGTACTGCTATCTCAGACTGAGCCATTTTAAAATGGTTCATAAAATAATCATGGCTCCGACTCATCTAACTGAGTGTAAAAATTTCACTTATTGATCTCTGGAATGAGTTTCTTCAATAGCTGGGCAGCAATGTACTAAACCTAGACTTTCATCTATGAGCCAGCCAAATGACCACAAAATATACAAATGCAATATTTTATGTGTACCAGAAAAACCTTAAAGCGGAGGTCCACACCAAAATGGAACCTCCGCTTTTCGGAATCCTCCCCTCCTCTGGTGTCACATTTGGCACCTTTCAGGGGGAGGGGGGTGCAGATACCTGTATAATACAGGTATTTGCACCCACTTCCGGGCATAGATCCCCACAGGGGTTACGCCACCCCCCCCTTGCTGTCTTCTGGGAGACACACGGGTCCCAGAAGACAGCAGGGACAATTTCGATTGCTCAGCGCGCATGCACAGTAGGGAACCGGGAAGTGATTCCTGATTCCCTTACCGAAGATGGCTGCGGCAGCATCCAAGGATCGAGGGACGGGTTGCCCCCGGGTGCCAACATTGCGGGCGCGCTGGACAGGTAAGTGTCAATATTTTAAAAGTCAGCAGCTGCAGTATTTGTAGCTGCTGAATTTAAAAAAAAAAAAATTCGGCGAGACCTCTGCTTTAATTTCTATAGCTTTTAATCCTAACCACCATAATAAAGAACTAAAATACTTACAAAACCTAGATACACTAATTGTAGGTTCCTGAGGACTTACATATAGGTGGAAGGATCACATATGTCACTCCGAGCGGTACCCATAATCACGTTCCATCACGTCTAATCTAATCACGTCTAATAACCTTGCCCTGCAAACTCACAGGTAAAATAAATAATATACTACTCTTATTGTGGATAAACACTGTCTTTTATAACAATCAACTGTGCAGTTACTTGACACTCAAGCTCAATAGTCTTTTTCTTAAAATTAAAAAAAGGGAGCAAACCTACGGTACTTTAATTTGTAATTAAAAACCCAAAATATAAAACAAAAAAAGAAAAGAAGGTAAATGGTATATCTAAACTTGATGGGCTGGATCAGGAAATGTCTGGAGAGTTTAACTTTGCTCAGTCATGCTTTTTAAAACATGCTTTAAGTACCTATGTATGCATACTCAAAAGACTAACCATACCATGCCATGTTAAGATAATAAGATTTTTTTTAGAAATTACAAAATACATTTTCAGTTGGCTCACACTTCACTTAGTCACTACCTCCTACTCACATTAAATGTTCCTGTGCGCAGTATCCTGGCGGAGAGCCTGATTACCAATGCCAATGAAGAGCATAGAATTAAAATGCTTGACAGCAGGTCGGCAATTTGTAGAGCCAAGTGGTACCATTCGTAGTAAAGTGGGTCTTGGCATACATTTTGGAACGTGGCATACGGGAAAGGAAATTTAATAGCGTAGCCAATATAGTTGGTGGCGGACATCCCAGCAAAAGTGTAGTAACAATAAGGGCCGATGAGGATCGATGCAATGGCCACTGCAAACTGAACTGGTGCTCCAATGATACTTAACAGACTCAAGGTGAATGTTGATTCCCACTGAAAGAGATGTTAGCCATAGATTACATTACTGTAAGATTGTATGTGCATTGGATATTCTTAATACAACTGTGCAAGGAGTACAGCACCAAGTGTAAAGCATGGTAGTCTTAGCAACCAATGAAGAACCATTGTGTTTTAGGTGCATCTTCATGTGTTGCGATGCTTTAACTTCTTTTATTTGTATTTGTTTTTACGTTTCATACTGATTGCCTTATATATTTTACAGTTGGTGTGCCCCAATGCCACTCCCTACATCAGTATTGGGCATAGTAGTAATGAAGGGGTCAGCAGGAGAACTACAGAACACAACAGGGAACATGCTATACAACACCCAGAAGTATTAGACAATAGAAGGGCCCAAAGCTCTTCAAGAGACCACCGTGGAAAAGGTGAGTATCAAGTTATTTCTTTCACTGGGTGTGGCATGTTCTTTTTTTTCCATGCTGACTGGGTCTTTTTGAAATGCACATAAAACAATACCTTTGAAATAAAAGTGTTGCCCTTTCCATGTTTTGTAGGTTTAATTGAAATCTGTCAATAACATTTACTGACAGAAATAAGCTCAGAAAGAATGACTAGCTGTTGGGAGGCTCTTGAAAGGCCATTGTTGGATTATGCCCTGAAAGCCATAGACCCTGCACTATACCACTTCCAGTGGTAGTTTAGTGTAACCTGCAATACAACAAAGGACACCTCCAAATAGGTTGCTTAAAGCTTAAATTGGAATTACAATACATCTGAGCACCACAAACGCTATTTAATTTACGTTTAATAATCATAGCAAACTCACCCATCCATCCATTTCTTCATGCTTTATTTTGCTGAGAAATAACTTTGAAAAACACCCTCTAACGATTCGTAATTATAACCCTTAAGTGACCTTATCTTTCCAACATTCCTTTTTTTTTTTCTTCTATTTATTTCTTTTAACATGTACATACTTAAAAATACATTTTTATTTGTTTAATGATTCCTTACAATAATACTTATTATAACATTAGTATTAATTGTTAAATATTAAATACCGTATTTATCGGCATATAACACGCACCCTAACTTTAACCACTTCCCTACCGCCCATAGTCATATGACGTCCACAGATGGGATCTCCCATCCTGGGTGGATGTCATATGACGTCCTCGGCTTTGAGGGGGGATATCTGAATGATGCCTGCAGCTAGAGGCATCATTCAGATATCCTTTTCTTGTGCCGGCGATTCTGCGCACCATAAGAATGATCATAGCGGCGGTTCCGCCGCTTGAACGTTCTTTTACGCGGCGGGAGGAGACATCCCCCCCCCCCCTCCCGGTGCTTCTCCGGGCTCTCCCGTGCCATCAGGGACCCGGAGAGAATCGTCCGGCGCCGGTGGTGGGTCACGTGACGAGAATAGAGAGGACTGGTGACCAGATGGTCACCAGTCATCTCTATGATCGTCGGAGGCCCGGGCGCGATGTGATGACGTCACGCCCGGGTCCTCATATGTAAACAAAGCCGCCATTGCGGCTAGTAAGTATGAGATCAGTGAAAAAAAAATTCACTGATCTCATGCTTTCCAGCCTGGAGGAGATATGTGGGGTCTTATTGACCCCGCATCTCTCAATAAAGAGGACCTGTCACACACATTCCTATTACAAGGGATGTTTACATTCCTTGTAATAGGAATAAAGGTGATCAAAAAAAAAAAGTTAAATAAGTGTAAAAAATAAGCAAAATAAAAAAAAAAAATAAAAAAAAAAAATTAAAACGCCCCTGTCCCCGGTAGCTCGCGATCAAAAGCGAACGCACACATAAGTCCCGCCCACATATGTAAACGCCGTTCAAACCACATATGTGAGGTATCGCCGCGTGCGTTAGAGCGCGTGCAACAATTCTAGCACTAGACCTCCTCTGTAACTCTAACCTGGTAACCTGTAAAAAAAATTAAAGCGTCGCCTATGGAGATTTTTAAGTACCGAAATTTGGCGCCATTCCATGAGTGTTCGCAATTTTAAAGCGTGACATGTTAGGTATCTATTTACTTGGCGTAACATCATCTTTCATATTTTCACAAAAAATTGGGCTAACTTTACTGTTTTGTTATTTTTTAATTCATGAAACCATTTTTTTACCCCAAAAAAAGGCGTTTGAAAAATTATTGCGCAAATACCGTGCAAGAAAAAAAGTTGCAATGACCGTCATTTTATCCCCTAGGGTGTCTGCTAAAAAAACATATATAATGTTTGGGGGTTCTGAGTAATTTTCTAGCAAAAGAATGATGATTTGTACATGTAGGAGAGAAGTGTCAGAATAGGCCCGGTATTGATGTGGTAAAAAAAATCCCGGCGTTGAAGTGGTTAAGAGGGAGGTTTCAGGGAAAAAAAAAATTTCCACAGCCCCCTGCGTATAACACTCAGGCACAGTTTACCCTCTATTTTCAGGGTAAAAAGGTGAGTGTTATACGGTATATGGCTTTTTTATCTTATTTGTTTGATATATATCTACTTTCTTTCTATTAAGGATACCTTTATATATCTATTGCATTTATTTATATAATTCTTTGTTTGCTGTAACAATTTAATTTAGAGGATTGCAGAACATATTTAAGACCCGGATGAAAGTCTGCCTCAGCCACCAGAATGGATGATAAAATATCCATACCTCAATTACAATATGAAGACACAGCTATAGGTGTAATCAAATAATACAACAGCTGGGTCGGAGCCATTACTACAATTTATTTACATTGGGGACTGAAGTTTATCATATCATACAAGTGTATTTTCTAGCTTTGTTCCCAATGGATGGTTTAATGTTTTGTACAAGTAAATTTGTTTTATACTCTTTAAAATGAGACCAAATGATATTTTTTTGTGGTTTTAGTTTACAGTACGTGTTGGCATCGAGAATTTTAGAGGTTTTTGGAAACAAAAAATATACTTGAAAATGAATACTTTATCTTGAACTTGTATAGTCAAATTAAATTGCAATTAAAAACATTTTTTTTCTGAAAAACACCCCCTAGCATTTCTGGTCGTGGCCATCTTGAGTAAGATGCCCTTAGCTCAGAAATGCATAGTAACAAATCAGCTTCCGGGTTTAATTGTCAAAGCTTAATTGAACAAACTGAAGGTAGACACTGATTGGTTACTATGCACAGCTGCCCCAGATTGTGTGGACCAGTTTTAGTAAATCTCCCCCATAGTATTTTTAAATATGTATTTTTGGGCCTGGAAGCTCACTTCTGTTTCGTGATTCAGGACTTAACCACTTGCCAACCCCTTCACGGAGATATACGTTGGCAAAATGGCACGTACAGGCACAATCGCGTACCTGTACGTGGCCCTTTAACTGCCGATGTTGGGGTCGCGCTCGCGACCCCCCTGCCTTCCCCGTGAGTGGGACCGTGGGTCCCGCGGACTCGATCACCGCGGGGATCCCCGCGATCGTCTCACGGAGGCTCGGAGCGGGGAGAGGTGTGTGTCCTCTACTGACACTGTCAGCGATCTCCGCTCTGTGTAATCAGAGCGGAGATCGGTGATGTGTCAGTCGTAGCCACGCCCCCCCTCAGTTAGTAACACGCCCCTAGGCACACTTAACCCCTCCAGCGCCTCTAGTGGTTAACCCCTTCACTGCCAGTGTAATTTTCATAGTAACCAGTGCATTTTTGTTGCATTGATCGCTGTGAAAATGACAATGGTCCCAAAAATGTGTCAAAAGTGTCCGATGTGTCCGCCATAATGTCGCAGTCACGAAAAAAATCGCTGATCGCCGCCATAACTAGTAAAAAAAAAAAAATGATAAAAATGCCTTAAAACTATCCCCTATTTTGTAAACGCTATAATTTTTGCGCAAACCAATCAATAAGCGCCGATTGCGATTTTTTTTACCAAAAATATGTAGAAGAATACGTATCGGCCGAAACTGAGGAAAAAATATGTTTTTTTATATATTTTTTGGGGATATTTATTATACCAAAAAGTAAAAAATATGTCATTTTTTTTTCCAAATTTTCGCTCTATTTTTGTTTATAGCGCAAAAAATAAAAACCGCAGAGGTGATCAAATACCACCAAAAGAAAGCTCTATTTGTGGGATAAAAAGGACGTCAATTTTATTTGGGAGCCACGTCGCACGACCGCGCAATTGTCAGTTAAAGCAACGCAGTGCCGAATCGCAAAAAGGGGCCTGGTCATAATGGCCCGTATTGGTTCGGGGCTTAAGTGGTTAAAAAAAACTCTGCCTGTAATGCAGACAAACTATTCCCAAACACACCATAACATACAGTATATACAATAAAAGTCTCTTATATACAGAAAAACGTAATTTAAAAAGCAAACGCTAACAGGTCTATCAAAGCCATCAATCTAATTAATTTTTTTTGGCTGCCCCATAGGACAGATTTGTTCTTTTCATTTATATGGGATGTGGTGAATAATGGTCACAACTGAACCCCTGGTAAAAAAAAATCTGAATAAAATTTGCCATTGAAGTATGAACGTGATTGGTAATACAGAAGGTAGAGAGAGGAAGTTACACATCATAAGGTTCAGGAATCACATTCCCAGTGGCACTATGGGGTGTATTTCTAAAAAGCTTGCATGGCTGTTAGTCTATTGAAACTGCATGTAAATTTGTTATGTGCAAATGGGGCAAGTTTAAATAGTCTAATGCTAGACCATTTGATCTTAGACAATTAGAACACTCTGCAGACGGAATGTGTGAATGGGCAAAATACCTCAATATATGTTAACTAGATGAAGCTAAGGAGCATACTTATTTCCTATTATAGTCAGAGCCATCTAGTGGCCATAAAGTAGTATTTACCCCATTCACACATTCAAGCTGTAGAGAAGCCTTAGAACATTCGACCCATTCACCCGGAAGATAATAGTATGCAGTTTCAATAGATGAACAATTATGCAATTTTTTTTCAAGTATTGTACATCCCTATGTATTGATTTCTGGACCTTGTTTAACTACTTGCCTACAGGGCACTTAGACCCCCTTCCTGCCCAGGCCATTTTTCAGCTTTCAGCGCTGTCGCACTTTGAATGACAATTGTGCAGTCATGCAAAACTGTACCCAAATTACATTTTTATAATTTTCTTCACACAAAGAGCTATCTTTTGGTGGTATTTAATCACTGCTGGGTTTTTTATTATTTTACCCAAAAAAAAGAGCAAAAAAAAAAAATGTTTTACTTAGTTTCTGTCAGTAATTTTTCTCCTTCACTGATGTGTGCTGATGAGGCGGCACTGGTAGGCACTGATAGGCTAAACTGGTGGGCATTTATTGAGGTGGCACTTATGGGCACTGATGAGGCGGCACTAATATGCCTCACTTATGGGCACTGATAGGTGGCACTGATAGGCAGGACTGATGGGCACTGTTATGTGGCACTGATAGGTGGCACAGATAGGCGGTACTAATGGGCACTGATAGGCATCACTGATAGGCTAGACTGATAGCCAGCACTGACTGGCATCACTATTAGGCACTGATTGGTGGCACTTGTGGGCAGTGATGGGCACTGATTGCTGGCACTGGTGGGCACTGAATGCTGGCCCTGGTGGGAAATGGTGGGCACTGAGTGGTGACACTATTGGTACTTTATTATAATCAGGGCACTGACAATCAGTGCCCTGATTACATGTTTTGTTGCCCCCCTGCGAGGAGATGCCGCTGCCTGGCTCTCCTCGCCACACACTCTGTCAGTGTGAGGCAAAGAGCGCTGATTACTGGCATCTCCGTGTTTACATGTGACCACGTATGTAGTAATGTGAATATGTTTGAACTTACCGCGGCGATCCTCCGACGCTTCGCGGCTGTTGTATTTTTGTAGGAAGGGGAAAAGTAAGGAGAGTGCAAAATCAGGCTTCTGCATAGAAACCAATCAGCTTCCAGGTTTTATTGACAACGCTTAATTGAACAAGCTGAGGTTAGAAGCTGATTGGTTGTCATACATCCCAGAAGTCTTCAGGAGGGGGAAGGAGCTTTCTCAGCTAAGCACACCCTTCTGCCTGCATGCCTGAGCTAGGAGCTGATGGATTACAGGACCTAAATGCTACATGAATCATCTGCCCTTACTCAAGATGGCCACAGACAGAAATGCTGGGTCTCCAGCGGTCTGACAAGCCTCCTGCTCGGTGCTCCAATCTGCAGCACTCATGCTCCCTGAGCAAGAATGTTGATTGGAGCACTGGACAGAGGGTGTGTTGGACTTCTGGAGACCCAGTCCAGTGCACTCTGTTTTGAGCAGCAGTCTTAGGCCTCGTACACACGACCGATTTTCTCGTCGTAAACAGTCAAGAAAAGTGCCGCGAGAGTTTTTTTGTCTAGAAAAACGTTCGTGTGTATGGTTTTACGACGAGAAACTTGACGAGAATCTCGACAAGAAAATAGAGAACCTGCTCTCTATTTTCTCGTCAGGAGTCCAGATTTCCTCGTCGTGTTTCTCGTCGGCCTGTTTTGTGACGAGAAAATGGTTCGTGTGTATGCTTTTACGACTCTTCCAAAAGCGCGCATGCTCACAAGCAACTATGAGACGGGAGCGCATCTTCTGGTAAAACAAGCCTTCGTAAAGGAGATAGCACATTCGTCACGCTAAAACGAACTGAAAGCACGAAGACTGAAAAGTGCGAATCGTCTCTTCCCAAACTTTTACTTCACACACGGTAACACGAGATCAGCAAAAGCAGCCCAAGGGGTGGCGCCAAGAAAAAAGATCTTCCCCTTTATAGTGCCGTCGTACGTGCTGGACGTGAGCGCAGAGAACCACGAGGAAATTGGGAAATGACAGTGTGTACGCATAGAAAGCTTGACGAGAAAATCGACAAGCTTAACAAGAATCTCGTCGAAAAAAACGACGTGTTTTTTACGACGAGAAAATCGGTCGTGTGTACGAGGCCTCACTCTTTAACATGCTGCTAGCAATGATTATTTAACCTGCACTGCAGCCCAAAGTAAAAAAAAAAAAGAAGTCTTGAGCACCTCAGAAGTCAACGTCTAAACTGTATTTAAGCATTCAGAGCATGAAGGAAAGAGTCTTTAAGGGCTCTACCTGCAGATACAGCCCAGTTTTGAAGTGTATAGAGTAAAGTACATTACTCTTTCAGACAAAGGAGCGTTCTCCATATGAAACGTCACACAATTTTGGATTACTTGTTTGCACTTCAATAAACTAGCACGGATCCCCAGGTAGAGCTTGACTGAATTTTTCTTCCATGCTATGTAGCTATGTATCTAAGCTCAAGCAGGGAACTGTCTTTTATATACCCAACTCCCTGCTCCCTATGCATCAGTGTTTGTAGCCTTTATTTCTTTTGAACTTCCGGAGTCATACAGAAGTTTTAGTATATTTTGGAAGCTTTGCTGTACAGGCAAATTCTTTTTAACTCAGTGTACATATTCAACAGTAGCACGAAGAATCTCATTTTATTTGCTTGCTTGCTATTTTAATGATTTTGATACTGACCTATTGTAAACCTCTGCAACAATTTAATAAAGATTGAAAGTAAAAAAAAAAAAAAGTTGGCAATCAGGTCAATTAACCTTGAGTGGCCAGTTTTTCTGTCATCTATAGAGCACTGGGTTTCGCATTGTTTGCAGTAGTTCTTAACCACTTCAGCCCCGGACCATTTCGCTGGTCAAAGGCCAGGCCACTTTTTGCGATTCGGCACTTCGTCGCTTTAACTGACAATTGCGCGGTCGTGCGACGTGGCTCCCAAACAAATTTGTTTTAATTTTTTTGTGCTATAAACAAAAATAGAGCGACAATTTTGAAAAAAATGCAATATTTTTTTACTTTTTGCTATAATAAATATCCCCCCAAAAAAATGTAAAAAAAAAAATTTCCCTCAGTTTAGGCCGATGCGTATTCTTCTACATATTTTTAGTATAAAAAAAATAGCAATAAGCGTTTATTGATCGGTTTGCGCAAAAGTTATAGCGTCTACAAAATAGGGAATAGTTTTATGGCATTTTTATAATTTTTTTTTTTACTAGTAATGGTGGTGATCAGCGATTTTTACCGTGATTGTGACATTATGGCGGACATATCGGACACTTTTGACACATTTTTGGGGCCATTGTAATTTTTACAGCGATCAGTGCTATAAAAATTACTGTGAAAATGACACTGACAGTCAAGGGGTTAACCACTAGGTGGCGCTGAAGGGGTTAAGTCAGTACTAGGGAGTGATTCTTACTTTTAGGGGGCGTGGCTACACGTCACTGATGACCGTTCCCGATCACGGGGAACAGTCATCAGTGACATGTCACTAGGCAGAATAGGGAAATGCCTTATTTACAAAGGCATCCCCCTGTTCTGCCTTTGCCAACCGCAATCGCGGGCCGCCGGGAACATCGAGTTCCCGGGACCTGCGAGCACACTCGCAAGGCAGCAAATTTAAAGGGACGTACAGGTACGCCCATTTGCCTGCCTGTGCCATGTTGTCGACGTATATCGTCGTGCGTCGGTCCTTAAGCAGTTAAGCTGGGTATGCACACCATTTTTTTTCCTTCAACCAACAGGTTTAACGAAAAAAAAACTGTCAGATCCTTGCATCAATACACATTAAAATAAATCGATGTGTGATGCAGGGATCTCTCCCACTGAGCTATTGTATTTTGACAGCGGGACTTTCCACTAGAATACACTGATTTCCAACATAAACGTTCAGATAGCATTACACATAGAGCAAAAGTCAGCGGGTTTCTGCTGGACTGGCTGCCGTTCGTTACATGTGTACCCAGCTTTAGACCTTTCTTCAGGCCTCAACAAAGATAGGTACACACTATCAGTTTTTTTTTCCGTTCAACTATCCAATGTTAGTACAGGGATCTCCCAGCTGAGCTATTGTATTCTGACAGGGGGGCTGCCAGAATTTAACCGTCAACAGCCATTGGCTGAGAGCACTGATCAGATATCGATTAGCAGACCTTTTTCGGTCATGCCCATTTGACAGAAACCGGACGTTTAGCCAGCCTCTGTCGGACAGGTTGCCGTACACATGGGCCAAATGTTGGCCGGTTTCTGTTGAACCAGCTGATACTGGCCGATATTCGGCCCGTGTGTACGGGGCTTAACAGCATATTCATTCCAGGACTACAGGTAAGTTAATCCCTGACTAAGCCAAGTATCTAGATTTCGCTAAGCTCTTGTTTGGATATCCACTTTTATGATTTTTTGGTGATTCTGCCAGTAACAAAATTCCTGAACTAGAGTGAGAGCGCTCTGTCGCTATACTGTATCCATGAAGTTGCAGTAATCCCAGCCTATGTTGCGTAGCCCTAAAACTACAGAACACCTCCATGTCTTATCTCCATAACATAGGAGGTGATTCCAGGTGTTCTATAATCTATGGTACAGAACTGGGCAGAGTTGATAACACTACTTGCGATTTCAGTGTGGCAGAGGGAGGGTGTACAGGAAGATAGGAGCCTCCTGCACTGTCCTCCTGCTCGTAGCCATTTCCACAGCCCCCTTGTCAAATATTTACCAGCCTGCTCCAATAGCCCTCAGCCTACATCAAAATCCTTTTGAGCTTCCTTTAGCCCCCTCCAGTGTCTGGGAGGGGGGTGGATTGCACAGGTTAGCTGGCCTATGGGAGAAAATAATATAAATCTGGCGCAAAATCTGAAATCAACATCATATTTTGTGATCTTACCAGTGATCTTTGTGTCCATCCCTGGTATGATAAAACAGCAAGGATGCCAACAGAAAAAGCCTATAAAAGAAAATGGCTTTAGAAGCTTAAGAAATATTTAACAAGAGATAATAAAAGCGTATACTTTTCTGCATGTTGAGCAGCATGTTACAGTAAAAAGTAACAACGATAAATAAAAAAACGATAAAAGCTAATAAATCACCCATTTGTTGGGTTTTGTTGACTTGCCTAATACATGGCCTTAAAGGTAAAGTCAGAAGGTTTTTTATCTTAATGCATTCTATGCATTAGGATAAAAAGCATTCTGTGTGCAGCAGCCCCCCTCAGCCCCCTAATACTTATCTGAGGTCCCTCTCTGTCCAGCGATGTCCATGAGTGTCTCAGCTGTTCAAGATTCTCTCTCCTGATTGGCTGAGACACAGCAGCGGCTCCATTGGCCGGCACTGCTGTCAATCAAAGTCAGCTAGCCAAATCAGGGGAGAGGGGGCAGGGTCAGGTCGGGGCTCCATGTCTGAATGGACACAGGGAGCTATGACTCAGCTCGGGTGCCCCCATAGCAAGCTGCTTTCTGTGGGGGTACTGAACAGGAGGGAGGGGCCAGGGACCCGAGAAGAGGAGGATCCGGGCTGCTCTGTGCAAATCCACTGCAACAGAGCAGGTAAGTATAACATGTTTATTATTTTTATAGGAAAAAAAACAACATTTTACAATCACTTTATTTTCTATTATTTCCTACCTAGTGCTGACATATTTTGGTCTATGAAAAAGCAAAGAGGGAGGTTGCAGGATCTTAAGAGAAAGGAAGTAATTTTGTTAAATACAGCCAATGGGCCATGCTGACTATATTCCCTGGCCTTATATATTATTGTTGTTATTTTTTTTATTTTTTTTTGGTATGTTATTTTGTTGTGAATTATGCAATCAAGAGTCAGAGGTTCTAACTCTTCTCTACTCCATCCTAAAGAAAAAAGGTTTTGGTTACAGTGGTAAAAGTGGTCAATACTCTAAACATACAACAGGATTGCTCAAATCTCCAGCAAAATCCTGCTTTGAGTGCTCCAGAGTCCAGAATAAAAGCATAGGAGTCCCAGTTACATGCTATGAAGAATGCCTTTAAAGAGGAAGTAAACCCTTGGTTTTTTTTTTTTTTTTTTTTTTTTAAAAGCCTGCAAAAGAAAGGCATGAGCTAGTATGCATAGCATACCAGCTCATTATGAATGACTTACCTGAGATCGAAACCCCCGAACTGCTCCTCGTTCCCCTCCGCCGCCATCTTGCCTCGATGTCCCTTCCTGTTATCGCCGCTCCGGCGCTGTGATTGGCCGGAGCGGCTATGATGTCACACGCATGTGCACTTGGGCCGGCAAGATCCCATTCAGAAAACTGGCAAGAAGCCGGCCCGCTAGTGCGCCTGCGCCATTGTCTACGGCGCGCATGCGCCGTAGACATTGGTGCTGTATTTTCAGCAAATATCTCCTTAACCATGTAGGTTAAGAAGATATTTCTTGCACCTACAGGTAAGCCTTAATCTAGGCTTACCTGTAGGTGCAAGTTGTCAAAGTGGGTTTACAACCACTTTAAAGAGTAACTCCACTTTTGTTGAGAAAAAAACATTGCAAGGATTAACAAACTTTGTTGCAGATTCCTACCTTTTGTTATTCTAAATCCCTGTGTGTTTGTCTGTGTCCATGTGGTAAAGTGAATCTAATGGGAGTAGTTTCATAATTATCAATCAGCTGCAGCACCTGCCAATGAGGAAAATTGCTGGGTCTGCATCCCTTTAGACGTGATTTCCTATTGGAAGTGTCTCACCAAAAATGTATCTTAGTGCAGACTTGTATCTTAGTGCAGACTTCTGGGAAACTCAGTAAGCCAATCACACAAGCAGGAAATTATGTTTCTGGGGGGTGTTCTGTACACATTCTGTGTACAGAACTCCTCCAGGTAGCCATATTGCATTGCATTGCATTTCTCAGAAAATTACGGAGCTGCAGATTGAAAAGTAAAGGTCATTTTTAAAAACATTTAATTACAGTAGGACTTGTGTCGCAATTGTATACGCTTTATTATTTTGTCTTTATTTGCTATCCCCCCCCCCCCCCCCCAAAGTTGAGTTACCCTTTAAGCTTTATGTAGGTTTATGAAACAGTACAATATTTAGGACAGTATCGATAACACTGTTTTCTGGCATTATATATTTTGGACATGTAATTTTTTTTTCATTTTACATTTAGCTTGGCTTTAAGTAGAACTATTAGCAAAACTGTTTCTTTTTCGGATAGAGTAAGGGAGGGTTATAACTCCTGTCAGGTTTTTTTTGCCATCTGTCTACCGTTATTGAGATTTACCTTCATTCTCTGTCCCATAGCCAAAACAGAAAAGGAGAGAAGATGCCTGTAAATTAAGGGAATATTTTAGGGTCCCAAAGGTCACCAGAACTATAGTCTCCATTGGAAGATTCCCCTCTATTACTGTTTTGGGGACAACCAAAAATGTAGAATTTACTTTTACTTTCACTTTTGATGATAACAGTAAACAGGATAAATAGAGGGTGAATCTCAATAATGGCGGTGTCTCGTCACATTCGGCTCCCCATCACAGATTGTTCCGGAAGTGATGTTCCGTCGCTGCCATCTTGATACACCCCACACTCCTGCACAGTAATGATAGAGTAAGAAGGGGGCAAGCGTACATCTTATTACACCCACGGGAGTTTTAGATTTAACAGTTATTTTCAACACAAAAGTGAGCTTACATGCTTAAATACAGTATTTGTAAATCCGACGGACTGTTTACATGTTAAATGTGAAAATCAGAGGTGTTCTGTCACATTAGCAACCATGTAAGGTCAGCAGGTTTGCTGTTGCTTTTAAAATTTAACATCTAAACAGTCCGTCGGATTTACAAATACTGTATTTAAAGAGGAAGTAAACCCTCTTGAAAAAAATACGGTTAAAAAAAACCCCTGCAAGAAAAAGGCATAATGAGCTAGTATGCATAGCATACTAGCTCATTATGCTTCACTTACCTGAGATCGAAGCCCCCAAAGTCCTCCTCGGTCCCCTCCACCGCCGCCGCCATGTCCCCCGGAGCTTCTTCCTGTTATCACTGCTCCGGCGCTGTGAGTGGCCGGAGCGGCGATGACTTCACTCCCGCTCATGCGCGTGGGACCAGCAGATCCCCGCGCCTGCGCACTGAGCCGGCAGGGTTCATTCAGAAATCCGGCAGGCTCAGTGCGCATGCGCTGTAGACATTGGTGCTGGGGTTTCAGAAAATATCTCCTTAACTGTGTAGGTTAAGGAGATATTTCTTGCACCTAGGCTTACCTGTAGGTGCAAGTTGTGTGGTTGGGTTTACAACCACTTTAAGCATATAAGCTCCGTTTTGTGTTGAAAATAACTGTGAAATCTAAAACTCCGATGGGTGTAACAAGATGTCCGCTTGCCCCCTTCTCTCTCTATCATTACTGTACAAGAGTGTGGGGTGTAGCAAGATGGCGGTGACGAAACCTCACTTCCGGAGCAATCTGTGATGGAAAGCCGAATGTGACGAGACAGGGTGAATGTAGCAATAAAAACCTGACAGGTGTTCTAATCCTTCTCCACTTCATCAAAACTTTAAAAAAAAAAGTTTTGCCTTTAGTTATACTTTAAATACAGCAGAATCATCCCAATCTGTATTACAGCTTGAAAATAAAAGGTATTTTTCATGTAGTGGCCCCGTCCTCAGCTACATACGAGACCTGTCAGGCTACCGCAACGTTATTCCCGGGGTGTCTCCGGTGGAGACAGGATGCTGTTCCTCGCTGCGCTGGACATCTCATCGCTGGAGTCTGGACCTGGAGAGGAGATCATCCATCGCAGGATACCGACATCGTTGGAGTGAAGACCGAGAGTGGATTACCACCGCTGGAATCTTTTTTTTTTATTTTTATTTTTTTTAATAAAGGACTTATCCCGACGGTGTCTGTGTTTTTTTTACAATTTTTTTACACTTTCTTTGTTACCCCTTACCAATTCACATGGGGGGGTCTGGGGGTTCCCTTTGTTAAAGGGGTCTTCCAGATTCCGATAAGCCCCCCACCCGCAGACCCCCACAACCACCGGGCAAGGGTTGTGGGGATGAGGCCCTTGTCCCCGTCAACATGGGAACATGGTGCTTTGAGGGGTCACAGACCCCCAAAGCATCCTCCCCATGTTGAGGGCATGTGGCCTGGTACGGTTCAGGAGGGGGGGAGGCCGCACTCTCATTCCCCCTCTTTTCCTGCAGCCTGCCAGGTTGCGTGCTCGGATAAAGGGTCTGGTATGGATTTTTGGGGGGAACTCCACGCCATTTTTTTTATTTGGCGCAGAGTTCCCCTTAAAATCCATACCAGACCCTTCAGGTCTGGTATGGACATTTGGGGGGAACCCCATGTAATTTTTTTTTTTTATTTGACGCAGGGTTCCCCTTAATAGCCATATCAGACCTGAAGGGCCTGGTAATTGAATTTGGGGGGACCCCCACGCATTTTTTATTTTATTTTTAATCAATGACTTTCAATGACTTTTCTCTGTTTTCCCGGGAGCCGACAATTCATTATAGCCGCGAGTACTTTTAAATGACTTTTTTTCCTTCAGAAATGACACTTTGTGCAGAGACAGTTCTAAGCACGGGAAACAAGCGCTACTTTACAGGCATACTATACACAACCCCTAGGTACGAAATTTAAAGGAATATTTCACTTTTATTGTTTCACTTTAAGCATTATTAACCACTTAAGGACCAAGCCTGTTTTTCAGACTCTGTGTTTACAAGTTAAAAACATTTTTTTTACTAGAAAATTACATAGAATCCCCAAAAAGTATATATTGTTTTTTTTCTAACACCCTAGAGAATAAAATGGCGGTCATTGCAATACTTTTTGCCACACCGTATTTGCGCAGCGGTCTTACAAGCGCACTTTTTTTTGGAAACAATTCACTTTTTTGAATTAAAAAAATAAGACAACAGTAAAGTTAGCCCAATTTTTTTTATATTGTGAAAGATAATGTTACGCCGAGTAAATTGATACCCAACATGTCACGCTTCAAAATTGCGCCCGCTCGTGGAAACGGCGTCAATCTTAAAAATCTCCATAGGCAGCGTTTAAAAAATTCTATAGGTTGCATCTTTTGAGTTACAGAGGAGATCTAGGGCTAGAATTATTGCTCTCGCACTAACGATTGCGGCAATACCTCACTTGTGTGGTTTGAACACTGTTTTCATATGCGGACTCTACTCACGTATGCATTCGCTTCTGCACGTGAGGATGTCGGCACGGGGCAGTTTAAAAAAAAAATTTTTTGTTTGTTTCATTCATTACTTGATTTTATTTATTTTTGCACTGTTTTTTAAAAAAAAATTAAAATGGGTAAATTTTATTCCTATTACAAGGAATGTAAACATCCCTTGTAATAGAAAAAAAGCATGACAGATCCTCTTAAATATGAGATCTGGGGTCAAAAAGACCTCAGATCTCATATTTAGACTAAAATGCAATAAAAAAAAAAAAAAATAATAAAAAATTGTCCTTTGAAAAAATGACAACAAAAAAAAATTCCTTTAAGACGTATGGGCAGAGCTGACGTTTTGACGTCGCTTCCACCCTGCTATAGTATGGAGACGGGTAGGGGCCATTTTCCCCACACTCGTATCCATACCACAGAGGGACAAGGACCTAATCGCCTCTGCCGCTACCGACGGCTCCGGTAAGCGGGGGAGGACGTGGGAGAGCGGCGGGAGGGGCCCTCTCCCTCCGCCGATAACGGTGATCTCGCGGCGAATCTGCCGCAGAGACCACCATTATCGTTTACAGGACCGGCTCCTGAATAGATGATATCTCGGTTGTGGCATCAGCTGCTGCCGTTACCGAGATATCCATCTTCAAAGTGAAGACCTTTATGTACATGAGCTGGTTGGCAAGTGGTTAAAATCACTGCTCCCGAAAAAACGGCAGTTTTTAAATCTTTTTTTGCATTGATACATGTCCCCTGGGGCAGGACCCAGGCCCCACACCATTTTTATGACAATAACTTGCATTTAAGCCTTTAAAATTAGCACTTTAGACTTCTCCCATAGACTTTTACAGGGTGTTCCGTGGCTTTTCGAATTTGCCGCGAACACCCCAAATTGTTCGCTGTTCGGCGAACAGGCAATGTTCGAGTCGAACATGAGTTTGACTCGAACTCTAAGCTCATCCCTATTACTACAAGAAACAAACCATTAAGAAAAGCTGGGAGTGAGTGGGGGGCAGTGGTGAGAACGTGACTTCTGCTACTTCTATTCTGTGTCTGGTGCCATGAATCTTTTCGACATGTAGGGAGAATTCTTGTACAATAAAATAGAGGATACGTATGTATGCCATGTAGAAGATGCTGTGATGTATTGGGGGGAGAGAGATTTTTACCGCTCCAGGTGGATACACTCCAACAATCCGTGATGACAGGACTACCGTGGGTGCCAGCAATGCACGTAGCATATGAAGAGGAAAAGAAAAAATATGGACAGCCGTACTCCAAAAAACCTTTGACGGTCGCCTTTATTGTAAAAAGATGGAAAATTACACCAAAATTCATCACAGCATAGCCAGGGTAACTGCTTACATGTTTCACACTGAAGGTCAGTGCTTAATCATAGCTATGATTAAGCACTGACCTTCAGTGTGAAACATGTAAGCAGTTACCCTGGCTATGCTGTGATGAATTTTGGTGTAATTTTCCATCTTTTTACAATAAAGGCGACCGTCAAAGGTTTTTTGGAGTACGGCTGTCCATATTTTAAATTTTTTCCTTTTCATGTGATATATTGGGGACAGTCATTCAACAGAATCTGTGAGCTTTTGACGATCAGTAAATCCTTTGCCACAGTTTCCCATTTCATGAGCCCATTGTTTGGAAACCCAAATCTTCACAAGGTTTGGGGTGAAATAATATCAGCAGACAAATGTTAGTAAAAATGTAAGTTGCAGCATGTGGTTAATGATGAACATTGTGCTATCATGTACAGAACGTTGACTATGGAAAGTCATACATTTTAAACAGATCCAACTGTTAAACTACCAGAACATTTGTAACTTCTCCCTGTGACACATCAATTTCGACTTTCGGGCTTCCGCTTCAAATTTCTTTTAATATGGAACAGGACTTGCAATTTCTATTCAAGATGATAGCTGACAAATACATTTCTGTGTGTCAAAAAAGGTCTGTATAGATAAAACTATTACAGGCAGTCCCTGGGTTACAAACAAGATAGGGTCTGTAGGTTTGTTCTTAAAGTGGAAGTAAACCCACCTATCGTTTCCAGCCATGGAGGCTGCCATCTTGGCCTTTGTTTAATTTTCAACTGCCATGATTCTGCCCATGTGATCAGTTATGACACCAGCCATTGGATGGTTTGACAGTTTGGTTGAGAGCTCAATCAATGTGACAGTTAGCATTTCCGGCATGCCGGGAATGTAACTGTTTTTTGAAACTATTAAATCAATGGGTTTACTCCTGCTTTAAGTTGAATTTGTTTGGAAGTCGGAACAAGTACATTTTTTAAGTGTGGCTCCAGCCCAAAAAATTATTTTTATGTTTTTTGTATAGCATAGGGAAGGGTTAACACCCCTGTAACATTTATTTTTCTGTCTGTGCCCCTGTTCAGAAGATTTCACCTCACTTTCTGTCCCTATGACAATTGGATTTTGAAAATTTTGGGTTGTCGTAGAAAAAAAGGATTGGTGATAAAGCTTCAATGGAGACACCTTTTTTCCCCATGATGACTCTCATGCCGTGTACACACGACCGTTTTTCTCGTCGAGAAAAACTAAATTTTTTCCATTTGACGAGAAAAACGATAGTCTGTGGGCATTTTGTCGTTTTTCTCGACGAGAAAAACGGCATTAAAAACGACGAGAAAAATTAGAACATGTTCTAATTTTCCTCGTCGTTTTTTCCGACATTTTTTCCGCTGCAGTTTTCCCATAGGGAAACACTGCCGCGGAGCCCACAGACGGTCTTTCTCGACAAGAGAAAAAATGATGTGAAAAACGACCGTGTGTGGGGAACAAGCTGTTCCCTCGTTTTTAATGTCATTATTCACGGCGGTTTTTTAACCGCCGTGAATAATGATCGTGTGTACGCGGCATTACAGGAGGGAATTTCCCTACTTATTGGTAAATTTCCTCTCACCTCCTGTTGTCTCCCTCTGTTTGCAAGTAGGAGTCGTTTGTAAGTTGGATGTTTATAACCCGGGGACCGCCTGTATTGTCCAGGTTTTGCTTGATGTTGATGTTGGAGAAAAAGCAGCAAAAAGTTTTTTACTGATATATAAAAATGGCTGAGCTCTCCAAATGGCTTCAAAAGTTTTTACAACCCATCCCAAAGAACCACTTTTCATGGCCCGTCAGAACTGTAAAGAGACATCTAACTCATAAACAAAAGAATGTATCTGATCAGCAGGGAATCCATGGAAGGAGACATTTTCAAGCT
Organism: Rana muscosa; assembly: GCA_029206835.1. NCBI lineage: Eukaryota > Metazoa > Chordata > Amphibia > Anura > Ranidae > Rana > Rana muscosa. The sequence goes on from CM055122.1 coordinate 701,777,804, forward strand.
GCAAGATTCTTTCCTGAATTAAATAGCTTGAAAAGTGACCAAAGGAGTTTGAAAGCAACCAAGAGATGAAAAGGAGAGCCTACTGTAATTGTTGAGAATGCTATATATGCATTTGCAGAAGTTGAGCTATCCGATAAAGCAATTCATGGGCTTAAATTTAGCTTGAAGTCTGCAACAGAAAGCAAATTAAAAATTTTACCAACAAAGATTAACGAATTGAGTATTCTCATGCCGCGTACACACGGCCGTTTTTCTCGTCGAAAAAAACAAAATTTTTCCCATTCGACGAGAAAAACGATAGTCTGTGGGCTTTCTGTCGTTTTTTTCGACGAGAAAAACGGCCTTAAAAACGACGAGAAAAATTAGAACATGTTCTAATTTTTCTCGTCGTTTTTTTCGTCATGTTTTCCGCGGCAGTGTTTCCCATAGGGAAACACTGCCGCGGAGCCCACAGACGGTCGTTTTTCTCGTCAAGAGAAAAAATGACGTGAAAAACGACCGTGTGTGGGGAACAAGCTGTTCCCCTGTTTTAAATGACATTATTCACTGCGGTTTTTTAACCGCCGTGAATAATGATCGTGTGTACGCGGCATTAGGTGTGATAATGAATGCATAAGTGTGGCTGATGACCTTCTGAAGGCCATAAAGGTTGTCAGTGAGAAACATCTCTCTGCTCCATGACTTTAAATAGTCTAGGAAGATAACTGCAGAGAGTACCTCTCAAAGAACCCAGTAAAAAAGAACAGGAGATAATAATTAACATAAACAACATAGTTGTAAAGCAAATTAATGAGGAGATTTGTTTAATTGAAGCCATCAATTCAAAATGTTTTACCTAGTGCTGAATTAAAAACGAATATTGTAAAGTGGATCAATAAAAATCCAATTGTGGATGATTTAAACGGCAAGAAGACAGGTAATGGACTCAAAAAGGTCGATGGAAAGCAGCACAATAGAAGAGTGAGATAAATGCAATGAAGCTGTCTGTAGTTATCTGAAACATGAAATAGCTGAGCTAAGAAATAAGATATTTTATGAAATACAGAGTGAACAAGAATAGTATGTAGAATTACATGATTTGGTGTAGACGTGGCTCCCTGATCTACCTCTGGTGTACTTCAATGCAGGAATATTTAACCACTTGCTTACTGGGCACTTAAACCCCCCTCCTGCCCAGACCAATTTTCAGCTTTCAGCGCTCTCACTTTTTGAATGACAATTGCGCGGTCATACAACACTGTACCCAAATGACATTGTCATTTTTTTCCCACAAATAGAGCTTTCTTTTGGTGGTATTTGATCACCTCTGCGGTTTTTATTTTTTGTAAAAATAAATAAAAAAGACCGAATTTTTTAAAAAACATACAAAACCGTTTTACATTTTGTTATAAAATTTTGCAAACGGGTAATTTTGCTCCTTCATTGATGTACGCTGATGAGGCTGCACTGATGGGCACCGATAGGCTACACTAATGGGCACCAATGGACGGCACTGGTGGGCACGGATAGGCTGCACTGGTGGGCACGGATAGGCGGCACTGGTGGGCACAGAGGTGACACTGATGGGTGGCACTGAAGGGCATTGATAGGTGGCACTGGTTTGCACTGAGAATTGGCACTAATAGGTGGCATTGATGGGCACTGATAGGTGGCAGTGATGGGCACTGATGGGTGGCAATGGTGGGCACTGATCAGCACTGGTAGGTGACATTGATAGGCAGCACTGCTAGGTGGCACTGATGAGGCACTGGCTGGCACCACTGGAGGGCATTGTTAGGTGGCAGTGATGGGCATTGATAGTTGGTACTGATTGGCACTGACAGGTGGCACTGGTGGTCACTGTGGGCACTGGCAGGTGGCACTGGCAGGGGGCACTGGCAGGGGGCACTTGATTCCACTAATGAGGCAGAATTGCCTCTTCCACTGGGGACTGATGTCCATCACTCAGCAGCCAGTGATCGGCTTTTTTTTCTCCTCACGCTCACAGCGTGAGGAGAAAAAAAAACGATTACCGAGCTTTGTTTTGATCACGTGATCAGCTGTCATTGGCTGACAGCTGATCACGTGGTAAGGGGTCGGGACCAGCCCCTTACTCGGATCCGTGATCACCCGAGTCTCAGTGATCACAGCGCCCTGCAGGGGCGCGCGGGGAGCGCGCAAAGGGAGGCCGTCTATTGACGGGCTCCCGGATTTTAAGGTCCGTACTGAAGCCGTCATTTGGCTATAGCGTGGGCCTCAAGTAGTTAACTACATGAGCTCTGGAGGCCTTATTTCAAATAATATGAAGAGAATACTGTTTAATTCAGAACCAACAGAAGAGTGAAAGTAGATCTATAGGCAAAACTTTTTTTTTTCATTTTGGGTAAAGTAAAAGGAGGGTTATAATCCCTGTCAGGTTTATTTTTGCCCTCTTTGTCCCATTGGGAAGATAAACCTTCCCTTCTTGCCCCATAGACAAAACAAGAAGTGAGAGGAAATCCCTGTAAATTAAGGGAATCTTATGGGGACCCCCATGGTTACCAGAACCAGTGTCCCCATTAGACGATTTCTCCTCTATTACTTTTCTTCTGGGGACAACACTTTTAATGACAACGGTAAACAGGACAAATAAAGAGGATGAATCTCCCTAAATCAAAACAGAGGAATCCTTGAAAAAACTTGGACTCCCACCAAATATGTATCACAAGTCTTAGGCCGCGTACACACGACCGGATTTCTCGGCAAAAAACAACAAGAAAACTGCCGGGAGAGCTTTCTTCCCGAGAAAACCGGCTGTGTGTACACGGGTTTCAGTTTTCTCGTCAAGAAAACTGCCCAGATCCCCCGACGAGAAAAAAGACGACCTGCGGTCTTTTTTCTCGTCGGCCTGTTTCTCTACGAGAAACCCGAGCGTGTGTACACTTACCTGTCGCCGTGGAAAGCCGCGCATGCTCAAAATGACTTTGACGCATGCGTGGTAGCTTCCTAGGCATAGGAATAGGGTGTAGCAAGATGGCGGCGACGGCATCAAATGTGACGAGCGCACGCTCGTCGTAGTCGATGACGTCACCGCGTTCGTGCCAATCAAAAGAACGGCGGTTATTTTGAATCGTACGTGTGTACACTCGGCCGGGACAAGTTTCTTGTCAAGATTCTCGTCAGGAAAAACGTTTTTTTCCTGACGAGAATCTCAGCCGTGTGTACGAGGCCTAACTCTCAACACCGATTTTGGTAAATTTGGCATATAGTGGCAAGTAAGAAGATTGTGTAAAAGTACTGCTCTGAGTGTTTTCAGTATTCCCAGACAAAGAAAGACCATTCTTTCAAAACGCATTGAAGGTGCTGCAGGCATTACAGTCAGAGCTGCTTCAGAACCACAATGGGTGTTTACCAGCAGCATCACAAATTCCGTGTATGTGTTACCAATCTGGACACTGACAAAAGGAAATACTTCTCTCTGATTAATCTTTGAATGTTCGCTATACATAAGGGGATACCTGTTCACAATAAAAGAACTGCACAAATGTGTATGGAATTAGCAGCACTTTGTGTGATAAGTGCAGACTGAATTTATAGCGATAATGTTCCCTAAGCATGCTTCAAATGTATTCATGTGTGAGTAAGGCCCCTTCCACACGGGGCGGATCCATTGCAGCGGAGTCCGCCAGCTTAGCGGGAGATCTCTCCGTTAATCTCCGCTGAGCCGGCGGATGACAGGTCCCTCTCTGCTCACTGAGCGGGGAGGGGCCTGCCAAGCGCCGCTGATTCCTATGGAGAGATCGGACGAAAACGGACAGCATGTCCGTTTTCGTCAGATCTCGCCCAATCCGATCCAATTCGCCAGGACGGATGGCGAACGTAACGCTATACGTCTGATTTTAGCGGATCGGAACAGATTGGATGTCAGCAGACATGGTCACCGCTGACATCCGTCGCTCCGAAAAAACTGACAGGCGGACCTGAGCGGTCTGCCCGTGTGAAAGGGACCTAACCCTTTATGTAAATGTAGCCAAGGTATTGCTACTGAAAGTTATTGCATTAAGTTTTGTTATGTTATTAGTAAAGGGTTTGGCTCCCTCTGGTGACCATTGGAAATTATTTGAACATTCTTTTCTTGATTAAAGGATAATAGTGATGCATTGTGGGATGTGTGGTTTAATGAGGGAGTGACTCTTACTGTGTAAATTAGTTTGAGAACTACCAGACCCACAATTCTAGGAACCGGCCCACAAGGCAAAGCGTCACCGAACAGCCTGCTGGGTAACCAGATAAAAGGACAAGCAAGGACTCTGTTAGGCCTCTCTGGACGTTTTTCAACTGCCAGCAGGAGGTCTGTGTGTGTGTGACAGAGCGAGAGACTGCGGCCTACAGCGGAGAGCCGGATCATCCACCCCAGAGGGATCTTTGGAGGACAGCACTGTCATCTGAGCAGGTGGATCGGACCGTGCTTCAGAGCATTTGAAGCTGTTTCACCCGTCAGAGAGCCGGGACCGGCCGTGCGGTTTGACGACGCCATCTTCCATTACAGAGGTGTCATCAAGTGACGTTCCGGACAGAGTGTACCAGCCGGCTGGGGACCCACAGTGGTGAGCGGGCACTTGCTCATTAAAGTAATTGACTGAGATTTAAAAGAGGATTTCTGCTATCCAGACCAGTGTTTCTCAACTCCAGTCCTCAAGGCACACCAACAGGTCATGTTTCAGGCTTTCCATTATTTTGCACAGGTGATTTGATCAGTTTCACTGCCTTAGTAATTACCACAACTGTTTCATCTGAGGGAAATTCCGAAAACATGAATTGTTGGGGCGCCTTGAGGACTGGAGTTGAGAAACACTGATCCAGACTGTCGCTGACACTTGTAGTCCCCCGGAAGGGTTTCTATTACACTTAAGTGTCCACACAGCCGGATGCTCAGATTTAACACATCTTTTGATAGAGGATTAAGCATCTCACCTTTTTCAGTTACTGCTTATTTCTTTGCCTTATTGGATGATAATTAGGTGCACCACCATACAGTTCAGGTCCATTAAGCTAGCTGAATTAAGAAGACTGGAACAGGATAAGACTGCCATTACTTTATTGTTCACTAGGCTGTACACTTCACAGTCAAGAACACACTGAACTGCACTCTAGGGGGAGCCATTTAGTAACCCAAGGTTAAAGCATATGCTATAATAATTGTACCTATTTTTGTTTATTGATCTGTGTGCTTGGCTCTCCGTGGAGAGGTGGTCCAATACAATTACAGAGGTGTTGGAGGGCCTGCTCCACTGTGTCCTGGCACGCATATCCTGTGCTAAGTTGTCAGCAGGTTAGGATTATAGCCATTGCAAGCCTGAGTATACGTCTCCATTAATGTTCATAATCTGTGTTCATTTTCCATTGAATGTATATAATTTTTGAGTTCTTTTCCTGCTTTAGTGTGATTCAGAAATCTTGATTGAGTCTATTCCTATTACTGTGAGACGATTACAATGGAACCCAAGGTGTCAGAGGTGAGAGAGAATCTGCAGAGTCGGGATAGCCTGTGGGGTATAGAGTCAATCAGCAGCCCCCATGGGGGTACTGCTACATAAACATGAATCTGCAACATTGTAATAACTTTTCACGTGGATCACAGGTGTTGATGTGCTTGAGTAAAGCTACAAAGAACTAATGGCAAAGGGTCTGTGAAGGTTCTCATTTATCCAGAGCATGGAATAGCTAGTAGTAGTTAGTCACATTCAACTAGACTTGTTCTGTAATGTTGAAGACTTTTTGTAGTTTCTACAAGCCCCTTCTTCAGTTCCAGCAAATGCTAAATTCTTCAAATGATAACCTCATTGTCTAAGTTGAGTGACTTCCGCTAGATGAACATCTGACAAAGCGATTAAAGATGAATTTTGGGCAGAAATTTTATTCCCTGTCATTGCTGGTGCTTTTATACCTTTATGTCATGAGTACGCCATTTATTTCCCCAGAAAATCTGTGTGCATTATTTGAATCAAATGCTTCATTCCCTGTTACATCTGTTTTGAAAAGACTTGAGACCACTATGCTGTGTATCCCCCTGGCCAATGGTCTTGTCTCTTCCCACTTTAGTTTTTATGTCCCTGCTTGTGTTAGTGGATTGACCCGGGATGGACTGACAGCTCGGGAGGAGCCATTGTACTAACTAAGCAATGTTAGTACATTGATATCCCCGGCTAAGCTATTGTGTTCTGACAAGGGGGACAGGCAGAACATGCCGGTCAGTGCTCTCAGCCATTGCCTGAGAGCGCAGAGCGGATGCAGATTGACAGATCTTTTTCAGTCATGCTCCTTCTGTCGGACCAGTTGCCGTGCACACAGCTGAATGTGTACTAGGCATTAGACTCCTTGTTGGAACTACTTCCTGATGCAGCATAATTTAATTGACAGGCCAAGGGACTCCTGATTAGGGATGAGCCGAACACCCCCGGGTTCGGTTCGCACCAGAACCTTCGAACGGACCGAAAGTTCGCGCGAATTTTCGAACCCTATTCGTTATAATGGACGCGAACGTTCGAAATCAAAATTGCTAATTACAACTGCCAATATGCATGTTAATGTTATAAAACAGGTTTGGGGACCCGGGTCCTGCCCCAGGGGACATATATCAATGCAAAAAGAAATTTTAAAAACTAAAGTTTTTTCGGGAGCAGTCATTTTAATGATGCATAAAGTGAAAAAAAAAAAAGTGAAATTTTCCTTTAAATATGGTACCTGGGGGGTGTCTAAAGTATGCCTGTGAAGTGGCATGTGTTTCCCGTGTTTAGAACTGTCCTTGCACAAAATGACATTTGTAAAGGAAAAAAAGAAGCCATTTAAAACCACTTGCGGCTTTAATGTCATGTCTTGTCCTGGCCGCCACATGGCTGAAAATCCTTGAGAAAAATGGCATGGCTACCCCATCACCCCCCCCCCCCCCACCCCAGCCCCTTTGGGTCTTGTATGGATACTAAGGGGGACCCCGCACCCAAAATAAAACCCTATACCTACAACCCTATATACTCTGAACAGCAGTATATAGGTGGTGCAAACAAGACATGGACTGTAGGTTTGTTCTTAAGTAGAATCTGAACAGGTACATTATGAAGTGTAGCTACATCCCAAAAAAATCAATTTTTAAGCTTTTTGGAGAACATAGGGAGGGGTTATCACCCCTGTAACATTTGCTGTCTTTGCACATCTGTTCAGAACATGTCACCTCACTTTCCGTCCCAATGACAAATGTTTTTGGAAAAGTGGGGTTTTAATTGAAACAAGGATTGGTGATAAAGCATCAGTAGAGAGGAGATACCTTTTTCCCAAATTAAATCTAACAGGATAGAATTTTCCTTCCTAGGGGTAGATTTCCTCTCACTTCCTGTTTTCTCTTGCCGTTTGCAAGTAGGAGTCGTTTGTAAGTTGGATGTTTGAAAGTAGGGGCCTGCCGTATATACTCTGCAGAAATTTGCCCTATTAGATGTTGGTGTAGCCACAAGACTGGTGGGCACAGGAATGGGCCCTGCTGTGAGTTAATAGATCAAGATTTGTACTTGCATGCACCTGTTGAACCGGGCAGAAAAATTGGGCCTTTGGTGGTGGTGGTGGTGGTGGTGGACGGTGTTGCCACAAGACTGTAAGCCCTCACAGTTACTCTTGGTGGGTGCAGGAATGGGCCCTGCTGTGAGTTATTAGATCAAGATTTGTAATTGCATGCACCTGTTGAACAGGGCAGAAAAATTGGGCCTTTGGTGGTGGTGGTGGTGGTGGTGGACGGTGTTGCCACAAGACTGTAGGCCCTCATAGTTACTCTTGGTGGGCGCAGGAATGGGCCCTGCTGTGAACTATTAGATCAAGATTTGTAATTACACGCCCCTGTTAAACAGGGGCTGAAAAATTGTGCCTTAGGCATTGGTGCTGGTGCCACAACACTGCAACCCCTCACAGATACTGTACTTGGAGCACAGCAGTCACACCTGTTGCGAAGCATCTTTTAAAAAAATTGTAATTACACGCCCCTGTTATACAGGGGCTGAAAAATTGTGCCTTAGGCACTGGTGCTGGTGCCACAACACTGCAACCCCTCACAGATACTGTACTCTGAGCACAGCAATGAGACCTGTTGCAAAGCATTGCCTAAAAATTGTAATTACACGCCCCAACAGGGGCTGAAAAATTGTGCCTTAGGCACTGGTGCCACAACACTGCAACCCCTCACAGATACTGTACTCTGAGCACAGCAGTCACACCTGTTGCGAAGCATCTTTTTAAAAAATTGTAATTACACGCCCCTGTTATACAGGGGCTGAAAAATTGTGCCTTAGGCACTGGTGTGGTGGCATGGATCATTGAGGAGGAGGAAGAGGATAGTCAGTGAACATAACAGGACAGTCACTCAGCATCAGCATAGGCAGTCTTGAAGGGATGTGACATTATAAATTATTCCGTTATATCCGCTTCAGGTGTCTGGTAGCTGGTGGTGATCCAAGACTGATTCATTTTTATGAAGGTCAGTTGATCAACCGAGTCGGTGGACAGGCGCACCCTATGATCGGTGACAAATCCTCCAGCAGCACTGAATGTGCGTTCGGAAAGAACGCTGGATGCAGGACAGGCCAGTAGCTCAATTGCATACTGTGCAAGCTCTGGCCAGTGATCCATCCTCAGGACCCAGTAAGCCAGAGGATTTTCGGTGGGAAAGGTGTCCAAGTCTGACCTTGCCCCTAGGTATTCCTGCACCATGTATATCAGACGCTGGCGATGGTTGCTGGAACCGATCATACCTTGGGGCTGCGGACTAAAAAATTGTCTGAACGCATCGGTCAGACGTCCACCTTCCCCACCGCTCCTTCTGCTACTGACCGAAGCCTCAGCAACTCGTCGTCCAGGACCAGGAGTTTGTAACCTCCCAGTTTCTGGGAACGCGTTGCACAGACCTTTCTGCAAGGCCTCCCTGAGATGTCTCATCCTCTGCTCCCTCTGCGACGGCAAGATAAGGTCCGCAACCTTACCCTTGTACCGTGGATCAAGGAGAGTGGCCAGCCAGTAATGGTCACTCTCCTTGATCCGAAGAACACGAGGATCCTTCCGCAGGCTTTGCAGGATCAGGGAGGCCATGCAGCGTAGGTTAGCTGAGGCATTCGGTCCGGAGTCTTCTGGGTCACTGAGGATGACTTGATCGCCAGCCACCTCCTCCCAGCCACGTACAAGTCCACTGGTTTGTTGGGACTGTACATCATCCCTAAAAGACTGCTGCTGCTGATGCTGAGTGCCAGGCTCCACCTCCATGCTCACACAATCCTCCTCCTCCTCCTCCTCCTCCTCCTCTTCCTGTGTGATGGGTGGGACAGAAGGAACATTGTCTGGATAAAGGGGGCCTTGAGAGACAAGGAAGTCCTCCTCTTCCTGCCTCTGTTCTGCCTCAAGTGCCCTGTCCATTATCCCACGCAGCGTATGCTCCAACAGGTGGACAAGAGGTACAGTGTCACTGATGCATGCACTGTCACTGCTCACCATCCTCGTGGCCTCCTCAAATGGTGAGAGGACAGTGCATGCATCCCTGATCATGCTCCACTGGCGTGGGGAAAAAAAGCCAAGCTCCCCTGACCCTGTCCTGGTGCCGTAGTCGCAAAGGTACTCATTGATGGCCCTCTGCTGCGTGTGCAGTCGCTGCAGCATGGCCAACGTTGAGTTCCACCTGGTGGGCATGTCACATATTAGGCGGTTCTTGGGCAGGTTCAGCTCCTTTTGCAGCTCAGTCAGCCGAGCACTGGCATTATAAGATCAGCGGAAATGCACACAGACTTTCCTGGCCTGCCTCAGGACATCCTGTAAGCCTGGGAACCTGCCCAAGAACCGCTGCACCACCAGGTTGAGGACGTGAGCCATACAGGGCACATGGGTGAGCTGCCCCTGTCGCAGGGCGGAGAGGAGGTTGGTGCCATTATCAGAAACGACCATTCCTGGCTTAAGCTGGCGTGGCGTCAACCACCTCTCGGCCTGCCCCTGCAGAGCTGCCAGAACCTCTGGCCCAGTGTGGCTCCTGTCCCCCAAACACACCAGCGCAAGCACGGCATGGCATCTTTTTGCCTGCGTACTCGCGTAGCCCCTTGTACGCCTACGGAGCACCGCTGGTTCCGAGGACAGAGCACTCGAAGAGGACATGGAGGAAGAAGAGGAGGGGGTGGAGGAGAGAGGTGTGTCACAACCAGTAGTAGCATTTTGGAGGCGTGGTGGCGGAACAACCTCCAACACTACTGCACCTTGTCCTGCATCCCTCCCAGCTACCAATAGAGTGACCCAATGGGCCGTGAAAGAAAGGTAACGTCCCTGTCCATGCCTGCTGGACCATGAGTCAGCGGTAATATGCACCTTACCGCTGACCGCCCTGTCCAGCGAGGCATGGACATTGCCTTCCACATGCCAGTAGAGAGACGGAATCGCCTTCCGTGAGAAAAAGTGGCGTTTGGGAACCTGCCACTGAGGAACCGCACATTGAACAAACTCACGGAAGGGGGCCGAGTCTATCAACTGAAAAGGCAGCAGTTGAAGTGCTAGCAATTTAGCCAAGCTAGCATTCAACCGCTGGGCATGTGGATGGCTGGGAGTATACTTCTTTCGACGGTCCAGCAGCTGGGGCAGGGAAATTTGCCTGCTACAATCGGACGTCGGTGTACTGCAAGTACTTGGTTGTGACACACCTAATTCTACACCTTCAGTCCTCTCAGAGCAGCTTTCAGAGAGGACTGAAGATATAGTGGGGATGGAGATCCCAGCTGATGAGGAGCAAGGAGAGGTCCGCTTTGTTCTTTGGTGTGGGTCTTTTATGTGTGCTTGCCAACGAGCTGCATGGCAGGTCGACATATGTCTGCTCATGCTTGTGGTGCCCAAGCGGCTGATGTTTTGGCCACGCGAGATACGCTTGAGACAAATATTGCAAATAGCAGTGGTGCGATCTGATGCACTCGTCTCAAAAAAGGCCCACACCAAAGAACTTTTGTGATAACGTGCAGAGGCAGCGCCCTGCACAGGCGGAGCTCTGCGGTGTGGTACAGTTGCTGTGCTGGCCTCCAGGGGGCATCCTGCCTCGTTGGACATGTGACGCTGCATCCTCCTCCTCCTCCTCCTCTCTCCCTTCAGGCACCCACGTGGAGTCAGTGACCTCATCATCCCCTCCCTCTTCACCACTAGAGCAAACCTGGCAGTAAGCTGCAGCTGGTGGAACACTACTGCCAGATTGCTGTCCTTCAGCATCCCCTCTCTCTGCGCGCACACTACTGACTTCCTCAAGCTGGGTATCATCATCCGAGCCTTCGAATCGTTGGGCATCCTCCTGGAGCATGTACCCAACACTGTGCTCAAACAGTTCGGGGGACTCCTCAGGAGGACATGGTGGGTCTAGGGAAGGGGTGGCTGATGATGCCATTGAGTACGCGTTGGCAGCTGCTCTGCCAGTACCCTGAGCCTGGGTGAGAGAGGATGAGGAGGATGAGGAGGGCTTGGTCATCCATTCTACCAAGCCTTCGGCATGATGCGGCTCCACATGTCCAGCTGCCGAAAACAAAGACAAGCGTGTCCCATGGCCACGTGCTGATGACGATGCACGACCACGTCCATGGCCAGCACTGTTGTCTCTAGAAACAGAGCCTGCCTGCCCTGTGTTCTTGCCTCGGCACGCTCTGCCTCTCCTTGGCGGTCTTCCAGCCATTGTAGTCGGTAGTGTATATAGTATAAAAAATAGAACTCCTATGTGTGCTCACAACACACTGTAGGTCCTATGGGTGCTGCTGACAAGAAAATATAGGAGCTCTGTTTGCTGCCACTAACACACTAGAAGTCCTATGGGTGCTGCTGAGAAGAAAATATAGGAGCTCTGTTTGCTGCCACTAACACACTAGAAGTCCTATGGGTGCTGCTGAGAAGAAAATATAGGAGCTCTGTGTGATGCCACTAACACACTAGAAGTCCTATGGGTGCTGCTGAGATGAAAATATAGGAACTCTGTGTGATGCCACTAACACATTAGAAGTCCTATGGGTGCTGCTGAGAAGAAAATATAGGAGCTCTGTTTGCTGCCACTAACACACTAGAAGTCCTATGGGTGCTGCTGAGAAGAAAATATAGGAGCTCTGTTTGCTGCCACTAACACACTAGAAGTCCTATGGGTGCTGCTGAGAAGAAAATATAGGAGCTCTGTTTGCTGCCACTAACACACTAGAAGTCCTATGGGTGCTGCTGAGAAGAAAATATAGGAGCTCTGTGTGATACCACTAACACACTAGAAGTCCTATGGGTGCTGCTGAGAAGAAAATATAGGAGCTCTGTTTGCTGCCACTAACACACTAGAAGTCCTATGGGTGCTGCTGAGAAGAAAATATAGGAGCTCTGTGTGATGCCACTAACACACTAGAAGTCCTATGGGTGCTGCTGAGAAGAAAATATAGGAGCTCTGTTTGCTGCCACTAACACACTAGAAGTCCTATGGGTGCTGCTGAGAAGAAAATATAGGAGCTCTGTTTGCTGCCACTAACACACTAGAAGTCCTATGGGTGCTGCTGAGAAGAAAATATAGGAGCTCTGTGTGATGCCACTAACACACTAGAAGTCCTATGGGTGCTGCTGAGAAGAAAATATAGGAGCTCTGTTTGCTGCCACTAACACACTAGAAGTCCTATGGGTGCTGCTGAGAAGAAAATATAGGAGCTCTGTTTGCTGCCACTAACACACTAGAAGTCCTATGGGTGCTGCTGAGAAGAAAATATAGGAACTCTGTGTGATGCCACTAACACACTAGAAGTCCTATGGGTGCTGCTGAGATGAAAATATAGGAACTCTGTGTGATGCCACTAACACATTAGAAGTCCTATGGGTGCTGCTGAGAAGAAAATATAGGAGCTCTGTGTGATACCACTAACACACTAGAAGTCCTATGGGTGCTGCTGAGAAGAAAATATAGGAGCTCTGTTTGCTGCCACTAACACACTAGAAGTCCTATGGGTGCTGCTGAGAAGAAAATATAGGAACTCTGTGTGATGCCACTAACACATTAGAAGTCCTATGGGTGCTGCTGAGAAGAAAATATAGGAACTCTGTGTGATGCCACTAACACATTAGAAGTCCTATGGGTGCTGCTGAGAAGAAAATATAGGAGCTCTGTTTGCTGCCACTAACACACTAGAAGTCCTATGGGTGCTGCTGAGAAGAAAATATAGGAGCTCTGTTTGCTGCCACTAACACACTAGAAGTCCTATGGGTGCTGCTGAGAAGAAAATATAGGAGCTCTGTTTGCTGCCACTAACACACTAGAAGTCCTATGGGTGCTGTTGGGGTGCAATGCTGTGCTAACAGCACTGCGGTTGGTACTACTGCAATACTGTACTAACAGTAAGCACGCACCAGACTAATCCCCAGCAGCAGCTAATAACACACTAACTGTGCAATCAGCAGCAATGAACGATCAATGACTTAGGTAGCAATGGTTTAGCAAAGAAATAGCCAATGGTTTAGCAAAGAAGAGCAAATCTTTCAGTATCAAGCAAAGACAGAATCAGCAGACTAATCTCTCCTAAAGCCGGAACTCATGTGACCGGGGCCGATGGCGTGGCGGCCTTTTAAATGGTGGGGCGTGTACTAAAGCCCCTGAGCTGTAATTGGCTACAGGCGTCCTGCCTGTAGCCAATTATTGCTCTCCGAGTTTCGGGCGCTGTGATTGGCCAAGCATGCGGGGTCACAGTGCATGCTTGGCCAATCATCAGCCAGCAATGCACTGCGCCGGCCGCAATGCATTGCGGGGCCGCTCGCATCACACGAATGTGATGCGAACGGCCCAAATAGTTCTGGGCTCGACGAGCGAGCGAACGCCCGATGCTCGATTCGAACATGGGTTCGAATCGAGCACCGGGCCCATCCCTACTCCTGATCAGTCACAGTCCTCCATGCCTGCAATTTGCAGACTACTGTATTTGCCGGCGTATAAGGCGACTGGGAGTATAAGACGACCCCCTATTTTTCAAGTGAAAACATAGCTTTTGGGCTATACTCGCCGTATAAGACTACCCCCCTTCCAAGGCAACACCATTTAAAGAAAAACATGGATTCCACCACCGACCTAAATGTAGATTCATGGGCAAACTTTACATCCGCCACAATAATCATCGCTATTCCAACAGGCGTTAAAATCTTTAGTTGACTGGCCACAATGCACAGGGAATAATTAAATGCGAGGTCCCAATACTATGAGCCCTCAGATTCTTATTTACAGTCAGGGGGACTCACCGGCATTGTCCTAGCCAATTCCTCAAATCGACATTGTTCTCTATGACACCTACTACATAGATGCCCATTTCCACTATGTCCTATCCAGTTAAGCTGGATGTGCGGTAATACTGTATATAGCTTTGGCTACATACAGTATACACCGCTGAGCCAATCCCGGCGAGCGATGTATTCTATTAATGAATACAAAGTCTGCTCAGATTGGCAGAGGCTGTAACATTATCAGCCTGCGCCTTTCTGACTCTAAAAAGCCAATCCGTGCAGGCTACTAACACATGGGGGTTTACCAAAGCTGGAGAGTCAGGCTCACTTCTGCATAGAAACCAATCAGCTTCCAGGTTTTATTGCCAAACCTGATTGAACAAGCTGAGGTTAGAAGCTATATGCAGAAGTGAGCCTGATTTTGCACTCTACCGCTCTAGTAAATAAACCCCTTGTGTCCAGTTGCAGAAACAGTACTGTATTGTCATAAAACTTATCAAAGCACAGATGACAACCCAAACATGCGTACTCAAAGAATGTTGCAGCAAAGAGTGTAACTGTAGGCCTTGGGTGCACCAACAGCATCTGTCTCTTGGACCTGGCCAGTCCAAACCCTATTGGGGAGGTTTCTGAGAAGGATTTGGAGAATCAGAGAGGCTGCTTTATAAAACAAAATTATATTATAGTGGTTACATCTCCTGGAAAGTGCCCTGATAATTGCAATTTTCCTTTCAAAAAACAAATGCAGCCTGCAATATCTGCAGTGCATGTGGACAGGGACAGGCTGTGTAAATAATAAATTGAGACCAGCAAAAAATTGGAAAAATTACCTGTAAAAAAAAACACCACATGACTGTAAACAGTGCTTGTGAAGAATGTAACAGTATGTCTCGGGTGCACTGACAGCATCTGTCTTGAGGGATGGAATGCGGCCTGGCCGATCCAAGCCCAAATGAGGAGTCTTCTGTGAATGATGGCATGTCCCTGCTCTTTCCCTTCTCGTCTGCACACACTCCCTGATGCTAATAGTGTCCCTGACAGACAGGTGAACTTTACCTACACTACCAACACTCAACATGCGTGCCAAGCCTGGAAGCCAGGGTTGTAAATAAACTCTGCCTGAGCCAAAATGACTGCCAGAGTCACATGGGTTGGGAACATCCAATCAGACAGCTCCCCTAGTGAGCCAGGAAACCATAGAGGAACCATGTTTCTATCAACTTCCATTTCAACTGCAATGCCACTGCAGTTGAGCGCCACCTGCAGTGGAGAAAGTAGACGGCACCTCCTTAAAAGTAAGTAACTTGTTCTTGGGGGGTATACATAGCATAGCATTACCTTTCTTCTTTAAGAAAAGTCAGCTTTAAAAAAAAAATTTATGGTCTTTAGCACTTCAACAACCTGCCATTCATCCAAAGACAGCAAAGAATAAAAGGCCCTCTAAAATGTAAAAAAAAAAAAAAAGAAGTTTCAAAAGTAGTAAATAAATATTCAAGATCAAGAGGAAATGTATAACACGGTAGGTTAACTAGCACAACAGCTACATTTTTTTTAACTCCCACCTTGTTCCAATTTGCAATCACCTAAGGAATTTTAAAATGTGTTTAATTGTACCTTTTCCAGAACTGCACCATCATCAGCCCTCCTCTACAGTGACAAAGCAAAGCTCTGAGCTTTATGCTCCAGACACAGAACATAACCACAAGCATTGCAAGCTGAAGTATCTGGCAAGTAGTTATGTCAGAGGGTAAAATAGTTCCATTTTAGAGAGCACTCACATCACAGAACTAACATCACACTAATGATTTCACCATTTCTCATGTAATATCACATTGTTAAATGATTACTAATTTATACAACTGTGCTCCCTCGTAAAAGTGTGGAAAATCTGAATTGTTACCTACATAACTTAAGAAACAGTGACATAAATCAATCAACATTGTTCCAAATAGAATCCTGAGTAGAATCCTGAGTAGTGTGAGGGATAGTAAATCAGCTTACTATAAATGGAAAACAGTGATCAGGTATTCCCAACGCTGGACATCTTGGGAGGAAGTAGCTATCAGAAAAATAAACTTAAATAGCAAGAAAAAAAAATGTAAACTGTTGAAATGTGCATAATGCATACCAAATTATACAAATTCCTATAACTATGTTAGACTCCCACAGTTTTATAAATGTATACACAGAGGCGTAGCTTTAAGCTTGTGGGCTCAGATGCAAAAGTTGACCTGGGCCCCTCCCTCCCCCCCCCCCCCCCCACCACTACCACCCACCACTTCCACTGTGCATGCAGATACATCCACCGCACGCCAAGATACTCAAAGTGGCTTATGCGTTTCAAGTTCCCAGAGTTCCTCCTTACATCAGAGGATAAGGATCCCCGCTGGAGAATCACAAGACAGGGACCCCTGGAAGGTCACTTGGCAGAGCTCCTTTCCCATCCCAGCACTGTATACAGCTCCTCCCCCCCCACACACACTACACAGGGCTGAAATCCCATTCCTTTACACACAGTCTGTCAGCCTTCATAAGGTGCATCTGGCTTTTATGTTGCCGTTCTGACTTGTGAAATTCTCTGGTCAGAATGGCAGTGTAGTTGCAGTAGGCAGATACATCCTGTGCAGATCTTGACTGACTGGCTGTGTTGTAAAGGAATGCGATTTCAGCCCTGCGGAGGAGGAGCAGTATAAAGTGCTGTAATGGGAAAGGAGCTAAGCAGCCGGGCATAGCATCCAGGGCAGAGGAGGTGGTCAGGGGGCTTGGGGGGAGCGCAACTTAGATCTGGGGGGGGGGAAGCCACGTGACACAAAATCTGGAGCCTGCAGCCCCTCAGAGGCCCTTCAGGAGGTGTTAAGGCAGTGGTTCTCAACTCCTGTCCTCAGGACCCACTAACAGGCCAGATTTTAAGTATTACATTGGTGAGATGCAGACTAGAATACTGCAATCCCTGAGCAGCAAATTATATCACCTGTGATGTGTTTCAGTTATCTTGCAAACCTGGCCTGTTGGTGGGCCCTGAGTAGTGATGAGCCGAACACCCCCGGGTTCGGTTCGCACCAGAACCCGCGAACGGACCGAAAGTTCGTACGAACATTAGAACCCTATTAAATACAATGGATGCGAACGTTCGAATTCTAAAGTGCTAATTATAACAACTATTATGCATGTTATTGTCCTAAAAAGGGTTTGGGAACCCGGGTTCTGCACCAGGGGACATGTATCAATGCAAAAAGAAGTTTTAAAAACGGTCGTTTTTCGGGAGCAGTCATTTTAATGATGCATAAAGTGAAAAAAAAAAGTCAAATATTCCTTTAAATATCGTACCTGGGGGGTGTCTAAAGTATGCCTGTGAAGTGCCACGTGTTTCCCGTGTTTAGAACTGTCCCTGCACAAAATGACACTTCTAAAGGAAAAAAAAGCCATTTAAAACTTCTTGCGGCTTTAATGTAATGTCTGGTCCCGGTAATATGGATGAAAATCTTTAAGAAAAATGGCATAGCTACCCCATGACCCCCCCCCCTACCCCAGCCCATTACCAGCCCCTTTGGGTCTTGTATGGATATTAAGGGGAACCCCGCACATAAAATAAAAAAGGCCCTATATACTCTGAACAGCCGTATACAGGCGGTGCATACAAGACAGGGACTGTAGGTTTGTTCTTATGTAGAATGTGTTTGTAATTTTGAACAGGTACATTGTTGAACTGTAGCTCCAGCCCAAAAATCTATTTTTAAACTTTTTGGGAAACATAGGTAAGGGTTATCACCCCTGTAACATTTGTTTTGCTGTCTGTGCCCCTGTTCAGAACATTTCACCTCACTTTCCGTCCCAATGACAACTGTTTTTGAAATGTGGTGTTTTTCTTGAAACAAGGATTGCTGATAAAGCATCAGTACAGAGGAGACACCTTTCTCCCATATTTATTCTTACAGGAGAGAATTTTCCTTCCTAGGGGTAGATTTCCTCTCACTTCCTGTTGTCTTCTTTCGTTTGCAAGTAGGAGTCGTTTGTAAGTTGGATGTTTGAAAGTAGGGACCTGCCGTATATACTCTGCAGAAATAGGCCCCTTAGTT
Organism: Rana muscosa; assembly: GCA_029206835.1. Classification (NCBI taxonomy): domain Eukaryota; kingdom Metazoa; phylum Chordata; class Amphibia; order Anura; family Ranidae; genus Rana; species Rana muscosa. Next base: position 701,796,100 of record CM055122.1, read on the forward strand.
GTTGGTGTTGGCACAACACTGTAAGCACTCACAGTTACTCTTGGTTGGTGCTGGAACGCCCTGCTGTCAACTATTATATCAGGAATTTTAATTACATATAATTGTTGAACAGTGGTAGTAAAAATTGGGGCTTTGATGGTGGTGCTGGTGCCACAACACTGTAAGCCCTGACAGTTACTCTTGGTGGGTGCAGCAATGGGCCCTGCTGTGAATTATTAGATCAAGAATTGTAATTGCATGCCCCTGTTGAACAGGGGCTGAAAAATTGGGCTTTTCGTGGTGGTGGTGGTGGTGGTGGTGTTGCCACAACACTGTAAGCCCTCAGAGTTACTCTTGGTGGGTGCAGGAATGGGCCCTGCTGTGAATTATTAGATCAAGAATTGTAATTACATGCCCCTTTTGAACAGTGGCTGAAAAATTGGGCCTTTCGTGGTGGTGGTGGTGGTGGCGTTGCCACAACACTGTAAGCCCTCAGACTTACTCTTGGTGGGTGCAGGAATGGGCCCTGCTGTGAATTATTACATCAAGAATTGTAATTGCATGCCCCTGTTGAACAGGGGCTGAAAAATTGGGCCTTAGGCACTGGTGGCACAACACTACAACCCCTCACAGATACTGTACTTGGAGCACAGCAATGAGCCCTATGGCAAATTATTGCTAAAAAAATTGTAAGTACACGCCCCTGTAAAACAGGGGCTGAAAAATTGGGCCTTAGCCACTGGTGGCGGCACCCATAAACAAAAATGATCTTCCAAGCTATCATCAATCGTATCATTGAGGACTCGGAGGAGGAGGATAGCCAGTCAACATAACAGCACAGGCACTCAGCATCAGCATCAGTCTTGAAGGGACGTGACATGTTAAAATCAATTAGTCTGTTATATCAGCATCAGGTGTGTGGTAGCTGGTGGTGATCCAAGACTGGTTCATCTTGATGAAAGTCAGTCGATCAACCGAGTCGGTGGACAGGCGCACCCTGTGATCCGTGACAAATCCTCCAGCAGCACTGAATGTGCGTTCCGAAAGAACGCTGGATGCAGGACAGGCCAGTAGCTCAATTGCATACTGTGCAAGCTCTGGCCAGTGATCCATCCTCAAGACCCAGTAAGCCAGAGGATTTTCGGTGGGGAAGGTGTCCAAGTCTGACCTTGCCCCTAGATATACCTGCACCATGTTTATCAGACGCTGGCGATGGTTGCTGGAACCAATCATACTTTGGGGCTGCGGACTAAAGAATTGTCTGAACGCATCGGTCAGACGGCCACCTTCCCCACCGCTCCTTCTTTGACTGGCCGAAGCCTCAGCAACTCGTTGTCCTGGACCAGGAGTTTGTAACCTCCCAGTCTCTGGGAACGCGTTGCACAGACCTTTCTGCAAGGCCTCCCGGAGTTGTCTCATCCTCTGCTCCCTCTGCGACGGTAACATAAGGTCCGCAACCTTACCCTTGTACCGTGGATCAAGGAGAGTGGCCAGCCAGTAATGGTCCCTCTCCTTGATCCGAAGAATACGAGGATCCTTCCGCAGACTTTGCAGGATCAGGGAGGCCATGCAGCGTAGGTTTGCTGAGGCATTCGCTCCGGAGTCCTCTGGGTCACTAAGGACGACATGATCCGCAGTCACCTCCTCCCAGCCACGTACAAGTCCACTGGTTTCTTGGGACTGTAAATCATCCCTAAAAGACTGCTGCTGATGATGCTGAGTGCCAGCCTCCACCTCCATGCTGACACAATCCTCCTCCTCCTCCTCCTCCTCCTCCTCTTCCTGTGCGATGGGTGGGACAGAAGGAACACTGTCTGGGTAAAGGGGGCCTTGAGAGGCAAGGAAGTCCTCCTCTTCCTGCCTCTGTTCTGCCTCAAGTGCCCTGTCCATTATTCCACGCAGCGTGTGCTCCAACAGGTGGACAAGAGGTACAGTGTCACTGATGCATGCACTGTCACTGCTCACCATCCTCGTGGCCTCCTCAAATGGTGCCAGGACAGTGCATGCATCCCTGATCATGCCCCACTGGCGTGGAGAAAAAAAACCAAGCTCCCCTGACCCTGTCCTGGTGCCGTAGTCGCACAGGTACTCATTGATGGCCCTCTGCTGCGTGTGCAGCCGCTGCAGCATGCCCAACGTTGAGTTCCACCTGGTGGGCATGTCACATATAAGGCGGTTCTTGGGCAGGTTCAACTCCTTTTGCAGCTCAGCCAGGCGAGCACTGGCATTATAAGATCTGCGGAAATGCACACAGACTTTCCTGGCCTGCCTCAGGACATCCTGTAAGCCCGGGTACCTGCCCAAGAACCGCTGCACCACCAGGTTAAGGACGTGAGCCACACAGGGCACATGGGTCAGTTGTCCCTGTCGGAGGGCGGAGAGGAGGTTGGTGCCATTGTCGCAAACCACCATTCCTGGCTTAAGCTGGCGTGGCGTCAACCACCTCTCGGCCTGGCCCTGCAGAGCAGACAGGACCTCTGCCCCAGTGTGGCTTCTGTCCCCCAAACACACCAGCGCAAGCACGGCATGGCATCTTTTTGCCTGCGTACTTGCGTAGCCCCGTGAACGGCTACGGAGCACCGCTGGTTCATAGGACAAACCACAGGAAGAGGCCATGGAGGAAGAAGAAGAGGAGGGGGTGGAGGAGAGAGGTGTGTCACAACCAGTAGTAGCATTTTGGAGGCGTGGCGGTGGGACAACCTCCAACACTACTGCACCTTGTCCTGCATCCTTCCCAGCTGCCAAAAGAGTGACCCAATGGGCCGTGAAAGAAAGGTAACGTCCCTGTCCATGCCTGCTGGACCATGAGTCAGCGGTAATATGCACCTTACCGCTGACCGCCCTGTCCAGCAAGGCCAAGACATTGCCTTCCACATGCCGGTAGAGAGCCGGAATAGCCTTCCGTGAGAAAAAGTGGCGTTTGGGAACCTGCCGCCACTGAGGAACCGCACATTGCACAAACTCACGGAAGGGGGCCGAGTCTACCAACTGAAAAGGCAGCAGTTGAAGCGCTAGCAATTTAGCCAAGCTAGCATTCAACCGCTGGGCATGTGGATGGCTGGGAGTGAACTTCTTTCGACGGTCCAGCAGCTGGGGCAGGGAAATTTGCCTGCTAGAATCGGACGTCGGTGTACTGCTAGCAGAGTGGCCGCAAGTACTTGGCTGTGACACACCTAATTCTACACCTTCATTCCTCTCAGTGCATGTTTCAGAGAGGACTGAAGTTATAGTGGGGTTGGAAATCCCAGCTGATGCGGTGCAAGGAGAGGTCCGCTTTGTTCTTTGGTGTGGGTCTTTGAGGTAGGCTTGCCAACGAGCTGCATGGCAGGTCAACATATGTCTGGTCAGGCATGTGGTACCCAAGCGGCTGATGTTTTGGCCACGCGATATACGCTTGAGACATATGTTGCAAACAGCAGCTGTGCGATCTGATGCACTAGCCTCAAAAAAGGCCCACACCAAGGAACTTTTTGAATGACGGGCAGAGGCAGCGCCCTGCACAGGCGGAGCTCTGCGGTGTGATTCCGTCGGTGTACTGCCCTTACGCTGGCCACCAAAGGGCATCCTGTCTCGTTGGAGATGTGCCTCCTCCTCATCCTCCTCCTCCTCTCTCCTATTAGGCACCCACGTGGAGTCAGTGACCTCATCATCCCCTCCCTCCTCATCACTGGAGCCAATCTGGCAGTATGCTGCAGCTGCTGGAACATGACTGCCAGATTGGTGTCCTTCTTGAGCATCCCCTCTGTCTGCTCTCACCCTACTGCCTTCCTGTAGCTGGGTTTCATCATCAGACCCTTCGAAACGCTGGGCATCCTCCTGGAGCATGTACCCAACACTGTGCTCAAACAGTTCGGGGGACTCCTCAGGAGGAGGACATGGTGGGTCTAGGGAAGGAGTGACTGATGATGAGTCTGACATTGATACCAGGGAAGAGGACGCTTTGGCAGCTGCTTTGCCAGTACCCTGAGCCTGGGTGAGAGAGGATGAGGAGGAGGAGGAGGGCTTGGTCATCCACTCTACCAAGTCTTCGGCATGATGTGGCTCAACATGTCCAGCTGCGGAAAAGAAGGACAAGCGTGTCCCATGGCCATGTGCTGATGACAATGCACCGCGTCCACGACCAGCACTGTTGCCCCCAGACACAGAGCCTGCTTGCCCTCTTTTATTGCCTCCTGACTGTCTGCCTCTCCTTGTTTGCCTTCCAGACATTCTAATAGATGGCCTGCAGGGAGATGGGAAAAAAGCAATAAGGGCTACCTTCAGGTGTCCTTCTCTGTCCCTTGAAACAAGGACTTGCACAGTGAAAGAAACTGACACTCTCCCTACCTACAGTTTTCTGTCCCTAGAAAAAATGTTTTTTTAAGCACAATATAGCACAAGGAGAATTCACTCACTGTCCTTCCAGGTCCCTAGAAACAAGGACTTGCACAGTGAAAGAAACTGACACTCTCCCTACCTACAGTTTTCTGTCCCTAGAAAAAATGTTTTTTTTAAGCACAATATAGCACAAGGAGAATTCACTCACTGTCCTTCCAGGTCCCTAGAAACAAGGACTTGCACAGTGAAAGAAACTGACACTCTCCCTACCTACAGTTTTCTGTCCCTAGAAAAAATGTTTTTTTTAAGCACAATATAGCACAAGGAGAATTCACTCACTGTCCTTCCAGGTCCCTAGAAACAAGGACTTACACAGTGAAAGAAACTGACACTCTCCCTACCTACAGTTTTCTGTCCCTAGAAAAAATGTTTTTTTTAAGCACACTATAGCACAAGCACAAAACACACTGACACTCTCCCTACCTATCCTTCTCTTTCCCTAAACTAAAGGAATCCAGGTTAAGCAAGAAAGAAATAACAGTCACTGTCCCTGCCTATGCTGCTCTATCCCTGCTCCGGAACACACTACACTAGGCCGCCGTGCTGGCGGCCTTTTATAGTGTGGGGCGTGTACTAAACACCCTCAGCAATAATTGGCCACAGGCATCCTGCCTGTGGCCAATCATTGCTCTCCTCGCTGCCCGCGCTGTGATTGGCCAAGCATGCGGGGTCACAGTGCATGCTTGGCCAATCACAGCGCCTGGATGACACTGCGATGGCGTAGTGCATTGTGGGCCGTTCGCGTCACTCGAATTTGGCGCGAACGGCCCAAATCGTTCGATCTTCGTCGAACGATCGAACAGCCGATGTTCGAGTCGAACGTATGTTCGACTCGAACACGAAGCTCATCCCTAGCCCTGAGGACTGGAGTTGAGAACCACTGGTGTTAAGGGATTTGTTTTAGCAATTTCTGACAGTTTCTCTGACACGGAGTGGTGTCTTACCTCACCAGTGACATTGGTCCCATCGTGGCTACAGGACAGCACTCTCCTCCTCTTCCCTCGCTAAGCTCGGTTACCATTCCATGTTGCCAGCACACAGCACATACGCTTCCCCATCCTGGGCTGTTCTCACCCCATGCTCCTCTCTATTCAGGAAATGGCTCACAGCTTTTCCCAGCTAATGAGAACGGAAGGGTGTGGACTGTGGAAGGCAAAGTGGAAGCCCTGCACTGGCGAGTGGCTGTGCGGCCCTAGGGCAGATTGGAGCTGGACTTTGTGGAGGATATGATAATATGACAGGGAGGCTGCTGGGGCCCCCTGGAGCTAGGGGCGGGGTTGCGATTGTGACCCCTGCAACTCCTTATGCTATGCCCATGTGTGTACATATCTATTAAGAATGAGATAATGTCTATACAGAAGCAATAACATCCAGAATCTATTAGCCTCAGAAACGAGTTTAATATTTTCTGATTCTAGACACAGTCGTGAAGTTTTAGAAGGCACATCAATGGCAACGTAATTACATTTCCCAATTAATGTCATTGCAGAGTACTAGTTACAATGCTGGACAGTACACACTCATGAGATGGGCAATACAGGCCTAGATGTCAGAAGAGGTTATGCCAAGTCCTGGACGCAAAACGCAGAACAGAGAAAAAATGTCCTATGGGGAAAAAAAAAAAAAAAAAGTATAATTTTCATCATGTTCTCCCAATATTTGGACCTTGTTTAACCTCCTCAATACCGCACGCCGTCATATGACGTCCTGTTATTTAGGGGGGGGGGGGTATCTGAATGATGCCTGCAGCTACAGGCATCATTCAGATATCCTTTTCAGCCGGCGATTCTGCACACCATAAGAATGATCATAGCGGCAGTTCCGCGCTTGATCGTTCTTATAGGCGACGGGAGGGGACGCGCAATGGGCCGGCTGCTCTCTGGGATACACACAGTTCCCAGAAGGCAGCGAGCCCCATTCACCAGAAGACACCGTGAGTAGGACGGAGGAAGGAGACCTGCCGGGGACGATGAAGAGGAAGATTAGGGACTTCCGCATAGCAACCGCTATTTAAGGTGAGTAAAAAATTATAATTTTTTTCAATTAATTTTTTCAATTATTTTTAAAATTTTGGGGAAAAAAAATTTCAGGGTGGAACTCCACTTTAAATGCAGCAACATTAAAACGTATCTAAACCCAAAAGCAAAAATATGGTATATTGTAGCTTACGCAATCCTTAAATACGGTGACTGAGAAGGGTGCGTACAATGGTAACCTTTTTTAATTTACATAACACCTCCATTTACAAAGGGAAAAACATTTCAGTCAAGGTTATCTAACTTTGTTAGTGCATCTAACTCTATCATTTCCACAGGCTGATATTGCTGTTGTCCAAGAGTGGCTCCATTGCTTCTCAATGCAGTGAATCCACCTTAGGATGGGAAGTGTGTTACTGGCTGGATAACCGGATGGCAAGTAAAGGGGTTGTAAAGGTTTGTTTTCTGTTTTTGTTATAAATAACAACCATGTAATACTTACCTCCTCTGTGCAAGGGTTTTGCACAGAGTGGCCCTGATCCTCCACTTCTGGGGTCCCCCAGCGGTGCTCCTGGCTCCTCCTCTTCTCGAGTGCCCCCACGGAGAGTCGCTTTCCATGGAGGCACTCGTGTGGGCGTGCTCCCAATTCCTGCTGCTGCGTCCATTGACACAGACAGCAAGACTCGGCCCTGCCCCCCCAATGGCTCCTGCTGCTATCAATCTATCCAATGAGGAGCAACTGTGCTAGTCCCCGTCGCTGGAACAATTGGGTTCAGGCAAGTAAAAGGGGGGCTCAGGCAGGGTGATGCACTACAGAAGGTTTTTCACCTTAATGCATAGAATGCATTAAGGTGAAAAACCTTGAGGGTTTACAACTCCTTTAAAGAAATTGTAAAGGCAGAAGGGTTTTTATTTGAATGCATTCTATGCAATAAAATAAAAAGCCTTCTGTGTGCAGCAGCCCCCTCGGCCCCATGGATACTTACCTGAGCCCCACCTCGAGCCAGCGATGTTGTACGAGAGACTCAACTGTCCGGGACTCTCCCTCCTTATTGTCTGAGACAGCAGCAAAGCGCCATTGGCTCCCACTGCTGTCAATCAAAGTCAGTGAGCCAATGAGAAGAGAGAGGGGGTGAGCCGTGGCTCCGTGTCTGAACAGACACAGGAAGCTGTGGCTCGGCTCGGGTGCCACCATAGCAAGTTTCTTGCTGTGGAGGCACACAACAGGAGATAGTGGCCAGGAGCGCCAAAGAGGGACCCGAGAAGGAGGATCGGGGCTGCTCTGTGAAAAACCACTGCACACAGCAGGTTAGTATAACATGTTTGTTATTTTTAAAAAAAAAAAAAAACCAAGACTTTAGTATCACTTTAAGGAAACAAAAATGAATAAGAACATAAATAGAAGTAATGCAACCCCCAAGCTTCCATTTGGTAAGTTGCAACATATTAAATGTTTTGTTTTTAGGTTGAACACACACTTTATTCTCATGATCAATGTGGATTTACTACTTTTTTGCAAAGGAGCCTGCAGAGTATTGCACCCAAGATCAGTGTGTTGCAGGTACAGTGCACAGGCTCTAGCAAAATTTTCCTCTAGCCTTAGGCCTGTACAGGGATATGGACCTGGGGCTGGAAGTGCCACTGTACTACAGAACAATAAGGATGTATTCTCTTAAAATCCCATCTGCCACTGTGGCAGATGGGACTAGTACTGTAGTAATGTTTATAAGCTATACCAGGCCTGGATGAAGGGACTGTGCTGGCCAAACCATGCACAGCCCAGCTACAAAAAAAAAAAACTTGTTGAGAAGCTGCACCTTGTGATTCAGTTAGGTTGGAGGTGGCTGGGGTTTTGGGGAAAGTGTTTTGGGTGTCATGGGTGTATCATGTACTTAGCATTTAAAACAAAGTGCAGCTGAGGATCATCCATTAGCTCAAATAAAACTTTACACAGCCACGTGACTGTAATTTTCAAAACTCATTAGACACAATTGGGGTCGCTATGCCTAAATTTAAGGGGTAGCCTGAGCAAATAGTTAGGCTCAGGCTGTTTGAATTCGTTAGATTGGTTTCTGCTTTGTTGTGGTGTTGCCTGGCAGTACAGTTCCCTTTGACCTGTGGGTGGCGCTGTCGCCCAGGTCTCAGGTTGAACCACGGGTAGCATTGCAGCGCGATTGGGTGCCTCTCTCGGAAGGCGTGCGGTGGGCGTGGTCTGCCTGCTGTGCATGCCGGGAGGGGGTACTTAAGGGGCAGACGCCATTAGGAGTTCGGAGGCGATCCAGAGGACCCCTTGGTCCTAGGCACGTACCCCACCTTCGGTGGCCCTCATGGCCAGGGGTACGTGTGTGTGTATTCAGCCATGGGCACCTTCGGCCCGAGGCTGCATCGTTCCAGGTAGGCCCAGCACCTTTAGCTGAGGCCTACACCAGAGGAGGAGTCCCAGGGTGCCCAAGTGGGGGTGACCCACTCTGAAGGAGAGGAAACAGGGGAGGACCTATCCGCAGGGATCGGTGAGGGAAGTCACTGTCTAGGGAGAGGCCTGGTTGCCTATCAGAGGGAAGGATTCCATAATCCGCCAAAAAGCCTTGTAACGTGCCCACTGGCACCTACGGTCTCAAGTGTTACAAGTGCTGGGAAGTTCGGGATTCAGAAGTTCATATCCTGATCGTACCCTTAGGAAATTTAAAGTGAATGTTCCGTGCTCCACACCGGCTACTAGGACCATGAGAGGGGACTATGCGGGTGAGCAAAGCCCACTCAGGACTGAGTGGAGATAAATGACAGTTAAGTGACGCGTGCCTGAACCTGTCTCCCTGTTAAATTCTCCATCTCCAACTTTCTACGCAAGAAAAATAAACCTTCCTTTATTGGGTTTAATACTGTCTGGACAATGGCCTTATTGAATACAAAGAGAGAATAGACTTTACCTACACTCTAGGGGAGAGAACCAACGGCATTGCAGTGCATTGCTGGCTGATGATTGGCCAAGCATGCACTATGACCCGCATGCTTAGCCAATCACAGCGCAGAAAAAAAGGAGAGCCATAATTGGCCAAAGCCAGGGTGGCTTTGGCCAATTATGGCTCAGGGGGTTTAGTACACGACCCACATTATATAAGGCCGCCGGCTCGGCGGCCTTGTGTAGTGTGTTGGAGTTGTGAAACAAGAGTTTACAGAGACAGACAGTGTCATTTATATTGAGTTAGATAGAGCAGGCAGGCGAGTCAGTTAGCTGTAGTTACAGTGTGTAGAGGATATATATGCATCCTAGGTGTTGTTGTATATATATTTATACACTGTATTGAGTTTAGCTAGATCCGTTCCTGTTAGTCTCTATACTGTGACAGGCAGGCCGGTGATTGTGCTAGCTGCAGACAGTCAGTGTTTCACTTAAGTGTACTACTGTGTGCTTTGCATAGCATTCACCTAAAGCTTACCTGAATACAGTTAGTGACTATTATAGTGGTGTTCTCATAATAAAACAACAAGCAGAGAGCTGCAAGTATTTTCAGTGTACTGTGTCCTCTGCACAGTTTTCACCTAAAACTAACTGAAAACAATTGCTGCTTTTCCCATACTAACACCACAGCAGGCCATTAGTATGTCTGGAAGGCAAACAATGAGAGGCAGACAGTCACGAGGCAATAAAAGAGAGCAAGCAGGCTCTGTGTCTAGAGGCAACAGTGCTTCTGGTCGTGGACATGGTGCATCCTCATCAGCACGTGGCCGTGGGAAACGCTTGTCCTTTTCGGCAGCTGGCCATGTTGAGCCGCAACATGCCCAATACTTGGTAGAGTGGATGACCAAGCCCTCCTCCTCCTCATCCTCTCTCACCCAGGCTCAGGGTACTTTGTCTGGCAAAGCAGCTGCCAAAGCGGCCTCTTCCCTCGGCTCAATGGCATCAGTCACTCCTTCCCTAGCCCCACCATGTCCTCCTGAGGAGTCCCTCGAACTGTTTGACCACAGTGTTGGGTACATGCTCCAGAAGGATGCCCAGCTTTTTGCAGGCTCCGATGATGGAACCCAGCTGGAGGAAGGCAGTAACGTGAGCTCAGAGAGAGGGGGTAGTAACATGAGCCCAGAGAGAGGTCAGCTATCTGGCAGTCATGTTCCCCCAGCTGCAGCATACTGCCAATCTGTAATCCAGTAATGAGGAGTGAGGGGATGATGAGGTCACTGACTCCACGTGGGTGCCTAATAGGAGAGAGGAGGAGGAGGAACATCTCCAACAAGGCAGGATGCCCTCCAGGGGCCAGCTTAAGGGCAGCACATCAACTGCATCACACCGCAGAGCTCCGCATGTGCAGGGCGCTGCTGTCTCTGCACGTTATTCCAAAAGTTCTTTGGTTTGGGCCTTTTTTCAGACGTGTGCAGCAGATCGCACCGTTGCCATTTGCAACATATGTCTAAAGCGTATCTCGCGTGGCCAAAACATCAGCCGCTTGGGCACCACGTGCTTGACCAGACATATGTCGACCTGCCATGCAGTAAGTTGGCAAGCACACCTAAAAGACCCACACCAAAGAACAAGGCGGACCTCTCTTTGCTCCTCATCAGCTGGGATCTCCAACCCCACTATACCTTCAGTCCTCTCTGAAACCTGCACTGAGAGGAATGAAGGTGTAGAATTAGGTGTGTCACAGCCAGGTACTTGCGGGCAATCTGCTACCGGTACAATTGGACGTCGGTGTACCAGGCAAATTTCCCTGCCCCAGCTGCTGCACCGCCGAAAGAAGCTCGCTCACAGCCATCCACAGGCCCAGCAATTGAATGCTAGCTTGGCTAAATTGCTAGCACTTCAACTGCTGCCTTTTCAGTTGGTAGACTCTGCCCTCTTCCGTGAGTTTGTGGAATGTGCGGTTCCTCAATGGCAGGTTCCCAAACGCCACTTTTTCTCATGGAAGGCGATCCCGCCTCTCTACCGGCATGTGGAAGGCAATGTCTTGGCCTTGCTGGACAGAGCGGTCAGCGGTAAGGTGCATATTACCGCTGACTCATGGTCCAGCAGGCATGGACAGGGACGTTACCTATCTTTCACGGTGCATTGGGTGACTCTGCTGGCAGCTGGGAAGGATGCAGGACAAGGTGCAGTAGTGTTGGAGGTTGTTTCCGCCACCACGCCTCCAATATGTTACTACTGGGGATTCTGACACACCTCCTCCACCCCCTCCTCTTCTTCCTCCTTGGCCTCTTCCTGTGCTGATTTGTCCTTGGAACCAGAGGTGCTCCGTAGGTATTCAAGGGGCTACACCAGTAAGCAGGCAAAAGGATGCCATGCGGTGCTTGAGCTGGTGTGCTTGGGGGACAGGAGCCACACTGGGGCAGTGATTCTGTCAGCTCTGCAGGGGCAGGCTCAGAGGTGGTTGACGCTACGCCAGCTTAAGCCAGGAAAGGTGGTTTCCGACAATGGCACCAACCTCCTCTCCGCCCTCCGACAGGGACAACTGACCCATGTGCCCTGTTTGGCTCATGTCCTTAACTTGGTGGTGCAGCAGTTCTTGGGCAGGTACCCGGGCTTACAGGAGGTCCTGAAGCATGTCAAGAAACTCTATGGGCATTTCCGCCGGTCATATAATGCCAGTGTTCGGCTGGCTGAGCTGCAAAAGGATTACAACCTGCCCAAGAACCGCCTAATCTGTGACATGCCCACCAGGTGGAACTCTACATTGGCCATGCTGCAGCGGCTGCACACACAGAAGAGGGCCATCAATGAGTATCTTTTGCAATATGGCACCAGAACAGGGTCAGGGAAGCTTGGATTTTTTTCCCCACGCCAGTGGACCATGATCAGGGATGCATACACTGTCCTGGCACCAACTGAGGAGGCCATGAGGATGGTGAGCAGTGACAGTGCATGCATCAGTGACACTGTCCCTCTTGTCCACCTGTTGGAGCACACGCTGCGTGGAATAATGGACAGGGCACTTGAGGCAGAACAGAGGCAGGAAGAGTAGGACTTCCTTACCTCTCAAGGCCCCCTTTATCCAGACAGTGTTCCTGCTGGCCCGGCTATCACACAGGAGGAGGAGGAGGAGGAGGAGGATTGTGTCAGCTTGGAGGTGGAGACTAGCACTCAGCATCAGCAGCAGTCTTCAAGGGATCAATTACAGTCCCAAGACACCCATGGACTTGTACGTGGCTGGGAGGAGGTGGCTGCGGATCATGTCGAATGCCTCAGCAAACCTACGCTGCATGGCCTCCCTGATCCTGCAAAGCCTGCAAAAGGATCCTCGTATTCGTGCGATCAAGGAGAGGGACCATTACTGGCTGGCAACCCTCCTTGATCCATGTTACAAGGGTAAGGTTGCGGACCTTATCTTGCCATCGCAGAGGGAGCAGAGGATGAGGAATCTTCGGGAGGCCTTGCAGAAAGGTCTGTGCAATGCGTTCCCAGAGACTGGGAGGTTACAAATTCCTGGTCTTGGACAACGTGTTGCTGAGGCTTCGGTCAGTCAAAAAAGGAGCGGTGGAGAAGGTGGCCGTCTGACCGATGCATTCAGACAATTTTTTAGTCCGCAGCCCCAAGGTATGATCGGTTCCAGAAACCATCGCCAGCGTCTGGTTTACATGGTGCAGGAATACCTAGGGGCAAGATCAGACTTGGACACCTTTCCCACCGAAAATCCTCTGGGTTACTGGGTCTTGAGGATGGATCACTGGCCAGAGCTTGCACAGTATGCAATTGAGATACTGGCCTGTCCTGCATCCAGCGTTCTTTCGGAACGCACATTCAGTGCTGCTGGAGGCTTCGTAACCGATCACAGGGTGCGCCTGTCAACCGACTTGCTCGATCGACTGACCTTCATAAAAATGAATCAGTCTTGGATCACAACCAGCTACCAAGCACCTGATGCAACAGAATAATTTTCTTTGAAATGTCAGATCCCTTCAAGCCTGCCTATGCTGATGCACAGTGACTATCCTGTTATGCTGAGTGACTATCCTCTTCCTCCTCAATAATCATGCTGATAGCTTGAAAGAACATTTTTGGTTCTGGGCACCGCCACCAGTGGCTGAGGCCCAATTTTTCAGCCCCTGTTTAACAGGGGCATGTAATTACAATTCTTGATCTAATACTTTGCAACAGGGCTCATTGTTGCGCTCTAAGTACAGTATCTGTGAGGGGTTGCAGTGTTGTGGCACCAGCACCAGTGGCTAAGGCACAATTTTTCTGCCCCTGCTCAACAGGGGCATGTAATTACAATTCTTGAGCTAATATTTCACAGCTGGGCCCATTCCTGCGCCCACCAAGAGTAACTGAGGGCTTACAGTGTTGTGGCACCAGCACCACCACCACCACCAAAGGCCCAATTTTTCCTACCACTGTTCAACAATGACATATAATTACAATTCTTGATATAATAGTTCACAGTAGGGCGTTCCAGCGCCCACCAAGAGTAACTTTGAGGGCTTACAGTGTTGTGGCAACACCAACACCTAAGGGACAAATTTCTGCAGAGTATATACGGCAGACCCCTACTTTCAAACATCCAACTTACAAACAACTTCGAATTGCAAACGGAAGGAGACAACAGGAAGTGAGAGGAAATCTACCCCTAGGAAGGGAAATTCTTTCCTGTAAGAGTTAATATGGGAAAAAGTTGTCTCCTCTCCACTGATGCTTTATCACCAATTCTTGTTTCAATAAGAACCCCAAATTTTCAAAAAACATTTGTTATTGGGACGGAAAGTGAGGTGAAATGTTCTGAACAGGTGCACACACAGCAAAACAAATGTTACAGGGGTGATAACCCTTCCCTATGTTTTCCAAAAAGCTTAAAAATAGATTTTTTTGGCAGGAGCTACATTTAAAAAAATGTACCTGTTCCAAATTATAAACTGATTCTACTTAAGAACAAACCTACAGTCCCTGTCTTGTTTGCATCGCCTGTTTACTGCTGTTCAGAGTATATAGGGCCTTTTTTAAATTTGGGTGCAGGGTTCCCCTTAATATCCGTACAAGACCCAAAGGGGCTGATAGTGGGCTGGGGTGTGGGGTACCCATGCCATTTTTCTCAATGATTTTCATTCATATTGCCGAGACCAGACATTACATTAAAGCCGCAAGCAGTTTTAAATGACTTTTTTTCCTTTAGAGATGTCATTTTGTGCAGGGACAGTTCTAAACATGGGAAACATGTGCCACTTCACAGGCATACTTTAGACACCCCCCAGGTACGATATTTAAAGGAATATTTCACTTTTTTTTTTTCACTTTATGCATCATTAAAATCACTGCTCCCGAAAAAACGTCAGTTTTTAAAACCTCTTTTTGCATTGATACATGTCCCCTGGGGCAGGACTCGGGTCCCCAAACCCTTTTTTGGACAATAACATGCATATTAGCCATTATAATTAGCACTTTAGATATCGAACGTTTGCGTCCATTGTATTTAATAGGGTTCTAAAGTTTCCGCAAACTTTCGGTCCGTTCGCAGGTTCTGGTGCGAACCGAAGCGGGGGGTGTTCGGCTCATCCCTACTGTACAGTATGTACCGTATGTGTATAGTAACATAGTAACTTACTAACATAGTTGGTAAGGTTAAATAAAGAAAACAGTACATCCAGTTCAACCTGTGTAGGGGTGTGTGTATGGAGAAAAATCATTTCCCATATCCCCTTAAATTGTGTATGTTAAGATGCACGTCCAGGAGTCTTTTAAAACTATCCATACTTCCTACCGACACCACCGATTGTGGAAGATAGTTCCACATCCTTACCGTCCTGACAGTGAAAAACTCCTACGCAGCTTAATGTTAAACCGCTTCTCTTCCAGTCTCATCGTGTGTCCCCCGTGTCCTCTTACACTCCCTGGGACTGAAAAGTTATATACTTATGCTGGGATCATCATTGAGATATTTGTACATCGCAATCATATCCCCTCTCAAGCGTCTCTTCTCCAGGGAGAATAAATTTAGCGCTTGTTCCTCATAAGTGAGGTCCTCCAGTCCCCATAATAATTTAGTTGCCATTCTCTGGACTTTCTCCAGCTCCAGCACATCCCTTCTGAGGATTGGTGACAAGAACTGGACAGAATAATCAAGATGCGGCCGAACCAGAGTTATATAAAGTGGCAGAATAATCGTTTTATCTGTGGAGTAAATTTGCTTTTTAATACATGCTAATATTCTGCTGGCTTTGGAAGTTGCAGCTTGACACTGCATGCTATTGCTCAGTCTGTCTTCTACTTGGACCCCTAGATCCTTCTCCATCCTTGAAGCCCCTAGAGAGTCTCCCCCTAAAGACTAATTTGTGTTTATTTTTCTACCACCCAAGTGCATTACCATTAGGGATGAGCTTCGTGTTCGAGTCGAACATACGTTCGACTCGAACATTGGCTGTTCGATCGTTCGACGAAGATCGAACGATTTGGGCCGTTCGCGCCAAATTCGAGTGACGCGAACGGCCCACAATGCACTACGCCATCGCAGTGTCATCCAGGCGCTGTGATTGGCCAAGCATGCACTGTGACCCCGCATGCTTGGCCAATCACAGCGCCGGCAGCGAGGAGAGCAATGATTGGCCACAGGCAGGATGCCTGTGGCCAATTATTGCTGAGGGTGTTTAGTACACGCCCCACACTATAAAAGGCCGCCAGCACGGCGGCCTAGTGTAGTGTGTTCCGGAGCAGGGATAGAGTAGCATAGGCAGGGACAGTGACTGTTATTTCTTTCTTGCTTAACCTGGATTCCTTTAGTTTAGGGAAAGAGAAGGATAGGTAGGGAGAGTGTCAGTGTGTTTTGTGCTTCTGCTATAGTGTGCTTAAAAAAAAACATTTATTCTAGGGACAGAAAACTCTAGGTAGGGACAGTGTCAGTTTCTTTCACTCTGCAAGTCCTTGTTTCCAGGGACCTGGAAGGACAGTGAGTGAATTGTCCTTTTGCTATATTGTGATTAAAAAAAACATTTATTCTAGGGACAGAAAACTCTAGGTAGGGACAGTGTCAGTTTCTTTCACTCTGCAAGTCCTTGTTTCCAGGGACCTGGAAGGACAGTGAGTGAATTGTCCTTTTGCTATATTGTGATTAAAAAAAACATTTATTCTAGGGACAGAAAACTCTAGGTAGGGACAGTGTCAGTTTCTTTCACTCTGCAAGTCCTTGTTTCCAGGGACCTGGAAGGACAGTGAGTGAATTGTCCTTTTGCTATATTGTGATTAAAAAAAACATTTATTCTAGGGACAGAAAACTCTAGGTAGGGACAGTGTCAGTTTCTTTCACTCTGCAAGTCCTTGTTTCCAGGGACCTGGAAGGACAGTGAGTGAATTGTCCTTTTGCTATATTGTGATTAAAAAAAACATTTATTCTAGGGACAGAAAACTCTAGGTAGGGACAGTGTCAGTTTCTTTCACTCTGCAAGTCCTTGTTTCCAGGGACCTGGAAGGACAGTGAGTGAATTGTCCTTTTGCTATATTGTGATTAAAAAAAACATTTTTTTCTAGGGACAGAAAACTGTAGGTAGGGAGAGTATTTTTTTTCTTTCACTCTGCAAGTCCTTGTTTCCAGGGACCTGTAAGGACAGTGAGTTAATTGTCCTTGTGCTATATTGTGCTGAAAAAAACATTTATTCCAGGGACAGAAAACTCTAGGTAGGGACAGTGTCAGTTTCTTTCACTCTGCAAGTCCTTGTTTCCAGGGACCTGGAAGGACAGTGAGTGAATTGTCCTTTTGCTATATTGTGATTAAAAAAAACATTTTTTTCTAGGGACAGAAAACTGTAGGTAGGGAGAGTATTTTTTTTCTTTCACTCTGCAAGTCCTTGTTTCCAGGGACCTGTAAGGACAGTGAGTTAATTGTCCTTGTGCTATATTGTGCTGAAAAAAACATTTATTCCAGGGACAGAAAACTCTAGGTAGGGACAGTGTCAGTTTCTTTCACTCTGCAAGTCCTTGTTTCCAGGGACCTGGAAGGACAGTGAGTGAATTGTCCTTTTGCTATATTGTGATTAAAAAAAACATTTTTTTCTAGGGACAGAAAACTGTAGGTAGGGAGAGTGTTTTTTTTCTTTCACTCTGCAAGTCCTTGTTTCCAGGGACCTGTAAGGACAGTGAGTTAATTTTCCTTGTGCTATATTGTGATTAAAAAAAACATTTATTCTAGGGACAGAAAACTCTAGGTAGGGACAGTGTCAGTTTCTTTCACTCTGCAAGTCCTTGTTTCCAGGGACCTGGAAGGACAGTGAGTGAATTGTCCTTTTGCTATATTGTGATTAAAAAAAACATTTATTCTAGGGACAGAAAACTCTAGGTAGGGACAGTGTCAGTTTCTTTCACTCTGCAAGTCCTTGTTTCCAGGGACCTGGAAGGACAGTGAGTGAATTGTCCTTTTGCTATATTGTGATTAAAAAAAACATTTATTCTAGGGACAGAAAACTCTAGGTAGGGACAGTGTCAGTTTCTTTCACTCTGCAAGTCCTTGTTTCCAGGGACCTGGAAGGACAGTGAGTGAATTGTCCTTTTGCTATATTGTGATTAAAAAAAACATTTTTTTCTAGGGACAGAAAACTGTAGGTAGGGAGAGTGTTTTTTTTCTTTCACTCTGCAAGTCCTTGTTTCCAGGGACCTGTAAGGACAGTGAGTTAATTTTCCTTGTGCTATATTGTGATTAAAAAAAACATTTATTCTAGGGACAGAAAACTCTAGGTAGGGACAGTGTCAGTTTCTTTCACTCTGCAAGTCCTTGTTTCCAGGGACCTGGAAGGACAGTGAGTGAATTGTCCTTTTGCTATATTGTGATTAAAAAAAACATTTATTCTAGGGACAGAAAACTCTAGGTAGGGACAGTGTCAGTTTCTTTCACTCTGCAAGTCCTTGTTTCCAGGGACCTGGAAGGACAGTGAGTGAATTGTCCTTTTGCTATATTGTGATTAAAAAAAACATTTTTTTCTAGGGACAGAAAACTGTAGGTAGGGAGAGTATTTTTTTTCTTTCACTCTGCAAGTCCTTGTTTCCAGGGACCTGTAAGGACAGTGAGTTAATTGTCCTTGTGCTATATTGTGCTGAAAAAAACATTTATTCCAGGGACAGAAAACTCTAGGTAGGGACAGTGTCAGTTTCTTTCACTCTGCAAGTCCTTGTTTCCAGGGACCTGGAAGGACAGTGAGTGAATTGTCCTTTTGCTATATTGTGATTAAAAAAAACATTTTTTTCTAGGGACAGAAAACTGTAGGTAGGGAGAGTGTTTTTTTTCTTTCACTCTGCAAGTCCTTGTTTCCAGGGACCTGTAAGGACAGTGAGTTAATTTTCCTTGTGCTATATTGTGATTAAAAAAAACATTTATTCTAGGGACAGAAAACTCTAGGTAGGGACAGTGTCAGTTTCTTTCACTCTGCAAGTCCTTGTTTCCAGGGACCTGGAAGGACAGTGAGTGAATTGTCCTTTTGCTATATTGTGATTAAAAAAAACATTTATTCTAGGGACAGAAAACTCTAGGTAGGGACAGTGTCAGTTTCTTTCACTCTGCAAGTCCTTGTTTCCAGGGACCTGGAAGGACAGTGAGTGAATTGTCCTTTTGCTATATTGTGATTAAAAAAAACATTTATTCTAGGGACAGAAAACTCTAGGTAGGGACAGTGTCAGTTTCTTTCACTCTGCAAGTCCTTGTTTCCAGGGACCTGGAAGGACAGTGAGTGAATTGTCCTTTTGCTATATTGTGATTAAAAAAAACATTTTTTTCTAGGGACAGAAAACTGTAGGTAGGGAGAGTGTTTTTTTTCTTTCACTCTGCAAGTCCTTGTTTCCAGGGACCTGTAAGGACAGTGAGTTAATTTTCCTTGTGCTATATTGTGATTAAAAAAAACATTTATTCTAGGGACAGAAAACTCTAGGTAGGGACAGTGTCAGTTTCTTTCACTCTGCAAGTCCTTGTTTCCAGGGACCTGGAAGGACAGTGAGTGAATTGTCCTTTTGCTATATTGTGATTAAAAAAAACATTTATTCTAGGGACAGAAAACTCTAGGTAGGGACAGTGTCAGTTTCTTTCACTCTGCAAGTCCTTGTTTCCAGGGACCTGGAAGGACAGTGAGTGAATTGTCCTTTTGCTATATTGTGATTAAAAAAAACATTTTTTTCTAGGGACAGAAAACTGTAGGTAGGGAGAGTATTTTTTTTCTTTCACTCTGCAAGTCCTTGTTTCCAGGGACCTGTAAGGACAGTGAGTTAATTGTCCTTGTGCTATATTGTGCTGAAAAAAACATTTATTCCAGGGACAGAAAACTCTAGGTAGGGACAGTGTCAGTTTCTTTCACTCTGCAAGTCCTTGTTTCCAGGGACCTGGAAGGACAGTGAGTGAATTGTCCTTTTGCTATATTGTGATTAAAAAAAACATTTTTTTCTAGGGACAGAAAACTGTAGGTAGGGAGAGTGTTTTTTTTCTTTCACTCTGCAAGTCCTTGTTTCCAGGGACCTGTAAGGACAGTGAGTTAATTTTCCTTGTGCTATATTGTGATTAAAAAAAACATTTATTCTAGGGACAGAAAACTCTAGGTAGGGACAGTGTCAGTTTCTTTCACTCTGCAAGTCCTTGTTTCCAGGGACCTGGAAGGACAGTGAGTGAATTGTCCTTTTGCTATATTGTGATTAAAAAAAACATTTATTCTAGGGACAGAAAACTCTAGGTAGGGACAGTGTCAGTTTCTTTCACTCTGCAAGTCCTTGTTTCCAGGGACCTGGAAGGACAGTGAGTGAATTGTCCTTTTGCTATATTGTGATTAAAAAAAACATTTATTCTAGGGACAGAAAACTCTAGGTAGGGACAGTGTCAGTTTCTTTCACTCTGCAAGTCCTTGTTTCCAGGGACCTGGAAGGACAGTGAGTTAATTTTCCTTGTGCTATATTGTGCTGAAAAAAACATTTTTTCTAGGGACAGAAAACTGTAGGTAGGGAGAGTGTTTTTTTTCTTTCACTCTGCAAGTCCTTGTTTCCAGGGACAGAGAAGGACACCTGAAGGTAGCCCTTATTGCTTTTTTCCCATCTCCCTGCAGGCCATCTATTAGAATGTCTGGAAGGCAAACAAGGAGAGGCAGACAGTCAGGAGGCAATAAAAGAGGGCAAGCAGGCTCTGTGTCTGGGGGCAACAGTGCTGGTCGTGGACGCGGTGCATTGTCATCAGCACATGGCCATGGGACACGCTTGTCCTTCTTTTCGGCAGCTGGACATGTTGAGCCACATCATGCCGAAGACTTGGTAGAGTGGATGACCAAGCCCTCCTCCTCCTCCTCATCCTCTCTCACCCAGGCTCAGGGTACTGGAAAAGCAGCTGCCAAAGCGTCGTCTTCCCTGGTATCAATGTCAGACAAATCATCAGTCACTCCTTCCCTAGACCCACCATGTCCTCCTCCTGAGGAGTCCCCCGAACTGTTTCTGCACAGTGTTGGGTACATGCTCCAGGAGGATGCCCAGCGTTTCGAAGGGTCTGATGATGAAACCCAGCTAGAGGAAGGCAGTAGCGTGAGAGCAGACAGAGGGGATGCTCAAGAAGGACACCAATCTGGCAGTCATGTTCCAGCAGCTGCAGCATACTGCCAGATTGGCTCCAGTGATGAGGAGGGAGGGGATGATGAGGTCAATGACTCCACGTGGGTGCCTAATAGGAGAGAGGAGGAGGAGGAGGATGAGGAGGAGGCACATCTCCAACGAGGCAGGATGCCCTTTGGTGGCCAGCGTAAGGGCAGTACACCGACGGAATCACACCGCAGAGCTCCGCCTGTGCAGGGCGCTGCCTCTGCCCGTCATTCAAAAAGTTCTTTGGTGTGGGCCTTTTTTGAGGCTAGTGCATCAGATCGCACAGCTGCTGTTTGCAACATATGTCTCAAGCGTATATCGCGTGGCCAAAACATCAGCCGCTTGGGTACCACATGCCTGACCAGACATATGTTGACCTGCCATGCAGCTCGTTGGCAAGCCTACCTCAAAGACCCACACCAAAGAACAAAGCGGACCTCTCCTTGCACCGCATCAGCTGGGATCTCCAACCCCACTATAACTTCAGTCCTCTCTGAAACATGCACTGAGAGGAATGAAGGTGTAGAATTAGGTGTGTCACAGCCAAGTACTTGCGCCCACTCTGCTAGCAGTACACCGACGTCCGATTCTAGCAGGCAAATTTCCCTGCCCCAGCTGCTGGACCGTCGAAAGAAGTTCACTCCCAGCCATCCACATGCCCAGCGGTTGAATGCTAGCTTGGCTAAATTGCTAGCGCTTCAACTGCTGCCTTTTCAGTTGGTAGACTCGGCCCCCTTCCGTGAGTTTGTGCAATGTGCGGTTCCTCAGTGGCAGGTTCCCAAACGCCACTTTTTCTCACGGAAGGCTATTCCGGCTCTCTACCGGCATGTGGAAGGCAATGTCTTGGCCTCGCTGGACAGGGCGGTCAGCGGTAAGGTGCATATTACCGCTGACTCATGGTCCAGCAGGCATGGACAGGGACGTTACCTTTCTTTCACGGCCCATTGGGTCACTCTTTTGGCAGCTGGGAAGGATTCAGGACAAGGTGCAGTAGTGTTGGAGGTTGTCCCACCGCCACGCCTCCAAAATGCTACTACTGGTTGTGACACACCTCTCTCCTCCACCCCCTCCTCTTCTTCTTCCTCCATGGCCTCTTCCTGTGGTTTGTCCTATGAACCAGCGGTGCTCCGTAGCCGTTCACGGGGCTACGCAAGTACGCAGGCAAAAAGATGCCATGCCGTGCTTGCGCTGGTGTGTTTGGGGGACAGAAGCCACACTGGGGCAGAGGTCCTGTCTGCTCTGCAGGGCCAGGCCGAGAGGTGGTTGACGCCACGCCAGCTTAAGCCAGGAATGGTGGTTTGCGACAATGGCACCAACCTCCTCTCCGCCCTCCGACAGGGACAACTGACCCATGTGCCCTGTGTGGCTCACGTCCTTAACCTGGTGGTGCAGCGGTTCTTGGGCAGGTACCCGGGCTTACAGGATGTCCTGAGGCAGGCCAGGAAAGTCTGTGTGCATTTCCGCAGATCTTATAATGCCAGTGCTCGCCTGGCTGAGCTGCAAAAGGAGTTGAACCTGCCCAAGAACCGCCTTATATGTGACATGCCCACCAGGTGGAACTCAACGTTGGCCATGCTGCAGCGGCTGCACACGCAGCAGAGGGCCATCAATGAGTACCTGTGCGACTACGGCACCAGGACAGGGTCAGGGGAGCTTGGTTTTTTTTCTCCACGCCAGTGGGGCATGATCAGGGATGCATGCACTGTCCTGGCACCATTTGAGGAGGCCACGAGGATGGTGAGCAGTGACAGTGCATGCATCAGTGACACTGTACCTCTTGTCCACCTGTTGGAGCACACGCTGCGTGGAATAATGGACAGGGCACTTGAGGCAGAACAGAGGCAGGAAGAGGAGGACTTCCTTGCCTCTCAAGGCCCCCTTTACCCAGACAGTGTTCCTTCTGTCCCACCCATCGCACAGGAAGAGGAGGAGGAGGAGGAGGAGGATTGTGTCAGCATGGAGGTGGAGGCTGGCACTCAGCATCATCAGCAGCAGTCTTTTAGGGATGATTTACAGTCCCAAGAAACCAGTGGACTTGTACGTGGCTGGGAGGAGGTGGCTGCGGATCATGTCGTCCTTAGTGACCCAGAGGACTCCGGAGCGAATGCCTCAGCAAACCTACGCTGCATGGCCTCCCTGATCCTGCAAAGTCTGCGGAAGGATCCTCGTATTCTTCGGATCAAGGAGAGGGACCATTACTGGCTGGCCACTCTCCTTGATCCACGGTACAAGGGTAAGGTTGCGGACCTTATGTTACCGTCGCAGAGGGAGCAGAGGATGAGACAACTCCGGGAGGCCTTGCAGAAAGGTCTGTGCAACGCGTTCCCAGAGACTGGGAGGTTGCAAACTCCTGGTCCTGGACAACGAGTTGCTGAGGCTTCGGCCAGTCAAAGAAGGAGCGGTGGGGAAGGTGGCCGTCTGACCGATGCGTTCAGACAATTCTTTAGTCCGCAGCCCCAAAGTATGATTGGTTCCAGCAACCATCGCCAGCGTCTGATAAACATGGTGCAGGAATATCTAGGGGCAAGGTCAGACTTGGACACCTTCCCCACCGAAAATCCTCTGGCTTACTGGGTCTTGAGGATGGATCACTGGCCAGAGCTTGCACAGTATGCAATTGAGCTACTGGCCTGTCCTGCATCCAGCGTTCTTTCGGAACGCACATTCAGTGCTGCTGGAGGATTTGTCACGGATCACAGGGTGCGCCTGTCCACCGACTAGGTTGATCGACTGACTTTCATCAAGATGAACCAGTCTTGGATCACCACCAGCTACCACACACCTGATGCTGATATAACAGACTAATTGATTTTAAAATGTCACATCCCTTCAAGACTGATGCTGATGCTGAGTGCCTGTGCTGTTATGTTGACTGGCTATCCTCCTCCTCCGAGTCCTCAATGATACGATTGATGATGATAGCTTGGAAGATCATTTTTGTTTATGGGTGCCGCCACCAGTGCCTAACGCCCAATTTTTCAGCCCCTGTTTAACAGGGGCGTGTAATTACAATTTTTGAAGCAATACTTTGCAACAGGGCTCATTGCTGTGCTCCAAGTACAGTATCTGTGAGGAGTTGCAGTGTTGTGCCACCAGTGCCTAAGGCCCAAT
Organism: Rana muscosa; assembly: GCA_029206835.1. NCBI lineage: Eukaryota > Metazoa > Chordata > Amphibia > Anura > Ranidae > Rana > Rana muscosa. The sequence continues at coordinate 701,820,043 of CM055122.1, forward strand.
TTTTCAGCCCCTGTTTAACAGGGGCGTGTCATTACAATTTTTGAAGCAATACTTTGCAACAGGGCTCATTGCTGTGCTCCAAGTACAGTATCTGTGAGGGGTTGCAGTGTTGTGCCACCAGTGCCTAAGGCCCAATTTTTCAGCCCCTGTTCAACAGGGGCATGTAATTACAATTCTTGATCTAATAATTCACAGCAGGGCCCATTGCTGCACCCACCAAGAGTAACTGTCAGGGCTTACAGTGTTGTGGCACCAGCACCACCATCAAAGGCCCAATTTTTACTACCACTGTTCAACAATTATATGTAATTAAAATTCCTGATATAATAGTTGACAGCAGGGCGTTCCAGCACCAACCAAGAGTAACTGTGAGTGCTTACAGTGTTGTGCCAACACCAACAACTAAGGGGCCTATTTCTGCAGAGTATATACGGCAGGTCCCTACTTTCAAACATCCAACTTACAAACGACTCCTACTTGCAAACGCAAGAAGACAACAGGAAGTGAGAGGAAATCTACCACTAGGAAGGAAAATTCTCTCCTGTAAGAATAAATATGGGAGAAAGGTGTCTCCTCTGTACTGATGCTTTATCAGCAATCCTTGTTTCAAGAAAAACACCACATTTCAAAAACAGTTGTCATTGGGACGGAAAGTGAGGTGAAATGTTCTGAACAGGGGCACAGACAGCAAAACAAATGTTACAGGGGTGATAACCCTTACCTATGTTTTCCAAAAAGTTTAAAAATAGATTTTTGGGCTGGAGCTACACTTCAACAATGTACCTGTTCAAAATTACAAACAGATTCTACATAAGAACAAACCTACAGTCCCTGTCTTGTATGCACCGCCTGTATACGGCTGTTCAGAGTATATAGGGCCTTTTTTATTTTATGTGCGGGGTTCCCCTTAATATCCATACAAGACCCAAAGGGGCTGGTAATGGGCTGGGGTAGGGGGGGGGGGGGGGGTCATGGGGTAGCTATGCCATTTTTCTTAAAGAATTTCATCCATATTACCGGGACCAGACATTACATTAAAGCCGCAAGCAGTTTTAAATGGCTTTTTTTTCCTTTAGAAGTGTCATTTTGTGCAGGGACAGTTCTAAACACGGGAAACACGTGGCACTTCACAGGCATACTTTAGACACCCCCCAGGTACGATATTTAAAGGAATATTTGACTTTTTTTTTTTCACTTTATGCATCATTAAAATGACTGCTCCCGAAAAACGACCGTTTTTAAAACTTCTTTTTGCATTGATACATGTCCCCTGGTGCAGAACCCGGGTTCCCAAACCCTTTTTAGGACAATAACATGCATAATAGTTGTTATAATTAGCACTTTAGAATTCGAACGTTCGCATCCATTGTATTTAATAGGGTTCTAATGTTCGTTCGAACTTCCGGTCCGTTCGCGGGTTCTGGTGCGAACCGAACCCGGGGGTGTTCGGCTCATCACTAATTACCATACATTTATCAGTATTAAATGTAATTTTTCATGTAGTAGCCCACTCCATTAATTTATTAAGGTCCCCTTGTAAAAATTCTATATCCTGCTGTGTTGTTATTGCCCTGCATATTTTTGTGTCATTGGAAAACACTGCGATCAAGCTATATATCCCATCCTCAATATCATTTATAAATAAATTAAACAGAATTGGTCCCAAGGCAGAGACCTTGGGTACCCCACTAACCATTCTAGACCAGTGATGGCGAACCTTTTTGAGCCTGAGTGCCCAAACCGCAACGCAAAACCAACTTATTTCTTTCAAAGAGCCAACACAGAATTAAACCTGCCAACATCTCTGTACCGAGGATGGGACTGATCATCCCTCTGAATGAGCCCTAAGGGACCAAAAATGTACAATTCTGCCAGATTCGCTCAGAATGCAGGGATCAGGAATGCGTTGTGCTTAGAATGCACTGTGCAACATGCACCGACCTACCTGACCATTACACTCACCTACCTGTCCAATACACTCACCTACCTGACCATTGCACTCACCTACCTACGTTTCCAAATGACACCAATGAGGCACAATGACACCAATGAGGTGGGTAAAATAATTCCCAATGACACTAATAAGGGAGGCCAAATAACAGCAATGATGGGGCACAAGGTTTCCAAATGACACCAATGAGGCACAATGAGGTGGGAGAAATGTTTCCCAATGACACTAATAATGAGGCCTTTTTTTTAGATAACTCCTTTCTCACCTTGCTCCGAGTCCAGCAGCTCATTCCCGCACGTCTATTCCTCCTGCTCTCTCCAAGTGTTCTCCCAGTCACGCCCAGCACGTCAGCGCTGATTTGTTTGGGCGGTGTGGATGAGACAGCTTCTTTAATTGGATTAGCGTTCTCACGCAAGCACGCACGTCACCTCCGGGCGCCTATTCTGTGTCACCCCCACTCTGACACGTCACCGCTAGCCCAGAGAACTGTGGGAGATGTAGTTTGTGGGTGCGGTGTGGCGATTCGATGATTTTTCTGTGTAATTTCTCGATTTTCATGGCGTGCCCACAGAAACGGATCGGCTTGCCGGCAGCAGCACGCGTGCCACGCGTTCGCCATCACTGCTGTAGACCATTCTGAGTTTACGTTATTTATCACCACCCTTTGCACATGCCCTCGTAGCCAGTTTTCTATCCAGGTACATGCCTACAGACCTCAGCTTGTAGATTAGGTGTTTGTGGGGGACTGTATCAAATGGTTTCGCAAAATCCAGCTACATCACATCCACCGGCCTACCTTTGTCCAGATGGCAGCTCACTTTCTCATTGAATGTTAATAGGTTGGTTTGGCAAGAGCGACCTTTCGTAAACCCGTGCTGAATACTGCTAATTATACGGCTTTCATTAGCAAATTCTTGGATATGGTCCCTTATCATCCCCTCAAGTAGTTTGCAAACTATTGACGTTAAACTGTCACACCTATAGTTCCCAGGAATAGATCTCTGCCCTTTTTTGAATATTGGTACCACATAGACTCTTTGCCAATCAGCTGGTACCAATCCTGTCAGTATTAGACATGTGCACACTGAAATATTTTGTTTCGGAATTTCGTTTTCGTCCGAAAAATACAATTATTTAGTTACTTACGAAATCCGTTTTTATTTGTTTCGTTAAAAAATGCATTCGTCCGAAAATCCGAATTAATTAAGGTCCAATCTGTCATTGAAGGCTTATGGTGTCTGTCGAATGTTCTAAGAAGATTCGACGAAGCAGCTAAACTGTACGACGCCGCAATCATACATTTCCGGTCGAATGCTACGCCCACAAGCTATAGTAGAATTCTAATGTATGACTAGTAATAATTAGATTTATTAATTATATTTACTAGTCAACTAACAATAGAATTCTTCTATAGCCTATGGGCAGAGCATTTGACCATAAATGTCTGCTCGTGGCGATCGTATGTTTTTAGCTGCTTCTTCAAATCTTCATGTCTCTATTATATCTAATCTTTTCGCTCTATGTCGAATAATCTCGGACTAATAGTGTTAGTTTAGGCACATTCAACCACAGGTTCGAAATACACAGATCGCTATTGTCACCGTCATGTCGAATCTTATATCTATATCGAACTGTTGTCGCAACGAAACGAAAAAAAAGCATTTCTTACGTCGGATCTTTCGGATTTCGCACATTCGTTATCGTTTGTTAAAACGAACGCGAAAATCCCAGAAATTCGGACGAAAATGCATTCGGACGAAAACTAATGCACATGTCTAGTAAGTATGCTGTCCATGAAGATTAGAAATGGCGGTCTGGCTATAACCTAACCTGAGTTCTTTAAAGACTCTCGGCTGTAAGCCATCATGTCCTGGTATTTTATTTATGCCAAGCTTCTCTAATCCTTTCTGGACTCCAGCCTCTGTTAGCCACAAGGGTAGATCCTGTGGCGTGTTACTAACAATACTGTCGTGGTCGGTAAACCCCTCCTTTTCCTGTGTGAAGACTGAGGAGAAGAAAGCATTTAGCACAGTTACCTTCTCCTTGTCATCTGTAACCACCTTCCCTTCCTCATCCTTTATGGGGCCTATGTGTTCCGTCCTTGCCTTTTTACTATTAATATATTTAAAAAACTACTTGGGATTATTTTTACTCTCCTCCGCTATGTGTCTCCCATAGTGTTTTTTAGCCACCCTGATTGCGTTCTTTCACCTCACATTGCATTCCTTGTTACGTTTGAATGCTAACACTGACCCCTCCACTTTGTCCTTTATATGACATTTTTTACGTTTTGGTTCAGCCACCCAGGTTTAACTTTTGTTCTTCTATATTTATTACCCCTTGGAATGCACTCTGTGATACATTTATTTAATATATTCCTAATGGGAATGCTTTAGGAATATATTAAATACATGTTTTCTGTGTTCAATGCCTGTATGAAACCTTATTAAGACATAATGCAATAAGCCTCTTATTGACATTGCCCACATGTTTTGTGGTAATTAGAAATGCAAGCTGAAAAATAAAAACCTAATATTGTTACTACGAGTAACACCTCCTTTCTATTCTATTAGTGCCAGTGGAAACAGTTTAGTAGCTAAATGTTTATTTCACAGTTCAACAAGAACCCTTGGCAGGTTTGCATGTCGTGTTAGCTCATCATTATAGGCTACTGTACTTAGAGAACCTTGGGGGTTTGCTATATTAACATCTTTAACAAGGAAACTTGGTAAGGAAGTTATAGATTTTTTGGGAGCTGGGTTTGTTTTTTGTCGAAATTACTTTAGGCTCCATGTACACGGGACGTTTTTACAACCTCTCCTGAACTATTTAACTTGACAGATAGTAACCCACGTTTAAAACGTCCGTTTTGCCACGTTTACATGCCGCGTTCAGCGGCATTTTGCGTTTAAAACAGTTTTTTGGGCAAAAACTAAAAACGCCTATAAACGAAATGCTGCTAAATGCGGGTTACCGCATTTAGCCGTTGTCATGGATAGCCAGTAGTGTTTTTCTGTCAGCTTACCTTCCTTCCCATGTGTTCATCTTAGAGGCCAGAACCCTTTCACCTGGCTTACTTTATAATCTCCTCCCAGCCTGACTCCACCCCAGGCCCTATCACAGAACACTATATTAACCTGTGCACTGCAAGCCTGCTTTGCTGATCAACGTGTTTGGGTTCCTGCCTGCCGTGTGCTACGTCTGTCTCTGTTAGGTTATTGGCTTGTCCCCGACTATCCCTGTCTGCTCGTGACCCTTGACCTTCGGCTTGTCTTTTGTTATCCTTGTCTGCTTGTGGCCCTTGACTTTCAGCTTGTTATTCGTTACTCTTATATCTCGTGCTGCTGCTTCCCCTCTTGTCCCCTTATCCTACGGGGCGTGAGCTAGGAGACTCTAGGGGCCGCGACCTGGACCCAGCCTGCAGCATAACATCCTCACCACTAGAGGCTCTGGAGAAGACCTGCTGGGTCTTAGACTCCGCGCCCTGGGGAATCTTGGCTCTAGCTTCCCATAGGATCCCGCTTGTGCTCCTCTGGTCCCGCTTTCCACAACCACCCAGTTTCCTATCCGCAGCAGTCAGCCATAGGGTTCACTACCTTGCGGTGCACTCCTGTCCCCCTACGGTGTGCATCTGTCACCTGGCCACAGGTGACCTGACAGTTTGATCAGCCATGAACCCGGCTGACATCCCGCTCCCCGTGGATGATCCATTGCAGGGCATAGTTCGCAGACTTGAAACCCAGGAATCGAATCAGACTCAGGTGATGCGATTCCTCCAGGATCTGGCTTCTTGCTTCAAGCAGCTTCAGGCTTCCTTGGGAACCCTGAATCCGCAACCTCAAATACAACCAGCGGCTGCACCTATTGCACCAGTCGCAGCCACACACTCACTACAACTGCCAGCTCCGTCCCGTTTCTCTGGGGACCCCAAGGCTTGCAGGGGGTTCCTTAGCCAATGCACGATTCATTTTGAGCTCCAGCCCCAAAACTTCCTGTCTGATCGGGCTAAGGTAGCCTATATCATTTCCCTCCTCTCTGGTGAAGCTTTAGCCTGGGCAGCCCCTCTGTGGGAAGTGAATGATCCAGTGGTTTCTAGCCTGTCTGGCTTCTTGAAACTTTTTCGGAATATATTCGAAGAACCGGCTCGTGTCTCTTCAGCGGCCAGCGCCCTTTTACGTCTCCGCCAAGAGTCTGCTTCTGTGGGACAGTATGCCCTTCATTTCCGCATGCTGTCGGCTGAGTTGAGCTGGAACAATGAGGCCTTAGTCGCAACCTTTTTGCATGGCCTGTCTGATAGAGTGAAGGATGAATTAGCAGGAAGAACCATCCCCACTGATCTGGCCGGCGTTATCTCCTTGTGTAACCAGATCGATATTCGCTTTCAGGAGAGGACCTTAGAAAAGCAACGCCAGCACTCCTTGGTTCTTAGTCAGCCTGAGCTCCCCTCTCTTCGACCCGTAGAGCATCTCCTACCAGCTGAGGAACCCATGCAGCTGGGTCGGACCAGGCTATCCCCCGAGGAACGTGCTAGGCACAGAACTCTTGGTCTGTGTCTTTACTGTGGGGGCAAAGGTCATTTTCGTGACACTTGCTCTCTTTGTCCAGAAAAACGTTCGGGTCCACTTCATCTGGAAAGTGGAATATTGGACCCAGAAATTTCACCTTCCCCTTCTCGTCTTCTGCTTTCTGTGTTCCTTCATGTTGGTGCTTCTTCTCATTTGGTCTCAGCATATCTGGATTCCGGAGCCGCTGGTAATTTCATGGACTGGGAAATCGCATCGTCCATGAGACTTACTCTTTTGCCCCTCACCACGCCATTGGTGGTCTTGGCGATTGATGGTACTGTTCTCCCAGGGGGACCTATCCGCTTCCAGACCCTCCCTGTTAAGATGTCGGTAGGGACACTCCACCAGGAGTGGATATCCTTCCTTATCTTACCCAAGGCCTCAACGCCTATAATTTTGGGTCTCCCATGGTTACAGCTCCATTCTCCTCATGTGGACTGGACTACTGGACAGATCCTGGCTTGGGGTCCCTCCTGTTCCTCGTCCTGCCTACCCAAGGTTGCCCCCTGTGAACCTGAGCCGGTCATTCATTCCAGGTTGCATAACCAATTACATTTCTCTGTCCCTAACCACTCTTGGACGCACAGCCAGGCTAGCTTGTCTACAAGTCCTGCAGTCGCTACGTCTTGCGATGCGATTCAGGTAGTCGCTACACCTGACTCAGCTATTCGCTCTGCCTCTGTACTAGTTATGCCAGTCCAGCCCATGCCCAGTGAGCCTCCTACTTTTTCTTGTTCAGGACATTCTGCTTGTCCTTCAGCTATTCAGCTTGACTCCGGCGACATGTCACCTTCTAACCAACCTGACTTCAGGGTTCCACTGACATCTGCCCAGTCTGATGGTCCTGTGCAAGATGACCAGTTCCCCTTTAAGGGTCTAGGGGACCCTCCTCAGATTCCTGTTGATCCTCTCATGCCCTTGCTTATTCCTAGAGAGCCTTTGGTCCTCAATAGATCTTCTTGTCATCTCCCTACCTCATTTTCGGTCTCTGAGGATAATCTTAAGTACGAGGTTAGACAAGTTCTGGATTCTCGGCTCTGCAGAGGCATTCTTCAGTACCTTGTGAATTGGAGAGGTTTTGGTCCTGAGGAGGCGTCTTGGATCGCTGCATCTGATGTCACTGCACCTCATCTGTTGAGGAGGTTTCATCAGAGATTTCCCTTTAAGCCTGGGCCCAGGCGGGGGAGTCCCATAAGAGGGAGGGTACTGTCATGGATATGCAGTAGTGTTTGTCTGTCAGCTTACCTTCCTTCCCATGTGTTCATCTTAGAGGCCAGAACCCTTTCATCTGGCTTCCTTTATAATCTCCTCCCAGCCTGACTCCACCCCAGGCCCTATCACAGAACACTATATTAACCTGTGCACTGCAAGCCTGCTTTGCTGATCAACGTGTTTGTTAGGCATTGTGTGTTTGGGTTCCTGCCTGCCGTGTGCTACGTCTGTCTCTCTGTTACGTTATTGGCTTGTCCCCGACTATCCCTGTCTGCTCGTGACCCTTGACCTTCGGCTTGTCTTTTGTTATCCTTGTCTGCTTGTGGCCCTTGACTTTCAGCTTGTTATTTGTTACTCTTATATCTCGTGCTGCTGCTTCCCCTCTTGTCCCCTTATCCTACGGGGCATGAGCTAGGAGACTCTAGGGGCCGCGACCTGGACCCAGCCTGCAGCATAACATCCTCACCACTAGAGGCTCTGGAGAAGACCTGCTGGGTCTTAGACTCCGCGCCCTGGGGAATCTTGGCTCTAGCTTCCCATAGGATCTCGCTTGTGCTCCTCTGGTCCCGCTTTCCACAACCACCCAGTTTCCTATCCGCAGCAGTCAGCCATAGGGTTCACTACCTTGCGGTGCACTCCTGTCCCCCTACGGTGTGCATCTGTCACCTGGCCACAGGTGACCTGACAGCCGTGTTTAGAAGCGTTTGCCGCTTGAAATGCCTCTAAACTCAGCGTCTGAACTAATTTTTTTGCTTTCCAAAAAAAGCCTCTAAACTCAACTGCCTAGAAACGACTATAAACGACCCTGTGTACATGGACAGATAAGATAACATTGAATGAGTTCAGGGGCAGTTGAAAAAAAGCATCCAACTGCCTCTGAACTTCCGTTTAGCAGCAGCAGTGTACATGGGGCCTAACAGGTAAAAAGTTACAAAAACAGAACTAAATGTAAAACGGAGGAATGTCAATATAATAAAAAAATATATAAAAAATAGTCTAAATAATGTTTTTTTAATACCCGATAACATACTTTCCTGACAGACTCCATGGCAGACTATGTGTGGGTTAACCCCGCCTCCTCTCTACAGCTATAGGACCCCTTACCCATAAATTTGAGCTCACCTCCACAGACAGGTGTTCCTTTTTTGTCCTCCTCACATGGACCCTTCATCATGCAATTCAGGTGCAGTCCAGGATGTCTGTCGGATCAGGTACCAGTTGTGCGGTGCACCCAGGGCCCAGCTATGAGCGGGCGAGTGGTTTGGGCTGACGGATACCCCTATGGTGGAGGGATGTGGCCCCAGTGTACCATGACGGATGGTGGATATCGGCTGGCAAGGTCTGAAGACTTCTCTATATCATTTCCATGGCAGATGGTTTGTGTGTAGTATGTCTTTTTCCTCTCTGCATGTGTTTCTGTCCATACAGCGCCGTTTTCCATGTGGAACGCTTTCTGCGTTCCAGGACGCCATTCCCTTCCTGATCCCGGCCTGCTGAACGTCCACGCGGTACGGCGGAGGGGTCAGGGGCCGCGCAGGCGCAGTAGGTCTGGTCCCCCCGGCGCATGTGCGCAGCGGGACCGGCCGTGACGTCATTCCGGCGGTTTATTTAAACTGCTGAAGAGCCCTATACAGGTGGGATAACCTGGGGGCACATAGCGGCAGCATCCCGGAGCCTCGTCACTACCAGGACAGGGTAAGCACCTCATTGTAATGTAATGCTTAGTAATGCTTAGTGTCTCTTAAAGGAACAGTTTAAAAAAAAAAATATTTTTTTTGTGCTGTTCTTGCATTGATTTGCTTATCCTTAGTCTAGGTAGTCTATTATATTGGATCTTTCGTGTCTCCCTTATCATGGACTCACCTTCACCGCCGTGTGGCCAGCCCTCCCGCACAAGGTATGTGCGGAGTGGGTAGGGGGTTGGGGTCTTTTGTGCCTTTGCTGGTGGTTGCTAACGGTTACATCCTGCCCACCTTCCTCCCCCTCCCTCTGTCTGTATTATCTCTTACAGCCCGGCTATATCAGTTCATCAGTCACAAGACAGGGACCTTGCCAGGCCGCATCAGCATCACCATTCATCCTCTAGGTCCAGACGCGGCACTACGTCTAGGACCCATCATCATAGGGGACGTTCACATTCCCCCTCTAGACATAGGAGACATTCCCATTCCTCCTCTAGTCACCGCCACCACCACCGCAATAGTCGCTCTGACCACAGAGCCTGTTGGGGATGTAAGACCAGAGTCCTGGAGGGCAAATCGCTATGCTACCCATGTTATGCCCGAGCAGTCGGTGAGAAAGTGACCGAAAAACAAAATCTTGAGTCTCTTGTGAAACGTGTGGTACAGCAATCTATGAAGGAAACAGTTGCCCCCCACACGAGGAGCCAGTCCACCACCTTATCTGGCTCCTTGGCTGACGAGGCCCAGGAGGATCCAGGCCAATTCCAGCCCCATGATTACTCCCATAATTACTCGCAAGACGACATGGAGGGAGATGATTCTACGGTGGGATTCGACTACGCTTTAGTCTCTCCACTAATCAGGCAGTGAAGGAAACCTTAAAGTTGGAAGATACCACTGCCCCCCCAGAAAAACAAAGAAAACTGTTTAAGCAACTGGGGAAAGAACGCTCCAATTTCCCACTTCCCTGTGAGCTGAAAGGAGTGTTTGAGGAAGAATGGAGCAAGGGAGGTAAGGTTTCTATGCTAAGCAAAACCTCTAGACTGTATCCCTTTAAATCTGAGGACGTTAAGCATTTGGAAAATGCTCCCCTCGTAAATGCAGCAGTAATGCGCCTAGCGAAGCATGTCACCCTCCCGCTAGATGATACTGTATCTTATAAAGATGGTCTGGATCGAAAAATTTACCAAGACCTTAAGAGAATATATAACTTGAACGGTATGGCTTGCAAACCAGCCCTAGCCCTTGCAGTCACCTCCAAAGCAATGTAGGCCTGGGTGGAAATGTTGACTCCGTCCTCAAAGGTGTCTCAGAGGAATTGGCACAAGTTCAGCAGTGTAAGAACTTAAACTGGCTGTCGCCTTTTTGGGAGAAGCATCAATTGATCTCATCCGATTGATGGCTAGATCCATGCTATCTTCAGTCACGGCCAAACGAGCACTATGGTTGCGCCCCTGGCTTGCTGATCCAGCCTCCAAACAGGCATGGTGTAAAATTCCTTTTGACGGAACTTCCTTGTTTGGAAACAAACTAGATAACGCCATTTCAAAGGCTACAGGCGGGAAGTCTGGGTTCCTCCCTCAGGACAGAGGTCCGTTTAACCAAATAAGACCTCAGCGGAGACGCAGTACAGAGTGTTTGAGAGAAGCACACTCCTATAGACCCGGACGGGATTTTAGGAGAAGCTAGAACTGGAATAGGCAGACATCTTTCCAAAAGTCTGGCAAGAAACAGACGCCCGGTGGGCGCGAGCCAACCAGGTCCTTTTGAGATTGGGCCCGCCCAGGCGGGTCAGGTAGGGGCTCGCCTACACCTCTTCCGGCACGTCTGGGTGGCCTCGATCTCAGATTATTGGACCATCAAAACGGTCTCAACAGGCCACACATGGTCTTTCACCAAGATCCCTCCATGCAGACCAATGCAAACTTCACTTCCTCAATCAGAAGAAAAACAACAAGTTCTTCTATCTTATGTGAATGCCCTGAAAGATCAAGGAGCAGTAGTATCTGTGCCAAAGAGCAAGGAATTCCAGGGGGTATACTCCCCCCTCTTCCTAGTACAAAAGAAGAACAGCTCTTGGCATCCAGTTATAGACCTCACTTTTCTGAACAGGTACATAAAGCACGAGAAATTAAAGATGGAATCACTCTCAACCATCCAAAAAGTCGTTCAACCAGGTGACTGGTTGATCTCAATAGATCTAAAGGACGCGTATTTTCATGTTCCCGTGGCAGAAGAATTCCACAAATATCTTCGATTTCAGGTCAAACGAGAGCACTTACAATTTATCTGTCTTCCATTTGGGCTAACGACCTCTCCAAGAGTCTTTTCCAAGGTACTGTTGGCAATTGTGTCTCTTATCAGAATACAGGGTGTGCGTCTGTATCATTATCTGGACGATTTGCTACTACTGTCCCAAGACAAGCAGCAGCTGCTGATCCACAAAGATAAAGTGATCTCTATACTAGAGTTCGGATGGCTCCTAAACCGGGAGAAAAGTCAGCTAGAGCCGACCCAACGCCTAACCTATCTAGGAGCTCAATTCGACACCATAGAGAATACCATCTCTCTGCCGAAAGAAAAAATCCCAGTCATTCGGGAAAGAATATCCTTAGCCCTAGATTACTCTCACCTAAATGTGTCACAGTGCCTGAAGATAATCGGCACGATGGTGGCCACATCCCCAATGGTCAAATGGGCAATGTGGAGGCTTCGTCCTTTTCAATCAGGATTCCTCCAGCAGTTGAGGTCGGACAATCTCAATCAGTTGATCCAGATAACACAGTCAATGAGGAACAGTCTCCTCTGGTGGCTTCAAACCAAGAACGTGTTAACTTGCCACTCCCTTGCTCCCATCCAGTGGGTGACTGTTACATCCGACGCCAGCAATGCGGGCTGTGGGGCACATTGTGGGGCAGAACTGGCTCAGGGCAAATAGGATGCCCGTCTACACATTCCAGGTTCAAACGTTCTGGAACTGAGCGTGGCATGGTGCGCCCTTCAAGCCTTCTCCCACCTTCTGAAAGGGAAGTCGGTCCTACTCAAAATGGACAATACCACCGCTGTGGCATATGTGAAGAGGCGAGGGGGCACTTGGAGCTCCGCCCTTCTCCAAGAGGTCGAGCCCATCATGACCTGGGCTCAGAGGAATCTGCTCAACTTGACAGCAGTCTTCATTCCAGGGGAGCAGAACATTCAAGCGGACTTTCTGTCACGCAGCAACCTAGACAACAACGAATGGTCACTGCACCCACAAACATTCAAGTGGATCCTATTGTTGGGAATTGATCCAGAGGTGAATCTGTTTGCATCCCCCTGCAATTACAAAGTAGACAGATACTACACTCGAGGTCGGTGCAGTCAAGCTTTCGGAGTAGATGCATTAACAAGCCAATGGAAATTCAACAAGGCATATGCCTTCCCTCCACCTCTGATCATGCTAAAATTCCTGCAGCGGCTCCAGCTGGAGAAAGTCGAAGTGATAACAATAGCACCATACTGGCCGAGCAGGCCATGGTTTCCTCTCCTGAATCTAATGAGCTTCAGGGACCCGTTGCCTCTTCCTCTCGGGCCGGACCTTCTTTCTCAGGGGGCGACCCTGCACCCCTGTCCAGCGATACTGAGACTGGTGGTCTGGTTCTTGAGAGGGAGAGGCTAGAGTCTCTTGGGTGTGCTTCAGGGGTAGGGATGAGCTCGGTGTTCGAGTCGAACATACGTTCGACTCGAACATCGGCTGTTCGATCGTTCGCCGAACAACGAACGATTTGGGCCGTTCGCACCTAATTCGCGGCCCACAATGCACTACGCCATCGCAGTGTCATCCAGGCGCTGTGATTGGCCAAGCATGCACTGTGACCCCGCATGCTTGGCCAATCACAGCGCCGGCAGCGAGGAGAGCAATGATTGGCCACAGGCAGGATGCCTGTGGCCAATTATTGCTGAGGGTGTTTAGTACACGCCCCACACTATAAAAGGCCGCCAGCACGGCGGCCTAGTGTAGTGTGTTCCGGAGCAGGGAAAGAGAAGCATAGGCAGGGACAGTGACATTTTTTTTTCTTGCTTAACCTGGATTCCTTTAGTTTAGGGAAAGAGAAGGATAGGTAGGGAGAGTGTCAGTGTGTTTTACTGTGCTAAACCTTGTTTGTAGGGACAGGGAAAGACAGTGAGGGAAATTCTCATTGTGCTATACTGTGCTAAAGCATTCCTCATCAACCATCTGTAAAAAAAAAAATGTATAGGGACAGAAAACTATAGGTAGGGTGTGAGGGGGTTAACTCGGTAGCGGGTGTGTGTGACCCCCTGGTTGGGCTCCCCACACAAAAACAGGGCCAGCAGACGGAGGTTGTGGTTTTCAAAATCAAAAGGTGCGGTTTATTTCTCTATGTACAGTGACAAAAACACAGCAAAGCCAAAAAGAAACATAAACAAAATAAATCCTGGTCAGTTTGACCTCTGACTAAACATGCAGGTTTCCTAAACTAACAACTGGGATCAGCCTGGTGCTGTCCTAGTCCCTAAGTCCCTGGTTTAGTAAAAGTCCAAACAAATAGCCACACAGGCTTTGCCTCACCGCACAGGGGTTCACTCTCCCTAGACAGTCCACACAGGTCTGGTTCCAGGCATGAGCAAACATCTAATGAAGCTGGGAGTTCTTATAGAGGCCTAAATGAGCTGACAAGCTTCAGCTGGTCTCATCAACTCCCTGCCTGCACGACGCCCAGCCCTCTCCCTAGAGGTATGAGTCATCCATGAGCCCACTAGCCTCAGCTGGGCTTCATCAACTCCCTAGTTGTATAAGTCGGCATAAAGCCTGAATCTGGGAGAAATATATCTACCCCCCTGGATGCAACCAGGTGACTTTACCTTCCTGCTGTCACATACCCCCCCCCCTCTTGTTTTAACCTTGGGGTTGGAACACCAGCAATCAGGCATTCATGTACTCGAGACAAAGCATCCACATTCCCCATTTGAACGCCAGGGCGATGCTTTACTGTGAAGTTGAATTCCTGTAGGGCCAGGAACCACCTATTCACTCTTCTATTTGTCTCCTTGTTTTGAGCCATCCACTTTAACGGAGCGTGATCCGTAACCATGTCAAAGTGCCTACCTAGCAGATAGTACCGAAGGGAATCTAGAGCCCACTTCACCGCTAAACACTCCTTTTCAACCGTGGCGTAATTTACCTCATGGGACTTCAACTTCCTGCTGAGGTAAATGACTGGGTGCTCTTCCCCGTTCCAGACCTGGGACAATACTGCTCCTAACCCCACATCTGACGCATCACTTTGTACGACAAAGTCTTTAGAGAAGTCGGGTGAGTACAACACTGGCTGGCTACATAAGGCTTGTTTCAAGAATTGGAATGCTGCCTCAGCCTCGGGGGTCCATTTAATCATGGCCGACCCTTTCCCTTTCGTCAGGTTGGTTAGGGGCACAGCCTTAGAAGCAAAGTGGGGAATGAAGCGCCGATAATAACCCGCGATTCCCAGAAAGGCCCGTACCTGCTTCTTGCTGTTGGGACGTGGCCAACTCTGGATGGCCTCGACTTTGTTGAGTTGGGGTTTTATCACTCCCCTGCCAATGGTGTACCCAAGATATTTGGCCTCCTCCTGCCCAATGGTACACTTCTTGGGGTTAGCCGTAAACCCCGCTTCCCGGATAGAGTCTAGGACTGCTTGCACTTTTGGCAGATGTGAGGCCCAATCTGTGCTATGGACAATTACGTCATCCAGGTAAGCCGCAGCATACTTCCGATGGGGCCTCAGTATCTGGTCCATTTTCCGCTGGAATGTGGCCGGCGCATTCTGTAACCCGAACGGCATTCTCTTATATTGGAACGCCCCGTCTGGGGTTACAAATGCGGTTTTCTCTTTGGCCGACTTGGCCAGGGGAATTTGCCAATACCCTTTTGTGAGGTCAAGAGTCGTTCATGTATCGGGCTGTTCCCAGCCGGTCGATCAACTCATCTATACGTGGCATGGGGTAGGTGTCAAATTTTGTAACTTTGTTCAACTGACGAAAATCGTTACAAAATCGCCAGCTCCCATCCGGTTTAGGCACCAACACAATGGGACTAGACCAATCACTTTGGGACTCCTCTATCACCCCTAAGTTCAGCATTTTCTGTACTTCCTCCCGTATTGCCTCCCGTCGGGCCTCTGGGATCCGATAGGGTTTTAACTTCACCCTTTCACCGGGCGGGGTAATAATATCATGCTCTACCCCAGATGTTTGTCCCGGCAGCTCAGAGAACACCTCCTTGTTGCGAAGCACAAACTCCTTAACCTCCTGTTGTTGGGGTTGTGACAAGGTGGCTGCTATTCCAACCTCCGGAATCACGCAACCAGTTTGAGCTGGTGACCAAGTTTCTGCGACTAGGGACTCTCTATCCCTCCAGGCTTTCAACAGATTAACGTGATATATCTGTTCGGGCTTTCGCCTTCCTGGTTGTCTGACCTTGTAATTCACTTCGCTCACTTTTTCCATTATCTCGTAGGGGCCTTGCCATTTGGCAAGGAATTTACTTTCAACCGTAGGGACAAGTACCAATATCCTATCCCCCGGGGAAAAGGTACGGGTCTTTGCTCCACGGTTGTACACTCTCTGCTGTGCCAACTGCGCTTGGGCCAAATGTTCCTTTACGATGGGCATTACCTGTGCAATTCGATCTTGCATCAGGGCGACATGCTCAATCACACTCCTGTGGGGAGAACTCTCACTTTCCCAAGTTTCCTTGGCAATATCCAACAGCCCTCTTGGGTGTCTCCCATACAGTAACTCAAAGGGGGAGAATCCCGTAGAGGATTGGGGCACCTCCCTAATAGCAAACATCAAATAAGGAAGTAGACAGTCCCAATCCTTTCCATCTCTATCCACCACTTTCTTCAACATTTGTTTTAGGGTTTTGTTGAATCTTTCAACCAGCCCATCGGTTTGGGGGTGATACACAGATGTACGCAATTGCGTCACTTTGAGCAATTTACACAGCTCTTTCATAACCCGGGACATAAAGGGTGTACCTTGGTCCGTAAGCAGTTCTTTACAAATACCCACCCGGCTAAAAACAAGAGATAGCGCTTTGGCTATGGTTTTGGCCGAGGTATTTCTGAGAGGGATCGCTTCTGGATAACGGGTGGCATAGTCCATTATAACCAATATGTACTGGTGCCCCCTAGCGGACTTGATTATAGGACCTACCAAATCCATTGCGATTCTCTCAAACGGGACCTCAATGATGGGTAGAGGGACCAGCGGGCTACGGAAATGTGGCATCGGGGCCGACCTCTGACACACAGGGCAGGAGGAACAATAATTTTCTATGTCCTTCATCACCCCAGGCCAATAGAATCTCTGTAATACCCTCTCTCGGGTTTTCTCTGTCCCCAGATGACCTCCAAGAATGTGCCCATGGGCCAACTCCAACACCAACTTCCTGTAAGGTTTGGGCACCACAAGCTGCTCAACGGTTTCTTCTGCCCTTTTTGCCACCCGATACAGTAGGTCCTTCTCTACGCTGAAGTATGGGTAAGTGCAGGTATTATCTGGGTTCACTAACTCACCATCTATTTCCACTACGTTTTCCCGTGCCTTTATTAGGGCGGGGTCTTTTAACTGTTCTGTGGCAAAATTTTCCCTGTGAACCTCCAGATCAGAAAACTCCACAGACGGTAGGTTTTCGTCTGAGGAGGTGGGCTCCTCTCCAGTTTCTTGAGTCTCCCCTGCCAATACTGAGAAGGGAAATTCTGGAGAGTCCTCACCACTCTCAGAGGAGTTCTGGCTATCACATTCCTGGTGCATAGGGGCACCAGTGGGGGGCTCAGGATCATCCCACAGTTCCCAGAACTTCGGAAAATCCCTTCCCACAATGGCATCATGCGGTAATTGAGATACTAACCCCACTGGATGAGAGAGGGTACCTTTGGGGGTCTCGAAACACACTGTAGTCACTGGATACTCTCGGGTGTCCCCATGCACACAAATAACAGCTACCTTGCTATTCCCAGAGACCTCTGTTTTAACTAATTCAGCCTTTATCAGGGTCACAAGGCTACCTGAATCCAGTAATACCACAACATTTCTACCATTAATACACATTTTGCATAAATGTTTCTCAGTTCCCCGAATGGCAGTGCATGCGACTGTCGCACACAGCGACTGACGTCTGTCCATCAGAAAGTCACATTGCATGGGTTCCTCCACAACCGGGCAATTTGCTGCAATATGTCCCGCTTGCCGGCAGCGGTAGCAAACAATCCATTTGGCTGCCTCTTGAGCCCCTGACTTCCCAGGCTGTTCTCGCCAAACTTTGGGTAGAGCTCCCACCCTCTCACTCTCTCCACCCTCACCCCTTGGAATCCTCTTATCCGCCCCTGGGGATGGTCTGGTCTTAGGGTGGAAAGTCCGAGAGTCTCTGGAAGAGGCCGTCAGGTTCTCTGTAGCCAAGTATCTCTCTACACGATCCACAAGTTTACCGGCCGTTTCTGGGTCTCCATGGCTTACCCACTTTTGAATGGCGGTAGGAAGAGCTCTCAAGAAACGATCCATTACAACACGTTCCACAATCTCTGGTGCGGACAAAGTCTCTGGCTGTAGCCACTTCCTGCTCAGGTGAATGAGATCATACATTTGAGACCTGGGGGGTTTTCCAAGCTGGAAAGTCCAGTTATGCACACGCTGAGCCCGGACAGCCAGGGTGACACCCAGCCTTGCCAATATTTCAGCTTTTAGCATCACATAGTCTTTTGCTTGGTCAGGCTCTAGGTCATAGTAAGCCTTCTGCGATTCACCAGTTAACAGAGGAGCCACCAGTCCAGCCCACTGCTCCTCAGGCCACTTTTCTCTTTCAGCAGTCCTTTCAAATGTGGTCAAAAATACCTCTGGATCATCCTCTCCAGTCATTTTTGTCAATAAACGACTCACCCCAAAGGACGCGGTATTAGTGGGACGGCTTTCCTCACTGGTCTGCGGACGTTGCTGCATTACTGCTTCCATTTGTTGTAGTCTCTGCTCTTGCTTCTGTAACAGGTCTATGAAGCGGGCCTCAGATTGCTGCTGGGCTTGTTGATGAGCTTGCTGCTGGGCTGCAAGGCTCCTTTGCAAACCTGCATTTGTCTGCTGTTGATTGGCATTTGCTAGAGCCAGCTGTTTCAGTATCTCCTCCATGCTGGCTTAAAAAAAACTGCCACTGGTTCTCCACCAACTGTGAGGGGGTTAACTCGGTAGCGGGTGTGTGTGACCCCCTGGTTGGGCTCCCCACACAAAAACAGGGCCAGCAGACGGAGGTTGTGGTTTTCAAAATCAAAGGTGCGGTTTATTTCTCTATGTACAGTGACAAAAACACAGCAAAGCCAAAAAGAAACATAAACAAAATAAATCCTGGTCAGTTTGACCTCTGACTAAACATGCAGGTTTCCTAAACTAACAACTGGGATCAGCCTGGTGCTGTCCTAGTCCCTAAGTCCCTGGTTTAGTAAAAGTCCAAACAAATAGCCACACAGGCTTTGCCTCACCGCACAGGGGTTCACTCTCCCTAGACAGTCCACACAGGTCTGGTTCCAGGCATGAGCAAACATCTAATGAAGCTGGGAGTTCTTATAGAGGCCTAAATGAGCTGACAAGCTTCAGCTGGTCTCATCAACTCCCTGCCTGCACGACGCCCAGCCCTCTCCCTAGAGGTATGAGTCATCCATGAGCCCACTAGCCTCAGCTGGGCTTCATCAACTCCCTAGTTGTATAAGTCGGCATAAAGCCTGAATCTGGGAGAAATATATCTACCCCCCTGGATGCAACCAGGTGACTTTACCTTCCTGCTGTCACAAGGGAGAGTGTCAGTGTGTTTTACTGTGCTAAACCTTGTTTGTAGGGACAGGGAAGGACAGTGAGGGAAATTCTCATTGTGCTATACTGTGCTAAAGCATTCCTCATCAACCATCTTTAAAAAAACATTCTTTATAGGGACAGAAAACTATAGGTAGGGAGAGTGTCAGTGTGTTTTACTGTGCTAAACCTTGTTTGTAGGGACAGGGAAGGACAGTGAGGGAAATTCTCATTGTGCTATACTGTGCTAAAGCATTCCTCATCAACCATCTTTAAAAAAAAATTTTTTTATAGGGACAGAAAACTATAGGTAGGGAGAGTGTCAGTGTGTTTTACTGTGCTAAACCTTGTTTGTAGGGACAGGGAAGGACAGTGAGGGAAATTCTCATTGTGCTATACTGTGCTAAAGCATTCCTCATCAACCATCTTTAAAAAAAAATTTTTATAGGGACAGAAAACTATAGGTAGGGAGAGTGTCAGTGTGTTTTACTGTGCTAAACCTTGTTTGTAGGGACAGGGAAGGACAGTGAGGGAAATTCTCATTGTGCTATACTGTGCTAAAGCATTCCTCATCAACCATCTTTAAAAAAAAATTTTTTTATAGGGACAGAAAACTAAACTATAGGTAGGGAGAGTGTCAGTGTGTTTTACTGTGCTAAACCTTGTTTGTAGGGACAGGGAAGGACAGTGAGGGAAATTCTCATTGTGCTATACTGTGCTAAAGCATTCCTCATCAACCATCTTTAAAAAAACATTCTTTATAGGGACAGAAAACTATAGGTAGGGAGAGTGTCAGTGTGTTTTACTGTGCTAAACCTTGTTTGTAGGGACAGGGAAGGACAGTGAGGGAAATTCTCATTGTGCTATACTGTGCTAAAGCATTCCTCATCAACCATCTTTAAAAAAAAAATTTTTTATAGGGACAGAAAACTATAGGTAGGGAGAGTGTCAGTGTGTTTTACTGTGCTAAACCTTGTTTGTAGGGACAGGGAAGGACAGTGAGGGAAATTCTCATTGTGCTATACTGTGCTAAAGCATTCCTCATCAACCATCTTTAAAAAAAATTTTTTATAGGGACAGAAAACTATAGGTAGGGAGAGTGTCAGTGTGTTTTACTGTGCTAAACCTTGTTTGTAGGGACAGGGAAGGACAGTGAGGGAAATTCTCACTGTGCTATACTGTGCTAAAGCATTCCTCATCAACCATCTTTAAAAAAAAAATTTTTTATAGGGACAGAAAACTAAACTATAGGTAGGGAGAGTGTCAGTGTGTTTTACTGTGCTAAACCTTGTTTGTAGGGACAGGGAAGGACAGTGAGGGAAATTCTCATTGTGCTATACTGTGCTAAAGCATTCCTCATCAACCATCTTTAAAAAAACATTCTTTATAGGGACAGAAAACTATAGGTAGGGAGAGTGTCAGTGTGTTTTACTGTGCTAAACCTTGTTTGTAGGGACAGGGAAGGACAGTGAGGGAAATTCTCATTGTGCTATACTGTGCTAAAGCATTCCTCATCAACCATCTTTAAAAAAAAATTTTTTTATAGGGACAGAAAACTATAGGTAGGGAGAGTGTCAGTGTGTTTTACTGTGCTAAACCTTGTTTGTAGGGACAGGGAAGGACAGTGAGGGAAATTCTCATTGTGCTATACTGTGCTAAAGCATTCCTCATCAACCATCTTTGAAATCCTTGTTTTTTGGACAGTCAGGGAAATTGTCATTGTGCTATTCTGTGCGAAAGCAATCATCCTCAATAGGGATGAGCTTCGTGTTCGAGTCGAACATACGTTCGACTCGAACATCGGCTGTTCGATCGTTCGACGAAGATCGAACGATTTGGGCCGTTCGCGCCAAATTCGAGTGACGCGAACGGCCCACAATGCACTACGCCATCGCAGTGTCATCCAGGCGCTGTGATTGGCCAAGCATGCACTGTGACCCCGCATGCTTGGCCAATCACAGCGCCGGCAGCGAGGAGAGCAATGATTGGCCACAGGCAGGATGCCTGTGGCCAATTATTGCTGAGGGTGTTTAGTACACGCCCCACACTATAAAAGGCCGCCAGCACGGCGGCCTAGTGTAGTGTGTTCCGGAGCAGGGATAGAGCAGCATAGGCAGGGACAGTGACTGTTATTTCTTTCTTGCTTAACCTGGATTCCTTTAGTTTAGGGAAAGAGAAGGATAGGTAGGGAGAGTGTCAGTGTGTTTTGTGCTTGTGCTATAGTGTGCTTAAAAAAAACATTTATTCTAGGGACAGAAAACTGTAGGTAGGGACAGTGTCAGTTTCTTTCACTCTGCAAGTCCTTGTTTCCAGGGACCTGGAAGGACAGTGAGTGAATTGTCCTTGTGCTATATTGTGCTTAAAAAAACATTTATTCTAGGGACAGAAAACTGTAGGTAGGGAGAGTGTCAGTTTCTTTCACTCTGCAAGTCCTTGTTTCCAGGGACCTGGAAGGACAGTGACTGAATTGTCCTTGTGCTATATTGTGATTAAAAAAAACATTTATTCTAGGGACAGAAAACTGTAGGTAGGGAGAGTGTCAGTTTATTTCACTCTGCAAGTCCTTGTTTCCAGGGACCTGGAAGGACAGTGACTGAATTGTCCTTGTGCTATATTGTGATTAAAAAAAACATTTATTCTAGGGACAGAAAACTGTAGGTAGGGAGAGTGTCAGTTTATTTCACTCTGCAAGTCCTTGTTTCCAGGGACCTGGAAGGACAGTGAGTGAATTGTCCTTGTGCTATATTGTGCTTAAAAAAAACATTTATTCTAGGGACAGAAAACTGTAGGTAGGGAGAGTGTCAGTTTATTTCACTCTGCAAGTCCTTGTTTCCAGGGACCTGGAAGGACAGTGAGTGAATTGTCCTTGTGCTATATTGTGCTTAAAAAAAACATTTATTCTAGGGACAGAAAACTGTAGGTAGGGAGAGTGTCAGTTTATTTCACTCTGCAAGTCCTTGTTTCCAGGGACCTGGAAGGACAGTGAGTGAATTGTCCTTGTGTTATATTGTGATTAAAAAAAACATTTATTCTAGGGACAGAAAACTGTAGGTAGGGAGAGTGTCAGTTTATTTCACTCTGCAAGTCCTTGTTTCCAGGGACCTGGAAGGACAGTGACTGAATTGTCCTTGTGCTATATTGTGATTAAAAAAAACATTTATTCTAGGGACAGAAAACTGTAGGTAGGGAGAGTGTCAGTTTATTTCACTCTGCAAGTCCTTGTTTCCAGGGACCTGGAAGGACAGTGACTGAATTGTCCTTGTGCTATATTGTGATTAAAAAAAACATTTATTCTAGGGACAGAAAACTGTAGGTAGGGAGAGTGTCAGTTTATTTCACTCTGCAAGTCCTTGTTTCCAGGGACCTGGAAGGACAGTGACTGAATTGTCCTTGTGCTATATTGTGATTAAAAAAAACATTTATTCTAGGGACAGAAAACTGTAGGTAGGGAGAGTGTCAGTTTATTTCACTCTGCAAGTCCTTGTTTCCAGGGACCTGGAAGGACAGTGACTGAATTGTCCTTGTGCTATATTGTGATTAAAAAAAACATTTATTCTAGGGACAGAAAACTGTAGGTAGGGAGAGTGTCAGTTTATTTCACTCTGCAAGTCCTTGTTTCCAGGGACCTGGAAGGACAGTGACTGAATTGTCCTTGTGCTATATTGTGATTAAAAAAAACATTTATTCTAGGGACAGAAAACTGTAGGTAGGGAGAGTGTCAGTTTATTTCACTCTGCAAGTCCTTGTTTCCAGGGACCTGGAAGGACAGTGACTGAATTGTCCTTGTGCTATATTGTGATTAAAAAAAACATTTATTCTAGGGACAGAAAACTGTAGGTAGGGAGAGTGTCAGTTTATTTCACTCTGCAAGTCCTTGTTTCCAGGGACCTGGAAGGACAGTGACTGAATTGTCCTTGTGCTATATTGTGATTAAAAAAAACATTTATTCTAGGGACAGAAAACTGTAGGTAGGGAGAGTGTCAGTTTATTTCACTCTGCAAGTCCTTGTTTCCAGGGACCTGGAAGGACAGTGACTGAATTGTCCTTGTGCTATATTGTGATTAAAAAAAACATTTATTCTAGGGACAGAAAACTGTAGGTAGGGAGAGTGTCAGTTTATTTCACTCTGCAAGTCCTTGTTTCCAGGGACCTGGAAGGACAGTGACTGAATTGTCCTTGTGCTATATTGTGATTAAAAAAAACATTTATTCTAGGGACAGAAAACTGTAGGTAGGGAGAGTGTCAGTTTATTTCACTCTGCAAGTCCTTGTTTCCAGGGACCTGGAAGGACAGTGAGTGAATTGTCCTTGTGTTATATTGTGATTAAAAAAAACATTTTTTCTAGGGACAGAAAACTGTAGGTAGGGAGAGTGTTTTTTTTCTTTCACTCTGCAAGTCCTTGTTTCCAGGGACCTGGAAGGACAGTGACTGAATTGTCCTTGTGCTATATTGTGATTAAAAAAAACATTTATTCTAGGGACAGAAAACTGTAGGTAGGGAGAGTGTCAGTTTATTTCACTCTGCAAGTCCTTGTTTCAAGGGACAGAGAAGGACACCTGAAGGTAGCCCTTATTGCTTTTTTCCCATCTCCCTGCAGGCCATCTATTAGAATGTCTGGAAGGCAAACAAGGAGAGGCAGACAGTCAGGAGGCAATAAAAGAGGGCAAGCAGGCTCTGTGTCTGGGGGCAACAGTGCTGGTCGTGGACGCGGTGCATTGTCATCAGCACATGGCCATGGGACACGCTTGTCCTTCTTTTCGGCAGCTGGACATGTTGAGCCACATCATGCCGAAGACTTGGTAGAGTGGATGACCAAGCCCTCCTCCTCCTCCTCATCCTCTCTCACCCAGGCTCAGGGTACTGGAAAAGCAGCTGCCAAAGCGTCGTCTTCCCTGGTATCAATGTCAGACAAATCATCAGTCACTCCTTCCCTAGACCCACCATGTCCTCCTCCTGAGGAGTCCCCCGAACTGTTTCAGCACAGTGTTGGGTACATGCTCCAGGAGGATGCCCAGCGTTTTGAAGGGTCTGATGATGAAACCCAGCTAGAGGAAGGCAGTAGCGTGAGAGCAGACAGAGGGGATGCTCAAGAAGGACACCAATCTGGCAGTCATGTTCCAGCAGCTGCAGCATACTGCCAGATTGGCTCCAGTGATGAGGAGGGAGGGGATGATGAGGTCACTGACTCCACGTGGGTGCCTAATAGGAGAGAGGAGGAGGAGGAGGATGAGGAGGAGGCACATCTCCAACGAGGCAGGATGCCCTT
This sequence comes from Rana muscosa, assembly GCA_029206835.1. Lineage (NCBI taxonomy): Eukaryota > Metazoa > Chordata > Amphibia > Anura > Ranidae > Rana > Rana muscosa. Next base: position 701,844,535 of record CM055122.1, read on the forward strand.
TGGTGGCCAGCGTAAGGGCAGTACACCGACGGAATCACACCGCAGAGCTCCGCCTGTGCAGGGCGCTGCCTCTGCCCGTCATTCAAAAAGTTCTTTGGTGTGGGCCTTTTTTGAGGCTAGTGCATCAGATCGCACAGCTGCTGTTTGCAACATATGTCTCAAGCGTATATCGCGTGGCCAAAACATCAGCCGCTTGGGTACCACATGCCTGACCAGACATATGTTGACCTGCCATGCAGCTCGTTGGCAAGCCTACCTGAAAGACCCACACCAAAGAACAAAGCGGACCTCTCCTTGCACCGCATCAGCTGGGATCTCCAACCCCACTATAACTTCAGTCCTCTCTGAAACATGCACTGAGAGGAATGAAGGTGTAGAATTAGGTGTGTCACAGCCAAGTACTTGCGCCCACTCTGCTAGCAGTACACCGACGTCCGATTCTAGCAGGCAAATTTCCCTGCCCCAGCTGCTGGACCGTCGAAAGAAGTTCACTCCCAGCCATCCACATGCCCAGCGGTTGAATGCTAGCTTGGCTAAATTGCTAGCGCTTCAACTGCTGCCTTTTCAGTTGGTAGACTCGGCCCCCTTCCGTGAGTTTGTGCAATGTGCAGTTCCTCAGTGGCAGGTTCCCAAACGCCACTTTTTCTCACGGAAGGCTATTCCGGCTCTCTACCGGCATGTGGAAGGCAATGTCTTGGCCTCGCTGGACAGGGCGGTCAGCGGTAAGGTGCATATTACCGCTGACTCATGGTCCAGCAGGCATGGACAGGGACGTTACCTTTCTTTCACGGCCCATTGGGTCACTCTTTTGGCAGCTGGGAAGGATTCAGGACAAGGTGCAGTAGTGTTGGAGGTTGTCCCACCGCCACGCCTCCAAAATGCTACTACTGGTTGTGACACACCTCTCTCCTCCACCCCCTCCTCTTCTTCTTCCTCCATGGCCTCTTCCTGTGGTTTGTCCTATGAACCAGCGGTGCTCCGTAGCCGTTCACGGGGCTACGCAAGTACGCAGGCAAAAAGATGCCATGCCGTGCTTGCGCTGGTGTGTTTGGGGGACAGAAGCCACACTGGGGCAGAGGTCCTGTCTGCTCTGCAGGGCCAGGCCGAGAGGTGGTTGACGCCACGCCAGCTTAAGCCAGGAATGGTGGTTTGCGACAATGGCACCAACCTCCTCTCCGCCCTCCGACAGGGACAACTGACCCATGTGCCCTGTGTGGCTCACGTCCTTAACCTGGTGGTGCAGCGCTTCTTGGGCAGGTACCCGGGCTTACAGGATGTCCTGAGGCAGGCCAGGAAAGTCTGTGTGCATTTCCGCAGATCTTATAATGCCAGTGCTCGCCTGGCTGAGCTGCAAAAGGAGTTGAACCTGCCCAAGAACCGCCTTATATGTGACATGCCCACCAGGTGGAACTCAACGTTGGCCATGCTGCAGCGGCTGCACACGCAGCAGAGGGCCATCAATGAGTACCTGTGCGACTACGGCACCAGGACAGGGTCAGGGGAGCTTGGTTTTTTTTCTCCACGCCAGTGGGGCATGATCAGGGATGCATGCACTGTCCTGGCACCATTTGAGGAGGCCACGAGGATGGTGAGCAGTGACAGTGCATGCATCAGTGACACTGTACCTCTTGTCCACCTGTTGGAGCACACGCTGCGTGGAATAATGGACAGGGCACTTGAGGCAGAACAGAGGCAGGAAGAGGAGGACTTCCTTGCCTCTCAAGGCCCCCTTTACCCAGACAGTGTTCCTTCTGTCCCACCCATCGCACAGGAAGAGGAGGAGGAGGAGGAGGAGGAGGAGGAGGAGGAGGATTGTGTCAGCATGGAGGTGGAGGCTGGCACTCAGCATCATCAGCAGCAGTCTTTTAGGGATGATTTACAGTCCCAAGAAACCAGTGGACTTGTACGTGGCTGGGAGGAGGTGGCTGCGGATCATGTCGTCCTTAGTGACCCAGAGGACTCCGGAGCGAATGCCTCAGCAAACCTACGCTGCATGGCCTCCCTGATCCTGCAAAGTCTGCGGAAGGATCCTCGTATTCTTCGGATCAAGGAGAGGGACCATTACTGGCTGGCCACTCTCCTTGATCCACGGTACAAGGGTAAGGTTGCGGACCTTATGTTACCGTCGCAGAGGGAGCAGAGGATGAGACAACTCCGGGAGGCCTTGCAGAAAGGTCTGTGCAACGCGTTCCCAGAGACTGGGAGGTTGCAAACTCCTGGTCCTGGACAACGAGTTGCTGAGGCTTCGGCCAGTCAAAGAAGGAGCGGTGGGGAAGGTGGCCGTCTGACCGATGCGTTCAGACAATTCTTTAGTCCGCAGCCCCAAAGTATGATCGGTTCCAGCAACCATCGCCAGCGTCTGATAAACATGGTGCAGGAATATCTAGGGGCAAGGTCAGACTTGGACACCTTCCCCACCGAAAATCCTCTGGCTTACTGGGTCTTGAGGATGGATCACTGGCCAGAGCTTGCACAGTATGCAATTGAGCTACTGGCCTGTCCTGCATCCAGCGTTCTTTCGGAACGCACATTCAGTGCTGCTGGAGGATTTGTCACGGATCACAGGGTGCGCCTGTCCACCGACTCGGTTGATCGACTGACTTTCATCAAGATGAACCAGTCTTGGATCACCACCAGCTACCACACACCTGATGCTGATATAACAGACTAATTGATTTTAACATGTCACATCCCTTCAAGACTGATGCTGATGCTGAGTGCCTGTGCTGTTATGTTGACTGGCTATCCTCCTCCTCCGAGTCCTCAATGATACGATTGATGATGATAGCTTGTAAGATCATTTTTGTTTATGGGTGCCGCCACCAGTGCCTAACGCCCAATTTTTCAGCCCCTGTTTAACAGGGGCGTGTAATTACAATTTTTGAAGCAATACTTTGCAACAGGGCTCATTGCTGTGCTCCAAGTACAGTATCTGTGAGGAGTTGCAGTGTTGTGCCACCAGTGCCTAAGGCCCAATTTTTCAGCCCCTGTTTAACAGGGGCGTGTCATTACAATTTTTGAAGCAATACTTTGCAACAGGGCTCATTGGTGTGCTCCAAGTACAGTATCTGTGAGGAGTTGCAGTGTTGTGCCACCAGTGCCTAAGGCCCAATTTTTCAGCCCCTGTTCAACAGGGGCATGTAATTACAATTCTTGATCTAATAATTCACAGCAGGGCCCATTGCTGCACCCACCAAGAGTAACTGTCAGGGCTTACAGTGTTGTGGCACCAGCACCACCATCAAAGGCCCAATTTTTACTACCACTGTTCAACAATTATATGTAATTAAAATTCCTGATATAATAGTTGACAGCAGGGCGTTCCAGCACCAACCAAGAGTAACTGTGAGTGCTTACAGTGTTGTGCCAACACCAACAACTAAGGGGCCTATTTCTGCAGAGTATATACGGCAGGTCCCTACTTTCAAACATCCAACTTACAAACGACTCCTACTTGCAAACGCAAGAAGACAACAGGAAGTGAGAGGAAATCTACCACTAGGAAGGAAAATTCTCTCCTGTAAGAATAAATATGGGAGAAAGGTGTCTCCTCTGTACTGATGCTTTATCAGCAATCCTTGTTTCAAGAAAAACACCACATTTCAAAAACAGTTGTCATTGGGACGGAAAGTGAGGTGAAATGTTCTGAACAGGGGCACAGACAGCAAAACAAATGTTACAGGGGTGATAACCCTTACCTATGTTTTCCAAAAAGTTTAAAAATAGATTTTTGGTCTGGAGCTACACTTCAACAATGTACCTGTTCAAAATTACAAACAGACTCTACATAAGAACAAACCTACAGTCCCTGTCTTGTATGCACCGCCTGTATAGGGCTGTTCAGAGTATATAGGGCCTTTTTTATTTTATGTGCGGGGTTCCCCTTAATATCCATACAAGACCCAAAGGGGCTGGTAATGGGCTGGGGTAGGGGGGGGTCATGGGGTAGCTATGCCATTTTTCTTAAAGAATTTCATCCATATTACCGGGACCAGACATTACATTAAAGCCGCAAGCAGTTTTAAATGGCTTTTTTTTCCTTTAGAAGTGTCATTTTGTGCAGGGACAGTTCTAAACACGGGAAACACGTGGCACTTCACAGGCATACTTTAGACACCCCCCAGGTACGATATTTAAAGGAATATTTGATTTTTTTTTTTCACTTTATGCATCATTAAAATGACTGCTCCCGAAAAACGACCGTTTTTAAAACTTCTTTTTGCATTGATACATGTCCCCTGGTGCAGAACCCGGGTTCCCAAACCCTTTTTAGGACAATAACATGCATAATAGTTGTTATAATTAGCACTTTAGAATTCGAACGTTCGCATCCATTGTATTTAATAGGGTTCTAATGTTCGTTCGAACTTTCGGTCCGTTCGCGGGTTCTGGTGCGAACCGAACCCGGGGGTGTTCGGCTCATCACTAATCCTCAACCATATTTAGAAATCCTTAAGTAAAGGGACAGAGAAGGACACCTGAAGGTAGCCCTTATTGCTTTTTTTCCCATCTCCCTGCAGGCCATCCATTAGAATGTCTGGAAGGCAAACAAGGAGAGGCAGACAGTCAGGAGGCAATAAAAGAGGGCAAGCAGGCTCTGTGTCTGGGGGCAACAGTGCTGGTCGTGGACGCGGTGCATTGTCATCAGCACATGGCCATTTGACACGCTTGTCCTTTTCGGCAGCTAGACATGTTGAGCCACATCATGCCGAAGACTTGGTAGAGTGGATGACCAAGCCCTCCTCCTCCTCATCCTTTCTCACCCAGGCTCAGGGTACTGGCAAAGCAGCTGCCAAAGCGTCCTCTTCCCTGGTATCAATGTCAGACTCATCATCAGTCACTCCTTCCCTAGACCCACCATGTCCTCCTCCTGAGGAGTCCCCCGAACTGTTTGAGCACAGTGTTGGGTACATGCTCCAGGAGGATGCCCAGCATTTCGAAGGGTCTGATGATGAAACCCAGCTAGAGGAAGGCAGTAGCGTGAGAGCAGACAGAGGGGATGCTCAAGAAGGACACCAATCTGGCAGTCATGTTCCAGCAGCTGCAGCATACTGCCAGATTGGCTCCAGTGATGAGGAGGGAGGGGATGATGAGGTCACCGACTCCACGTGGGTGCCTAATAGGAGAGAGGAGGAGGAGGAGGAGGATGAGGAGGAGGCACATCTCCAACGAGGCAGGATGCCCTTTGGTGGCCAGCGTAAGGGCAGTACACCAACGGAATCACACCGCAGAGCTCCGCCTGTGCAGGGCGCTGCCTCTGCCCGTCATTCAAAAAGTTCTTTGGTGTGGGCCTTTTTTGAGGCTAGTGCATCAGATCGCACAGCTGCTGTTTGCAACATATGTCTCAAGCGTATATCGCGTGGCCAAAACATCAGCCGCTTGGGTACCACATGCCTGACCAGACATATGTTGACCTGCCATGCAGCTCGTTGGCAAGCCTACCTCAAAGACCCACACCAAAGAACAAAGCGGACCTCTCCTTGCACCGCATCAGCAGGGATCTCCAACCCCACTATAACTTCAGTCCTCTCTGAAACATGCACTGAGAGGAATGAAGGTGTAGAATTAGGTGTGTCACAGCCAAGTACTTGCGGCCACTCTGCTAACAGTACACCGACGTCCGATTCTAGCAGGCAAATTTCCCTGCCCCAGCTGCTGGACCGTCGAAAGAAGTTCACTCCCAGCCATCCACATGCCCAGCGGTTGAATGCTAGCTTGGCTAAATTGCTAGCGCTTCAACTGCTGCCTTTTCAGTTGGTAGACTCGGCCCCCTTCTGTGAGTTTGTGCAATGTGTGGTTCCTCAGTGGCAGGTTCCCAAACGCCACTTTTTCTCACGGAAGGCTATTCCGGCTCTCTACCGGCATGTGGAAGGCAATGTCTTGGCCTCGCTGGACAGGGCGGTCAGTGGTAAGGTGCATATTACCGCTGACTCATGGTCCAGCAGGCATGGACAGGGACGTTACCTTTCTTTCACGGCCCATTGGGTCACTCTTTTGGCAGCTGGGAAGGATGCAGGACAAGGTGCAGTAGTGTTGGAGGTTGTTCCACCACCACGCCTCCAAAATGCTACTACTGGTTGTGACACCTCTCTCCTCCACCCCCTCCTCTTCTTCTTCCTCCATGGCCTCTTCCTGTGCTTTGTCCTCTGAACCAGCGGTGCTCCGTAGGCGTTCAAGGGGCTACGCAAGTACGCAGGCAAAAAGATGCCATGCCGTGCTTGCGCTGGTGTGTTTGGGCGACAGAAGCCACACTGGGGCAGAGGTCCTGTCTGCTCTGCAGGGCCAGGCCGAGAGGTGGTTGACGCCACGCCAGCTTAAGCCAGGAATGGTGGTTTGCGACAATGGCACCAACCTCCTCTCCGCCCTCCGACAGGGACAACTGACCCATGTGCCCTGTGTGGCTCACGTCCTTAACCTGGTGGTGCAGCGGTTCTTGGGCAGGTACCCGGGCTTACAGGATGTCCTGAGGCAGGCCAGGAAAGTCTGTGTGCATTTCCGCAGATCTTCTAATGCCAGTGCTCGCCTGGCTGAGCTGCAAAAGGAGTTGAACCTGCCCAAGAACCGCCTTATATGTGACATGCCCACCAGGTGGAACTCAACGTTGGCCATGCTGCAGCGGCTGCACACGCAGTAGAGGGCCATCAATGAGTACCTGTGCGACTACGGCACCAGGACAGGGTCAGGGGAGCTTGGTTTTTTTTCTCAGCGCCAGTGGGGCATGATCAGGGATGCATGCACTGTCCTGGCACCATTTGAGGAGGCCACGAGGATGGTGAGCAGTGACAGTGCATGCATCAGTGACACTGTACCTCTTGTCCACCTGTTGGAGCACACGCTGCGTGGAATAATGGACAGGGCACTTGAGGCAGAACAGAGGCAGGAAGAGGAGGACTTCCTTGCCTCTCAAGGCCCCCTTTACCCAGACAGTGTTCCTTCTGTCCCACCCATCGCACAGGAAGAGGACGAGGACGAGGAGGAGGAGGAGGATTGTGTCAGCATGGAGGTGGAGCCTGGCACTCAGCAGCATCAACAGCAGCAGTCTTTTAGGGATGATTTACAGTCCCAAGAAACCCGTGGACTTGTACGTGGCTGGGAGGAGGTGGCTGCGGATCATGTCGTCCTTAGTGACCCAGAGGACTCCGGACCGAATGCCTCAGCTAACCTACGCTGCATGGCCTCCCTGATCCTGCAAAGTCTGCGGAAGGATCCTCGTATTCTTCGGATCAAGGAGAGGGACCATTACTGGCTGGCCACTCTCCTTGATCCACGGTACAAGGGTAAGGTTGTGGACCTTATGTTACCGTCGCAGAGGGAGCAGAGGATGAGACAACTCTGGGAGGCCTTGCAGAAAGGTCTGTGCAACGCGTTCCCAGAGACTGGGAGGTTACAAACTCCTGGTCCTGGACAACGAGTTGCTGAGGCTTCGGCCAGTCAAAGAAGGAGCGGTGGGGAAGGTGGCCGTCTGACCGATGCGTTCAGACAATTCTTTAGTCCGCAGCCCCAAAGTATGATCGGTTCCAGCAACCATCGCCAGCGTCTGATAAACATGGTGCAGGAATATCTAGGGGCAAGGTCAGACTTGGACACCTTCCCCACCGAAAATCCTCTGGCTTACTGGGTCTTGAGGATGGATCACTGGCCAGAGCTTGCACAGTATGCAATTGAGCTACTGGCCTGTCCTGCATCCAGCGTTCTTTCGGAACGCACATTCAGTGCTGCTGGAGGATTTGTCACGGATCACAGGGTGCGCCTGTCCACCGACTCGGTTGATCGACTGACTTTCATCAAGATGAACCAGTCTTGGATCACCACCAGCTACCACACACCTGATGCTGATATAACAGACTAATTGATTTTAACATGTCACATCCCTTCAAGACTGATGCTGATGCTGAGTGCCTGTGCTGTTATGTTGACTGGCTATCCTCCTCCTCCGAGTCCTCAATGATACGATTGATGATGATAGCTTGGAAGATCATTTTTGTTTATGGGTGCCGCCACCAGTGCCTAACGCCCAATTTTTCAGCCCCTGTTTAACAGGGGCGTGTAATTACAATTTTTGAAGCAATACTTTGCAACAGGGCTCATTGCTGTGCTCCAAGTACAGTATCTGTGAGGGGTTGCAGTGTTGTGCCACCAGTGCCTAAGGCCCAATTTTTCAGCCCCTGTTTAACAGGGGCGTGTAATTACAATTTTTGAAGCAATACTTTGCAACAGGGCTCATTGCTGTGCTCCAAGTACAGTATCTGTGAGGGGTTGCAGTGTTGTGCCACCAGTGCCTAAGGCCCAATTTTTCAGCCCCTGTTCAACAGGGGCATGTAATTACAATTCTTGATCTAATAATTCACAGCAGGGCCCATTGCTGCACCCACCAAGAGTAACTCTGAGGGCTTACAGTGTTGTGGCAACGCCACCACCATCACCACCACGAAAGGCCCAATTTTTCAGCCCCTGTTCAAAAGGGGCATGTAATTACAATTCTTGATCTAATAATTCACAGCAGGGCCCATTCCTGCACCCACCAAGAGTAACTCTGAGGGCTTACAGTGTTGTGGCAACACCACCACCACCACCACCAACACCACGAAAGGCCCAATTTTTCAGCCCCTGTTCAACAGGGGCATGCAATTACAATTCTTGATCTAATAATTCACAGCAGGGCCCATTGCTGCACCCACCAAGAGTAACTGTCAGGGCTTACAGTGTTGTGGCACCAGCACCACCATCAAAGGCCCAATTTTTACTACCACTGTTCAACAATTATATGTAATTACAATTCCTGATATAATAGTTGACAGCAGGGCGTTCCAGCACCAACCAAGAGTAACTGTGAGTGCTTACAGTGTTGTGCCAACACCAACAACTAAGGGGCCTATTTCTGCAGAGTATATACGGCAGGTCCCTACTTTCAAACATCCAACTTACAAACGACTCCTACTTGCAAACGCAAGAAGACAACAGGAAGTGAGAGGAAATCTACCCCTAGGAAGGAAAATTCTCTCCTGTAAGAATTAATATGGGAGAAAGGTGTCTCCTCTGTACTGATGCTTTATCACCAATCCTTGTTTCAAGAAAAACACCACATTTCAAAAAAAGTTGTCATTGGGACGGAAAGTGAGGTGAAATGTTCTGAACAGGGGCACAGACAGCAAAACAAATGTTACAGGGGTGATAACCCTTACCTATGTTTTCCAAAAAGTTTAAAAATAGATTTTTGGGCTGGAGCTACACTTAAACAATGTACGTGTTCAAAATTACAAACAGATTCTACATAAGAACAAACCTACAGTCCCTGTCTTGTATGCACCGCCTGTATACGGCTGTTCAGAGTATATAGGGCCTTTTTTATTTTATGTGCGGGGTTCCCCTTAATATCCATACAAGACCCAAAGGGGCTGGTAATGGGCTGGGGTAGGGGGGGGGTCATGGGGTAGCTATGCCATTTTTCTTAAAGATTTTCATCCATATTACCGGGACCAGACATTACATTAAAGCCGCAAGCAGTTTTAAATGGCTTTTTTTTCCTTTTAGAAGTGTCATTTTGTGCAGGGACAGTTCTAAACACGGGAAACACGTGGCACTTCACAGGCATACTTTAGACACCCCCCAGGTACGATATTTAAAGGAATATTTGACTTTTTTTTTCACTTTATGCATCATTAAAATGACTGCTCCCGAAAAACGACCGTTTTTAAAACTTCTTTTTGCATTGATACATGTCCCCTGGTGCAGAACCCGGGTTCCCAAACCCTTTTTAGGACAATAACATGCATAATAGTCGTTATAATTAGCACTTTAGAATTCGAACGTTCGCATCCATTGTATTTAATAGGGTTCTAATGTTCGTACGAACTTTCGGTCCGTTCGCGGGTTCTGGTGCGAACCGAACCCGGGGGTGTTCGGCTCATCACTATTCAGGGGTAATCTCTACCCTTATGAGCTCCAGAAAGCCTAACACTAACAAAACCTACAACAGAATCTGGACCAGGTTTGTCAGCTTCATGACTTCTGCTGGAAAATCTTTTAGCAATCCTGGAGTTCAAGACGTTTTGAGTTTTCTCCAATCAGGCTTGGATCTTCCCTTGTCGATTAGTTCCCTCAGGTTACAAGTTTCAGCCTTATTGGCATTTTCAGGAACATCATGAGCAACTCATCCCCTCGTTCAACAGTTCTTCCGGGGGGCTTCGAGAATCAGGCCTCAGGAAACCCAGATTCCCCAAATAGGATCTTCCGCTCATCCTTGATGCTCTTTCAGCACTCAACAACAAGGATCTTTCCATTAAGGACTTATCAATCAAACTTGCTTTTCTAGTGGCCATTACTTCAGCCAAAAGGGTTTCAGAAATAAGCTTCCTGGGTTGTCAAGAACCCTTTTTGACTTTCTTCCCGGACCGAGTGGTCCTTATTCCCATGCTTGGGTCTAAGCCCAAAGTCACGTCAGTTTTCCACGAGAATCAGGAAATAGTCCTTCCTACTTTCAATTCTCCGGAATCAGCAGATGCTCATCCCTTGGATGTAGGCGAGACTCTGAAAGAATATTTGCGAGTCACTTCATCTTTTAGAAGCTCGAACTACCTGTTCTTGTTACACACTGGCAGCAACAAAGGAAAGAGGGCTTCCTCTAGAACGATAGCAGCCTGGATCGTTCAATCAATTCAACAGGCCTACAGGGCAAAGGGCTTGGCTCCTCCAGAGGCAGTGACGGCTCATTCCACCAGAGGCATGGCAGCCTCATGGGCAGCAGCTCGACATGTGGCTCCTGAAGTGATATGCAAGGCAGCTTTGTGGTCTTCTATTAATACTTTTATGACTCATTATTGTATTGAGCCTGCTTCCCTTTCCTCTGTTACCTTTGGTCAAAAAATCCTGTCAGTTGACGGGAAAGATTTAAATATTTTTTTGTTCAGCATACCCTCCTGTGTGGATTGGCTAGTTATTTCCCACACGTAGTCTGCCGTGGAGTCTGTCAGGAAAATGGAAAATTTATTACCAAATACTTACCGTAATTTTCCTTTCCTGATAGACTCCATGGCAGACGGAGTTCCCACCCATGAATAAAAATATGAGAGTTGAAATTTGAGTCGGCTAGTTACGGAACATCTGTCTGTGGAGGTGAGCTCAAATTTATGGGTAAGGGGTCCTATAGCTGTGGAGAGGAGGCGGGGTTAACCCACACGTAGTCTGCCATGGAGTCTATCAGGAAAGGAAAATTACGGTAAGTATTTGGTAATAAATTTTCAGTTTTATCAGTGCAGCCTAATACAGTCACAATACAGTTGCTCCAGTGGCGGTGCGTCCATAGTGGACGCAGGAGTGCCGCCCCCTCTCGCTCCTGCGCCCGTCATTCACAACAATACATAGGTTCATGCATTGCATGAACCTTTGTATTGTCGCCGCCGCTGCCGCCCACTATTCAGATGGCCGGCCCCCTGTTGAGCGCCGGCCACCTGAATAACAGTGGCTAGTTGGTTTTTGGAAGTGCCTATCAGAGCCAGCAGCTCTGATAGGCTTCCCGATTACAGCCTGAGGGCTGTAATCGGCTTCCAAATAGTTAACCAGGGGATGCACGGGGGGTGCGTTCCTTGGTTAACACTGACAGGCGTCTCAAACAATCAGGTTCACCGGGTCTGGTTACTGGTAACCTGATTGGCTGAAGAGACATCGAGGGTGGGAGAAGACATCGAGGACGGAAGAAGGACGGCGCTGACCCGAGGAAGGTAAGTGCAGGGCTGGGGGGAAACTGGCTGCATTTGGGGGGAAACTGGCTGCATTTGGGGACAAACTGGCTGCATTTTGGGGACAAACTGGCTGCATTTTGGGGACAAACTGGCTGCATTTTGGGGGGAACCTGGCTGCATTTGGGGGGGAACCTGGCTGCATTTGGGGGGGAACCTGGCTGCATTTTGGGGGGGAAACTGGCTGCATTTTGGGGGGGAAACTGGCTGCATTTTGGGGGGGAAACTGGCTGCATTTTGGGGGGGAAACTGGCTGTATTTTGGGGGGGAAACTGGCTGTATTTTGGGGGGGAAACTGGCTGTATTTTGGGGGGGCAAACTGGCTGTATTTTGGGGGGGCAAACTGGTGGCGTTTGGGCACAGTGGCTGTGTTTTAATGGGCACAGTGGCGGCAATTGATTTTTTTTTTTTAGTTTGTTTGCGCCCTCCCAAAAATTTTGAGCACCAGCTGCCACTGAGTTACTCCCTGGAGTATTATAATATCTGTGGGATATGTTACTGTATATGTTCTAGATCAGGGGGTTCTTAACCTGGGGTCCGTGGATGGGTTTGAGGAGGTCTGTGAGGGTGCGATAAAAAATAACATTTACATTCACTATGCAGCCCTCCCCTGTATCCAAGTCAATGGTTTCCCATTGAAAGAAATTAAAGAAAATGCAGCCTGCCATTGTTCATAGCACCGACCACAAAGCATTTCTTTACTTGTTTTTTGGCCCATGTTTACCATCTAAATTTGCATCATTGTTCTCTGTTCTCTCACCTTGCACCACTCCATAATAGCAAGTGCTAATTCTAAATTTTCTAGTAGTAGTAGTATATTTGAGCAGAATTAAAATTGTTTTGTTTGTTTTGGTTTATTGTGCACAAGATGATTGTATTTAATTTTTGTAATGAGTAACCATTATTTTTTGCATGAAAAAGGACTGCGTTAAGATTGTTTACTTCATTCAAATGTGTATGTCATATATGTAAGAGGTAATAATTTTTTTTTTTTTTTTTTTTGGTAAAGTAAAGCACATATATTCAATGCATGCAAAGTTGTGTTTATGTGAATATTCCTGGGGAGAGCTTTCATCTGATTCTTAAAGGGGTCTGTGAATCAAAAAAAGGTTAAGAACCACTTTGTAGATTTTAGTCTTCATATTGAGTCTGGCAGTCTCAGGAATTTGCTTGCGTGTACACTATAAATGCACTTAGTACTTAAATATGTGCCAGTGATTAGGGTATATAAAATATGCATTGAGACTTTCGTTTTGCTATAGTTCAAAAGATGAAATCTGGTGGCCATATGTTGAAGGACTTTCAAATACCAATGATGCCAATGCACAGTCTGAATAAATAAGTCTGAATAAGTCTGTAGATATGAAGAACACAGGATGTCTCTGGAAACAAGCCAGTTTCTATTGCACACAAATAAAATTAATATCTGTGTAGTACCCACTAGTGTGCTAGAAGTAGATTGTCTTTTGATAGAGTATGTCAATTGTTCAGGCTTGGCTGGCAGCCAAGCCTGAAGGGATTATTATTATTTATTATTATACAGGGTTTATATAGCGCCAACAGTTTGCGCAGCGCTTTACAAAATAAAGGCGGACATTACAGTTACATTACAATTTGGTACAAGAGGAATCAGAGGGCCCTGTTCATTAGAGCTTACAATCTAAAAAGGGAGGGTCAATTGATACAAAAGGTAATATCTGTGGGGGGGATGAGCTGATGCAGGAAGTACAAGTTAGTTAGAAGCAGGATAGGCTTCTTTAAAGAGTAGTGTTTTCAGGGATCGTCTAAATATGGATAGATTAGGGGACAGTCGGACAGATTGGGGTAGGGAGTTCCAAAGGATGGGAGAAGCTCTGGAGAAATCCTGGAGGCGAGCATGGGAGGAGGTGACAAGGGAGCTAGAGAGCAGAAGGTCTTGGGAGGACCGAAGAGAGCTGCTTGGTTGGTATTTTGGGACTAGGTTAGTGATGTAGCTGGGGGCCAAGTTGTGGGTGGCTTTGTAAATTATTGTTAGTACTTTGAATTTTATTCGTTGGGTGAGTGGGAGCCAGTGGAGGGATTGGCAGAGAGGGGTGGAGGACACTGAATGGGTGGTAAGGTGTATGCGTCTTGCAGCAGCATTCATGATGGACTGAAGGGGGGATAGTCTATGTAAAGGTAATCCAATGAGGAGGGAGTTGCAGTAGTCGAGGCGAGAGATGACCAGGGAGTGAATTAGAAGCTTAGTGGTGTCATTAGTTAAAAAGGGGCATATTCTGGAAATGTTGCAGAGGCCAAGGCGGCATGATTTGGACAGGGATTGAATGTGGGCATGAAAGGACAGTTCAGAGTCTAAGGTTACCCCTGGCATGTGGGGACGGACTGATAGATGTGCCATTGATCTTGATAGAGAAGTCAGGGCAAGGGGAACGTGGGGGAGGAAATATTAAGAGCTCAGTTTTAGATAGATTCAGTTTGAGGAAGTGGTTTGACATCCAGGCTGATATGTCTGTTAGTAAATCAGTGATGCGTGAGGAGATTTATGGGGTGAGCTGAGGGGCAGAGAGATAGATTTGGGTGTCGTCAGCATATAAATGGTAGTGAAAGCCATGGGAGGCTATCAGCTGACCCAGAGAGGATGTGTAGATTGAGAATAGCAGAGGTCCAAGGACAGAACCTTGGGGGACCCCAATGGTAAGAGGAGTTGGAGAGGAGGAAGTGGAGTTGTAAGTGACACTGAAGGTGCGGTGAGATAGGTAAGATTCGAACCAACGGAGAGTGCAGCCATGGAGACCAAGCAAATTGAGTTTTTTTAGGAGGAGGGGGCGGTCAACTGTATCAAAGGCAGTGGAAAGGTCCAAGAGTAAGTGTATGAAATAATGACCATTGGTTTTCTCTGTTAGCAAGTAGTTTGTGAGTTTTAGGAGGGCAGTTTCTGTGGAGTGCTGTGGGCAAAATCCAGACTGAAGGGGATCAAGAAGGTTATTCTCAAGGAGGTGGCCGCTCAGTCGGTTGTAGACTAAACGTTCAATGAGTTTGGAGGCAAAAGGAAGTAAAGAGATGGGTCTTAGGTTGTTAAGATTGGTGGGGTCTAGTGAGGCCTTTTTTGGTATAGGAGTGACTACGAGGGTTCCAAACAAAATTGACGGCTTTTTTTCTCCCACAAATAGAGCTTTCTTTTGGTGGTATTTGATCACCTCTGCAGTTTTTATTTTTTGCGCTATAAACAAAAATAGAGCAACAATTTTGAAAAAAACTACATATTTTTTACTTTTTGCTATAATAAATATCCCCCAAAAATATATAAAAAAAATGTTTTTCCTCAGTTTAGGCCGATACGTATTCTTCTACATATTTTTGGTAAAAAAAAAAAAAATCGAAATAAGCGTTTATTCATTGGTTTGCGCAAAAGTTATAGCGTCTACAAAATAGGGGGTCGTTTTTGCCCATTTTTATTATTTTTTTTTTTACTAGTAATGGCGGTGATCAGCGATTTTTATCGTGACTGCGACATTATGGCGGACACATCGGACACTTTTGACACATTTTTGGGACCATTGTCATTTTTACAGCGATCAGTGCTATAAATATGCACTGATTACTGTGAAAATGACACTGGCAGTGAAGGGTTTAACCTCTAGGTGGCGCTGTAGGGGTTAAGTGTGACCTAATGAGTGATTCTTACTGTAGGGGGGCGTGGCTTGGCATGTGACGTCACTGATCATCGTTCCCTATGACAGGGAACAGACGATCACTGACATGCCACTAGGAAGAACGGGGAAAGGTTTGTTTACACTTACCTCTCCCCGTTCTTCAGCTCTGTGACCCGATCGTGGGACACCGGCGGCGAACGCGACCCACGGTCGGGTTCTTAAAAGGGATGTACCTGTACGCCCTTGTGCCTGTCTGTGCCATTCTGTCAACGTACATCGTCGTGCAGCGGTCCTTAAGTGGTTAAAACGTGAAACTAATATATGATATAGTTCAAGCCGTGATTTGTCATAAGTGGGATGATTATGGCTTACAGCTCATGAAAACCCCAAATCCACATTCTCAGAAAATTTGAATATTGTGAAAAGGTGCAATATTATAGGCTCAAAATCACTCTAATCAGCTAATTAAGCAATAACACCTGCAAAGGGTTCCCGAGCCTTTAAATGGTCTCCCAGTCTGGTTCAGTAAGAATCACAATCATGGGAAAGACTACTGACCTGACAGTTGTGCAGAAAACCATCATTGACACCCTCCATAAGGAGGGAAAGCCTCAAAAGGTAATTCTAAAAGAAGTTGGATGTTCCCAAAGTGCTGTATCAAAGCACATTAATAGAAAGTCATGTGGAAGGGAAAAGTGTGGAAGAAAAAGGTGCACAAGCAGCAGGGATGACCGCAGCCTGGAGAGGATTGTCAGGAAAAGGCCATTCAAAATTTGAGGACTTTCACAAGGAGTGGACTGAGGCTGGAGTCAGTACATCAAGAGCCACCACACACAGACGGATCCTGGACATGGGCTTCAAATGTCGTATTCCTCTTGTAAAGCCACTCCTGAACAACAAACAACGTCAGAAGCATCTTACCTGGGCTAAAGAAAAACAGACCTGGTCTGGTGCTCAGTAGTGATGAGCCGAACACCCCCGGGTTCGGTTCGCACCAGAACCCGCGAACGGACCGAAAGTTCGTACGAACATTAGAACCCTATTAAATACAATGGATGCGAACGTTCGAATTCTAAAGTGCTAATTATAACAACTATTATGCATGTTATTGTCCTAAAAAGGGTTTGGGAACCCGGGTTCTGCACCAGGGGACATGTATCAATGCAAAAAGAAGTTTTAAAAACGGTCGTTTTTCGGGAGCAGTCATTTTAATGATGCATAAAGTGAAAAAAAAAAAGTCAAATATTCCTTTAAATATCGTACCTGGGGGGTGTCTAAAGTATGCCTGTGAAGTGCCACGTGTTTCCCGTGTTTAGAACTGTCCCTGCACAAAATGACACTTCTAAAGGAAAAAAAAGCCATTTAAAACTGCTTGCGGCTTTAATGTAATGTCTGGTCCCGGTAATATGGATGAAAATCTTTAAGAAAAATGGCATAGCTACCCCATGACCCCCCCCCCCCCTCCCTACCCCAGCCCATTACCAGCCCCTTTGGGTCTTGTATGGATATTAAGGGGAACACCGCACACAAAATAAAAAAGGCCCTATATACTCTGCTCTGAACAGCCGTATACAGGCGGTGCATACAAGACAGGGACTGTAGGTTTGTTCTTATGTAGAATCTGTTTGTAATTTTGAACAGGTACATTGTTTAAGTGTAGCTCCAGCCCAAAAATCTATTTTTAAACTTTTTGGAAAACATAGGTAAGGGTTATCACCCCTGTAACATTTGTTTTGCTGTCTGTGCCCCTGTTCAGAACATTTCACCTCACTTTCCGTCCCAATGACAACTGTTTTTGAAATGTGGTGTTTTTCTTGAAACAAGGATTGCTGATAAAGCATCAGTACAGAGGAGACACCTTTCTCCCATATTAATTCTTACAGGAGAGAATTTTCCTTCCTAGGGGTAGATTTCCTCTCACTTCCTGTTGTCTTCTTTCGTTTGCAAGTAGGAGTCGTTTGTAAGTTGGATGTTTGAAAGTAGGGACCTGCCGTAGATACTCTGCAGAAATAGGCCCCTTAGTTGTTGGTGTTGGCACAACACTGTAAGCACTCACAGTTACTCTTGGTTGGTGCTGGAACGCCCTGCTGTCAACTATTATTATATCAGGAATTGTAATTACATATAATTGTTGAACAGTGGTAGTAAAAATTGGGCCTTTGATGGTGGTGCTGGTGCCACAACACTGTAAGCCCTGACAGTTACTCTTGGTGGGTGCAGCAATGGGCCCTGCTGTGAATTATTAGATCAAGAATTGTAATTGCATGCCCCTGTTAAACAGGGGCTGAAAAATTGGGCCTTTGGTGGTGGTGGTGGTGTTGACACAACACTGTAAGCCCTCAGAGTTACTCTTGGTGGGTGCAGGAATGGGCCCTGCTGTGAATTATTAGATCAAGAATTGTAATTACATGCCCCTGTTGAACAGGGGCTGAAAAATTGGGCCTTAGGCACTGGTGCCACAACACTCCAACCCCTCACAGATACTGTACTTGGAGCACAGCAATGAGCCCTATGGCAAATTATTGCTAAAAAAATTGTAATTACACGCCCCTGTAAAACAGGGGCTGAAAAATTGGGCCTTAGCCACTGGTGGCGGCACCCATAAACAAAAATGATCTTCCAAGCTATCATCATCAATCGTATCATTGAGGACTCGGAGGAGGAGGATAGCCAGTCAACATAACAGCACAGACACTCAGCATCAGCATCAGTCTTGAAGGGATGTGACATGTTAAAATCAATTAGTCTGTTATATCAGCATCAGGTGTGTGGTAGCTGGTGGTGATCCAAGACTGGTTCATCTTGATGAAAGTCAGTCGATCAACCGAGTCGGTGGACAGGCGCACCCTGTGATCCGTGACAAATCCTCCAGCAGCACTGAATGTGCGTTCCGAAAGAACGCTGGATGCAGGACAGGCCAGTAGCTCAATTGCATACTGTGCAAGCTCTGGCCAGTGATCCATCCTCAAGACCCAGTAAGCCAGAGGATTTTCGGTGGGGAAGGTGTCCAAGTCTGACCTTGCCCCTAGATATTCCTGCACCATGTTTATCAGACGCTGGCGATGGTTGCTGGAACCAATCATACTTTGGGGCTGCGGACTAAAGAATTGTCTGAACGCATCGGTCAGACGGCCACCTTCCCCACCGCTCCTTCTTTGACTGGCCGAAGCCTCAGCAACTCGTTGTCCTGGACCAGGAGTTTGTAACCTCCCAGTCTCTGGGAACGCGTTGCACAGACCTTTCTGCAAGGCCTCCCGGAGTTGTCTCATCCTCTGCTCCCTCTGCGACGGTAACATAAGGTCCGCAACCTTACCCTTGTACCGTGGATCAAGGAGAGTGGCCAGCCAGTAATGGTCCCTCTCCTTGATCCGAAGAATACGAGGATCCTTCCGCAGACTTTGCAGGATCAGGGAGGCCATGCAGCGTAGGTTTGCTGAGGCATTCGCTCCGGAGTCCTCTGGGTCACTAAGGACGACATGATCCGCAGTCACCTCCTCCCAGCCACGTACAAGTCCACTGGTTTCTTGGGACTGTAAATCATCCCTAAAAGACTGCTGCTGATGATGCTGAGTGCCAGCCTCCACCTCCATGCTGACACAATCCTCCTCCTCCTCCTCCTCCTCTTCCTCTTCCTGTGCGATGGGTGGGACAGAAGGAACACTGTCTGGGTAAAGGGGGCCTTGAGAGGCAAGGAAGTCCTCCTCTTCCTGCCTCTGTTCTGCCTCAAGTGCCCTGTCCATTATTCCACGCAGCGTGTGCTCCAACAGGTGGACAAGAGGTACAGTGTCACTGATGCATGCACTATCACTGCTCACCATCCTCGTGGCCTCCTCAAATGGTGCCAGGACAGTGCATGCATCCCTGATCATGCCCCACTGGCGTGGAGAAAAAAAACCAAGCTCCCCTGACCCTGTCCTGGTGCCGTAGTCGCACAGGTACTCATTGATGGCCCTCTGCTGCGTGTGCAGCCGCTGCAGCATGGCCAACGTTGAGTTCCACCTGGTGGGCATGTCACATATAAGGCGGTTCTTGGGCAGGTTCAACTCCTTTTGCAGCTCAGCCAGGCGAGCACTGGCATTATAAGATCTGCGGAAATGCACACAGACTTTCCTGGCCTGCCTCAGGACATCCTGTAAGCCCGGGTACCTGCCCAAGAACCGCTGCACCACCAGGTTAAGGACGTGAGCCACACAGGGCACATGGGTCAGTTGTCCCTGTCGGAGGGCGGAGAGGAGGTTGGTGCCATTGTCGCAAACCACCATTCCTGGCTTAAGCTGGCGTGGCGTCAACCACCTCTCGGCCTGGCCCTGCAGAGCAGACAGGACCTCTGCCCCAGTGTGGCTTCTGTCCCCCAAACACACCAGCGCAAGCACGGCATGGCATCTTTTTGCCTGCGTACTTGCGTAGCCCCGTGAACGGCTACGGAGCACCGCTGGTTCATAGGACAAACCACAGGAAGAGGCCATGGAGGAAGAAGAAGAGGAGGGGGTGGAGGAGAGAGGTGTGTCACAACCAGTAGTAGCATTTTGGAGGCGTGGCGGTGGGACAACCTCCAACACTACTGCACCTTGTCCTGCATCCTTCCCAGCTGCCAAAAGAGTGACCCAATGGGCCGTGAAAGAAAGGTAACGTCCCTGTCCATGCCTGCTGGACCATGAGTCAGCGGTAATATGCACCTTACCGCTGACCGCCCTGTCCAGCGAGGCCAAGACATTGCCTTCCACATGCCGGTAGAGAGCCGGAATAGCCTTCCGTGAGAAAAAGTGGCGTTTGGGAACCTGCCACTGAGGAACCGCACATTGCACAAACTCACGGAAGGGGGCCGAGTCTACCAACTGAAAAGGCAGCAGTTGAAGCGCTAGCAATTTAGCCAAGCTAGCATTCAACCACTGGGCATGTGGATGGCTGGGAGTGAACTTCTTTCGACGGTCCAGCAGCTGGGGCAGGGAAATTTGCCTGCTAGAATCGGACGTCGGTGTACTGCTAGCAGAGTGGCCGCAAGTACTTGGCTGTGACACACCTAATTCTACACCTTCATTCCTCTCAGTGCATGTTTCAGAGAGGACTGAAGTTATAGTGGGGTTGGAAATCCCAGCTGATGCGGTGCAAGGAGAGGTCCGCTTTGTTCTTTGGTGTGGGTCTTTGAGGTAGGCTTGCCAACGAGCTGCATGGCAGGTCAACATATGTCTGGTCAGGCATGTGGTACCCAAGCGGCTGATGTTTTGGCCACGCGATATACGCTTGAGACATATGTTGCAAACAGCAGCTGTGCGATCTGATGCACTAGCCTCAAAAAAGGCCCACACCAAGGAACTTTTTGAATGACGGGCAGAGGCAGCGCCCTGCACAGGCGGAGCTCTGCGGTGTGATTCCGTCGGTGTACTGCCCTTACGCTGGCCACCAAAGGGCATCCTGTCTCGTTGGAGATGTGCCACCTCCTCATCCTCCTCCTCCTCTCTCCTATTAGGCACCCACGTGGAGTCAGTGACCTCATCATCCCCTCCCTCCTCATCACTGGAGCCAATCTGGCAGTATGCTGCAGCTGCTGGAACATGACTGCCAGATTGGTGTCCTTCTTGAGCATCCCCTCTGTCTGCTCTCACCCTACTGCCTTCCTGTAGCTGGGTTTCATCATCAGACCCTTCGAAACGCTGGACATCCTCCTGGAGCATGTACCCAACACTGTGCTCAAACAGTTCGGGGGACTCCTCAGGAGGAGGACATGGTGGGTCTAGGGAAGGAGTGACTGATGATGAGTCTGACATTGATACCAGGGAAGAGGACGCTTTGGCAGCTGCTTTGCCAGTACCCTGAGCCTGGGTGAGAGAGGATGAGGAGGAGGAGGAGGGCTTGGTCATCCACTCTACCAAGTCTTTGGCATGATGTGGCTCAACATGTCCAGCTGCGGAAAAGAAGGACAAGCGTGTCCCATGGCCATGTGCTGATGACAATGCACCGCGTCCACGACCAGCACTGTTGCCCCCAGACACAGAGCCTGCTTGCCCTCTTTTATTGCCTCCTGACTGTCTGCCTCTCCTTGTTTGCCTTCCAGACATTCTAATAGATGGCCTGCAGGGAGATGGGAAAAAAGCAATAAGGGCTACCTTCAGGTGTCCTTCTCTGTCCCTTGAAACAAGGACTTGCACAGTGAAAGAAACTGACACTCTCCCTACCTACAGTTTTCTGTCCCTAGAAAAAATGTTTTTTTTAAGCACACTATAGCACAAGGAGAATTCACTCACTGTCCTTCCCAGTCCCTAGAAACAAGGACTTGCACAGTGAAAGAAACTGACACTCTCCCTACCTACAGTTTTCTGTCCCTAGAAAAAATGTTTTTTTTAAGCACAATAAAGCACAAGGAGAATTCACTCACTGTCCTTCCAGGTCCCTAGAAACAAGGACTTACACAGTGAAAGAAACTGACACTCTCCCTACCTACAGTTTTCTGTCCCTAGAAAAAATGTTTTTTTTAAGCACAATATAGCACAAGGAGAATTCACTCACTGTCCTTCCAGGTCCCTAGAAACAAGGACTTGCACAGTGAAAGAAACTGACACTCTCCCTACCTACAGTTTTCTGTCCCTAGAAAAAATGTTTTTTTTAAGCACACTATAGCACAAGCACAAAACACACTGACACTCTCCCTACCTATCCTTCTCTTTCCCTAAACTAAAGGAATCCAGGTTAAGCAAGAAAGAAATAAAAGTCACTGTCCCTGCCTATGCTGCTCTATCCCTGCTCCGGAACACACTACACTAGGCCGCCGTGCTGGCGGCCTTTTATAGTGTGGGGCGTGTACTAAACACCCTCAGCAATAATTAGCCACAGGCATCCTGCCTGTGGCCAATCATTGCTCTCCTCGCTGCCGGCGCTGTGATTGGCCAAGCATGCGGGGTCACAGTGCATGCTTGGCCAATCACAGCGCCTGGATGACTCTGCGATGGCGTAGTGCATTGTGGGCCGTTCGCGTCACTCGAATTTGGCGCGAACGGCCCAAATCGTTCGATCTTCGTCGAACGATCGAACAGCCGATGTTCGAGTCGAACGTATGTTCGATTCGAACACGAAGCTCATCCCTAGTGCTCAGTGGTCCAAAGTCCTCTTGAACTATTTTGCTTTGCATGTAATGAATCTATCTCATATATTAGTTTTAAGTTGCATTAGTGAAATAAATGAACTTTTGCACGATATTCACATTTTTCGAGTTTCACCTGTATAGTCAGACAAAGTCAACAAAATAAAAATAGGCAGACTCGATGGACTACAGTCTTTTTCTGGCGTGACTTTTCTATGTAAATTTTTTTTTCCTTTACTCCTGATGTGTAAGATAATGGTGGGGCTGTCTGTTATTTTGACCTGTATAGGTTTTGCATTGTATTGAAACTGATCATACAACTGTTGCAATATGTGAGTTTTCTCTTATGGAACCCCAACAGGAATTGCCAAATGATTCAAACAATAATCAAAAGCTCATCCAGTGTGCAGTATCCAGAAGATTACATTTTTTCATTCATAATGACTGTTTAGCACAGGGGTTTCCAACTTTTTTACCTTCCTGGGCCACATTGGAAGAAGAGGAATGGTCTTGGACTGCACATAAAATACACTAACAATAAGGATAGCTGATGAGCAGAAAAAGTCAGGAAGATCACAAGTTAACGATCCCTGATATAGCTAATGTACCTATCTGAGTAATAAAACTTCCTTTTTTTGCAATTTGTTTTTTATTATAAAGTAAAAGATGGCAACATAAAATGAGTGCGTTATTTGACAAGTCCAATAAAATAAAAAATTTCTTCAGCCGCATGTGTTAGTGTAAATACATTTTTCCAAAACATTCCCCCAAAAGTCCAAATTTTTTAGTAAGTTTATGATTTTGTATTGGGTCACATTTACATTCGTCTTGGGCCACATGCAGGCCTTGGGCTGCAGATTGGACACCCCTGGTTTAGTTCTTCTAAATTGTACGTAGGATCTCTCCTATTTTTCTTAGAAATGTTCTGCAGTTTCCAAGTTCTCAGTAATACATTTTATGTTTATAGTAAATGGGAAAAAATCCAGCGTTGCCTACAACAGTGAGAAAATGTAAGTGTTTTAAAACACAAGGTGAGTGTGATACTGAATATGTAAGAGGGTGGTGAACAATATGACCATCACCTGACGGGTGGGTGCTGCTATTCAATTAGCCTGAAAAAGACTCAAAACATATGGAAAAAATACATTAAAAAAAAGCGCAACCCAACAAGATTGATATCAGTGAAAAATCACTGGAACAATGTGACTGAGGAATTCCAACTGATATCCCAACGATATCACCAAATTGGAATATAAGTGAAACAAAAAAAATGTGAAACAAAAAGGTGTGAAAATTAAATAATGAAAACAAATAAAAAGTTATAACATGTAAACTCTGAATTGATAAAAGTCCATGTGATGTTATATCTATAGGGGAATGTTCCCTAGATGAAACATATAGGATTGTTACCGTGAAGGTCATCACGATCCAGCCAGCTGGAGCTAACCGCGGCTGTTTTTGAAAAATTGTCTCTGTTCCATGGATGTCAGTGTTTTATGAAGTCTGTGCAATAAATATTTTTCATGAAGAAATACTGCACCATGAGGATTCTTTCTTCTTCCTTCTCTTTGGTAATTGACTGCTGACTTCTGGATGCTAATCTCTGCTTTCTGTATGTGGAAAACATGAGTTATATAATACTCACCTCATGGCAATTGAAAGATTACTGAAGTGTCTGCAGTCTGTGGGATTCAGCTTTATAGTGACCGCCTCCGGAATTTCAACCGATCCATGTGTGGTGAACACCGAGGATAGATCGCTGAAGGCAGGTCGGCCTAATCCTGAGCCCAATATCATCATATATCTGGTAAGCAAGCCATTTGCTTATCAATAATCCATTGGATGTGAAGCTTATACTATCAACCTGTCTGAGTATCATGTCTTCTGCCGCATAAGAACACCTTCACGGCAACAATCCTACATGTTTCATCTAGGGAACATTCCCCTATAGATAGAACATCACATGGACTTTTATCAATTGAGAGTTTACATGTTATAAGTTCTATTTGTTTTCATTATTTAATTTTCACAGCTTTTTGTTTCATATTTTTTTGATTCACTTGTATTCCAATTTGGTGATATCGTTGGGATATCAGTTGGAATTCCTCAGTCACATTGTTCCAGTGATTTTTCACTGATATCAATCTTGTTGGGTTATGCTTTTTTTATTTCTTTTTTCCATTTTATGTTTATAGCTCAGTAAATATAGAAATGTGAGGAATGTGCTGATTTACAGGAGCACTGAATGTATAAAAATACATGCAGTATCTTTTGAATCAGTACACCCCAAAATATCAGTCAAAGCTAGGTGCAGTAACTTTTGCTCTCTAGTAATTTTATGCAGGGGTTTTAAACAAGTACATAATCAACTATTTAGAACTGCTTTTGGGATTATAAAGTGAAAAATATTCTCTTGGTACTGATTGTGATAGACAAAAACACGTGGTCATGATAGACGAAAACAAGAGTGAGGAAATCCAAATACATGAAATGCAGGCACACAATCGAACGTTAGCAAGTTAGCAGCTTAATAATTACACCGGACAAACTGTATGGCACCCAAGTAAAAGCAAACTCCACAATAATTTAATTGTAAAAACTGTCACTCAATATAACTGAAATAATTTTGTTTTATATGTGGGGGTCATCAAGTTTATAATAGCATTCAGTATAGGTGGCATAGTTATACTGTATGGACTCTCACATATGTGTTTTCTGTTTATGGCAGGTATACTGTATATGGCCAAAAGTTTGTGGACACCTGACCATCACCCCTATCACACGGCATGGGCAGCTTCATGGGTGGCATGGGCGGCTCCCCCCCCCCTTCTTCTAGGCAGCATGGGCAGCTTCGCGGGCAGCATGGGCGGCTTCCTCCTTGCTTCTACTCCATGGCGGCATGGGCGACTTCACGGGTGGCACGGGCAGCTTCCCCCCTGCTTAGGGTTGCCACCTCATCCCTTTAAACCCGAACACATATGAATTACACAGGTTCTGAGGCTAATTAAATGCAGATAAGGCACCAAGTGAGTTTAATTACCACCTTAATCAGCCACAGAACCTGTGGAATTCATATGTGTTCGGTTTTAAAGGGATGAGGTGGCAACCCTACCCCTGCTTCTATTTCAAGGCAGATTCCCAGGCAGCATGGGTGGCTTCATCCCTGCTTCTCCTACTGGCCAATAAGGTTGCTTCTCCTCTCCGCAAATCATGTCTAAAGATCTGCTTCCTTAAAATCCCTGCATCTATAGACACCACTGATCTAACACTAACCTCTCTAGCCCTGTAAAGAAAGAAATAGTAAACATACCTTTTTTGAACCCAATCCGACCGATCTTCAGCGGCAGAAGCTCTGCAAAGGACATGGCCAACAATGGCTGTGAAATGAATGGGAACTGATGTCAGATATAGACTTACTATGGGGCTTCCATTGTCATCCGTGTCCTCTGCACCAGCCTCCATAGCAAAGCCGCGGCTGATAGCTCAGCGTGGGATCTGGTCGGATCAGAGCGGTTCAAAAAAGGTATGTATACTCATTTTTTATTTACAGGGCTAGAGAGGTTAGTGTTACAATTCTGGTGGCTATAGATGCAGGGATTTTAGTTTTTGCAGGGACTTCCACTTTAAACCCCATACACAGGGGCTAAATGTCGGGCTGGCTTCTGTCGAAGGGGCATGACCAAAAAAGGTCTGCAGACCAGCTCCCAATCAGCACTCTCAAGCGCTGACCAGTGTTTTGGTGGGGGGTGGGGCGTCACCCTGTCAGAACACAGTAGAATAGCATAGGAGATTGCTGTACTAACATTGGATTGTTATTACAGTGTCTCTGACCTGAGCTGTCTGTTTTTTTTGGTTCAGCCCGATGTGGTTGAACAAAAAAAAATTAAGCCATAAGTACCAGGCTTTACAGAAGGCTATACCCAGGATTTTGGAGTGGGTTTCAGGAATTTGTGCCCATTTAGCAAAGAGAGCATTTGTGAAGTCAGGTATTGATTGAGTAGAGCTGGTAGCTTGCAATTGCAGACCACTTGTTTGACGCAAACAAACACCTGTGGAACATGTGCAGCTTTTTGCATGTTCCTGATCATTGGCTCAATTGAGTCACATTCCCAGCCATTAATAAACAGAAATTAATGGAATCCTTTGGGGACCCCCAGTTCACCAGAACTAGTGTCCCAATTGAAAGATTTCCCCATTATGCTACTTCAGTGTGATTTCATAGCTTTAGATCAGTGTGCTTTGCACCTCAGATTTAATTGCGGCTTGCAACTTCCTTTAATAGAAGTCTATGCAAGTTGCAATGAAATCTCTAAAAAGTAATGCAGGAACCTTTTTCAAAGTTGCTGTGACTTGAGTCGCAACGATTTGAGTGGTTCCATTGCCAGCAATAGGGAAAAACGTATCATACAATTCTGAACTGTAAAAATCGCATAACAAATCGCACTGGTGTGAACCAGGGCTTAGAGATTATGGCTTCCATTGGAAAGCTGCTGCAGTCCACACAAAAATGGAAAATTGTATCAAATACTTACTGTAACTTTCCTATCCTGATGCCAATACATGGCAGCATACATATGATATAGCTCCGCCCCTATATCCACCCACAGGACCTGTTTAGCTCTATAAAAGTCTGACTGAGAGCTACCTCCCCAATTCTCTGTATAAAGCACAAAGATCAGAGGGAGGATACGTTTGCTGCCATATATTGGCGTCAGGAAAGCAAAATTACGGTAAGTATTTGATACAATTTTCTATTTTGCTGACACCAACATGGCAGCATACATATGGTAAATAGGGATGAGCCGAACACCCCCGGGTTCGGTTCGCACCAGAACCCGCGAACGGACCGAAAGTTCGCACGAACGTTAGAACCCTATTAAATACAATGGATGCGAACGTTCGAAATATAAAGTGCTAATTATAACGACTAATATGCATGTTATTGTCCTAAAAAGGGTTTGGGAACCCGGGTTCTGCACCAGGGGACATGTATCAATGCAAAAAGAAGTTTTAAAAACGGCCGTTTTTGGGGAGCAGTCATTTTAATGATGCATAAAGTGAAAAAAAAAAAAAAGTCAAATATTCCTTTAAATATCGTACCTGGGGGGGTGTCTAAAGTATGTCTGTGAATTGCCACGTATTTAGAATTGTCCCTGCACAAAATGACATTTCTAAAGGAAAAAAAAGCCATTTAAAACTGCTTGCGGCTTTAATGTAATGTCTGGTCCCGGTAATATGGATGAAAATCTTTGAGAAAAATGGCATAGCTACCCCATCACCCCCTCCCCCCCTACCCCAGCCCATTACCAGCCCCTTTGGGTCTTGTATGGATATTAAGGGGAACACCGCACACAAAATAAAAAAGGCCCTATATACTCTGAACAGCCGTATACAGGCGGTGCATACAAGACAGGGACTGTAGGTTTGTTCTTATGTAGAATCTGTTTGTAATTTTGAACAGGTACATTGTTTAAGTGTAGCTCCAGCCCAAAAATCTATTTTTAAACTTTTTGGAAAACATAGGTAAGGGTTATCACCCCTGTAACATTTGTTTTGCTGTCTGTGCCCCTGTTCAGAACATTTCACCTCACTTTCCGTCCCAATGACAACTGTTTTTGAAATGTGGTGTTTTTCTTGAAACAAGGATTGCTGATAAAGCATCAGTACAGAGGAGACACCTTTCTCCCATATTAATTCTTACAGGAGAGAATTTTCCTTCCTAGGGGTAGATTTCCTCTCACTTCCTGTTGTCTTCTTTCGTTTGCAAGTAGGAGTCGTTTGTAAGTTGGATGTTTGAAAGTAGGGACCTGCCGTAGATACTCTGCAGAAATAGGCCCCTTAGTTGTTGGTGTTGGCACAACACTGTAAGCACTCACAGTTACTCTTGGTTGGTGCTGGAACGCCCTGCTGTCAACTATTATATCAGGAATTGTAATTACATATAATTGTTGAACAGTGGTAGTAAAAATTGGGCCTTTGATGGTGGTGCTGGTGCCACAACACTGTAAGCCCTGACAGTTACTCTTGGTGGGTGCAGCAATGGGCCCTGCTGTGAATTATTAGATCAAGAATTGTAATTGCATGCCCCTGTTGAACAGGGGCTGAAAAATTGGGCCTTTGGTGGTGGTGGTGGTGTTGACACAACACTGTAAGCCCTCAGAGTTACTCTTGGTGGGTGCA
The DNA here is from genome assembly GCA_029206835.1 of Rana muscosa. NCBI lineage: Eukaryota > Metazoa > Chordata > Amphibia > Anura > Ranidae > Rana > Rana muscosa. The sequence continues at coordinate 701,873,157 of CM055122.1, forward strand.
GGAATGGGCCCTGCTGTGAATTATTAGATCAAGAATTGTAATTACATGCCCCTGTTGAACAGGGGCTGAAAAATTGGGCCTTAGGCACTGGTGCCACAACACTCCAACCCCTCACAGATACTGTACTTGGAGCACAGCAATGAGCCCTATGGCAAATTATTGCTAAAAAAATTGTAATTACACGCCCCTGTAAAACAGGGGCTGAAAAATTGGGCCTTAGCCACTGGTGGCGGCACCCATAAACAAAAATGATCTTCCAAGCTATCATCATCAATCGTATCATTGAGGACTCGGAGGAGGAGGATAGCCAGTCAACATAACAGCACAGACACTCAGCATCAGCATCAGTCTTGAAGGGATGTGACATGTTAAAATCAATTAGTCTGTTATATCAGCATCAGGTGTGTGGTAGCTGGTGGTGATCCAAGACTGGTTCATCTTGATGAAAGTCAGTCGATCAACCGAGTCGGTGGACAGGCGCACCCTGTGATCCGTGACAAATCCTCCAGCAGCACTGAATGTGCGTTCCGAAAGAACGCTGGATGCAGGACAGGCCAGTAGCTCAATTGCATACTGTGCAAGCTCTGGCCAGTGATCCATCCTCAAGACCCAGTAAGCCAGAGGATTTTCGGTGGGGAAGGTGTCCAAGTCTGACCTTGCCCCTAGATATTCCTGCACCATGTTTATCAGACGCTGGCGATGGTTGCTGGAACCAATCATACTTTGGGGCTGCGGACTAAAGAATTGTCTGAACGCATCGGTCAGACGGCCACCTTCCCCACCGCTCCTTCTTTGACTGGCCGAAGCCTCAGCAACTCGTTGTCCTGGACCAGGAGTTTGTAACCTCCCAGTCTCTGGGAACGCGTTGCACAGACCTTTCTGCAAGGCCTCCCGGAGTTGTCTCATCCTCTGCTCCCTCTGCGACGGTAACATAAGGTCCGCAACCTTACCCTTGTACCGTGGATCAAGGAGAGTGGCCAGCCAGTAATGGTCCCTCTCCTTGATCCGAAGAATACGAGGATCCTTCCGCAGACTTTGCAGGATCAGGGAGGCCATGCAGCGTAGGTTTGCTGAGGCATTCGCTCCGGAGTCCTCTGGGTCACTAAGGACGACATGATCCGCAGTCACCTCCTCCCAGCCACGTACAAGTCCACTGGTTTCTTGGGACTGTAAATCATCCCTAAAAGACTGCTGCTGATGATGCTGAGTGCCAGCCTCCACCTCCATGCTGACACAATCCTCCTCCTCCTCCTCCTCCTCCTCCTCCTCTTCCTCTTCCTGTGCGATGGGTGGGACAGAAGGAACACTGTCTGGGTAAAGGGGGCCTTGAGAGGCAAGGAAGTCCTCCTCTTCCTGCCTCTGTTCTGCCTCAAGTGCCCTGTCCATTATTCCACGCAGCGTGTGCTCCAACAGGTGGACAAGAGGTACAGTGTCACTGATGCATGCACTATCACTGCTCACCATCCTCGTGGCCTCCTCAAATGGTGCCAGGACAGTGCATGCATCCCTGATCATGCCCCACTGGCGTGGAGAAAAAAAACCAAGCTCCCCTGACCCTGTCCTGGTGCCGTAGTCGCACAGGTACTCATTGATGGCCCTCTGCTGCGTGTGCAGCCGCTGCAGCATGGCCAACGTTGAGTTCCACCTGGTGGGCATGTCACATATAAGGCGGTTCTTGGGCAGGTTCAACTCCTTTTGCAGCTCAGCCAGGCGAGCACTGGCATTATAAGATCTGCGGAAATGCACACAGACTTTCCTGGCCTGCCTCAGGACATCCTGTAAGCCCGGGTACCTGCCCAAGAACCGCTGCACCACCAGGTTAAGGACGTGAGCCACACAGGGCACATGGGTCAGTTGTCCCTGTCGGAGGGCGGAGAGGAGGTTGGTGCCATTGTCGCAAACCACCATTCCTGGCTTAAGCTGGCGTGGCGTCAACCACCTCTCGGCCTGGCCCTGCAGAGCAGACAGGACCTCTGCCCCAGTGTGGCTTCTGTCCCCCAAACACACCAGCGCAAGCACGGCATGGCATCTTTTTGCTTGCGTAGCCCCGTGAACGGCTACGGAGCACCGCTGGTTCATAGGACAAACCACAGGAAGAGGCCATGGAGGAAGAAGAAGAGGAGGGGGTGGAGGAGAGAGGTGTGTCACAACCAGTAGTAGCATTTTGGAGGCGTGGCGGTGGGACAACCTCCAACACTACTGCACCTTGTCCTGCATCCTTCCCAGCTGCCAAAAGAGTGACCCAATGGGCCGTGAAAGAAAGGTAACGTCCCTGTCCATGCCTGCTGGACCATGAGTCAGCGGTAATATGCACCTTACCGCTGACCGCCCTGTCCAGCGAGGCCAAGACATTGCCTTCCACATGCCGGTAGAGAGCCGGAATAGCCTTCCGTGAGAAAAAGTGGCGTTTGGGAACCTGCCACTGAGGAACCGCACATTGCACAAACTCACGGAAGGGGGCCGAGTCTACCAACTGAAAAGGCAGCAGTTGAAGCGCTAGCAATTTAGCCAAGCTAGCATTCAACCACTGGGCATGTGGATGGCTGGGAGTGAACTTCTTTCGACGGTCCAGCAGCTGGGGCAGGGAAATTTGCCTGCTAGAATCGGACGTCGGTGTACTGCTAGCAGAGTGGCCGCAAGTACTTGGCTGTGACACACCTAATTCTACACCTTCATTCCTCTCAGTGCATGTTTCAGAGAGGACTGAAGTTATAGTGGGGTTGGAAATCCCAGCTGATGCGGTGCAAGGAGAGGTCCGCTTTGTTCTTTGGTGTGGGTCTTTGAGGTAGGCTTGCCAACGAGCTGCATGGCAGGTCAACATATGTCTGGTCAGGCATGTGGTACCCAAGCGGCTGATGTTTTGGCCACGCGATATACGCTTGAGACATATGTTGCAAACAGCAGCTGTGCGATCTGATGCACTAGCCTCAAAAAAGGCCCACACCAAGGAACTTTTTGAATGACGGGCAGAGGCAGCGCCCTGCACAGGCGGAGCTCTGCGGTGTGATTCCGTCGGTGTACTGCCCTTACGCTGGCCACCAAAGGGCATCCTGTCTCGTTGGAGATGTGCCGCCTCCTCATCCTCCTCCTCCTCTCTCCTATTAGGCACCCACGTGGAGTCAGTGACCTCATCATCCCCTCCCTCCTCATCACTGGAGCCAATCTGGCAGTATGCTGCAGCTGCTGGAACATGACTGCCAGATTGGTGTCCTTCTTGAGCATCCCCTCTGTCTGCTCTCACCCTACTGCCTTCCTGTAGCTGGGTTTCATCATCAGACCCTTCGAAACGCTGGGCATCCTCCTGGAGCATGTACCCAACACTGTGCTCAAACAGTTCGGGGGACTCCTCAGGAGGAGGACATGGTGGGTCTAGGGAAGGAGTGACTGATGATGAGTCTGACATTGATACCAGGGAAGAGGACGCTTTGGCAGCTGCTTTGCCAGTACCCTGAGCCTGGGTGAGAGAGGATGAGGAGGAGGAGGAGGGCTTGGTCATCCACTCTACCAAGTCTTCGGCATGATGTGGCTCAACATGTCCAGCTGCGGAAAAGAAGGACAAGCGTGTCCCATGGCCATGTGCTGATGACAATGCACCGCGTCCACGACCAGCACTGTTGCCCCCAGACACAGAGCCTGCTTGCCCTCTTTTATTGCCTCCTGACTGTCTGCCTCTCCTTGTTTGCCTTCCAGACATTCTAATAGATGGCCTGCAGGGAGATGGGAAAAAAGCAATAAGGGCTACCTTCAGGTGTCCTTCTCTGTCCCTTGAAACAAGGACTTGCACAGTGAAAGAAACTGACACTCTCCCTACCTACAGTTTTCTGTCCCTAGAAAAAATGTTTTTTTTAAGCACAATATAGCACAAGGAGAATTCACTCACTGTCCTTCCAGGTCCCTAGAAACAAGGACTTGCACAGTGAAAGAAACTGACACTCTCCCTACCTACAGTTTTCTGTCCCTAGAAAAAATGTTTTTTTTAAGCACACTATAGCACAAGGAGAATTCACTCACTGTCCTTCCCAGTCCCTAGAAACAAGGACTTGCACAGTGAAAGAAACTGACACTCTCCCTACCTACAGTTTTCTGTCCCTAGAAAAAATGTTTTTTTTAAGCACAATATAGCACAAGGAGAATTCACTCACTGTCCTTCCAGGTCCCTAGAAACAAGGACTTACACAGTGAAAGAAACTGACACTCTCCCTACCTACAGTTTTCTGTCCCTAGAAAAAATGTTTTTTTTAAGCACAATATAGCACAAGGAGAATTCACTCACTGTCCTTCCAGGTCCCTGGAAACAAGGACTTGCACAGTGAAAGAAACTGACACTCTCCCTACCTACAGTTTTCTGTCCCTAGAAAAAATGTTTTTTTTAAGCACAATATAGCACAAGGAGAATTCACTCACTGTCCTTCCAGGTCCCTAGAAACAAGGACTTGCACAGTGAAAGAAACTGACACTCTCCCTACCTACAGTTTTCTGTCCCTAGAAAAAATGTTTTTTTTAAGCACACTATAGCACAAGCACAAAACACACTGACACTCTCCCTACCTATCCTTCTCTTTCCCTAAACTAAAGGAATCCAGGTTAAGCAAGAAAGAAATAAAAGTCACTGTCCCTGCCTATGCTGCTCTATCCCTGCTCCGGAACACACTACACTAGGCCGCCGTGCTGGCGGCCTTTTATAGTGTGGGGCGTGTACTAAACACCCTCAGCAATAATTGGCCACAGGCATCCTGCCTGTGGCCAATCATTGCTCTCCTCGCTGCCGGCGCTGTGATTGGCCAAGCATGCGGGGTCACAGTGCATGCTTGGCCAATCACAGCGCCTGGATGACACTGCGATGGCGTAGTGCATTGTGGGCCGTTCGCGTCACTCGAATTTGGCGCGAACGGCCCAAATCGTTCGATCTTCGTCGAACGATCGAACAGCCGATGTTCGAGTCGAACGTATGTTCGATTCGAACACGAAGCTCATCCCTAGTGCTCAGTGGTCCAAAGTCCTCTTGAACTATTTTGCTTTGCATGTAATGAATCTATCTCATATATTAGTTTTAAGTTGCATTAGTGAAATAAATGAACTTTTGCACGATATTCACATTTTTCGAGTTTCACCTGTATAGTCAGACAAAGTCAACAAAATAAAAATAGGCAGACTCGATGGACTACAGTCTTTTTCTGGCGTGACTTTTCTATGTAAATTTTTTTTTCCTTTACTCCTGATGTGTAAGATAATGGTGGGGCTGTCTGTTATTTTGACCTGTATAGGTTTTGCATTGTATTGAAACTGATCATACAACTGTTGCAATATGTGAGTTTTCTCTTATGGAACCCCAACAGGAATTGCCAAATGATTCAAACAATAATCAAAAGCTCATCCAGTGTGCAGTATCCAGAAGATTACATTTTTTCATTCATAATGACTGTTTAGCACAGGGGTTTCCAACTTTTTTACCTTCCTGGGCCACATTGGAAGAAGAGGAATGGTCTTGGACTGCACATAAAATACACTAACAATAAGGATAGCTGATGAGCAGAAAAAGTCAGGAAGATCACAAGTTAACGATCCCTGATATAGCTAATGTACCTATCTGAGTAATAAAACTTCCTTTTTTTGCAATTTGTTTTTTATTATAAAGTAAAAGATGGCAACATAAAATGAGTGCGTTATTTGACAAGTCCAATAAAATAAAAAATTTCTTCAGCCGCATGTGTTAGTGTAAATACATTTTTCCAAAACATTCCCCCAAAAGTCCAAATTTTTTAGTAAGTTTATGATTTTGTATTGGGTCACATTTACATTCGTCTTGGGCCACATGCAGGCCTTGGGCTGCAGATTGGACACCCCTGGTTTAGTTCTTCTAAATTGTACGTAGGATCTCTCCTATTTTTCTTAGAAATGTTCTGCAGTTTCCAAGTTCTCAGTAATACATTTTATGTTTATAGTAAATGGGAAAAAATCCAGCGTTGCCTACAACAGTGAGAAAATGTAAGTGTTTTAAAACACAAGGTGAGTGTGATACTGAATATGTAAGAGGGTGGTGAACAATATGACCATCACCTGACGGGTGGGTGCTGCTATTCAATTAGCCTGAAAAAGACTCAAAACATATGGAAAAAATACATTAAAAAAAAGCGCAACCCAACAAGATTGATATCAGTGAAAAATCACTGGAACAATGTGACTGAGGAATTCCAACTGATATCCCAACGATATCACCAAATTGGAATATAAGTGAAACAAAAAAAATGTGAAACAAAAAGGTGTGAAAATTAAATAATGAAAACAAATAAAAAGTTATAACATGTAAACTCTGAATTGATAAAAGTCCATGTGATGTTATATCTATAGGGGAATGTTCCCTAGATGAAACATATAGGATTGTTACCGTGAAGGTCATCACGATCCAGCCAGCTGGAGCTAACCGCGGCTGTTTTTGAAAAATTGTCTCTGTTCCATGGATGTCAGTGTTTTATGAAGTCTGTGCAATAAATATTTTTCATGAAGAAATACTGCACCATGAGGATTCTTTCTTCTTCCTTCTCTTTGGTAATTGACTGCTGACTTCTGGATGCTAATCTCTGCTTTCTGTATGTGGAAAACATGAGTTATATAATACTCACCTCATGGCAATTGAAAGATTACTGAAGTGTCTGCAGTCTGTGGGATTCAGCTTTATAGTGACCGCCTCCGGAATTTCAACCGATCCATGTGTGGTGAACACCGAGGATAGATCGCTGAAGGCAGGTCGGCCTAATCCTGAGCCCAATATCATCTTATATCTGGTAAGCAAGCCATTTACTTATCAATAATCCATTGGATGTGAAGCTTATACTATCAACCTGTCTGAGTATCATGTCTTCTGCCGCATAAGAACACCTTCACGGCAACAATCCTACATGTTTCATCTAGGGAACATTCCCCTATAGATAGAACATCACATGGACTTTTATCAATTGAGAGTTTACATGTTATAAGTTCTATTTGTTTTCATTATTTAATTTTCACACCTTTTTGTTTCACATTTTTTTGATTCACTTGTATTCCAATTTGGTGATATCGTTGGGATATCAGTTGGAATTCCTCAGTCACATTGTTCCAGTGATTTTTCACTGATATCAATCTTGTTGGGTTATGCTTTTTTTATTTCTTTTTTCCATTTTATGTTTATAGCTCAGTAAATATAGAAATGTGAGGAATGTGCTGATTTACAGGAGCACTGAATGTATAAAAATACATGCAGTATCTTTTGAATCAGTACACCCCAAAATATCAGTCAAAGCTAGGTGCAGTAACTTTTGCTCTCTAGTAATTTTATGCAGGGGTTTTAAACAAGTACATAATCAACTATTTAGAACTGCTTTTGGGATTATAAAGTGAAAAATATTCTCTTGGTACTGATTGTGATAGACAAAAACACGTGGTCATGATAGACGAAAACAAGAGTGAGGAAATCCAAATACATGAAATGCAGGCACACAATCGAACGTTAGCAAGTTAGCAGCTTAATAATTACACCGGACAAACTGTATGGCACCCAAGTAAAAGCAAACTCCACAATAATTTAATTGTAAAAACTGTCACTCAATATAACTGAAATAATTTTGTTTTATATGTGGGGGTCATCAAGTTTATAATAGCATTCAGTATAGGTGGCATAGTTATACTGTATGGACTCTCACATATGTGTTTTCTGTTTATGGCAGGTATACTGTATATGGCCAAAAGTTTGTGGACACCTGACCATCACCCCTATCACACGGCATGGGCAGCTTCATGGGTGGCATGGGCGGCTCCCCCCCCCCTTCTTCTAGGCAGCATGGGCAGCTTCGCGGGCAGCATGGGCGGCTTCCTCCTTGCTTCTACTCCATGGCGGCATGGGCGACTTCACGGGTGGCACGGGCAGCTTCCCCCCTGCTTAGGGTTGCCACCTCATCCCTTTAAACCCGAACACATATGAATTACACAGGTTCTGAGGCTAATTAAATGCAGATAAGGCACCAAGTGAGTTTAATTACCACCTTAATCAGCCACAGAACCTGTGGAATTCATATGTGTTCGGTTTTAAAGGGATGAGGTGGCAACCCTACCCCTGCTTCTATTTCAAGGCAGATTCCCAGGCAGTATGGGTGGCTTCATCCCTGCTTCTCCTACTGGCCAATAAGGTTGCTTCTCCTCTCCGCAAATCATGTCTAAAGATCTGCTTCCTTAAAATCCCTGCATCTATAGACACCACTGATCTAACACTAACCTCTCTAGCCCTGTAAAGAAAGAAATAGTAAACATACCTTTTTTGAACCCAATCCGACCGATCTTCAGCGGCAGAAGCTCTGCAAAGGACATGGCCAACAATGGCTGTGAAATGAATGGGAACTGATGTCAGATATAGACTTACTATGGGGCTTCCATTGTCATCCGTGTCCTCTGCACCAGCCTCCATAGCAAAGCCGCGGCTGATAGCTCAGCGTGGGATCTGGTCGGATCAGAGCGGTTCAAAAAAGGTATGTATACTCATTTTTTATTTACAGGGCTAGAGAGGTTAGTGTTACAATTCTGGTGGCTATAGATGCAGGGATTTTAGTTTTTGCAGGGACTTCCACTTTAAACCCCATACACAGGGGCTAAATGTCGGGCTGGCTTCTGTCGAAGGGGCATGACCAAAAAAGGTCTGCAGACCAGCTCCCAATCAGCACTCTCAAGCGCTGACCAGTGTTTTGGTGGGGGGTGGGGCGTCACCCTGTCAGAACACAGTAGAATAGCATAGGAGATTGCTGTACTAACATTGGATTGTTATTACAGTGTCTCTGACCTGAGCTGTCTGTTTTTTTTGGTTCAGCCCGATGTGGTTGAACAAAAAAAAATTAAGCCATAAGTACCAGGCTTTACAGAAGGCTATACCCAGGATTTTAGAGTGGGTTTCAGGAATTTGTGCCCATTTAGCAAAGAGAGCATTTGTGAAGTCAGGTATTGATTGAGTAGAGCTGGTAGCTTGCAATTGCAGACCACTTGTTTGACACAAACAAACACCTGTGGAACATGTGCAGCTTTTTGCATGTTCCTGATCATTGGCTCAATTGAGTCACATTCCCAGCCATTAATAAACAGAAATTAATGGAATCCTTTGGGGACCCCCAGTTCACCAGAACTAGTGTCCCAATTGAAAGATTTCCCCATTATGCTACTTCAGTGTGATTTCATAGCTTTAGATCAGTGTGCTTTGCACCTCAGATTTAATTGCGGCTTGCAACTTCCTTTAATAGAAGTCTATGCAAGTTGCAATGAAATCTCTAAAAAGTAATGCAGGAACCTTTTTCAAAGTTGCTGTGACTTGAGTCGCAACGATTTGAGTGGTTCCATTGCCAGCAATAGGGAAAAACGTATCATACAATTCTGAACTGTAAAAATCGCATAACAAATCGCACTGGTGTGAACCAGGGCTTAGAGATTATGGCTTCCATTGGAAAGCTGCTGCAGTCCACACAAAAATGGAAAATTGTATCAAATACTTACTGTAATTTTCCTATCCTGATGCCAATACATGGCAGCATACATATGATATAGCTCCGCCCCTATATCCACCCACAGGACCTGTTTAGCTCTATAAAAGTCTGACTGAGAGCTACCTCCCCAATTCTCTGTATAAAGCACAAAGATCAGAGGGAGGATACGTTTGCTGCCATATATTGGCGTCAGGAAAGCAAAATTACGGTAAGTATTTGATACAATTTTCTATTTTGCTGACACCAACATGGCAGCATACATATGGTAAATAGGGATGAGCCGAACACCCCCGGGTTCGGTTCGCACCAGAACCCGCGAACGGACCGAAAGTTCGCACGAACGTTAGAACCCTATTAAATACAATGGATGCGAACGTTCGAAATATAAAGTGCTAATTATAACGACTAATATGCATGTTATTGTCCTAAAAAGGGTTTGGGAACCCGGGTTCTGCACCAGGGGACATGTATCAATGCAAAAAGAAGTTTTAAAAACGGCCGTTTTTGGGGAGCAGTCATTTTAATGATGCATAAAGTGAAAAAAAAAAAAAAGTCAAATATTCCTTTAAATATCGTACCTGGGGGGGTGTCTAAAGTATGTCTGTGAATTGCCACGTATTTAGAATTGTCCCTGCACAAAATGACATTTCTAAAGGAAAAAAAAGCCATTTAAAACTGCTTGCGGCTTTAATGTAATGTCTGGTCCCGGTAATATGGATGAAAATCTTTGAGAAAAATGGCATAGCTACCCCATCACCCCCTCCCCCCCTACCCCAGCCCATTACCAGCCCCTTTGGGTCTTGTATGGATATTAAGGGGAACACCGCACACAAAATAAAAAAGGCCCTATATACTCTGAACAGCCGTATACAGGCGGTGCATACAAAACAGGGACTGTAGGTTTGTTCTTATGTAGAATCTGTTTGTAATTTTGAACAGGTACATTGTTTAAGTGTAGCTCCAGCCAAAAAATGTATTTTTAAGCTTTTTGGAAAACATAGGGAAGGGTTATCACCCCTGTAACATTTGTTTTGCTGTCTGTGCCCCTGTTCAGAACATTTCACCTCACTTTCTGTCCCAATGACAAATGTTTTTGAAAAGTGGGGTTTTTATTGAAACAAGGATTGGTGATAAAGCATCAGTAGAGAGGAGACACCTTTTTCCCATATTAACTCTTACAGGAGCGAATTTGCCTTCCTAGGGGTAGATTTCCTCTCACTTCCTGTTGTCTCCTTTCGTTTGCAAGTAGGAGTCGTTTGTAAGTTGGATGTTTGAAAGTAGGGGCCTACCGTATATACTCTGCTGAAATTTGCCCCTTACATGTTGGTGTTGCCACAACACTGTAAGCCCTCACAGTTACTCTTGGTGGGCGCTTGAATGGGCCCTGCTGTGAATTATTAGATCAAGAATTGTAATTGCATGCCCCTGTTGAACAGGGGCTGAAAAATTGGGCCTTTGGTGGTGGTGGTGGTGGTGTTGACACAACACTGTAAGGCCTCACAGTTACTCTTGGTGGGTGCAGGAATGGGCCCGGCTGTGAATTATTAGATCAAGAATTGTAATTACATGCCCCTGTCAAACAGGGGCAGAAAAATTGGGCCTTAGGCACTGGTGCCACAACACTGCAACCCCTCACAGATACTGTACTTGGAGCACAGCAATGAGCCCTGTTGCAAAGTATTGCATCAAAAATTTTAATTACATGCCCCTGTTAAACAGGGGCTGAAAAATTGGGCCTTAGCCACTGGTGGCGGCACCCAGAAACAAAAATGTTCTTCCAAGCTATCATCATCAATCGGATCATTGAGGAGGATGATAGTCAGTCAACATAACAGGACAGTCACTCAGCATCAGCATCAGTCTTGAAGGGATGTGACATTTGAAAATAAATTAGTCTGTTATATCAGCTTCAGGTGTTTGGTAGCTGGTGGTGATCCAAGACTGGTTCATCTTTATGAAGGTCAGTCGATCAACCGAGTCGGTGGACAGGCGCACCCTGTGATCCGTGACAAATCCTCCAGCAGCACTGAATGTGCGTTCTGAAAGAACGCTGGATGCAGGACAGGCCAGTAGCTCAATTGCATACTGTGCAAGCTCTGGCCAGTGATCCATCCTCAAGACCCAGTAAGCCAGAGGATTTTCGGTGGGGAAGGTGTCCAAGTCTGACCTTGCCCCTAGGTATTCCTGCACCATGTATATCAGACGCTGGCGATGGTTGCTGGAACCGATCATACCTTGGGGCTGCGGACTAAAGAATTGTCTGAACGCATCGGTCAGACGGCCACCTTCCCCACCGCTCCTTCTTTGACTGACCGAAGCCTCAGCAACTCGTTGACCAGGAGTTTGTAACCTCCCAGTCTCTGGGAACGCGTTGCACAGACCTTTCTGCAAGGCCTCCCGGAGTTGTCTCATCCTCTGCTCCCTCTGCGACGGTAAGATAAGGTCCGCAACCTTACCCTTGTACCGTGGATCAAGGAGAGTGGCCAGCCAGTAATGGGCCATCTCCTTGATCCGAAGAATACGAGGATCCTTCCGCAGACTTTGCAGGATCAGGGAGGCCATGCAGCGTAGGTTAGCTGAGGCATTCGGTCCGGAGTCCTCTGGGTCACTAAGGATGACATGATCCGCAGCCACCTCCTTCCAGCCACGTACAAGTCCACGGGTTTCTTGGGACTGTAAATCATCCCTAAAAGACTGCTGTTGATGCTGAGTGCCAGGCTCCACCTCCATGCTGATAATCCTCCTCATCCTCCTCCTGTGCGATGGGTGGGACAGAAGGAACACTGTCTGGGTAAAGGGGGCCTTGAGAGGCAAGGAAGTCCTCCTCTTCCTGCCTCTGTTCTGCCTCAAATGCCCTGTCCATTATTCCATGCAGCGCATGTTCCAACAGGTGGACAAGAGGTACAGTGTCACTGATGCATGCACTGTCACTGCTCACCATCCTCGTGGCCTCCTCAAATGGTGCCAGGACAGTGCATGCATCCCTGATCATGCCCCACTGACGTTGTGAAAAAAACCCGAGCTCCCCTGACCCTGTCTTGGTGCCGTAGTCGCACAGGTACTCATTGATGGCCCTCTGCTGCGTGTGCTGCCGCTGCAGCATGGCCAACGTTGAGTTCCACCTGGTGGGCATGTCACATATAAGGCGGTTCTTGGGCAGGTTCAACTCCTTTTGCAGCTCAGCCAGGCGAGCACTGGCATTATAAGATCTGCGGAAATGCACACAGACTTTCCTGGCCTGCCTCAGGACATCCTGTAAGCCCGGGTACCTGCCCAAGAACCGCTGCACCACCAGGTTAAGGACGTGGGCCACACAGGGCACATGGGTCAGTTGTCCCTGTCGGAGGGCGGAGAGGAGGTTGGTGCCATTGTCGCAAACCACCATTCCTGGCTTAATCTGGCGTGGCGTCAACCACCTCTCGGCCTGTCCCTGCAGAGCTGACAGAACCTCTGCCCCAGTGTGGCTCCTGTCCCCCAAACACACCAGCGCAAGCACGGCATGGCATCTTTTTGCCTGCGTACTTGCGTAGCCCCTTGAACGCCTACGGAGCACTGCTGGTTCCGAGGACAAGGCACGGGAAGAGGCCATGGAGGAAGAAGAAGAGAAGGGAGTGGAGGAGAGAGGTGTGTCACAACCAGTAGTAGCATTTCGGAGGCTTGGCGGCGGAACAACCTCCAACACTACTGCACCTTGTCCTGCATCCTTCCCAGCTGCCAAAAGAGTGACCCAATGGGCCGTGAAAGAAAGGTAACATCCCTGTCCATGCCTGCTGGACCATGAGTCAGCGGTAATATGCACCTTAGGACATTGCCTTCCACATGCCGGTAGAGAGCCGGAATCGCCTTCCGTGAGAAAAAGTGGCGTTTGGGAACCTGCCACTGAAGAACCGCACATTGCACAAACTCACGGAAGGGGGCAGAGTCTACCAACTGAAAAGGCAGCAGTTGAAGCACTAGCAATTTAGCCAAGCTAGCATTCAACCGCTGGGCATGTGGATGGCTGGGAGTGAACTTCTTTGACGGTCCTGCAGCTGGGGCAGGGAAATTTGCATGCTAGAATCGGACGTCGGTGTACTGCTAGCAGAGTGCCCGCAAGTACTTGGCTGTGACACACCTAATTCTACACCTTCATTCCTCTCAGAGCAGGTTTCAGAGAGGACTGAAGGTATAGTGGGGTTGGAGATCCCAGCTGATGTGGTGCAAGGAGAGGTCCGCTTTGTTCTTTGGTGCGGGTCTTTAAGGTAGGCTTGCCAACGAGCTGCATAGCAGGTCAACATATGTCTGGTCAAGCATGTGGTGCCCAAGCGGCTGATGTTTTGGCCACGCGATATACGCTTGAGACATATGTTGCAAACAGCAGCTGTGTGCTCTGATGCACTCGACTCAAAAAAGGCCCACACCAAAGAACTTTTTGAATAACGGGCAGAGGCAGCGCCCTGCACAGGCGGAGCTCTGCGGTGTGATTCAGTCGGTGTGCTGCCCTTACGCTAGCCCCCCGAGGGAATCCTGCCTCGTTGGAGATGTGCCTCCTCCTCATCCTCCTCCTCCTCCTCTCTCCTATTAGGCACCCACGTGGAGTCAGTGACTTCATCGTCCCCTCCCTCCTCATCACTGGAGCCAATCTGGCAGTATGCTGCAGCTGCTGGAACATGACTGCCAGATTGGTGTCCTTCTTGAGCATCCCCTCTCTCTGCTCTCACGCTACTGCCTTCCTCTAGCTGGGTATCATCATCAGACCCTTCGAAACGCTGGGCATCCTCCTGGAGCATGTACCCAACACTGTGCTCAAACAGTTCGGGGGACTCCTCGGGAGGACATGGTGGGTCTAGGGAAGGAGTGACTGATGATGACATTGATACCAGGGAAGAGGACGCTTTGGCAGCTGCTTTGCCAGTACCCTGAGCCTGGGTGAGAGGATGAGGAGGATGAGGAGGGCTTGGTCTTCCACTCTACCAAGTCTTCGGCATGATGCGGCTCAACACGTCCAGCTGCCGAAAAGAAGGACAAGCGTGTCCCATGGCCATGTGCTGATGACAATGCACCGCGTCCACGACCAGCACTGTTGCCCCCAGACACAGAGCCTGCTTGCCCTCTTTTAATGGCTCGTGACTGTCTGCCTCTCTTTGTTGGCCTTCCAGACATAGCAATGGCCTGCAGGGAGATGGGAAAACCAGCAATAAGGGGTAGCTTCAGGTGTATATTTTGCAGGAAGCACACAACGCCCGCTGTAAGTGCTGCAGATGACTGCCTGTGTTACACAACAGAACAAAACGGCAATAAGGGCTAGCTTCAGGTGTTTATTTTGCAGGAAGCACACTCCGCCCGCTGTAAGTGCTGCAAATGCCTGTTAGTGTAACACAAAAAAAAAAAAAGCTCCAGCAATAAGGGCTAGTTTCCGGTGTATAATGTGCAGGAGGCACACTCCGCCCGCTGTAAGTGCTGCAAATGCCTGTTAGTGTAACACACCAGGAAAACACAGCAATACGGGCTAGCTTCAGGTGTATAATGTGCAGGAGGCACACTCCGCCCGCTGCAAGTGCTGCAAATGCCTGTTAGTGTAACACACCAGGAAAACACAGCAATATGGGCTAGCTTCAGGTGTATACTGTGCAGGCGGCTTAGCAACAATGACACTGACACTGTCCCCTGCCTATCCTTCTCTCTCCCTGCACACAAGGTTTAGCAAAGAATATGACACTGACACTGTCCCCTGCCTATCCTTCTCCCTACACACAAAGAATAGCATAATGACACTGTCCCTGCCTATCCTTCCCTTTCCCTGCGCCGGAACACACTACACAAGGCCGCCGCGCTGGCGGCCTTTTATAGTGTGGGGCGTGTGCTAAACCCCCTGAGCTATAATTGGCCACAGGCAACCTGCCTGTGGCCAATTATGACTCTCCTAGCTGCCGGCGCTTTGATTGGCCAAGCATGCGGGGTCACAGTGCATGCTTGGCCAATCACAGCGCCGGGATTGCACTGCGATGGCGCAGTGTATTGTGGGCCATTCGCGTCACTCGAATTTGGCGCGAACGGCCCAAATAGTTTGATCTTCGTCGAACAATCGAACAGCTGATGTTCGGGTCGAACGTATGTTCGACTCGAACACCGAGCTCATCCCTAATGGTAAATAATGAGCTTTTGAGAGGGAAGGTTTAATGCTGCAAACTTAGTCTTTATTTAACAATAGACATAGTAGTTTGGATAGTTTTCCTCACAAACTCTACTCTAGTAAGAGCTGCTGGATCCACCCTGTAGTGTTTCAAGAACGTATGATGGGATGACCAGCTAGCCGCTTTGCAGACGGTCTCCAGAGACACTCCTGCCCAAAAAGAAGACATTGTCCTGGTTGAGTGAACTAACCACCTCCGGAGGGTCCTTCCCGGCTGCTCTATATGTCCAGTGAATAGTTTTTACTATCCAGGCCGAGATGGTTCTGGCCGAGGCCGCTTTCGCTTTAAATTTTCCGGAAGGTATAATGAAAAGTCTATCAGAATGTCTGAAGGGAGAAGTAGCCTGGAGATAGGCTTTAAGGGACTTTGGGAATGTCCAACTCATGCAGGTCAGCATCTGCTTCTGCTGAGAAGGCTGAGGTGAAATATTGATGCCACTTTTGGGAAAAGTGATCCAATGGTCTTAGCACAACCCTTTCTGTGAAGAGTGTGTGATAAGAGGTACAGCGCTAAGTGTTGAAATAAAATCCTAATTTAAAGGAAATCATACATTGATAAACCTAGTAAATGTATAATACAATAAAGTGTATACCAAAAAAAATCTGTGAAAAATACCATTGAAATGTACCAAATTTGTTAAAACTCAATGACTGCAAAAGGTGAATAAAAAACCCAACATCACATATAACTTAAAATGCGGTTGGCATGTAGCAACAAAAATAACAATCATATAAAGTGATTCCCAACTGTGAAAAGGAAAATATGAGTGGAAAAGGAATAGTGCCAATACAGCAGATAAATTGATATTAACCACTTGACCACTGGGCACTTAAACCCCCTTAATAACCAGACCAATTTTCAGCTTTCGGTGCTCTCACATTTTGAATGACAATTACTCAGTAATACAACACTGTATCCATATGAATTTTTTGTCCTTTTTTTCACACAAATAGAGCTTTCTTTTGGTGGTATTTAACCACTTCAATACCATGCACTTATGCACCTTCCCGCCCAGACCAATTTTCAGCTTTCAGTACTCTCACACTTTGAATGACAATTACTTAGTCATGCTACACTGTATCCAAACAACATTTTTATCATTTTCTTCTCACAAATAGAGCTTTCTTTTGGTGGTATTTAATCGCCACTGGGTTTTTTATTTTTTGCGATATAAGCAAAAAAACAGCATTTTTTTTTAAAAAAAAACACTTTAGTTTCTATTGTAAAATTTTGCAAATAAGTAATTTTTCTTCATAAATTTGTGCCAAAATGTATACTGCTACATATCTTTGGTAAAATGAACCCAAATTAGTGTATATTATTTGGTCTTTGTGAAAGTTATAGAGTCTACAAACTATGGTGGCAATCAGTGAAAATTTATCACATCTGATCACGCCTGATGTACTGAAGGGATATCTAATTTCTTGAGACACTAACAAGCGAGGAAAGTACAAATACCCCAAAATTACCCCTTTTTGGAAAGTAGACAGTCCAAGGTATTTACTAAGAGGCGTGGTGAGTTTTTTGAAGTTGTATTTTTTTCCCACAATTCTTGGGAAAATTTTAATTTTTTTTTTTTTTTTTTTTTTTTTTTTTACACAAACTGGTCATATTAACAGTTTTTTTTCTCTCACACAGCATATGCATAATTGCAACTACACCCCAAAATACATTCTGCTACTCCTCCTGAGTGTAGCGATACCACATGTGTGAGACTTTTACACAGCCTGGCCACATACAGAGGCCCAACATTGAAGTAGCACTTTCAGGCGTTCTACAAGCATAAATCGCACATATCCTTTCTCAACCACCTATTACACTTTTGAAGGCCCTGGAGCACCAGGACAATGGAATTTTCCACAAAATGACCCCATTTTGGAAAGCACACACCCCAACGTATAATCTATGAGGCATTATGAGTCTTTTGAACGGTTCATTTTTTTCCAGAAGGTTTTGGAAAATGTGGAGAAAAAATTAAAATGCATTTTTTTTTTTACACAAAGTTGTCAATTTATGAGATATTTCTAACACATAATATGTACATAGCAAAAATTACACCCCAAAATGCATTCTGCTACTCCTCCTGAGTATGGCGATACCACATGTTTGAGACTTTTACACAGCCTGGCCACATACAGAGGCCCAACATCCAAGTAGCACCTCCAGGCATTCTAGCAGCATTAATTGCACATATCATTTTCTGACTACCGATCACATTTTTGAAGGCCCTTCATATATCTAACACATAGCAGGTACATACCAAATAACAAAAAATTACCTGTGGTTTTAGAAGTGCAGTGGTCCACAGAGGAGAGCATCGGTCCAGGCAGCAGGCAGGGATGAGGTCAGCGACAGCAAAAGCAATCATCCAGGCAGCAGGCAGGAATACTGTCCATAGTTCGCACAGGCAGAGATACTGTCAGCACAGCCAGAGCACAGCCAAAGCACAGGTCCAGGTAGCAGGCAGAGGTGTCCCGGCAGAAATGCTGTCCAAAGTCAGTAGAGGCAGCAGGCAGATATATGGTCAACACAGCCAAAGTATTGGTCCAAGCAGCAGGAAGAAACATGGTCCATAATGTCATGGGTCATTACAGGCAGTAATATGGTCAGCACAGCCAAATTATTGGTCCAGGCAGCAGGAAGGACCATCAAGCTTAGGGCCAGGGGGACAGGGGTAGAGGCTTCTCCCACCCAAATCGCTTTGAAGCCTCCGGGCAACCAGACCCTGTTCTTGGAGCACAGAAAACGAAAAACTGGTTTTCTCTACTCAGAACGCTATTCTGAAGCCCCTCACATATGTGAGACCCCTGTGTACTAAAAGTAGATGGCCAAAAGATCAGTCCAAGTGGCAGGCAAAAACATGGTCGATTAACAGGCCAAGGTCGGTACACGTGGAAGTCAGAAACGTGGTTTAAATCGGCAGGCAGAGGCATCGTCGGTAAACAGGCTGAGGTTGGTGCACGTGGAGGTCAGAAACATGGTTTAAATCGGCAAGCAAAGACATCGTCGGTAAACAGGCCAGGGTCAGTTAATTAACATGGAAGGTAGTTAGTAACATGGTAGCAGGCAAATAGGGAAATGGCAATCTGTTAATAATAAGGGGAACTAATGGATGTATGATAATTTTTGAAGCAATTTCCGATGCACAGGCCAGGTTGGGAGGGACAATCGGGACAATAATAGCTGGTGTCTCTTCTTACTCCTCCTCTGCTGCATACACGGCATTTCTTTTGGCGTCTTCTTCCAGATTCTGTGGGGGGATGCTAAAGGGATAGTGTCGCTCGTGAAGCCGACTCACACTATCAGAGCGAATGCTTCCTGGGGCGGGATCTTGTTGGTAAATGAGGGCATCGATGATATCTTCGATATATTGGAGGTAGTGGAGTCAGTGATTTTGAGTTGCTTTTTGGTAGCAGACAAACAAATTAAAAAGGGCCATGTGAAACAGGTGAGACGCAACTTTTTTGTGCCAATAATGGGACTTTCTGGTTGATAAGTAGGGCTGTAGCATCTGGTCGTTTAAATCCACCCCCCCCCATGTACAAATTGTAGTCGTGGACACATTCAGGCTTTACAATGGAGCCGCGTCTTCTTGGGATCTCCACCATGGTGTCATTGTGGATCGTAGAGAGGATGTGGACATCTTTCTTGTCCCTCCACTTCATGGCCAACACCTCCTCGTTCCTCATGGATGCCGATTCTCCAGGTCGCAATTTTTTTGTCAATAAATTTTGTGGGAATCCCTTCCGTTTTTTTTTTAAGGTACCGCAGGCCGGGGTTTGTTTACTGTAAAGGTGGCGAAAAAGGGGCAGGCTGGTATAATAATTATCAACATATAAATGGTAACCTTTTCCGAACAGGGGGTATACCAACTCCCAGACAATTTTCCCACTGGTTCCAATATATGTGGGGCAATCACGGGGCTGGAGCTGGGAGTCTTTGCCTTCGTAGATCCTGAATTTGCAGACGTATCCAGTGGCTCGATCACATAATTTATTTAATTTTAACCCATACCTGGCTCTCTTGCTTGGTATGTACTGCTTGAACTGCAGTCGGCCGGTGAAATGTACGAGGGACTCGTCCACACAAATTTTTTGGTCTGGGATGAAAACTTCTTCAAATCGCTGGGAAAAGGCATTGATTAGGGGGCGTATCTTGTACAATTTGTCGTAGTTGGGATGATCTCGGGGAGGGCACTGTGAATTGTCATTGAAGTGGAGAAAGCGCATACTCATGTCGTATCTTTTCCTGGACATGACAGCGGAATGTATGGGCATGTGTTGGATGGGGCGTTTGGACCAATATGAATGGACTTCGTTCTTTTTTGTAAGCCCCATATTGAACATAAGGCTCAAAAATAATTTAAATTCCTCCAATGTTAGATGCCGCCACTGGAACATGCGGGCGTAGGAAGAATCGGGGTTGGCAGCAATAAATTGGGATGCATACAGATTCGTTTGATCCACTATATTCTGCAGCAAATCTTGTGGGAAAAATAAACAAAAATAATCAAATTTAGAAAAATTTGTAGTGTCGGGCTGCACACCTGGCTGTGCGGTGAAAGGGGGGATGATAGCGGATCCTGAGTTGGCAGGCAACCATAAGGGGTTTGCCAGGGCATCGGGAAGGTAGGATTGGGGCTGGATTCTTCGGGTTGGGCGTGCATTTCCATTGCTTGTACTGGGCTCCTCTTCCTGGGGTATGGCGCTGCTGGTGGTGGGCAGTTCTCCTGATCTTGGTGCTGATCTTGGTGCTGATCTTGGTGCCGATCGCATTCTTTTGGGAGGGACGGTTTCCTCCGGGGACTCGGACTCTGAGCCACTATCCTCCACTGGCTCGTATTCCGAACCAGAATCGGATAATGGGAGCTCCCCGCTGCTCTCATCATCCGACATGGCAAGAATGGCATATGCCTCCTCAGGTGTGTAAACCCTTTGGGACATTATGGCAGTGCTTATTGGTGGGCCTGTGTAATGGTACTGCTGGTGGTAGTGGTGGCGGTCTGTGTGGTAGTACCGATGGAGGTATTAGTGGTGGGCCTGTGTGGTGGTACCGATGGCGGTATGGGTGGTGGTGGTACCAATGGCGGTACAGGTGGTGGTGGTACCGATGGTGGTACGGGTGGTGGTGGCGGCGGTACCGATGGCGGTACAGGTGGCGGTGGTAGCGATGGCGGTATGGGTGGTGGTGGTACCGATGGCGGTACAGGTGGTGGTGGTACCGATGGCGGTACAGGTGGTGGTGGTACCAATGGCGGTACCAATGGCGGTACAGGTGGTGGTACAGGTGGTGGTGGCACTACCGACGGTGGTACGGGTGGTGGTACTGGTGGTGGTACCGATGGCGGCACTAGTGGTGATACTGGTAGCGGGCCTGTGTGGCAGTATAGATGCTGGGCCTGGTGGCGGTACTGGTGGTGGTACTGGTACCGATGGTGGTACTGGTAGCCTGTGTGGCGGTGCCAATGGCGGTACCGATGGAGGTGGGCCTGTGACTGATTGATTGACAGATGGGTTGATTGATTGACAAGTGGGGTGATTGATTGACAGGTGGGGTGATTGATTGACAGGTGGGGTGATTGATTGACAGGTGGGGTGATTGATTGACAGGTGGGGTGATTGATTGACAGGTGGGGTGTGTGACAGGTCCTCTTTATGGGGGGGGGGCGTGTTGTGCACTGTAAACTTATGTAGACAAACTACACTGAGCTAACTTACTGATCTCTTCTCTCTCCTCACAGATCGGTGTGTGAGGAGAGAGCAGGGATCAGGTAGTAACTCCTGTGGAGTTTGTTTACATTTGTGACCGGCTGTGATTGGACACAGCCGGTCACGTGGTAAACAGCCAATTCATTGGCTGTTTACTCTGATCGGGGACGCGCTGTGTCCAAGGGACACTCGCCTTCCCCGATCCCCGCAAGCCTGTGGCGGCGCGCACGGAGCACGCCGCCGAGTTTGTTTTGACAGGTGATCGGCTGTGACTTTGACACAGCCGATCACATGGTAAACAGCCAATGAAATTGGCTGTTTACCGTGATCGGGGAAGCGCTGTGTCCGAGGGCGCGCGCAAGGCATTATCCTGCAGGACGTCATATGACGTCCAGTATCGATATTGCAACCACTTCCCGGACGTCAATTCACTATTGACTGGGCGGGAAGTGGTTAATCACTGTTGGGTTTTTTATTTTTTGCGCTGTAAGAGAAAAAAAGACAGAAAATTCTGTAAAAAAAAGATTTTTTTTTTCGTTTCTGTTATAAAATTTTGCAAATTACTCTTTTTTCTTCATACATTTTGGCCAAAATTTATACTGCTACATATCTTTGGTAAAAATAAGTACAAATTGGTAGATATTATTTGATCTTTGTGAAAGTTATAGAGTCCACAAGCTATGGTGCCAATATCTGAAAATTGATCACACCTGAAGTACTGACGGCCGATCTCATTTCTTGAGACTAGGGATGAGCTTCGTGTTCGAGTCGAACATACGTTCGACTCGAACATTGGCTGTTCGATCGTTCGACGAAGATCGAACGATTTGGGCCGTTCGCGCCAAATTCGAGTGACGCGAACGGCCCACAATGCACTACGCCATCGCAGTGTCATCCAGGCGCTGTGATTGGCCAAGCATGCACTGTGACCCCGCATGCTTGGCCAATCACAGCGCCGGCAGCGAGGAGAGCAATGATTGGCCACAGGCAGGATGCCTGTGGCCAATTATTGCTGAGGGTGTTTAGTACACGCCCCACACTATAAAAGGCCGCCAGCACGGCGGCCTAGTGTAGTGTGTTCCGGAGCAGGGATAGAGTAGCATAGGCAGGGACAGTGACTGTTATTTCTTTCTTGCTTAACCTGGATTCCTTTAGTTTAGGGAAAGAGAAGGATAGGTAGGGAGAGTGTCAGTGTGTTTTGTGCTTCTGCTATAGTGTGCTTAAAAAAAAACATTTATTCTAGGGACAGAAAACTCTAGGTAGGGACAGTGTCAGTTTCTTTCACTCTGCAAGTCCTTGTTTCCAGGGACCTGGAAGGACAGTGAGTGAATTGTCCTTTTGCTATATTGTGATTAAAAAAAACATTTATTCTAGGGACAGAAAACTCTAGGTAGGGACAGTGTCAGTTTCTTTCACTCTGCAAGTCCTTGTTTCCAGGGACCTGGAAGGACAGTGAGTGAATTGTCCTTTTGCTATATTGTGATTAAAAAAAACATTTATTCTAGGGACAGAAAACTCTAGGTAGGGACAGTGTCAGTTTCTTTCACTCTGCAAGTCCTTGTTTCCAGGGACCTGGAAGGACAGTGAGTGAATTGTCCTTTTGCTATATTGTGATTAAAAAAAACATTTATTCTAGGGACAGAAAACTCTAGGTAGGGACAGTGTCAGTTTCTTTCACTCTGCAAGTCCTTGTTTCCAGGGACCTGGAAGGACAGTGAGTGAATTGTCCTTTTGCTATATTGTGATTAAAAAAAACATTTTTTTCTAGGGACAGAAAACTGTAGGTAGGGAGAGTATTTTTTTTCTTTCACTCTGCAAGTCCTTGTTTCCAGGGACCTGTAAGGACAGTGAGTTAATTGTCCTTGTGCTATATTGTGCTGAAAAAAACATTTATTCCAGGGACAGAAAACTCTAGGTAGGGACAGTGTCAGTTTCTTTCACTCTGCAAGTCCTTGTTTCCAGGGACCTGGAAGGACAGTGAGTGAATTGTCCTTTTGCTATATTGTGATTAAAAAAAACATTTTTTTCTAGGGACAGAAAACTGTAGGTAGGGAGAGTGTTTTTTTTCTTTCACTCTGCAAGTCCTTGTTTCCAGGGACCTGTAAGGACAGTGAGTTAATTTTCCTTGTGCTATATTGTGATTAAAAAAAACATTTATTCTAGGGACAGAAAACTCTAGGTAGGGACAGTGTCAGTTTCTTTCACTCTGCAAGTCCTTGTTTCCAGGGACCTGGAAGGACAGTGAGTGAATTGTCCTTTTGCTATATTGTGATTAAAAAAAACATTTATTCTAGGGACAGAAAACTCTAGGTAGGGACAGTGTCAGTTTCTTTCACTCTGCAAGTCCTTGTTTCCAGGGACCTGGAAGGACAGTGAGTGAATTGTCCTTTTGCTATATTGTGATTAAAAAAAACATTTTTTTCTAGGGACAGAAAACTGTAGGTAGGGAGAGTATTTTTTTTCTTTCACTCTGCAAGTCCTTGTTTCCAGGGACCTGTAAGGACAGTGAGTTAATTGTCCTTGTGCTATATTGTGCTGAAAAAAACATTTATTCCAGGGACAGAAAACTCTAGGTAGGGACAGTGTCAGTTTCTTTCACTCTGCAAGTCCTTGTTTCCAGGGACCTGGAAGGACAGTGAGTGAATTGTCCTTTTGCTATATTGTGATTAAAAAAAACATTTTTTTCTAGGGACAGAAAACTGTAGGTAGGGAGAGTATTTTTTTTCTTTCACTCTGCAAGTCCTTGTTTCCAGGGACCTGTAAGGACAGTGAGTTAATTTTCCTTGTGCTATATTGTGATTAAAAAAAACATTTATTCTAGGGACAGAAAACTCTAGGTAGGGACAGTGTCAGTTTCTTTCACTCTGCAAGTCCTTGTTTCCAGGGACCTGGAAGGACAGTGAGTGAATTGTCCTTTTGCTATATTGTGATTAAAAAAAACATTTTTTTCTAGGGACAGAAAACTGTAGGTAGGGAGAGTGTTTTTTTTCTTTCACTCTGCAAGTCCTTGTTTCCAGGGACCTGTAAGGACAGTGAGTTAATTTTCCTTGTGCTATATTGTGATTAAAAAAAACATTTATTCTAGGGACAGAAAACTCTAGGTAGGGACAGTGTCAGTTTCTTTCACTCTGCAAGTCCTTGTTTCCAGGGACCTGGAAGGACAGTGAGTGAATTGTCCTTTTGCTATATTGTGATTAAAAAAAACATTTATTCTAGGGACAGAAAACTCTAGGTAGGGACAGTGTCAGTTTCTTTCACTCTGCAAGTCCTTGTTTCCAGGGACCTGGAAGGACAGTGAGTGAATTGTCCTTTTGCTATATTGTGATTAAAAAAAACATTTTTTTCTAGGGACAGAAAACTGTAGGTAGGGAGAGTATTTTTTTTCTTTCACTCTGCAAGTCCTTGTTTCCAGGGACCTGTAAGGACAGTGAGTTAATTGTCCTTGTGCTATATTGTGCTGAAAAAAACATTTATTCCAGGGACAGAAAACTCTAGGTAGGGACAGTGTCAGTTTCTTTCACTCTGCAAGTCCTTGTTTCCAGGGACCTGGAAGGACAGTGAGTGAATTGTCCTTTTGCTATATTGTGATTAAAAAAAACATTTTTTTCTAGGGACAGAAAACTGTAGGTAGGGAGAGTATTTTTTTTCTTTCACTCTGCAAGTCCTTGTTTCCAGGGACCTGTAAGGACAGTGAGTTAATTTTCCTTGTGCTATATTGTGATTAAAAAAAACATTTTTTCTAGGGACAGAAAACTGTAGGTAGGGAGAGTGTTTTTTTTCTTTCACTCTGCAAGTCCTTGTTTCCAGGGACCTGTAAGGACAGTGAGTTAATTTTCCTTGTGCTATATTGTGATTAAAAAAAACATTTATTCTAGGGACAGAAAACTCTAGGTAGGGACAGTGTCAGTTTCTTTCACTCTGCAAGTCCTTGTTTCCAGGGACCTGGAAGGACAGTGAGTGAATTGTCCTTTTGCTATATTGTGATTAAAAAAAACATTTTTTTCTAGGGACAGAAAACTGTAGGTAGGGAGAGTGTTTTTTTTCTTTCACTCTGCAAGTCCTTGTTTCCAGGGACCTGTAAGGACAGTGAGTTAATTTTCCTTGTGCTATATTGTGATTAAAAAAAACATTTATTCTAGGGACAGAAAACTCTAGGTAGGGACAGTGTCAGTTTCTTTCACTCTGCAAGTCCTTGTTTCCAGGGACCTGGAAGGACAGTGAGTGAATTGTCCTTTTGCTATATTGTGATTAAAAAAAACATTTATTCTAGGGACAGAAAACTCTAGGTAGGGACAGTGTCAGTTTCTTTCACTCTGCAAGTCCTTGTTTCCAGGGACCTGGAAGGACAGTGAGTGAATTGTCCTTTTGCTATATTGTGATTAAAAAAAACATTTTTTTCTAGGGACAGAAAACTGTAGGTAGGGAGAGTATTTTTTTTCTTTCACTCTGCAAGTCCTTGTTTCCAGGGACCTGTAAGGACAGTGAGTTAATTGTCCTTGTGCTATATTGTGCTGAAAAAAACATTTATTCCAGGGACAGAAAACTCTAGGTAGGGACAGTGTCAGTTTCTTTCACTCTGCAAGTCCTTGTTTCCAGGGACCTGGAAGGACAGTGAGTGAATTGTCCTTTTGCTATATTGTGATTAAAAAAAACATTTTTTTCTAGGGACAGAAAACTGTAGGTAGGGAGAGTGTTTTTTTTCTTTCACTCTGCAAGTCCTTGTTTCCAGGGACCTGTAAGGACAGTGAGTTAATTTTCCTTGTGCTATATTGTGATTAAAAAAAACATTTTTTCTAGGGACAGAAAACTGTAGGTAGGGAGAGTGTTTTTTTTCTTTCACTCTGCAAGTCCTTGTTTCCAGGGACAGAGAAGGACACCTGAAGGTAGCCCTTATTGCTTTTTTCCCATCTCCCTGCAGGCCATCTATTAGAATGTCTGGAAGGCAAACAAGGAGAGGCAGACAGTCAGGAGGCAATAAAAGAGGGCAAGCAGGCTCTGTGTCTGGGGGCAACAGTGCTGGTCGTGGACGCGGTGCATTGTCATCAGCACATGGCCATGGGACACGCTTGTCCTTCTTTTCGGCAGCTGGACATGTTGAGCCACATCATGCCGAAGACTTGGTAGAGTGGATGACCAAGCCCTCCTCCTCCTCCTCATCCTCTCTCACCCAGGCTCAGGGTACTGGAAAAGCAGCTGCCAAAGCGTCGTCTTCCCTGGTATCAATGTCAGACAAATCATCAGTCACTCCTTCCCTAGACCCACCATGTCCTCCTCCTGAGGAGTCCCCCGAACTGTTTCAGCACAGTGTTGGGTACATGCTCCAGGAGGATGCCCAGCGTTTCGAAGGGTCTGATGATGAAACCCAGCTAGAGGAAGGCAGTAGCGTGAGAGCAGACAGAGGGGATGCTCAAGAAGGACACCAATCTGGCAGTCATGTTCCAGCAGCTGCAGCATACTGCCAGATTGGCTCCAGTGATGAGGAGGGAGGGGATGATGAGGTCAATGACTCCACGTGGGTGCCTAATAGGAGAGAGGAGGAGGAGGAGGATGAGGAGGAGGCACATCTCCAACGAGGCAGGATGCCCTTTGGTGGCCAGCGTAAGGGCAGTACACCGACGGAATCACACCGCAGAGCTCCGCCTGTGCAGGGCGCTGCCTCTGCCCGTCATTCAAAAAGTTCTTTGGTGTGGGCCTTTTTTGAGGCTAGTGCATCAGATCGCACAGCTGCTGTTTGCAACATATGTCTCAAGCGTATATCGCGTGGCCAAAACATCAGCCGCTTGGGTACCACATGCCTGACCAGACATATGTTGACCTGCCATGCAGCTCGTTGGCAAGCCTACCTCAAAGACCCACACCAAAGAACAAAGCGGACCTCTCCTTGCACCGCATCAGCTGGGATCTCCAACCCCACTATAACTTCAGTCCTCTCTGAAACATGCACTGAGAGGAATGAAGGTGTAGAATTAGGTGTGTCACAGCCAAGTACTTGCGCCCACTCTGCTAGCAGTACACCGACGTCCGATTCTAGCAGGCAAATTTCCCTGCCCCAGCTGCTGGACCGTCGAAAGAAGTTCACTCCCAGCCATCCACATGCCCAGCGGTTGAATGCTAGCTTGGCTAAATTGCTAGCGCTTCAACTGCTGCCTTTTCAGTTGGTAGACTCGGCCCCCTTCCGTGAGTTTGTGCAATGTGCGGTTCCTCAGTGGCAGGTTCCCAAACGCCACTTTTTCTCACGGAAGGCTATTCCGGCTCTCTACCGGCATGTGGAAGGCAATGTCTTGGCCTCGCTGGACAGGGCGGTCAGCGGTAAGGTGCATATTACCGCTGACTCATGGTCCAGCAGGCATGGACAGGGACGTTACCTTTCTTTCACGGCCCATTGGGTCACTCTTTTGGCAGCTGGGAAGGATTCAGGACAAGGTGCAGTAGTGTTGGAGGTTGTCCCACCGCCACGCCTCCAAAATGCTACTACTGGTTGTGACACACCTCTCTCCTCCACCCCCTCCTCTTCTTCTTCCTCCATGGCCTCTTCCTGTGGTTTGTCCTATGAACCAGCGGTGCTCCGTAGCCGTTCACGGGGCTACGCAAGTACGCAGGCAAAAAGATGCCATGCCGTGCTTGCGCTGGTGTGTTTGGGGGACAGAAGCCACACTGGGGCAGAGGTCCTGTCTGCTCTGCAGGGCCAGGCCGAGAGGTGGTTGACGCCACGCCAGCTTAAGCCAGGAATGGTGGTTTGCGACAATGGCACCAACCTCCTCTCCGCCCTCCGACAGGGACAACTGACCCATGTGCCCTGTGTGGCTCACGTCCTTAACCTGGTGGTGCAGCGGTTCTTGGGCAGGTACCCGGGCTTACAGGATGTCCTGAGGCAGGCCAGGAAAGTCTGTGTGCATTTCCGCAGATCTTATAATGCCAGTGCTCGCCTGGCTGAGCTGCAAAAGGAGTTGAACCTGCCCAAGAACCGCCTTATATGTGACATGCCCACCAGGTGGAACTCAACGTTGGCCATGCTGCAGCGGCTGCACACGCAGCAGAGGGCCATCAATGAGTACCTGTGCGACTACGGCACCAGGACAGGGTCAGGGGAGCTTGGTTTTTTTTCTCCACGCCAGTGGGGCATGATCAGGGATGCATGCACTGTCCTGGCACCATTTGAGGAGGCCACGAGGATGGTGAGCAGTGACAGTGCATGCATCAGTGACACTGTACCTCTTGTCCACCTGTTGGAGCACACGCTGCGTGGAATAATGGACAGGGCACTTGAGGCAGAACAGAGGCAGGAAGAGGAGGACTTCCTTGCCTCTCAAGGCCCCCTTTACCCAGACAGTGTTCCTTCTGTCCCACCCATCGCACAGGAAGAGGAGGAGGAGGAGGAGGAGGAGGAGGAGGATTGTGTCAGCATGGAGGTGGAGGCTGGCACTCAGCATCATCAGCAGCAGTCTTTTAGGGATGATTTACAGTCCCAAGAAACCAGTGGACTTGTACGTGGCTGGGAGGAGGTGGCTGCGGATCATGTCGTCCTTAGTGACCCAGAGGACTCCGGAGCGAATGCCTCAGCAAACCTACGCTGCATGGCCTCCCTGATCCTGCAAAGTCTGCGGAAGGATCCTCGTATTCTTCGGATCAAGGAGAGGGACCATTACTGGCTGGCCACTCTCCTTGATCCACGGTACAAGGGTAAGGTTGCGGACCTTATGTTACCGTCGCAGAGGGAGCAGAGGATGAGACAACTCCGGGAGGCCTTGCAGAAAGGTCTGTGCAACGCGTTCCCAGAGACTGGGAGGTCGCAAACTCCTGGTCCTGGACAACGAGTTGCTGAGGCTTCGGCCAGTCAAAGAAGGAGCGGTGGGGAAGGTGGCCGTCTGACCGATGCGTTCAGACAATTCTTTAGTCCGCAGCCCCAAAGTATGATTGGTTCCAGCAACCATCGCCAGCGTCTGATAAACATGGTGCAGGAATATCTAGGGGCAAGGTCAGACTTGGACACCTTCCCCACCGAAAATCCTCTGGCTTACTGGGTCTTGAGGATGGATCACTGGCCAGAGCTTGCACAGTATGCAATTGAGCTACTGGCCTGTCCTGCATCCAGCGTTCTTTCGGAACGCACATTCAGTGCTGCTGGAGGATTTGTCACGGATCACAGGGTGCGCCTGTCCACCGACTCGGTTGATCGACTGACTTTCATCAAGATGAACCAGTCTTGGATCACCACCAGCTACCACACACCTGATGCTGATATAACAGACTAATTGATTTTAAAATGTCACATCCCTTCAAGACTGATGCTGATGCTGAGTGCCTGTGCTGTTATGTTGACTGCCTATCCTCCTCCTCCGAGTCCTCAATGATACGATTGATGATGATAGCTTGGAAGATCATTTTTGTTTATGGGTGCCGCCACCAGTGCCTAACGCCCAATTTTTCAGCCCCTGTTTAACAGGGGCGTGTAATTACAATTTTTGAAGCAATACTTTGCAACAGGGCTCATTGCTGTGCTCCAAGTACAGTATCTGTGAGGAGTTGCAGTGTTGTGCCACCAGTGCCTAAGGCCCAATTTTTCAGCCCCTGTTTAACAGGGGCGTGTCATTACAATTTTTGAAGCAATACTTTGCAACAGGGCTCATTGCTGTGCTCCAAGTACAGTATCTGTGAGGGGTTGCAGTGTTGTGCCACCAGTGCCTAAGGCCCAATTTTTCAGCCCCTGTTCAACAGGGGCATGTAATTACAATTCTTGATCTAATAATTCACAGCAGGGCCCATTGCTGCACCCACCAAGAGTAACTGTCAGGGCTTACAGTGTTGTGGCACCAGCACCACCATCAAAGGCCCAATTTTTACTACCACTGTTCAACAATTATATGTAATTAAAATTCCTGATATAATAGTTGACAGCAGGGCGTTCCAGCACCAACCAAGAGTAACTGTGAGTGCTTACAGTGTTGTGCCAACACCAACAACTAAGGGGCCTATTTCTGCAGAGTATATACGGCAGGTCCCTACTTTCAAACATCCAACTTACAAACGACTCCTACTTGCAAACGCAAGAAGACAACAGGAAGTGAGAGGAAATCTACCACTAGGAAGGAAAATTCTCTCCTGTAAGAATAAATATGGGAGAAAGGTGTCTCCTCTGTACTGATGCTTTATCAGCAATCCTTGTTTCAAGAAAAACACCACATTTCAAAAACAGTTGTCATTGGGACGGAAAGTGAGGTGAAATGTTCTGAACAGGGGCACAGACAGCAAAACAAATGTTACAGGGGTGATAACCCTTACCTATGTTTTCCAAAAAGTTTAAAAATAGATTTTTGGGCTGGAGCTACACTTCAACAATGTACCTGTTCAAAATTACAAACAGATTCTACATAAGAACAAACCTACAGTCCCTGTCTTGTATGCACCGCCTGTATACGGCTGTTCAGAGTATATAGGGCCTTTTTTATTTTATGTGCGGGGTTCCCCTTAATATCCATACAAGACCCAAAGGGGCTGGTAATGGGCTGGGGTAGGGGGGGGGGGTCATGGGGTAGCTATGCCATTTTTCTTAAAGAATTTCATCCATATTACCGGGACCAGACATTACATTAAAGCCGCAAGCAGTTTTAAATGGCTTTTTTTTCCTTTAGAAGTGTCATTTTGTGCAGGGACAGTTCTAAACACGGGAAACACGTGGCACTTCACAGGCATACTTTAGACACCCCCCAGGTACGATATTTAAAGGAATATTTGACTTTTTTTTTTTCACTTTATGCATCATTAAAATGACTGCTCCCGAAAAACGACCGTTTTTAAAACTTCTTTTTGCATTGATACATGTCCCCTGGTGCAGAACCCGGGTTCCCAAACCCTTTTTAGGACAATAACATGCATAATAGTTGTTATAATTAGCACTTTAGAATTCGAACGTTCGCATCCATTGTATTTAATAGGGTTCTAATGTTCGTTCGAACTTCCGGTCCGTTCGCGGGTTCTGGTGCGAACCGAACCCGGGGGTGTTCGGCTCATCACTACTTGAGACCCTAACATGCCAGAAAAGTACAAATACCCCCCAAATGACCCCTTTTTGGAAAGAAGACATTCCAAGGTATTTAGAAAGAGGCATTGTGAGTTTTTTGAAGTTGTCATTTTTTCCCACAATTCTTTGCAAAATCAAGATTTTTTTTTTCTTTTTTTTTCTTCCACAAAATTGTCATATTAGCAGGTTATTTCTCACACACAGCATATGCATTCCACAAATTACACCCCAAAACACATTCTGCTATTACTCCCGAGTATGGCGATACCACATGTGTGAGACTTTTACACAGCGTGGCCACATACAGAGGCCCAACATGCAGGGAGCACCTTCAGGCGTTCTGGAGCACCCAGGCCAATTCTGACATTTCTCTCCTATATGTAAAAATCATCATTTGTTTTCTAGAAAATTACATAGAACCCCAAAACATTATATATGTTTTTTTAGCAGAGAATATAATGGTGGTTGTTGCAACTTTTTATCTCGCACAATATTTGCGCAGCAATTTTTTTTACGGAAAATGTTTTGTGCTTAAAAAAAAAAAAAAAAAACAGTAAAGTTAGCCCAATGTTTTTGCATAATGTGAAAGATGAAGTTACGCCGAGTAAATAGATACCTAACATGTCACCCTTAAAAATTGCACACACTCGTGGAATGGCGCCAAACTTCGCTACTTAAAAAATCCCCATAGGCGACGCTTTAAATATTTTTACTGGTTACATGTTTTGAGTTACAGAGGAGGTCTAGGGACAAAATTATTGCTCTCTCTCTAACGTTCGCAGAGATACCTCACATGTGTGGTTTGAAAACCGGTTTCATATGTGGGCGGGACTTACGTATGCGTTCGCTTCTGTATGCGAGCTCACGGGAACAGGGGCGCTTTAAAAAAAAATATATTTTTTTATTGTTCATTTTACTTTATTTATTTTAATTTGACATGTTTTTCCGCCACAAAATTTTTTTTGATCACTTTTATACCTATTACAAGGAACGTAAACATCCCTTGTAATAGGAATATGGCATGACAGGTCCTCTTTACAGTGAGATGTGGGGTCAATAAGACCCCACATCTCACCTCTAGGCTGGGAAGCCTGAAAAAAAAACAAAAAAAAAAACAAACAATCCTGGCTTTGATCGTATCGGTGAGTCGGTAGAAGCACCGGAGGGCGGCGGGGGGGGGGCGGGACATCCCCTCTCGCCTCCCGTAAGAATGATCAAGCGGCGGAACAGCCGCTATGATTGTTCTTATGGTGTAGGGAATCGCCGGCTGAAAAAGCTAATATCTGAATGATGCCTGTAGGGTATTGCAGAGTATTGCACCAGGGTATTGCAGAGTATTGCACCAGGGTATTGCAGAGTATTGCACCAGGGTATTGCGCAGGGTATTTTGCAGAGTATTGGCAGGGTATTGCACCAGGGATGGCTGAGCAGGGATGGATGGATGGCTGGATCTGTGACTGCAATTGTCACAGATCCAGCCCACAGAGCTGCTGCCTTGATCTGCTCCCTCCCCTCTCCTCTCACACTGTACCGATCGGTACAGAGAGGGGAGAGAGGAACCGGCGTCATCACATGACGCCGGTCTGTTTACAAGTGATTGCTCCGTCATTTGACGGAGCGATCACGTGGTAAACGGCCGCTATCAGCGGCGATTTACCGCGATTCGTGATTCGCCGGGTCCTCTGGACCCGGCGGTCACGGAGTTTCCCGTGTGCGCGCCCCAGGGGGCGCGATTTTGGGAGGACGTTATATAACGTCCTCCCAGAGTTAAGCAACCACCTTGTTGACGTTATTTGTCGGCAGGTGGTTGCTAAGTGGTTAATGAGCTGACGGATGAGTCCTGGTTGTAAGTGGTTAATCTCAAAACAGTCCATATAGGATTGTTCCATAGTGGTGCAAAAAAGGAAAACTTGTGACAAGAGAATCTTCATCCACCAATGAGGCACCCAAGAGATAGTATTGTAGTCTCCTTACCCTATCAATATGACCGATATCACGGCGGTCACTCCAAGCACAGGGGTTTAAGGCCTCCCTA
Source organism: Rana muscosa (assembly GCA_029206835.1). NCBI lineage: Eukaryota > Metazoa > Chordata > Amphibia > Anura > Ranidae > Rana > Rana muscosa. The sequence continues at coordinate 701,906,588 of CM055122.1, forward strand.
TAGACCCACTGTTGGTGGCTGGGTAACAGAGGTATACACGATATCTGGTGTCTTTTTTTCTTGGCAGACTATTTCCCCACGCCCTCCCACCGTCGTTAGGCGATTCCACTGCAACTAACGCTCTCTAGCCGCGCCTTCAGCGTTAGTTGCAGTGGAATCGCATAACGACTGTGGGAGGGCGTGGGGAAATAGTCTGCCAAGAAAAAAAGACACCAGATATCGTGTATACCTCTGTTACCCAGCCACCAATAGTGGGTCTATAGGGAGACCTTAAACCCCTGTGCTTGGAGTGACCGCCGTGATAGCGGTCATATTGATAGGGTAAGGAGACTACAATACTATTTCTTGGGTGCCTCATTGGTGGATGAAGATTCTCTTGTCACAAGTTTTCCTTTCTTTTTCTGTTTTTGATGATTTTGGGGAGTTTCTGAAGAGGCAAAGAAACTGTGGCCGCCTGAGTATTGAACTGGGCTCCTAAGTAGACCATATTCTGTGTAGGTTTCAGCTGGCTTTTTTGATAGTTTACTATCCAGCCAAATGTCCTTAAGGTGGACAGCAGGAGCACCTTTTGCGTCCGCAAAAGGTCTTGGTCCTGGGCCAGGAGGATGATGTTGTCCAAGAAATGATGGACTGAGCCCTTTCTCCCTCACTGGGGCCAAGAGTGCAATCAGAACCTTGTTGAAGAATCAAGGAGAAGTGGATAGGCCGAAGGGAAGGCAGACAAATTGGTAATGCCTGTCCCCCACTGCGAACCTGAAGAACAGGGATGAGCTTCGTGTTCGAGTCGAACATACGTTCGACTCGAACATCGGCTGTTCGATCGTTCGACGAAGATCGAACGATTTGGGCCGTTCGCGCCAAATTCGAGTGACGCGAACGGCCCACAATGCACTACGCCATCGCAGTGTCATCCAGGCGCTGTGATTGGCCAAGCATGCACTGTGACCCCGCATGCTTGGCCAATCACAGCGCCGGCAGCGAGGAGAGCAATGATTGGCCACAGGCAGGATGCCTGTGGCCAATTATTGCTGAGGGGGTTTAGTACACGCCCCACACTATAAAAGGCCGTCAGCGCGGCGGCCTTGTGTAGTGTGTTCCGGAGCAGGGAAAGAGAAGCATAGGCAGGGACAGTGTCATTTTTTTTCCTTTACTAATCCTGGATTCCTTGTGTTTAGGGACAAATAAGGATAGGTAGGGAGAGTGTCAGTGTGTTATTCTGTGCTAAACCTTGTTTGTAGGGACAGAGAGGTACAGTGAGGGAAAAAGTGTCAGTGTGCTATTCTGTTCTAAACCAATCTTGCTGAACCATATTTGAAATCCTTGAGTTTAGGGACAGAGAAGGACACTCGTGGAAACTGTCAGTGTGCTATTCTGTGCTAAATCATGTTTGTAGGGACAGAGAAGGACAGTGAGGGAAACTGTCAGTGTGCTATTCTGTGCTAAACCAATCTTGCTGAAGCATATTGCAAATCCTTGTGTTTAGGGACAGAGAAGGATAGGCAGGGGACAGTGTCAGTGTCATTGTTGCTAAGCCTCCTGCACAGTATACACCTGAAGGTAGCCCTTATTGCTGTTTTTCCCATCTCCCTGCAGGCCATCCATTAAAATGTCTGGAAGGCAAACAAGGAGAGGCAGACAGTCAGGAGGCAAAAAAAGAGGGCAAGCAGGCTCTGTGTCTGGGGGCAACAGTGCTGGTCGTGGACGCGGTGCATTGTCATCAGCACATGGCCATGGGACACGCTTGTCCTTTTCGGCAGCTGGACATGTTGAGCTACATCATGCTGAAGACTTGGTAGAGTGGATGACCAAGCCCACCTCATCCTCCTCATCCTCTCTCACCCAGGCTCAGGATACTGGCAAAGCAGCTGCCAATGCGTCCTCTTCTCTGGTATCAATGTCATCATTAGTCAATCCTTCCCTAGACCCACCATGTCCTCCTCCTGAGGAGTCCCCCGAACTGTTTGAGCACAGTGTTGGGTACATGCTCCAGGAGGATGCCCAGCGTTTCGAAGGCTCTGATGATGATACGCAGATAGAGGAAGGCAGTAGCGTGAGAGCAGAGAGAGGGGATGCTCAAGAAGGACACCAATCTGGCAGTCATGCTCCAGCAGCTGCAGCATACTGCCAGATTGGCTCCAGTGATGAGGAGGGAGGGGATGATGAGGTCACTGACTCCACGTGGGTGTCTAATAGGAGAGAGGAGGAGGAGGAGGATGAGGAGGAGGCACATCTCCAACGAGGCAGGATGCCCTTGGGTGGCCAGCGTATGGGCAGCACACCGACGGAATCACACCGCAGAGCTCCGCCTGTGCAGGGCGCTGCCTCTGCCCGTCATTCAAAAAGTTCTTTGGTGTGGGCCTTTTTTGAGGCGAGTGCATCAGATCGCACAGCTGCTGTTTGCAACATATGTCAAGCGTATATCGCGTGGCCAAAACATCAGCCGCTTGGGGACCACATGCTTGATGAGACATATGTTGACCTGCCATGCAGCTCGTTGGCAAGCTTACCTTAAAGACCCACACCAAAGAACAAAGCGAACCTCTCCTTGCACCGCATCAGCCGGGATCTCCAACCCCACTATACCTTCAGTCCTCTCTGAAACCTGCACTGAGAGGAATGAAGGTGTAGAATTAGGTGTGTCACAGCCAAGTACTTGCGGCCACTCTGCTAGCAGTACACCGACGTCCGATTCTAGCAGGCAAATTTCCCTGCCCCAGCTGCTGGACCGTCGAAAGAAGTTCACTCCCAGCCATCCACATGCCCAGCGGTTGAATGCTAGCATGGCTAAATTGCTAGCGCTTCAACTGCTGCCTTTTCAGTTGGTAGACTCGGCCCCCTTCCGTGAGTTTGTGCAATGTGCGGTTCCTCAGTGGCAGGTTCCCAAACGCCGCTTTTTCTCACGGAAGGCGATTCCGGCTCTCTACAGGCATGTGGAAGGCAATGTCTTGGCCTCGCTGGACAGGGCGGTCAGCGGTAAGGTGCATATTACCGCTGACTCATGGTCCAGCAGGCATGGACAGGGATGTTACCTTTCTTTCACGGCCCATTGGGTCACTCTTTTGGCAGCTGGGAAGGATGCAGGACAAGGTGCAGTAGTGTTGGAGGTTGTTCCACCGCCACGCCTCCAAAATGCTACTACTGGTTGTGACACACCTCTCTCCTCCACCCCCTCCTCTTCTTCTTCCTCCATGGCCTCTTCCTGTGCTTTGTCCTCGGAACCAGCGGTGCTCCGTAGGCGTTCAAGGGGCTACGCAAGTACGCAGGCAAAAAGATGCCATGCCGTGCTTGCGCTGGTGTGTTTGGGGGACAGGAGCCACACTGGGGCAGAGGTCCTGTCTGCTCTGCAGGGCCAGGCCGAGAGGTGGTTGACGCCACGCCAGCTTAAGCCAGGAATGGTGGTTTGCGACAATGGCACCAACCTCCTCTCCGCCCTCCGACAGGGACAACTGACCCATGTGCCCTGTGTGGCTCACGTCCTTAACCTGGTGGTGCAGCGGTTCTTGGGCAGGTACCCGGGCTTACAGGATGTCCTGAGGCAGGCCAGGAAAGTCTGTGTGCATTTCCGCAGATCTTATAATGCCAGTGCTCGCCTGGCTGAGCTGCAAAAGGAGTTGAACCTGCCCAAGAACCGCCTTATATGTGACATGCCCACCAGGTGGAACTCAACGTTGGCCATGCTGCAGCGGCTGCACACACAGCAGAGGGCCATCAATGAGTACCTGTGCGACTACGGCACCAGGACAGGGTCAGGGGAGCTCGGTTTTTTTTCACCACGCCAGTGGGGCATGATCAGGGATGCATGCACTGTCCTGGCACCATTTGAGGAGGCTACGAGGATGGTGAGCAGTGACAGTGCATGCATCAGTGACACTGTACCTCTTGTCCACCTGTTGGAGCACACGCTGCGTGGAATAATGGACAGGGCACTTGAGGCAGAACAGAGGCAGGAAGAGGAGGACTTCCTTGCCTCTCAAGGCCCCCTTTACCCAGACAGTGTTCCTTCTGTCCCACCCATCGCACAGGAAGAGGAGGAGGAGGAGGAGGAGGAGGAGGAGGAGGAGGAGGAGGAGGAGGAGGAGGAGGAGGAGGAGGAGGATTGTGTCAGCATGGAGGTGGAGGCTGGCACTCAGCATCATCAGCAGCAGTCTTTTAGGGATGATTTACAGTCCCAAGAAACCAGTGGACTTGTATGTGGCTGGGAGGAGGTGGCTGCGGATCATGTCGTCCTTAGTGACCCAGAGGACTCCGGACTGAATGCCTCAGCTAACCTACGCTGCATGGCCTCCCTGATCCTGCAAAGTCCGCGGAAGGATCCTCGTATTCTTCGGATCAAGGAGAGGGACCATTACTGGCTGGCCACTCTCCTTGATCCACGGTACAAGGGTAAGGTTGCGGACCTTATCTTACCGTCGCAGAGGGAGCAGAGGATGAGACAACTCCGGGAGGCCTTGCAGAAAGGTCTGTGCAACGCGTTCCCAGAGACTGGGAGGTTACAAACTCCTGGTCCTGGACAACGAGTTGCTGAGGCTTCGGGCATTCAAAGAAGGAGCGGTGGGGAAGGTGGCCATCTGACCGATGCGTTCAGACAATTCTTCAGTCCGCAGCCCCAAAGTATGATCGGTTCCAGCAACCATCGCCAGCGTCTGATATACATGGTGCAGGAATACCTAGGGGCAAGGTCAGACTTGGACACCTTCCCCACCGAAAATCCTCTGGCTTACTGGGTCTTGAGGATGGATCACTGGCCAGAGCTTGCACAGTATGCAATTGAGCTACTGGCCTGTCCTGCATCCAGCGTTCTTTCAGAACGTACATTCAGTGCTGCTGGAGGATTTGTCAAGGATCACAGGGTGCGCCTGTCCACCGACTCGGTTGATCGACTGACTTTCATCAAGATGAACAAGTCTTGGATCACCACCAGCTACCACACACCTGATGCTGATATAACAGACTAATTGATTTTAAAATGTCACATCCCTTCAAGACTGATGCTGATGCTGAGTGCCTGTGCTGTTATGTTGACTGGCTATCCTCCTCCTCCTCCTCAATGATCCGATTAATGATGATAGCTTGGAAGATCATTTTGGTTTATGGGTGCCGCCACCAGTGGCTAAGGCACAATTTTTCAGCCCCTGTTTAACAGGGGCGTGTAATTACAATTTTTGAAGCAATACTTTGCAACAGGGCTCATTGCTGTGCTCCAAGTACAGTATCTGTGAGGGGTTGCAGTGTTGTGCCACCAGTGCCTAAGGCCCAATTTTTCAGCCCCTGTTCAACAGGGGCATGCAATTATAATTATTGATCTAATAATTCACAGCAGGGCCCATTGCTGCGCACACCAAGAGTAACTGTCAGGCCTTACAGTGTTGTGTCAACACCACCACCACCACCAAAGGCCCAATTTTTCAGCCCCTGTTCAACAGGGGCATGCAATTATAATTATTGATCTAATAATTCACAGCAGGGCCCATTGCTGCGCCCACCAAGAGTAACTGTCAGGCCTTACAGTGTTGTGGCACCAGCACCACCATCAAAGGCCCAATTTTTACTACCACTGTTCAACAATTATATGTTATTACAATTCCGGATATAATAGTTGACAGCAGGGCGTTCCAGCACCCACCAAGAGTAACTGTGAGTGCTTACAGTGTTGTGCCAACACCTAAGGGGCCAATTTCTGCTGAGTATATACGGCAGGTTCCTACTTTCAAACATCCAACTTACAAATGACGCCTACTTGCAAACGGAAGAAGACAACAGGAAGTGAGAGGAAATCTACCCCTAGGAAGGAAAATTTTCTCCTGTAAGAATTAATATGGGAGAAAGGTGTCACCTCTCTACTGATGCTTTATCACCAATCCTTGTTTCAATAAAAACACCACATTTCAAAAACAGTTGTCATTGGGACGCAAAGTGAGGTGAAATGTTCTGAACAGGGGCACAGACAGCAAAACAAATGTTACAGGGGGTGATAACCCTTCCCTTATGTTTTCCAAAAAGCTTAAAAATAGATTTTTTGGCTGGAGCTACACTTAAACAATGTACGCGTTCAAAATTACAAACAGATTCTACTTAAGAACAAACCTACAGTCCCTGTCTTGTTTACACCGCCTGTATACTGCTGTTCAGAGTATATAGGGCCTTTTTTATTTTGTGTTGTGGGGTTCCCCTTAATATCCAAACAAGACACAAAGGGGCTGGTAATGGGCTGGGGTAGCTATGCCATTTTTCTTAAAGATTTTCATCCATATTACCGGGAACAGACATTACATTAAAGCTGCAAGCAGTTTTAAATGGCTTTTTTTTCCTTTAGAAATGTAATTTTGTGCAGGGACAGTTCTAAACACGGGAAACACGTGGCACTTCACAGGCATACTTTAGACACCCCCCAGGTACAATATTTAAAGGAATATTTGACTTTTTTTTTTTCACTTTATGCATCATTAAAATGACTGCTCCCGAAAAACGGCCGTTTTTAAAACTTCTTTTTGCATTGATACATGTCCCCTGGTGCAGAACCCGGGTTCCCAAACTCTGTTTAGGACAATAACATGGATAATAGTCATTATAATTAGCACTTTAGAATTCGAACGTTCGCATCCATTGTATTTAATAGGGTTCTAATGTTCGTGCGAACTTTCGGTCCGTTCGCGGGTTCTGGTGCGAACCGAACCCGGGGGTGTTCGGCTCATCCCTACTGAAGAACTGTTGGTACGACTGAAGAATCGGGACATGCAGGTAGGCATCCTGTAAGTCCACCAAAATTATCCAGTCTTTTGGTTGAATTATCTGGATTATGGTATGGAGAGACTCCATCTTGAATCGCTCTACCCGGATGAATTGGTTCAGCTTCTTAAGGTCGATCACTGGTCTGAAGCCCCCCCCCCCCATTTTTTCTGGACCAGGAAGAGTGGCGAGTAAAAGCCTGTAAACCTTTGACAGGCCGGAACTGATATGATTACCCCTTGAAGCAACAAGATGTTGATGTACTCCTGAAGAGCAGCTACCTTCGGGGGCGACTGGGTTGTCTTGGTGGGGGTGAAGGAGTATTCTGGAGGCTGCTGTTTGAACTGCCAATAATGGCCTTGCGCCACTGTGGACTGCACCCACTGATCTTGGCAGTGGTCTTGCCAGACCTGGGCAAGTTTGAGCAGCCTGGCTCCAACCGCCTCCCCCTTGGCGGGCATGACGTCAAAAGGGCTTCTGGGTACCCGAGGGAGCTGCAGGGGCCATCAGCTTTCTGTGATCCAAGAAAGGTTGACTGCCAACCTTTTCTGTAATCTTTGGACGGATTAAAACTTCCGGAATCCCGGTACCTGTTTGGCGCCCCTCTGGTTGATCGCCCCCTCTGGCGTCTGGACCTCCGATCTGGGGTAAAAGGCCAGATTTTGCTCCTGTAACCCTGGAAATGGCAGTTTCTAGCTTTTGGACGAACAGTGCAGCCCGGTAGGTCAGGAAAGGGAGGGGACAAGGGAGTGCCTACCCCCCTTCTGAACCATACTGTCACGTATCAGGTAAGACCAGAACTATGTGAACTGCAACAAAGGAAACCCAAAACATTTGTAAGTGAAATATAATGATTTATTTAAGATAAGTGAAATATAGATACAACCACCTCCAATACCACACAGTGCACAACAACCAATACCAAAACAGAACCCAGAAATAATAACAGTAACAGACAAATATGTACAAGTAATGGGTAAAACCAGAATCATAAACAGGGCCAGGCCAGGGTCATACACAGCAGGTAGGCAGATGAACATAGGGATATTCCAGAAGCATAAAACGCGAGCCAGGCCAAGGTCATGCACAGGGAGATCAGCAGATGGGGTAAGGAACACCGGACAGGGAGAGGATGGATGGATGGGTCAGGACAGGGAGACAGGATCAAGCAGGGGGCAACCAGGCTGCAGAGCAAGGCTCCAGGGATCAGGGATTAGGACAGACACAACAGGTACTGGTTCAGGTTACCGGAATCAAGGTTCAAGTAGACAGGCTGCGGGTCAGGGCACGAGGACGATACCAGGGCAAGGAGTGCTTGTGCTTGCTGGGTATTTATAGGAAGGCTAATTGGCTTCAAGTCACAGCTGAACGGAGGAAGGGCAGTTTGCTCCACACTGCCAGGATCCATTCGCTGGTGGAAACCAGTACTGCGTCCAAGGAATAATACAACACCAGCAGGGAAAGATTCTCCTGACAGTTCCAAACTGCCAGGAGACACCTGCTGGTGGACCGCAGTACTGCAAAACAAATAACACCAGCGGATGGAACCATTCCTGACACATACTAGGCCACATGCCCTCAACATGGGGGGTGCTTTGGGGCAGGGGGCCCCCCAAAGCACCTTGTCCCTAAGTTGATGGGGACAAGGGCCTCTTCCCCACAACCCTGGCCAGTGGTTGTGGGGGTCTGTAGGCAGGGGGCCTATCAGAAACTGGAAGCCCCCTTTAACAAGGGGACCCCAGATCCCGCCCCCCATGTGAATAATATAGGGTACATAGTATCCCTACTCATTCACCAAAAAATAAAGGTGTAGTATAAAAAAATGACAGTAGGCAGTTTGACAATTCCTTTATCAGAAAAAAACAAAAACAATGTCCCCTGAAGCAAATCCATAGTCAATCACAATGCCTGTCACCACCGGTTATCCGAAAAAAGAGAAAACAAAATGGTCCACACCCGCCAAAGGCTCCCTCCATCTGACAGTTCTTAAATAACTAAGGGGCGAGGCCACCCGGTGACATAACCGAATGACTCTGCCCCTTGTGATATCATCAGCCAGGGGCATGCTGGGCCAACGATGTCAAAGGGGCGGGGTCACCTGGTGATGTCAGTGGGTGGCCCCACCCCTTAGTTATTTAATAATTGGCAGACAGCGGGCCGGTGGTGGCAGTGGTTTAGTGATTGAAGATGGGTTTTCTTCGGGGGATATTGTTTTTGTTTGTTTTTTTAGAATTATGTACCATAGGAAACTATGTTAAATAGACTGTAGTACGTTTCTGCAAACTGCAAAACGCATTGGTATGAACCTAGTCTTAGTGCTGAGGCAGTGAAAGTAAGCTAATTCAACTTCATTGTGAGTGACAGTTAAGAGCTGAAATCCTCATACACATAAGGACAATACAACATAAAAAGTGGGTATACAGCCCCACCTGGAAGTGACAGGTGCTATGTACAGCCACCCATAGAAATGAATGGCTGTATGCAGACATACGCTAGCACTTGTGTAAACATATGTGTGTGTGTGTGTGTGTGTGTGTGTGTGTGTATGGATGTATGGCCCTGGACTCAGGCTGTCTGCATTCAAGGGTGTATATTCATATGCATGTGTGTGTGTGTGTGTTTAAGCAAGTACAGGTGTATACCCACGTGCAGCCATTGAATTCTATAGGTACATAACACCTGTGGCTCCTGGGCTGAGAAACACACTCAAATTTTTCGATGTATAGCCCCAGGAACCTGTGTACATGAGGCAACACAGAGAATGGTATGCTCCACTTGAGGCTGATCCCTCAGTAATTTCATTTCCTGATAGATTCCCCTTATTGGACACTTTTTCATTCTCACCAACAAACCTGCTCGTGTCTGGGCAGCATTAGGTTTGCACAAAGTTAAATAAGCATTTCTAGACTTGGGGTCAATTCCACATACAGTATGTACCGAAATTCGTATTAGGCTCCATGTACACTGAAGCTGATAAACTGCAGTTTATTGGCGTTTTTTTTAAAAGACCATTAACTGCACTCTATGTTAGCCTATGTGTTCATGAACATGTAGCGGCCTCACCTCTCTCTCTTTCTTTATCGGTTATATGGCTGTTGTCTAGGGGTACCTGGGAGAGAGAGAGAGAGAGAAACACACCACGGCAGTGGCGGCCCGTCCATAGGGGGCACCGCCCTCCCTCCTGTGGTCACCAAAAAAAAAACACGGGCCCTTTAAGAGTTTTTTTTTTTTTTTTTTAAATGTCTTTTTTTTTTTTTACACATGGCGGCGCGACCATAGTGGGTGCATTAGTGCCGCTACCGCTCGCTTCTGCGCCAGGCCGTCACTCACCACAACAATACATAGGTTCATGCATTGCATGAACCTATGTATTGCTGCCGCCCACTATTCAGATGGCCGGCCCCTTGAGCGCCGGCCATCTGAATCACAGCGTCTGGTTGGTCTTTAGAAGTGCCTATCAGAGCCAGCAGGCTCTGATAGGCTTCCCGACTACAGCCTGAGGGCTGTAATTGGCTTCTAAATATCTAATGAGAGGACGCACGGGGGTGCGTTCCCTGGCCAATCAGGTTCACCGGGTCTGGTTACCGGTAACCTGATTGGCTGAAGTGACATCGAGGGCGGGAGAAGACATTGAGGACGGAAGAAGGACGGCCCTGACTCGAGGAAGGTAAGTGCAGGGCTGGGGGGGGGGGAAACTGTATTATGGAGGACAAACTGGCTGCATATGGGGGAGAAACTGGCTGTATTATTGGGGGAGAAACTGGCTGCATATGGGGGACAAACTGGCTGCATATGGGGGACAAACTGGCTGTATTATTGGGGGACAAACTGGCTGTATTATTGGGGGACAAACTGGCTGTATTATTGGGGGACAAACTGGCTGTATTATTGGGGGACAAACTGGCTGTATTATTGGGGAGAAACTGGCTGCATTTGGGGACAAACTAGTGGCGTTTGGGCACAGTGGCTGCGTTTTAATGGGCACAGTGGTGGCAATTGATGATTTTTTTTTTTCAGTTTGTTTGCGCCCCCCCAAAAAATTTGAGCACCAGCCGCCACTGCACCACGGCCCATGTCCTCCGTAACTGGGAGGTGAAGGCCAGAGATTGGGCTTTTGTGTAGGTGTCCTAGAGTCAAGTCCAGTCCTTCGTCCCTGACTCCTTTGCTTTAGTAACCCAAGTTCCACACAGTGAATAGGTACAACTCAGTTTTATTCTTCTTGCCAAGCAATAAAACAATCTTTCTCCTTTGGAAAATGGGGACAGATTGAGGCACAATCCTTTCCCTTCTTGCTGCTGCCCACTGTGCTGTCACCAGTGGTGAATAGTCACTGCCACTGACTAGGTAATATAGAACGTGAATTACCTTCGCTCACTTTACCCCTGTCAGAGGAAGAAATCCGTCCAAGGGAGAAGTGGAGGCCTCTCCGTCACCAGCGATGCTGCGCCGGGCTCTTCAGAGAAGTTACTGCGCACCAGTCCTCATGACCTCAGACACGGGCACCCAAGGAGTTAGGGCCCCCTCGGATTCCTCCACCCTCGCGGAACTCAGTCGAAGGTACTGAGCCCCAGGCATCCGCCATAGTACCTCACCCCACGCTAAAGGTGCCTGAGATGGACTCCATCCCTGCTCCAGCTAGGACAAGGGCGCCTAGGCCTGGAACACCGGAACGCCAGCACCCAAGCTGAAGGTGCCTGGGTGCGGCCGCGTCCTCCGACTCTCTCCACCAAATCAGGGCGTCCGCCCCTTTTATGACCTCTCCCTTTGCGCCACAGCGGGTTCCCCGCCCCGCTGTACCAGCTCCAGGGGAGGACAAAAAGGCATGGTTCTCGGTGTGAGTTCAACTCCGGCCCCAGGCAACAGCGCCACCCAGGGACCCCAAGGAACCTCACACCACCAGAGTCCTCACATAATTCAAATACCCGCTACATACACATAGCGTTTTTTAGCGTTAATGAGCAGTGGAATTAATGGGCTTTTTTCTGATCGCAAGAAATTCGCGTTCAAAGTGCAGTTTTTCGGCGGGAAAAATGCGAAATAACACACAACAAAAAAAAAAAGCTAAAAAACGCTACACTGAAAAACGCTAATAAACGCTAGTAAAAAAACCCTGATAAAAGCTATATTTTAAAGCAGCTTTTTCTGCCAGAAATCTGGCGTTCAAAACGACAGTTTTTGAGCTTCTGTGTACATGGAGCCTTAGGCCTCATGCACACTGGATGATTTAAACGCTGCTCTTAGGGGTATCTAGCCCCTGCATGTTAGCCTATGCATGCATGCTAACATACAGTAGGCATTTAGACGCAGAAAAAACTGCCAGCACATTCAGGAGCAGCAGGGTTTTTGTCAGAAAAAATTCTTGACGTGCTTAAACGATTAAAAACGCACGTTAATGCTTGGCTTGCTTAGCGCTTGATTGTTAATTCTTTGCAATGACCAAAATAAATTATAATTCTGGCCAATGAAACTAATGAATGCCCAAGCGCTTGACATGCATAAACGCATTGCACGCGTTTATAAGCATCAAGTGGTTTTTTTTGCCAAAGCGACGGTGCCAGGAGGAAAGGCGTCTAGTAAGGATGAGCTCAGGCGTATTCTCAAGTTCACGTGCCTGCGCCCGCCAGGAAGCCGACACTCCACAGCGCTAATCACAGGCAGCAAGTCATTTCCCGATCCGCAGCTGCACAGACTGGGAAATGTCTCACTACCTGTGAGTAGCGATGCGGAGTGTGCCAGGCACATGGACTTGCGAACACGCCTGAGCCCATCCTTAGTGTTTAGGATAGATGGCCAAAGCCTGCAGCGTGCATGAGGCATTAACGGCCAATGCATAAACATTTTCTTCTTAGAAAATAGTAGGTTGGTAAAAAAAAATTAAAAATATGTTCTTATAATATGAAATTCTGAAAAAATCCATTGACTCTCTTTAAGGAAAAGCACAATAATCTGAAACGATTTCTTAGGTCTAGGGATAATATCAATACTAGCATTGTCTTCAGTATTTGTATTTTGCTTTGCTAAATAAATAGTAACCAAGGCATGCTACTTTAGTAAAAAAAAAAAGCCAATAAATAAACATGCTATGGTTTTCTTACCAGCACTCCATTCCAGATAGGACAAGCAATCCGTACACTCCAGCCAATAAATAAAGGCTTGTAACTAAAAACTGGAAAAAATGCTATGACCCCTGAAAAAATACTTAAAAGGCCAAATGTAATGAGGATTCCACCAGCAATCTGATAGCAGCTCGTCATTTTCCATAAACCTGCTACTTATGCCTGTCAGGCAGACTGGGTAACTAATAGTGTTTTCCACACACTTTCAGTAAACTTCAGTTTCTTGGAGACTGTAGTTAAGACACAAATCCATTGTTTACATGTGTTAACTCAACCTACTGTTTGCTTTTAATTATTTCCGGATATGCTAGGACATGGCCAACAAATATTCAAGCTTGCGTACGTAAAATGGATGAAAAAAATTCCCTCTGAGTCAAAATCTCATGTCTTTGTGTCAATCCCTTGTCTTTCCTGTGAAAAGAATGTGTTTTATAGTTACATCAGCTGAAGATTAGAGTCGTGTGGGGTAATTCATCCACACAAAGAATGTAACAGCTTGGAACAAAGCTAGACACAGTCCTATTACAAATCAATGGCAGCTAAAAGAAAAGTAAACACCAATAGTGAGTATAAACTTAGTTGTTACACTGGGAATCACTGGGAATCATGTATGAACATAGTTGTTAAAATTTGCTCTTTCATGTTCACTGCGTAGTTAAATATATTTGAATATTATTTTGCTCTTTTTATATGTAGCACTTACCCCCATTTAAGGGACCGACTGGTTTTGTTGGGTCTGCAAACTACCTCCAAGGCTTCTGTTGTCAGGGTGTGAGAAAAGTCTTTAGAAAGGCCAATGTCCACACAATGTAAAACCCAAACAGTCAGGCTTTATTTTACTTTGCTGAAGTGGAAAACTTTAGAGGAAATTAGGAAATGAGAGAAACACAGGGGAAGGTTCAGGCACGCAACACTAAAGTCCCAATCGTCGCCACTCAAGCCTGAGTGGGTATTGCTCACCCGGATAGTCCCGTTTAGTGGTCCTAGCAGCCGGGTTGAAGCTTGAACCAATCTTTCTAGGGATACGCTCAGGAATCCTCTGCCACAGGATTGTTAAAAGTCCCGAACCTCCCAGCCAAGCAATAGTGAAGAACCTTTAAGCCGGATTGGCGTATTGCAGGGCTTGTAATGATGATGGATCCCTCCTTAGGTGAGCTCCAGGCCTCCTCCCAAGACAGCAGTACCGTCGCCTATCTCCTCTGAGGCAGATCCTCCCCTGGTCTCCTTCCCTAAGCGTGGGCTTCCCGTAGGTGGGTAGCTGAGGATCCCTTTGAAAAAATATAGGCCTCAGCCAGCAGAGCTGGGCCTATCATGCAGCGATGTAGCCTCGGGCTAAAGGTGCCCGGGGCCAGAACACACACACACCCCGTGCCCCGAGGCACACACCGACGGGTGGGCTCCCAGAGCGGAACCCCAGAACGGACCCTAATTAATGGCATCTGCCCCTTATGTACCCTCTCCCAGCATGCACAGCGGGTAGACCACGCCCACTGTAGGCTGCCGAGAAAGGACACCCAAGGTGTTGTGATAGCCCCTGTAGTTCAACCTATGCCGGTGATGACTGGCTCAGACTACCCCCTAAATTTACACATAGCGCCCCCAAATATTGGGGCGGGGGCGCTACATTATATTTTTTGCAGTATTTGCTACATAGATCATGTCACAAGAAAGTTTGTCCTTGATTATCTTGGTGCTCAACATGCGGCCCACAAACTGCCTGTGTGACCCACCACATCCTAGGCTGGGCTTGCCACCTTTGGGCTTGTGGCTGGGGTGCCAGGTGCTGGAATTCTTACTGTTTTCTGGTAGCCTTCACTGAAACATTGTAGATATTGTCACGTGCAGCTCCATTCACATCTGCATGTTCCTTAAACACGTGCAAATGAATCGGCTTCCCTCAAGCATGTCACACCAAAAATGTCCAAAAAAAAAAACACATGAAAAACCGCACGTGGACACATGGGGGCCTAATAACCAATAACCATCAATAATGGAAAGGTGAATTGTCAAGCCACTGAACACCAAAAATATTGCTGCTGATCACCAGTGTTGGGGTTTACATAATACTGCTAATAAACACCTATTAGGGGGGGGGGTAAAAATGACTCTCACTGACCACCAATTTGGCAGGCTTAAAGTCATTGTAAAGGTTTTTTTTTTCAAATAACAAACATGTTATACTTACCTTTTCCGTGCAAGGGTTTTTAACAGAGCGGCTCCAATCATCCTTTTCTGGGGTCCCCCTCTTCATTGGGTGCCCCCACGGAGAGCCGCTTTCCATGGGGGCACCCGTGTGGGCACGCTCCAGAGTCCTGCTGCGTCCATTGACACAGACAGCAGGACTCGGTCCTGCCCCATCTTCCGTGTTACTGGGTTTGATTGACAACAGCGGGAGCCAATGGCTCCTGCTGCCATCAGTCTATCCAATGAGGACCCGAGACAGCGGCTGGAGATGCTGGGCTCGTGCTCATTGCTGGAACGATCTGGTTCAGGTAAAAAAAGGGGGGCTCTGGGGGGCAGCTGCAGCACAGAAGGTTTTGCACCTTAATGCATAGAATGCATTAAGGTGAAAAACCTTGAGACTTTACTCCTTTAAATAATACTGCCACTGACTACCAATGCAGGGCGCTTTAATAAAAGTCACCAATATGGGGTTTACAGCTCAACGCAATAAAAACGTTTTTCTTTGCAGTGGGGTTGTGCCTGTACTGCAAAGATTAAGTGCTCGTTTTAGCCCAGGTTCAAATCGCATGTCAAAACGCACCAGTGTGAACCAGGGCTTAACCAGGGGAGAGGAGAAACCCTTATACTCACGCAATCCTCAGCTCAACCTGCAAACGGTATTTCCCCATGATCCAGCAGTGGACTGTTCCTGGCATCCTCACATCCAGAGCAGATCCGTGGAGCCTGCTCTGGGCTTTATGACATCAGGATGTAAGACTGCTAGAGTACTGGAGTGCAGGAGCTGCAGGGATCGGTCTTGTGCTGGGAGGATTAGAGGATCAGGTAAGTATATCTCATTTCATCTCTCCCCTAGACAAAAATGAGCAATTAACCCTTGCAGTGGGGCACAGCCCCACTGCAAGGGAAGCTTTTTTTTGCCTGGAGTTCAGCATTAAATAGCACTGTCATTGACCACCAGTGCATGGGAGGAGGGGGTAGGGTTGCCACCTCATCCCTTTAAAAATCCAAAAGTATTTATGTCGATGACTGAAATAATAACTCCCAGCATTGATGTCAATGACTGCAATAACAACCCCCATGTTGGTGTCAATGACTGCCATAAAACAACCCCCAGCATTGGTCTCAATAGCAGTGCCTACCTTCCCCCTAGGGTTGCCACCTCATCCCTTTAAACCCCAACACATATTAATTACACAGGTCCTGAGGCTAATTTAATGCAGATAAGCCACTAAGTGAGTATAATTTCCACCTTAATCAGCCACAGAACCTGTTAATTAATATGTGTCCGGTTTTAAAAGGATGAGGTGGCAACCCTAGGGGGAAGGTAGGCACTGCTATTGAGACCAATGCTGGGGGTTGTTTTATGGCAGTCATTAACACCAACGTGGGGGTTGTTATTGCAGTCATTGACACCAACGTGGGGGTTGTTATTGCAGTCATTGACACCAACGTTGGGGTTGTTATTGCAGTCATTGACATCAATTCTGGGAGTTATTATTGCAGTCATCGACAAATACTTGGGGTTTCTTGTTGTGCCCACTGATGACAATACTTGAGTTTATTATTCTATCCATTGACAAAAATGCTGGAAGATACTATTACTGCCATTGACACCAACAATATGGCTCATTTAAATTTTTTGACCACCACTGAATTAATGTATGCATTTTTATCAGTAGAACAATACATATTGTTTGACTGAATTCCACACTTACATCCAACATTTCACGCATAATAATCACAATCACGGATGGATTTACCAATAAATTCAGTAGGTCTGCACCTTTAGCCACAGAGGAAAAAAGGGCCCTGTACAGTTATTGGCTATACATTTTTCTCCTATAATCATGCAGAAATGTATTCATCATCTATGGGCTTACTTACACACTGTCACAATATATGTAATAGAGGTGACCCTGGAAGTGGGGTCTTGGTTTGAGCCTACAGGCCCAAGTGATAGGAATCCATCCACAATGATTTCTTTATAAATGGTTCTATGGTATTCTCACAAGTAGCATAACTGCATATTTTCATGTCTGCTGAGTACTATGAGCAGCTGTGGAGTCTATACTACAATGTATATGTAAAGCGCTGCGTAAACTGACACCATAAATAATAAATAGTACCTTAAATAATAATAAATATACAGCGGGAGGATCCTTGCAGTCAGCGCGATCAGTCTTTCTGGTACACGATTTATTGCTTATTTCTTTAAGACTACTTGTCAGCATAGTTGTTATCTGTCAGTGCCAATATTGGAAGCTGTCATTGCATGACTCCTGAAACAGTGCTAGGCCCAGGACAGTGCTTAGTAATATAATTTCAGTCCTGGAACGGACGTTGCTTGCAGGAGGAAGGAAATTGAAACTCGGCTCTGCTAGGTCACAGCAATATTTACCTGTAACTCGTATTCATCCCCCACTCATTCATAGGAGGATGCACTATATAATCACTGAGATGTTCCTAAGTGCCGGGCCAGAAGCTTGATAGCTTAGTATCCACTAACAGGGAAAGTGTTTGTTTTGCCCTACATGGAAGTGTGTTAGATTGAATGTGCATAGTTGCCAACAGTCCCGAATTTCCCAGGACAATCACAATTTTTGGACCCTTGTACCGATTTTGGGACAAGCCCAATTGTTTTTGTCCAGTTTTGTCCCCGGAAATTCGGGAATGTTTTAGGCTACAAACGGCAGCGGCTACACCAAAATGGCCACCGCCGTCGCCACGAGTGTTTCCTCTTTTCCTCTTGTGTTCAGTGCAGAGGAGAGGTGCAGCCAAATCGGCTTCACTCTTTTGGCGGCCCATCCCCTCTCTCCACTGAACATGATATGAATGTGATCATCTTCCACCTGCCGCTGCCGCCGCCGCCTGCTTGGAATTGCTGTGTATTTTAAAGTCCGGGGGTCTCCGTAGTATGGCCCATTAGGTGGTTTTGTCATCAGACTCACTGCAGGTACGGACTCTGCTTGAGTTGCGGGGCTTCTTCCTTGATCTATAGGGGGAAATAGCAGGCGGGAAAGCAATGTGGGGGGGGTTCTGATGGAGAACAAAACAGTGTGTGGGGCTGTGAAGGAGGACACAAATGTAGTGAGGGTGCTCTAATGGGAAAGCAGATGTTCAGAAGGGCTCTGATGGGGGACACAAGTGTGGAGGGGGCTCTGAGGTGGGGGCGCTGATTGGGACATGGGCAGGAAGGGTTTTAATGGGTGTGGGGAGGTGGCTCTGAGGGGACACAAGCGTGTGGCAGGAGTTCTGATGGGGACACAAATGTGTGGGGGGTGGCTGTGATGGGAACAGAAATGTGCAAGAGGGTGTGTTAATGGGGACACAAGCATGTAGGGAGAGTCTGATGAGGATACAATTGTGTGGGGAGATTGTGCTGGGGACACAAATGGGCAGGGAGGCTCTGACAGGAACACTGATGTAAGGCCTCATGCACACTTAATGTTAAGCCCTGGTGCACGAGGCTCTGGCATTTAGGTGCAGGTGGAGGATGCAGGTGCACCATCCAGCTCCGCTGATGGCAGCCTTTTTTTAAATTCTATTCTCTTTCATGGCTGGGGATTCATTTATAAATAACTTTTTTTTTTCGGCCCACGAATATCTGTAAAATATACAATGTGGCCCTCGAAGTAAAAAGTTTGGAGACTCCTGGTGTAGTGTATTAATCAGTGTAGTGTAGTAGTTAGTGTAGTGGCTGGTGTAGTGAACAGTGTAGTGTAGTGCGTGTTGTAGTAATCAGTGTAGTGCGTATTGCACCTGATGCAAGGACGGACTCTGCTGGGGAGGCACCTGATGCAAGGACAGACTCTGCTGGGGAGTAACCTGATGCAATCAATGACTCTGCTGGGGCGGCACCTGATGCAAGGACGGACTGCTGGGGAAGCCATCTGGTGGCAGGCGACACGCTTCCACTGATTCTGCATTATGGTGAGTTGAATGATTTAATTTTATATTACAATGTAATAATAGAAATATTGCGCTTCAATCAACCTGACACCATAACAACCATGGTGCCGGGATGATTGAAGCACCAACAGGTATTTTGGAGTATCTTTATGTGCCGATTTTGTTAAACTTTCTGGAATACACATGTAGCGGGTACTCCAAATTTAGGGGGTTGCTAGGTCCAAATTTAGGGGGATGACCTGAGCACTAGTATGGCTCAGGCCTTCTAATTGTGCTGGACTCTGCTTTAATGCTATGTGCCTATGTAGGGTTCCCTGTGGCCTGCAGGTGGCGCTGCCATGTTGGGTCAAGGTTGAACCATAGGTTACATTGGCGTATTGGATGTCCTCTCTCGGCTGCCATGCAGTGGGCGGGTTCTGCCTGCTGTGCATGCCGGGAGAGGATATAAAAGAGGCAGATAGCATTATTCAGGGAAAGACCCGGGGACAAGTACCCAGAGGAGTGTGCCCCTAAGGAAAGGGGTGTGTACCCCGTCTGAAGTGTCTCGGGCACCTTCGGCCCGAGACCGCAACGTTCCAGGTAGGCCCAGTACCTTTAACTGGGTCTACAGGCAGAATCTCTGGGAGTCCTAGGATGCCCGGGTGAGGGTATCCCCTCCGACCAAGAGGAAGCCAGGGGAGGATCGGTCCCATAACAGGAGATGAGTGATAGTCAGATTGCTGTCTCGGGAAAGGCCTGGTGACCTGTCGGAGGGAAGGATCCTATGCTCCGCAGAACTGACCCTGCGGAGTGCTGCTGCTCTCCGAGGACATACTGAACTTGTCCTTGGAGGATTTAAATTGTGTGTTCGAGCTCCACATCGGCTGCTAGGACCATTGAGGGACTATCCGGGTGAGCTGTACCCACTCAGGACCGAGTGGTGATAAATCTGGGAGTTCTGTGCCTGAATCTGCTTTAGTTCAATTACTATCTCTCTCATCTACTCTCTCTTACCTATCAAGCAAAGATACAAAATAAACTCAACGTTGGAGTTTAAGTGGTTTGGACATTGACTTTATTAAAGAAGGGAAAAGTACAGACTCGTCTCTACATCCTGGAGATGGGAACCAGTGGAAGGAGGTAGCTCGCTGCGGGACCCAGGTACATATACACCGCCTGACCTCTAAACTAGAGGACACAGGCTTGTGGCATGGGTGCCTCTTTTCTTTCCCCTAGAGAGGAGAGGGTAGTGCTACACATATATTTCTATTGTGGTGTAGGATCTGGCTTCTTTCTTTCTTTCTTTCTTTATCTCGGACTCTAACCACACCCCTTCTGAGCCACGCCCATTTAAGCCACACCCACTATCACACGTAAACCACACCCATATTTCCTATTAGGGTGTGGCACGCCAACAAAGGAATGCCACGCCCTCTAATTATAGCAAGGCTCCGCCTCCATGCAAAAAAGTGTCCCGGATTTTTTTTTTTGCAATGTTGGCAACTATGCATGTGGCATGCAATATCCATTGATCCTTTTAGCTTATCCCAGCAGAGTCACTCCTCCATCACCAGGACAGAGTATAAAGACCTGCTGCAATGTGGCCTAAAAGTCATAAAGAATGTTAAGAAGTGACTTAGTGTGGTAAATAGATTAAGTTAGTTCAAGTTAATGTAATAAGGCTGATATTGTGTTGGTTATGTGCCAGCTTTACATGAATTGGCTGCTATACCAGAGTAAACCTGAAGTGTTATCAAAGGCAATGAGTCATAACTAAGTGCCCACTTGTAGTACAAAAACAGACAATCCCTTTAATTAGTTTTCATTTCAATGTGTAGCTATTATACAAGACATTACCATTTACCACTAATACCACATAATACTAGTAATAGCTGTAGTCACTGTATTCCTAGCATGTACCGTTCTAATTATATAAAATAACAAACTAGCCCCTTTTAGTTAAAACTATATAATTTCTGTGTGCATTTTCTAGGCAAACTTCAGACATAAAACCAGTAACTGTATCTCAATGAAATAATAAAAAATATTCTTTATTTGGAAGATGCCAAAGAGTTTCTGCTACCTGCAGTTTTCCACCCTGAGGCCTCGTACACACGGCCGAGATTCTCGTTGAAAAAAACATGTCGTTTTTTCCGACGAGATTCTTGGACAAGAAAATTGTCCCGGCCGAGTGTACACACGCTCGATTCAAAGAACCCGCGGTTCTTTGAATGGAGCGTACGCGGTGACGTCATTGACTACGACGAGCATGCGCTCATCACATTCGATGCCGTCGCCGCCATCTTGGTATACCCTATCTATGCCTAGGAAGCTACCGCGCATGCGTCAAATTCATTTCAAACATGCACGGGCTTCCCGGCGGACAGGTAAGTGTACACACACACACACTTTTCTCGTCGAGAAACAGGCTGACGAGAATCTCGACGAGAAAATAGAGAGCAGGTTCTCTATTTTCTCGTCTAGGTTACTTGTCGGTTTTCTCGACGAGAAACCATACACACGAACGAATTTCTCGGCAAGACATCTCTGCCAGCAAGTTTCTTGCTGGTTCTTGCCGAGAAACTCGGTCGTGTGTACGAGGCCTCAGTGTTACTGATCTCCATGGACCGACGGAGCATGGAAGTCAGCACCAGCATCCTACAAAACTAAGTGCATTTAGCTGTGGTTCACTATAAAGTGTGACTCAGTCATTAAAGATGGTTAGCATTGTCAATTTTAGTTAACACAGTTACTGATATTGTGCCAAGTAATACAATTACATAGGTTCCCCTTTATGTTTTCTATAGAATTTTACTGTGATTGGGAAAGAGATTTTTAGGGGTTCCTCCAGTTCAAAAGACTCTGAACTGGAAGCCGTTTTATTTTTATTACTGTGCTGATTTTCTGGCATAAATCTGCTATTTGTGCCATATAACATGTGTAGGAAAAAAAATAAACAAAGTTTTATCAAGGTCCATGAAAGGCCAATATCAAGGCAAACATACATTGTGTGTATATATATATATATATATATATATATATTCTATGTATATGTAGCACACCCCGTAGGAGCTGCGGATTTAATTTGGGCCTTGCACGTTACCTCCATGTTCGTTGTCTAGGGGAATAAAGTCTGTAAGAACTCCAATGTCCACACAGGATGTAAAACCTTATGCTGTTAGGTTTTATTTTCTTTTGCATAAAACATATGAAGAATAGTAGAAGGGTGAAGGGAAAGGGGTAGGTTCAGGTACGCAGTACAGATCACTGGGGAAAACTCCTCAACTATAAGGTTATTCACCACTCCTCCTCGATCGGGTATTGCTCACCCGGATAGGCCCCTCTCACCTGGCCTACCAGCCGGAACGATGCACGGACAATGATCAGGACCAGTCTCTGCCACAGACTGGTTGTGCACAAAATTGGATAGTCCGGGATCCTCTGCCACAGGACTTAGCGCCCGAACTTCCAGCCAAACATTTAAAGAGCCTTTAAGCCGACTCGGCAGACTGCAAGGTGAACTTTAGCTACGGTGCATCCTCCAATAGAATCACCAGGCCTTCCTCAAGACACAAGCCTTCCGCTCGGTCTTTTCCAGGACAGGTCCTCCCCAGGTGTCCTCCATTGAGTGGCTTCCTTCCGCAGGACGGACAGCACAGGATCACCTTCAAAGTGTAGGCCCCAGTCAGCATAACTGGGCCTACTTGGTAGAGTTGCAGCCTCGGACCAACATGGTCCAGAGGCCAAAATCACACGACACGATCCTCGCCTTTAGGAGGGCCGCGAGGGGAAGAAGGACCCCAAGAAATGGCGTCTGTCCCTTATGTACCCTTCCCGGCATGCTCAGCGGGTAGACCACGCCCACTGAACTGTACCCGAGGAAGGATACCCAATGCACTCTGGCCTGTCAGTCTTCCATAGTGGCCTGAGGTGGTAACGCCACCTACAGGAAAACAGTGGGAAGTCTTCCCAACACTGCCATAGCCGGAACAGAGGCTGATTTAGCATAATCACTTAAATCTGAGCCCAACTATTGGCTCAGATACCCACTAAATTTGACATAGCGCCCAGTCATTGGGAGCTGGGCGCTACATATATATATATATATATATATACACACACACACACACACACACACACACACACTGGGGGAGATTTACTAAAGCTGGTGTACTCACAATCTGGGGCAGCTGTGCATGATAGCCAATGAGCTTTTATCTTCAACTTGTTCAATTTAGCTTTGGCAATAAAACTTGAAAGCTGATTGGTTTCTATGCAGAACTGCACCAGATTTTGCACTCTCCAGTTTGATGTGGGCAGTGAAGTCGGGCAGCTGCAGCCAGGAGGGCTGCTAGGGCCTGAAGAGGGTTGACTGGGAGCTGTAGTCAATCTGTTAGGACAGCTAGCACTAAAGAGACTTTCTATATTTTCTGCTACACTTTAGGGGCCTGCGGTTCCTTCATGCAAAAGGCTATTGCTAAGGCTTGGCTGAGCCAGTACCAGGCCTAACCACCATGTGCTAGCTGTTCCTGGAACGACTAAATAGGAAGCGACATTCAGGAGGAATGGAGCGAACCACTAGATAAGAAGTGATGAGCAGGAGGAGGAATGGAGCGAATCTTCTGGACTGTACATAGTTTTGTCCCAACCAAAATTCTATGACCTTTACTGGACATCCCATATTTCCCATACCCCATTCAAGTTAAATTCCCTCAATAAAACAACAAAACAAAGCCAACAGACTGCTGTCTTGGAGTGTCTGGGAAGTGAATGCCGGTCCGGGCAGGGTGACAGGTGGGCCACATCACTTAGCAGCCTCTACGGGGGTATCGCTACACATGCGCTGTGTGTGCGATGCAAATTCAGCCATAGAGATTTATGGCTAAATTTGCATTGCATTCGCACCAAAATGGTGCAGGACATTTTTTTGGTCTGCTCTAGAATCAGATCGCTGCACTATTTGACAGTTCGCACTGCAATATGTGAACTGATCTGGGGGTGTCATTAAATTTGGAACCTGTAAAGCAATGCACCAGCGATCAGCAACTCGCTGGTGCCATGCAGGTTTCCAGCAGATCTGCCGGTGTATCTGCTTGCAGTACATCCCGTACGAGTAAGCAGATATAATTTGACAGGAAGCATGAATGAACTACCACGTTACTTCACAGTGCCATGGTAGTTCATTGAAAACTACAAGCTGACAGCTGCCGAACCTAGTTGTTTTCCATGCCCAGAGCCCTATCAATCAAGCGACGCGGCCGGGTGGGCAGAGCCCCGTTCAGCCACATTTTTTTTTTATTCTGAAAGCCAGCGGGTAGGGAAAAGAACCCTGCTAGCTGTCACAGTGGGGATTGGGGGGGGGGGGCAGTCCGTTTGTTACACCCGGAATATAGGGGTAACATATTATGAAAGGTGAACTTATCCTTTAACCCATCTGCAAGAGAGGCCTTAAAATTTGCAGGAAGTAGCCAGTCTGTCTGTGAGGTAGGGTGGAGTGGTTCACAGCTGTGTGGACTATCTGGAGACTGGGACAGTGTGTTTGCTGAGCTCATGCGACCTTGGTGGTACTTCCAAAGCAGACGAGAAATCTAAACTTATTTTTGGACAGGTATACTTGCAGTGACCCATTAAGTTGTTTTTATTTTACCAAGACTATGGACTGTTTGCCTTACTTTTGCTGGAGAAAGTTGTTTTTATTTACTTGTTTGAGAGTCCAATAAAGACTGTTTGGTGTTCCTTCAGAGGTTGCTAGGGATTCCTTGAGCAGTGGCAGATAGATTTCCCACCTGTTGGTGCCTGCATACTGTAGTTCAAGGGCTGGCATCACTTGGTAAAGTCAACAACATGACACCAGTATAGCCTCTGTCTTTGACTCTTAAATAAGTAACCAATGACCACAATAATCTATTTAACCTATCTGCAAGAGGGGGGCATTCTTTCCACTGGCCCCCCGATATAACCGGGTACATCTCCTTCTTACTGACAACATAAGCAGACCCTTATCCCAGTGGTGGCCATTGTAAGGGCTTTTTTTTTTTTACTAGTAGCTAATGTAAGAGGGGGGCCTTCTTCCACTGATGGCCAATGTAATAGCCTTCTTCCGTACACCACAAATATAGGGGGCCAACCACCAACATAGAGTGCCCCTTCTCCATCGACCACCAATGAGAGGCTCCTCTCCTGCTGATTATACTATTATCCTGGGAGTAGCTATCATTTTTATCAGGGATGCCTCAGAAACGTGAAATTTATTGTAAGGGTTCTTTTGAAAAATAAAATATTGCGAAAGGTAAGTCTAGAAATGCCTTGCACACTGCCCTCTTCAACAGTGGGTGGTGTTTAATGAAGTGAAGATTTCCCAGGTGCCCTTTGTAAATTTGGATGTGATGCATGCATTCTATGACAGAGACTTGTATTTAAACGTATGTATACAGAAACAATCCAAACTCGGTGTAGCCATTCCCACATTTTGTTGTTATCCTGAAATATGTTGTACCATGTTGTATCATGTTGACTTTTCTGAGAGAGTGATCTAATTTTTCAGTCTTGGTCATCACCTAGGCAAGAGGTTTATATGCCTCTTAGCTTTTCAGTGCATTACATTTTCTATGTTCAATGTAATATTCTCAGATGTCCGCTTTAACCATGCCAGTTTTGAACTACACAAGAAAGTGTTTGTTTATTGCTGAATATTGTGTGCGACCATTAAAGCCCCATTCTGGGCAAACTCTTCAAAGTTGTTGACAGTGATGTGGAAGAATAGGTTGTATGCAGAGCATACAGCCATTTCTCCTGTGCAAATAAGCACACACTTCGTCTTAATAATATAATGCATCTCACCTTCCATTCGATTTCCCATTCATCCAAAAACCAGAGACATCACCATCCTACATTCTCAGCACGGCCAGCATCACTGATCCAGACTAGCCAGCTTGCTCTTTTTATTAAACTACCAACAGGAAGTGATGTCACAGCATGTCAGCTCCACCCAGGAAGGTGACCATATAAGCAGGGCTCAAAATTTCAAGTCTTGAACCACTAGCCAGGCTTCAAGGGTTACTCGCCACCAGTTGCCCCACCCAACTCCTACTCTGCTCCGCCCCTAATTCTGCCACTATCACGCCCTCATAAATTATTTTGTGAAATGTTTTATGCAGAATTAAGTTACAAAAAAAAAATATTAACAACAACTTTATCAGTTCCCCTCAGCACAGCCTCACCTGTGCCCATCAATGCAGCCTCACCGTGCCCCCCACATTGCAGACTCACCATGCCCCCCACATTGCAGACTCACCGTGCCCCCCACATTGCAGATTCACTGTGCCCCACATTGAAGACTCACTGTGCTCCCATATCTCCCATATCTCCTCTTTCTCCGTGCTCTCGCTGGGAGAACAGCTCCCGATCAACCCCGCCCGCCGTGGTGTTTGCCCCCCCACTCCCAGGCAGCCCAGCTCCTCGCCAGACCTCATTTTCCACTCAATGCGAGTAGGCGAGTGGAAAATTTGAGGTCTGATATAAGGATATACAGCCAATATAATACAATACACGAATACAACACAATACAAGGATTCTGATGGGTGTGTCTGAGCAGAGACAGGGTGAATGTAAGCTAAACAAACATGGACGCCATCTCTGGTCATAACAACCCAAGACTCCCGTTTTACCGCTGATAGGAATCCTTATTCTGCGCCATTCCAGAGAACAGAGCATACTCGGATTATACTATTATTGCTTGTGGAAGGGGGGCTATCTGCAGGCGTGCGCTACGAATTCCGACCATGCTGATCAGACATAGCAGAGACAAGAACGCACATCTGCCTATAACCAATAATGTCCTTGCAGAGCGAACATATCCCCCATCGAAGATCGTCTGCGCTAATGCACAGAGGGCCCTTCGTCGGCGGACATCAAACATCATCTCCAACCTTAAGACGTTTTTCCACTACCAGACGGGTCTTAACCAACGTCAGTCTGCCCCAGTCAGCTCTTTAGAGCGGGTTGCGGGAGAACTAACACTGGGAGACACTATGACAATACATATTAAATACATCTTCATAAAATTTCCACGACAACAGCTATATGCAGAAATTAATTACTGTGGGGCACAGTGCTGTAGAAAAGGTGAGTATAACAGCCAGTTTTCAGATGATGCTAGGGGGCTATTTAATAAATCATACCCCTGAGATGGGCTTTTAGGAGTCCTCAAAGGATGAAAGATTCCTGAGCCTAATTTGGGATTTCAACACATATTGATATTTTTTCTAAAAGTGTGTTAAATAAAGAATGATCGGTGTTGTCGATTGAGGGGCAAGGTTAAGAGAGAGTGGGTTATCATCTCACAGCTTAAAGAAACAGAAATTTACATAAAAGATTAGCAAGGCTTTACAGACTTCCTGTAGACTGCACAGCTGAGTATTTTCATTAATTGGGGATTTCAAGTTGTGGAAGATGGGTCAACAGAATAACACAAATTTAATTTGGATGCTCCTACTGATCGTAACAAGTCTGACTAGTGTACTGTTCCTTTACAATAACCAGTCTGAATTTAAATCTGCAAGGGAAAATCACAAGGCAAAAAAAACATCTGACTGGCTAATAGGGAGCCATGTTAACAGATCTTGTTTCGATACTCTAATAACATACTGATAAGGAGCTATACCCTACAACTTAAGGTGGGAAAACAATGACTAAAGCAGGGGTCTCAAACTGGCGGCCCTCCAGCTGTTGTGAAACTACAAGTCCCATGATGCATTGCAAAGCTGACAGTTACAAGCATGACTCCCACAGGCAGAGGCATAATGGGACTTGTAGTTTCCCAACAGCTGGAGGGCTGCCAGTTTGAGACCCCTGGACTAAAGCATGCTAGACATTGTACATAGGTCGACTGGCTGCACAGGTGTGCAATAGAAGGTGACGTCAGGTTCCGGCAGGAGGTCAATGCACATATTCGCCAGCACACCATGGATCTTTAAATGCAGTCCAAAGCTTTTATTGCAGAGAGATCATATCACAAAAGAATAAGTGCAAGGTGCAGCCATGCAGGACACCTTCGTCAGGCAGGTTCCGGCAGGGATCCTTAGCTTCTTTGCAGAATGACCTGGAAACTCTAAAGCTGGGACATTCTGATACGGAAATTTCAACTTCAATTAGGATGTAAGTTTTCTCCCACCACTGAAGCTTTGCTATTGGCTATGATAGCTATAGGTACACTTTAAAGCAGAATTCCAGATATGGCATTTTTTGCACAGTTACATTGTTTCAGCTTGGACCAATGTAATGATGCATATACTGTACCTGGGAGATCCCTCCAGAAGCTGGAAATCACTTTAGTAGACACCGCTACTCCTGTGATCTCTAGTAGCTTCCACATCCATTGTCGAGCGGCTGCGCTACAGCATTGTGAACATAGGAGGTCTTTTGCTCAGCACAGGTGTCATTCAAAGATTGGTTTGCATTTGCTCAAGGAATGCAAAGCATTCTTTGATTGGACGAGGTGGAGAGATGGGCCAGTTTCATCAGGATCTCAAACTCATACAGTAGCTGGAAGGCCCAGCTCTGGGCTAATTTTTTTTTTCTAAAAAGCCCAACACTAGTGAAAATAAAGCAGCTCCATCCCCTGCAGTCATGGACCTGCCTGCTGAGAGGGTATCACTATGTCACCCAGCACTCACAGTGTAATGATACAGAGAACAGCACTGATTTTGTTATGTCAGAGCTGTTCTCTGTATCATTGAGGACTGACCAGAAAAGGCAAAGATGAAGAGGATTTTGTGCATCATGTGACTGGCCTGAAAACATCTGAAAATTTTAAAGTGGAAGTAAACCCCCCCATCATTTTCAGCCAAAGAAGCTGCCATCTTTGCCGCTGTTTAATCTACAACTGCCATGATGCTGCACATGTGATCAGTTATGACACCAGCCATTGGATGGTTTGACAGTTTGGTTAAGAGCACAACCAATGGGAGTTTTATATTTCTGGCAAGTGCCGGAAATTACACTGTTTTATGGATGGGTTCACTTCCGCTTTAAGTAAAATAAAGCATAAAACATTATGATTTGCTGTTGAGATTTGAATATATTAGCAAAGCCACTGGATGATTAGTAAATGCTTGCTGAATTTGAATACAAGCCAAAATTGTTACTAAACCCACAATAGTAAAATCAGTGTGTATATGCAGTAAAGCATGCTTGTTATACTCATGGTGGAACCTAAGGGTTTAACCATCCTCCTCTGCACTGTGTAAAAAGGCTGCTTGATCCTGTCTTCTCTGATTCTCTCCTTCTTTTACTGTCCCCAATCCATCTTCTGGTAGATGCCTTGGAGGCACTCTGCACATGCTCAGTTTGGTGTGTATTGCTAGAGAGTTGTTGTTTGTTTGGGGGGGTGCATTTGATTAGCACAGGGTCAATCAGTACTGTTTAGACCAGTGGTTCTCAACTCCTGTCCTCAGGACCCACTAACAGGCCAGATTTTAAGTATTCCCTTGGGGAGATGCAGACTAGAATACTGCAATCACTGAGCAGCAAATGATATCACCTGTGATGTATTTCAGTTATCTTGCAAACCTGGCCTGTTAGTGGGCCCTGAGGACAGGAGTTGAGAACCACTGGTTTAGACAGAGGGCAGAGGCAGAAAGTCATGCAGCCTAATAGAACAGTCAGAGGAGAATGAAAACTCCTCCTACAAGCTTTGACAATTGCTCGGCTGGACACTAATAAAATTCAAAAGACTGCTATAAACTGCTGATGAGAAAAGGTATTTAGCAGTTTATATTTACTAAAATAATTGCATTTCCATGTTCTGTGTACTGTGGGAGCCCAAATATAGTGAATGCAGATTCCTGGGTTTAGTAACACTTTAAACACACACCATGTGTAGAAGCTCTGTAATTCTTTTTTTTTTTATGAAATTGCTTCTTACTGTGTGTTTTTCTGCTTCTTTTTACACTCATTGAGCTCCCAAAGGTCTAATTTCTCCCTCACATCCATTTGTTTGGAACAAGTAGTGCACATTAGTTGCAGTCAAGTGTACTGCTCTGTGCACACTACAAATCCCCTACATAGTCCCTAGTACATTTCAGGAGCCAGGGGTGGCAATGTTCCTACATACAGTGGAACACAGAGGACGAACAAAGACATCCTCTAACAGGAAATACTGTAAGATCCCAGCAGCAAAAAAAAAAGGAATTTTGGAGAAGGTACTTTTTGAGTCAACCACACATACTTGAAAAGATTTTTAAAACCAGAGTTTAGTGTCATAAAAAAAGAAAAAAGAAAAGAAAACAAATTGTAAAGATTTATATACCGGCCTTTTAATTTTATATGTATGTAGCGGGTATGTACTATTTAGGGGCAGCATCTGGGTGGTAGTATGACCCAGATGCACTAATTGGTAGAGTAGGGCTGTGTTCTATTCGTGTGAGGACATCAGTGGTGTTCAGTTCCCTGCGGCTCAGTAGGTGGCGCTGTCGCTTAGGGCCGGGGTTGAACCATCACTGCAGTGCCGTACCCTTTGTGACCTCTCGCAGCAGCTGTACAACGGGGCGGGGAACCCGCTGTGCTTGCTGGGAGAGGGTATAAAGGGGCAGACATCTTCATCACGAGGTCCGAGTCCCAGGCACCTTTAGCCTGAGGGCTGCTGTCCGTGATCGGTGTCCAGGCGCCCTCGGCCTTTACACGTGGAGTTTGTGTTCCATCCCAGACACCTTCGGTCTGGGGTGAGGTACTCAACCGGAGGCCTGGGACCCAGTACCTTCCACTGGGTCCCGCGAGGGAGGGATCGTCCTAAGGTGCCCCGGTTGTCGGGCGCCTGAATCCAGGGCGTAAGGGACCAGAGAGGGGATCCTCCCGAAGAGCTGGTACAGCATATTGCCAGTGCCGGGTGGACCTCTGGAGACCGTCCGGATGGATGTCTTTCCCAAACAGGGGCCAATTCATCAGGGAGGGTGGTTCATGTTCTATGGCTGGTGGCAGCGGTCCATCTAATCCACTCAGGTCGGTGGCAGAGACCTGCTCTCAGGCCTGTGGCAGGGGCCTCAACAGTTCACCCAGTCGGTGGCAACGACCAATCTCACGGTCGGTGGCAGAGACTGTGCGCCAAGCCTATTTGCACTAGAAGGAATAGTTCACTGTGCCTGGACCTACTCGTATCCACACCCTGTCTGTTTATTCAAAAGTTCAACTGATGCTGTTCACTTGTAAAGAAGAATAAAGGAGTGTTGGACTTTTTATGGTGTGGGGCTCTATTACCTGCAGTCAAACGTCCACAGGAGAAGCAGAGGCTCCATCCAGAACACAGGCCCGAAGGTAAAACAAGTGTTAGCTTTCACCTCTGCACATTAGAGGACATAGGCCGTAGAGAACCTCATCCTCCTCCCGCATACCCCTAGACAAGCCAGCCGTTTTATTAACAAGGGGACGGGGGGGGGGGGGGGGGTGAGGCCGCTACATGTATAAAAACTTTCATTTCCAATGCTTGAAGCTTGTTTTGGATTTTTTGAAAAAATCCTCTCCCAAACCTCTCAAGTGTGTTATTCAACTGAATTTCATACAGCTGCTGCACAGGAATGTTCTCACAGAAAAAAATCCACAATGCATCCATGTAATTGCCTCATCCAACAATGTTAGCAGAGGCTGTCAGCCTTGCTGGGGAGTAGCCTGTAAATTGGATTCACACCAATACATGTGAATGATGCTCTAGCATGAGGACAGCTGATGGTAGCGTTGGTCAGCTTGTTAGCTACTCTGATTAGTTCAGCATTCCTAATGTATTAATATCCAGGAAGTGCCCATCTCATTTGCCAGAACATTTTCTTCTGTTCAAACCCATATGTATACAATGAAAACAAGTAGAGCTTTGCTCAGACCAAGCTTTGCTCGTTTGGGTTCACATGCATTGCTACTTCCTAGGAGAAATTCCCATGTTTTTACTTGACAGGGCAAATATGTCCATCCTCAACGTATCGATTATTCATGCTTTGCCACAGAGTTTATGGGAACCTAAGCTGTAATGGCAGAAGACAACTGTAATAAAAATAGGTTTTTATAAAGTTTTTAAAAATACAACGTAGGTTAATATTATTATTATTTTTTAAACATCTGCAGAAAGCAATAAATAGTGCAAAAGGGTGCAAAGATCGTGTCATTTGTTATACATTGTAGAGATTTGACCATGGATTTTTCTGCTGCACCCTGTGGTTTTCGTGTACTGGGGAATGCATGTCTTTAGAAAACACTTGTGCATAGTGATTAGGGTTGCTACCTGTCCGAGATTCACCCGGACAGTTCGGGTTTTGAATCATGTGTTCGGTTTCAGTCCACCTGAAACCCGGACACAAAATTCAGACAGGAATGTGGCTCAGAACAGGGCCCTGTAGGAGGGTGAGGGGGCACTATGCACAC
The DNA here is from genome assembly GCA_029206835.1 of Rana muscosa. Lineage (NCBI taxonomy): Eukaryota > Metazoa > Chordata > Amphibia > Anura > Ranidae > Rana > Rana muscosa. The sequence continues at coordinate 701,938,906 of CM055122.1, forward strand.
CACCTTACTATTCTGTTTGGAGCCCCCAAAGGTGTCCCAGGTCTGTTACAATCCTATGTTCAGGTGCACTGCATTGCTTTAAAAGGGTCCTGTGTACTTTTTCAGCTGTTGTAGTGTGTTGAAAGAACTGCATTAATGTAAGGTACTATGAGCTGTAATGCTTGTTAACACACCACAATAGAATACTTAAATATGAATCGGGCCCAAGGAGCTGACCCTGTCACTGTTCATTTCAACAACAATCTCCCTATAAGATTTTGTGTACATTTAACATGTTTAAAGGGGTTGTAAAGGTTCGTTTTTTATTTTCTGAATATGTTCCTTAAAGCTCGTGCATTGTTGGTTCACTTACCTTTTCCTTTGATTTACCTTCTAAATGTTTTTTTTCTTTGTCTGAATTTCTCACTTCCTGTTTCTCCTCACTAAACTTCACACCATCATCCGAGCGGTGGTTAGTCAGCCAGAACAGCTTACTGAAGAGCTTACTGAGGAGGAACAGGAAGTGAGAAATTCAGACAAAGAAAACAAAGAAAAAAAACATTTAGAAGGGAAATCGAAGGAAAAGGTAAGTGAACCAACAATGCACTAGCTTAACCACCAGGGGAGGGCTGGCGGCCTTAGGCCTGGGGGGCAAGTCCAGTCAAGTGGCCCATTGAACCGCCGAATTAGCTCACCATCCATGGTCCACCTGGTTTTTCAATGCAGCCTCATCAGTGCCCATTAGTGCAGCCTGATCACTGGGGCAGGTTACAGGGGTGTATGGTGGGGGAGATGGGGGGTCAGCTAGGGGTGTCAGGGTCTCTCACCTCAGCGATCTCAGCTCAGCAGGTCCTTGCACGCCACGGTCTCCTGGGGGGGGCAACGCTCCTGATCCTGGGGTCAAGTTGCAGCCAGCGCCCAGCCCTGCAGCCCTGAGTCCCGACTCCCTGGCACGCCCTGCCTCTGCCTGCTTCCAAGAATCCGGTCCCAGGGAGTTGTAGTTTCCTCTGCGCTGCTGTGTTTTCCATCCACCAGAAGCTTGAGTGCGGACTACAACTCCCGTAATGCAACAGCTAGTGGTTGGCCGCCATGGCCATGCCCCCGGCCTGACTTCCTAGACCAAAAGAAAAAAGAAAATAGTAGCGGGTAGCGGCTGCCGGCCCTTTTGAACATAAGTTAGGGCGGCCTGGGAGGCAATTGCCACCCTGCCCCCTGGCCCAGCCCTCCCCTGTTAACCACCTTGCGCCCGCCGTACGACTATGTACGGCCGCAAGGTGGCTCTTAAATGCCGGGAGGCCATCTTTTTACGGCCTCCGCTCCTCTGGCCACTGGGGGGCGCGCGCACGTGCCCGGCGCGTCACTGTAATGCCAATGCGCGTGCTTGGCGGCCGCGATGTCCGCCAGGTACCCGCGATCGGCCGGTACACAGAGATCCATGTCCTGTCAGGGAGAGGAGACCGATGCTGTGTCCCTTGTACATAGGGACACAGATCGGTCACCTCCCCCAGTCAGTCCCCTCCCCCCACAGTAGTAATCACTCCCAGGGCATACATTTAACCCCTTCCTCGCCCCCTAGTGTTAACCCCTTCCCTGCCAGTCACATTTATACAGTAATCAGTGCATATTTATAGCACTGTTCGCTGTATAAATGTGAATGGTCCCAAAATAGTGTCAAAAGTGTCCGCTGTGTCCGCCATAATGTCGCAGTCACTGATCGCCGCCATTACTAGTAAAAAATATATATATATATATATATATATATATATATATATAAAAATGCCATAAAACTACCCCCTATTTTGTAAACGCTATAACTTTTGCGCAAACCAATCAATAAACGGCGATTGCGATTTTTTTTTTACCAAAAATATGTAGAAGAATACGTATCGGCCTAAACTGAGTAAAAAAAAAAATATTTTTTTTAAAATTGGGATATTTATTATAGCAAAAATCTAAAAATATTGTGTTTTTTTTCAAAATTGTCGGTCTTTCTTTGTTTATAGCGCAAAAAAATTAAATTGCAGAGGTGATCAAATACCACCAAAAGAAAGCTCTATTTGTGGGAAAAAAAGGACGTCAATTTTGTTTGGGAGCCACGTTGCACGACCGCGCAATTGTCATTCAAAGCGTGACAGTGCCGAAAGCTGAAATTTCGCCTGGGCAGGAAGGGGGTATACATACCTCCCAACTTTGTAAAGTCCCTTCGCGGGACATTCTGATGTCCCCTCTCCCCTGCCAACCAGAGTTGTTGAGGGGGGGGTGCGGGACATTGGCAAAAAAAAACGGGAATTGCCAGAGTTGTTGAGCGGGGGGGGTGGTTGCCGCCGGAACATTTACAAAAAAAAAAAATGACTTGCAAAAAAAAAAATTTTAACCGGGGGGGGGGGGGTTTGGGGCACGGCGGGGGGCCGCCGATCGGGGGGGGCATACTAGTGCGCCGATCGCGGGGGGGGGCTCTTACTTGCTGCTGCTGCTCCTCTTCTTCTCTTCATGTTTCCTGCTGTGCGGGAAACATGATAGTCTCGCGGGAGTGCGGGAAGGAGGAGCCTCTGCGGGTAAAACCCGCACAATCCGTGCCAGTTGGGAGGTATGGGTATATGTGCCCAGTAAGCAAGTGGTTAAAGGAACCTATTTAGAAAATAAAAAACAAACCTTTACAACCCCTTTAAGGCTTGTTATTTACCTGTAAAAGCCCACTTAGGGACCAGCCACAGTATATATATATGTCGGCAGAATGGCTTGTACAGGCACAATCGCGTACCTGTATGTCCCCTTTAACTGCCCGACGTCGGGGCCGCGCGCCCGCACCGCCGGTGGCACGCTCGCGACCCCCTTGGCTTCCCTGTGAGTCGGACCGTGGGTCCCACGGAATCGATCGCTACGGGGATCCCCGCGATTGTCTCATGGAGGCATGGAGCGGGGAGATATTAGTGTAAACACAACATCTCCCTGCTCCCCTGCTGACAATGTCACCGATCTCCGCTCTGTGTGATCAGAGCGGAGATCGGTCACATGTCACTTGTAGCCACGCCCCCACACAGTAGTAATCACTCCCCTAGGCACACTTAACCCCTTCAGCGCCCCTAGTGGTTAACCCCTTCACTGCCAGTGTAATTTTTACAGTAACCAGTGCATATTTATTGCACTGATCGCTGTAAAAATGACAATGGTCCCAAAAATGTGTCAAAGGTGTCCGATGTGTCCGCCATAATGTACTAGTAAGAAAAAAAAAATTATAAAAATGCCATAAAACTACCCCCTATTTTGTAAACGCTATAACTTTTGCACAAACCAATCAATAAACGCCGATTTGCGTTTTTTTTTTTATACCAAAAATATGTAGAAGAATACGTATCAGCCTAAACTGAGGAAAAAAAATGACGTCAATTTTGTTTGGGAGCCACGTCGCACGACCGCGCACTTGTCAGTTAAAGCGACTTAGTGCCGAATCGCAAAAAGGGGCCTGGTCTTTATGCTGCGTATTGGTCCCGGGCTTAAGTGGTTAGGGGCGTGTTACTGAGGGGGGGCGTGGCTACGACTGACACGTCACCGATCTCCGCTCTGATTACACAGAGCGGAGATCGCTGACATTGTCAGTAGAGGAGCGGGGAGATGATGTTTACACACACATCTCCCCGCTCCGAGCCTCCGTGAGACGATCGCGGGGATCCCCGCGGCGATAGAGTCCACAGGACCCGCGGTCCCACTCACGGGGAAGGCAGGGGGGTCGCGAGCGCGACCCCGACGTCGGCAGTTAAAGGGCCACGTACAGGTACGTGATTGTGCCATTCTGCCGACGTATATCTCCGTGAAGGGGTCGGCAAGTGGTTAAAGCAGGACTGAAGTCTAATATTAAAAGTCTATGAGCAGGCAGGCTCTTTATTGCAGAAGAGACACGCAGTGTGTTTTCTGCAAGAAAATTAACCTAACTGCCTGCACACAGTCTTTTGTAGAATATACGCTGAGTTGCTCATGCGCCCAGTTTACATTCTGGCACATTGCCTGTGTGCTCGGATGACTGCGCTTCTGCGCATGCACAGGAGTGATGTCATCCCACACCGGCCAATCAAGGCAGCCTAAGACCGGCATTCCGAAGATGTCAGGGAGAAGATGCCAGTGCTGGTGAGGGAACTCATGGGCATCTAACTACTGAAGCAAAGCTGTTTTGTAGTGTATAGTTCTGCTTTAATAGATATTCAAAAATGCTGCTGATGTCGGCAACCCCAGCAGACTCAGAATTGTTATTCAAGTTACATTCTTTAGTTTTTTTTATAGTAGAAGGATAGTGTAACCAAGATGGGTTTTCTTTTTTAGGTGTAATTAACTCATTTCACAAACCACTGTTAAAAATAAAATAACTCTTTATTTAGAAAATACGGTTAAACAACATAAATACATAGGTTTAACCATACGTTGGTATGTAACATGGAGATGTTTCTATCACACTTGTAGTTCAACATGTTTTGCCATCTTTGGCTTCTTCAGGAAAGTGTGATAATAGTACAAATGAAACAACAAAATACAAATAATGACAGTATTCAAATCAACACCATAGCAATATAGAACAAAAAATAAATAAATACATTTTAAACATAATTTAAGCAAGGCTGTACCTACCAAGAAAATACGGAGCACCCAATCCCTAAATGTGTTTTGGAGAAAACCATAAAAGTTAAAATTGTTTCTAAAAAAACACATTTGGGGATTGGGTGCTCCGTATTTGCTTGGTAGGTAGAGCCTTGCTTAAATGGTGTTCAAAATGTATTTATTTATTTATTTTTGTTCTATATTGCTATTGTGTTCATTTGAATACTGTGGTGATATGTCTTTTGTTCATTCATCAGTACTATTATTACGCTTTCCTAAAGAAGCCAAAGATTGTGAAACATGTTGAACTACAAGCATGATGGAAACTTCTCCATGTTATATACCAACCTATGGTTAAACCTATGTATTTATGTCTTTTAACCATATTTTGTAAATAAAAGCTATTTTATTTTTAACAGTGGTTTGTGAAACAAGTTAATTGCACCTAAAAAAAAATCCCATACGGGTTACACTATCCTTCTACTATATGATTCAAGGGATGGGGCTAAATGGTAACATTTTTGGCAGTTTCCACAAAACTGTACACAGATTCTTTCATTTTCTGTTCACTTTTTCCCCAGATGCTACATAATGGGTTACGTTGAGAGGTGAGGGGTAGATGAGCTAGGCCAGCACAGGTAGTAATTAGACCAGCCTTTCTCAACCTTTTCAACACAGAGGAACCCTTGAAATAGTTCTCCGGTCTCGGGGAACCCCTGCTAAAAATTACAGATCTACAATTCATGAAACCTTAGTGTGATGGTCAGTGGGAAGGATGGTCCTTACACTTGTGGTCATTGGGAAGAATTACCTCCTTACAGATAGATAAAAAGATCAATGGTGTCAGTAGGAAATAATCTGAGAGGCAGAAATTGCCCAATGCTGAAGGAACCCCTAGCAACCTCTGGAGGAACCCTAGGGTTCCACAGAACCCTGGTTGAAAATCACTGAATTAGACACTCCCAGATAAGGAGAGGGCTATGACGTGCAAGTTGGGAACTATGCTAAGGTATTGTTGACTCTTCATGGAGTAGTCATATTCCTTAGCAGTTTAAAAGCACACTGCAAGTGGATGAAAAATAATTTATGGAACAGTAACACACTGTAAGGAAGCGTTTAGACAATTTAATGCAATACAGACCGGAAAAAATAAACTGAAAATGATTTTAACTTCTCTCCATAAAAAGTTTTGGGTATACATACACGTTAAGGGCCCATATACTTGTATGCATTACAGTAATGTTCTGTTTTTAATTACTTCATTGTGGATTTTTTGCAATCTTTATTTGAGTTTATTTTTTCACATTGTTGTAAGTAAAAAATACTGTATATGTCTATGCTGTTGTATTTTTCACTTACAACAATGTGAAATACAAAAATCAATGTGACCACAATAATAACTCAAATATAGCTCGACGGTCGATCATGAACAAGAGAGACAAATTATATTAAGGTGTAGCAAAGAATTTGTATAAAACAGGACTGCAATATAGTAGTTAACTGTTTCAAGAGCACTCCAATGGGTGCAGCTTCTGTTAGGTTTGATACTATGGCATACCATTCTGCAGGTTTTCCTTCTGCCATCTAGACTTCATTTTTAATGGCACACCGACACATTGTTACAGTAGCAGGCAATGTGCCCGCACTTAACACACCACAGTGGATGAAAAAAAAACACAGCCTGCTTAATGGTAGTTTATCAAACAGACTCTTTGTATTGCGTTTGTTAAAAATATGATTTTTATTATATTAATCAGACATAGGATACATGGGACAATTTTACAATAGTCAGATTACCTGTCAGCATTTGGTTTAAGTAGATCTCTCAAACAAATGACAATGGGATTAGATACCATTGTTGTATTTTAGTACATTACCTGTTTGAGATTTCTTTCAGCTCTCAAACTGAAAAGAATTACAGGTTTCGTTTTGAGTAGACAATAGGTTAGATACCATTGTTGTATCCAATATGCTAATGTCTCTATAGCCACAGTAAACATTACCTGTTTGAGATTTCTTTCAGCTCTCAAACTGAAAGAAATCACAGTTTAGATTACAGGTTCGTTTTTTGAGTAGACAATAGGAAGATAGCATTGTTGTATTCAATGCTATTGTTGAAATACATCTATGTTTTCTGTTTTGGTAACAATGGTAAACAGCCTGACCCACACATAAAAGCAGTAAGCTCACACACAGGAGACACACCATGTTGCTGTAAGATCATGAAGAAGAACAGGACCTGATCTCCAAGAAGAATCATTGCCAATGGAGATCATGAACAAAGCGTAATCCAAGTTAAGTAACCTTTAAATGTATTTGTAGTTATAGACCATAGGCTGTTCTATTTTCTAGGCATTTTGCTTGTTATAGAAATCTGTCAGTCTTGTAGTATATTCCTAATATTGTAATAGTTTTGTATGTACAGCATCTTGTATAGTAAAAGCACATTTACACACTGCAGAAGTCTCAGCTTCCTTGTTATACCACAGAGTAACCTTGCTAGATAAACGCAAAGCAAAACATTTGGGGGCTCGGCCGGAATTTGTGCTATAATTCAATTGAAGCAGACTTGTTTTTCTGTAGTGTGTTGTGTAGCTTGTGCTAGGTAAAATGCTGTGTAAGCTGTTTAGGAAAAGCAAGGCTGCAGAGGGTTCTGGTGACCAGAAGAAAGTGTGCAGCTTACCTATCTGGGCCAGAAATAATGAGTGGGAGCCTCTTGCTAATGCATTTGTGAAGTATGCTTCTCCCTTGAAGCTGACTTGGGGTGATAAAGTCTCAGATCATTTTGTAGATTTTAGCCTTAAGGGGTTGGATTTAAGTAAGAAAGAGAAGAGGACAGTGTCCACAGTGGGTTGGTACTTCCTCCATGCTCTCTATACTGAATCACATAGAAGGGAGAAGGCAGAGGCAGAAGTTAAGGTATTAAAAGACCAGCTAGCAGTTGCCTCAGAGTGTGTACGTTCAACCGCTAGTCGGGCTGATGATTTGCAAGAGCGGTGTGCAGCCCTCATGACCAAATCAATTAATGCCTTAAGAAAAAGGAAGGGGCGTAAACCTGTTAGTAAAGCCAGGGTACGTGCCATTGTCACATCCCAAAACTGGGATTGTGAGGATGTGTTCTCCTCAAATGATAGTGAGGATGAGGAGATAGAGTTTGATATTTCAGAGGATGATCTGCTAGTGGGAAAGAAAAAGTATGCCAGACCTCTCATTACTAAGCATAGGAAATGGCAACATGATAGAGAGGATATGGCAGATGGGGAGGTGCATTATCGCAACCCCAGAGATGTTGAATTTGAAGAAGTACGGGAGTTTTCACAAACTGAACTCCATGAGCTGGCAAAACAATACAAACAAAGGTCTGGGGAGCCCCTATTGGGTTGGCTCTTACGCTTATGGGATGAAGGGGCGGACAGTGTTGTTTTGTCAGGTAAGGAAGCAGTGGCTATGGGAGTGTTAACCCATGATCCACAATTGCGTCAGGCAATGCGAAAAGCCCGAGAGTTTAGCGTGAATTTTTCACTGTTAGACCTTGTGAGAGATGGAATAGTCTGAGTATACGCCAGTCCTACTGACCTGGAAAATACCTACTCCTGGAGATCAATAGGAGAGGGTATTTCCAGGTTACGTGAGATGGGCTGTATAACCGGATTAAATACATTTCCAGAATGGATAGGTCCAGATATGGAATCCTTTACGTCTGCTCTGCGCTCTAAGCTGATGAAGTCTGCACCATTTAATCTCAGGGCTCCATTATTGTCTTTGTTGGGAGGCCTGGGATTAAACAGCAAGATTCATGAAGCCACAACCCTTTTAAGCCAGTTGGGGGAGATAGAGGAGACTAAAACAAAACCTGTCAGGGCAGTAGATAAGGTCAAGGCCAGACAGGAAGAATACAAGCAGAAAAGAACAGAGAAGAAACGGAATGGAGTAGAGAAGACAGAAGGTGAAGAGAAAACCAGGCTAGTTGTTTCTAGGAAAGAAATGTGGGTGGATCTATTAAAGGCAGGAGTACCTAAAGATGAGATAGATGGCATTCCTACTGCAGAAATGCTGAAGAGGTGGAAACATTTAGTAGGTAAAACTGTCAGGGTTAGAAACACTACTCCTAGTGAAGATAACATCAGCCTAGACTTAGAGGAAACAGAACAGACCCCTCCTGTTAGCCCCAAACCAATTCCCAAAAGTGAACATGAACCCAAACCCAAATCCCTTTATCCTGGGGAGGAGTTAGAGAGAATCAGAAAAGGGGATTGGGAGGTTCAATATCCTTTATGAAGGAAGGTGAGTCTCCTGTAATAGCAGCAAGGGCAGTGACAGCAGGAGACCGACGCCCATATGCACCTGTCACTGTATGGTGGGGGAAGTCATCTTCTCCTACACATGTAATGGCTTTAGTTGATAGTGGAGCTGAAGTTACACTTTTGCAAGGAAATCCTTCCCATCACAAAGGAGAATTGATTCATGTAGAAGGTTTGAGAGGGCAAACTACACCAGCAGTTAGGATACGGGTGAAATTGGCTATTGGCAAGGGATCAGGATTTATGACAAATGTTTTGATATCAGAGTTATCCGAAAATATTCTTGGGATGGATGTACTTCAAGGTCAGTCAATTCAGACTGAAAGAGGTACATTCACATTCGGGTATCCTGATAAAACGTATCTGGTAAGGGCGGTGAAGGCTGTGGTTAGAGGTCATGCGAAATGGACCCCTGTCTACATTCCTCCACCAAAGAAGCCAGTCTGTCTCAAGCAGTACAGACTTCCTGGAGGCCACAAAGAAATTGGGGAGACTATTCAAGAACTGTTGAGAGTAGGGATCCTTAGACCTGTTGTAAGTCCTTTCTCGTCTCCGGTGTTCCCAGTAAAGAAACCTGATGGGACATATAGAATGACTGTAGATTACAGAGGTCTAAACAAAGTGGCACCTCCATTGAAGTCAGCTGTACCAGATATGATCTCAATTGTTGAGAAAATTGCTAAAGATGCAGGAGAATATCATGCTGTGATAGACCTGGCTAATGCTTTCTTTTCAATTTTGATAGACCCAGATTGTCAAGACCAGTTTGCTCTGGTGTGGGACGGCCGCCAGTACACTTTCACTGTCCTTCCGCAAGGCTATCTTCATTCTCCAACGATTTGTCATGGACTGATTGCCCGAGATTTAAGTACCCTGAATTTGAAAGTCGCTGTGTTTCACTACATTGATGACATCATGATCTCTGGGACAAAAGAAGATGTAACTGAGGCACTGCACCTGTTGATACAGCACTTGGAGAACAGAGGGTGGGCTATCAAAAGAGACAAAGTCCAAGGACCTGCCACAGAGGTGAAATTCCTAGGAATGATGTGGACTGGGCCACAGAGGAAGATTCCAGAGACAGTTGTGCAAACTATCCAGGCGCTGTCGCCCCCTACTACCAAAAAGGAGGCACAGAAGTTCATTGGAGTTGTAGGATTCTGGAGATCGTTCATCCCACATCTTGGACTGATTCTGAGGCCTATATACAATGTTACCAGAAAAAAGACTGAGTTCTCATGGGGTTCAGAGCAGCGGACTGCATTCCTGGCTGCTAAAGAAGCTATTTTGCAGCATCAGGGATTGGGACCCGTGAGACATGGAGTACCATTTCAGCTGGATGTAGTGGAGCAGAATGGTACCATATCTTGGAGTCTGTGGCAGCCAAATGAAAAGAAAGGACTGAGAGCAATACCTATTGGATTTTGGTCCAAACAACTGACAGGGGCACAGACGAAATACACGCCCCTAGAGAAGTACCTGTTTGGGGCCTACACAGCACTTCAACATGTAGAGACCATTACAGGAAAGGACACAGTCACCATCCATACTGCATTGCCAATAGCAGGATGGGTGAGAGATAATGGACTGACCACTAGGGCAGCTGTAGCCCAGAACCAGACACTGGTGAAATGGAAGTGGTACCTTCAAGAAAGAGGGGGTATTGCAGCTGGGGATGTTAGAGACATTTCAAAACAGTTGGCAGGGCTTGTTACTTTTACCAGTACCTGGCCAGAAGAAGAAATTCCTGTGCTGCAGTCATCCCCCATTCAAGAGGCTCTATCCTTTGAGACTCTGTTAGAAGACATGAAGGAGTCAGCATGCTTCACTGATGGTTCAGCCATAATCACCTCGTCTGGGCGTAAATGGACAGCAGCAGCCTACAATCCAAGTACATACACAGTCCTGCAGGAGTCCGGAATCGGAGGGTCCAGTCAGTATGCAGAGTTGAAAGCTGTAGTGATGACTATTCAGGAGGATCCTTCTTCCCATGTCACTATCTACACTGACAGCTGGGCGGTTTTTAATGGACTGACAACTTGGATGCCCACGTGGAAGTCCAATGAATGGATGATTCATGGAAAGGTGGTGTGGGGAGGCAAGGAAGTCTGGGACTACATCTGGAAGGAAGCTCACTCCCGCACCATAAAAGTGGGGCATGTTGATGCACATGTGCCCCTAGTACCAGACTTTGAGAACTATAACAGAGTTGCAGATGAAATCGCAAAAGTGAAGGCAGTTGTGCCAATTGATCCTGTTTTGATGAACTTGGCCAACTGGGCCCACAAGCAATCTGGACATTTGGGGCAGAAAACAACATATGAATGGGCACAGCAGAGAGGATTGCCTATATCCATGGACATGATAAAGACTGTAATAGGGAACTGTACAGTGTGTGGAGAAGTACGACAATGGCCATTGCAAAAGTACTCCACTGGGTCGATTAAGAGGGGTGAGAGGCCTGCAGAGATCTGGCAGATTGACTTCATCGGTCCCCTGCTCCGGGGAAACAATGGACTGAGATATTGTTGCACTGCAGTGGACACCTATTCAGGACTTATGCTTGTTCATCCTTGCAAACGCGCAGATCAAGCCGCAACGCTTCAACTGCTTCAGAAACTTGTCGTTGCTTATGGTTGTCCCAAACAAGTCCAAAGTGATAATGGCTCACACTTTACCGGATTAACAGTACAGCAGTGGGCCAAAGATTCTGGAGTGTACTGGTTGTGCCACAGCCCATACCATCCACAGGCAGCTGGTTTGATTGAAAGATACAACGGGCTATTGAAGGACCAGATACGCAAAATTACACCCACACATACACTAAGGGGGTGGGATCGGGTCCTCACACAGGCAGTCATGTTGTTAAATTGTAGGCCAATAGCCAAAAGCACACCATATGAGAGGATGGTAGAGGCTGAGGCACAGATTCCACAGCTGGAGTGCAGAGTTCAGTATTTATGTAAGGTTCCTGAAAGAACAGGGTTTAACAGATACCATGTTACTGCTTCCCATGACATAGAAACCAAGAGTGACGTATCTAAAGTTGAAGCTTATCTAGGAATGAGAGGGAATCTGGCAGGAAGGTTTGAAGTTATATTTGCATTGGCAGATGAGCTTCAAGACAGTGGCTGGGACTCTGACTGGTTAGTGGATACTTCTCAGCAAGAGTGGAAAGTGAGGCTACATAACATCAAACCTTCCAAAATAAACAGCAGTGATTTTCCTGGGAAATATCAGTATATTTCCTCTCCTCCCTATTGATGTTCTTTGGGAGGGTCAGAGGTGCATACAGGCAGGTGGCAAAGTATTGGTCAGATATCCAGGCAAGAATCCATTTAGAGGAGAGATAGTAGCTGAAGGGCCAGGATCTACTGTTTATGTATTGTTAGAAGGAACAGATAATCCGCTTTGTTTTCCACTCCACAGGTTGTCTCCGATTTGATCCATAGGAAGACCAGAGAAAAGTGGTTACATGATGGAAAGAATGACGGAAGATCGCAAGAGCTGTGGAGAACAAGGCCTTTTGATGTATTCCAAGCCTGGACTTGTTTCTAAAGAACTTTAGAATGGACTTTCTAATGAACTTTTATCCAAAGACTGAAACACCTTCCCAGTGACAGAAATATGGGAGGGGTTGCATTTAAGGAAAATTCATGTGTATATTGAGTTTTTAGTAATGAAGAGATTTTCTGTGTGTGGTCTGAGAGAGAAAAAAAAAATCATAGGGCGGAATGTATTGCGTTTGTTAAAAATATGATTTTTATTATATTAATCAGACATAGGATACATGGGACAATTTTACAATAGTCAGATTACCTGTCAGCATTTGTTTTAAGTAGATCTCTCAAACAAATGACAATGGGATTAGATACCATTGTTGTATTTTAGTACATTACCTGTTTGAGATTTCTTTCAGCTTTCAAACTGAAAAGAATTACAGGTTTCATTTTGAGTAGACAATAGGTTAGATACCATTGTTGTATCCAATATGCTAATGTCTCTATAGCCACAGTAAACATTACCTGTTTGAGATTTCTTTCAGCTCTCAAACTGAAAGAAATCACAGTTTAGATTACAGGTTCGTTTTTTGAGTAGACAATAGGTAGATAGCATTGTTGTATTCAATGCTATTGTTGAAATACATCTATGTTTTCTGTTTTGGTAACAATGGTAAACAGCCTGACCCACACATAAAAGCAGTAAGCTCACACACACAGACACACACCATGTTGCTGTAAGATCATGAAGAAGAACAGGACCTGATCTCCAAGAAGAATCCTTGCCAATGGAGATCATGAACAAAGCGTAATCCAAGTTAAGTAACCTTTAAATGTATTTGTAGTTATAGACCATAGGCTGTTCTATTTTCTAGGCATTTTGCTTGTTATAGAAATCTGTCAGTCCTGTAGTATATTCCTAATATTGTAATAGTTTTGTATGTACAGCATCTTGTATAGTAAAAGCACATTTACACACTGCAGAAGTCTCAGCTTCCTTGTTATACCACAGAGTAACCTTGCTAGATAAACGCAAAGCAAAACACTCTTGCAACAGGTGTCAGCAGTGACTTCCTGTCCCTTTAACAGGAAGTGAGGTGGGAATCTCTTTATATAGAATGCATATAACAATGACAACCTTTTTCTCTGTCCACACTGATATTTTCTATCACTCTAGACAGTATGCAAAGGGAAATCTCCCCAACAGATACAGACACATCAAAAAAATCTGACTGAGGCTCTAACCAAACCACTGGAGTTGCTCTTTAGGGGCGTCTGGAATTTTTTTTCTGCCTCTGAACGCCCCTCCATATAAGCCTCTGTGTCTATGAACACATGAGTGTTTACAGGCAGGGGCGTTTAGAGGCTGAAAAAAATATGTGTTTACACGCGTCAAGTGCTTTTTCTGCCAAATGCTGCTAAAAGAAGGAAAGGTGTTTTAGAAGAGCTGCGCAAACATCCTGTGTGCATGGGGCTTTAACATGAGGCTTGACCTATCAATTTTTACATTAAAAGAGATTATCATGACAAAAAGTATACTATAATGCCAGTAGTAATGGCAATTATATACTTAAGAAGAACATGAATTTCTCTTCGACCCAACAAAATATGCATGGAAAAATTACAGTCAGAAATTCACAATTATGTAACTATAGCAAGAAAGTACGGTCTGACAATAGTCAGATACCGATCAGAATGAACACAGACTTTATAGGCTTAGTATGGGAGACCACACAGAATTATAAAAAATTGTTCAACATAGGGTTTAAAAAACAAGGCAAAATTCCCTTCAAAACATTCACATAATAGTGTAGCACTACCCCCGTAGGAGCTGCTGGTTTAATTTTTGGGTCATGCCGTTGCCTGTCTGTTCACCATATCCGTCATAGGGGTTCCATTGAAGAGTTGTTCATAGATGTCAGCACCAACACACAGTCTCTTTTTGCAATGGTTTTTTTATTTAACAAAGTCAGTTAGAGGGATGGAGGATTAGGGGAGATTCAGGTACCTTGTATTCTCGGATCACGGGTACTTCTTTAATCCAGAGGACAAACAGTTTCCACCCTGGATATAGCAACCACCGGATAGGCCTCTCTCACTGACCTAGCAGCCGGTGCGGTGCTTGGTCATAGTCTCTGCCACAGACTTGAAGAACATCTTAGAGTCGTTAGACAATCCTCTTCCACAGGATTGTATAACCAATAGCTTTTTTTGTAAAGTCAAAGTACAGTCACACAGTACCAGTTTCTTTCAGCTGATCCGGCAACACTGTGAGGTAGATGGGTCGGGATGCGTCCTCCAATTGAGTCTCCAGGCTCTTCCCGAGATACCAGCCTTTTTGCTCGGTCCTCTCTGAGAAAAGTCCTCCCCTGGTTTCTCCAATTGCTCGGCTTCTCCCCGCAGGCAAGACAGCACAGGACCACCCCTGACTAGTAGACCCCAGAAACTCCTGGGCCTACTTCCAGTAACGAGGCCTCGGGCCAGCCGGCCCCGAGGCAGGAAACTGCTACGGCACACCTTAGGCCAGGAGGGCCATCAGGTCAGAGAGACCCGGAAGACGGCGTCTGTCCCTTAAGTACCCTCTCCCAGAATGCACAGCGGGTGAACCACTCCCACTGAGCTGTTTCTGGGCAAGAGGTACTCAATACATCCAGCCTGTTGCATTTCCAACCTTGACCTGTGGTGACAGCGACACCTACAGTCAAGTGGAAAATGCGCAACACTGCTGAACTAGAACAGAAACCAGTAATTTACCAGAATTATTCTGGGCTAAACTACAGCTCAGACAACTAAATTTACAAATAGCACCTACCCAATAGGAGCAGGGCGCTACAATAGTATTACACATGCTCCTGTTAGGGTAGCGGAAGTTGGTGTTTGATGTAGTTGGTAGACTGGTAGCAATATATGTGCGAGGGGGCATCTATTGGCTCGACGCGTTTCGTGGTCATTACCACTCTTCAGGAGCAAGTATGAGATGGATGTCTAAAATGTTAAAACAGTAAAATGGTAAAACTAAATATAAGGTTTAGGGCAATGATGATTCCCCAAAATCATCATCATTGCCCTTTTGTTCCCCCCTCTCAATACCTTGACCCTAAACCTTATATTTAGTTTTACCATTTTACTGTTTTAACATTTTAGACATCCATCTCATACTTGCTCCTGAAGAGTGGTAATGACCACGAAACGCGTCGAGCCAATAGATGCCCCCTCGCACATATATTGCTACCAGTCTACCAACTACATCAAACACCAATTGGACTCTACCTACCAATCGGTGTTACAGCTACTATGGAGACTCTACTCCAATGAACTTGGTTTTTCAACGTTCTACTACGTACCAATTATGTTGCTATATCATGTCATCTTGAGCCCATAGATGCTCATCTACCCTCACTTTATCAGCATTTTTAATAATTTCTATATATCAATCGGACTGTACCAACATGTCTAGGCCCTACCTACTTACCACGGAGACACCCCACGAACTGGCTCTGTTGCAATGTTTTTATTATGAACTGATCATGTTGTTATACCATGCTACCATTATTGTTGTATTTTATGTACATTCCAACTTTTAACCAATATACTAGGTATGCTGTGTTATTTTTTGTTGTTATATTTATTTCCCAATTAAAGTAATGACTGCCAATTGTTATGCAATGCTTTGATTTAAAGGTTCAAGTTCCATTGCAACAGTATATTGCCATAGTTATTTCTTGTCGGGTATCTCCTGAGATGTATGCTTCATATAAAGTCCCACCCATATTCTCCTTTTTTTCAAGTATCGGGGATGGAGGTGCATGGCTCTACATGCCCTGTGCCTCGTACAAAGTCCCAACTCCTTTTGTTATGCTCATTCATCCTAGTAAGTTGAATGCTTTATCATAGACTGAAACACAGCCAACAATTTAGCATAATCCTTCTGAGCTAAACTTCAGCTCAGATAACTAAATTTAACACATATCGCTTACCCAACAGGAGTAGGGCGCTACACATGGATGTTTTTTTATCTAATTTGTTAACCCTGAACGTTGACCTGGGAGACCTGGCTACCAGTAAGCACACAGTTTCATAACTTGCATCTGTATGTGTTGCAGCACCAGATTATAAGTGCATCTGCATTTACAGTTTTTCTTTAGTGCCCTTGAAAAGTCCCACAAATACCTGTTCATCCTGTCAATGAAGTCTACATCATACATCCTCCTTTACCTTCCTTAACCACTTAAGACCCGGACCATTATGCAGCTTAAGGACCGGAGGTGTTTTTACAATTTGGCACTGCGCTGCTTTAACTGGTAATTGTGCGGTCATGCAATGTTGTACCCAAACGAAATTTGCGTCCTTTTCTTCCCACAAATAGAGATTTCTTTTGATGGTATTTGATTGTCTCTGCGATTTTTATTTTTTGCGATATAAACGTAAAAATACCAAAAATTTTGAAATAAAATGATATATTCTACTTTGTTATAAGGAAAATCTAATAAACTCAATTTTAGTCATACATTTAGGCCAAAATGTATTCAGCCACCTGTCTTTAGTAAAAAAAATGTCAATAAGCGTATATTTTTTGGTTTGCGCAAAAGTCATAGCGTCTACAAACTAGGGTACATTTTCTGGAATTTACACAGCTTTTAATTTATGACTGCCTATCTCATTTCTTGAGGTGCTAAAATGGCAGGGCAGTACAACCCCCCCCCCCCAATGACCCCATTTTGGAAAGTAGACACCCCAATGAAATTACTGAGAGGCATGTTGAGCCCATTGAATATTTTTTTTTTCTTCCCAAGTGATTGAATAATGACAAAAAATAAATAAATGCCATGGTTATATGTGGAATTGCACCCCAAAATACATTTTGCTGCTTCTCCTGAGTACGGGGATACCACATGTGTGGGACTTTTTGGGAGCCTAACCGCGTATAAGGGCCCCAAAAACCAAGCACCGCCTTCAGGATTTCTAAGGGCGCAAATTTTTGATTTCACTCCTCACTACCTATCACAGTTTCGAAGGCCATAAAATGCCAAAATAGCACAAAACCCCCCCAAATGACCCCATTATGGTAAGTAGACACCCAAAGCTATTTGCTGAGAGGCATGGTGAGTATTTTACAGCTCTCATTTGTTTTTGAAAATGAAGAAAGAAAAACTTTGTGACAAAAAGTGAGATTTGCAAAATACTCACCATACCTCTCAGCAAATAGCTTGGGGTGTCTGCTTTCCAAAATGAGGTCATTTTGGGGGGTTTTGTGCCATCTGGGCATTCCATGGCCTCCGAAACTGTGATAAGCAGTGAGGAGTGAAATCAAAAATTTACACCCTTAGAAAGCCTGAAGGCGGTGCTTGGTTTTTGGGGTCCCGTACGCGACTAGGCTCCCAAAAAGTCTCACACATGTGGTATCCCTGTACTCAGGAGAAGCAACAGAATGTATTTTGGGGGGGGGGTAATTCCATATATGCCCATGGCATGTTTGAGCAATATATCATTTAGTGACAACTTTGCGCAAAAAAATAAAAATAAATAAAATTGTCTTTTTCCTGCAACTGGTGTCAAAATATAAAATATTCCATAGACTCGACATGCCTCTCAGCAAACAGCTTGGGGTGTCTACTTTTCAAAATGGGGTCATTTGGGGGGCTTTTGGACTGTCCTGGCATTTTATGCACAACATTTAGAAGCTTATGTCACACATCACTCACTCTTCTAACCACTTGAAGACAAAGCCCTTTCTGACACTTTTCGTTTACATGAAATTTTTTTTTTTTTGCAAGAAAATTACGTTGAACCCCCAAACATTTTATATTTTTTTAAAGCAAAGGACCTACAGATTAAAATGGTGAGTGTTGCATTTTTTTTTCCCACACAGTATTTGCGCAGCAATTATTCAATTTTTGGGGAAAAAATATACTTTTTTTTTATTTTAATGCACTAAAACACACTATATTGCCCAAATGTTTGATGGAATAAAAAAGATTATCTTAGGCGGAGTACATGGATACCAAACACGACATGCTTTAAAATTGCGCACAAGCATGCAGTGGCGACAAACTACATACATTTTTAAAAGCCTTTAAAAGCCTTTACAGGTTACCACATTAGATTTACAGAGGAGGTCTACTGCTAAAATTACTGCCCTCGATCTGACCTTCGCGGTGATACCTCACATGCATGGTGCAATTGCTGTTTACATATGACGCCAGACCGATGCTTGCGTTCACCTTTGTGCAAGAGCAGGGGGGACAGGGGTGCTTCTTTTTTTTTTTTGTATTTATTTTGCTTTTTTATTTTATTTTTACCATTTTTATTGTTATCTCAAGGAAGGTATGATAGCAATAGGTAGTGACAGGTGCTCTTTTTTTGAAAAAAAATGGGGTCTATTAGACCCTAGATCTTTCCTCTGCCCTCAAAGCATCTGACCACACCAAGATCGGTGTGATAAAATGCTTTCCCAATTTCCCAATGGCGCTGTTTATATCCGGGGGGGGGACATTCCCTCCCACTGCTTGTAAAAGCAGTCTAGAGGCTAATTAGCCACTAGGATTGCTTTTACATGAAAAGAATGATACCAAGATGATACCTAAACCCGCAGGCATCATTCTGGTATAACCATTCAAAGCCCAGCAACATACCAGTACGTTGCTGGTCCTTGTTGGACATGTATTGTAATCTTTTTTTTCATGCAGCCTGTTGGCTGAACGAAAAAAAGAGATTGATCGGTGGGTATGCCCACCATTAGAATACCTCCCTTCATCCACCCACTTCTAATGATGGGCATACGTGCAGCATTTATATTAGCCGAAGCATGGGGGCATACTCCCGCAAAAAAGTTATGCCGTGTACACACGGTCTGACTTTTCCACGGGCAAGCCTCAGTCGGAATTTCAACTGTATGTACGCGGCATAAAAAGTTATGCCGCGTACACACGGTCAGACTTTTCCACGGGCAGGCCTCCGTCGGAATTTCGACCGTATGTACGCGGCATTAGGAGCAAAATCGCTCCTCCGCCCCTGCTGCCCCCATGCTTCGGCATATATGCTCTTTTATTTTAACTGTGGTGGTGAAATCACCTCCTACAGCGTTGGAGACACGGCTTTATGTATCGTGGGAGCAAACACTGTTGCTGTCAAGATAAATAAATCCGCGCTGCAACTGAATGGCGTACCTGCTAAGCAAATGATGGTTAACATTAAAACAAAGTAACATTACAGTATAACAGTAAGACCTTACCATACCATACCTGCAAAGCAAATACCAAAAAAAGCATAGTAAAAAAAAAAATTTTTTTAACACAACCTGTGCCTAAAATTTATATATGCTGAAGCATGGGGACATCCTCCTGCAAAAAAGGAATGCCGCATACACACGGTCTGACTTTTCCCCTCTGGCCTTATTTGATATACTGGAAGGCCGGGCAGCTGCTTGCAGATGATGTACGGCTGGGATCTCCATCGGTCAGCCAACTTGTGTTTCCCAGGGCTACTCAGATTCCTCAATAGTACCCTATCCCCTGGCTGCAAGTCATGTATTCTGACTTTGAGGTTGAAGTTTCTCTTGTTCCTCAATCCCCTTTGGTCAGATGTAGCTTGAGCCTTTCCGTAGGCCATTTCCAGACTCTTCCGTAACCGATCCCAACATCCCATACCCCTTGTGGGATGTTGCCGAGGTGTGATCCAGTGAGGTGCCAAAGGCCACGTCCACTGGTAGCCGAGCCTCTCGCCCAAACATCAATCGGTACAGGGAGTATCCAGTTACATCACTGTTTGTGCTGTTGTAGGCATTACAATGGCAGCCACATGCTTGCTCCAGTGTTGTTTCTTTTCTGAGCTCAGGGTTCCCAGCATGTCTAAGAGAGTCCGGTTACACCGTTCAGGCTGAGCATCCCCTTGTGGGTGGTATGGGGTTGTTCTAGTCTTCTTAATGCCTAATAAGTCCAACAGCTTCCTTATCAGCCTGCTTTCAAAGTTTCTCCCTTGATCTGAATGAAGGCGTTGGGGTAGGCCATAATGCACAAAGAATTTCTCCACAAGTACTTTTGCTACTGTCGAGGCCTTCTGATCCTTTGTTGGAAATGCTTGAGCATACCTGGTGAAATGGTCTGTTACCACTAAAACATTCCCTTGTCCACTCAGACCAGGCTCTAGGCAAAGAAAATCAATGCACACCAGTTCCATGGGTCCCTGACAATGTAGGTGGCCCATTGGGGCGGCTTGATGGGGCAGAGTCTTCCTCTGGATGCACCGGGCACAAGAATGACAGTACCCTTCAACTTCGGCCCGCATACAGGGCCAATAGAGCCTGTCTCTTACAAGGTGGAAAGTTCTTTCAGGTCCCAGGTGACCATGTTCGTGATGGAGAGAAGTCAGGACCCCCTTCCTGTGTTTAGCAGGTAGGAATAGCTGCCATTTTTCCTCCAGATCATCAGAGGGGCCCCTTCGGTAGACCACCCCTTGATGTATCTGCAGCCGGTCTCACTCTCTGTGTAACAGTCTGGCTTCTTTAGTAGAGTCTTTTAGAAGCATCTCAGGGCACTGGTTCTCCAATGCCTTTAATAGGAGCTTCCCCAGGGGGTCTTCCAATTGATCCCTTCTTAAGTCTCTCTTGGACAGTTTAGGTAGCCCCTCTTCTCCGACTTGAGTCACATTACAGTAACACTCAGGTACTCTAACAGCCGAAACTCCAATCTCTTCGGGTCTTGATCCTCCTCTGGCCTGAAGTTCCACTCCCTGGTATAGGGCTCTCACTCCTTCCGGGGTCAACTTAGTCCATTCTTCAGTAGGGTCACTGGGGGCATGGGATCTTCTGGAAAGGGCATCTGCATCCCTATTTACAATTCCAGGTCTATACTTCAAACTGAAGGTGAAACCCGAGAGGGCAGCCAACCATCTGTGTCCTGTGGCATCCAGTTTGGCGGTAGTCAGGAGGTAGGTGAGAGGATTATTATCAGTCTTTACTACAAATTCAGCCCCGTACAAATAGTCTTTCAACTTGTCCACTACTGCCCACTTTAAGGCCAGGAATTCAAGCTTGTGTGTGGGGTAATTCTTCTCAGCGGCTGCCAGACTTCTGCTTACATATGCAACAGGCCGCAAGTGGCCACCATGCTCTTGGTAGAGCACTCCGCCTAGCCCATCTCTACTGGCATCAACATGTAACTCATAGGGTTTAGTGGTATCTGCATAGGCCAAAACAGGGGCAGTGCTTAGGCTTACCTTCAACTGGATGAAGGCCTCTTCACACTGGGTGGTCCACTGGTCCTGGATAGACTCTTTAGGTTTCCTGGGACCTGTAGTGGGTTTCACTTGGTTGACCGGTTCTTGGGCTTCATCTTCCCCTTCATTCTTCAGTAGTTCATTAAGAGGCCGGGCAATCTTGGAAAATCCCTCCACTAATCTTCTATAATAGGAGCAGAACCCCAGGAACGACCTAAGCTCAGTCACGTTGGTGGGTCTTGGCCAAGAGGTGACAGCATCCATCTTCTCAGGGTCTGTAGCTACCCCTTCAGCAGACACGATATGGCCCAGGTAATGTACTGAGGACTGGTAGAACTGGCACTTCTCTAAGGAGAGCTTCAGGCCTTCTTCATGGAGCCTCTTCAAGACTTTTTCCAACCGCTCTTCGTGTTTTTCTAGAGTTTTACCGAACACAATGATGTCGCCTAGGTACACCAGCACTTCAATGAGGTTCATGTCTCCCACTGTTTTCTCCATCAGTCTTTGGAAGGTGGCTAGGGCTTCTGACAAACCCTGGGGCATGCGGTTGAACTCAAAGAAACCCACTGGGGTGAAAAAAGCTGTTTTCTCCTGATCTTCCGGGTGCATGGGGATTTGATAGTACCCACTCTTCAAGTCCATCACACTGACCCACTTAGCCCCTGACAAACTCTGTAAAGCATCTTTTATTCGAGGGGTGGTGTACTGATCAGGTATAGTCCTTCTGTTCAGTGTCCGGCAGTCCGGTAGACACAGCCTCAGGGATCCATTTTTCTTCCGGACTACCACTATTGGGGAGGCGTAAGGGCTTCGGGACTCCCAGGACAATGCCCATCCTCTTAAGCTCTGCTAGTTGCTCGCGCAGATCTTCTAAGTCAGCCAAGGGAACCCGCCGGACTCTTTCCCTGAACGGCTTATCTTCCTGTAGGCAAATCTTGTGGGTGGCACTTTTGGCACATCCCACATCAAATTCGTTCTTGGAGAAGATCTTCTACCATCGAGCAAGTTGGGCCTTAGCCTTTTCTTTCCATACTGGTGGGAGGGTCGTATCTTCAGAGCAGAGCTTCTCCACAGTAACTTCACCCCTTTCTTCCTTTTCCAAGTCAGATAGGGCAATTGGGGTGGCTGGGTACACTTGGCCCAATAGTATTCTGACTGGTACCCTCAATGGTGTGGTAGCAGTATTCCTAATGCTCACTGAGATTTTCCCATGACTTTTCCTAAGGGCCTTCAATGGGACCACTTCAGGAATTACTTCTAGTCCCCTCTGACTCTCCTGCGGATCCGGTTCAAGAATAACAAAGGGGCCTGGCTGTTCCCAAGTAAGCTTCACGGAGGCCCTCAAACAAGTCATCTCTCCGGGTTGTAATACCTTCTCTGTCTTATCCAGCTTCCAGATCTTCACAACCCCTTCTGTCGGGGCCTTCTGCTCCAACACCAGCCAATGGTATACTCGCTGTAGCACAGGATGGACCCTTGTTGTTGAGGTCGCCTGTTCTTGGGCCACAGGTGTCAACAGCCTCCTGACCAGGTCAGTGTTGGTTCCTATGATGAGGGAACTCTTGCTGGCTCCTGGCGGTCAGGGACAAACTACAGCCAGGGTGTCGAAGGTCTCGGCTCCTCCCGCCAATGAGGGGTCAAAGGTCAACTTGATGGGGAGGTATCCATCATAAGGGAAACTCTGGGTTCCTATGCCCCATATCTCTAGGCCTTCAAGCTTTTGTAGCGGTAGATGTCTGAGGTGTTTATCGTAGAAGTCTCTGTATAACATAGTTACTTGGGCTCCAGTATCCAAAAGGGTCTTGGTATAGATTCCTTCTACCTGAATGGAGACCACTGGGGAGGGCCCCACTAATTTGGCAGGGAGTTTCCATGGAGAAACCTTCTTGTTTGATTCGGTAACCCGGATCTTCTTCCCTCTTTTCGTGGATCTCAACCCTGGTTGGGCCTGGTATGCACTGATCTCCTGCCATTGAGAATTTTTGAACATGGAGCGGGAAGTATCAGGTCGTTCAGATGTAACAACAGGAGTGCTTGGTAAGGAACTATTTCCCTTCTTCTGCCTGTGTTGTTGAACTTTTTGGAGTTGGCTGGGACTGATGGGCACCCGGTTGACTCCTTCACTGGGGCCCTCTGAAGTTTTCCGCTGGCTTGTGGTATGATGCTGCAACTTTCTTCGGGCTGGGACACACTTGTCTGTAGTGCCCAGTCCCTCCACAGTTGAAACAAACTACCTTATGCTTTGAGCGTTGGGATGAAGAAGTGGGTGTATTCTGGACCACTTCAATAGTTGTTCCTCCTTCACTACTCATTCTTGACGTCTTTGTCATCAAAGTAGTCAGCATCTCCATCATTTGTGTCATCTGAAACTTTAGGATAGCTACTTCAGAGTCCCGCTCCATAGTTATTGCAGATCTGACTCTGGCTGAAGGGGTAGAGATGGGATGAACAGTCGCTTGTTGATCATTCAGCAGGGCTTCTTCATCTCTCTCCACTCTGATAAGATCAGGGCAGTGGCGGTGCGTCCATAGAGGGGCGCCGGAGCGCCGCCCCCTCTCGCTCCCGCACCGCCACTGAAAGACAATACACAGATTCATGCATTGCATGAATCTATGTATTGTCACCGCTGCCGCGCTGCCCACTATTCATATGGCCGGCCTCCTGGTGAGCGCCGGCCATATGAATTAGAGCGGCGGCCGGCGGTGGGTGTGTTCTGGAAGTGTCTATCAGAGCCAGCGGCTCTGATAGGCTTTCCGAATACAGCTCTCACGCTGTATTCGGCTTCCAAAAACTCCTCCCAGGTACGCACGGGGGTGTGTTCCTTGGAGAAGACTGTGGAGGTTTCAGCCAATCAGCTTCACCGGATCTGGTTACCGGTAACCTGATTGGCTGAAGCGACATCGAGGGCGGGAGAACACATCAAGGACGGCGCGGACCGAGGAAGGTAAGTGCAGGGCTGGGGGGGGGGGGACAGGCTGTATATGGGGGACAAACTGGCTGAATATGGGGGGAACTGGCTGTATATGGGGGACAAACTGGCTGCATTTGGGGGGAACTGGCTGTATATGGGGGACAAACTGGCTGCATTTGGGGGGAAATGGCTGTATATGGGGGACAAACTGGCTGTATATGGGGGACAAACTGGCTGCATTTGGGGGGAAATGGCTGTATATGGGGGACAAACTGGCTGAATATGGGGGGAACTGGTTGTATATGGGGGACAAACTGGCTGCATTTGGGGGGCAAACTGGCTGCATTTGGGGGGCAAACTGGCTGCATTTGGGGGAACTGGCTGTATATGGGGGACAAACTGGCTGCATTTGAGGGGAACTGGCTGTATATGGGGGACAAATTGGCTGCATTTGGGGGGAACTGGCTGTATATGGGGGACAAACTGGCTGAATATGGGGGCACACTGGCTATATATATGGGGACAAACTGGCTGTATATGGGGACACACTGGCTATATATATGGGGACAAACTGGCTGTATATGGGGGCACACTGGCTGTATATGGGGGCACACTGGCTGTATATGGGGGTACACTGGCTATATATATGGGGACAAACTGGCTGTATATGGGGGCACACTGGCTATATATATGGGGACAAACTGGCTATATATGGGGACACACTGGCTGTATATGGGGGCACACTGGCTGTATATGGGGGCACACTGGCTGTATATGGGGGGCACACTGGCTGTATATATGGGGGCACACTGGTTATATATATATGGGGACAAACTGGCTGTATATGGAAACAAACTGGCTGTATTTGAGGGGGCAAACTGGTGGCGTTTGGGCACAGTGGCTGCGTTTAATGGGCACAGTGGCGGCAATTGATTATTTTTCAGTTTGTTTGCGCCCCCCCAAAAATTTTGAGCACCAGCCGCCACTGGATCAGGGTAACTTAGTGACATGACACCCACAGAGGTTTTCAATTGGAGCCAAACTGGATCAGAACGTATACCCCTCTCAGGATTTGTTGCATCCTAGCTTGATCTATAGCAGATGGTGCTATTCCCTTCTTCAAGACAATTTGGCACAACATTTTGTTCAGTCTTCTAATGTACTCAGAAAGGCGCTCTCCTGGTTGTTGGAGAGTGTGTTCAAAGGTGTAGATGAGGTCAACAGCTTTTTCTAATTGTCCGAACTCCTCTTGCAGCATGACCAAATAGTCATAGGCTGTACAAGCAGCGTTACTAAACCTTAAGTTCCTGACAGCTTCTGCAGCGGCTCCTTTCAAGCACTCATTTATGCGCTGCTTCTTTTGGGCCTCTGGCAGTTCTCATCCTTCTAGTGCTTGCATGGCTAGCTCTATCCAGGTGTCAAATTTTTCTTCTCCAGCCAGCACTGGCTGTCTCCCTGAGACGATCCTCAGTTTCCTGTATCCAGCCTCCACACATACTGTGTTGCTCTTCTGGCACTTTGACACTAAGTCTCCTAGAGCATTAGGGAGTTCAGGACTAATCATGGTTAGGGGTGCGGGGGAGGTTGTAATTCCTTCTCCTTGTCTTTCCGGACTAGTACTTGGGGATTCTTTACTCGGAGCTCTTGGATGGACTAGACACAACTTGGTTTTGCCCCCTAAGTGCACACTCTTTCCCTTGAAGCTCTCTGGTATTCCTTCTTTCCATTCCAACAGTGCATGGGTGCTAGAAGTTCCTTGACCTGGCCTGATACCAAGTACCCATGCTCTCCTATGTGGGGATAATGTCTCTATAATTCGCACAACTTCATCCTTTCTCTAATCCTCACCAGGGAGTTCAATCGCCATACTTACATCCGAGCGGGCGCCTACCGATTCGCACCACTGGTCCACAATGAAAGGGTCCATGCTGGTACTAACAGGGTGGGGCTTGATTGGGGTACACAATAATACTACACAACAGTTAAATGGTACATAAAATTGTTACCTTGTATAGCCACTGGTCCGGCAGGATAATATAGAGAACTCCACACAGTATTCTGCTTAACCAAAAATCACGTTTACTTAGTGATAAAAATAGCAGAGTTAGACAGCTGTACAATTGACTTGTGCAGGGCCCTGCAACGTCAATAGTAATATATGACAATAATATAACACAATCTAAATGCGCACTTTCTAAATAAGTAACAAGGTCTATGCTCGCGATCTCCCCCTAATGGGCAATACTGTGCCCGTGTCCCGTCACTATCAATCCTAGTCAGGCCTGACTACATTCAATGTCCAGTTCCTTCAATGGTAGGAGTCTTCGCTAGCAAACGTTGGTGCACATAACATTTGTAATCCACAGGTGTATTAGAAGAAAGCAAAACTAAACTTCCACAATGTTTGTGAATGAAACTCTATAGCGGTGCAAACGCCAACTTTAAGCGATGCGGCCTCCGTGAGATACGCTATGTCCTGGCGGGTGGCGCACTACTAATAATGGTGGGCCTTAGCAAAGTCACAGGCCTACACAAACAGTTAATGAAGTCCGGGCAGGTGCCCTCTCACCAAAGTAGGCCTCGTCCTTCCGGTACGTCCCGCTTTCGGTACCTCGATCCGCGACCTCTCCACAACTTGCAGTCTCCGGTACCTCTCACAGCCGCAGTGGATGTCAGTTGATGGATGACTCCGGACTCTGAGAAGCGCGAGCTGGTCACACGGAAAAGTATCCCTCTTTTAACTGAGTGATCCTCCGCAAAAGCTGTAGGCCCAGGTTTTGGGCCTAGTCGCTCTGGCAGCAGGCCTCACACAGACTTCCTGCTTGATTGAGGGCGAAGTCCAGAGAGAGCTAGCGTAGCCCCTCCCTTCCTTTAAGTAACCTCCCCCAGAAAGCTGTGCGACAATGCAATGCACTTTGGGAGTACAGCTGCACTGTGGGTACCATAGTCTATTAGATACCCATGGCAATGGAGTCCCTTTCTCCCTGTTCCACAATGCATTGTTAAATAAGGTTAAACAACAGTTGCTGCAATATCTTAAAGCGACTCCGGAGGGAGCTGAGGATATTCCCAAGATAACCATAGTTCTTTATAACACACTACAAATCGGCACCCCACTACACATACCCAATTCTAAATTCATGCAAGCCTAGGGGCAAATGCCTGCACAAATATAAATCACAAGGAAAATATTTTGCTTGTATAGAATGTGCATAAAACTGCTCATTAATGCATCATCTTCGTGTATACTGAACTTTCTTTGTGTAATCTTATTTCCAAAAGATAACTGGAATAATTAAGGATTGTTAAATCAATAATTTTGCTGTGTATCCTTTTCTTACCAGCAGGGGTCACTGTGTGCTCATTTTCGGTCCTCGATTGACACTTCAAATCTGTACTGAGATAAATGTGTAAGTTGCTACATACTCAAAACAGCTTGATGATGAAAGAAAAAACTTTCAGAACAGTAAACCTTGGGAAACCTCAAGGGATGCCTGTAAACTGACACTAGGTTTAGCGCGGAGGCCCTTTTGCTCAAAAAAGTACACAATCTTCTTTTAGGCAGATTGGAGTGTATTTGGCCCCATAGACTTCAATGGAAACGCCTGAAAAAAATGCGACATGAGCATTTTGCAACTGTTTTATGATCGTTTTACTGCGTGTTTTCTGGCAAAACAGCAGCCCTACATCCCTAATCTCCACCCCCTAATTTGCCCGCTATCGACTGGTTCAAACTGCTTCATTCTAAAAACCCATTACACTAATCTCCACCCCCTAGTGCTTTCTATTGGCTAAAATAAAAACATCTGGCTTGAATATACATGTAAAACATTTGTAATACCCTTCAAAAATACTAATTTATCTGCTTGCAAAACTCGCAAAATAAAAACACCTGAAAATCGCTCTGCTCAGGTGTGAATGCAACCTTAACCCCTTTGCGCCGGAGCCTCCCGGCCCTTTAAGAGGTTTCAGATCCATG
The DNA here is from genome assembly GCA_029206835.1 of Rana muscosa. Taxonomy (NCBI): domain Eukaryota; kingdom Metazoa; phylum Chordata; class Amphibia; order Anura; family Ranidae; genus Rana; species Rana muscosa. Next base: position 701,967,376 of record CM055122.1, read on the forward strand.
GAGGTTGGGGGGAAGTTTATGAACATGTGACCGCCGTGATTGGCTGTCATGGTGATCACATGATCAGAAAGCTCCTGATGGCAACAAGCGATCGGGAGCTTTCTGTTAAATGCCAGCAACAGTTACTGGAGTGCACAGACACTGCTCAGCGCCAAGACCCACCCGTGGAGAGGCCACATATTTGCCTACTGTCAGCGACTAGGGGTTAATATGCAGTGTAAGTAGTGTTTTTATATATGTGTAGCGGGTATTTGAATTTAGGGGAGGCATCTGGGTGGTAGTGTAACCCAGATGCACTGATTGTTAGGGAATCTGGGACCATTTTTTGGTTCTTGGAGGACTCTGGTGGTGTGAGGTTCCCTGCGGCCTGCAGGAGGCGCTGTTGCCCTGGGCCGGAGTTGAACCCTCACCACAAGACTGCATCTCTTTTTGTCCTTTCCTGGCGCTTGTACGGCAGGGCGGGGAACCTGCTGTGACGCAAAGGGAGAGGACATAAAAGGGGTGGACGCCCTTACCTTGGGGTTCAGAGTCGGAGGATGCAGCCGCGCCCAGGCACCTTCAGCCTGGGTGCTGGTGTTCCGGAGTTCCGGGCCCAGGTGCCCTTGACCTGGCCGGAGCGGGAGATGGAGTCCATCCCAGGCACCTTTAGCCTGGGGTGAGGTACTAATGCGGAAGCCTGGGAGTCAGTACCTTCGACTGGGTTCCGCGAGGGTGGAGGAATCCGAGGGGGCCCTAACGCCTTGGGTGCCCGTGTCTGAGACGAGGAGGCTGGTGAGCAGAACTTCTCCGGAAAGTCCGGCGCAGCATTTGCCGGTGACGGAGAGACCTCCGGTAACTCTCTTGGACGGATGTCTTCCCTCTGACAGGGGCTGTGATAGCGAAGGTAATTCATGCTCTTGTTCTATATAGTCAGTGGCAGTGACTATACATCATAACCATTGGTGACACCACAGTGGTTAGCTCTACTAAAAGGATTGTGCCTTGACCTACTCCCCACAAATACTGAAGTGTTCTATGGGTCTCAACCTGTCTGTGCTGTATGACTATTTATTGCTGGAAGAGAATAAATACAAGTTGGACCTTTTCAGTGTGTGGAACTCTGGTTACTGGGAGCAAAGGGAGTCATTTCGGAGAAAGGATTTGACTCTGGGACATACACACAAAACCCAATAGTTCTGGCTTTCACCTCCAGTCTCTCTGGAGGACATGGGTCGTGGTGTATCGCATCCCTCCCCCCAGTACTAACCCCCTAGACAAGACCAACAAGCCGAGAATAAGAAGGGGTGAGAGGGGTGAGGTCGCTACACGTGGGGGCATCGTTTCCGGGATGTGTATTGTGTCGGAATTTGAACTTTGCTGCCCGGAGGAGTTCCGAGTAGGTCGGCCATATTCGCCAACGCGCCACGAGGCACACCATAGCTGCGCAGTTCGTGGGCGGGAAGAAGAGAAAGCCAGCGAACAAATGCAGAGTATGGGAGGAGTCTGGCTAATGTGGAAGGACACACGTGGAGATTCCGGCGCGAGTTGGGCAGTGCGCAATGGGGCAGCAGACAGTCAGGATAACCTCAAATACTCAGTGGATTTCTGTTCCTTCTACAGCGGAGATGACTTCCTTTGCTGCTCCGATCACGGACACAGGAATAAGACTAAGGCCCCGGGGGCGGTTGGCTCTGTATACCTGCAGAGACATAGAGGCCCTCGGTGTGATCTGTTCGGGACTGGTGGTCCACTTGAAGCCGTTCGGGCGATGTGAGGTCTGCAAGAAATTCCTTTTTGAGGTGGAGCCATCCACAGAAAGGCCTTGCGCCTTCCACCTCAACTACCTCACAGGTACTGCCACTCCGGAGGGAGAGATCGATGCCTATGTGGACATTCCTGTGCGCACTGACCAGGGCGAAGTGACTGCCCCAGCGGAGATTAAGAGAGAGAAATCCGAGGATGCTGCCTCGGTCACCACAAGCTCCCTGCTCCCACCACCGAAGAGGAAAGTTGGCCTGGTGATGGCATCCTATGGTCGTGGAAGAGCTTCGCCCCGCTGCTTGCCTGGCCTGGATGGATCCGGAGGGAAGAGCCCTGGACATCCCTGTTCTACAAAAGGTTCAGGTGAGCCAGGGGTTGGGACTGTGTGTGTGGTTGGAGGTGTCGGCAGCCCACAGTCGGTGGGAGCCGTTCAGAGGAGTGATTCTGTGTCCACCGGGAATTACTTGCCAGCGGAGTTCTATGACACCTCCGACCTGGAGTCATTATCTGATGCCGGTGATGACAGGGAGATAGATGAGATCTTCCACAAGAAGGGATGGGACAAGATGCCGCTACCCTCGTCCTGTGCAACAATGGACCCACCCATGTCCATTGGGGATAGTACACCCCGGGTGGAGGCCTCGGAGCCTAGGGAGGAATCTGGTCCTCTGCCTACCCTTTCACTTCCTGAATCAACAGATGTGTTACCCGCTCCTGTTGTGGGAGTGCAACGTGCATCACTGCGGGCTCCTAGGCCCAAATCTTCAGAGGTAGTGAAAGTACCTCGTCACCCTGAATCCATTGTTCTGCCTGGAGAGGGAGACCTTGCCACAATGCCACCTTTTTCAAGGCTGCAGCGTCTCTTGCCAGAAGGTTGCCTGTGAATATGGGTGGGAATACCCGTATTTACCCCAAGAATTGCTCTATGAGGTGGACGTTTTTCGGCAGCGGTGGTACAATGATTTCGTCTGGACAAAGCTTAAGGTACCTCACGCACGCCGATACCTCTCGTGTTCCCATACAGTTACCAGAAAATTCAAGGACTGTAAGGCGGAGTGGATGTTGGGAAGGCACATCCATGCTGACAGGGTTAATATCTGTCGGAAGTATGGAGAGAACATTGAGTACAATGTGGAGGCTTTTGACAAGCATTTGAAGCTTTTGTTCCTGCCGCACCAAAGTTCTACTTATAGGAGGAAAAGACTCCTTTACATTTCTTTTATTGCTGAAATACAGGGACTGTGCTCTAGTTTTTTTGGGATGTCTTACTCTTTGGAGAGTTGGGAGCGGTTATTGTTGTTGTTCTCCCTCCTTCTCCTCCCATCAAGGAAAATAAATCAGTGACTTTGGGGCATAGATAGTATAGGGTCACAGCACAGAGAAGTAAAAGTTAATCTGGATCTGACAAGTGCCTTTACCGCGGCATTGCCACCAGGTGGCGGTGTTGCGCAACGATTGTTTGTTTTACACTCTGCACTATACTTATTGGAGCGAATGGGTTTCTTTACGGATAGACCCATTCCTTCCAAGAAAACACATACATTATGATAGGATGTGTATTTCTTTGTTTTTCTTCTTTTCTTCCCCTCTGCAGGAGATTCATCTATCAATGCTGCTGAGAGTGGGGTGGTTCTTAGATAGCGAGGGGGGGAAATTTCAATGTGTAAAATCATTTAAAGTTTTTTGATACCAAGTTCATTGTTTTATATTCCTGTTACCCTTTCCCGTTTTAGGTCCTGGCACAATTCATGACTAAATTGTGAGGTTGGATTCTATGTGTAGTTTGGTCTCTGGGTCGAACTTATGTTACCACTCTTTGGGAGACATGGGTTTGCACCAGACACTGGGGACCATTGTCAAATCACCATGGGGAGAGTGTAGCGGGTATTTAAATTTAGGGGAGGCATCTGGGTGGTAGTGTAACCCAGATGCACTGATTGTTAGGGAATCTGGGACCATTTTATGGTTCTTGGAGGACTCTGGTGGTGTGAGGTTTCCTGCGGCCTGCAGGAGGCGCTGTTGCCCTGGGCCGGAGTTGAACCCTCACCACAAGACTGCATCTCTTTTTGTCCTTTCCTGGCGCTTGTACGGCAGGGCGGGGAACCTGCTGTGACGCAAAGGGAGAGGAAATAAAAAGGGGCGGACGCCCTGACCTTGGGGTTCAGAGTCGGAGGACGCAGCTGCGCCCAGGCACCTTCAGCCTGGGTGCTGGCGTTCTGGAGTTCCGGGCCCAGGTGCCCTTGACCTGGCCGGAGCGGGAGATGGAGTCCATCCCAGGCACCTTTAGCCTGGGGTGAGGTACTAATGCGGAAGCCTGGGACTCAGTACCTTCGACTGGGTTCCGCGAGGGTGGAGGAATCCGAGGGGGCCCTAACGCCTTGGGTGCCCGTGTCTGAGACGAGGAGGCTGGTGAGCGGAACTTCTCCGGAAAGTCCGGCGCAGCATTTGCCGGTGACGGAGAGGCCTCCGGTAACTCTTGGACGGATGTCTTCCCTCTGACAGGGGCTGTGATAGCGAAGGTAATTCATGCTCTTGTTCTATATAGTCGGTGGCAGTGACTATACATCATAACCATTGGTGACACCACAGTGGTTAGCTCTACTAAAAGGATTGTGCCTTGACCTACTCCCCACAAATACTAATGGGTTCTATGGGTCTCAACCCGTCTGTGCTGTATGACTATTTTTTGCTGGAAGAGAATAAATACGAGTTGGACCTTTTCAGTGTGTGGAACTCTGGTTACTGGGAGCAAAGGGAGTCATTTCGGAGAAAGGATTTGACTCTGGGACATACACACAAAACCCGATAGTTTTGGCTTTCACCTCCAGTCTCTCTGGAGGACATGGGCCGTGGTGTATCACATCCCTCCCCCCAGTACTAACCCCCTAGACAAGACCAACAAGCCGAGAATGAGAAGGGGTTAGAGGGGTGAGGTCGCTACATATATATATGTAGCACACAGAACCTTTTTTCCTGCCTACCTTCACTTGTAGGGGTAAAGGCACACCATGCCACATGCCTGTATCCTCCTGGTATAAGAGGTTGAGCGGTGTTCTTGCAATTTTGGGTTACCTCCCTCGGTTGGTTCTTGTCCCTAGAATGTAGGGAAAAGTCTATACTTCCCCGAAAGAAGCCAATGCCCCGACAATATTTAAACTCCAACAGGCGAGTTTATTTTCTTTGCTTGAAACAAATTTTGGGAAAAGGTTGAAAACAGCAATAGGATTTGGTAGGGAAATAGGTTCAGGCACGCGGCACCCAGTCACCCTATTCTCCACTCAAGCCTGAGTGGGTATTGCTCACCCGGATAGATCCCTCTCACAGTTCTAGCAGCCGGAGTGCAGCACAAACACGACACTTTAGTTTTAGTCCCCTTCACGGACAAGTTCAGGAGATCCTCTGCCACAGAATCCTTTAGTTCCTGAGTTTAGAACTTCCCAACGCCTGTAGATTAGAGACCATAGGTGCCAACGGGGCACGCTACAGGAGCTATCTTGCAACTCACAAATCCTTCCCTCTGATAGGCAACCAGGCCTCCACGAGACCGTGACTTCCCTCACCGATATATCGGACAAGTCCTCCCCCGGTTTCCTCTGTTTCAGAGCGGGCAACCCTCCCTCGGGTTCCCTGGGACTCCAGTGGTTGGTTTGTAGACCCAGTTGAAGGTACTGGGCCTACCTGGAACTCTGTAGCCTCGGGCTAAAGGTGCCCGAGACTCCTCGACCAGTTCACGCACCCCCCGGCCAGCAGGGCCAAAGGGCACGACTTCGCCACCAGGGGTCCTCCTTGGAATCCCCCCAGCACAACAACCAAATCATAGCGTCTGCCCTTTATGTACCCCCTCCCGGCATGCACAGCAGGCAAAACCCGCCCACCGCACGGCAGCCGAGAGAGGACACCCAACCACACCATAACGCCACCTGTGGTTCTCCTCAAGACCCTGGCAACAGCGCCACCTGCAGGTCAAGGGGAACTATACTCCAGGCAACATTACAGCAGAGCAGAGTCCATACTAAGCAGAATTGGAGAACCTGAGCTAAACTATTGCTCAGGCTGCCCTTAAATTTAGAGCATAGCGACCCCAATTTTGGGGGTCCGCTACATATATCTTAATCATACGATATGCAGAGTAAGCCAAGGAGAAAAAACAGGAGTGTGTCATGTGACCAAGAAACATAACCCTGATCGGTATGGGTTGAGAGACGTTCCCTTGGTATTGGGTTAAAAGAAACCTGTCAAGACAAAAATATGTATTCCGGGGTTTCTGTCCCGGTTCACATATATGCGATGTGCGATTCCAGTGCGGGTTCCCGCATTGCATGACAGGGTTCACACTAACATCTGCGAACCACTACGGGTGTCAATGCAAAGCTAATGACACCCCCATATCGGTTCGCAGATCCCAGTGCAAACTGGCAAATGGTGCAGGAATTGTATTGCACAGGTGTAAACACCACTGCAATCCGATTCTAGTGCGGACCAAAAAAAGGGTCCTGTACCATTTTGGTGTGAATGCAATGCAAATTCAGCCATACAATCTGTATGGCTGAATTCGCATCACACAGACATTGCATGTGATCTGCACAGCAGTGCGGTGCAAATCACCTGCGATGTCTAACATTGCACCAGTGTGAACCCAGACTCTGACTTCCTTCTGGTTTCTACAGAATCCTTTTAACCATAATAACTACGTTTTTCTCCTTTCGTCTTCCAGGACAGCCTCTGAGACATAGGGCTCCTCCCTCCGGGACAGGAAACACACACACCCATTATCTTTAAAGGTGGTCCTTCAGGCCTCCCTCTTCAGTTATTGTGTTTCCTGCCAGACGGGAAGGAGCATGCTAAGGAACCTAAGGGAGCTCCATGTCTCAGGACTGTCCTGAGAAGAGCCCCTGGCGTTGACTCTCCTCTGCCTGGGCACCCCTCTGTCCTATTGGGGAAGAGCGAGGTCGCCAGCCCCACCGCTGCCATAAGTTTAGAGAGAGCAGGACCTTTCTTGGTGGACCACAAGCCCTGTAAGCAGTACCTGGTGTGGACTCCGGTTCTCTGTGTCCTGGCTGACGATAGCTGCAATAGCGATGGACTCCGGTTCAACAGGCTCCGGCGCCTCCCAAATAAGGTGGTGAGGGTGGGCCACTTCTTACACTGGGGGGGTCAGGGTCTTTAGGACCTATGTATTCCCTCCCTGAGTGGGGAACCTCAGGTGATGGGATGGGCACTTCCTAGACTGCTCCAGCACTGTGGTGGTGTGGGTCAGAGAAGCATAATGATGGAAATTTCTTTGTCTCTCTCTCTCTCTCTCTCTCCTTCTGGCTTGCAGGTGAAAGCCCAGGACAAATCTCATATGCTTCCGCCTAGGAAAAAGTGTGCAGTTTGTGGTGCTAAGTTAGGCTCTAACTGGGAGAAGCCACTATGCCCTGAGTGTGTCAGCAGCCTCGTCAAGGATGATTCTATGGCAGAGTGTCATAAAATCCTGGCTTCGGTTAAAGACAAGCTAGCATCCACATTCCAATCATTCAAAGGAATGATGGATAGGGTGCAGGGTCCCTCATCTTCCCTGTACAGAGCAGCCAGTACTCCCTCCCTGTCTGAGCCTAGTCAGGAGGAGGAGGTGGTTAGGGAGAGGGTACCAAGATCGCTAGCCTCTTCTCAGGCAGATTCAGCTTCCGGCTCTGAGGAGGAGGATAATTCCTCTAGGGGGGCCAGATACAAATTATCTCTGGATGATGTGGGAGATTTGTTGAAAGCGATTTATGACACGTTAGAAATTTGTGAGGAGCAAGTCCAACCGTCTAAGCACGACCTAATGTATCAGGGGTTTAGTGCGCAGAAAGCCAGGGTGTTTCCCGTACATAAAACTCTGATTGAGTCGATTTTGCTGGAGTGGGAACAGCCGGAAAAGAGGCCCTTCTTTTCTGGTAACCTCAAGCGGAGGTTCCCCTTTGAAGCTGATGCTTCTCATCCATGGAATAAGATTCCAAAGTTGGATGCACCATTAGCCAAAGTCTAAAAAAAGACAGACTTGGCCTTTGACGATCTAGGGTCACTCAAGGATCCTATGGATAAGAGGGGAGATGTGCTGCTAAAGAGGGCTTGGGATGCCTCTTCAATAGGGTTGAAGCCGGCCCTTGCAGCCACTTGTGTGGCCAGAAATCTGGAGTGCTGGTTCACACAATTACAATCACATATTTCTGCTGGTACACCTAGACAGCAGCTGTTAAAATCTTTCCCCTTATTACTCAAAGCAGTAGGCTATCTGGCAGACGCCTCTGCAGAGTCTGTAAAATTGGCAGCCAGGTCTGCCGCTTTAGTTAATGCAGCCAGAAGGGCTGTATGGCTAAAAACATGGTCTGGCGATCCTGCCTCTAAACTTAAACTTTGTGGTTTACCCTTTTCTGGTGACCATCTGTTCGGACCAGGTCTACAGGAGGCTCTGGAAAGAACTCAGGATAGGAAGAAGGCCTTTCCTGAAAAGAAAAAGAAAAACGAGAGCAAACGTTTTTTTCGTGGCCCCAGGCAACAGGGCCAACAGGAAAGGGATGGCCGTCCCAAGAAACATTGGACGGGCCATAAGGGACGTGGAAGACGAGGAATCCTATTTAATCCTCCTCAAACCACCCCTAAACCCCAGTGACTCCTGTGTCCCAGTGGGAGGGAGACTGGGGAAGTTCCTCCCACAATGGACCAATTTGACTCCAAGTCCGTTCATTTTGGACATTATAAGAAACGGTTACAGAGTTCGATTCTGTTCCCCCCTCAATGTTCCAGCTTACCCAGCTGCCAAGAGACCGGGAAAAAGCAAAGGCTTTGGGTCTGTTATTAGGGGATCTAGTGGATCAAAGAGTCCTTATTCAGGTGCCCCTGAAGGAACAGGGTCAGGGGGTGTATTCTCACGTGTTTGTCGTGAAGAAACCTTCCGGGAAGTTCAGGTTAATCCTGAATCTTCGTCCCCTGAACAAATTTGTAAAATACAAGTGGTTCAGGATGGAGTCAATATTTTCTGTAACCAACCTCCTGTTCCCAGGCTGTTTCATGGCCACAGTAGATCTCAGGGATGCCTACTTACATATCCCCGTACATCAGAAATGAAAAAAATTCCCAAGGCTGGCAGTACAGATCGATGCACAAGTCCTGCACTACCAGTTCTGAGCACTCCCTTTCGGTCTGTCCTCGTCGCCGATAATCTTTACAAAGGTTCTGGCAGAGGCCCTGGCTCCACTGAGAGTCAAAGCTATCACGGTGATCCCCTACCTGGACGACCTCCTGTTTGTCGCCCCATCTTTTCACCAACTAGAGAAAGACCTACAGGAGGCCCAGAGTTTCCTACTGTCTCTGGGGTGGTTGATCAACCAAGACAAATCTCAGCTGACCCCGTCCCAGGAGGTCCTTTACTTGGGATGCAGAATCTCTTCGGTGGAGATGAAAGTCTTTCTTCCCAGGGAAAAGATTCTGAAGGTGGATCAGGCAGTAGCCCCGCTTCTATCCTGTCAGCCCCATTAAGGGAGGTTATGAGGGTACTGGGGTTGATGTCGTCCTGCTTCCCAGCTGTTCCATGGGCAAGGCTGCACCAGCGCCCTCTACAGGGTCTCATGTTGAGCCACTGGGATGGCAAAAAAGAGAGCCTGGATTCAAAAGGACTTTATGGTGGTGGCGAGCCCATCACAACCTGGAAAAGGGTCTGTCATGGGCCAGGCATAATTCCATAGTGATAACTACCGATGCCAGTGCATTGGGTTGGGGGGCCCATCTGGAGGAAAACTTAGCCCAGGGGTCCTGGTCGCCTGTAGAGGCTCATCGATCCTCGAACCAGAGGGAACTTCTGGCGATCCTCAGAGCTATAGAGACCTTTCAGTCCCAGATAGTTGGCCAGCACCTTCAGGTGCGAACCGACAATGCAGCAGCTGTCACTTACGTAAACAGACAGGGGGCACAAGGAGCCCAGCTCTGAAGGCCATAGCGAACAAAATCCTGTGTTGGGCCGAGGTGAACCTGTCCTCCCTGTCAGCAGTTCACCCAAAAGGCTCGCAGAATTCTCTGGCGGACTTCCTCAGTCGTCAGCACATAGGACAAGACGAATGGTCCCTCAACAGGGAGGTATTCATGGAGATTGTGCAGCATTGGGGACAGCCAGAGGTGGACCTCTTTGCCTCGGAGGCCAACAAGAAAGTGCATCAGTTCTTTTCTATCCACCCTTTGGACCAGGCCACAGGAATAGACGCCTTTGCCAATCCTTGGCAGTTCAACCTGTGTTATGCCTTCCCTCCAGTGAAGCTGATAGCCGCGGTTCTTCAAAGATTCCTGTCAGAATCTACGGACCTAATCATAATTACTCCATTCTGGCCAAAGAGGCCGTGGTTTGCCAACTTGAAGAGACTGCCCATTTGTCCCCCATTGACTCTTCCAGTCAGGGAAGATCTGATCCCCCAGGGTCCTGTTCTCTACCCACAGATAAAGAACCTAAAATTAACGGCCTGGTAATTTGAGGAACAACTGCTAAAAGCTCAGGGTTTTTCAGACAGAGTGATTAAAACTCTGCTGGAGTGCCGTAAGCCAGTAACCAGGGCTATTTATGCCAAGGTATGGAAGAGATTTCTTTCCTGGCTGGGAGAGCAGGGACTAGATCATCCTGGGATTCCAGCGGTACTGGATTTCCTCCAGGCAGATGTAGAACTAGGCCTGTCTATCAGTACCCTAAAGGTTCAGACCGCAGCCTTAAGTATTTTCCTCTAGACTTCACTACAGCAAAATCAATTTGTTAGAAATTTTTTCAAGGCTCTAGTGAGATCTAGGACGGTGAAGGTTACAACCTGCCCCACTTGGGATTTGTCTTTGGTTCTCAGGGCTCTGACAGGTAGTCCTTTTGAACCCCTGGAGAAATCATTACTAAAATGGATTGTACTCAAAACTGTTTTTTTGATAGCGATCACATCAGCCAGACGGGTGAGTGATCTACAGGCTCTGTCCATACGGGAGCCTTTTTTGTTAATTTTAGAAGACAGGATCATACTTAAGACAGATCCTAGTTTCCTCCCTAAAGTGGCATCTATGTTTCATAGGACGCAGGACATTGTCCTACCTACATTTCGTCCCACCTCAGAGGAAGATGAGGAGGAATCTTTAAGTTTGTTAGACGTCAAAAGATGTCTTTTAATTTATTTAGAAGTCACTAAGAGCTTCAGAATCTCTGATTCACTTTTTGTTAATTTTGCGGGGGTCCGCAAAGGTTATAGAGCATCTAAATCGACCATTGCCAGATGGATAAGGATGGCGATTTTAGAAACTTATCAGTTAGAAGGTAGACAAGCACCATTGGCTAAGGCACATTCTACCAGGGCAGTCTCAGCATCTTGGGCAGAGAGGGCCGGAGCCTCCCCGGAGGACATCTGCAAGGCAGCAACATGGTCATCATATTCGACTTTTGCAAGACATTACCGTCTGGATTTGTTGTCTGACAAGGAGCAGACATTTGGACGAAAGGTCCTCCAGACAGTGGTCCCGCCCTGACAAAGTAAGTTCCTTGCTTATCATCTCAGAGGCTGTCCTGGAAGACGAAAGGAGAAAACCGGAGTTAGACTTACCGGTAACTCTTTTTCTAGGAGTCTTCCAGGACAGTCTGGTTTTCCCACCCGGTGTTTGCTATTAACTAGGTGTTGGAGTTATGTACTAACGATGTGTTAGTGTGTTATGTCTTTCAGAGCCTTCCGGTAGTTCTTTGGTAAACTGAAGAGGGAGGCCTGGAGGACCACCTTTAAAGATAATGGGTGTGTGTGTTTCCTGTCCCGGAGGGAGGAGCCCTATGTCTCAGAGGCTGTCCTGGAAGACTCCTAGAAAAAGAGTTACCGGTAAGTCTAACTCCGTTTTATTTGAACCTACAGTATATGGGCCTGTTATTTTTACCTGATTACCAGCAGAACTCCCTTCTTATCGCAAAAAACTGTTGCCATTTGCTTCTGCACTGACCTTTGCACATGGAACTTCTTTGGCCTGAGGGAGCCACTGTGCCTACATTCCTTAGACTGTTCTTTTGTTTTCCTCCTTAGGATCATAACAGTAGATCAATGTCTCATCACCAGTTACCAGTTTGTCCAGGAAATTTGACAAATTTCTTGCAAAATGTTACAAAACAGCCACCGATGTCTCCACACTTTTCCTCTTTTGTTCGGCTGTCAAAAGTTTTGGGATCCACTTTGCTGCAAGCTTTCTCATTTCCAAGTCGTTGTGGATAATGGCACCAACTCTCTCACGTGATATTCCCAGATATGTAGAAATACTTTTGGCTGATTTTTGGCGGTCCTCCATGATCATGTCATTGATGGCTTTCACATTTTTAAGCACAGAGACAGAAACAGGCCTTCCACTGGGTTCCTCACTTTAAAGCGAAGTTCCGCCGTTTTTTTGTTTTTTTAAAAGTCAGCAGCTACAAATACTGCAGCTGCTGACTTTTAAAATAAGGACACTTACCTATCCAGGGCGCCCGCGATGTCGGTACCCAAAGCTGAGCTATCGCCCGGCTCTTGGGTGCTGCCGCCACCATCTTCGGTAAGGGGTCCCTGCTGTCTTCTGGGACTTGTGTGTCTCCCAGAAGACAGCGGGGGGGACAGAGAAGGCGCCAGAAGTAGCGTAGATACCCGTGGGTGGCTCGGGTATCTATGCCTGGAAGTGGGAGCAAAATACCTGTAAAAGCGAAAGTTCCATTTATTTTAAACCCCCGAAATGGGCAGTTTTAAAATTGACAACCCAACATTTAACTGTTGCATATGAAGAGCTACTGTCTCTCAAAGTTTGTGACATTTCATCGTGGATCTGCTTCGCACCTTTCCCTTGGAGAAACAGGAACTTGATTATAGTCCTATGCTCTTCCACATTAAATTTTTCTGGAGGTGCTGCCATGTTCATTTTGGACCTGAAAAAGAAAGATAAGTTAAAATTATAGGTAGTTGATTTTTGCACCATTGAATATAGACAAATTGGCCAATACATCCTCAATTTGCAGCTTCCTAGATCCATTTTTTCTGGGTAAGGCTCAATATTTATCAGCACCTCCTCGTATTATGCCACAGTTTTTTGTTTTTGTTTTCTTTTTTAAATCCTCTAAGTACCTTATTCCTGCAGTACTGTTGTGTGGTCAAGTGATCTTTCTCTGTTGGCATCTTCAAGGAACGATCCTCAGGAGTGGCTTCAATTACTACAGTATGGGGAAGATTTACTAAAACCGGAGAGTGCAAAATCTGGTGACGCTCTACAAAGAAACTAATCAGCTTCCAGGCTTTTTGTCAAAGATTAATTAAACAAGTTGAAGTTAGAAGTTGATTGCCTATTATGCATAGCTGCACCAGATTTTGCACTCTACAGTTTTAGTAAATAACCATGAAAAAGTTGTGGCGCTCGAAAATAATGTCCTTTATAATATAATAAATCCTCAATGAAATCAATATAGACCACATAGGGTAAAAAGTCTTGATAAAATCAACATGAACAACACATCATAGGGAAAAACTCTTGATCGTGTAGAGAGGGAAAGAAGCCACCACTGACACACAAACAGACTGCCTCTTACCCTCTTCTGTGGACCCTTATTATAGGGGTCAGATGGATAAAATAGCCTTGTCATCCACATTCAAACGATCAATATACCAAGCTGATTTAAGCAGGGACGATGAAATCTCCACAATCCGTCCCCTAAGCTCATATCACCAGCTCCTCTCATATAGGTAAACCACTGAATGCAAAGGAATAATACCTCATGGTGCAGTAATCTTTAAAAGCATTTATTAATAGTAAAAACGAAGGTTTGTGCACTTACATGTTTGCTAGTAAAACACGCTTGTTTGCTATACAGTTTCCTCAGCATGAACCGCCAACAAGATGGCCACTGGGTCCCTACATACACCTGCTCCACGTCTGGTCACAAGCTCCTTCCTACGCGTTTCATCATAGATGTTATCAGGGTCGTGGCCAGATGTACAAAGCAATGCATTATATAGACGGGACAATAAACTGACGGCAGAAGTGTATTGCGTTCCAACAAATATAAAGTTGCGTTAGTAAACAAATGGTAGCTCAAAGTCTGCCGGAAGTGAATAGTGGTGCGTTCCAACCAACAGGAAGTAAATCTGGCAACCAATAAGTAAAAGAAAAAATGAATATGTATCATAAGTATAAAATACTACACCAACCTATAAAACTAATACCCCTAAATATATTTTAACTGATATACGAACCATATGCAAAAAAACAATATAGTCAAGCATTATTGATAAATGCATTAACATCCCATTCAACATTGATACCGAAAGGACTATAAGTCTTAACTTTATATATCCTATATCCATTCGGTCTCAAGTCTCGAGATCCCTCTAATCGTATGGCTACCTCTCCAGTTATCTGTCTGCACAGCCCTTATTGGTGCCAATAGCTTTCATTTTGTGCAGATAGCATCTGCATCCAAGGCTCTTTTTTACTTTACAGTTATTAGCAATCACATTTAATATATATTTAATAGCATTTAATATTTTTGTGAGTTTCATAGTGAGTGTAATCAAGGAGCATAATATATCCCACCCCTATACTGTTTAGCAATAGGAGGACATGGAGGAGGGAGGGGAAGGGGGAGGGGAGTGTCATTTACCACTGTTTATACATCCACATGTTGACTCTATAGTCACATGGGCTGCACAAATAAGAAAAAGGAGGAAATTAAGAGATTGGAACTGAGCATGCTCAGTAGAGGACACCAGCTGGTTTACACAATATAAGCCTGCAATGGGGAAACAGAGAAGATGGGAGAGACAGCTGAAGGCAGGATTGACCAGGTATACTTCACTCTACACAAAACAAATCTTTGTGAGTGTAAATACTCTGTTATATAGCATGCAATGAGAGCCTTTCCTAGTCTAGGTTTAATGACACTTTTCATACAGTTATAACTATTCAGCACAACTGTTATTACTTCGTTTTAGAAATTATCTTTCTTACCTTTTTATAAAGTTAAAAAGTTTTGTCATGACCATCTATCTCTTCTTCTTGATCATGGGGGGCATGGTTACAGGATAAGGCAAGATGCAGGCTGTGCTTGAGCAGTGAACGTTGAGAGACTGAGCCAGCTGTCTGTAAGGCATTTGGGTTGATCCTGACATTATTGTCAGGATCCCTCCAGAATAATATAAAGAGAAATATCCAAATGTGGTAGAGGAAGCGGGCTCGAGCCAGGTACAGGTCTTTTGAGGAGAAGGTCCGCTTTGATCTATCCATATACACAATATAACTAAATATATCCAGAGAACCTTCTCTAGCCACTAAGCCTGAACTTTGGTCCCTAAAGCAAAGTTACACCCAAAAAGGGAAACTCTGCTTGTTTCCCGTCCCCCTTCCGCTGCCACATTTGGCACCTTTCGGGGGGGGGGGGAGCAGGTACCTGGTTTTGACAGGTACCCGCTCCTACTTTCAGCTGATCTCAGCCAGGAGTTTGGCCCCCCCTCCTCCTTCTTCCGCCACTGTTCCATTCACAAAGGGCAGAACGCTTCATGCATGCGCAGTAGGGAACCGGCTGTGTAGCTGAGATGGTGGCAGCAGCACCCGAGACCTGATTGAAAAATCGGCTGGGGTGAAGACACCGCTGGATCCCTGGACAGGTAAGTGTCCTAACATTAAAAGAAAGCAGCTACAGTATTTGTAGTTGCTGAGCTGACTTTTCATTTTTTCTGAAGAAGCCTGGAGCTCCGCTTTAAATGTGCTGGAAAGCCTCATTGACCAATAGGAGGAATTGGAAGTTGAACAGGAGTGGGTTCAAAGTGGAAGTAAAAGCTAATAGAAGGCTGCTTAAAATGACTGCCTCCTCCTCATGCCTATGCTGCATACCATTTGTAAAAGGAATCTGTGTAATTGGCTTTGGTATGGTCAGGTGTTTGAGAAGCTGTAGCTCCCCTGTGTCAGGGAGCGTTCAACAACAGGGTTAAATTCACTGAGCTGTGACATCAAGCGTCAGCTTCCATTGCCATAATGTTGTTGGCGCTGCCACCCATTCCTTGCAGCGTCTGACAGAGGGGAGCCCCAGCATCTCGATCATGTGACCGCACTGAAGTTGATTGCAAAAAAAGGTATTTAAAGTGGAGTTCCACTCAAAAGGAACTTCCACTTATTCGTCTCCTCCCCCACCCCAGGTGCCACATTTGGTATTTTTCAGGGGGGAAGTGGGAACGGGTACCTATTTTTGACAGGTACCGTTCCCCACTTCCGGTAGCGTGGGCCGCAGCCCCTTCCTCCTTCCTCCGCCGCCGCCGGTGCACAGTAGGGAACCAGCTGTGAAGCCTAAAGGCTTCACTGCCGGGTTCCCTTACCAGGAATGGCGGCGGCTGCACCCGGCAGCAGATCCGAAGATTGGCTGGGGTGCCAACATCGCTGGCTCCCTGGACAGGTAAGTGTCCATATATTAAAAGTCAGCAGCTACAGTATTTAAAGCTGATGACTTTTAATTTTTCGTGGGGGAATGGACCTCCACTTTAAGTAGATCTCTTTTACAAATGGTATGCAGTATAGGTATGAGAAGAGGACAAGCAACATTTTTAGGCAGACTTGTATTCACCTTTACTTCCACATTATGTCAGCGTTTGGATAGACAGTTACAATTTGCATATACCCCCTTATATGTCTGGACTAATTGATTATTTGGACACAGTTGTCACAGAAAGTAACTCATGATAATTCCTCTGTTGGTTAAAAATATTCCAAGTTAGAATTGCCCAGGTGATCTGTGACAGGTGTGATAGCTGTTAGTGTTCTACACTTGTGAGTGATAATCTACAAAAGTTACCCGGAACTCCCTGGAGCTTAAGTTCCTGCCTTGAGTAAATGTGTGATAAGATGTACAAGTTGTAAAGTGATTGCAATTTAACCAGTAGCTGTCAGTAATCAGTAAATTTTACATTTGTACAACAGAGTGCTACATATTTTTCATTAATTTTATTCAAACATAGATAAAGCTAATCTCATTAATTAATCTTAAAAAGGTGCCTTTGCCATCTTTACCTATAGTATGTTATCGGCAGTACAGTAACATGTTTATTTTATTTTCTATTTTATCTCATCTGTATTGATGAGCTTAAGCCTTCAACTCACCGTGCCCCTCCTTCCTTACACCTAGCAGGAAATAATGCTTTAAGACATGGGTGCCCAACCAGTGGCCAATGGAGCCCTCTGATCTGGCCTGCGACCTCCTGCTCTGAGATAGAGGGTTGGCATGCCCTGATCGTGGGTTGCTAACCCACCATCCCAGAGCATCAGTGTTGTGAATGAAACTGGCGGTAGAGGAAGCAAGCGGCTGCAGAGAAGAGCCGCCTAAGCCGATGCTTCTTGTATAGTGCCAACTCCTGTCACAGGCGGAGTGATACCAAATGTACTCTGCCTGGGACAGGACCGGCGGTGATACCTGAATGGAAGACTGTTATTAAAGGTAAAGTTGGATAAGAGGGTGGGACTTTATATGAGGCAATACCTAGGATTGGCCTCTATTCCCGATACTTGGAAACAGAAGAGAGTTGGGACTTTGTATGAAGTAACACTACTAAATGGAATGAATCAATCAATCAGTGTAAACATTGTTTATTAAGTACAGAGAGGCATACATACACCATTGTAACGACACCCCAAATATAAAGGGGGTTAACGCCGTTTAAGATGTTCCCTCTCCTGGACACACATTCGCTGTCGATCCTCCACAGCCAGCCGACCACTTCCCCTAGGAATTAATCCTTCTGGAAGAACGAGACGTACTCTGTATCTTCCAGGATCGAGTCTCTTTATTGAAGAAGATATTGTAACTTTTATACACATCTACTACTGCATTAGTTTAACATGAACAATGGCCCAGCTCCACTTACACATAACAAAGGCCCAATACACATTATTTTGACGTCTGTTAGGCTTCAAAAGACTTTACACAATAGAACATAACGACCTTCAATGCACATCTTATAATGAAAGGGTTGGTAGACGGTCCGTCTGCCGAGTACAATGCACACAGGCATAGAGTTAACTATCCCTTTCACACCAAAAGGGTCTCCAGACCCTCCTAGACTCATTTACAACACAA
Organism: Rana muscosa; assembly: GCA_029206835.1. Taxonomy (NCBI): domain Eukaryota; kingdom Metazoa; phylum Chordata; class Amphibia; order Anura; family Ranidae; genus Rana; species Rana muscosa. Next base: position 701,985,203 of record CM055122.1, read on the forward strand.
GCAGGCAGGTGATTAACCTGTCTGCTGCTAGTTCCACAACCTATAATTATAGGCTTAATTCCCATAAGCCACAATAGAATGCAAATCACCTTAACTCCTCACAGCAATGATTACACAACCCCCCCCCCCCCTCACAGTACACATCCAATCTAGATACAATGTATGTGCAGCATTGAATATGGCTATCATAGACCATATTGGGGTTTTCATTCACCCTGTGCCCCTAATAGAGACACAGGGTGGTTGACACATAAGAGGCATTGGGGGAGCTGAAGCAAGGGTATCTCATACTTTCTAAGCGATTCTGAGTTCCCCGGGCCTTCCCGCTACATCTCTCCCCTTTTGGCAGGAGACTAACAGAGGAGGGGACCCCAGACGGGTTGACTCCGAAGTTAGTCCATAGGTCCCTTCTTCTAATGCCGGTATCCACACAGTACCCCAAATAAATTGCTCCAAACAGAGTATTACTTACCCAGCCAACCTCTGCCTCTCTTAGAGAACATACCCGCCGCTGGGGAGAGGCCTGGACTGGCTCTTCTCCATGGAGTCCTTTCAGCCGCTGGAGAGAAGGCAGGGTGACTGGGCTCAGTCCGTCATGCTGTTGGGGATCTGGGCCGACTGCCCAGCATCCCTGGGATATACAAGTGGAGACTGAAGTCCCATCCACTTGTGGTAGGTGAAAATCCCCCAGTGCTTGTAAAGCAAGGCTGACATCCTCCTGTCTCAGTGTCACACCATTTTCTGGGGTTGTGTCAGTGAGGACTGAAGTCCCATCCAATACCACAGGAACTCCCTCTTCTGTTAGTTGAGAGCAGAGGCCCGTGGCTCTCTGCTCTGTTGCCAGCTCTTCTGCTGGGTTGCTGTGAGTGGAGACCGCAGTCCCATCCACCGATATCAGCTCAAGTTGCCATTGTGTGCAGAGGCCAGTAGCCTTCTGCCCTGCTGCCAGTGATTCAGCTGGGGGTAAAAGCTTTACTACCGCAGCTTGTTGCTGGAGAGAGGGGCCAGCTGCCCCGGCTCCCTGAAACTCCACAGTTGTTACCGGTGCTGGGCAGAGGTTGCTAGCACTCTGCCCTGTTGCCAGCACTTCTGCTGGGGACTCCACACCATCTGGTCTGGCTACCTGTTGGGGAGGGAAAATGGCTGCTTCTCCTCCCTGCATCTCTGAAATCCACTGGGAAGGGGGAACCATCACCTTCTCACCTCGGGCCTCCAAAACTGCCACGGGTGTAGAGCAGGGGTCTGCAGTACCCTGTCCTGCTGCCAGTACTTGAGCGGGCGATGCATAATCCATAACATCCTCTGAACAGTCCATTAAGTCCATACCTTCTGTAATCTGTGGCCGGGGAGATGAGCCAACTGCCCTAGCTCCCTGGAACTCCACATCATCCACTTCGGCTTTAGGGATGGCAATCTCCAGATTTTCCACTGCTGATTCTTCAGCCAGGATTTCAGAGTGGTCAACTGGTATTTCCTGATAGTCCCAGGCAAAGGTAGCACCACCCTGCTGCTGAGCAGATTCTAGCAGCTGTCTGTAGGCGATCTCCAGCTCCCATTCCTGAACGGACAGAAATTCCAAATCTTCCTCTGCCCAGTGCCCTTCCGAGACATTCAGTTTTCGCTCTCTGTGCTCCATTATTTCCTCCAAACGCCAGTCCCGATCACTCCCAAAGTCAGGGTCACTGGACAGCCACCAATACAACAATCCCAGGCCATCATAGTCATCCGCTGACCATGGGCACTCTTGGGCTACATACCACCGGAGGGCTCTGTAGCTCTCGTCCAACCGCATCTCTGCCCGGATCAGCCTGCGTAACTCAGCTGTCCACTCCTGCTTTGGTTGTTCCCCCAATAACGGCATTCGTACTTCATACTGCGACCAGTACCTTACATAGATGGAGGGGAGAGTCTTTCCCTGGTGTTGCTGCTCGAGAGCTAGCGCTTTCTTCCAGAGTTCGCAGCGGATCGAATCCGACCATCCCAGCAGGACCTCCTCTGATACTGGTCCTCTATGCTGTATCTGCATCTCTCGCAACCTCCTTCCGAATTCCTCTTCCATGGCGGCTGGTTCTTTAGGCGTTGTCTCCGATTGCCGTATTTCCGCCATTCTCCGCTCATGTTGCCGCTCTAGTTCTCTCTTTTGTCGCTCTCGTTCTCTCTCGTCGGGCAACCTGCAGCTGGATGCCTTTAATGGCTTCCTGTATGGCGGCCTCTGATGGGTTAGCACCATATAATGCCAACCGCTGTTGAACTCGTTGCTGAAACAAGTCTTCAACTGACCGGGGTCCTGCATCACCATCCTTCTGATCCATCTCTGCTAGCTACCTGATCAAGGTGACTTTGTTCTTTGTCCCACCGGTCCCTCCACGGCTCTCAAGTAAGTCTTTCAGCGTGGCTCTCCTGCAGGCTGCATAGCTGGTCATTCACTGTGGTGGTTTGAAGTGTCCCAGGAACTGGAGGGAAAAATCCCACTGCTGCCAACCAATGTAACGACACCCCCCAATATGAAAGGGGGTTAACGCCGTTTAAGATGTTCCCTCTCCTGGACACACATTCGCTGTCGATCCTCCACAGCCAGCCGACCACTTCCCCTAGGAATTAATCCTTCTGGAAGAACGAGACGTACTCTGTATCTTCCAGGATCGAGTCTCTTTATTGAAGAAGATATTGTAACTTTTATACACATCTACTACTGCATTAGTTTAACATGAACAATGGCCCAGCTCCACCTACACATAACAAGGCCCAATACACATTATTTTGACGTCTGTTAGGCTTCAAAAGACTTTACACAATAGAACATAACGACCTTCAATGCACATCTTATAATGAAAGGGTTGGTAGACGGTCCGTCTGCCGAGTACAATGCACACAGGCATAGAGTTAACTATCCCTTTCACACCAAAAGGGTCTCCAGACCCTCCTAGACTCATTTACAACACAAGCAGGCAGGTGATTAACCTGTCTGCTGCTAGTTCCACAACCTATAATTATAGGCTTAATTCCCACAAGCCACAATAGACAATAGAATGCAAATCACCTTAACTCCTCACAGCAATGATTACACAACCCCCCCCCCCTCACAGTACACATCCAATCTAGATACAATGTATGTGCAGCATTGAATATGGCTATCATAGACCATATTGGGGTTTTCATTCACCCTGTGCCCCTAATAGAGACACAGGGTGGTTGACACATAAGAGGAATTGGGGGAGCTGAAGTAAGGGTATCTCATACTTTCTAAGCGATTCTGAGTTCCCCGAGCCTTCCCGTTACAACCATGAAGTAGTAAAAAGAATTATAATGAATAGTAGTAATATAATCATATAGTTAATAATAAAATGATTAAATAGTAACAATATAATGATTATCTCAACATAATGTACTGAATACTAAACCTGGGGTACGCAGACCAGAATTACAATAGTAATGGCATATAAACCTATAAACAATGATGGATTGATGCATTATAATAGGCTATAAAACAAGTACGAATGATAAAACATGAACACAGTGACGTTGCATCATAGAAAGCTCTACGCGTTTCGTGGTTAATATACCACTCATCAGGAGCTGGTGCTAATTGAATCTATAATGAAATAAAATAAAATATAATCAAATTGGTATATTGGTAGTAAAATATATAGAATACAGAGAGGGAGGAGGGAAAACTTCCAAGCAATCTCACCTCATTGTAGTTGGATGGTAAATTATTGATAGTATTCACGGTAGAGGGGGTTTGTTTAGTATAGATAGCGTCCTCCCCAGGAGCTGAGGTGGTATAAACCAGAAACACAACGGCGGCAACAAGTAGCCAAAGTGAAAATATGAATCTCCAGTGATCAGCTGTAGTCCGTAGAGTTGGTAATACATAGTGTTTATGTTGTAGATAATTCCCAAGGGTAGCTGAAATAATAAGTAAATTAACAATAAGCGGATCATGCAGCCGGAAAACTGAAGAGGGATAACGCACCAGGGTGAATATCAGAAAAAGTGAATGTAGTAAATGTAGATCATAGTAGAAAAATAGGTGGTGACCAAAATGGTGAACAGTACAATAAGTAAGTAAGGTGGTCCATAGAGTACCTGGAGGGGTAAGGAAGAAGAATAATCCAAGATGTGCAAAGGTAAGTTTGCAAGTGAATTGAGCCAGTGTGGTTAACACACCAGGGTGAATGTCAGAAAAAGTGAATGTAGTAAGTGTAGATCGTAGTAGAACAGGTTGGGTCCAAAATAGTGAACAGTTCAATAAGTAAATAAAGTGGTCCATAGAATACCTGGAGGGGTAGGAAGAGGGATTATCCAAGATGTGCAAAGGTAAGTTGCAAGTGAATTGAGCCAGTGTGTTGGTCCAGTGTGCAAATGAGGTAGGTGCCAGCCGAGTACCAAAGGATATCACCAGCGTCACGCAGCGTGGATGAGAGGAAGGCAGGGACATCACCTGGGCAATAACTGCCACTCAGCGTTGTGGCGTCTAACCCTCCTCATGGAACACACAGTTGGATATAGCGTGTCGATGCCGTGACGTCAAAACTGACGTCACACGCACGGCACGTAAGAGCGAGTGGCTGCCCCACCCCCATCAGGAGGAGGGGAAAGGGGAACCCCCGGTGCGGGTCGCAGCTCCTGGGGATTACGAGAAACATCCATCCCCGGTAGCGGGAAGTGGCCCCTAATTGATGAGAGATATTTTAGGAAACATATTGGCCAGGATAAGTCAGTTAGTAAAAATGGTAGAATTAGTATAGTAGTGTGCTTCCATCCCCGATAAGATGAAGTTGGATAAGAGGGTGGGACTTTATATGAAGCAATACCTAGGATTGGCCTCAATCCCCGATACTTGGAAACAGAAGAAAGTTGGGACTTTGTATGAAGCAACACTACTAAATGAAATTAATCAATCAGTGTAAACATTGTTTATTAAGTACAGAGAGGCATACATACACCATGAAGTAGTAAAAAGCATTATAATGAAAAGTAGTAATTAGGGATGATCAGAACATGCGAACAGGCAATAAATTTAACGAACACCGTTAAAGTCTATGGGACACGAACATGAAAAATCTAAAGTGCTAATTTTAAAGGCTTATATGCAAGTTATTGTCATAAAAAGTTTTTGGGGGCCCGGGTCCTGCCCCAGGGGACATGTATCAATGCAAAAAAAAGTTTTAAAAACAGCCGTTTTTTCGGGAACAGTAATTTTAATAATGCTTAAAGTGAAACAATAAAAGTAAAATATTGCTTTAAATTTCTTATTTGGGGGGTGTGTATAGTATGCCTGTAAAGTAGTGCTTCTTTCCCGTGCTTAGAACTGTCCCTGCACAAAATGTAATTTCTGAAGGAAAAAAAGTCATTTAAAAGTACTCGCGGCTGTAGGGAATTGTCGGCTCCCGGCAATACAGAGAAAAGTCATTGAAAGTCATTGATAAAAAAAAATGTAAAAAAATGCATGGGGGTCCCCCCAAATTCAATTACCAGGCCCTTCAGGTCTGGCATGGATATTAAGGGGAACCCTGCACCAAATAAAAAAAAAATGGCGTGGAGTTCCCCCCAAAAATCCATACCAGACCGGTCAGGTCTGGTATGGATTTTAAGGGCAACTCCGCGCCAAATAAAAAAAAATTGCGTGGAGTTCCCCACAAAAATCGATACCAGACCCTTATCCAAGCACGCAACCTGGCAGGCCACAGGAAAAGAGCGAGAGCGCCCCCCACCCTCCTGAACCGGCCACATGCCCTCAACATGGGGAGGATACTTTGGGGTCTGGACCCCAAAGAACCATGTCCCCATGTTGATGGGGACAAGGGCCTCATCCCCACAACCCTTGCCTGGTGGTTGTGGGGGTCTGTGGGCGGGGGGCTTATCGGAATCTGGAAGACCCCTTTAACAAAGGGGTCCCCCAGATCCCAGCCCCCCCTATGTGAATTGGTAAGGGGTACATTGTACCCCTACCATTTCACAAAGAAAGTGTAAAAAATTGTAAAAAAAACACACAAACATAGTTGGGATAAGTCCTTTATTAAAAAAAAAAAAAAAAAAAAAAAGATTCCAACGGTGGTAATCCACTCTCGATCTCCACTCCAGTGATGTCGGTATCCAGCCACGGATGATCTGCAGGCTCCAGCGATGATGTCCAGCGAGGAACAGCACACGGTCCTGTCTCCAAGGGAGACACCCCGGGAATGACGTTGCGGCATTATGTAGCTGAGGACAGGGCCACAAATATCTTTTATCTTTCTTATGTAAAATACTAGTCCCATCAATCGATCATGCAATGGAATGGCAGACATGTTTGAAATCCACTATGTGTGACAACCATAGGCAGTGGCGTAGCGTGGGGGGTGCGAGGGGGGCCTAGGCCCCGGGCGCAACATTTGGGGGGCGCAATCCCGCGCCGGTGTCACCCTAGCTCCATAAATCTTTTTTTTTTTGTGACCCCGCGCCGCTCCGGCCGCCATCTTTATTCTCAGGCCGGCCCCTGGCGCCCTGCGATTGGGCGAAAGGGGTCATGTGGCCTGTCTTTAATCGTGGGGGAGCAGGGCTGTCTTCTCCTCCTCCTCCTCCTCTCCGGCCCAGGTCAGCAGGTCCGCGGTGCAGTGGCAGGCAGGCAAGGCAGTCTGTGGCCAGCCGCCGCCGCCGCCATCATCATCATCATCTCCTCCTCCTCCTCCTCCTCCCTCTCCGATCATGTCCCCGGCGCAGAGGCAGGCAGTCTGTGGCTGCCATCATCCTCTCCTCCTCCTCTCCGGCCGGGTCTCCCGATCATGTCCCCGTCAGGACAGGCAGTCCAGCGAGCAGTGTGACAGGCGGCAGAGCAGATGGAAGAAAAAAAAGGTAAGAGATTCACTCGGCCTGGGGGGAGTAGATATGGTCTGGGGAGAGGGAGCAGCCAGAAAGTTTGTGTATTGTGTATAATTGTGTATAGTGTATTGTGTATAATGTATAGTGTATTGTGTATAATGTATTGTGTATAGTTATATTGTATTGTGTAGCGGTCAGTATGTAGTGTATTGTATTGTGTAGCGGTCAGTATGTAGTGTATTGAATAGTGTATTGTGTAGCGGTCGGTATGTAGTGTATTGAGTAGTGGTCTGTGGGTAGTGTATAGTGTATTATGTAGTGGTCAGTATAGGAATCAGGTAGGTCAGTGTGTAGTGTAGTGGTCGATGTAGGTTGGTGCGGTGTGTAGTGTAGTGGTCGATGTAGGTTGGTGTGGTGTGTAGTGTAGTGGTCGATGTAGGTTGGTGTGGTGTGTAGTGTAGTGGTCAGTATAGGAATCAGGTAGGTCAGTGTGTAGTGAGCGATGTAGGAATCAGGTAGGTCAGTGTAGAGGTTAGTATAGGAATCAGGTAGGTCAGTACTATTGAAGGAAGGGAAGGGACTTGGAGGGTGCGAAAAGTCCGCAGGTTAGGGGGGCGCAAATTACTTGCCTTGCCCCGGGTGCTGACAACCCACGCTACGCCACTGACCATAGGTCATGCCATAGATACAATGTAAAGATGTGTAGACATGGAGGGACAGGAAGTATGCTATTGCGTGAAAATAATGAGAAAGAAGCCATATCTAAGCACTGGTAAGCACCAATATAGTCCATTTTTGTTTTTGGGTTTGGATATACTTTAAGCCTAGCCTGCACATTACACAGAAGTGGCATTAAAATAGAAGTGTGGGCTTAAAAAAAAACAAAAAAAACATGCACACTTACCTAGTTGGATGCAGCATCGGTTTGATGCTGTATCTCTTCCACCACTTCTAAGACCGAGAACTGAGCTATCAAAGACCACTGATTGGCTCACTGGCTCTGTGCTCTGCACCCAGTGCTCACTGGTGTGCTGGGCTGTGGAGGGGTGGGAGCGGCTGCCTCAGACTCTCAACAGTGAGCTGAGAGGCTGAGCTAGCTGCCGGTAAGGCATCTGGGTGGATCCTGACATTAATGTCATGATCCCTCCAGAGTCTAAACCAACTTAGTGACTTCAGCCAACAGCTGACTCTAGCCCACTGTCAGCTGAATCTTGGACGCAGGAGTGCAAAACTAAGTGAAATCCTGTGACCCACAGGAGAGGTAGGGCCAAAAGGGCTTTCTCTTTTAATATTTCTTCGCCACTGAGAAAAGTAACTACTTGTTGCTTTATTTTATTAGAAACACACTAATTCTAGTGTGTTGCAAATAAAGATGATGTGAACCAAGCAGTTAAATCTCTCAGTAGCAAAGAAATAGAGATTAAATCGCTCGTGTAGCCCCAGGCTTAGTCAGATTGGCCTGCGACGCTCTAGGCTCCAGCTCACACACACAACTGAATGAGTCAGATCAGTCCCCCTCCCTCCTGTTCAGGCAGCTTCTGTATCAAGGCTTAGTCAGAGACACAGTGTAAAAGAATAAAAAATGTTGGGCTTTATCTATTAATATTTTTTTTAAATCTAGTATCATGAGTGCCCTCTCTATTAAATGTTTATTTTTACAACTTTTCTTTATTTTATTTTTGTATTATTATTATTATTTTCAGCATTTCAGAAAATTCCAACCAATATCTTGAAACATATACAATGCCATTTACCTTATTAGTTCCGATCCCCTCCGATAGCAAAGTAGAGGGAGGAGGGCAGAAGCAACACAAAAAGAAAACATAGAAAAACAAACGAAAGGAAAAAAAAAAGAAGAGGGAGGTTAGGGGAGAACCTACGACAAATATAGATATAAAACTGTCGGGAGGGTACAAAAACAATAAGAAATAAGATTATACTCACAACTAAGATGTTATTTATTTAGTAATTAGTAAAACGTAAAATAAAACACCAATGAAAAACGTATCAACTTAAACTGAAAGTAAAGCACCAAAAAAAGCCCCAGGAGTTTTTAGACATAATGTGCTAGCACAGCATGTTAGTACATTATGCTGCTCCAGATTCAGGTCTTCAGCCACTTGTTCAACCAGGCTCGGATGACGTAATTCCCAAACGAGACTATGCACTGAGCTGAGCATGCACTGCCTAGGGTACAGAGTGTTGGCGGGTAAGTAGAAGCCTGTGTGACAGAACAGAAAAAAAGCCTACATGTCAGCACTTTTTTTTTTTTTTAAAAGGACTTTATTTCCACTTAAAAAAATTAAAACGTCAATAAAACCAAGAACCTTCATGGCTTCTCTTTATAGAAGAAGCACCTTTTAGACTGTAAGCTCCCTTTGAGCAAGGCCCTCTTAAAGGAGTAGTAAAGTTACATGTTTTTTCACCTTAATGCATCCTATGCATTAAGGTGAAAAAACATTCGACAATACCGCCCCCCCCCGAGCCCCCGTTTTTCTTACCTGGCCCCTCGAAAGTTCCATGCTCGTCCCCGTCATCCTCTTCGTTTTTCTGCCTGGCCGCCGATTGGCTACACTGGATAGATTGAAAGCAGCGCAGCCATTGGCTGGCGCTGCTGTCAATCACATCCAATGACGCGGCACGCCGGGGGGCGGGGCCGAGTGATACAGTCGGCGGCTATGGCCGCCGCTGTATCACGGGAGCGCGCCCGCAATCACTCCACACCATGCGAGCTCACTCGCATTAAGGTGTGGAGTCCTTGCGGGGAGGAGCCAAGACAGCCGCCGAGGGACCCCAGAAGACCAGGATCGGGGCCACTGTGTGCAAAACGAGCTGCACAGTGGAGGTAAGTATAACATGTTTGTTATTTTTAAGCAAAAAAAAAAAAAAAGGTATAGTGCTCCTTTAACCCTCCTATCATATGTTGTTTTGTAACTGTACTGTCTGTATTTATGCTGTAAAGCACTGCACAGACTGTATAATAATACCTGATGATAGTCTAATTTTGATGCTGGTGTTTATATTCTGTACCTAGCAGCCCTACTAGCTGCAATTATAATGCTAATGTTTTAATTGGCCTTAAAGCCCAATTGAACTTTCAGTTTAAATCAGCAAAATACACTCTCACCACATCAAAGGAAAACATGTACAAAGTCTAAAGCCTCGTACACACGATCAAATATCCTATGGATTCTAATCCGATGGTTTTGTCCATCGGAAATCCGATGAAGCTGACTTCCATCAGTCTTGCCTACACACCATCAGTCTAAAAACCGACCGTTCCAAAGGTGGTGACATAAAACACTCCGATGAGCCGAGAAAAATTAAGTTCAATGCTTCTGAGCATGCGTCGACTTGATTCTGAGCATGCGTGGGTTTTTTATCCGATGGACTTGCCCATAGACGATCGGAATTTGCTATCGGTTTTTGATCCATCGGAAAAATTTAAAACCTGTTCTATTTTTTAAAACGGATGGAAAAAAACACAGATGGGTCCCATACACGATCGGTTTGTTTGATGAAAAAAGTCCATCGGACTGTTCATCGGTAAAACCGATCGTGTGTACAGGGCTTTACAGTTAGCCTGTAACCTGCCAAGCATGCTGCAAAGAAGTACCCGTGCTCCCTGTGTGGAAGCAGGGATCTCTCTGCAGGGCCACTGATAAGCCCTCCTGTACTGTGCCCAGTCCTCATCAGTTCAAAAGGGGGGCCCGGGCACCTGCTGAGCAGGAGGGCCAGCAGTACTGCCTTATTGCTGACACTTGTGACTCTTGTGCAGTGGCAGTGCTGTCAACTTTTACTTTTATTTCTCCGGCTGCACTACAGGATCAGTTCTAGTATCTGTGCCCCCTTCCCCCTGCTGTCTGGGACCCCTGTCTGCCCCTTTCCCCCGCAGTGCTGCCGTTTTCCCTCCTCTCCTCTCCCGCCACCAGAGCACACAGGTGGGTTATTTCAGGTTGGTGGGGGCTCCCCTTCCTGATTGAACATACCATCCTGAATGAACACAGTGAGCGATCTGTACCAATATAATATTGCCCCTGTACCACTATTCACTTCAATAGGTCTTGTTCAACAGGGGGTATAACTTCTGCCATGGCTGCAAAGCATAGCATTGTGGGCGCTGCATTTTAGCAAAAATATCATTTGATATTTTCGGAGGAGGGGGGGCCCTGTCAGGTAGACTGTATGGGGCCATGTCTCTCTGCAGAGGTCCAACATATGCCCTGCTCAGTAATACTTATAAGCTCTTCCACCAGCAAAGCTCATGCTCCCTGCTGATTGAAGAGCTTTAGCTCAGGCCAAGGCTGGTCTCTAAAGAAAGCAAACTATAAGACTTTGCACACCTTTCCTTTGGATGCATTTGGAACATACTGCACCTAGCTATTAAACTGTAAGATAAGTTGGGCCTCTAAGGACTCTTTCACACTTGTTGAATATGAAAGCGGTTGTATACCCCAAAAAAAAAAAACCTGCAAGGCAAAGGCATAATGAGCTAGTATGAATAGCATACTAGCTCATTATCAATTACTTTCCTTATATCGAAGAACCCGCACTGACCCTTGTTCCTCTCCTCCGCCACCGCCATGATACCCGGAGTGACTTCCGGTATTGCCGCTCCGGCGCTGTGACTGGCCGGAGCGGTGATGACGTCACTCCCGCACATGCGCGCGGAACCGTCACGATCCCGCGCATGTGCGAATTCCGGCACTTTCCGGCAGGCTCCCATTTAAGACCCGGCGCGCTCAGTGCGCCTGCGCCGGTGTCTACGGTGCGCAATACGCCGTAGACATCGGTGCCCGATTTTCTGCAAATATCTCCTTAACCATGTAGGTTAAGGAGATATTGCAAGCACCTACAGGTAAGCCTTAATGTAGGTTTACCTGTAGGTGCAAGTAGTATATGAGGGTATACAACCGCTTGAAGAACGAAGCAATGCTCCTTAACATGCCTACAGCATTTGTTACATGTTTTTATTTTGTTCTTGAAAAAGCTTAAAGGGGAAGTGATGTGGAGGAAATGATCTGCTTTAAAAGCGTGGTTAGGTTGTGGTGTGATAGATATTTTTGTGAATTCTCTGCAGGTTGTATCTGTCTACTTTAATCTCTTTGACACTTGGCTTGGTCTGGCTCTACTTTGCGGAAACAAATGGTGTTACCACATAGCTGCTCTGTACAAGCAGGAAGTGTCTGGAACTGCTCTATCCTAGTTCTCTATTTCCCAGTGCATTCTGGGATACAGGAACCTCCACTGCCTCTCCTCCAGCTAACACTTTATAAATGCTTCCTTAACACACCATAAATGTCACAGGTACTGTTACAGAGAAGTTACAGAGCATTACCATTTAAATCAATGGAGGTGCCTTTTTACGTGGGGGTGCATATATGTGTTTCTCCATTTGTGCTCACCGAGAGCCCCGAATAAAAGATCAGGACAAGGATCTTCTGATTCCAGGTCACCGGATCAATGTGGTAGCCTCTGATTGGCCACTACAGTGATCAGTCACTGTGAAGCCCACCCCTGTGTTTTTTCTTTCTGTGAATAGGGAAGAAGGATACAATGATTCTTTCTTGTTCCTTGCAGAAAGAAAAAAAAAGTGTTTTGTAAATTTTTTTATAAAAAATAAAGAAAAAGACCTACATCAAGCTTTGATCTAGGTCAGTGCCAGGGTTAGTGTTTGGATCGAGGTTAGGGTCTTTATTTTGGACAATATTATTTTATTTTATTTTTAATTAGCAAAGGTAGGGCAAAAAAAAAAAAAGCAAAATGCACACTATTGTTTCTGGGCTGTACTATGGGTACAAACAACAAACATGAATAACATACACATATGTGGTATTTTTGCAATCTTCAGGAGCAGGAGAAATTATTTTGGGTTGTTCTTTGATGGTAGGTTATGGTAGTAACAAGAAATATACAGCTATAGTACCTTTTAAAAAAATAATTCTACTATTTTGGGCCAGTTTTCCTTAGATAATAATACAAAATCAGTGGATATCCATAACTATTTACTACAAAATGACCAAATGAAAGCCTAATTTGTTATAAAAAAAACAAGGTATAATCCACCTGTTGTGATGATATATACGGTTTCACTAACACATGTCAAAATTGCTAAATTGTACTTAGGCATTTAGATATGCTTTAACCCTTTCACACCTAAGGGTAAAACAAAAGAAGAAGGTTACACAGCACTAAGAGCAAATTCACAACTAGAGGCATGCTGGGACACACATCGGGGTTGGTTTACTAAAGACAAATATACTGTGCACTATAAGTGCACTTTATATTCATTTGTTCTAGATCTGAGGGGAAGCTCTGCTGATTTCTATCATCCAATCATGTGCAAATAAAAATGCTGTTTTTTATCTTCTTTGCATGTGATTGAGTATTCTTTCCAAAGTAAAGTTTTAAGTTATATTTGCCTTCAGTAAATCAACCCCATTTTGTGCATCTTCATGCACAGACACGTTGCTCACACATGTTTTACATGGATATTTTTTTCATTAGAGAGGAGGGGTTGGACTTGTCCTAGTGTCATGGCGACAGTAAGTGGCCATATGACAGTAATATTGCCACTAGGGTCAAAGACACCAAAGGTTCTGACAATTTCCTATTTCCAAAATAAAAAAAAACCTGACTTTAATATTAGAAAAGGGAGAATAGTTCATTATTTATCAGGGGCTTAGCACATTTTTTCTTGTCAAATTTGTTTATTGAATTTTAACAATTAGCATACATAAGTACATATGGTGGTAGCAAATGAAAAGATCACATATTTGTTAACAATATTGAGTTGTAGTTCCAACATAAACTAAAAGTAGTTTAACTAAAAAAAATTAGCATGGATCTAACTACTCCAAAAAAATACGTCATACATTGTATAAGAAAGGATGAAATCAACTTAGATCAGGTTAATATAAGATGACCTCAGATTAAAAAAAAAAAAGTCTCAATTATTAAAGAGTATAGTTTAAAAAATAAAATAAAATAGGATTTTTATAACAGCTTACCTGTAAAATCCTTTTCTTGGAGTACATCACGGGACACAGAGCGACATAGTCATTACTATGTGGGTTATATAGATACCTTCAGGTGCTGGCACTGGCAACTTCCAAAACCGGAAGTACCCTCCCCAATATAAGCCCCTCCCATCCGGGAGCACCTCAGTTTTGTAGCAAAGCAATAAGTGTCCCCAAAAGAGGGGTGGGAGCTCTGTGTCCCGTGATGTACTCCAAGAAAAGGATTTTACAGGTAAGCTGTTATAAAAATCCTATTTTCTTTCTCGTACATCACGGGACACAGAGCGACATAGTCATTACTATGTGGGACGTCCCAAAGCAATGCCCAATGAGGGGGGGGGATACACCATACATAAGCTGAGCGCTATCAGACATGAGGATCTTTTGCGGCCTGCAACACACTGCGCCCAAAGGCGACATCCTCCTGACTTCTAACGTCCACCTGGTAGAACCTAGTAAACGTGTGTACTGAAGACCATGTTGCGGCCTTACAGATCTGAGCCAGGGAGACCTGGTGATGCACTGCCCATGAAGTTCCAACTGCTCTCGTGGAGTGCGCCCTAACTTTGAACGGAGGCGGTCTCCTTCTCAAGCCATAGGCTTGCATTATGACCTGTCGAATCCACTTGGCTAAAGTAGATTTTGACGCTGCCTGACCCCTTCTAGGGCCTTCCGGCAGAATAAACAAAGTATCCGTTCTATGAATCTGAGCAGTGGCTTTTAGATAAGCTTTAACTGCTCTTACTACATCCAAAGAATGCAATAACTTTTCCTCTACCGAACTAGGTTTGGGGAAAAAGGAAGGAAGAACCACATCTTGGTTCAAATGAAACCTCGATACCACCTTAGGAAGAAAGGCTGGATGAGGACGTAACACTACTCTGTCCTTATGGATAACCAGATATGGCTCTTTACAGGACATAGCGGCTAATTCCGACACTCTTTTAGCCGAACAAATGGCTACTAGAAAAATCAATTTCCTGGTGAGAAGAGCCAAGGAAATGTGCTGTAATGGTTCAAATGGTTGCTTCTGTAGAACCGACAGAACCAGGTTTAAGTCCCATGGACATACGGGAATATTAACCGGAGGGCTAATACGCATCACTCCTTGTATAAAAGCTTTGACTAGTGAATGCAAAGCCAAGGGCCTTTGAAAAAATATTGACAAGGCCGAAATCTGACCCTTGATAGTACTCAAGGCACGCTTCCTATCTACAGCCCACTGTAGGAAGTCCAGAATCCTACCTATTACGTACTTACGTGGATGCCATTTCTTGGCCTCACACCAGGCGATGTACGCCTTCCAGATTCTATAGTAGATCTGCCTGGATACCGGCTTCCTGGCATTGATCATGGTAGCTACCACAGGATTAGAGAGACTTCTCTTTTTTAGAATGTGGGCTTCAATAGCCAGGCCGTCAAACCTAGGGCTGGTAAGGAAGGGTGGTATATCGGTCCTTGCGAAAGCAGGTCCGGACGATGTGGGAGAGTCCAAGGACTCCCCACTGACATTTTTACAATCTCCGCGTACCATGCTCTTCGGGGCCACGCTGGAGCCACCAGAATCACTGGTTTCTTTTCTACCCTGATTCTGCGGAGTAATCGAGGTAACAATTGTGGCGGTGGAAATGCATATATCAGCTTGAACTGATCCCAAGGGAACACTAGGGCATCCGAGCCGCAAGCTAGGGGATCCCTTGTCCGAGAGACAAACCTGTCCACCTTTGCGTTGAATCTGGATGCTAGAAGATATACATCCGGTGTTCCCCACCGCTGACATATTGTCCGGAAAACCTCGGGGTGAAGGGACCATTCCCCTGGGCATAATTGCTGGCGACTTAGAAAGTCCGCCTTCCAATTCTCCACTCCTGGAATGAATACCGCGGATATGGCTGGGACATATCTTTCTGCCCATTTCAGGATGTAATTTACTTCCCTCTGGGCTGCACGACTCCTGGTGCCACCCTGATGATCGATATATGCCACTGCTGTGGCATTGTCTGATTGAATTCTGACAGGGGACCCTTGGAGTTTGGATGTCCATGCTACTAGGGCATACCAGGCTGCTCGTATCTCTAAGAGATTGATGGGCAGGGCCTTTTCTGCATCCGACCATCTGCCCTGGAGAGACCATTGCTCCAGTACTGCTCCCCAGCCTATAAGGCTGGCATCTGTAGTGACCACCTTCCAAGAAATCGGACTGAAGGATTTCCCTTTTTCAAGATTCTGGAGAACCAACCACCAACGGAGGCTCTTGCGAACGGAAGGGGACAAGGACATTGGTAAGTCTAGGGCCTGAACTTTTTTGTTCCAGGCTGACAGTATGGCCCTTTGCAAATTCCTTGAATGGAATTGACCGTAGGGTACTGCTTCGAATGATGCCACCATTTTTCCCAGCAGCCTCATGCACAGGCGTATGGATGGCTGTCTTTTTGTACCCACTAGGTGGATCAAATCTCTCAAAGACAACACCTTTTCTCGAGGCAAGAATATTTTTCTCTGGCCTGAATCCAGCCTTAGCCCCAAGTATTCCAGACTTTTGACTGGTTTTAGGGCTGACTTGTCTCGGTTGATAATCCAACCGTGAGATTCCAGATATTTGATTGTCTTGTGAACGACCACTTCTAGTTTTTTCACTGAGTGGTCTATCAGCAACAAGTCGTCTAGATATGCCATTATCGTTACACCTTGTGTTCTTAGATTGGCCAATAATGGGGCCAGAATTTTTGTAAACACTTGTGGTGCTGTGGCCAGACCGAAGGGTAAGGCTCTGAACTGAAAATGGCGCCCTTCTACTGCAAAGCGTAGAAATTTTTGGTGGACTGGAAAGATGGGAATGTGCAAATAAGAATCTTTGATGTCGATCGAGGCTAACCATTCCTCCCCTTGTAGGGCAGTGGCCACCGATCAGATCGACTCCATCCGGAAAGTCCTGATATGTAGGAATTTGTTTAGCCCTTTTAGATTTAATATGGGCCTCACGTCCCCGTTTGGCTTCGGGACTGTAAAGAGGTTTGAGTAAAACCCGAACCCCCATTCTTCCAGGGGAACCTCCATAATTACTCCTTGGAGCAATAGTTGTTCTAGTGCCAACAGGAGGGACTCTCTCTTCCGGGGATCCCTTGGCACGTTTGACCTCATAAAATGGGAAGGAGGAGAGTCTTTTAACTCCAATCTGTATCCCAGACTTACTGCGGAGAGCACCCATCTGTCTCTGATCGTGTCCCGCCAGGTCTCTGCGAACAACTGGAGTCTTCCCCCCACCCGATTGAGTGGGAGCAACCCTTCATGCATTTGACTTTGGGGGAGGTTTTGTACCTCTCCTGACCCAGGGTTTCTTATTACCCTGCGATTGTCCCTGATTTTTACCCCCGGGATTTGACCGAGGAGGCCGTCGGAACTGTTTCACAGCCGATGCCCCAGGGACTGGAGAAGCAGGCCTCTTAAAAGAGGGACCTCTAACTCTGTTTTTAACCGGCAAGAGTGTACTTTTACCGCTGGAAATTTTCTGGATATATTTGTCCAGGTCTTCCCCGAATAAGCGTTCACCATGAAATGGGAAGCTAACCAGCAATTTTTTACAGGGAGCTTCAGCAGACCAGTTTTTGAGCCATAGAAGCCTGCGCATATGTACTACAGACAGCGTAAGGCGGGAGGCCTGATGGATTGAATCCTTTATGGCGTCAACCGCAAAGCATAAGGCTCTAGGTAGATCAGCTAGGGCAAGGGCCTGCTGATCTGGCAAGTCCCTTAAGACCTGTTTCAACTGATCCTTCACTGCTTGGCAGACCCCAATAGCTGCCACTGCTGGTTGTGTCACCAAGCTTGCTGTAGAAAAAGCAGATTTTAATAAGGACTCCAATTTTTTATCTATTGGGTCCTTGAACATTTGGACATTATCCACTGGACATGTCAGTAATTTATTCACACAAGAGATGGCTGCGTCCACTGTAGGGACCCTCCATTTTTTGATGAACTTATCCTCCATGGGATAGACCACCGGAAATCTCTTGGGGGGAGTAAATATTTTATCAGGATGTTCCCAATCCTGGTAAATGAGCCCTTCCAGTAAAGGGTGAAGTGGAAAGGAACAGACAGTCTGGGGAGCTTTTAGCGACCCCAGCGAGGAGACAGTAGTGGTTGATGGTTCCGCAAGGTGCATTTTAAATGCTGATCGGACCATGTTAGTCAGAGACTGAACCCATAATCTTTCAGCTTGAGATGCTGAGAAAGGTTCCTCCACTGTTGATTCCTCTATAACAGAATCAACCTCATCCTGATCCCCTTCAGGCAGGTCGATCCCTGTATGGGAGTGTTGCTCCGCTAACAGGTACTCTGAAGGAGGAGACGGAGATCGGGCGTGCTTTCCCTGTGACAGGGAGGCAGCGATCAATGTTGACAATCTCTCTTCTAATCCTCCCAGAGCTGAGGAAAAAACCTCCTCTGTTACATACACAGGAGCAGGTGAACTGAGGACAGCCACAGTACCAGGTACTCCTGCGGGGTCTCTACGGTCACTAACCTCTGAATTTTCAGGGGAGACTGGTGCAGCAGAAGCATGCCCAAGATCCTCAGAGCCCGATGGAGACCCCCTTCGCTTCCTGGAAGATTTAGTTCGAGCTTCTGGACGGCATATTCCTAAGCCCAAAGCTGAGGTATTCCAGCCGTAATACACCACTTTTACTGATAATAGTCTAGCACAATTGCTGCTATATAACAGTTGGTGTCTACTAAAGTGCCTTTCTAGGGGATGCCTGCATCAACCGCCTCTGTGTGCCTTATTTACTGTTGCTAGCTCTGTCTGTGCACTTCAATAGCCAGCTGTGATTGTGCCTTTAAACACGCTGGATGCCCGCACATGCGCAGTAGCGCCGCGGCGCACACCGAGCGTCATCCACCAGCTCCGCCCCTTTTTCCAGATCGCCTGTATATATAGAGGCACGCGCACGCGCGTGGGCACGTGCGCCTTCGGCGCTCTTTTTAAAAAAAAATAAGGAGCTAGATGGGAGCCAGGGTCCCTGCCGCAGGGCCCGGGGATGGATGAGCGCAGCAACAGGGCAGAGGAGACAGCTTCCCAGCAGAGAACTTACCAACTGCCTGGATTTGACTTTGGAAGAAAAAAATCCACATTACAAGAAAAAAGAACCATAGCGGCCTCTAGTGTTTAACACAGGTACTGCGGTCTTACCATTTTTTTTTTTTCTTGCCTACTATTATTTTTTTTTACATTTTCTTAGTAGTAACAGGCATGCACAGAATATTAGCGGGAATACCTTAGGTAACAGGCAGAAAGACAAATTAGGCTTGGGGGTCCCCAATAGAACCAAGTTCCTGAGGGCCCCCACTTACCTTTTCCTCGCCGCAGGACTCTGTTTGGTCCACAGAAGCCCAAACTTCACCTATCACGGCAGGCATTGTAATTAAACCTTCAGGGACCGGGTTCCCAAGGATTCCACTCCCCTGGACCTGTATAGCACCCTGCACAGAAAACATCTTGGTCGTGGGTATGACCAGAGCTCTGGATCCCAGGGTCCAGCCCTCCTAAGAGAGGCATTACAGGCAAAACCTTGCTCTTCTCTTGCAAGGCCCGGGTACCAACCGTTTAGCTATGAAGCTTTTTTGGTCGGATCCGGAATAGCTTACTGAGGCCCAAAAGAACCTGTACGCAAGCTCAGTGAAAAACACATGTTACTTCTTGGCCAACACCTTAGACACTGGCAAAAAACTGAGGTACTCCCGGATGGGAGGGGCTTATATAGGGGAGGGTACTTCCGGTTTTGGAAGTTGCCAGTGCCAGCACCTGAAGGTATCTATATAACCCACATAGTAATGACTATGTCGCTCTGTGTCCCGTGATGTACGAGAAAGAAAAATTATTATAGAATCTAAAATCTTATACTACATATTGAAACTATGTACAATTGGTATAATGATAACCAAGGAAATAAAAGTTCTGCTACCAGAACTATATAAAGAGTAAATTGAAAGAGGAGAGAGAGAATAGGGGGAAAAGTAGAAGAGAGAAAGAAGATAAAAGAAAAAGTAATCTTAGATAGGAGAAAAAATAGATAGGGAAGAAATAAATGAGAGGTAGTAGGGGTCCTCGGGGTAGTACATGGTAATGAACACATACTATGAATGCAGAGAATGGAAGTATAAATCGAGTAGTCTTAGTAGGGAAGCATTAAAATTGGAAAGCAAAAAGTGAGTCATCCAGGGATTCCATATATTCTCAAAGTTGGATATTTTATCTTGAGTTATAGCCTCTGTTTTGGCATTGATCATTGCTTGATTGTCTCTATTTTTAGTTTCAGCAATCATTAAGGACGGGGATTTCCAAGCTTTGGCGGCTGTAGTGATCTGTAATAGGAGTTTGAATTGGCGGTAGGAGAGAGTGGCCGGTTTTAAGTTTAAAAGTGCTATTGTAGGATCAGGATTGATAGGGATTTCAAACAGTGTTAAAAACATAAGAAATACATCTTTCCAGAATTTTTTTACTACCGGACAACCCCACCAAGTATGATGATGTGATCCAAGATCACCACAGCCACGAAAACAAGATGGGGCTTAGCACATTTTTTCACTGAGAAAACTGTTGAACTGCTATGCAATAACAGACAGCGAACCGGTAGATTTGGTATGCACAGATGGATTGATTTTTACTACAAAATTGTCAAAAACGTAATATGTTTAAAAGAACATTCCTTGGCTTCATCAAACTGGCAAATAAGTCTATTTAACCACTTCAATACCGGCACTTTTACCCCTTCCTGCCAAGGCCAATTTACAGCTTTCAGCGCTGTCACACTTTAACCACTTTCAGACCGGGCCTATATTTCAAACTTGTTGTTTACGAGTTAAAATCATTTTTTTTGCTAGAAAATTACTTAGAACCCCCAAACATTATATATATTTTTTTAACACCCTAGAGAATAAAATGGCGGTTGTTGCAATACTTTCTGTTACACTGTATTTGCACAGCGGCCTTACAAGTGCGCTTTTAAAAAAAAAAAAATTATTGGAATGAAAAAAATAAGACAACAGTAAAGTTAGCCCAAAATATTGTGAAAGATGATGTTACACTGAGTAAATTGATACCCAACATGTCACCCTTCAAAGTTGCGCTCGCTTGTGGAATGGCGACAAACTTTTACCCTTAAAAATCTCCATATGAGTCGTTTAAAAGATTCTACAGGTTGCATATTTTGAGATACAGATGAGGTCTAGGGCAAGAATTCTTGCTCCCTCTCTAACGATTGTGGCAATACCTCACATGTGTGGTTTGAACACCATTTTCATATACAGACGCTACTCGTGTGTGTGTGTTCGCTTCTGCACGTGAGCTCAGCTGGACGGTGCATGTTTAAAAAAAATAATAATTCTTATTTATTTTACCTTTATTTTTTATTTTTACACTGTTCTTTAAAAAAAATTGTGTCACTTGTATTCCTATTACAGGGAATGTAAACATCCCTTGTAATAGAAGAAAAGCATGACAGGACCTCTTAAATATGAGATCTTGGGTCAAAAAGACCTCAGATCTCACATTTACACTAAAATGCAATTAAAAAATTTTTTTGGCTTTAAGAGCTATGGGCGAAAGTGACATTTTGACGTTGCTTCTGCATTGCAATGGTTTAGAGCCGGGTGGGGGCCATCTTCCCCTCACTCAGCTCCATACCACAGAGGACACAGGATTCGATCACCTCCTCTGCCAGTAAACGACGGAGGGCAGTAGAGCGCATGGCGGGAGGGCCCCTCTCCCGATAAAAGTGATCTTGTGGCGAACCCGCCGCAGAGACGACTTTTATCTGAAAGCGGACCGCCCGCTGAAGAAGAGAATTCCGGGGTTATGGTAGCTAGCTGCTGCCATAACAACGATATACCTCTTCAAAGTACCACTGTATAATGACGGCGGGCGGTCCGGAAGTGGTTAAATGACAATTGTGCGGTTCTGCAACACTGTACCCATATGACATTTCTATAATTTTTTCACATAAATAGAGCTTACTTTTGGTCGTATTTAATCACCACTGGGTGGTAAGGCCAAAGATTTTGAAAAATAAAAATTATTTTTCTTCGTTTCTGTCATAAATATTTGCAATAAATAATCTTTCTTAATAAATGTAGGCCAAATTGTATTCTGATACATTTCTTTGGTGAAAATATCCCAAATCTGTGTATATTAGAAATTTCCACAAACTATGGTATATATCTGAAAATTGATCAATCCTAATGTACTGACGTCTAGTGATGAGCCGAACACCCCCGGGTTCGGTTCGCACCAGAACCCGCGAACGGACCGAAAGTTCGAACGAACATTAGAACCCTATTAAATACAATGGATGCGAACGTTCGAATTCTAAAGTGCTAATTATAACAACTATTATGCATGTTATTGTCATAAATAGGGTTTGGGAACCCGGGTTGTGCACCAGGGGACATGTATCAATGCAAAAAGAAGTTTTAAAAACGGTCGTTTTTCGGGAGCAGTCATTTTAATGATGCATAAAGTGAAAAAAAAAAAGTCAAATATTCCTTTAAATATCGTACCTGGGGGGTGTCTAAAGTATGCCTGTGAAGTGCCACGTGTTTCCCGTGTTTAGAACTGTCCCTGCACAAAATGACACTTCTAAAGGAAAAAAAAGCCATTTAAAACTGCTTGCGGCTTTAATGTAATGTCTGGTCCCGGTAATATGGATGAAATTCTTTAAGAAAAATGGCATAGCTACCCCATGACCCCCCCCTACCCCAGCCCATTACCAGCCCCTTTGGGTCTTGTATGGATATTAAGGGGAACCCCGCACATAAAATAAAAAAGGCCCTATATACTCTGAACAGCCGTATACAGGCGGTGCATACAAGACAGGGACTGTAGGTTTGTTCTTATGTAGAATCTGTTTGTAATTTTGAACAGGTACATTGTTGAAGTGTAGCTCCAGCCCAAAAATCTATTTTTAAACTTTTTGGGAAACATAGGTAAGGGTTATCACCCCTGTAACATTTGTTTTGCTGTCTGTGCCCCTGTTCAGAACATTTCACCTCACTTTCCGTCCCAATGACAACTGTTTTTGAAATGTGGTGTTTTTCTTGAAACAAGGATTGCTGATAAAGCATCAGTACAGATGAGACCCCTTTCTCCCATATTTATTCTTACAGGAGAGAATTTTCCTTTCTAGGGGTAGATTTCCTCTCACTTCCTGTTGTCTTCTTTCGTTTGCAAGTAGGAGTCGTTTGTAAGTTGGATGTTTGAAAGTAGGGACCTGCCGTATATACTCTGCAGAAATAGGCCCCTTAGTTGTTGGTGTTGGCACAACACTGTAAGCACTCAGTTACTCTTGGTTGGTGCTGGAACGCCCTGCTGTCAACTATTATATCAGGAATTTTAATTACATATAATTGTTGAACAGTGGTAGTAAAAATTGGGGCTTTGATGGTGGTGCTGGTGCCACAACACTGTAAGCCCTGACAGTTACTCTTGGTGGGTGCAGCAATGGGCCCTGCTGTGAATTATTAGATCAAGAATTGTAATTACATGCCCCTTTTGAACAGGGGCTGAAAAATTGGGCCTTTCGTGGTGGTGGTGGTGGTGGCGTTGCCACAAGACTGTAAGCCCTCAGAGTTACTCTTGGTGGGTGCAGCAATGGACCCTGCTGTGAATTATTAGATCAAGAATTGTAATTGCATGCCCCTGTTGAACAGGGGCTGAAAAATTGGGCCTTAGGCACTGGTGGCACAACACTACAACCCCTCACAGATACTGTACTTGGAGCACAGCAATGAGCCCTGTTGCAAAGTATTGCTTCAAAAATTGTAATGACACGCCCCTGTTAAACAGGGGCTGAAAAATTGGGCCTTAGGCACTGGTGCCACAACACTCCAACCCCTCACAGATACTGTACTTGGAGCACAGCAATGAGCCCTATGGCAAATTATTGCTAAAAAAATTGTAATTACACGCCCCTGTAAAACAGGGGCTGAAAAATTGGGCCTTAGCCACTGGTGGCGGCACCCATAAACAAAAATGATCTTCCAAGCTATCATCATCAATCGTATCATTGAGGACTCGGAGGAGGAGGATAGCCAGTCAACATAACAGCACAGGCACTCAGCATCAGCATCAGTCTTGAAGGGATGTGACATGTTAAAATCAATTAGTCTGTTATATCAGCATCAGGTGTGTGGTAGCTGGTGGTGATCCAAGACTGGTTCATCTTGATGAAAGTCAGTCGATCAACCGAGTCGGTGGACAGGCGCACCCTGTGATCCGTGACAAATCCTCCAGCAGCACTGAATGTGCGTTCCGAAAGAACGCTGGATGCAGGACAGGCCAGTAGCTCAATTGCATACTGTGCAAGCTCTGGCCAGTGATCCATCCTCAAGACCCAGTAAGCCAGAGGATTTTCGGTGGGGAAGGTGTCCAAGTCTGACCTTGCCCCTAGATATTCCTGCACCATGTTTATCAGACGCTGGCGATGGTTGCTGGAACCGATCATACTTTGGGGCTGAGGACTAAAGAATTGTCTGAACGCATCGGTCAGACGGCCACCTTCCCCACCGCTCCTTCTTTGACTGGCCGAAGCCTCAGCAACTCGTTGTCCAGGACCAGGAGTTTGTAACCTCCCAGTCTCTGGGAACGCGTTGCACAGACCTTTCTGCAAGGCCTCCCGGAGTTGTCTCATCCTCTGCTCCCTCTGCGACGGTAACATAAGGTCCGCAACCTTACCCTTGTACCGTGGATCAAGGAGAGTGGCCAGCCAGTAATGGTCCCTCTCCTTGATCCGAAGAATACGAGGATCCTTCCGCAGACTTTGCAGGATCAGGGAGGCCATGCAGCGTAGGTTTGCTGAGGCATTCGCTCCGGAGTTCTCTGGGTCACTAAGGACGACATGATCCGCAGCCACCTCCTCCCAGCCACGTACAAGTCCACTGGTTTCTTGGGACTGTAAATCATCCCTAAAAGACTGCTGCTGATGATGCTGAGTGCCAGCCTCCACCTCCATGCTGACACAATCCTCCTCCTCCTCCTCCTCCTCCTCCTCCTCCTCCTCCTCTTCCTGTGCGATGGGTGGGACAGAAGGAACACTGTCTGGGTAAAGGGGGCCTTGAGAGGCAAGGAAGTCCTCCTCTTCCTGCCTCTGTTCTGCCTCAAGTGCCCTGTCCATTATTCCACGCAGCGTGTGCTCCAACAGGTGGACAAGAGGTACAGTGTCACTGATGCATGCACTGTCACTGCTCACCATCCTCGTGGCCTCCTCAAATGGTGCCAGGACAGTGCATGCATCCCTGATCATGCCCCACTGGCGTGGAGAAAAAAAACCAAGCTCCCCTGACCCTGTCCTGGTGCCGTAGTCGCACAGGTACTCATTGATGGCCCTCTGCTGCGTGTGCAGCCGCTGCAGCATGGCCAACGTTGAGTTCCACCTGGTGGGCATGTCACATATAAGGCGGTTCTTGGGCAGGTTCAACTCCTTTTGCAGCTCAGCCAGGCGAGCACTGGCATTATAAGATCTGCGGAAATGCACACAGACTTTCCTGGCCTGCCTCAGGACATCCTGTAAGCCCGGGTACCTGCCCAAGAACCGCTGCACCACCAGGTTAAGGACGTGAGCCACACAGGGCACATGGGTCAGTTGTCCCTGTCGGAGGGCGGAGAGGAGGTTGGTGCCATTGTCGCAAACCACCATTCCTGGCTTAAGCTGGCGTGGCGTCAACCACCTCTCGGCCTGGCCCTGCAGAGCAGACAGGACCTCTGCCCCAGTGTGGCTTCTGTCCCCCAAACACACCAGCGCAAGCACGGCATGGCATCTTTTTGCCTGCGTACTTGCGTAGCCCCGTGAACGGCTACGGAGCACCGCTGGTTCATAGGACAAACCACAGGAAGAGGCCATGGAGGAAGAAGAAGAGGAGGGGGTGGAGGAGAGAGGTGTGTCACAACCAGTAGTAGCATTTTGGAGGCGTGGCGGTGGGACAACCTCCAACACTACTGCACCTTGTCCTGCATCCTTCCCAGCTGCCAAAAGAGTGACCCAATGGGCCGTGAAAGAAAGGTAACGTCCCTGTCCATGCCTGCTGGACCATGAGTCAGCGGTAATATGCACCTTACCGCTGACCGCCCTGTCCAGCGAGGCCAAGACATTGCCTTCCACATGCCGGTAGAGAGCCGGAATAGCCTTCCGTGAGAAAAAGTGGCGTTTGGGAACCTGCCACTGAGGAACCGCACATTGCACAAACTCACGGAAGGGGGCCGAGTCTACCAACTGAAAAGGCAGCAGTTGAAGCGCTAGCAATTTAGCCAAGCTAGCATTCAACCGCTGGGCATGTGGATGGCTGGGAGTGAACTTCTTTCGACGGTCCAGCAGCTGGGGCAGGGAAATTTGCCTGCTAGAATCGGACGTCGGTGTACTGCTAGCAGAGTGGCCGCAAGTACTTGGCTGTGACACACCTAATTCTACACCTTCATTCCTCTCAGTGCATGTTTCAGAGAGGACTGAAGTTATAGTGGGGTTGGAGATCCCAGCTGATGCGGTGCAAGGAGAGGTCCGCTTTGTTCTTTGGTGTGGGTCTTTGAGGTAGGCTTGCCAACGAGCTGCATGGCAGGTCAACATATGTCTGGTCAGGCATGTGGTACCCAAGCGGCTGATGTTTTGGCCACGCGATATACGCTTGAGACATATGTTGCAAACAGCAGCTGTGCGATCTGATGCACTAGCCTCAAAAAAGGCCCACACCAAAGAACTTTTTGAATGACGGGCAGAGGCAGCGCCCTGCACAGGCGGAGCTCTGCGGTGTGATTCCGTCGGTGTACTGCCCTTACGCTGGCCACCAAAGGGCATCCTGCCTCGTTGGAGATGTGCCTCCTCCTCATCCTCCTCCTCCTCCTCTCTCCTATTAGGCACCCACGTGGAGTCAGTGACCTCATCATCACCTCCCTCCTCATCACTGGAGGCAATCTGGCAGTATGCTGCAGCTGCTGGAACATGACTGCCAGATTGGTGTCCTTCTTGAGCATCCCCTCTGTCTGCTCTCACGCTACTGCCTTCCTCTAGCTGGGTTTCATCATCAGACCCTTCGAAACGCTGGGCATCCTCCTGGAGCATGTACCCAACACTGTGCTGAAACAGTTCGGGGGACTCCTCAGGAGGAGGACATGGTGGGTCTAGGGAAGGAGTGACTGATGATGAGTCTGACATTGATACCAGGGAAGAGGACGCTTTGGCAGCTGCTTTTCCAGTACCCTGAGCCTGGGTGAGAGAGGATGAGGAGGAGGAGGAGGGCTTGGTCATCCACTCTACCAAGTCTTCGGCATGATGTGGCTCAACATGTCCAGCTGCCGAAAAGAAGGACAAGCGTGTCCCATGGCCATGTGCTGATGACAATGCACCGCGTCCACGACCAGCACTGTTGCCCCCAGACACAGAGCCTGCTTGCCCTCTTTTATTGCCTCCTGACTGTCTGCCTCTCCTTGTTTGCCTTCCAGACATTCTAATAGATGGCCTGCAGGGAGATGGGAAAAAAGCAATAAGGGCTACCTTCAGGTGTCCTTCTCTGTCCCTTGAAACAAGGACTTTGACAGTGAAAGAAACTGACACACTCTCCCTACCTACAGTTTTCTGTCCCTAGAAAAATTTTTTTTTTAAAGCACAATTTAGCACAAGGAGAATTCACTCACTGTCCTTCCAGGTCCCTGGAAACAAGGACTTTGACAGTGAAAGAAACTGACACACTCTCCCTACCTACAGTTTTCTGTCCCTAGAAAAAATGTTTTTTTTAAGCACAATTTAGCACAAGGAGAATTCACTCACTGTCCTTCCAGGTCCCTGGAAACAAGGACTTTGACAGTGAAAGAAACTGACACACTCTCCCTACCTACAGTTTTCTGTCCCTAGAAAAAATGTTTTTTTTAAGCACAATTTAGCACAAGGAGAATTACCTCACTGTCCTTCCAGGTCCCTGGAAACAAGGACTTTGACAGTGAAAGAAACTGACACACTCTCCCTACCTACAGTTTTCTGTCCCTAGAAAAAATGTTTTTTTTAAGCACAATTTAGCACAAGGAGAATTACCTCACTGTCCTTCCAGGTCCCTGGAAACAAGGACTTTGACAGTGAAAGAAACTGACACACTCTCCCTACCTACAGTTTTCTGTCCCTAGAAAAAATGTTTTTTTTAAGCACAATTTAGCACAAGGAGAATTACCTCACTGTCCTTCCAGGTCCCTGGAAACAAGGACTTTGACAGTGAAAGAAACTGACACACTCTCCCTACCTACAGTTTTCTGTCCCTAGAAAAAATGTTTTTTTTTAAGCACAATTTAGCACAAGGAGAATTACCTCACTGTCCTTCCAGGTCCCTGGAAACAAGGACTTTGACAGTGAAAGAAACTGACACACTCTCCCTACCTACAGTTTTCTGTCCCTAGAAAAAATGTTTTTTTTAAGCACAATATAGCACAAGGAGAATTCACTCACTGTCCTTCCAGGTCCCTGGAAACAAGGACTTTGACAGTGAAAGAAACTGACACACTCTCCCTACCTACAGTTTTCTGTCCCTAGAAAAAATGTTTTTTTTAAGCACAATTTAGCACAAGGAGAATTACCTCACTGTCCTTCCAGGTCCCTGGAAACAAGGACTTTGACAGTGAAAGAAACTGACACACTCTCCCTACCTACAGTTTTCTGTCCCTAGAAAAAATGTTTTTTTTAAGCACAATTTAGCACAAGGAGAATTACCTCACTGTCCTTCCAGGTCCCTGGAAACAAGGACTTTGACAGTGAAAGAAACTGACACACTCTCCCTACCTACAGTTTTCTGTCCCTAGAAAAAATGTTTTTTTTAAGCACAATTTAGCACAAGGAGAATTACCTCACTGTCCTTCCAGGTCCCTGGAAACAAGGACTTTGACAGTGAAAGAAACTGACACACTCTCCCTACCTACAGTTTTCTGTCCCTAGAAAAAATGTTTTTTTTAAGCACAATTTAGCACAAGGAGAATTACCTCACTGTCCTTCCAGGTCCCTGGAAACAAGGACTTTGGCAGTGAAAGAAACTGACACACTCTCCCTACCTACAGTTTTCTGTCCCTAGAAAAAATGTTTTTTTTAAGCACAATTTAGCACAAGGAGAATTACCTCACTGTCCTTCCAGGTCCCTGGAAACAAGGACTTTGACAGTGAAAGAAACTGACACACTCTCCCTACCTACAGTTTTCTGTCCCTAGAAAAAATGTTTTTTTTAAGCACAATATAGCACAAGCACAAAACACACTGACACTCTCCCTACCTATCCTTCTCTTTCCCTAAACTAAAGGAATCCAGGTTAAGCAAGAAAGAAATAAAAGTCACTGTCCCTGCCTATGCTGCTCTATCCCTGCTCCGGAACACACTACACTAGGCCGCCGTGCTGGCGGCCTTTTATAGTGTGGGGCGTGTACTAAACCCCCTCAGCAATAATTGGCCACAGGCATCCTGCCTGTGGCCAATCATTGCTCTCCTCGCTGCCGGCGCTGTGATTGGCCAAGCATGCGGGGTCACAGTGCATGCTTGGCCAATCACAGCGCCTGGATGACACTGCGATGGCGTAGTGCATTGTGGGCCGTTCGCGTCACTCGAATTTGGCGCGAACGGCCCAAATCGTTCGATCTTCGTCGAACGATCGAACAGCCGATGTTCGAGTCGAACGTATGTTCGACTCGAACACGAAGCTCATCCCTACTGACGTCCTATCTAATTTCTTGAGGCCCCAAAACACACAAGTCCCATACAGCAATTACCATTTTAGTGAATTAACATTTCCCTGAAATGGAGCTTTATACCTATAGTACACGCAGGCCGAATGTCAGGCAACATCAGCAGGTTCAAAAGAAACCGGCCGACATTCGGCACGCGTGTACAGCAGCCGGTTTCGACAGAAGACGGCAGTTCACAGCCGGTTTCCTACTGCGCATGCGTGCAACATGCTGTGCTATGTGAATGGGCAGCAGTCTTGTGTAGTGTTCTAGAAGACTGTGAGGGAAGGAGGGGGGGGGGATTCCAGACTCAGTTGGCCACAGCGATCTAAGCTGAAAGTGGGAGCGGACACCTGTCAAAACCACCCCAAAAGGTGCAAAATGTGGAAGCCAAGCGATGCTTCCCCTTTTGGGTGGAGCTCAGTTTTTATTTTATTTTTTGATTAAACGTTTTTATTTCCCAAAAAAGTGTACAATTCTCCAATGCACAAACATCATCCTCTTCGTTCAGTACAGTCATTTCACAAGTAACATACTGTATGTCGGATATGTCGGCGATTGTTTTTCGTGGGGAAAATAGGGTCTCATGCATGAGCATTTTGGTGTATTTGTCGGTGACATCATCTGGAAAGATACCCAGTAGGCACAGTTTGGGGTCTAGGGTCAGTGGAGACCCCATGTCGCATAAAGGAAATCCACCACCTGTTTCCAGAATCCCTGTATATATGACCATGACCACATCCCCCCCCCCCCTACATCTTTTTTTGGGAAGGGGGGGTGTCCCTGAATGAAGGTAACCAGATTTTTTTACTAGTAAGGGCGGCAATCAGTGACTCTCTGCCCATCGCCACCCGCCTCACAGCCTGTCAAGTCTTACTCTCTGGGTCCCCGGCTACTACTGGGGGGGGAGCGGAGGAAGATCACTCTGCAGGGAAGACAATAATTTAGTCAGGTGGCTGTCCGGGACTTGAGCCAAGGCAGAAGAACATGCGAGCGGAGCTAAATGGGCATGCACGCGAAACTGAAGAAATATTCCCTCCGCTCCGACCAGCACATGATCACCAGAAAGGGGCACAGATAATGGAAAAAATACACCCCCCTAAGCTAGTAGGAGCGGCGGAGCGGGGTGTGTAATTCTGATTTTTTTTTTTTTTTAATTTTGCACTGACTGTCTTTGAAGTTGCCCCAGCCCCTGTTCAAATCCAATCCGGGGACAATACCAGGGACAGACTTGGTCCGGGGACAGTGTCCTCAATCCGGGGACTGCCCCCGGAAACCGGGGATGTCTGGTCACCCTACCCTGAATGGGAGTTTGGAAATGTGGTCATCCTAGTGACATACACACACTGAGATCATTAGATGTCCCTTGAAGTCACCACCAATATTGCTGTCTGCCTGCAGTGAGCCAGAGCCAAAGGCAGGAGCTTAAGGGCTCAAAGGCTGGTCTGGGCCTACTGCAACAGTTGATGCTGCTTGTATTACAGGCCAAAAAGTAGCATAAAGGTTTTGCAGTTCAAATTCCACTGATCTCATAACCAATTAGAAATTTCTTAATTATGTGTACATGTATCTGTCAATAATTACTGAGAGCTAACAAAAAGAGTTTCCTTCTCAGAGATGTTTTCCATGTAATAAAATGTAGATAAAACAAATCACATGGCAGTTTTCTGTATCTTCGATAGTTAATGTGTGGGTAGATCTCATCTCACATCAGCTTTTGTACTTGAATTCTAAGCAAAGTGTCATTCTCTTTTTTTTTTTCAGCAGGAACTAGGGGGAACTCAGTTCCACTACCTCTGGCTCAGGTCTTCTGCTCCCTGCTCACCACTATCACTCGGTAACACAGAAGTCCAGCTTCTGCATTTACAATAGGTTGACCAGACATCCCCAGTTTCTGGGGAAAGTCCCCGGATTGAGGACACTGTCCCTGGACCAAGTCTGTCCCCAGTTATGTCCCCGGATTGGATTTGAACAGAGGCTGGGGCAATTTCAAAGACAGTCAGTGCAGAATTAATAAAAAAAAATCTGAATTGCACACCGCTGCTCCTACTAGATTAGGGGGTCTATTTTTTCCATTATCTGTGCCCCTTTCTGATGATCATGTGCTCGTCGGAGCGGAGGGAATATTTCTTCAGTTTCAGGGGGAAAGGCCCATTCAGCTCCGCTCGCATGTTCTTCTGCCTTGGCTCAAGTCCCGGCCAGCCGTCTGCCTGCTTATCTCCTTGCCTTCCCTGGCAGAGTGATCTTCCTCCGCTCCCCACCCAGTAGTAGCCGGGGCCCGAAGAGTAAGACTTGACAGGCTGTGAGGCGGGCGGCAGTGACGGGCAGAGAGTCGCTGATTGCCGCCATTACTAGTAAAAAAAAATATGTCCCCGGATTTCTTTTTAAAAATCTGGTCACCTTAATTTACAAGTGATAGCTTATCTCCCAGTAGCTCCCACAGGTCAGATCTCCTGAGCAGAGTGCAGGACAGGGACAAGGGAGATACAGAACAGGTGCCCGGGGTTCAGTGCAGTCATGGGTGGTAGGCTGCACCCTCTGGGTTCTCCATTTTTTCCCTGGTGACCAGTTGTTGATGCTCCTACTGCATGCTCTCCCTCATAAGTGCCTGTAGTTTAGTCTAGTTTTTTGAGTATAGCCTCATATAAAACATTGATAATAACTAGCCATAATAAAGTACCATCATTCAAATTAATATAGAGAAACAAGGGAGGGTGGGAATAGAGAGGCAGTTGCTGAAGCTGACCAAAAAATTTGCACCCGATTGGTTGTAATGGACCATCTCAGTACTGATAAACAACAACAAAGTTTTTATATATGTAGCGCACCTCTACTTTGAGGGGTGCTATGTGCCTAAATTTAGGGGTTGGTCTGAGCTAGTAGCCAGGCTCAGACCACTTTTATTGATAGGTTTGGTTATTTGTTTCTTCAGGTGTTGTACTGGTGTGCAGTTCCCTGTGGCCTGTAGGTGGCACTGCCATGACAGGTCAGGGTTGAACCACTGGTAACAGTGCTGTGCCTTAGGGTGTCCTCTCTCGGCAGTAGTACAGTGGGCGTGGTGAACCTGCTGTGCATACCGGGAGAGTATACATAAGGGGCAGACGCCGCCTGGAGCGGGGTTGTTCGAGTTCCGGAGTTCGGGACGCGTGACCTGGCCCTCCAGGCCAGGGGTGCGCATATGCATCGGTCCCAGGCACCTTTAGCCTGGGGCTGCAACTTCACCATTGGGCCCAGCACCTTTATCTGGGCTAAGCTCTAAGAGGGGGAATCCCAGGGTGCCCCCTGAGAGGGGACCCGCTCTAAGAAGAGGAGACCGGGGGAGGACCTTTCTGAGGGACCGGTGAGAGTTTCACGGTGAAAGAGAGGCCCGGTAAACTTCTGGAGGGATTCCACTATTCATCTAAGGCCTTGTAATGTGCAGCAACTTGCACTTGTTCTTTAATTACAAGCGCTGAGAGGTTCAGGGGTCAGAGATTCTGTGGCAGAGGATCTCCCGATCGCATCTCCAAGGGAAAACTTAAGTGAAGTAAAGTTCGTGCATGCTAGGCCCGTGAGAGGGGACTATCCGGGTGAGCAGAGTCCACTTGGGATTGAGTGGTGATATCAAGTGCCTGAACCTGCCTCCCTGTTCCTTTATTCTTCAACTCCAACTTTCCTATCCAGTTTTCAGCATAAAGAAAATAAACCTTCCTTTATTAAGGATTAACCTTGTCTGGACATTGGCCTTATTGGTGCATCTACAACAGACTCTTCCCTACACTCTAGAGGTGAGAACCAGCCGAGGGAAGGTAACTCGCTGCGGGACCCAACAATTTCTGAACACCGCTCACCCTCTTATTCAAGAAGGAACCTGGGCATTGTGGTACGGTGTGTCCCGCCTTGAGGAGGTAAGGCCAGGGATTTGTGCGCTACATATAAAATTAAATATTTATTACATATAAAATTGACATACAAATTCATCTAAAAATCAATAAACAAATACTTAGGGTTCCCCCAAAAGGTGTCTGTTGGTGCAGTGTATCTCATAAATTAGCGTATCCTCAACTAGTTTTGCAGCAAACACACCGCTTCCTCAGGAGGAATAATCTATAAGACAGATGGTACAATAAGACATAAGGTAAATACATTGTAATTAAACATTTTCAATACAGAAAAAAATATATAACAAGGAGGATTGCTCACCCAGCAGGTTAAAGGCCAGTTATTAACCCAAACCGCTTAAACCGATTATGCGGAATCGATTCTAAATAAAGAAAAATAACAATATTGATAGAGGAGCACAACATCTACGGTCATTCCAATGGGGTGAAATGGCGGGGTATGGAAGGAAGAAAGAAAGACGACAGGAGGGGGAAAGAGAAGAAGGGACTGGAAAGGAAAAAAAAAGGAGACTAGGAAAAAGGGGGGAAAAAGAAGGGGAATAGGAGGAGAGGGAGGGGGGGGGGAAGCAAGAGGGAGGGAGAAAAAGGAGGAAAAAGCAGAAGGGATAAAAGGTGAAGGGCGGGGGGGGAGGGGGGATGAAAAGGAAAGGAGAGAAGAGGAAAAGACAGAGAAAGAGGAGGAAAGAAGCTAGGTGAGGAATGAGAGTAGGGGAAGTCCCATCTTTACTGGCACATAGAATATTTTAAACTGTAATTTTAAACTGTATGTAGGTGTACCCCCTAGAGGGCTGCTGGATTAAATTTGGGTCCTTCCATTACCCCACATTTCACCGTCCCAGAACTAAGAGTCTATGTTAAGTAGTCTTGAATAGATGTGATTGCCAGTCACTTCAGCCTTGTTCTCAATTGCTTTATTAAACAAATTCAGTAGTAGAGGGATAGAGGGTTAGGGGAAGTTCAGATACCTTAATGCAGATCACTGATAAGATTCTTGAATCCAAAGGACAAACAGCTTTCTGTCTCTGGATCCTGCAACAGGTGAGTACCCTTTTCTGACAGTACAAAACAGCCATGTCAGAGGCCGACTGAGCGCGCTCACCTCTTGATGTCCTGTGCCAGCAAGTCACAGCTCTCACTGATGCAGTCCAAAAGTTGCAGGAAGGCTACGTTCAGATAGACGGCCGTCTCCAGCAGCTGTCCGGCTCACCTACACCGACAGCCGCAACTCAGGCACCGGCCAGTGGGGCCTCCTCATCGCAAGCCTCATCCAGTCCCACAGTGATCATGGCTGCTCCTGAACCCAGGTTCCCCACGCCGGAGCGATTTTCAGGCAACCGCGAAAAAAATTCGGGCCTTTAAAAACGCTTGTTCCTTGTACCTAGCCCTTCAACCCAGGACTTTTTCATCCGAAGTTGTTAAAGTAGGATTTATTATCTCCCTTCTTGCTGAAGAACAACAAGCTTGGGCCCACGGTCTAATGGAACAAAGAAGCCCTTTGCTGAACTCAGTAGATACATTTTTTGATAGTATGGCTCAACTTTATGATGACCCCCAACGCACTGCGACAGCCGAAGCCATCCTGCATACTCTATCTCAGGGGAAAAGGCCAGTGGAGGACTACACTATGGAATTCCGTAAATGGTCAGCTGACACCGGGTGGAATGAACCCGCCTTGAAATACCAATACCGCCAGGGTCTGTCAGAGGGATTAAACGATGAGTTAGCCCGAATTGAGACCCCAGCCACTTTGGAGGACTTAATTCAAGCAGCAACTAAGCTGGATAGACGCATGCGTCAGAGACGCTCTGAGCACTTCCAGGCCCCTCGTCCTGGCTGGGTACCCCCCAGGTCTTCTCCTGCACAGTCACCTTCTCCAGTTCCTCCTATTACCTCTGTCCCTGAAGTCGAACCCATGAAGCTAGGATTGATCCGTGCTCCATTGACTCCAGAGGAAAGACAGCGACGGCGACAGGCCAACCTTTGCTCGTACTGTGGGGGAACAGGACATTTCCTTCGCACCTGCCCTGTGAGACCCAGTAAGTCACATTCACAGTTTATTATGAACTATCAAGCCATTGACTTTTTCCAGACTTATGTCACCCTTTCTGTTTCTCTGCAGCTGGCAGAAGAGGAAATCCATCTCCCAGCTATAATTGATTCTGAAGCTTGCAGCTCCTTTCTGGACGCATCACTGGCTCAAAAGTTGCATATTCCACTGCAGATCAAGAAACAGAGTCTTCAAGTTCACCTGGCTGATGGCTCTCTTCCCCGCTGTGGACTTGTTACACATGAAACTAACCCCATCCTGGTCACCACAGACTCCGGTCACCAGGAGTCTCTACGTTTTGATGTTATTCCCTCTCCCATGTTCCCTATCATCCTGGGACTCCCTTGGCTACAGGCACATGAACCCAACATCAGTTGGAATAAGAAACAGGTGCTCTTCACATCCCCTTTTTGCTCCCAGCACTGCCTTCCTCCGGCTCCGGCCACTTGCCTCACCACGGCCCCAATGCCTGACAATCTCCAGCACGTCCCTACAGAATACTTTGAATTCAAGGACATTTTTGATAAGCAAAAAGCCGATTGCCTACCACCTCACCGGCCTTATGATTGCCCCATCGAACTGTTGCCTGGCTCTGAAGTACCTTTTGGGCGCATTTTCCCCCTGTCTGAGGCTGAGTTGGTGGCCCTCAAGGCCTACATTGATGAGAACTTGGATAAAGGCTTTATTTGCCCTTCCTCTTCACCGGCCGGAGCCGGCATCTTCTTTGTAAAGAAGAAAGATGGGTCCCTTAGGCCCTGTATCGATTATAGGAAACTGAATAAAATAACCATTAAAAATCGGTACCCCTTGCCACTCATTCCAGAACTGTTCCAGCGTTTCCGGTCCGCTCAGATCTTTTCAAAATTGGATTTGCGTGGTGCCTATAACCTCATACGAATCCGCCCGGGAGATGAGTGGAAGACCGCCTTCAGATCCAGGTTTGGGCACTACGAGTACCTGGTGATGCCGTTTGGACTATGCAATGCCCCGGCCACTTTCCAGCACCTGGTAAAAGACATTTTTCAGGGGGTACCTGGACGACATTCTCATTTTTTCCGCTACCATCGAATTACACCGGGTTCATGTAAAGATTGTCCTTACCATCCTTAGGAAACACAAGTTGTATCTCAAAGCGTAAAAATTTGAATTTCAAAAAAACCATAGTGCAATTTCTTGGGTTCATCATCTCCACTCATCGGGTCGCAATGGACCCCCAAAAGGTCAAGGCAATTCAGGAGTGGCCGGCTCCAGTAGATAAGAAGGGGGTGCAGTGGTTCATTGGGTTCGCTAACTTTTACAGAATGTTCATTGTTGGTTTCTCTTCCATTGTCGCACCCATTACCCAACTCACCCGTCAGCACACCCGTTTTCAATGGTCCCAGGAAACCCAAGAAGCCTTTGTCCAGCTCAAAGACTTGTTCACTACTGCACCAATCCTAAAGCACCCAGATCCAGCTTTGCCGTTCGTTTTGGAGGTGGATGCCTCGGAAACCGCCACCGGAGCCATTCTCTCTCAAAGACAGGGTCCCAAGGCCCTCCTCCATCCTGTGGCTTTCGCCTCCTGGAAGTTAATCCCTCCAGAAACAAACTATGACGTAGGTGACCGGGAACTGCTGGCCATCAAGTTTGCCCTGGAAGAGTGGAGATATCTGCTGGAGGGTGCGTCTCATGCCATTATGATTTTCACGGATCACAAAAAACTTAGAATACCTCAGGACTGCTAAACGCTTAAGGCCCAGGCAGGCTCGTGGGCTCTTTTTTTTTCTAGGTTTAACTTTCACATTTCCTACAGGTCTGGTTCCAAGAATGGAAAAGCAGACGCACTCTCCTGGATGTTCCCTGAATCTCCTCAATCTACAGAACCAAGTACTATTCTTTCCCCACAGAATTTTTCCTTGCTGGCACATACCGACCTGATGACTACCATTAAACTGGCATCCAGTCGCTGAACCGACCCTGAAGTACCCTCTTTGAGAAAACAGGATGACCTGCTTTGGGCCGTAAAAAATGTTTTGTCCCACTTGAGGCAAGACCCTTTACCCTGAAGATGCTGGTCATTTTGGTACATGAAAGACTTCAGAGCTTGTCTCGTGTTTTTTTGGTGGCCCGGGTATAGACAGGACTGTAAAAATTACGTCATGTCATGGATTTAGTGCCAACGCAGTATGGGGACAAATACCAAGTCCTGGGGATTACTAAGGCCCTTACCCATTCCAGAGCGGCCTTGGTCTGAGGTCTCCATGGACTTTATCGTTGACCTACCTCCCTCAGAAAGGTTCACCACTGTCCTGGTTGTCGACCGCTTGTCCAAGATGGCAAACTTCCTTCCCATGGTGGGCACGCCCTCTGCTCTGGACACAACTAAATTTTTTATTAAAAAGTTTAGAAGGCTCCATGGAGTACCTGACAGCATTACCTCTGATAGGGGTACTCAATTTACCTCCAAGTTCTGGAGGGAACTCTGTAAAGCTCTGGAAATCAAGATTTGCCTCTCTTCCGCATATCATCCGCAAAGCAACGGCCAGACGGAGAGAACAAATCAAACTTTGGAACAGTACCTCCGTTGCTTTTGTTCCAACTCCCAGGATGATTGGTCCTCTCTACTTCCGTATGCAGAATTTGCGTATAACACTTCCATCCATACTGCCACTAACCAAACACCCTTCTGGTCGAATTTTGGATTCCATCCTTCCTTCCTTCCACACTCCTTTCCTGAAACATCGGTTCCCGCTGTACAAGACCGGTTAGCTGGTATTCAAAGGAACTTTCAAGAAATCCAGGACATATTACAGAAAGCTCAAGACAGTTACAAAAAGCATTACAATAAAGGGAGAAAAGACAATCCTGCTTTTAAAACAGGTGAAAAGGTGTGGCTATCGGCAGCAAACCTTAGGCCACCTTGTCCTTCTCGGAAGTTGGGCTCAAAATTTATAGGACCATTTGAAATTAAGAGGATGGTGAACCCTGTAGCTTTTGAACTGAACTTACCCACTTCTTACAGGATTCATCCAGTCTTCCATGCATCCTTACTAAAACCAGTAACTCCCAGTCCCTTCTCAGGGAGAGAGGAATCACCTCCTCCACCAGTCGAAGTGGATGGCGAAGATGAGTTCGAAGTGGAGGCCATATTGAACTGCAGGAAGAGGGGTAGATAATTACAGTACTTGATGGAAGGGGTATCCCCCTGAAAATAATTCCTGGGAACCTTCAAGAAATTTGCACGCCCCATGTTTAATTCAGGCTTTCCATCGGGAACACCCAGAACCGATGTCCAGCTTGGGCGTCCAGAGGCCGCCCCTCTGGGGGGGGGGCACTGTCAGGGAAATAAACAGCTTCAATCCATGCAGCATGTCACATGACATCCTGGCTGCCTGTCAGGAAGTAAACAGCCTCAATCTGATTCAGCGTGTCATATGACATCCTGGCTGCCTATATAAGCTGAGCAAATCTCCAAGCAAATTGCTGTTTTGTCTTCAGCTTCTTGTGTCTCAAGTTCCTGTTTCCTGCCTGCCTGATCTACTGCTCTGACCTGGATTGCCTCTTGACTACCCTGATCTCTCCTGACCTAACCCTTGGCTTGCTTATTGGACTTCGCTGCTGTCTCCTGTGTTTGACCCTCTGCTTGTGACCCAGACTTTGCTGCCAGCCTCCTGCACCTGACCATCTTGCCTGTGACCCGGATTAACTCCAGTCTCCAGTACTTGACCCTCTGCTTGCCTTTGGACTTCCCTCCTGTTGGGTGTTTGACCCCAAGGCTGCTCTGGACTTTCTGCACAACTACACCAGCTGAGTTTTGACCATCATCAGTTCTTGTACCTGTCTTCTGTGACCTTCACGCAAGTCCTGCTCAGCTTACTGGTAGCTTGTGCCTCTTTGTGCCATCCACCCTCTGTCCCATCTCCGGGGGGTGGAGTGCGCATAGTCGCAAGAGTGAGCCGTTCTCTGCATCTCGGCCTCGGTGAGTACCCTTTTCTGACACTGGGAAAATAAATATTCAATGCACTTCAGCTTGCTGTATTTCTTACACTGGCCTGTGGTAACAGTGACAACTAATGGCAACAGTAAGAAATGCGCACAACACAGCCAAATTGGAAAAGAAGCAGAATTAACTTTGCATAATCACTCTGAGCTATTTACAGCTCAGATAACATTAAATTTACAGATAGCCCCTATTCAATAGGAACAGGATCACCGAAAATTATGTTTAAATAAAAAAAAAACTTTCTGATATTGCTTTTAGTATGCCTATAAAGTCCATTGTTTCCAAATCCAATGTCTTGAATCAGTTATAGGACGTGGCATATTATATCCCACTACGCTGTCCACAGCGCCATCCTGTGGTGACAGCATTAACACATATTGACACCAATGATGGGGCACTATTTCTATAACTGTAACCAATGATGGGGCACTATTCCTCTTACTGATAACAATGATGGGGCACTATGCCTCTTACTGATACCAATGATGGGGCACTATTTCTCCCACTGATACCAATGATGGGGCATTGTTTAATCTCACTGATGTCAGGGTGTTTTCCAATCCCACAGCCCACAGTCTGGCCACTTAAAGCCTGAATGACAGTTACTGGCCCTTTGCCTA
This sequence comes from Rana muscosa, assembly GCA_029206835.1. NCBI lineage: Eukaryota > Metazoa > Chordata > Amphibia > Anura > Ranidae > Rana > Rana muscosa. Next base: position 702,025,283 of record CM055122.1, read on the forward strand.
GAATACCCCTGATTTAGATGATCGTAAACAATAAAAGGGAATAATTGTAAAACACAGCCAGGGCTGCACTTATCATAATGCCACACATGGGCCAGTGCTTATGGCAACTAGTTTATCCCTATAAAGCACTAACCCTCATAAATGACACATTTGGGGCTGATTTACGAAACGTTTGCGCCATGAGTATCGGCGCATCTGCGTGCGCAACAGCTGTTTTGGTATCTACAAAACATTAGCGCCGGTAGCGCAGCGCTATTTCCCATTTACTATAGTGTTCTCGGCGGACGGGAGGAGGCGCTCAGTGCGCCGCTATGGACCTGGCGCACGGCATCTTAAAATCTAAATATAAAGAAGCTGGAAGTGCCAATATAATGGGGGTGATGTGGGATGATGTGAGGAAGTGTAGTGACAACTGCCCAAATAACAAATATGCCCAAAATAGAGTGAAAAAGTTACTTTTTCAGAACCAGCCCGCTGCGCCAGCAATTACGTTTAGAACTGCGAGGGATCTTTTTGTGCACTGCGCGGGAATTTCACTCATTCAAACGCGCCGGGACACTACGCCGGCAAAATCTTAGTAAATGTCAAGTCACGTAAATCAATTTACATAAGTTGAACAGGCGCAGCTCTGAACTTGCCGTTATATAGCAGTGCGCCAGCAAAATGACATTTCTAAAGGAAAAAAAAGGCATTTAAAAGCACCCTCGGCTATAATGAATTGTCGGCTCCCGGCAATATAGAGAAATGTAATTGAAAGTCTTTGATATAAAAAAAAAAATGCGTGGGGTCCCCCCAAATTCCATTACCAGGCCCTTCAGGTCTGGTGTGGATTTTAAGGGGAACCCCCGCGCCAAACTTAAAAAAAAATAGCGTGGGGGTCCCCCTAAAAATCCACACCAGACCCTTATCCGAGCACGCAACCTGGCAGGCCGCAGGAAAAGAGGGGGGACGAGAGAGCGGCCCCCCTCCCTCCTGAACCGTACCAGGCCACATGCCCTCAACATGGTGAGGATGTCCCCATGTTGATGGGGACAAGGGCCCCTTGCCCGGTGGTTGTGGGGGTCTGCGGGCGGGGGGCTTATCGGAATCTGGAAGACCCCTTTAACAAAGGGGACCCCCAGATCCCGCCCCCCCCTGTGTGAAATGGTAATGGGGTACAAATGCCCCTACCATTTCACAAAGAAAAAATGTCAAAAATGTAAAAAATGACAATAGCCGGTTTTTGACAATTCCTTTATTAATGTCTTCTCTTTTCTTCCATCTTCTTCTTCCAGCTTCTTCTTTTCTCCATTCGGGTTTCTTCCTCTATCTTGTTCTTCATCTTCCTCTTCATCTTCTTCTTCCTTCTTCCTTCGGTGTACTCGTCCGCATCTTGCTCCGGCTTCTTGTTCCCCTTCTTCTTTCTTCGGCCGCTCCGCTTGAATTTGAGGTTCCCGCTGTGTGACGCTTCAGTTCTTCAGTTTTCCTCTGGGTCCGCTGCCACCCGGTGGCTCCGCCCCCACCATGGGAAAGTCCCCGTGAAATCCATGTGCGTCAGAGGGGGGCGGGGTCACCGGGTGGCATCACCCGGTGACCACGCCCCATGCCAATATAAGTGGGTGCGCTCCACGGACAGAGCATTGTAGCGGCAAACAGCGACGAGGCAACATGGGGCGGAGAGAAGAGGGAAGAAGACGACGATGAAGACCGGGACCCCGCTAGCAAAAGAGCTGGAAGAAGATAGCGGGGCACCCGGCAGAAGGCAGAAAGAACCTGAGATCGTGGAGAAGGCACCGGAGAGCGGGAGAAGAACCGGAGAGCGCGGAGACGACACGGGAGAACAGAACAAGAGACCCCCCGAAGTTGGAAGAAGACAACGATGAAGACCGGGATCCCGCTAGCAAAAGAGCTGGAAGAAGATAGCGGGGCGCCCGGTAGAAAGACCCCCGAAGTCGGAAGAAGACGACGATGAAGACCGGGACCCCGCTAGCAAAAGAGCTGGAAGAAGATAGCGGGGCTCCCGGAAGAAAGATCTCCGAAGTCGGAAGAAGACGACGATGAAGACCGGGACCCCGCTAGCAAAAGAGCTGGAAGAAGTTAGCGGGGCGCCCGGCAGAAAGACCCCCGGAGTCGAAAGAAGACCCCCGGAGCTGCCTAATAAATTACTTTAAAAACCTGTGTTTTGTGTTTTTTTATTGACTTTTTTTCCACCAGGTGAATGGGTAGGGGTACGATGTACCCCATACTCATTCACATAGGGTGGGGGGCCGGGATCTGGGGGCCCCCTTATTAAAGGGGGCTCCCGGATTCCGAAAAGCTTGCCGCCCGCAGGCCCCGACAACCAACGGCCAGGGTTGTCGGGAAGAGGCACTTGTACCCATCAACATGGGGGCAGGGTGCTTTGGGGTGGCGGGGGTGCAGGGCACCCCCTGTCTCAAAGCACCCACCCCCCCATGTTGAGGGCATGCGGCCTGGTACGGTTCAGGAAGGGGGGGCGCGCTCACCCCCCCTTTCCTGACCTGCCGGGCTGCGTGCTCGGATAAGGGTTTTTCGGCGTAGGGGGGTTTCCCTTAAAATCCATACCAGACCTAAAGGCCTGGTATGCTCCTGGAGGGGAACCCATGCCGGTTGTTTAATTAAAATTTGGCGTGGAGTTCCCCTTCATGATTCATACCAAACACAGGGGACAGCGAGTGCGAAGCTTGCAGTGCCCTGTGCCGAGAACCAGCGCGATGGCATCGCGCTGGAGACATTCTCGGCCAGGTAGTCGCCTCTAGGACACGACTTGAGCGGCTGCTTCACGCTCAAGTCATGTCAAAGTTGCCTCGCAAAGTCGCGCTGTCCCTCTGTCAACCGGCACACGAGTCGCCCCGCGAGTCGGATCGTCTTCATCCGACTTCCCAGGCGACCTCTATTCAAATCAATGGGCTCCCATAGGGAACCATTCATTTTCAATAGAGCGCCGCTCAAATTTGTATTTACTATAGCAGTGCGCCGCCGGTTCCTGCGCTCAATTAAGGATTTATCCGGTGCACCTATTAAGGTATGAACCGGCGCAGCGCACTGTTTATAGTAAATCACCCCCCTGTGACAATGTTTCCTGATTATGTTTTCTTATCTTTCCAATTTTGGGAATGCTCTGAACAAGTTAAATTAAGCGAGAAAACTGTAGGGGGAGGGGTGCAGGATATTTTGAGAATGGTCTTTATTGTTCAGAAAAACATGAAACCCATTTTTCTTTCTCTTGTTTGGTCATCGGTACGAGTCAGAGGTCGTTTGTGCTAAAGTAATCACATAGGACATGGGGTGGAGTGTGTAGAAGACGTCTTGGAAATGCAGGTGTGCCTGAGGCAGAACGATGAAAAAAATAAAAATAAAATGCTGGAGTAGCGCACTGAGAACCTCAGGCTGTATACAATGAAAAGCACAAGCTGCACGGCCTGTCTGTCTGGTTTTCAGTGCTGACCTGGTAATCATTATGCCTCAACCATTTCACAACTGATTGAAACTGTTGCATGGAAAAGGGAATTCCAATTTCCACCCAACAATCTGCCATACCTCTGCTGGAAAGATTCAGGCTTATTCATTCACAACATGGTATAACAAGTAAAGCTTTAAAAGTATGCCATCATATAAATTAGCATCTTCATAGATGTATCCATATCTAAAATAATTTTATATGATTGATTTTCTCTTGGAAAGAACTCTACATGAATAACACGAGCAATTTTTTTAAATTAAAAATGGTCTGTTGGAAGACACAAAGGCTATAAAGAAGGTAGACAGGAAGGTAAGAGCTATGAGTTATAAGTATAACTTGGGAGGGTGATGACTAATCTTTGCCATTTTCAAAGATGTGTGTGTGTCTACATGTATATTTTTCATTGTGAAAGGTCTCTTTAAACATGGGTTTTCTAATACATGGCAAACAATAAAAAGAACACATAAAACTATGCCCTTTCAGATGTTGTTTCTCAGTTGTACGTCTTATGCATATTTATTTGTCCAATTACCATGTATTTTCAAATGTAGATCAAAACTATGGGGGGAGGGGGGGATTCATAAAGGGGGTGGTGCTGTAGGCACCCTTTAGCATGCCATGACGGTGCCGCACCCAAATTATCAGTGCCTGCACCTAATTCATATACCTGTCATAATCTGTCAATGCTTGGCACTGAGGCCGTACTGTGCATATTGGACACTTTTTTTCTCAATGCATTCCCTCCACACCCACTGCACCCATCACACTGACAGGCACATGGCTGAGAAGTTTTAAAGTAGGGTACACGGAGCCTGATGGAGAACTAATGCCGCGTACACACGATCGTTTTTCATGACGTTAAAAATGCCATTTTTAAAAATGGGCATTAAAACCGATCGTGTGTAGGCTCCAGAGCATTTTTAATGACGTGAAAAACGGGCAATAAAAATTTCGAACATGCTCTATTTTTTCACGTCGTTTTTCATGTCGTTTTTTTTAACGTCGTGAAAAACGGTAGTGTGTATGCTTTTACGAGGGGGGAAAAAAACGTGCATGCTCAGAATCAAGTATGAGACGAGAGCGCTCGTTCTGGTAAAACTAGCGTTCATAATGGAGATAGCACATTCGTCACGCTGTAACGGACTGAAAAGCACGAGGCTGAAAAGCACGAATCGTCGCTCAACAAACTTTACTAACATGAAGGGTGGCGCCATTCGAACGGATCTTCCCCTTTTATAGTGCCGTCGTACGTGTTGTACGTCACTGCGCTTTGCTCAAGCGTTTTTTTTCATGATCGTGTGTACGCAAGACAGGGTGGAGAGGAAACAAGAAAAAAAAACGACGAGAAAAACGTTGGTTTTAAAAATTACATTAAAAACGGAAGTGTGTACGCGGCATAAGAGTATTTAGAATAAGGCCCCTTTCACACGGAGGTCCGTTCAGGTCCGCCTGTCAGTTTTTTAGGCGGACCTGAAACGGATCCTCCATGTACCCCTATGGAGGCACGGATGTCAGCGGAGACATGTCCGCTGACATCCGCTCCGCTCCGCCAAAGTGTGACGGAGGAAAACCCTATTTTTCCTTCCGTCGGCGGAGCGGATCGGATGACAACGGACTCTACGGTCCGTCGTCATCCGATTCCCCATAGGGGAGAGCGGCGCTCTGACAGGGCGGTCCCTGCACAGTGTGCGGGGACCGCCCAGTCATCCGTCGGCTCAGCGGGGATCAACGGAGCGATCCCCGCTGAGCAAGCGGAGCTTCACGGGGCGGATCTGCACGGATCCGCCCCGTGTGAAAGGACCCTTAGTTTCCCATCTGACCTGCCTTGCTCTTCATTGACAGAACACAGCAGTGGGTAGATCCAGGTAGATTCAGTCCAATAACGGCTTTTAGATATGTGCAAACTGAAAAAATGTGTTTTGTTTAGTTTCTGAATAGATTTGTTATGTTAATAATTTAATTTCAGAATTTGTTTACTTTCATTTCATTTAATTTTGTTGTGTTTATTTATTTTTTAATGTTTTCTAAATTTTCTGAACGATTCAAATTTGGATTGGCCGAAAAATGATCGACTGATTCAAATTCTGTGTGAAGAATAGCTGGATGTTAAGGAGCATCCTTAACACTCGATGACTCATCAGCTGTCAGCGGCTTACCCACTGACAGCTTTATAGCTAAATGGAAAAGAACAAATTATGAAAAAAAAACAGCGTGGGGGGTCCCCTCCAATCCATACTAGGCCCTTCAGGTTTGGTATGGACTTTAAGGGGAACCCCATGCCAAACAAAAAACAGCGTCCCCCCCCTCCAAATCCATACCAGAGCTCTTATCTGAGTATGCAGCCTGGCAGGCCAGGAAAGCGGGGGACGAGCAAGCGCCCCCTCCCCTCCTGAACCATGCAAGGCCACATGCCCTCAACATGGGGGGGGGGCTTTGGTGCTTTGCTCCGATCCCCCACCCCAAAGCACCTTGTCCCTGTCGATGGGGACAAGGGCCTCTTTCCCACATTCCTAGCTGGTATGGCCTGCCCAGTCACCAAAAAAGTGTACAAAAGTGGGCCACAACATGAGTTTTTGACAAGCCCCAAAGCACCCTAACCATGCTAAGGCATAGTTTCCAACATTGTAACAAAAATTTATAGGGGCACTTTTTTGCCTGTAGGCAGAGTCTTATTATAACTAGGAGGCGGGGTATTTGTTTGTAGGCGTGGCATAGCGAGGGGGGGGGAAGCGGCGCGCCACACAGGATGGCACTGTGGACAGCGTAGTGGGATATATTATGCCATGGCGAAAAATGGACGTGGTTTAAGAGGAATATTGGGCGTGGCTTAAAGGGGGCATGGCTCAAAGGGGATGTGGTTAGCGTTTGAGATAAACGAGGGATGGAGGAAGAAGGAGAGAGGGAGAGAGAGAAGGAGAGAGAAGGAAGGAAAGAAAGAGGGATGGAGGGACAGCGGGCTCAGATCCTACACCACAATAGAAATACAGTGGAACCTCGGTTTAAGAGTAACTTGGTTTGAGAGCGTTTTGATTTGCGAGCAACTTTTTAAAAAAAATTCTGACTCGGTTTGTGAGTATTGTCTCGCAAGACGAGCAGAATTCAACCTAATAGGGCCTGCAGTACCGCATTTGGACTGACGTGCTGGGGCGCCGGAGCCGAGCAGAGCCGAACAGCGACAATCGCAGCCGATCGCTGCAGTTTGGCAATGCTCAGAAAGACACAGAAATACTCAGTTTCCGAGCCTTTCCAACGTTTGCCGAGGTCAGCCGACGTGTCCTCGGGCCTTTCCGGCAATTTCCGAGGCTCTCCGGCGCCCGCCAACCCCCCCCACCTCTGGCCGCATGCGGTATTGCATCTCATTGAAGTCAATGCGGAAAAAATATATATTTTAGTTTCCATTGACTTCAATGGGAAAACTCGCTTTGATATGCGAGTACTTTGGATTACGAGCATACTCCTGGAACGGAGTATGCTCGTAATCCGAGGTTCAACTGTATGTGTATTCCAGAAAGTTTAACAATCAGCAGATAAAGATACTCCAAACACCTGGTGGCAACACTAATTCAATGTGCTAATAACCATATTAAAGAAATCTATTTGGCAAAATAAATGAGCCAGAATCTCACTGGCAGTATTAAAACAAGGGAAAAAACAAGGGGGGTTGGCGGTTCCCGATATTAAAAAATATTATAATGCAGTGGTGCTATCAAGAGTAGTAGAGAGGACTAGGGGACAAAATGATAAAAGGTGGGTTAGGTTAGAGAAAACAATGAGTAACGCACTGTGAAGGACTAGCATCAAGTGTAGAGCTTGAAGGACACCGCCACTCGCTGGTTCTTCTTTTTAACCACTTCCTTACTGGGCACATATACCCCCTTCCTGCCCAGGCGAAATTTCAGCTTTCAGCACTGTCACGCTTTGAATGACAATTGCGCGGTCGTGCGACGTGGCTCCCAAACAAAATTGACGTCCTTTTTTTCGCACAAATAGAGCTTTCTTTTGGTGGTATTTGATCACCTCGGCGGTTTTTATTTTTTGCGCTATAAACAAAAATAGAGCGACAATTTTGAAAAAAAAGCAATATTTCTTACACTTTGCTATAATAAATATCCCATTTTTTTTATTTTTTTTTATATTTTTTTCCTCAGTTTAGGCCGATACGTATTCTGCTACATATTTTTGGTAAAAAAAAAATCGCAATCAGCGTTTATTGATTGGTTTGCGCAAAAGTTATAGCGTTTACAAAATAGGGGGTAGTTTTATGGCATTTTTATAATTTTTTTTTTTTTTTTATTAGTAATGGTGGCGATCAGTGATTTTTTTTGTGACTGCGACATTATGGCGGACACTTTTGACACTAATTTGGGACCATTCACATTTATACAACGAACAGTGCTATAAATATGCACTGATTACTGTATAAATGTGACTGGCAGGGAAGGGGTTAACACTAGGGGGCGAGGAAGGGGTTAAATGTGTTCCCTATTAGTGATTTTTACTGTGAGGGGAGGGGACTGACTGGGGGAGGTGACCGATCTGTGTCCCTATGTACAAGGGACACAGCATCGGTCCCCTCTCCCTGACAGGACATGGATGTCTGTGTTTACACACAGAGATCCATGTCCTTGTCTCTGTAACCGCCGATCGCGGGTGCCTGGCGGACATCGCGGCCGCCAGGCACGCGCATTGGCATTGCAGTGAAGCGCCGGGCACGTGCGCGCGCCCCCCAGTGGCCAAATAGAGGAGGCCGTATAATAACGGCCTCCCGGCATTTGACAACCACCTTGCGGCCGTATATTCTCGTACGGCGGGCGCGAGGTGGTTAAGGGTTGTTTGCCCATTTTTATTAAAAGAAGTTCAAAACAAAATCAAAAGGTTTTCCCTCGCAGGGGTTTCAGCACTCCTTTTCAACAACAAAATGACATTCAGCCTCCTGGCTTATACATACAGCAGTGCTGCTCAGGCCTTCCACTTCAGGCTCTTGTCTTTCTCCTATAGACTATTCCATCTGCAACACCGTCCATTTGGATAGCAGCCCCTTGCTGCTCTGACCCTCAGACCTGGGTCTCTGGCTTCCACTGTGCACACAAGCACTCTCTGACTTCTCCAGTGCACACTTGCACTCTATGGCTTCCCCAGTGCACACCTGCACTCGTCGGGAGGGTGGGGCCCAGAATGCTGGTCCTGACTCTACTATATGGCCCACACACACCTGAACAATCAGTGTGCAGTTGAGTCTCAAAACCCGGATCCAGGACTGGGGATTTCATCCCACCCGGATCTCTAAGAAATCCCCAAGCTCTGGGTCCCAAAGTGGACTTTAGTAAATCATGAGGAAACTGAAATGCCAGTTTCCTCCCAAACAAGCAAATACCCTGGAGCCCCTCAACCTGCCTGGTTGAGAATCCTGTATTTATACACTGGTGGGGTACCACACTACCACAGCACGATTAGGAAGTATAATTTGGAATCCTCCACAATTTAGAACACTAGATGGGAATACTCACGCATTAACATGAAACGCACTAAAAATTTGGGATGGGATCCACAAATTAAGTAAGGGGAAATTTAACTTGCCCCTAATTTCACTGAAGGAAAATTATTATTTTTTACCTGGTAAAAGTGAAATAGGAGGAAATTGGATTATTAGTGAAAATGCACAACTAAGAGACATAGTTAAAAAGGGGAGAAATTTTACTCTTCAGGAGTTTAAACACAACACAGAAATAATGGTGATAAATGAATGGTGCCATCTCCAGTTGAGGCATTTTATTGACCAACTACCCCAACCAATAAGCTCAGACGAAGAATTAACTCAGTTGGAACGCCTGTGTATGACAGACAACACAAGAAATAGTATATCGCGGATATACAAAATCTTGTTGGCCATGGAACAGCTGGAGACCCCGCCATTCATAAATAAGTGGTAAAAGGAATTGGGGTCACAAATAGATAAAGCAACTGTTAGTAAGATTATGAAACTGACCCACAGCTCTGCGGCAGACAACAGAGCCAGGGCCACTGTTAGGAATCATGGGGCCCCGTACAGCCTACCTGCCGGGCCCCCCCCCCCCCACACACACACACCTGACGGTATTTTATACAATATCTTCACAAAAAAATACATGAAAATCATTATTAATGGACACAAATCCCACCCCAATCCCCCTCCTAGTACAAATCTCCCTCACTCCAAAAATTCACCAGCCTAGCACACATCAAACTTTCTATCCTAGCACAAATCTTTTCTCGCCAAATCCCCCCTGCCAGCACAAATCCCCCCCCCCAATCCCTCCTATTAGCCCCGAATTTTCCCACCTGCTCCTGGTACAAAATCACCCCCATCTCCCCTCTCGGCACAAATCTTCTTTCTTCAATCCCCCTCCTAGGACAAATTCCCACAAATCCCTCCCCCTAGCACAACCCCCTCTAAGTTACTCTTCCCAGCACAAATTCTTCCTCCCTACTGAAATCCCCCCCAGCACAAGCATCCCCTCTCCTGGTTCAACCCTCCCCCCACCCCAAACCCTCCTCCTAACACATATACCCCATCCCTAAATCCCCATTACTTTTCCCAGAAAAGATACCCACTCATCCACCTCCCCCAACTTACAGGGAGAAGCCACTACAAAGCCAGGAAGAGGTGTGCTGTGTTCTGTTCTGTCCTGTCAGAAGATCGTTCATCTACAGTATACAGCACATGAGACCGGATCTGACTGTACATCGTATTGCACTGTATACACACACCTCTCCCTATCTCCTCCAAGGGTTGCTCGCGGCAGCAGGAAATGTGGATAAGGGGCGCTGTGTGTATACAGTGCAATGCGATATACAGTACGAACGATCCAGTCTCATGTGACGTATGTGGAACGCTCTTCTGCACAACACAGCGCACCTCCTCCTGGATGTCTCCTCTCTGCTCCAGCCTCCGGTCTGCTTGCCCCAGCTGTGAGTGCAAGCATGGCGGGGGAAGGAGCTCAGTGGCAGCAGGCCAGGTTCATTATTCCTCCATGTCTCTCACCCAGCAGCTAAAAGCCGGCGGGAGGGAGAGGGGGAGAAACCTGGGTGAGAGACACGGAGGGCATTGTTCTCCACCGATCCTCCTGCTGTCCGAGCCCCTCTGTGTGCCGGGCCCCCTACAGGAGGGCTGGTGGTCCCCCCCTATCAGCGGCCCTGACCAGAACGGCTGAAATTAACTATAAATGTTTATCAAGGTGGTACGCTACCCCCGAAAAAATCAGTAGGTATCAACCGGGAAAATCTGCGGAATGCTGGCGAGGATGTAAGGTAGCAGGAACGATGGCCCATCTGTGGTGGGAGCGCCCAAAAATAAAGAAATATTGGAAAGGGATCCTGCAGTTAATAAAAGTAATCACTAAAAATAAATATCAGAGGACCCGTGGACAGTGCTGTTTCATGGGGGGGAAATATCCACTAACCAATATAAAAACTCAGTAACTCCACACCTACTGAACGCAGCGAAAAGACTCATCCCCAAAAATTGGCAGACAGCGGAAAGTCCCTCAATACGTGAATGGATAAATACGGTTGAAGAAACACACATTATGGAATGCTTGAGGCAGAGTTTGGAAGAAAAAATATGCTCGTAACCCGAGGTTCAACTGTATGTGTATTCCAGAAAGTGTAACAATCAGCAGATAAAGATACTCCACACACCTGGTGTTATCGCTTCAATCATCCCGACACCACGATTGTTATGGTGTCAGGATGATTGAAGTGCATTATTTCTATTATTACATTGTAATATAAAATTTAATAATTCAACTCACCATAATGCAGAATCAGTGGGAGCCCTGAGCGTATCACCTGCCACATCACCTGCCCCCAGATGCCTTCAGGTGCCACCAGCGGAGTCCCTCCTTACATCAGGTGCCCCCAGCGGAGTCCGTCCTTACATCAGGTGCCCCCAGCTGAGACCGTCCTTACATTAGGGGCCCCCAGCAGAGTCCGTCCTTACATTAGGGGCCCCCAGCAGAGTCCGTCCTTACATTAGGTGCCCCCAGCAGCAGAGCCCTCCTTACATCAGTGTCCCCATCAGCGGAGCCCCTCCTTACATCAGTATCCCCATCAGCGGAGCCTGAGTCCTTACATCAGTGTCCCCATCAGCGGAGCCCCTCCTTGCATCAGTTTCCCCAGCAGCGGAGCCCCTCCTTGCATCAGTGTCCCCAGCAGCGGAGCCCCTCCTTAAATCTTGTATCCCCAGCAGCGGAGCGCCTCCTTACATCTGGCTCCGGCAGCGGAGCCTCTCCTTACATCTGGTGTCCCCGGCAGTGGAGCCTCTCCTTACATCTTGTGTCCCCAGCAGTGAAGCCCTCCTTACACATGTCTGTCCCATTCAGCGGAGCCCTCCTTACATCAGTGTCCCCATCAGCGGAAACCTCCTTACATGTGTCTGTAGCCATCAGCGGAGCCCTCCTTACATCAGTGTCCCCATCAGCGGAACCCCTCCTTACATCAGTGTCCCCAGCAGTGGAGCCCCTCCTTACATCAGTGTCCCAATCAGCGGAGCCCCTCCTTACATCTGGTGTCCCCAGTAGCGGAGCCTCTCCTTACATCTTGTGTTCCCAGCAGCAGAGACCCTCCTTACATCAGTGTCCCCATCAGCGGAGCCCCTCCTTTCATCAGTGTCCCAAGGCAACGGAGCCCCTCCTTACATCAGTGTCCCCATCAGTGAAGCCCCTCCTTACATCTTGTGTCCCCAGCAGCGGAGCCTCTCCTTATATCTCGTGTCCCCAGCAGTGGAGCCCCTCCTTACATCAGTGTCCCCATCAGCGGAGCTCCTCCTTACATCAGTGTCCCCATCAGCGGAGCCCTCCTTACATCAGTGTCCCCATCAGTGGAGCCCTCCTTACATGTGTCTGTCGTCAATGTCATCAGCGGAGCCCTCCTTACATCAGTATACCCATCAGCGGAGCCTTACTTATATGTGTCTGTCCCCTTTTGTCGGACACTGGGCGGAGGGCTGGCGGCAGCTACAGTTCCCGGCTTTCTCCATGTGGGCCTCCGATCCGTGCAACTAAACGGCTTCAGTGTACAAGAGAACTGTCTACTTGTACACTGAAGAGAGAAGTCGATTGGCTGTCCTTTCCCTCTCCACTGAACATACGGGGAAATCGTCCTCGCAGTAGCCATCTTTTTGTAGCCCGCCGGCCGTTTTTGCCAAAAACATTCCCGATTTCCCGGGACAAAGGCAAAATCCCGGGAATTTCATCGGGGACGAGCTGCGATCGGGGAGATGGTCTCAAAATCAGGATTGTCCCGGGAGAATCGGGACTGTTGGCAAGTATGTGTCCTGGTATGGTTCAGGAGGGGGGGGGGGGCGCTCGCTAATTTTTCCTGGCCCGTCGGCTTGCATGCTTAGATAAGGGTTTGGTATGGATTTGAATTTCAGCATTTGTTTACATTTCAGCTAATGAGTCATCGGTTGTTTAGGACGTGTCACGTGGTGGCTGGTTTCCTGGCCCGCTCCTTAACAACCAGCTGTTCTTCACACAGAATTTTAATCAGTCCATTCTTTTTCGACTGATCCAAATTTGAATCGTTCCGAAAATTAGTCCGAATATATATTCGGACTGAAACTAATTGCACATGCCTAGCGGCTTTCAAATCTGCTCATTGTCACCCACTGCCAATCAAAAGTAAGGTGGAAAGGTGGACCTGATAGGGAACTAGTCTCTCAGTTCAGCCCCGCATACTGGCAAATTATGAAAGACTTACCTAAAAATTAAGCCCTCCAGTGGAGCATTTTCACCGCTGACAGGGCTTCCATATTTACCCGGTTTTCCTTCTGGGTTCGTGGGCTACACCTGTTTGAATGGCAGAGCTGCAGGAAATTTGTCTTATTTTAGAGCTGCAATGCCATCACTCCCGCACATGCACATGGGAGTCACGTGTGCGGCACAGAGCTCTGAAGGGACGACATGAGTATGCTGTGAGTGAGTGAGTGAGTGAGTGAGAACTTGTATAGCGCTACAATTGCGAACTAAATCGCCTCAAGGCGCTTGGCATCCAGTGTCGTTGAGATCCTTAGAAGAGATGGGTCTTTAGTTTTTTCCGGAAGGCTCAATGGTTTTCTTCCATGCGGATGTTCATGGGTAGCGCATTCCATAGTCTTGGTCCTTGGACAGCAAACCTTCGTTCTCCCTTGGCTTTGTAGCGAGTCTTGGGGATATGGAGGAGGTTTTGGTTTGTTGATCGAAGGTCACGAGTAGTGGTGTAGTGTTTTATTTTTTCGCATAGATATTGTGGTGCCTTTCCTTGTGCACATTTGTGGGTGAGGCAGAGGGTCTTGAATGTGACCCGATCCTTTACGGATAGCCAGTGGAGGCTTCTCAGGGATGGTGTGATTGATTCCCAGGGTTTTTTCCATGTTACCAGTCTGGCCGCTGTGTTTTGGATGACTTGTAGACGTGCAATCTGGTATTTGGGAAGTCCTAGATAAAGGGAGTTAGCGTAGTCAAGGCGGGAATTGATGATGGTTCCGACTACTACTGCTCTGTCTTTTTCTGGGATGAAAGGGATAAGTCTTCGTAGCAGGCGGAGAAGGTGGTGAGATCCGCTGACTACTGATCCTATTTGTGCGTCCATAGTCATGTCTGAGTTAAAGATGACTCCCAGGCTTTTTACTTTGGTGCTTGGGGTTATGTTTTGTCCAAGGATGGTGGATGGTGTCCATGTGGTCCTGGCGTTTTTCTTTCGGTTAGCGTGGAAAATGAACAGTTCTGTTTTGGATGCATTAAGCTTGAGGGAGCTCTCTGTCATCCAATTGTTGATTAATGTAAGGCATTTTTCCAGCCCGTAATATTGTTCTTTTTTGTTGTTGATGCGAAAGTAAAGTTGGGTGTCGTCTGCATAGGAGTGATAACGTAGATCCTGTTCACTGATGATTTTGAGGAGTGGTCGGAGGTAGATGTTGAAGAGTACCGGTGACAGGGGTGATCCTTGAGGGACTCTGCATGTATTTATGCATGGTGCCGAGGTGAAGGCTCCCAGTTTCACTGTCTGGGATCTGTTTTCCAAAAAGGATGTGAACCATGGTAGGTCCTCGTCCGCGACTCTTGCCACTTCTGTGAGGCGCGCAAGTAGAATTTTGTGATCTACTGTATCAAAGGCTGCACTAAGGTCCAGCAGCCCCAAGAGGCACGATTCTCCGTCATCTGCTGCTTCTAGTGCGTCGTCCCATATTTTAAGAAGTGCCGTTTCCGTCCCATGGCCTGGGCGGAACCCCGATTGAAGTGGATCCAGGAGTTTGTGGGTATCCAAATGAAGTTGTAGCTGTTGTGTTACAACTTTCTCGATGATCTTGGAGATGGTGGTCAGGCTTGTTACCGGTCTTCTAAAATTTGGGTCATTCGGGTCAAGGTTAGGTTTCTTTAGGAGGCGTTTGATTATTCCTTGTTTAAGGGAAGTCGGCACAATACCTTCTTTGAACGATTGGTTGATGAAGTGTGTTATGAGCGGTGCTAAGATGTCGGTACATTCTTTCAGTAGTTTTGCCGGAATGATGTCGTTCGGTGAAGTACTATCTCGGAGGCTTCTGATGATGTTTTTAGTAGTGTCGATTGTAATTGGGACCAGAGTAAATTTCTTTGATTGCAGATTATTTATCTGGTTCTTTTCATCCTTTGGCCGTGTGGGGTTGTTTGATTTTTCCTGCTGAATTATTTTCCTAATGTTATCGATTTTGTTGATAAAAAAATTTGACAGTTCATTGCAGAATTCCTGTGTTTCGTTTGCTGAAGACTCCAAGCAGATGGGATTCATGGTCTGGGCCACTAGTTTAAAGAGTTCACGGGGGCGGTTTAGGGCTTTTGCGATGGTGTTAGCGAAATGGTCTTTTTTTGCTTTGAAGATTGCTTTATGATATTTCCTAGTGAGTGCTTTGTAGATTGTGTAGTTCTCCTTTGTTGAATTTCTTCTCCATGCTCCTTCTGCTCTTCTGCGTTCTTGTTTCAGTAAAGTCAGAGCGTCATTGAACCAGCCCGCGTTGTTTTTGCGGATGCGCGCTCTGCGTCTTGGAGCAACCGTGTCTGCTGTCTGTAGCAAAGCTTTGTTCAGGGAGTTGAGTGTTTCTTCTGTTGATTGGCTGTCCCTTCAGAGCGCATGCGCTGGTGATGTCACCAGCTGCAGAAATAGTAAATATCTCCTAAACCGTGCACATTTAGGAGATATTCCTCCTTGTACCTACAGATAAGCTTTTTTATAAGCTTACCTGTAAGTACAAGTCTCAAAGCGGTGTTTACAACCACTTTAAAGGATAACTTCACCTTTTCATAAAATATATAATAACTGCACATTTTTTTGCAGGTAAAAATTGTGCATATATAATTTTTTCTAGGGAACCTGCAGAGCATTGCACCCATGATCAGCAGATCATGGGTGCAATGCAGTGCTCCTGCAGACTCTCATGATACTGTAGCTGTCTGCCTGTACCTCGTACGGGCAGGCGCTCAGTTCTCATTGAAAACTACAATCTGTCAGCCGCAATAGATGATGGTACTTGTAGTTCATCTATTCACAGGAAACTGTAAATAAATGATGCGGCTATGTGGGTGGAGCCCTGCACAGCCACGTTCTTTTCAAAAAGTGACAGCGGGTGGGGGAAAAAGATCCCTTGCCCGCTGTCAGAGTTGGGGAGGTTGGCGGAATTGATGGCAGGAGCTGGAACATGTTACATGTTCCACCCTAAATACAGTTTGAACATGTATCATGTTCCAAAAGGTGAACTTTTGCTTTAAGAATCTGTCTCTGCCATAGGGACAGGTTCTTAAAGTGATGGTTGTTAGAACTACCTGAATTTGGCGCACATTTCAGTGATGCTGCTAGCACTGGAGAAACATTCTGGTAACATCAGGATTTTACTCATCAATTAGAGGATCAGAAATGACAGGGCAAAGATTTCCCTTACCATGTAAAAAGACTAAAATATACAGTGGGTATGGAAAGTATTCAGACCCCTTAAATTTTTCACTCTTTGTTATATTGCAGCCATTTGCTAAAATCATTTAAGTTAATTTTTTCCCTCATTAATGTACACACAGCACCCCATATTGACAGAAAAACACAGAATTGTTGACATTTTTGCAGATTTATTAAAAAAGAAAAACTGAAATATCACATGGTCCTAAGTATTCAGACCCCTTGCTGTGACACTCATATATTTAACTCAGGTGCTGTCCATTTCTTCTGATCATCCTTGAGATGGTTCTACACCTTCATTTGAGGCCAGCTGTGTTTGATTATACTAATTGGACTTGATTAGGAAAGCCACACACCTGTCTATATAAGACCTTACAGCTCACAGTGCATTTCAGAGCAAATGAGAATCATGAGGTCAAAGGAACTGCCTGAAGAGCTCAGAGACAGAATTGTGTCAAGGCACAGATAAGGCCAAGGTTACAAAAAAATTCTGCTGCACTTAAGGTTCCTAAGAGCACAGTGGCCTCCATAATCCTTAAATGGAAGACGTTTGGGACGACCAGAAACCTTCCTAGAGCTGGCCGTCCAGCCAAACTGAGCTATCGGGGAAGAAGAGCCTTGGTGAGAGAGGTAAAGAAGAACCCAAAGATCACTGTGGCTGATATCCAGAGATGCAGTCGGCAGATGGGAGAAAGTTGTAGAAAGTCAACCATCACTGCAGCCCTCCACCAGTCAGGGCTTTATGGCAGAGTGGCCCGACGGAAGCCACATGCAAGACACATGAAAGCCCGCATGGAGTTTGCTAAAAAAGACCTGAAGGACTCCAAGATGGTGAGAAATAAGATTCTCTGGTCTGATGAGACCAAGATCGAACTTTTTGGCCTTAATTCTAAGCGGTATGTGTGGAGAAAACCAGGCACTGCTCATCACCTGTCCAATACAGTCCCAACTAAGGATGAGCTTCGGCGTGTTCGCATTGAACACGTGCAGAGCCCGCCAGGAAGTCGGCACCGCGCTGCGCTAATCACAGGCAGGGAGACATTTCCCAATCTCTGCAGCCGAGCATCGGGACAATGTCTCCCTGCCGGTGATTAGCGCAGCCCGGTGCCGACTTCCTGGCGGGCTCTGCACGTGTTCAATGCGAACACGCCGGAGCTCATCCTTAGTCCCAACAGTTAAGCATGGTGGTGGCAGCATCATGCTGTGGGGGTGTTTTTCAGCTGCAGGGACAGGGCGACTGGTTGCAATCGAGGGAAAGATGAATGCGGCCAAGTACAGGGATATCCTGGACGAAAACCTTCTCCAGAGTGCTCAGGACCTCAGACTGGGCCGAAGGTTTACCTTCCAACAAGACAATGACCTTAAGCACACAGCTAAAATAACGAAGGAGTGGCTTCACAACAAATCCGTGGCTGTTCTTGAATGGCCCAGCCAGAGCACTGACTTATACCCAATTGAGCATCTCTGGAGAGACCTAAAATTGACTGTCCACCAACGTTTACCATCCAACCTGACAGAACTGGAGAGGATCTGCAAGGAGGAATGGCAGAGGATCCCCAAATCCAGGTGTGAAAAACTTGTTGCATCTTTCCCAAAAAGACTCATGGCTGTATTAGCTCAAAAGGGTGCAAATACTAAATACTGAGCAATGGGTCTGATTACTTAGGACCATGTGATATTTCAGTTTTTCTTTTTTAATAAATCTGCAAAAATGTCAACAATTTTGTGTTTTTCTGCCAATATGGGGTGCTGTGTGTACATTAATGAGGAAAAAATGAACTTAAATGGTTTTAGCAAATGGCTGCAATATAACAAATCATGAAAAATTTAAGTGGTTCTGAATACTTTCCGTAACCACTGTATATTCTACCTTGTTAACAAAACTGTAGATAAAGTACTGTATACGTAAGGGCATTTTTATAATTACAATTTTGGACAAAGTAGGCAACAGTTAGACTCTTGTTCAAGTTGTGTCCTTGCTGGGGAGATTCACATTTCCATTGTCACTGAGAGAGAAAGTAAGGCAGCCCATACATTCATCATATGTTTTCATTTAACAGCAAGTTGAAAAACAAAAAAAATGATCTGGTTGGGAGAATCAATTCAGCTGTGCTATTGTATTCGGATAGTCAGAAACCTTCACCAACATCAGAATACAATGATCAGTGCTGACGACTGTAGTGTAGCATAGGGCACTGATCGATCAGAAAAACCCGACAAGTTGGTTATACAGAAGTCGATCGGTAGACCAGGGTGCCCATAGATGAATTTCGATCCATTTATGGCCAGCTTTAAGTGTTTCTAAACCCACAACAGTAAAATCAGTCTGTATATGCAGTAAAGCATGCTTGTTATACTCAGAGTGGAACCTAGGGGGTTAATGCTGCGCATTGTGTAAGAAGGATATTTGGTCTTGTCTTCTCTGATCTTGCCCTTCCAGAGTCCCCAATCCAACCCCTGATAGTACAGTACAGAGCCTTGGAGACAGTCTGCACATGCTCACTTTGGTGTGTATTGCTAAGAGTTTTGAGTTCCCAGAGTTCCTCTCTACATCAGAGGACAGGGATTACCGCTGGAGAATCAGAGGATAGGGATCACCGCTGGATCACCACTGGAGAATCAGAGGACAGGGACCCCTGGCAGATCACTTGGTAGAGCTCCTTTCCCACCCCAGCACTGTATACAGCCCCCCCCCCCCCCCACACACACACACACACTACACAGTGCTGAAATCACATACCTTTTCACACAGTCTGTCAGTCTTCACAGGCTGTTTCTGGCTTTTATGTTGCCCTTCTGACCTGTGAAATTCTCCGGTCACAACGGCAGTGTAGTTGCAGTAGGCGGCAGATACACCCTGTGCAGATCATGGCTAACTGGCTGTGTTGTAAAGGAATGTGATTTCAGCCCTGCAGAGGAGGAACAGTATAGAGTGCTGTAATGGGAAAAGAGCTCAGCAGCCGGGCATAGTATCCAGGGCAGAGGGGGTGGTTGTCAGGTCACCTGAGTTGCCAGATGACAGATGCACACTGTAGGTCAGGAGTGCACCACAAGGTAGTGAACCCTATGGCTGACTGCTGCGGATGGAACACTCGGTGGTTAAGGAAGGCCGATCCACTGGAGCACAACAGGGATCCCACAGGGAGCTAGAGCCCAAGATTCCCCAGGGCGCGGAGTCTAAGTTCCAGCAGGTGTTCACCAGAGCCTCTAGTGGTGAGGATGGCCTAAGCTGCAGCTGGATCCAGGTTGCGGCCCCCAGAGTCCCCTAGCTCACGCTCCGTAGGGTATAGAGCAGGGATATGCAATTAGCGGACCTCCAGCTGTTGCAGAACTTCAAGTCCCATGAGGCATAGCAAGACTCTGACAGCAACAAGCATGACACCCAGAGGTAGAGGCATGATGGGACTTGTAGTTTTGCAACAGCTGGAGGTCCGCTAATTGCATATCACTGGTATAGAGGATAGAGGGGTAGCAGCAGCTCAGGATACAAGAGATAGTGAGGAGATAAGCCAAGGTCAGGGCGACAAGCAGACAAGGATAAACAAAGGACAAGCCAAAGGTCAAGGTCACAAGCAGACAGGATAGTCGAGAATAAGCCAATATCGTTAACACAGAGACAGACGTACCACACGGCAAGCAGGAACCCAAACACACAATGCTTAACAAACATTGTTGATCAGCAAGGCAGACTTGCAGTGCACAGGTTAATATAGAGTTCTCTGATAGGGCCTGGGGTGGAGCCATGCTTGGAGGAGAGATTATTAAAGCAGCCAGGTGAGAGTGTCTGGCCTCTAAGGTGAACACATGGAGAGGGAGGTAAGCTGATAGACAAACATTACTGCATATCCATGACAGTGGTCAGGGGGCTTGAGGGGGGGGGGGTGCAACTTAGATCTGGGAGGGCAAAGCCATGTGACACAAAATCTGGAGCCTGCAGCCCTTCAGGGGCCCCCTGAGGAGGTATTAAGGGATTTGTTTTAGCAATTTCTGAAGGTTTCTCTGTCTGTGTTGGCAGGTGTTGGGGAAAGGTTACCTCCCGGAGGTGTGTGTCTTTTCCCCAGTTGTCAGGGAAGTGGGGTAAGCAGACATCCCCAGGTGAGGGGGGGTACAGAGAATCCCAGCTGGTGACTAGAGACTTTGAGCGGTGTCTTACCTCACCAGTGACATCGGTCCCATCATGGCTATAGGACGGCACTCTCCTCCTCTTGCCTCTGAAAGCACGGTTACCATTCCATGTTGCCAGCACACAGCACAGACACTTCCCCATCCTGGGTTGTTCTCACCTCGTGCTCCTCTCCATTCCGGAAATGCCTCACAGCTTCTCCCCAGCCAATGAGATTGGAGGGGTGTGGACTGTGGAAGGCAAAGTAGAAGCCCAGTACTGGAGCGTGGCTATAGGGCCCTAGGGCAGATCGGAGCTAGACTTTGTGGAGGATATGATAATATAACAGGGAGGCTGCTGGGGCCCCCTGGAGCTAGGGGCGGGGTTGCGATTCTGAACCCTGCAACCCCTTATGCTACACCCATGGTTGCAGGAAAAAAAATCACCCAATCTATAGCCATCTAAGCCCAGGTTCACACTGGGCTGCGGGAATGAAGCCATGCGAGTTCAGCTGAACTCACACGATTTCACTAAACAATGATGGTCCCCTGATGAAGTCACGAGGGGCGTGACGTAACGACGTAGGGACATCACGAGGTACCGCAGACCGGAAGTACCCGGAGGACGAGTAAGACGGCGTATATCGCCGCTGTTGTTATTTTTAGCCACACGATTTTTGTTTAATGTACGAGCATTACTTATTATCATTCAATAAACCAGTTTTGGACCAATATACTACACTATTGGAGGCCCTTCTCTCTTCCTTATTCCTATCCTATCCCCTTGGAGCTGCACTCCCCTCCCCCTCCTTCTCTCCTTAGGAACTGCAATAACATCACTAACAGAGGAGACTAGGTTGGGAGTAGCAACAATACAGATCAGAAGAACCACCATTAAGGAGATTTACTGCCTAACATACATGTTATGTTCTAATGGAGGTGAGAGTTTTGTGAGACCACTGCATGGACATATTAGAGATATTCCTATCCTTCTATGCAGCAGAGGATTTGTATTTCACATCAGTTCATTCTGTTTGAACACTCACGTTTAAGGACTTTTGAATAAGGACTAATAAATTAATTAATTTTTTTTTTTTTTTCTCATTGTTGTGGTTCATATATATATAGATAGCACTGGTGCACTTTATTATTCATGTCTTCACACCACAATTCACTCATTTATATATAAGTATTGCACTGCTATATTTATATTTGTGCACTTATTCATCATTGGATTAAGGACTATTAATATAGACCCAAATATTCTAGCACTTTATTTAATAGTAGTATTTGGCTTTTTGCACTTTATGAAGTTTTATTGCTGGCTTTCAGCGCAAAAACACCCCCCCTTTTTATTTCTACACACGATTTCACTGCCGCTTGTCAGTCCCGATTTCGGCCGCGATTACAGAGACATCTGTGCAGGTTTCTGCACAGATGTCAATGTAAATTGTGGGCCGAAATCGCAAAAAGTAGTATAGAAACTACAGTTTACGATTAGGATGGTGTCATTGCTGGCAATTTCCGGCAAATGCCGCCGATTTGACATGTCAAATCGCATGTTAAAACGCAGCAGTGTGAACCAGGGCTTAAAGCAGGGTTCACACTGAAGCACGGAGCGGCTCACAGCAGGGGTCTGGTGCGTCCCACATCCAATTTGCAGTAGTGTGAACCAAACCTTAAGCATACAAGATTGATTTGCTCTTCATGGGTGTGGCAGCTTGATAGCATGCAGCTAATTTTTAACCCCATGCAGTCTCCTATGAAACATAGTTCACCTAGGCATGGTATCACGCTACAATAGATCTGTATATTCCCCAGTATTTCTGAGATAGCAGACTTGTTCTGAGAAACACATTGAGAAAAACACCACCCTCCTACTATCTTCTGACCATCAGCATATTCTGGAAAGAAGATGTATTGCTCTAGAATAGCATTATATGGGTGTATATTCTATTTTTATAGTGTACAACGTATTGGGAGTATAGTTGTTGATCTTCTATTGTCATTGTATGTTTTTATATATGTTAATGACACCTTTGGGTTCTCTTCCCACTGCGTGGTATGTGTTAAGTGCACATGCATTGACATGTAAACACATGCTGTCAGTGCTGGTCCAAGACATTGTGCTGCCTGGTACCAAGAATGAAATGCTGCCCCCCCCCAAAAAAACACGCCCAGTCGCCCACCAAAAGGCCCCCACATTGATAATTTTATATCATGATAAATAAAGAGGACCTGTCATGGCTCTATACATG
Source organism: Rana muscosa (assembly GCA_029206835.1). NCBI lineage: Eukaryota > Metazoa > Chordata > Amphibia > Anura > Ranidae > Rana > Rana muscosa. Next base: position 702,048,041 of record CM055122.1, read on the forward strand.
TATATAGAAGTATAAAGAGGACCTGTCATGGCTCTATACATGTATATAGAAGTATAAAGAGGACCTGTCATGGCTCTATATATGTATGTAGGAGTATAAAGAGGACCTGTCATCGCTCTTGACATGTATGTGGCAGTATAAGGAGGACTTGTCATGGCTCTATAAAAAGGACCTGTTATGGCTCTATTCATGTATAGAAGTATAAAGAGGAGCGGTCATGGCACTATACGTGTGTATAGGAGTGTAAAAGGACACGTCATGGCTCAATACATGTATGTAGGAATATAAAGAGGACCTGTCATGGCTCTATACATGTATGTAGGAGTATAAAAGGACCCGTCAGGGCTCTATACATGAGTATAAAAGCACGTGTCATGGCTCAATACATGTATGTAGGAATATAAAGAGGACCTGTCATGGCTCTATAAAAAGGATGTGTTATGGCTCTATTCATGTATAGAAGTATAAAGAGAACTGGTCATGGCACTATATGTGTGTGTAAATCAATATGCAAGTGTAAAAACACCCCCCTGCACATCAGTTTCCCCCCTCCCCACACAAACACACACACACACACACATATCTGTTCACCCTCTGTTCCCCTTGCACATCTGTTCCCCCTCTGTACCCCCCACACATATCTGTTCCCCCTCTGTACCCCCCACACATATCTGTTCCCCCTCTGTACCCCCCACACATATCTGTTCCCCCTCTGTACCCCCCTGCACATCCGTTTCCCCCCCTCTCCACACACACATACATATCTGTTCCCCCTCTGTACCCCCCACACATATCTGTTCCCCCTCTGTACCCCCCTGCACATCCGTTTCCCCCCCTCTCCACACACACATACATATCTGTTCCCCCTCTGTACCCCCTGCCCCCCCACATATCTGTACCCCTTGCACACCTGTACCCCCCCACACACACACATATCTGTACCCCCTGCACACCTGTCCCCCCCCTCCCCACACACACATATCTGTACCCCCTGCACACCTGCCCCCCCCCCCACACACACACATATATATCTGTACCCCCTGCACACCTGTCCCCCCCACACACACACACACATCTGTACCCCCTCTGTACCCCCCTGCACACCTACCCCCCCACACACACACACACATAGCTGTACCCCCTCCCCCACACACATATCCGTTCCCTCTGTACACAGTGCAATGCACTATGAACTGACAGCAGAGTAAAATTTTTGTTTCTTGTGAATGGGTGCAGGCTGCAGCACTGAGCTTCCACTATACCTGAGCCAGCGAAGGTGGTGGTAAACTTTACTCCAGGACTGGAGAGTGGCGCTGCTGCCTGCCAGTCCTCCCACAACAGATCCCGAGCGACCAGGAGGAGGGGGGAGGCGGGAGCAGATATCGCGGCAAGCCCATAGTTACATGATGCAGGGCTTCCATATCATCTACCCCAGCCGGTTCCACTAAACATGCAGCACTTCCGGCCAGCTGCTCCTCGTCTCGGCTCTCTCCCCTCATCTTCTCACTGCAGCTGCTAGGGCGGCACTGCGGGCTGGGGATAGAGTGGTCTGTCCGGGATGTCTTCACAGCCCCAACCATTCCCTAGGCTGGCGCCATAAGGCATGTATTTAAAAAATGTCGGGACCTTTCTCGGCAGAACACTGGCCCTGCTTGCAATGGGAAAAGCAGGGGAACGGACTAGCTGGCTGGTGGGTGGCAATTTGCCGCCCCCTTGAAAGTGCCGCCTGGGACCGAGGTACCATCGGGTCCCATGGTAGGGCCGGCCCTGCATGCTGTGTTAGGTTGTGTTTTAAAATTTGCTGAAATACTTTACAAAAATGTTTTTTAACTGCTTGCCGGCCAGCCACCGTTACTATACTGCAGCAGGTCGGCACGATCCCGCAAACCGTCATAGCTGTATGTCGATCCCCTTAAGCGGGATAGCAGGCGCGCGGGCGCGCTGCACAGCGGGGGTGCTGATGCTCGTGGCCGGCGGTCGCAGGCACGAGAGGCAGAACAGGGACGTGTGTGTGTAAATGCACACATCCTAGTTCTGTGAGGAGAGAAGAGACAGAATGTGAGTTCCTATGAGCTGGGAACCACGATCTCGCATCTCCTATAGTCAGTCCCCTCCCCCCACAGTTAGAACACACACATAGAGAACACAGTTAACCCCTTGATCGCCCCCTAGTGTTAACCCCTGCCAGTGACATTTACACAGTAATCAGTGCATTTTTATAGCACTAATCGCTGTATAAATGTCAATGATCCCAAAAATGTGTCAAAAGTGTCTGATATGTCCGCCATAAATGTTGCAGTCCCGATTAAAATCGCAGATCGCCTCTATTACTAGTAAAAAAAAAAATAATAATAATAAAAATCCCATAAATCTATCCCCTATTTTGTAGACGCTATAACTTTTGCGCAAACCAATCAATATACGCTTTTTGCGATTTTTATTACCAAAAATATGTAGAAAAATACATATCGGCTTAAACTGAGGAAACATTTTGCTTTTTTTAAAAAAAGATTGGAGCTATGTATTACAGCAAAAAGTACAAAATATTGTGTTTTTTTTTTTTTTAATTGTCGCTCTTTTTTTGTTTATAGCACAAAAAATAACCGCAGAGACAATCAAATACCACCAAAAGAAAGCTCTATTTGTGGGGGAAAAAAGGACGTCAATTTTGTTTAGGTACAATGTCGCACGACCGCGCAATTGTCAGTTAAAGCGACGCAGTGCTGTATCACAAAAAATGGCCTGGTCATTGAGCAGCCAATTCTTCCGGGGCTGAAGTGGTTAGACTTCACTATGCATTATTTGTATAGGAATCTTCAACTGATGCTGCATACACACGGTCAGAATTTCCGTCAAAAAAAGTGTGATGGGAGCTTTTGGTCGGATATTCCGATCGTGTGTATGCTCCATCCAACTTTTTCTGTCTGAATTTCCGCCAGCAAAAGATTGGGAACTGGTTCTCTATTTTTCCGACGGAAAAAGTTCTTGTCGGAAATTCCGATCGTCTGTATGCAATTTCGACGCTCAAAAATCAAGCAGAAGAGCCAAACTTCCTATTGAATTTCATTGATCTTGGCTCGTCGTACGTGTTGTACGTCACCGCATTCTTGATGGTCGAAAGTTCAGAGAACTTTGATGTGACCGTGTGTATGCAAGCCAAGCTTGAGAGGAATTCCGTTGGAAAAACCATCCAAGTTTTTTCCTAAGGATATTCCGCTCGTGTGTACAGGGCATAACTGTTTTGACTCTTGCTTTGATATGCATTGTGCTTACATGCGTTTTAATGCACTGCACTAAAAACACAGGGCAGCACCCATTGGCGCAATGGTGGTGTGAACTGCTCCTATTTAAATACAACAATTTTCATTGTATATGCACTGGCATGTGTTGATCAACGCATGCCCGCACATCTGGTGTAAATAAACTCCCATAGTGTGTGTTGTAGTATATCAATAATATGAAATAGGGATGGGGATACTAATTTTAGGGGCCATATTATTAGGGTATTTAAGTTGTATGTGTTGAGTTTGACACTCTGTATTCTAATGCCTAGTACACACGTACGAGATTCCCGCCGGGAATCCAGAGGGGAAAACCGAGAACCTGCTCAGTAAGTTTTTCCCCCTACACACGAGAGGTTTTCCCGACAGGAAAACTGCGATGGCGCTTTTGGCCGGGAATCCCGGCCGTGTGTATGTTCCATCGCAGTTTTTCACATACAGTAGGAAAACTGCCGGGAAAAAGACAGCCGGGAATCCCGGCGGGAAAAAAGAGAACTTGTTCTCTTTTTTTTTCTGCCAATTTTCCCATTGGAAAAACTCCAATGGAGCATACACATGTAGCAGGCATTTAAATTTGGGGGGAAGCATATGGGTTATTCAACCCAGATGTACTAATTGTTAGGGAGTCTGAGAATACCTTTTGTGGTTCTTGGAGGACTCTGGTGGTGCAAGGTTTTCTGTGGCCTGCAGGTGGCGTTGCCGCCCTGGGTCGGAGTTGAACCTACACCGCAAGACTGTTCCTTTTTGTCCTTTCCTGGCGCTGGCACAGCGGGGCGGGGAACCCGCTGTGACGCGAAGGGAGGGGAGATAAAAGGGGCGGACGCCCTGACCTCGGGGTTCAGAATTGGAGGACGCGGCCGCGCCCAGGCACCTTCAGCCTGGGTGCTGGCGTTCCGGAGTTCCGGGCCCTTGACCTGGCCGGAGCGAGGGATGGAGTCCATCCCAGGCACCTTAAGCCTGGGGTGAGGTACTATGGCCGAGGCCTGGGGCCCAGTAACTTTGACTGGATTCCGCGAGGGTGGAGGAGTCCGAGGGGTCCTAAGGTGTTGGGACCCGTATCTGAGGTGAGGAGGCCGGGGAGTGTACCCCTTCCGGATAGTCCGGTACAGCATTAATCCGGTGACGGCGGGGCCTCTGGTAACTCTCTTGGAGGGATGTCTTCCCCCTGACAGGGGCTGCAACATAGCGAAGGTAACTCCAGTTCCTGTTCACTAGAGTCGCTGGAAGAGACTCTGAAGCCAAAAAGTCAGTTTTACAGCCACTGTGCTTAGCAACCGTTGGTGAAACCTCAACGGTTTAGTTTCTTTGAGGATTGTGCCTTGACCTACTCCCCACTAATACTGAACTGTTTTATGGGTCTCAAACTGTCTGCTCGCAAAGGACTATTTGTTTGCCGTTATGGAATAAATAAGTGTTGGACCTTTTCAGTGTGTGGTACTCCAATTACTGGGAGCAAAGGGGGTTATCAGCAAAACAGACTTGGCTCTAAGCGTATACACAGGCCTGAATACAACTAGATACTGGTCTTCACCTCTACATGCTGTAATCGAGAGGACATGGGCCGTGGCGCACCTCGCTCTCCCCTTCAAGGTACCCCTAGAACGGAGCCAAAGTAACCGCTAAAGAAGAGAGAGAGGGTGAGGCCGCTACACACATGACCGGGATTCCCGGCCAAAAGCTGTCATGGCAGTTTTCCCGACAGGAAAACCAGTCGTGTGTACGAGGAATTACAGTTCTGGCTTCAGACTACAGATACAAATTTTAAATATAATCGTTTAATAGAATTTAAAGATTATTCTTGGAACTTTGAAGGAAGTATGTTGCCTGTACATTCTGAGCTGTACACAGTAAATAATATGACTGAGACACCACATACACAATACAGAGGGTGTTTCTCTAGTACACTGAGGTTTTAAGTTTTCCATATGAATGCCCCTCCCTTTGTCAACTGCCTGCCCATTATATACTTCTAGAAACACGATTGAATTTCTCGTTTCCTGATTTCACAGAAGAGACTTGTGTATGAGTGCAGGGACTACACTAATATTGTGACAGTCCCATGGTGCCTGATCATTATCCGTTCACTGATGTCAGGAAGGTGTGCGGGAAATTTATTACAGACAAGTAAACACCTGGAACATCTGGGATCCATCCCACCATGTGTATGGTTCTAGTGTCCTCTGCTACTGGTATAGTTTTACTCTACTTTGGCCTTTGTTGATGATTAAGGATCAATTTAGCATCCTGAACACATCAGACGGTGGAATTGGACCAATAAAGACTAAGATCCTGATTATCATTGTGTTGGATTGTCATACCTGCAACAGATCAACACCAACCCTGTACCAAAGAACACTGGATGTGGTCCCATTGGATGGAATGACCTACACTTTACAAGTCTTCTTATACAATATACAACTTTAAGGTGGGCTTTCTTTCTTTTTCTTGCTTGCAATGCATGGGGTTGCAGCACAGTTGTGCAGGTTTTTATGGGCAACTGGTGACTCTTTCCCCTCCTGTAGTTATCTACAGGCAGTCTGTATTGGGTGGGTCTCTCCCTTGCTCTGCTCTCAACACAGGTTATGTACAGAACAGTGATGATGTCACTACTAGTTTAACAAGGTAATAGCTGGGTTTGCAAAGGCATTAGGTGCACACAAAAAAAGATTTATATTCTTTGTGGCTGTTGAGTTGAATATTTCAATTAATGTATTTGTACCTGAATTTCAGCTTTAAGTGCAGTCAGTTTCCTTAATGGTGTCTATAGATGAAATGATGTCATATACCATCGTATCATCGACAGATTGCTATCCGATGAGATATATGTAATCAGAAGGTAAAAAAAGGAGATAAAAAAAAAAATGTAAGATCAAAAAAGATTGCTTAATGCACCATACGCTTAACGATCATAATGATTTGTCTATATTCCTACTATCAGATTTTCCTTTCAGACTGATCAGAATAATTGTAATTAAATTGATCGGTTTTCTCAAAATATACCAATGACACATTATGGGGTTGATTTACTAAAACTGGAGAGTGCAAAATCTGATGCAGCTGTACATGGTAGCCAATCAGCTTCTAACTTCAGCTTTGACAATAAAACCTGGAAGCTGATTGGTTTCTATGCAGAGCTGCATCAGATTTTGCACTCTCCAGTTTTAGTAAATCAATCCCAATGTGTCTTTTCGATAATTCATAAATCTGAACATATTATCAAATTCTGTGAAAATAGTTTTGTGTATGGCCACCATAAGGTCCAATAAATCATTCAAACTGCAAATATCTGTAAAACAGCTATAGTGCAAATAAGAAATTATATTACTAATACAAATACCCAAATTAAAGTGCTACCCAACCCTCCCTCCATTGTTTTCCCCCCTTGTCTGTAGTGCTGCGTTCCCCGTTATATCACATACCCACCAGCACAGTGATTCCAGTATTGTTCTGCTCTGTTTGAGTGACATACACCAGGTCCCGTGCTGCCATCTTTCTTGGACCTCTTCAGCTGGCTCCTTCTTCCAGGTTCAGGCAGCCAGATAGCAATGACATGCCAGGTCCACCCTCCTGTGGGGTTGCCACAGTCCTGGTTTTGAATCATGTGTCCGGGTTTCAGTCCACCTGAAACCCGGACACATTATTCAGACAGGAACGTGGCTCGGAACAGAGCTTGACAGGAGGATGAGGGGGCACTATGTACGTCACATTACTATTCTCTTTGGAGTGCCCAAAGGTGTTCCAGGTCTGTTACAATCCTATAGCGCAGGGGTCTTCAAACTATGGCCCTCCAGGTGTTCAGGAACTACAATTCCCATCATGCTTAGTCGTGTCTGTGAATGTCAGAGTTTTGCAATGCCTCATGGGATTTGTAGTTCCGCAACAGCTGGAGGGCCGTAGTTTGAGGATCCCTGCTATAGCGTATACTAAAGCAAAATAAAATTACTGTGCGCTGCTAAAGTGTTCAAGTTTGGCTTGAAGAAAAAGTGGCAACCCTACCCTCCTGCCAGCTCATGCAGCCTCCTGGGAGATGCATAGCCAAGAACATATCATTCTGGCCTAGGCCAGAATGGTGGAAAGGGCAGGTCCAAAGAAAAAGTTTTACCTTTGCAGTTCTGCTTGGAGGGGGAACATAACTAAGGCCTGGTTCACACCTCTGAAGGTTGCAGTTTGCATCTTCCAGGTGCATTTTGCGCTTTTCAATACACGCTTTTGATCCATTGAAGTCTATGGAACCAAAAACCAGACAGAAAATATTCCCTGGCCCTTTCTATAAAATGCATAGGTGTGAATGTGACCCATATGCCGTGTACACACGATCGGTTTTACCGATGAAAACAGTCCGATGGACTTTTCTCATCGGACAAACCGATCGTGTATGGGCCCCATCTGTCTTTTTTCCATCGGTGAGAAAAAATAGAACATGTTTTAAATTTATCCGATGGGCAAAAAACCGATAGCAAATTCCGATCGTCTGTGTGGAACTCCATCAGACAAAAAACCCACACATGCTCAGAATCAAGTCGACGCATGCTCAGAAGCATTGAACTTCATTTTTCCCGGCTTGTCGGAGTGTTTTACGTGTTTGCGTTTGGGACGGTCGGATTTTTGAATGATGGTGTGTAGGCAAGACTGATGGAAGTCAGCTTCATCAGATTTCCGATGGAAAAATCCATTGGATTAGAATCCATAGGAAATCCGATCGTGTGTACAGGGCTTTAGGCTCGATTCACACCTATGCATGTTGCTTTTGAGCGTTTTTGCCTTGCTTTTTGCGGTGCTTGCCGCGTTTTTCAACATGCGTTTTTACCGCGATTTGCGTTTTGCGTTTTTTTTTTATATTTCTTTTTTTTTTATAGAGTCATTTTTATTTTTTTAATCGCGGCAAAATCGTGGTAAATACGCAGCAAAAACGCGGTACTTGCTTTTTGGATGCGGGTCCATTGACTTCTATTACATGCAAAACTCTGCTTTAGCCCACGTTCACACTGGGGCTGCGGGAGTGAAGCCTGCAAGTTCATCTGAATTCGCACGATTTCACTCCCGCTGGCAGTCCCGATTTCAGCCACGATTTCAAAGACATCTGAAACAGATGTCAATGTAAATCGCGGCTGAAATCGCAAAAAGTAGTACAGAAACTACTTTTTGTAATCGGTGCAGCGCCGCAGATGCGGCGTCGCACCGATTAGGATGGTGCCATTGCCCGCAATTTGCGGCAAATTTCGCCGATTTGACATGCGATTTGACATGTCAAATCGCATGTCAAATCGCACCAGTGTGAACCAGGGCTTTTGCAGGAAAAAAAGTCCCCGACCCTTTCCAAAAACGCAGAGGTACAAAAATGCATTGATGTGAACATGTCCCAAAGGAACCCATTTTTAAAAATTTCCATGCATTTCTGCAAAATGCACCAAAAAACGCATTAGTGTGAATCGAGCCTTAGGAGACCCTGTTAAATGGACTGTAGTGTGTTTCTGCAAAACTGAAAACACACTAAAAAATGCATAGGTGTGAACCAGGGATAACTCCATGGAACTAGTTCCACTCCATTCTTCCCTGAGGTTTTCCAAATATCTACTCCACTTGCGATAGTCACTTCACAGGTGTGCTGTGTGAGACATTTTTGTCAGAGTTGCAACTGATTCAAACACATTATTCCCACACGTACATGAATCAGTGACACGATCAGACATTTGCAGCACTACTGAGAGACAGACACCTACAGAGTACCTACAACACTCTTTACTGGCACCAACATGGCAGCATATATGTGATAGTATGCTGCCATGGATTGGCACCAGAAAAGGAAAATTACGGTAACCATTTGATACAATTTTCAATTTTCCTGGTGCCAGCATGGCAGCATACTACCACATGTGTGATGCCACAGACTGGTGCTAGGACAGGAAAATTATGTTAGTTATATGATAATTTGTGTTTCGGTGTGTCTCGGTTCACACTGGTGCGATGCGGGAACCAGTGCAATTCCTGTGCGGGTTTGCGCATCACATCTGACTCGCAGGCAGTTCACACCGCTCTCTGTGAACCGCTGCGGGTGTCACTAGAAAGTTAATGACACCCCCAAAACGGTTCGCAGAATGCAGTGCGAACTGGGGAATCGGATTGCATGGGTGTGAACCCAGCCTGTCTATTTATGAAAGTGACATAAGCCATGAAAATGACTTCTCTCCTCTGTGCAGTGGTTTATGTAGTTGTGGTGAGGAGTGGGTTGTGGTGAGGTGCTGGTTTCTGCTTAGCATTGCAGCACAGTGAGATGCTTTCAATGATTCCAATACAAACGGCCATTTTAATAAGATGCAATAAGAATCACCTGACTGGCCTTGTGTATGTAGCGCCCTGCTCCTGTTGGGTAGGCGCTATGTGTTAAATTTAGTTATCTGAGCTGTAGTTTAGCTCAGAAGGATTATGCTAAATTGTTGGCTCTGTTTCATACTAGCTGGGTTGCACGTTTTTCCACTTGACAGTAGGTGTCACTATCACCACAGGTCAGGGTTGGAAATGCAGCAGGCTGGATGTATTGGGTATTCCTTTCCCAGAAGTGGCTCAGGGGGCGTGGTCAACCCGCTGTGCATTCTGGGGAGGGGTATTTAAAGGGGTTGTAAAGGTTCGTTTTTTATTTTCTAAATAGGTTCCTTTAAGCTAGTGCATTGTTGGTTCACTTACCTTTTCCTTAGATTTTCCTTCTAAATGTTTTTTTTCTTTGTTTTCTTTGTCTGAATTTCTCACTTCCTGTTCCTCCTCAGTAAGCTGTTCAGTAAGCTGTTCTGGCTGACTCCACACCACTCGGATGATGGTGTGAAGTTTACTGAGGAGAAACAGGAAGTGAGAAATTCAGACAAAGAAAAAAAAACATTTAGAAGGTAAATCAAAGGAAAAGGTAAGTGAACCAACAATGCACTAGCTTAAAGGAACCTATTTAGAAAATAAAAAACGAACCTTTACAACCCCTTTAAAGGGACAGAGACCGTTCTTTGGGGGTTCGTTTGCCGGATGCTGACCTGAGGGCCCTTCTGGCCTCAGGGATGTGCGAGCTGTTTCTCGGCCTCGGGGCCTGCTGGCTCGAGGCTCTGCAACTGAAAGTAGGCCCAGGAGCTTCTGGGGCCTACTAGTCCAGGGATGGTCCTACGTGGTCTTGTCTGCGGGAAGAAGCAGAACAATTGGGGACTCAATTGAAGGATTTTGAGCTGTGTACTTTCTGAAGGAACTTTTGCAAAGTGTCAGTGTGGTTACACGATCTTGTGGCGGAAGATTGTGAAACGACACGACGGCACTCATCAAGTCTGTAGCAGAGACTTTGAGCGAGCTTCGCACCGGTTGCTAGGCCAGTGAGAGTAGGCCTATCCGGTGGTTTGTGCCTGATCCGCAAAGCAAGGTACCTGAACCTCCCCTATCCCTCTACCCCTCTGTTGGAACTGTTTAATAAAACTCTTGATGAAAAAGAAACCAAGTGTTGGTGTGGACATTCATGAAAGTTCTTCAAGAGGGACCCTTAAGACGAGTGTGGTGAACAGAAAGGTAACGGCAGGCCCAAATCTTAAACCAGCGGCCACTTCGGGGGGATTGCTACATGTAAATCAGGGGTCTCCAAACTTTCAAAACATAGGGCCAGTTTACTACCCTCCAAATTGTAGGGGGGTAGGGTGACCACATCTCAAAACTGCCATTCAGGGACACCCCCCCCCCCCCCAAATATGATTTTTGACATTTTCTTTGCCGATTTTTGGGGCAGGGGCGTATGAAATCAGCGGACCCGTGTGCAAGATCAAAAGTGGGCCCTAGGCAACAACAGGAACAACAATATGGCGCGCAAAGCGCGTCGCGGTGAACGGTGGACATGTCTTAAATTGCGCTAAATATTGGCTTAAAGGGGGTGCTGTTAAAGAGAGTCTGAGATGACTTGTATAGTGCAGAATGTGGTAATGTTAAATAGGAAATGCAGAGTGTAATGGCGGGGGGTAATATGTACAGGAGAGGAGTGCGGAGTGTATGGCGGGGGTAATATGTACAGGAGAGGAGTGCGGAGTGTATAGCGGGGGGGAGTAATATGTACAGGAGAGGAGTGCGGAGTGTATGGCGGGGGTAATATGTACAGGAGAGGAGTGCGGAGTGTATGGCGGGGGGTAATATGTACAGGAGAGGAGTGTGGAGTGTATGGCGGGGGTAATATGTACAGGAGAGGAGTGCGGAGTGTATGGCGGGGGGTAATATGTACAGGAGAGGAGTGTGGAGTGTATGGCGGGGGGTAGTTAGTGGAGAGAGGAGGAAGAGGAGTGCAATACCACCTCCTGATAGTCTGTCAGCCACTGCTATACCACTTTGGTGGTGGGGCACTCCGAAGGATGTAAGGGGGCACTCTGGAGAAAGTAAAGGGGCACTCTGGAGGCACTAAGGGGGCACCCTAGAGGTTGTAAGGGGGATGTAAGGGGGCAGTCTGGCGGTACTAACTTAGTCAGAGCCCCCTTACATCCTCCAGGGTGCCCCCTTAGTGCCTCCTTAACATCCTCTGGAGTGCACCTTACATTCTCCTCCAGAGTGCCCCCTTACACCCCCCTTCACAGTGCCCCCTTACATCCTCCTCCAGAGTGCCCCCTTACATCCCCCTCCAGAGTGCCCCCTTAGTACTACTGTACTGTCCTTAGTACTACTGTCCTTAGTACTACTGTACTAAGGGGCACTCTGGAGAAAGTAAAGGGGCACTCTGGAGAAAGTAAGGGGAGGAAGTAAGGGAGCACTCTGGAGGCACACAGATAGTACCTCCAGAGTGCCCCACTGCAGAGAGTCCTGAGGAGTGATGGCCATTAATCCATGCCAGGTGAATGTTAGGAAAAGCAGAGCACACCACCCACCTCATGGCTGCCCTATTCCACTACTGCTTGCTCACTCCCTGCCACAGCCCTGTAGAGCCTGCAGAGTGGTCAGAGGGGCCGCAGAGTAGTCAGAGGGGCAGTGGGATGGACAGGGGGACCGTGGGACCGTGGGATGGATAGGGGGATCGTGGGATGGACAGGGGGACCGTGGGATAGACAGGGGGACCGTGGGATAGACAGGGGGACCGTGGGATAGACGGGGGACCGTGGGAAGAACAGAGGGGGACAATAGAAAGGAGGGGGACATGGAGGAAGAATGAAGGGGGACAGCAGAACAGAGGGGTACACGGAGGAAGAATAAAGGGGGACAACAGAACAGAGGGGGACACGGAGGAAGAACGGAGGGGGACAGCAGAACAGAGGGGGACAGCAGAACGGAGGGGGACAGCAGAACGGAGGGGGACAGCAGAACGGAGGGGGACAGCAGCAGCAGAACAGAGGGGGACACGGAGGAAGAACAGAGGGGGACACGGAGGAAGAACGGAGGGGGACAGCAGCAGCAGAACAGAGGGGGACACAGAGGAAGAACGGAGGGGGACAGCAGCAGCAGAACAGAGGGGGACAGCAGAACGGAGGGGGACACGGAGGAAGAACGGAGGGGGGACAGCAGCAGCAGAACAGAGGGGGACACGGAGGAAGAACGGAGGGGGACAGCAGCAGCAGAACGGAGGGGGACACGGAGAAAGAACGGAGGGGGACACAGAGGAAGAACGGAGGGGGACACAGAGGAAGAACGGAGGGGGACACAGAGGAAGAACGGAGGGGGACACAGAGGAAGAACGGAGGGGGACAGCAGCAGCAGAAAGGAGGGGGACACGGAGGAAGAACGGAGGGGGACAGCAGCAGCAGAAAGGAGGGGGACACAGAGGAAGAATGGAGGGGGACAGCAGCAGCAGAAAGGAGGGGGACACGGAGGAAGAACGGAGGGGGACAGCAGCAGCAGAACAGAGGTGGACACGGAGGAAGAACAGAGGGGGACAGCAGCAGCAGAACAGAGGGGGACACGGAGGAAGAACGGAGGGGGACAGCAGCAGAACAGAGGGGGACACGGAGGAAGAACAGAGGGGGACACGGAGGAAAACCGGAGGAGGACAGCAGCAGAATGGAGGGGGACAGCAGCAAAACGGAGGGCGGGGACAGCAGCAGCAGAACGGAGGGGGGACAGCAGCAGCAGAACGGAGGGGGGGGGGGGGGCAGCAGCAGAACGGAGGGGGACAAAGTGTGAGTGTAACAAAGACAGTACAGTGAGTACACTAACCTGTCCTGGTCCTGGAAGTCAGACTGGCTGCTGGCACTGACTGCAAACTTGTGGACCTCGACGTGGGCGGGAGGAGCAGGAGCCTGGCTGGAGGCTGCACAGGAGAGTGGCTCTGCCTGGTCACTGGCGTCAGGTCAGCCGCATCACTCACTCTCTGTGCTAGCTCTGGTCGGTCGTCACTGGAGGAGGTGGACTAGTCTGGACGACGAGGCTCTCTCAGGCTGGCCTGGCTGGCTAACGCTGTGCACAGGTGAGTGCGTGAGTGGCTCCGCGTCACGGTCACTCACTCTGTGCTGGCTCTGGACTGGCTGGTGGATGCGGAGGGGAGGGAGGCGCGCACGCTGGCTGCTCTGACTCAGCGTAGTGTGCGCCGGGCGGGTGCACACTGCACTCACTGCCCACACTGACAGGTCCCCAGCTCAGCTGACGTCACTGGTTGCTAGATGCGGAGCGGCCCCTAGCCTAGCAACCAGACTGGCAGTGGCAGCCGCAGCCTATGTGTTTATGTTATTGATCAGTGTGATAACATTTATAAGGTGGTGGCGGGCTGCGGACAGGCGGAGCGGACTGGTCACTGTTTTCTTTTCATTCCGGGACGTCTGTATTGTCCCGGAATGAGCTGCTCGGGACACGGGACAAAAATATTCAATCAGGGACGATCCCGGGCAAACCGGGACACGTGGGCACCCTATAGGGGGGCCAGACTGTGGCCAGTGGGAGTAGAAAATGCTCTGGCATCGGTGGAAGTAAACAAGGCTTGGTGGTCAGTGGGAGCAAAACAAAATACATCATTGTGTCAGTGGAAGTAATAGTGACCCAACTCTGGTGTCAGTGGAAGTAATAGTGACCCATCTGTGGTGTCAGTGATAGTAATAGTGACCCATCTCTGGTGTCAGTGGAAGTAATAGTGACCCAACTCTGGTGTCAGTGATAGCAATAGTGACCCATCTCTGGTGTCAGCGGATGTAATAGTGACCCATCTGTGGTGTCAGTGGAAGTAATAGTGACCATCTGTGGTGTCAGTGGAAGTAATAGTGACCCATCTGTGGTGTCAGTGGAAGTAATAGTGACCCATCTCTGGTGTCAGTGGAAGTAATAGTGACCCATCTCTGGTGTCAGTGGAAGTAATAGTGACCCATCTCTGGTGTCAGCGGACGTAATAGTGACCCATCTGAGGTGTCAGTGGAAGTAATAGTGACCCATCTCTGGTGTCAGTGGAAGTAATAGTGACCCATCTCTGGTGTCAGTGGAAGTAATAGTGACCCATCTCTGGTGTCAGTGGAAGTAATAGTGACCCATCTCTGGTGTCAGCGGACGTAATAGTGACCCATCTGTGGTGTCAGTGGAAGTAATAGTGACCCCTCTCTGGTGTCAGCGGACGTAATAGTGACCCATCTGTGGTGTCAGTGGAAGTAATAGTGACCCATCTGTGGTGTCAGTGGAAGTAATAGTGACCCATCTGTGGTGTCAGTGGAAGTAATAGTGACCCATCTGTGGTGTCAGTGGAAGTAATAGTGACCCATCTGTGGTGTCAGCGGACGTAATAGTGACCCATCTGTGCTGTCAGTGGAAGTAAAATGACCCATCTCTGGTGTCAGTGGAAGTAATAGTGACCCATCTCTGGTGTCAGTGATAGTAATAGTGACCCATCTCTGGTGTCAGCGGACGTAATAGTGACCCATCTGAGGTGTCAGTGGAAGTAATAGTGACCCAACTCTGATGTCAGTGGAAGTAATAGTGACCCAACTCTGGTGTCAGTGGAAGTAATAGTGACCCATCTCTGGTGTCAGTGATAGTAATAGTGACCCATCTCTGGTGTCAGCGGACGTAATAGTGACCAAGTAATAGTGACCCATCTCTGGTGTCAGTGGAAGTAATAGTGACCCATTTGTGGTGTCAGTGGAAGTAATAGTGACCCATCTGTGGTGTCAGTGGAAGTAATAGTGACCCATCTGTGGTGTCAGCGGACGTAATAGTGACCCATCTGAGGTGTCAGTGGAAGTAATAGTGACCCATCTCTGGTGTCAGTGGAAGTAATAGTGACCCATCTCTGGTGTCAGCGGATGTAATAGTGACCCATCTGTGGTGTCAGTGATAGTAATAGTGACCCATCTCTGGTGTCAGCGGACGTAATAGTGATCCATCTGTGGTGTCAGTGGAAGTAATAGTGACCCATCTGTGGTGTCAGTGATAGTAATAGTGACCCATCTCTGGTGTCAGCGGACGTAATAGTGACCCATCTGTGGTGTCAGTGATAGTAATAGTGACCCATCTCTGGTGTCAGCGGACGTAATAGTGACCCATCTGTGGTGTCAGCGGACGTAATAGTGACCCATCTGTGGTGTCAGTGGAAGTAATAGTGACCCATCTCTGGTGTCAGCGGACGTAATAGTGACCCATCTGTGCTGTCAGTGGAAGTAAAATGACCCATCTCTGGTGTCAGTGGAAGTAATAGTGACCCATCTCTGGTGTCAGTGATAGTAATAGTGACCCATCTCTGGTGTCAGCGGACGTAATAGTGACCCATCTCTGGTGTCAGTGGAAGTAATAGTGACCCATCTCTGGTGTCAGTGGAAGTAATAGTGACCCATCTCTGGTGTCAGCGGACGTAATAGTGACCCATCTGTGGTGTCAGTGGAAGTAATAGTGACCCCTCTCTGGTGTCAGCGGACGTAATAGTGACCCATCTGTGGTGTCAGTGGAAGTAATAGTGACCCATCTGTGGTGTCAGTGGAAGTAATAGTGACCCATCTGTGGTGTCAGTGGAAGTAATAGTGACCCATCTGTGGTGTCAGTGGAAGTAATAGTGACCCATCTGTGGTGTCAGTGGAAGTAATAGTGACCCATCTCTGGTGTCAGCGGACGTAATAGTGACCCATCTGTGCTGTCAGTGGAAGTAAAATGACCCATCTCTAGTGTCAGTGGAAGTAATAGTGACCCATCTCTGGTGTCAGTGATAGTAATAGTGACCCATCTCTGGTGTCAGCGGACGTAATAGTGACCCATCTGAGGTGTCAGTGGAAGTAATAGTGACCCAACTCTGATGTCAGTGGAAGTAATAGTGACCCAACTCTGGTGTCAGTGGAAGTAATAGTGACCCATCTCTGGTGTCAGTGATAGTAATAGTGACCCATCTCTGGTGTCAGCGGACGTAATAGTGACCAAGTAATAGTGACCCATCTCTGGTGTCAGTGGAAGTAATAGTGACCCATTTGTGGTGTCAGTGGAAGTAATAGTGACCCATCTGTGGTGTCAGTGGAAGTAATAGTGACCCATCTGTGGTGTCAGCGGACGTAATAGTGACCCATCTGAGGTGTCAGTGGAAGTAATAGTGACCCATCTCTGGTGTCAGTGGAAGTAATAGTGACCCATCTCTGGTGTCAGCGGACGTAATAGTGACCCATCTGTGGTGTCAGTGATAGTAATAGTGACCCATCTCTGGTGTCAGCGGACGTAATAGTGATCCATCTGTGGTGTCAGTGGAAGTAATAGTGACCCATCTGTGGTGTCAGTGATAGTAATAGTGACCCATCTCTGGTGTCAGCGGACGTAATAGTGACCCATCTGTGGTGTCAGTGATAGTAATAGTGACCCATCTCTGGTGTCAGCGGACGTAATAGTGACCCATCTGTGGTGTCAGCGGACGTAATAGTGACCCATCTGTGGTGTCAGTGGAAGTAATAGTGACCCATCTCTGGTGTCAGCGGACGTAATAGTGACCCATCTGTGCTGTCAGTGGAAGTAAAATGACCCATCTCTGGTGTCAGTGATAGTAATAGTGACCCATCTCTGGTGTCAGCGGACGTAATAGTGACCCATCTGAGGTGTCAGTGGAAGTAATAGTGACCCATCTCTGGTGTCAGTGGAAGTAATAGTGACTTATCTGTGGTGTCAGTGGAAGTAATAGTGACCCATCTCTGGTGTCAGTGGACGTAATAGTGACCCATCTGAGGTGTCAGTGGAAGTAATAGTGACCCATCTCTGGTGTCAGTGGAAGTAATAGTGACCCATCTGTGGTGTCAGTGGAAGTAATAGTGACCCATCTCTGGTGTCAGCGGACGTAATAGTGACCCAACTCTGATGTCAGCGGACATAATAGTGACCCATCTGTGGTGTCAGTGATAGTAATAGTGACCCATCTCTGGTGTCAGCGGACGTAATAGTGACCCATCTGTGGTGTCAGCGGACGTAATAGTGACCCATCTGTGGTGTCAGCGGACGTAATAGTGACCCATCTGTGGTGTCAGTGGAAGTAATAGTGACCCATCTGTGGTGTCAGTGGACGTAATAGTGACCCATCTGTGGTGTCAGTGGAAGTAATAGTGACCCATCTGTGGTGTCAGCGGACGTAATAGTGACCCATCTGAGGTGTCAGTGGAAGTAATAGTGACTTATCTGTGGTGTCAGCGGACGTAATAGTGACCCATCTGAGGTGTCAGTGGAAGTAATAGTGACCCATCTCTGGTGTCAGTGATAGTAATAGTGACCCATCTCTGGTGTCAGCGGACGTAATAGTGACCCATCTGAGGTGTCAGTGGAAGTAATAGTGACTTATCTGTGGTGTCAGCGGACGTAATAGTGACCCATCTGAGGTGTCAGTGGAAGTAATAGTGACCCATCTCTGGTGTCAGTGGAAGTAATAGTGACCCATCTCTGGTGTCAGCGGACGTAATAGTGACCCATCTGTGGTGTCAGTGGAAGTAATAGTGACCCATCTGTGGTGTCAGTGGAAGTAATAGTGACCCATCTCTGGTGTCAGCGGACGTAATAGTGACCCAACTCTGATGTCAGCGGACGTAATAGTGACCCATCTGTGGTGTCAGTGATAGTAATAGTGACCCATCTCTGGTGTCAGCGGACGTAATAGTGATCCATCTGTGGTGTCAGTGGAAGTAATAGTGACCCATCTGTGGTGTCAGTGATAGTAATAGTGACCCATCTCTGGTGTCAGCGGACGTAATAGTGACCCATCTGTGGTGTCAGTGATAGTAATAGTGACCCATCTCTGGTGTCAGCGGACGTAATAGTGACCCATCTGTGGTGTCAGTGATAGTAATAGTGACCCATCTCTGGTGTCAGCGGACGTAATAGTGACCCATCTCTGGTGTCAGCGGACGTAATAGTGACCCATCTGTGGTGTCAGTGGAAGTAATAGTGACCCATCTGTGGTGTCAGCGGACGTAATAGTGACCCATCTGAGGTGTCAGTGGAAGTAATAGTGACCCATCTCTGGTGTCAGTGGAAGTAATAGTGACCCATCTCTGGTGTCAGCGGACGTAATAGTGACCCATCTGTGGTGTCAGTGATAGTAATTGTGACCCATCTCTGGTGTCAGCGGACGTAATAGTGATCCATCTGTGGTGTCAGTGGAAGTAATAGTGACCCATCTGTGGTGTCAGTGATAGTAATAGTGACCCATCTCTGGTGTCAGCGGACGTAATAGTGACCCATCTGTGGTGTCAGTGATAGTAATAGTGACCCATCTCTGGTGTCAGCGGACGTAATAGTGACCCATCTGTGGTGTCAGCGGACGTAATAGTGACCCATCTGTGGTGTCAGTGGAAGTAATAGTGACCCATCTCTGGTGTCAGCGGACGTAATAGTGACCCATCTGTGCTGTCAGTGGAAGTAAAATGACCCATCTCTGGTGTCAGTGGAAGTAATAGTGACCCATCTCTGGTGTCAGTGATAGTAATAGTGACCCATCTCTGGTGTCAGCGGACGTAATAGTGACCCATCTGAGGTGTCAGTGGAAGTAATAGTGACCCATCTCTGGTGTCAGTGATAGTAATAGTGACCCATCTCTGGTGTCAGCGGACGTAATAGTGACCCATCTGAGGTGTCAGTGGAAGTAATAGTGACCCATCTCTGGTGTCAGTGGAAGTAATAGTGACTTATCTGTGGTGTCAGTGGAAGTAATAGTGACCCATCTCTGGTGTCAGCGGACGTAATAGTGACCCATCTGAGGTGTCAGTGGAAGTAATAGTGACCCATCTCTGGTGTCAGTGGAAGTAATAGTGACCCATCTCTGGTGTCAGCGGACGTAATAGTGACCCATCTGTGGTGTCAGTGGAAGTAATAGTGACCCATCTGTGGTGTCAGTGGAAGTAATAGTGACCCATCTCTGGTGTCAGCGGACGTAATAGTGACCCAACTCTGATGTCAGCGGACGTAATAGTGACCCATCTGTGGTGTCAGTGATAGTAATAGTGACCCATCTCTGGTGTCAGCGGACGTAATAGTGATCCATCTGTGCTGTCAGTGGAAGTAATAGTGACCCATCTGTGGTGTCAGTGATAGTAATAGTGACCCATCTGTGGTGTCAGTGATAGTAATAGTGACCCATCTCTGGTGTCAGCGGACGTAATAGTGACCCATCTGTGGTGTCAGCGGACGTAATAGTGACCCATCTGTGGTGTCAGCGGACGTAATAGTGACCCATCTGTGGTGTCAGTGGAAGTAATAGTGACCCATCTCTGGTGTCAGCGGACGTAATAGTGACCCATCTGTGCTGTCAGTGGAAGTAAAATGACCCATCTCTGGTGTCAGTGGAAGTAATAGTGACCAATCTCTGGTGTCAGTGATAGTAATAGTGACCCATCTCTGGTGTCAGCGGACGTAATAGTGACCCATCTGAGGTGTCAGTGGAAGTAATAGTGACCCAACTCTGATGTCAGTGGAAGTAATAGTGACCCAACTCTGGTGTCAGTGGAAGTAATAGTGACCCATCTCTGGTGTCAGTGATAGTAATAGTGACCCATCTCTGGTGTCAGCGGACGTAATAGTGACCCATCTGAGGTGTCAGTGGAAGTAATAGTGACCCATCTCTGGTGTCAGTGGAAGTAATAGTGACTTATCTGTGGTGTCAGTGGAAGTAATAGTGACCCATCTCTGGTGTCAGCGGACGTAATAGTGACCCATCTGAGGTGTCAGTGGAAGTAATAGTGACCCATCTCTGGTGTCAGTGGAAGTAATAGTGACCCATCTGTGGTGTCAGTGGAAGTAATAGTGACCCATCTCTGGTGTCAGCGGACGTAATAGTGACCCATCTGTGGTGTCAGTGGAAGTAATAGTGACCCATCTCTGGTGTCAGCGGACGTAATAGTGACCCATCTGAGGTGTCAGTGGAAGTAATAGTGACCCATCTCTGGTGTCAGTGGAAGTAATAGTGACCCATCTGTGGTGTCAGTGGAAGTAATAGTGACCCATCTGTGGTGTCAGTGGAAGTAATAGTGACCCATCTGTGGTGTCAGCGGACGTAATAGTGACCCATCTGAGGTGTCAGTGGAAGTAATAGTGACTTATCTGTGGTGTCAGCGGACGTAATAGTGACCCATCTGAGGTGTCAGTGGAAGTAATAGTGACCCATCTCTGGTGTCAGTGATAGTAATAGTGACCCATCTCTGGTGTCAGCGGACGTAATAGTGACCCATCTGAGGTGTCAGTGGAAGTAATAGTGACTTATCTGTGGTGTCAGCGGACGTAATAGTGACCCATCTGAGGTGTCAGTGGAAGTAATAGTGACCCATCTCTGGTGTCAGTGGAAGTAATAGTGACCCATCTCTGGTGTCAGCGGACGTAATAGTGACCCATCTGTGGTGTCAGTGGAAGTAATAGTGACCCATCTGTGGTGTCAGTGGAAGTAATAGTGACCCATCTCTGGTGTCAGCGGACGTAATAGTGACCCAACTCTGATGTCAGCGGACGTAATAGTGACCCATCTGTGGTGTCAGTGATAGTAATAGTGACCCATCTCTGGTGTCAGCGGACGTAATAGTGATCCATCTGTGGTGTCAGTGGAAGTAATAGTGACCCATCTGTGGTGTCAGTGATAGTAATAGTGACCCATCTCTGGTGTCAGCGGACGTAATAGTGACCCATCTGTGGTGTCAGTGATAGTAATAGTGACCCATCTCTGGTGTCAGCGGACGTAATAGTGACCCATCTGTGGTGTCAGTGATAGTAATAGTGACCCATCTCTGGTGTCAGCGGACGTAATAGTGACCCATCTCTGGTGTCAGCGGACGTAATAGTGACCCATCTGTGGTGTCAGTGGAAGTAATAGTGACCCATCTGTGGTGTCAGTGGACGTAATAGTGACCCATCTGAGGTGTCAGTGGAAGTAATAGTGACCCATCTCTGGTGTCAGTGGAAGTAATAGTGACCCATCTCTGGTGTCAGCGGACGTAATAGTGACCCATCTGTGGTGTCAGTGATAGTAATAGTGACCCATCTCTGGTGTCAGCGGACGTAATAGTGATCCATCTGTGGTGTCAGTGGAAGTAATAGTGACCCATCTGTGGTGTCAGTGATAGTAATAGTGACCCATCTCTGGTGTCAGCGGACGTAATAGTGACCCATCTGTGGTGTCAGTGATAGTAATAGTGACCCATCTCTGGTGTCAGCGGACGTAATAGTGACCCATCTGTGGTGTCAGCGGACGTAATAGTGACCCATCTGTGGTGTCAGTGGAAGTAATAGTGACCCATCTCTGGTGTCAGCGGACGTAATAGTGACCCATCTGTGCTGTCAGTGGAAGTAAAATGACCCATCTCTGGTGTCAGTGGAAGTAATAGTGACCCATCTCTGGTGTCAGTGATAGTAATAGTGACCCATCTCTGGTGTCAGCGGACGTAATAGTGACCCATCTGAGGTGTCAGTGGAAGTAATAGTGACCCATCTCTGGTGTCAGTGATAGTAATAGTGACCCATCTCTGGTGTCAGCGGACGTAATAGTGACCCATCTGAGGTGTCAGTGGAAGTAATAGTGACCCATCTCTGGTGTCAGTGGAAGTAATAGTGACTTATCTGTGGTGTCAGTGGAAGTAATAGTGACCCATCTCTGGTGTCAGCGGACGTAATAGTGACCCATCTGAGGTGTCAGTGGAAGTAATAGTGACCCATCTCTGGTGTCAGTGGAAGTAATAGTGACCCATCTCTGGTGTCAGCGGACGTAATAGTGACCCATCTGTGGTGTCAGTGGAAGTAATAGTGACCCATCTGTGGTGTCAGTGGAAGTAATAGTGACCCATCTCTGGTGTCAGCGGACGTAATAGTGACCCAACTCTGATGTCAGCGGACGTAATAGTGACCCATCTGTGGTGTCAGTGATAGTAATAGTGACCCATCTCTGGTGTCAGCGGACGTAATAGTGATCCATCTGTGCTGTCAGTGGAAGTAATAGTGACCCATCTGTGGTGTCAGTGATAGTAATAGTGACCCATCTGTGGTGTCAGTGATAGTAATAGTGACCCATCTCTGGTGTCAGCGGACGTAATAGTGACCCATCTGTGGTGTCAGCGGACGTAATAGTGACCCATCTGTGGTGTCAGCGGACGTAATAGTGACCCATCTGTGGTGTCAGTGGAAGTAATAGTGACCCATCTCTGGTGTCAGCGGACGTAATAGTGACCCATCTGTGGTGTCAGTGATAGTAATAGTGACCCATCTCTGGTGTCAGCGGACGTAATAGTGATCCATCTGTGCTGTCAGTGGAAGTAATAGTGACCCATTTTTGGTGTCAGTGATAGTAATAGTGACCCATCTGTGGTGTCAGTGATAGTAATAGTGACCCATCTCTGGTGTCAGCGGACGTAATAGTGACCCATCTGTGGTGTCAGCGGACGTAATAGTGACCCATCTGTGGTGTCAGCGGACGTAATAGTGACCCATCTGTGGTGTCAGTGGAAGTAATAGTGACCCATCTCTGGTGTCAGCGGACGTAATAGTGACCCATCTGTGCTGTCAGTGGAAGTAAAATGACCCATCTCTGGTGTCAGTGGAAGTAATAGTGACCAATCTCTGGTGTCAGTGATAGTAATAGTGACCCATCTCTGGTGTCAGCGGACGTAATAGTGACCCATCTGAGGTGTCAGTGGAAGTAATAGTGACCCAACTCTGATGTCAGTGGAAGTAATAGTGACCCATCTCTGGTGTCAGTGATAGTAATAGTGACCCATCTCTGGTGTCAGCGGACGTAATAGTGACCCATCTGAGGTGTCAGTGGAAGTAATAGTGACCCATCTCTGGTGTCAGTGGAAGTAATAGTGACTTATCTGTGGTGTCAGTGGAAGTAATAGTGACCCATCTCTGGTGTCAGCGGACGTAATAGTGACCCATCTGAGGTGTCAGTGGAAGTAATAGTGACCCATCTCTGGTGTCAGTGGAAGTAATAGTGACCCATCTGTGGTGTCAGTGGAAGTAATAGTGACCCATCTCTGGTGTCAGCGGACGTAATAGTGACCCATCTGTGGTGTCAGTGGAAGTAATAGTGACCCATCTGTGGTGTCAGTGGAAGTAATAGTGACCCATCTCTGGTGTCAGCGGACGTAATAGTGACCCATCTGAGGTGTCAGTGGAAGTAATAGTGACCCATCTCTGGTGTCAGTGGAAGTAATAGTGACTTATCTGTGGTGTCAGTGGAAGTAATAGTGACCCATCTCTGGTGTCAGCGGACGTAATAGTGACCCATCTGAGGTGTCAGTGGAAGTAATAGTGACCCATCTCTGGTGTCAGTGGAAGTAATAGTGACCCATCTGTGGTGTCAGTGGAAGTAATAGTGACCCATCTGTGGTGTCAGTGGAAGTAATAGTGACCCATCTGTGGTGTCAGCGGACGTAATAGTGACCCATCTGAGGTGTCAGTTGAAGTAATAGTGACTTATCTGTGGTGTCAGCGGACGTAATAGTGACCCATCTGAGGTGTCAGTGGAAGTAATAGTGACCCATCTCTGGTGTCAGTGATAGTAATAGTGACCCATCTCTGGTGTCAGCGGACGTAATAGTGACCCATCTGAGGTGTCAGTGGAAGTAATAGTGACTTATCTGTGGTGTCAGCGGACGTAATAGTGACCCATCTGAGGTGTCAGTGGAAGTAATAGTGACCCATCTCTGGTGTCAGTGGAAGTAATAGTGACCCATCTCTGGTGTCAGCGGACGTAATAGTGACCCATCTGTGGTGTCAGTGGAAGTAATAGTGACCCATCTGTGGTGTCAGTGGAAGTAATAGTGACCCATCTCTGGTGTCAGCGGGCGTAATAGTGACCCAACTCTGATGTCAGCGGACGTAATAGTGACCCATCTGTGGTGTCAGTGATAGTAATAGTGACCCATCTCTGGTGTCAGCGGACGTAATAGTGATCCATCTGTGGTGTCAGTGGAAGTAATAGTGACCCATCTGTGGTGTCAGTGATAGTAATAGTGACCCATCTCTGGTGTCAGCGGACGTAATAGTGACCCATCTGTGGTGTCAGTGATAGTAATAGTGACCCATCTCTGGTGTCAGCGGACGTAATAGTGATCCATCTGTGGTGTCAGTGGAAGTAATAGTGACCCATCTGTGGTGTCAGTGATAGTAATAGTGACCCATCTCTGGTGTCAGCGGACGTAATAGTGACCCATCTCTGGTGTCAGCGGACGTAATAGTGATCCATCTGTGGTGTCAGCGGACGTAATAGTGACCCATCTGTGGTGTCAGTGATAGTAATAGTGACCCATCTCTGGTGTCAGCGGACGTAATAGTGACCCATCTGTGGTGTCAGTGATAGTAATAGTGACCCATCTCTGGTGTCAACGGACGTAATAGTGACCCATCTCTGGTGTCAGCGGACGTAATAGTGACCCATCTCTGGTGTCAGCGGACGTAATAGTGACCCATCTGTGGTGTCAGCGGACGTAATAGTGACCCAACTCTGATGTCAGTGGAAGTAATAGTGACCCATCTCTGGTGTCAGCGGAAGGAACAGTGCATTGTATCGGTGTAAGGAATAATGCCCCAAGAGCTGAATAAAGGCAAGCAAAGGGCCACTCCGCTGCAGTTTGGAGACCTCTGGTGTAAATGATTTCTCATCTCGCTTCTCCACCTCAGAAGTGGCAATAGCAGAGAGGTAAGAGAGAAAGGGTGGCAATGTGAGGAGGAATTGTGTCCTCTGTCACTGCTCAGTAGCCCTTGGAAAAGTTGGAGCACATTATATACTGTATGTACATAATTGTCTGTATACAGTATATATATATTTATACACATATATACAATATATTGTCAAAAGTATTAGGACACCTGCTTTTACACGCACATGAACTTTAATGGCATCCCAGTCTTAAGCCTCGTACATGCAATAGGATTTTCCGCGGACAAAGCGTAGGACTTTTGTCCAAAGGGCGTTGGCCGTGAACTATTCTTGCATACAAACGGCAAAGAATTGTCGTCCAACAAACTCAAAACTAAGTGGGTTTTCAGCTCTTTAGCGCCACTCTTTGGACAACTTCTGCTAATGTTGTCTTATGGTTAGCATTGCTTCTGAGCATGCGTGTTTGTACTTTGGATTTTTTTCCGACGGACTTGTGTACACATGATCGGAAAATCCGACAAGACACATTTGTTGTCGGAAATTTTTAAAGCATGCTATCCAATATTTGTTGTCGGAAATTCCAACAACAATTGTCCGATGGAGTATACAAACGGTCGGATTATCAGACAACATCCTGCCATCACACAATTCCTGTTGGAAAATCCAATCGTGTGTATGAGACTTTAGTCTGTAGGGTTCAATATTAAGTTGGCCCACCCTTTGTAGCTATAACAGCTTCAACTCTTCTGGGAAGGCTGTCCACAAGGTTTAGGAGTGTCTATGGGAATGTCCACAAGGTTTAGGAGTGTGTCTATGGGAATGTCCACAAGGTTTAGGAGTGTGTCTATGGGAATGTTTACAAGGTTTAGGAGTGTGTCTATGGGAATGTTCACAAGGTTTAGGAGTGTGTCTATGGGAATGTTCACAAGGTTTAGGAGTGTGTCTATGGGAATGTTCACAAGGTTTAGGAGTGTGTCTATGGGAATGTTCACAAGGTTTAGGAGTGTGTCTATGGGAATGTTCACAAGGTTTAGGAGTGTGTCTATGGGAATGTTCACAAGGTTTAGGAGTGTGTCTATGGGAATGTTCACAAGGTTTAGGAGTGTGTCTATGGGAATGTCCACAAGGTTTAGGAGTGTGTCTATGGGAATGTTTACAAGGTTTAGGAGTGTGTCTATGGGAATGTTCACAAGGTTTAGGAGTGTGTCTATGGGAATGTTCACAAGGTTTAGGAGTGTGTCTATGGGAATGTTCACAAGGTTTAGGAGTGTGTCTATGGGAATGTTCACAAGGTTTAGGAGTGTGTCTATGGGAATGTTCACAAGGTTTAGGAGTGTGTCTATGGGAATGTTCACAAGGTTTAGGAGTGTGTCTATGGGAATGTTCACAAGGTTTAGGAGTGTGTCTATGGGAATGTTTGACCATTTTTCCAGAAGCACATTTGTGAGGTCAGGTACTGATGTGGATGAGAAGGCCTGGCTCGCAGTCTGCGCTCTAATTCATCCCAAAGGTGTTCTATCGGGTTGAGGTCAGGACTCTGTGTAGGCCAGTCAAGTTCATCCACGTCAAACTCACTCATCCATGTCTTTATGGGCCTTGTTTGTGCACTGGTGTGCAGTCTTGTTGAACAGGAATGGGCCATCCCCAAACTGTTCCCACAAAGTTGCGAGCATGAAATTGTCCAAAATGTCTTGGTATGCTGCCACCTTAAGAGTTCCCTTCACTGAAACTAAGGGGTCAAGCTCAACCCCCGAAAAACAACCCCACACCATAATCCCCCTTCCACCAAATGATTTGGACGAGTGCACAAAGCAAGGTCCATAAAGACATGGATGAGCGAGTTTGGGGTGGGAAAACTTGACTGGCCTGCACAGAGTCCTGACCTCAACTTGATAGAACACCTTTGGAATGAACTACAACGGAGACTGCAAGCCAGGCCTTCTCATCCAACATCAGTGCCTGACCTCACAAATGCACTTCTGGAAGAATGGTAAAACATTCCCACAGACACACTGCTAAACCTTGTGGACAACCTTCCCAGAAGGGTTAAAGCTGTTATAGCTGCAAAGTGTGGGCCAACTCATAATTGAACCCTACGGACTAAAGCCTGGTACACACGATCGGATTTTCATCGGACAAAGCGCAGGACTTTTGTTCGAAGGGCGTTGGCCAGTAATAGAGATGGCCTTGCGGTTCGCGGCGAATTTTGCGCATTTGCGGTTCGCGAAACCGGCGGACATATGGCGCTATTCGTGGCCGGTTTGCGGCCGCCATATTCTTTTACATTGTGGAACTTTGACCCATGACACATCCATAATGTGGTACAGGACAGCCAATTGAGACATTTCAGCAGATGGACATACCCCCTACCTTATAAATAGACCTGATCTGGCTGCCATTTTACATTCTGTTATTTGTCAGCGTAGGGACAGGTTGCTGTCTGGAGCAGGGACAGACTGTAATCCTAGCTATTAGGTCCACAAAAGTCCTTTTAAGGATTGGTATAGGTGTACAATTGTTTCATGTGCAGTATATGGGGGTGTAATACACTTTTAGTTCATTTCAATTGTGCAGCATTGGGACTGCAGTGCTGAGCGGTTCTGCAGCTGTCTTTAGTCAGTGTAGGAAGGTTGCTGTGTGTGTACTAGCAGGGACAGACTCTACTAAAACAAAAGTCCTTCTAAGGACTGGTATAGGTGTACTATTTTGTGTGCAGTAAATAGGGGTGTACTACACGCATAAAATACTCTAGGAAGAATAGTATAGTGCGGTTCTGCAGCTGTCTTTAGTCAGTGTAGGAAGGTTGCTGTGTGTGTACTAGCAGGGACAGACTCTACTAAAACAAAAGTCCTTCTAAGGACTGGTATAGGTGTACTATTTTGTGTGCAGTAAATAGGGGTGTACTACACGCATAAAATACTCTAGGAAGAATAGTATAGTGCGGTTCTGCAGCTGTCTTTAGTCAGTGTAGGAAGGTTGCTGTGTGTGTACTAGCAGGGACAGACTCTACTAAAACAAAAGTCCTTCTAAGGACTGGTATAGGTGTACTATTTTGTGTGCAGTAAATAGGGGTGTACTACACGCATAAAATACTCTAGGAAGAATAGTATAGTGCGGTTCTGCAGCTGTCTTTAGTCAGTGTAGGAAGGTTGCTGTGTGTGTACTAGCAGGGACAGACTCTACTAAAACAAAAGTCCTTCTAAGGACTGGTATAGGTGTACTATTTTGTGTGCAGTAAATAGGGGTGTACTACAAGCATAAAATACTCTAGGAAGAATAGTATAGTGCGGTTCTACTGTGCAGCTTCTGAGCGGTTCTGCAGCTCTTTTCTCAGTTTAGGTAGAAGTTGCCACTGTGTGTCGCAGGCACAGACTAGCGACTAAAATCGCTAACCAATAAAGCTCCAGAAAAGTTAATTTTAAGGACTGGTATAGGTGTACTATTTGGTGTGCAGTATATAGGGGTCTAATACACGCATAAAAAACTTTCAAACATACAATATAATATATACTATATACTATACTATATAATATATAGTGCATTTCAACTGTGCAGCATTTCTACTGTGCAAAACATTTATGGCAACTTTTCCAATAGCAGGATCATCTCCTGCACCCCCTTCATAGCCTGGCCTTGTGTCTCTTCCATGGCCTTCATGCGCTCCTGAATTGACAACATTTTTCAGATAAGAAAAGAATGCTTGTCGTTGTCGATCTCAAATTTGCTTAATACTTCTGTTATGTCATTGTCCATGTTGTGGGACTATGTGTGCACAGCTAGTAATTATTTTGTGGCTGCATATATGACCTGGAGGTTTTTAATGTTCGCCTCCCATTGAAATGAATGGGGCCCGCCGCGAACCCGCGGTTCGCGAACATTTACCCGCATTCGCGAACCGTCCCGGGAGATGTTCGTCCATCCCTAGCCAGGAACTTGTATTGCATACAAACAGCAAAGAATTGTCGGCCAACAAACACGAAACTTCGCAGTTTTTCAGCTCTGTAGCGCCACTCTTTGGGCAACTTTTGCTAATGTTGTATTATGGTCAGTATTGCTCCCGAGCATGCGTGCCTGTACTTTTGGAGTTTTGTCCTAAGGACTTGTGTACACACACTCGGAAAATCCGACAACACACAATTGTTGGCGGAAAATTTAAAAGCATGCTATCCAACATTTGTCCGTGGAAAATCCGACAACAATTGTCTGATGGAGCGTACAAACAGTCGGATTTTCTGACAACAGCCTGTCATCACACATTTCTCGTGTGTACGAGGCTAAAGACTGGGATGCCATTAAAGGGGTTGTAAAGTCTCATGGTTTTGGACCTTAATGCATTCTATGTGTAGCGGTACCCCCGTAGTAGCTGCTGGTTTAGTAGTGGGTCTTTGCACGTTACCTTACTGTTCCAAGTGTTCGGCTCAGGGGTTCTCCTTGAAGAGTCTGTCCATAAGAAATGTCTGCACCATCACAAAGTCTCTTTCAAGGGTTTTATTTGTGTAGCACCCAACCCCATTTAGGGGTGCTATATACCCAAATTTAGGGGCTGGTCTGAGATAGTAGTTTTACTCAGACCGTTCTCAATTTATAGGTTGTGCTATTTTATTTCCAGGTGGTATACTGGTGTGCAGTTCACTGTGGCCTGTAGGTGGCACTGCCATAATGGGTCAGGGTTGAACCACTGGTATTAGTGCTGTGCCTTGGGGTGTCCTCTCTCGGCGGCAGTGCAGTGGGCGTGGTTGGCCTGCTGTGCATGCTGGGAGAGGATACATAAGGGGCAGACGCCGCCTGGGAGGGGTCTTCGGAGGAGGAGAGGAGTCGGAGTCCAAGTGCGTGGCGCATGGCCCTCCAGGCCATGGGGCCACGTGTGCACCAGTCCCAGGCACCTTTAGTCCTGGGGCTGCATCTTCAACACTGTGCCCAGCACCTTTAGCTGGAGCCCGCTTCGAGGAGGAGAAGTCCCAGGGTGTCTCTCGCGAGAGAGCCCGCTTCTAAGAAGAGGAGGCCGGGGGAGGACCTTTCTGACGGACAGGTGAGAGTTCATGGTGAAGGAAGGGGCCCGGTAACTTTCTGGAGGGATTCTTCTATCCACCAAGGGCCTAGTAATGTGCTGCTGCTGGCACCTGTCCTTAAGTACCAAAAGGTTCGGGGTCTGATAGATTCTGTGGCAGAGAGTCTCCCGATCATATCTAGGAAAAGAACTTGATCAAACGTCCGAGCATCACTTCGGCTGCTAGGATCCATTTTGTAGGAGACTATCCGGGTGAGCAAAACCTACTCTGGGATAGAGTAGTGATCATGATATCCATTTGTGCCTGGACTGACCTTCCAAACCTTGCTGTCCTGTCTCTCTTCCACCCTTTCCTATCTGCTGAACATTGAGAAAATAAACTCAACATTGGAGTTTAAAGTGGTGTGGACATTGGAATTACTGGGGGAAATACAGAGACTTGTCCCTATATCCTAGGGGTGAGAACCAACTGACGGAAGAGCCTAGCTGTGGGACCCAAATACATAACACCGCTCAACCTCCTCATCCAGGAGGGTACGGGCATATAGTATGGTGTGCCTTTTTCCTGCAAGTGAGCCAAGGCAAGGGAAAAGGGTTTGTGTGCTACATTTGAATTAAACATTCCAACAGAGGGAGTAGAGGAATGGGGAGGACTCAGGTATATTACTTGTCAATCACGGAAACTTCCTAGGTCCAGAGGAGCGACTGTCTCCCCGCTGGACTCAGCCACCACCGGATAGGCCCAATCTCACTGGGATAGCTCCCTCAGAAAGAACACAGCTCTCAGTGCCAAAATCTTTCAGCCGCTCCAGCAGCACTGTGAGGTAGATTTTTGGGACCCGGATGCATCCTCCAATTGAGTCCTCAATTGCTTAGTCCCAGTGCCGATCCTGACCTCCCTGGGGCCCTAAGCAAAATTCTGCTAAGGGGCCCTTTACGGTGGCAAAAAATGGGTGTGGTTTACGCGGAATGGTGGGCATGGCTTACGTGGGCGTGGCTCGGAGGGGTGTGGTTAGAGTCGGAGATGAATGAGGGATGGAGGAAGAAAGAGAGAAAGAAAGAGGGAGAGATAGAAAGAAAGAGGGGTGGAGGGACAGCAGGCCCAGATCCTACACCACAATAGAAATATGTGTATTCCAGAAAGTTTAACAAATCAGCAGATAAAGATACTCCAAACACCTGGTGTTAGCGCTTCAATCATCCCGGCACCATGGTTGTTATGGTGTCAGGATGACTGAAGCGCATTATTTCTATTATTACATTGTAATATAGAATGAAATTATTCAACTCACCATAATGCAGAATCAGTGGAAGCCCCGAGTCCCTCCTTACACCAGGCATTCCCAGCGGAGTCCCCCTTACACCAGGCATTCCCAGTAGAGTTCCTCCTTATATCAGGCATTCCCAGTAGAGTCCCTCCTTACACCAGGCATTCCCAGTAGAGTCCCTCCTTACACCAGGCATTCCCAGTAGAGTCCCTCCTTACACCAGGCATTCCCAGCGGAGGCCCCCCTTACACCAGGCATTCCCAGCGGAGGCCCCCCTTACACCAGGCCTCCCCAGCGGAGGCCCCCCTTACACCAGGCCTCCGCAGCGGAGGCCCCCCTTACACCAGGCATTCCCAGCGAAGGCCCCCCTTACACCAGGCATTCCCAGCGGAGTCCCGCCTTACACCAGGCCTCCCCAGCGGAGGCCCCCCTTACACCAGGCATTCCCAGCGGAGGCCCCCCTTACACCAGGCATTCCCAGCGGAGTCCCCCCTTACACCAGGCCTCCCCAGCGGAGGCCCCCCTTACACCAGGCCTCCCCAGCGGAGGCCCCCCTTACACCAGGCCTTCCCAGCGGAGTCCCCCCTTACACCAGGCCTCCCCAGCGGAGGCCCCCCTTACACCAGGCATTCCCAGCAGAGGCCCCCCTTACACCAGGCCTCCCCAGCGGAGGCCCCCCTTACACCAGGCATTCCCAGCGGAGTCCCCCCTTACACCAGGCCTCCCCAGCGGAGGCCCCCCTTACACCAGGCATTCCCAGCGGAGTCCCCCCTTACACCAGGCATTCCCAGCGGAGTCCCCCCTTACACCAGGTGTGATGCCCCAGCAGCAGAGACTCTCTCCGCCGCCATTACGCAGAGGGGACACTGGAGGAGCCGGCCAGGTGGCTGGCAATAGGAATTAAGCTGCGGCGCCGCCGCCCACCCCCGCCCCTTCCCACATTTCACTCACACACAGACAGATATTAGCGGGGCGGGAGGTGGGCGGTGCCGCAGCTCAATTCCTATTGGCAGCCACCCTGACCCTCCTCTTGGTCTACAAGAAAATGAAAATTGTCTCCGCCCGGCCTGCGGACCTCTAGTGGCGGCGGCGGCGAAGATTTGGGGGCCCCTAGTAATTACTCGGGGCCCTATGCAGCTTGCCTAGCAAGCCTATAGGGCGGATCGGCCCTGCTTAGTCCCTTCCATCAGGTAAGGCGACACAGGACCATCTCTGGATCAGTAGGCCCCAGCAACTCCTGGGCCTACATCTCAGTTGCGAGGCCTCGGGCCAACGTGGCCCCGAGGCGGGAACTGCCAACACATCCCTGAGGCCAGGAGGGCCCTCAGGTGAGGATTGAAGCAGACGACCCCCAATTCTCCTCCACCCTAATGGCGTCTGTCACTTAAATACCCTCTCCCAGCATGCACAGTGGGTTCACCACTCCCCCTGGGCTGCTGCTGGGAAAGAGGTACCCAATACGTCCAGCCTGTTGCCTTTCCAACCCTGACCAGCGGTGACAGCGACACCCACTGGTGGGGGGGGGGGGAAATCATGCAACCAACCGAACTGAAACAGCGCCACAATTTAAATAAACAATCTCTCTGGGCTAAACTAATGCCCAGACAACTAAATTTCAACATATAGCGCCCACTCATTGGGAGCAGGGCGCTACATATTAACACATTAACGTCAAAAACCTTCTTTGCTACGGCTGCCCCCAGAGCCCCCTCTTTTTCTTACCTGCAACTCATCCGTACCAGTGACGCGCACGAACCCAGCGGCTCCTCATTGGATAGATTGATAGCAGTAGGAGCCATTGGCTCCCTTTGCTGTCAATTAGGGATGAGCTCAGGCGTCTTCGCATTGAACAGATGCAGAGCCCGCCAAATAAGTCGGCACCGTCGGAAACCGCGCTGCGCTAATCACAGGCAGGGAGACATTTCCCGATCTCTGCAGCCAAGCATCGGGACAATGTCTCCCTGCCTGTGATTAGCGCAGCGCGGTTCCGACGGTGCCGACTTCCTTGGCGGGCTATGCATGTGTTCAATGCAAACACGCCTGAGCTCATCCCTACTGTCAATCAAATCCAGTGACATGAGAGCGGGGGGCCGAGTCCCGCTGTCTGTGTCAGTGGACGCAACAGCAGGCCTCGGGAGCACGCTGCCTCCATGGAAAGTGGCTCTCTGTGGGGGGCACCCGATGAAGAGGGAGGAGCCAGGAGCGCCAACGGGGCACCCCAGAAGGGGAGGATCGGGGCTGCTCTGTGCAAAACTCTTGCACAGGGCAGGGAAGTATAACATGTTTGTTATTCTTATTTATAAAAATGCGAACCTTTAAATCACTTTAGAGTTCATGTGTGTGTGAAGGCAGGCGTCCCAATACTTTTGGTATTATAGTGTGTGTATGTATATATATATGTATATATATATATATATATATATATATATATATATATATATATATATATACACACACACACACATAGTATATATGTATACTCCATTAATATACTGTATATTCATGCACGCTCTCTTTCTCTCCAATATGTCTTTTATTAAACACAATTTATTTTGTAACTGTTGTTCTCCTGCTTCTATTTTTTAATTTTCATTGAGAAGTATTTGTCCACGATCATGAGTACAAATCTCAGTTGTACTACACATTGTGGCCATTCAGTGTGTATTTCATTGACTTTTCAGTCAGAGAGAAGTAGAAATGTTAATAAACAGGCTCCCCTGTCAGGGCTCTATCCGGGGTGAAGAGCCACATTGCACTTAACATACACCTTTCTGAATTGCCTTAATTGAGGAGGAGGCAGAGCAATGAGTGGAGGTGCAATCCGAAGTGTCTTACTACAGCCATTCAGTAATGTTTTGTTAGCGGGTGTGTCAGTCAGGCTGCTTTGTGTAGCCGGATGTCTCCCCTGCAGCAGGGACAGGTTGCAGTGAGCTCGTGCACACATCACATCCCTGCTGCTTGCTAGACTTCATGGGACTTGTTCGCACACAGGTACAGTATGGATTATTACTAGTGCATGTTGTCATTGAATGGCAGGGCATAGTGCTGCATTGCAGGAGCAGGAAAGGTGGCGTCTTCTGTTTGTTTCAGTGCAGATCTACAAAATAACAGCTACTACAAAGCACTGCTTGTATAGCAATATGTTTACTGAGGGATAAATGGGCATTGTACAAGAGTACTTCATAAGCCATAATAATTCACATAGAACATGAGTCTTATCCCTGCTTTTCAGTCACATGAAGACTTCCAGGAGAATGACTAGTCTGTCCATTGTGTGTATGTGTGTATGTATGTATGTGTATGTATGTATGTATGTGTGTGTGTGTATATATTATAATATAATAGTCTCCCAGGTGTGGATATTTTGGTTGCTTCATCTGGTAGAGGTGTATACTTCCCAACTGGCAAATAGTTGGAACATTACTTTTGTTTTTCCTCCTCCTGGCAGCTTTAGTTTTCCAAGAGTTGAGCTTGAGCCCTGGTTCACACTGGTGCGATTTGACATGTCAAATCGGCTGCATCTGCCGGCAATGGCACCGTCCTAATCGGTGCGATGCGGCAGTGCACCAATTTCAAAAAGTACTTTCTCTACTGCTTTTTTTTAACCACTACAGGCCCACGCTGTAGTCGAATGACAGCTACAGCGTGGACCTAGAATACCGGGAGGATGTCAATTGACGTCCGCCCCTTGCTTCATTCCCTGCGGCCACTGGGGGGGCGTGCGCGCGCATGCCCGGCGTCTCACTGAGATGCCGATGCGCGTGCCTGGCGGCCGCGATGTCCGCCAGGCACCCGCGATCGGCCGGTACACAGACAAGGACGTGGATCTCTGTGTGTAAACACAGAGATCCTGTCAGGGAGAGGAGACCGATGCTGTGTCCCCAGTCAGTCCCCTCCCCCCCACAGTAGTAATCACTCACTTAGGCACACTTAACCCCTTCAGCGCCCCCTACAGGTTAACCCCTTCACTGCCAGCATAGGTGTGCGCAGCCTATTTCATTAGGGTGTGTACCCCAAATGTATTAAAACATGGACGGTGTCAGTAGAGCAGTGGACTTGTCAGTAGGGCCATGGACAGTGTCAGTAGCTTTTTATTTTTATCATTTTAATCTTTTTATTTTTTACGGGGTCATTGGTGCAATATCAGCAGAGGGAATCTGCACCTCAAGCAGTGATTAGGGTGTGCCCAGGCACATCCGGCACACGCCTATGACTGCCAGTGTCATTTTTACAGTAACCAGTGCATATTTATAGCACTGATCGCTGTAAAAATGACTGGTCCCAAAATGGTGTCCGATGTGTCCGCCATAATGTCGCAGTCACAATAAAAATCCCTGATCGCCGCCATTACTAGTAAAAAAAAAATTATTTATAAAACTATGCCCTATTTTGTAGACGCTTTAACTTTTGTGCAAACCAATCAATAAACACTTATTGCAATTTTTTTTTACCAAAAATATGTAGAAGAATACGTATCGGTCTAAACTTAGAAAAAAAAAAAAAAAAATTGGGATATTTATTATAGCAAAAAATATTGTGTTTTTTTTCAAAATTGTCACTTTATTTTTGTTTACAGCGCAAAAAATAAAAACCGCAGAGGTGATCAAATACCACCAAAAGAAAGCTCTTTTTGTGGGGGGAAAAAAAGGACGTCAATTTTGTTTGGGAGCCACGTCGCACGACTGCGCAATTGTCAGTTAAAGCGACGCAGTGCTGAAAGCTGAAAATTGGCCTGGGCAGGAAGGGGGTTTAAGTGCCCAGTAAGCAAGTGGTTAAAGTTAGCTGCTACAAATACTGCAGCTGCTGACTTTTAAAATATGGACACTTACCTGTCCAGGGCGCCTGCGATATCGGCACCCGAAGCCAATCTGACTCTCGGGTACTCCTGCCGCCATGTTCGGTAAGGGAATCAGGAAGTGAAGCCGCGCGGCTTCACTTCCTGATTCCCTACTGCGCAAGCGCGAGTCGCGCTGCCTAATCCCACTGGTCCCTGCTGTCTTCTGGGACCTGTGTGTCTCCCAAAAGACAGCGGGGGGGACAGAGGAGGCGCCAGACGTGGCGTAGATATCCGCTGATATCTATGCCCGGAAGTGGGAGCAAATACCTGTATTAGACAGGTATCTGCTCCCCCCTGAAAGGTACCAAATGTGACACCAGGGGGGGGGGGGGGATTCCGAATAGCGGAAGTTCAATTTTTGAGTGGAACTCCACTTTAACTTAAAGTGTTACTAAACCCACAACAGTAAAATCAGTCTGAATACCCAGTAAAGCATGCTTGGTATACTCACTGTGGAACCTAAGGGGTTAATCCTCTGCACTGTGTAAAAAGGCTGTTTGATCCTTACATAGTAGGGGAGGTTGAAAAAAAACACAAGTCTATCAAGTCCAATCTATGTCTTCTCTGATCCTCCCCTTCTTTCCACAGTCCCCAATCCTTCCCCTGATGAGATAGAGCCTTGGGGACACTCTGCACCTGCTCAGTTTGGTGTGTATTGCTAGAGCGTTTTTTTTTTTTTTTCTTGGGATGGGACATGTGATCAGCACAGGGCCAATCAGCCCTGTCCAGACAGAGGGTCACGGGTACTTCAGCCTCATAGGACAGTCAGAGTAGAATAAAACGCCTCCTACAAGCTTTAACCAGACAATACTAAAATAATTGCATTTCCATGTTTTGTGTACTGTGGGAGACCAGATATAGTAAATGCATGGTTCTGAGTTTAGTAACACTTTAACCACTTGCCGACCAGCCGCCGCAGTTATACTGCAACAGGTTGGCTCAGCTGCGCAAATCGCCATAGGTGTACGTTGGGCTCGTACACGGCTATCTGTGGGCGGCGCACATGCGTCCCCATTGGCCAGTGGGGAGCCAATCAGCAGGTCGTTCCCCGCAGTGACAGAACGGCGATCTGCCTGTGTAAACAAGGCAAGTCTCTGTTCTGACATGGGAGATCACACAGATCCGTCTTGCTACATAGCAGAAATACAGGATCTGTGTGTTGTCCCAGTGAGCCCTTCCCACATACAGTTAGAAAACACAGTGAGGGAACACAGTTAACCCCTTGATCGCCCCTGATGTTAACTCATTCCCTGCCAGTGTCATTAGTACAATAACAGTGCATATTTTTTAGCACTGATTACTGTAGTAATGTCACTGGTTCCCAAAAAAGCATCAAAAATGTCCGTATGGTGTCCGATCTGTCTGCCGCAATGTCGCAGTCCTGCTAAAAAATTGCCGCCATTAGTAGTAAAAAAGAAAAATAATAAAAATGCCATAAATCTATCCCCTATTTTGTAGACGCGGTAACTTTTGCACAAACCAATCAATTTATGCTTATTGGGATTTTTTTACCAAAAATATGGAGCAGAATACAAATTGGCCTAAATTGATGAATACGTTTTTTTTTTTGTTTGTTTTGTTTCTTTAAATGTTTTATAGCAAAAAGTAAAAAACAAAAACAAAATTGTTGATCTCTTTTTTTTTTGCATCACATAGTAAAACCGAAGCCTGTGATGTCACCGCTGTCCCCACTAGTGGAGAGAGCCCATCTTCAGCCCTCTTTCTTCCGGGGGCCGCAAACTCTGGCTCTGTGACTGGCCGGAGTCGCGTGACGTCACTCCCGCGCATGCCAGTCACAGCATGACACCCCTTTTAGAAACGGCACGATCGCCGTTTCTAAAGTGCGCCCGCACCATAGACATCGGCGCACAACTCTATTGTAAATATCTCCTAAACCGTGGATGTATAACCACTTTAAGGTAAAAAAAACTTGAACTGCCTGTTACCTCCCCTCCCTAACACGTACCTGAGACCTTTATTGATCCAACACTGTGCCCAGCTGCAGGTCTTCTCTCCTTTCTGGTCCCACAGGCATTGCTGATATCAGCAGAAGCCACTGGCTCAGGAGTGAACCCTCACATCTGCCCTCCTTGCAAGCGGATTGCTATGGGGGCAGACAGAGGAAAAGGAGGAGCTGACCGCACTGGCAGGGGACCCCAGAAGAGGAAGTTCGGGTCTACTCTGTGCAAGTAGAGCAGGCAAGTATAGACCTGTGTGTTTGCTTTTCTTGTTTTTTTTTAACAAAGACTTTACAATCACTTTAACTGTGTAGACTATGGTAGTGCCTTAGAGGAATTGAACTACAGTAAAACCTTGGATTGTGAGCATAATTCATTCCAAAGCACTTGTATATCAAAGCAAATTTCCCACATCAGAAATAATGGAAACTCAAATGATTTGTTCCGCAACCATTTATTCAGAAGTCCTTTCGTTTATAGTCCATATAAAAAGATTACAACAATGTGATTGGTTGTGTAACCATAAAATGTCCATCCACAAATGGCAGCCTCCACAAGGGGATTAGAAGCAAAATCCAGCAGGAGCTACAGAGTATAAAAGAGAAAAAAGGGGCCTCCAAGTGTAGCAATATGGTTACATTTAATGAAGGTACAAAATTTAGCAACTCACATGGTTGATGATTAAAAGAGGCACATCTAAGTATGCTGGCATCTGGGGTAAAGCTGTCTGCAATCGTGACCGGGAAGACTATCCTGCAGTAGAGCGTTCTGAAAGCGAGACTTGAAGCGCTCGTGAAACGCAGCGAGAAAGGGACGACGTCAATGGCGGTGAGGAGGATGTGGACATCTTTATCCAGGATGCCTGCATACTTGGATGTGCCTGTTTTAATCATCAACCATGTGAGTTTCTAAATGTACCTTCATTAAATGTAACTGTATTGCTACACTTAGAGGTGCCTGTCTTCTCTTTTATTCTCAGTTGTGACATGACGCTACATGTATATCAAGACATCGCTTGTATATCAAGTCGAAAAATGTTGCTTATCTTGCAAAATGCTCTCAACAGGGCCGTTTGAAGGCATTTAGGGGCCCCAAGCACAGTGGACAACAAAAAAGCAGGGGACACCAAGCTGTTGAGCGGGGGGTGGCTACTCTTTCTGCTGTGCTGCCCTCTGCTCTGCTCGGGGCCCCACCTGTCCTGTTCCGACGCCCCTGGCTCTCAATCCAAGTTACTCTCAAACCAAGGTTTTACTGTACATTTTTATTTTTAGGAAATCCGTGTGTTAATTATTTCAGTCCTAATTCCTGTTCTTCACTTGTAGAAGTATGCCAATAAAATGCTTTCTAGGCTGCAGGGTACATTTTTATGTTCAAGCTTAAAAATTATTTTTCTTTGCTTGAATGCCTCCACGAGGGCATACAGGTTTGTTGGACTTGTTAGACAGGCTGTGGGAGGTGTTGTATAAATGCTCCAGGAAGACGATTGCAGGAAAAAAAAGGAAAAAAAAAAAGGAATTTCTACTTTTCTGGATTTATAATGACAGCATACCAATAGAATAAGATGATTTTGTAAATGCCATTGCATTCAGTTAAGGTGTATGGAGTGTATACTGGGAAGGATTTTCATCCATGGAGCCTGTAGGAACAACACAGCTTTTAATGCCTAAAGAAACACCCTTCTGCTAGGGTCTCCTCTTGTACAGAGCATCTTCTTGATGGTGCAAACCTGGCTTCGAATAGTGTCAATGTACCCTATATACTCGAGTATAAGCCGAGGCACCTAATTTTACCACAAAAAACTGGGAAAACGTATTGACTCGAGTATAAGCCTAGGGTGTCCATGTCCATGCCTCACTGTGCCCATGACTAGACTGACGTTTAACATGGGAGTCTATGGAAGGGGTGCCCAGCTTTGAAATATCGGTGCTCCTGATAACCAGGAATAAAATGTGCGCCAGGCAACAAATGGGCAAAATCCATCCTTTTGCTTTTTGTGTCCCATGGTCATAGGCCTGTCTTTCATAGATATTAAACTTATTTGGCAGTGATAAAATACATATTTGCCTTTTGATGTAGAAGGGTTGAATGGGTCAGGGATGCCTGTGCACTTCTTTCACCATTGGAATCACTGAAAGTGTGGGTCCAAGCAGCCTGAGAAGTTGTAAGGCTTCCTAAAGCTATTGCAAACTACACTTTTTAGTTTTAATGGACTTGTTCCCAACAGATTACTACATATTATTGGCTTGTTTGCTAACTGAAGCTTTGGGGCATTGTAAACAGAATTATAACCTAATGTGGAAATTTTTGTGTAAAAAACAAATGGGCTTTAACCCTTTCACTGCCGGGCCCTGAGTTCCACTTTAAAACTCAGCTGGCCGGACCATTTTTGCAATTTTATTTTTTAATGCTTTTTTTGTTTTTCCCTTTACAGCTTATAGAGTTTGTAAAAGACCCCCCAAACTATACATTTTCTGAAAGCACGAGCTGTAGAATTAAAAGAGGGTGCTACTGATTTTTAAGGCCTCACGATATTTGCACAAATGTTTATCAAAACAATATTTGCACAAAAAATACACAAAAATCACTATTAGGCTCCATGTACACTGAAGCTGATAAACTGCAGTTTATTGGTGTTTTTTTTAAAAAGCCCATTAACTGCACTCTATGTTAGCCTATGTGTTCATGTACACATAGCGTTTCTTTAGTGTTAATGGGCTTTTTTCTGAACGCAAGAAATTTGCGTTCAAAGTGCCGTTTTTCGGCGCAAAACGCTGAAAAACGCTCAAACGCTGGTCGCCAGCGTTTTTTAACGTTTTTTGGATCCATTGAAAAAAAAAAAGCTGAAAAACGCTAATAAACGCTATATTTTAAAGCAGCTTTTTCTGCCAGAAATCTGGCGTTCAAAACGACCGTTTTTGAGCTTCTGTGTACATGGAGCCTTAGCAGATACAAACACAGCAAATTTTGCAAAATGTCCACTAAATGCAAAGCCATCGGGAGGACTTGAAGGTAAGCTGGCAGCTACAGGGAAGCCTCCATTTATGAATGCCAGTGATTAGCGCTGGTGGGGGGATGAGGGGTTATTTGTGCCGTGGGGACCAGTGCAGGAGGGTAGGGTAGGGGGAATTAGAGTGGCAGCGGGGGGGGTTTATCCAATGCAGGGTATGTGGAGGCTGGTGAAGCAGCAGCAAAATGTCCGATAGCAGCAGCTGGTGTAGGGGGGGGGGGGGGTCACTTTTTTGGTCAATAAATAGCTCTGATCAGAGGATTGTCATCTGCTGATTGTTTTGTTCAGCAGAGTCTAATGAACAGTTTTGCTATAAGCTCGTAGTCGCTGAAGTGGACCTGGCCTGCTGAAAGCCTGTACGCCGTACGGACCTGACAGCAAAAGGATTAAAAAGTACAAAGTAGAAAGTACACTCTTGGAATTCCAAATTTACAAGGAATACAACAAAAGGGTAGCAATAAGGGCGGCTAAAATTTAAAATCTGAGAAACCCATTGCTACAACAAGTAAAACAAATCCAAAACGGTTTCTCAAATATAACAATACTTAAAGTGTTAGGAAGAACATATAGGCCCCATAACAGCGGAACATGTGAAGCAGGTGACAGGGAAAAGGCAGATGTATGAATTTTTTTTTTCTTTTAGCTTTTACAGATGAAAAAAGTGTTGTTTTTTTTTTGTTTTGTTTTGTTTTGTTTTGTTTTTTCCTAAAAATTGTGTTTGAAAAATCGCTGCACAAATACTGTGTGAAAAAAAAAATTGCAACCCCCCACCATTTTAATCTGTAGGGCCTTTGCTTTAAAAAATATATAATGTTTAGGGGTTCAAAGTAATTTTCTACAAAAAAAAAATATTTTTCATGTAAACAAAACTGTCAAAGGGCTTTGTCATCAAGTGGTTAGAAGAGTGGGTGATGTGTGGCATAATCTTAAAATGTTGTGCATAAAATGCTAGGACAGTTCAACCCCCCAAATGACCCCTTTTTGGAAAGTAGACACCCCAAGGCTATTTGATGATAGGCATGTTGAGTCCATGGAATATTTTATATTTTGCCACAGGTTTCAGGAAAATGTAAAAAAAAATTTGGCCCAAAGTTGTCACTAAATGATATATTGCTCTAACGTGCCATAAGTATATGTGGAATTACACCCCAAAATACATTCTACTGCTTCTCCCGAGTACGGGGATAACACATGTGTGGGACTTTTTGGGAGCCTAGCCGCGTACAGGACCCCGAAAACCAATCACCGCCTTCAGGATTTCAAAGGGCGTAAAATGGCGATTTCACTTCCTCACTACCTATCACAGTTTCGGAGGCCCTGAAATGTCAAGATATCACAACCCCCCCCCCCCCCCAAATGACCCCATTTAGGAAAGTCGACACCCCAAGGTATTTGCTAAGAGGCATGGTGGGTATTTTGCAGCTCTCATTTGTTTTGGAAAATGAAGATAAAGAAAACAATTATTTTTTTATTTTTTTCTCAATTTTCAAAACTTTGTGAAAAAAAGTGAGATCTGCTAAATATTTGACATGTCTCTCGGCAAATAGCTTGAGGTGTCTACTTTCCAAAATGGGGTAATTTGGGGGGGGGGGTTGTGCCATCTGGGCATTTCATGGCCTCTAAAACTGTGATAGGTAGTAAGGAAGTGAAATCAAACGTTTACGCCATGGGTGCTTAACCTGTGGCCCTGCAGCTGTTGCGGAACTGCAAGTCCCATGAGGCATTACAAGGCTAACAGTTATAAGCATGACTCCCAAATGCAGAGGCATGATGGGACTTGCAGCTCCGCAACAGCTGGAGGGCCACAGGTTGAGCACCCATGGTTTACGCCGTTAGAAATCCTGAAGGCAGTGATTGGGGTCCTGTATGCGGCTAGGCTCCCAAAAAGTC
Organism: Rana muscosa; assembly: GCA_029206835.1. Taxonomy (NCBI): domain Eukaryota; kingdom Metazoa; phylum Chordata; class Amphibia; order Anura; family Ranidae; genus Rana; species Rana muscosa. Next base: position 702,091,278 of record CM055122.1, read on the forward strand.
TCACATGTGGTATCCCCGTACTCAGAAGAAGCAGCAGAATGTATTTTGGGCTGCAATTTCACATATAACCATGGCATGTGTGAGCAATATATAATTTCAGTATCATTTTTTGTTGTCAATTTGTTTTAAAAAATGACGTTGGGGGTCCCCCCCAAAATCCATACCAGACCCTTTATCCGAGCATGCAGCTTGGCAGGCCGCAGGAAAAGAGCGCCCCCCCCTCCTGAACCATACCAGGCCACATACCCTCAATATGGGGAGGGTGCTTTGTGGTCTGACCCCAAAGAGCCTCACCCCCCACAACCCTTGCCCGGTGGTTGTGGGGGTCTGCGGACGGGGGTCCCCAGTGTCAAAAATTGTAAAAAAGACAACAGACAGCTTGGGACAAGTCCTTTTATTAAAAAATGTCCAGCGATGTAAATCCACGCCGCCCGACGTAAAAAAAAAGCTACAACAGTTCCGCCTCCATGGGAGGCTCCCCAGTGACGCTTCTTCTCGGTGACAGCTGTTAGATAGCTGAGGGCGGGGGCCACCCGGTGACGTAAACGGGTGACCCCGCCCCCCCTTTGACGCCACGGGGAAGCCTGGTTTTGTACCTGGTTTTCAGTTAGCCACAGAGGGACCTTCTGTGAAACATCATTAGTCTATTATGACTATCAAACTTGCCTTTTTGAATTTTAATGCACTAAAACACATTATATTGCCCAAATATTTGGTAAAATATAAAAGATGATCTTCTGCCAAGTACACAGATACCAAACACGACATGCTTTAAAATTGTGCACAACCGTGCAGCGGCGACAAACTACATACATATTTAAAAGCCTTTACAGGTTACCACTTTAGATTTACAGAGGAGGTCTACTGCTAGAATTACTGCCCTCGTTCGCGGTGATACCTCACATGCATGGTGCAATTGCTGTTTACATATGACACGAGACTCACGCTTGTGTTCGCCTTTGCGCGCGAGCACGGGGGGACAGGGGTTTATTATTTATTTTGCTTTTTTATTTTTACACTTTTCCTTTTTGTTTTTTATTTTTATTATCGCAGGGAATGTAAATATCCCCTATGATAGCAATAGGTAGTGACAGGTACTCTAGATCTCTCCTCTGCCCTCAAAGCATCTGACCACTTCAAGATTGGTGTGATAAGATGCTTTCCCAATGGCGCTGTTTATATCAGGCGAATCCGAAGTCATGAAATGCTTGTAGCTTCCGGTTTCTTAGGCCATAGAGATGATTTGAGCCATTTCGAGTTCCGATCAGCTCTATGGTCATCTGGCGGAACCACCGACTGCATTCTCGGGTTCCCTGGTGGGACAGGAGAGCCTGAGAAAACCATGGAAGATGGCGGGGGGGATGTCCCCTACCACTGCTTGTAAAAACAGGCTAGCGGCTAATTAGCTGACCGGCGGCTGAAAAGAACGATACCAAGATGATACCTAAATCTGCAGGCATCATTCTGATATAACCACTCAAAGTCCAGCAACATACCAGTACGTCGCTGGTCCTTGTTGAGCATATATTGTAATGATCTCTTTTTTCATGCAGCCTGTGGGCTGAACAAAAAAAAGAGATTGATCGGTCTTATGCCCACCATTGGAATACTGCCCTGGATCCACCCACTTCTAATGTTGGGCATACATGCACCGTTTTTTTTTTTTTTTTTTTTTTTTTAACTGTGGTGGTGAAATCACCTCCTACAGCGCTGGAGTCGCTGACTTGTGTATCGTGAGAGCAAACACTGTTGCTGTCAGGATAGATAAATCGGTGCTGCAGCTGAATGGCGCACCTACGAAGAAAATAGTTAACAATAAAATGCAGTAAAGTATAAAAGAATTACATACCTGCAATAAAAAATGATAAAACATAGTAACAATAAAACCATTGCAGCATAAAATACAGTAAACCAGGGCAGAATAATAGAAAGAGAGAAGAACAATAAAACTACAACTATTTTTGGCTATATATATATATATATATATATATATATATATATATATATATATATATATATATATATATGTATAGTGTATTGGGGCTGTTACTGATTAAAATTTTCGTGTTCGATTAATCGATTTTTTTTTTTTTTTTTAATTGACTAATTTCGATTAATTATAACGCACATAGATATCCAACTACTTTTAGCTGATCTCCTTGCAGGCCGATTCCCAGTGCAGCTACCAACCACTGGAAAAATTGATAGCAGGATACAAAAAACACAAAGGCAGCGCTCAATGGGAATAGCATTAAAACTTTTATAGTCTTCAAGTAGGTAACAAAATAAATATTGCACTGGAGATAAAATCGATGTAGCTACATAAACTGTAAAAATGGTGCAAGGAATACCTAACGGTAGCAAAAGCAGTCATAAAAACATGTAGCTAAGTATGATTCTGGTATAAAAATGTGTACAACGATACCACTGCTGAATCCAGATGAGGAGGGGCTAACATCAGTCCGTCGGCATGTAGATGTCCCGTGAAGGGAACTATCACAACTCCCAGTGGATGGCTGTAGAATCCCAGGTAGATAGAGGGAAGTGTAACAGCCCTTGCGTGTGGCAGATAGTAAGGTCCTGCCAGCATGCAGATATGAAGGCACAGCAAAGGAGCCCTTCAGATGGACACGGCAAGCCCAAAGAATTTTGATCGATCAAAAGAATTTTGATCGATCAAAGCAATTAATCGATTAATCGAGGAAATAGTTAATTTCCACAGCCCTAATATATATAAAATATATATATTTTTTTTATTTGTAACTGTAAAAGTTCCAGGTTCGGGTTTCTCAAAATGCGATGGCATCTTTCGAGACCCTGTGTTAGTGTGCCCTAGGACTGTGCAGTGCTGTACCCTACGCTAATACTCTACTAGTGTGTGGTAGCAACAGAAACATTCACTGATGCAGAGACCAGGTTGGTCAGGACAGTAGGGACAATAATAGCGGATGTCATGATCTCTGCTCGTTCCAAACAGACGTGAGGGGAAAAAGAAGGGGTGTAGGAGGGCCAATAACTAATGTATGTGTATGGATTTTTACTGAAAAATAAGGATATTGTTTAGTGTAAAAGAAAAAAAAACGGCCTCCTCCTCCCCTTATAGCCAATTGCGCTCCTTTTTTGTAAGATGTTAATGAAGTGAAACTAAACTCTGGTTTAAAAGAAATGGGCGACTGTTGCCGCCAAGTAAGCAGGAGATTCTCCTGTATGTAATCTGTCGGTGCTCGTCCCGCCCCCCTCCCTGTCTCCTCCGAGGCTGCAGATGGGCATCGATCAGGCTGCACTGATGGCACATGTGAGGCTGTATTCATGGCACATGTAAGGCTGCATTCAGAGGCTGCCAATGGTGAGGCTGCAGTTGGGCACTGATTAGATTGCATTGATGGACACTGACCCTTATTTTGCTTCACTTCTTTATTTAAAATTGAAAGGGTTTTTTCCTGAAATTTCCCTCCTTAAAGTGAAGGTGCGTGTTATAAATACGGTATATCCAAATAACACGCCCAAGCTCATCCTTAGTCCTGAGCGGCGCTCTGGGATTCGTTGGGGGCCACAAAATATATCTATATCTCCAAATAACATGCCCAAGCTCATCTCTTCGCCACACACCGCCACCAGGGGCAAGAGAATTCTTGTTGGACAGTGTATTAGTGCTCGGATGAACACACTTAGACTGAATTTTAATGGGGCCACAAACTCCAGCTCTGTGACTGGCCGGAGTCGCGTGACGTCACTCCCGCGCTGGAGCTGCCAGTCACGGCATGACCCCTTTTAGAAACTGCACGATCTGCCCTTTCTAAAGTCTGCATGCGCATCGGCGCATGGCTTTCTTGTAAATATCTTCTAAACCGTGGAGGTTTAGGAGATATTTCCAGCACCTACAGGAAAACCTTAATATAGGCTTAATATACGCTTACTTGTAGGTAAAAGTGGTTGTACAGGGTGTACAACCACTTTAATACTGGGGGTGTGTTATTTGCCAGATCACCAGGTGAAAAGCAAAGAAAACGGATGCAGCCACCACATCTAATGACTGGTAAGCTGCAATATATTACATTTTTGGGTTTAATGCTGCTTTAACCCTTCTGTATCGAGAGGTTACTGAAGCCTAGAAGGCCAGGTCAAATTTAAAGTGTTACTAAACCCACAACAGTAAAATCTGTCTATCTGCAGCATAGTATGCTTGTTATACTCACTGTGTGGAACTGAAGGGGTTAATCCTCTTGTGTAAAAAGGCTGTTTTTATCCTGTATACACAGATCCTTCCCTTCTGCACTGTCTATCTGGGGAAAGCCAGCTAACACAGGCAGGGTAGCCAAACTGCACATGCCCAGTTGTGTCTTTTATGCTGGAGAGAAAATGTACTTGTTCTCAGAGATAGCCAGGTCACATGATATTGGTATCACACATGTGGGCGTGTATACAGGCTGAATTTTATATCTCCTCCTACCTGAACTCTCAGCACTGGGGAAACTGTGCAGTTTATTACTGACCGTGGTATACAGATGAGCCGAAAAGGTATATAGTGGCAATATTTTAATGTAAAAAGATTTATAGACTGGGGGGGGGGGCAGTTGAACTATTTTCATATTACTGGGGTTAGTAACAGTGTTTGTGTTGGTTAAGTTGAATAACATTCAAATTTGCTTGCCTAAATTTTAACATTATGTTAAAAGATGTGTAGGAGTTGTAATTGGTAGACTGTGTTGTGGTTTGTTTGTTTTTTTTTTTTTTCTCCCCCTTTTTTTTTTTTTTTTTTTAATTATTATATTAAAACAACTCTCCATTGGCATCCATGGATCATTACATCAAAGCTGACATAGAGATCGCTAGACCAGGAACCACTCTGGAAAAGTTTTGCTTTTCAAAATGTAAAAGGAACAAGCATTTTGTTCACTCTTCAGTTGTGCATGCTGAGGGAAATTAAGCGCCTGGACTGTACACTAAGCCTATGAAAACAGGATATTTTTTTATGGGATCAGCTGATTTAAATGATCTGTGACTGTTGGAGATTACACGTATTACAAATTGTTTGCAATGACTCATGGTGATTTAGCTGAGTAAATTAACTGGAACCACCACTACTCGGTGATGTGATGGTGAAAGTCACCATTTTAAATACGCACATTGCATGTACAGATCTCTGGGTTTAAAGGAGGATTACAATTTCAAAACAAGAAAGCAGTCCTCTTCTTCATTATTTAGTCATCTTAAGAGAATGAGGGTTACTTTACATATGATTTTCTCTATCGCAGTGATGACGAACCTTGGCACCCCAGATGTTTTAGAACTATATTTTCCCATGATGCTCAACTACACTGCAGAGTGCAAGAGCATCTGGAAATGTAGTGCCAAAACATCTGGGGTGCCAAGGTTTGCCATCACTGCTTTATAGTAACCGATGCATTTAATTTGCACCGAGCACACCCAGGCTTAAAGTGCAACATTTGGTGCATTTACTGCAAATTAAAAATGTAAGTCCCTTAGGCAGGTGCCTACAAGAGTGTTAATTTGTTTTTTCTGTGTTCCTGTTTTTGTTGTCTGTGCTGTGCCCTTAAGTTATTTGGGCCAGTCAGGAAAAATACTGCAATGTCTTGATGTTGCACCGTGTCCTTAGGTTGACCTATGAGCTGGAGGTAACTGGGCAGGAAGGTTTAATGTTTTCCAACATTTTTAGAAAGGTTAACACTCCATACAGGTCATGCCATATGAAAGGAGTTCACCCAATAACCTAGGTTCTGTCCTGGGGAATGCTGCTAAAATGTAGCTACTACTCTGCTGGAGTGAATTGCCCCCTTTGGGGGGTGATGGAAGCCCAGTCAGGGTTCCCAGTGAGGCATGGAAACCCTTATGGACTTACAAGTGCCATTAATGGACCTTTTTGCCTTTGTTGATTACTGCCAAATCCTGGACTCTAAGGGAGTTGTGTTGCCTCTTGTGGATTATTACCTGAACAGACTGGCCTTGAAAGGATTGCTTTATGGACTTTGCCTTTTGCCTAAGGTACACACACTTTGTGGGGCACTTGGAGACTTCTGTACAGGAATGTATAGAAAATTGTTTTGAGAATTGTTCCTGTGTCGCCCAAAAACTACCTCAGTAAAGGATTTTTCTTTGTTCACCTGATTTGCTTGGTCTGAAGTCTCTTAACCACTTCCCTACCACCCATAGTCATATGACGTCCACAGATGGGATCTCCCATCCTGGGTGGGCGTCATATGACGTCCTGGCTTTGTAGGGGGATATCTGAATGATGCCTGCAGCTAGAGGCATCATTCAGATATCCTTTTGTTGTGGCAGCGATTCTGCGCACCATAAGAATGATCATAGCGGCGGTTCCGCCACTTGATCGTTCTTATAGGCGGCTGGAGGGGACATCCCTCCCGCCGCCATCCGGTGCTTCTCTGGGCTCTCCCGTGCCATCGGGGACCCGGAGAGAATCGTCCGGTGCCGGTGGTGGGTCACGTGACGAGCATAGAGATTGTCGGAGGCCCGGGCGCGATGTGATGAGGTCACGCCCGAGTCCTCAGATGTAAACAAAGCCGCCATTGCGGCTAGTAAGTATGAGATCAGTGAAAAAATTTTCACGATCTCATGCTTTCCAGCCTGGAGGAGAGATGTAGGGTCTTATTGACCCCTCATCTCTCCATAAAGAGGACCTGTCACACAAATTCCTATTACAAGGGATGTTTACATTCCTTGTAATATGAATAAAAGTGATCAAAAAAAAAAAGTAAAATAAGTAAAATAAAATAAAAAAATAATTAAAACGCCCCTGTCCCCGGTAGCTTGCGATCAGAAGCGAACGCACGTGCAAGTCCCGCCCACATATGTAAACGCCGTTCAAACCACATATGTGAGGTGTCGCCACGTGTGTTAGAGCACGTGCAAGAATTCTAGCACTAGACCACCTCTGTAACTCTAACCTGGTAACCTGTAAAAAAAATTAAAGCGTCGCCTATGGAGATTTTTAAGTACCGAAGTTTGGCGCCATTCCATGAGTGGGCACAATTTTAAAGCGTGACATGTTAGGTATCTATTTACTCAGCATAACATCATCTTTCATATTTTCCCCAAAAATTGGGCTAACTTTACTGTTTTGTTATTTTTTTTAATTCATGAAACCATTTTTTTTCCAAAAAAAGGGCGTTTGAAAAATTATTGCGCAAATACCGTGCAAGAAAAAAAGTTGCAATGACCGTCATTTTATTCCCTAGGGGGTGTCTGCTAAAAAAACATATATAATGTTTGGGGGTTCTGAGTAATTTTCTAGCAAAAGAATGATTATTTGTACATGTAGGAGAGAAGTGCCAGAATAGGCCCGGTATTGAAGTGGTTAAAGGGGTGCATGTACAGCATATCAAAAGAACAGGGATTACAACTTTTTAAAACTTTTGGAACTGGGTTTAAGAGATACAGTACATAGAGTCCACCATGTAGGATGCGGTCTAGTGTAGGCTTCATTGCTGTTTCTAGGTACAACTGTATTTGTGTCATTTGCGTAATCCAGCCAGGGAATGTGTGGCATGGAAAAGGTGATGGTCACTGTGGTAGTGGAGGGGGTTATGTGCTTGGCACCATCACTAGTGGCTATTTCCAAACTTTTTGGGACCGGATTCATGACACAGAGTACCTAGGCTGGAGTCGCGCGCGAGAGAGGGTGAAAGAGTATTTTCTGTATCAACACTGAATTAGTCAGAGTGAGGTGACAGGGATTTCTGAGTTGGTGGAGACTGGTACAGTCTCTGCGGTACCAGTCCCTAAATGCTGCACACCTGGGAAGTGGTGGTCTCTTAACAAGTAGCTGTGTCAGCAGTGCAAAGAGTTAACCATAAATAAGTTTGCCCACCAGTTACAGAAAGGTTAACTCTCTGTAAGTTGCTGCTCACTTATAAGGCCCCATGCCCACGGACGTTTTTACAGCCGCGTTTTTGAGCATTTTTTACAGCTTAAAAACGCCTGTCCATGTTATTGTATACATTTTTCGACCGTATTCTTTAACGATTCGTTTTTTTAGGCCTAACGCCGACGCCAAGGAATGCACTGGTCCTGGGTTTTTCTTTTACAGCTTAAAAACGCCTATGCTATTTGCAGCTCAAAAACGCCTAGGTGGGCATGAAGCTATAGACTAACATGGACAGGCGTTTTTAAGCTGTAAAAAATGCTCAAAAACGCGGCTGTAAAAACGTCCGTGGGCATGAGGCCTAAGTCTAGAGTTGTGTCTTAATGTTAATTTCACATGACTGCAAACTCCTGCCTAGTGTTTAGGCATTAGAAAGTGCAGTTTCTTAACCTCCCTGGCGGTATGATTCTGTCTGGAATTATGTACCAAAAGCGGTACAATTATTTTGCATGGAAATTTGGCGTTATGTACTGTAGGCCTGCAATTCTTAGTAATTACTTACTTAAACCTGACCAAACAAGACTCTAGTAGACATCCCAGATGTGATAAATTTGAAACGCAAAATCATGAATTATAATCTAATAAGTAATATAATTTTATTCAATAATGCAGAAGAAAATAATGACATTTGTCAAACAAAGAAAATTCAATACACATCCTGAGTGTGATACATTTTAAAGCATGGAACTAGACAAAGTCCAACGTCACAATCTGGACAATGGTATCTTGTTTCTTTTCTGACTTTTTTACCATTGCCATCTCTCTTGGAACAGCAGACCACGCACATCCTGGTAGGTGCTTGCTTTTTTGCGGTTGGCGGTATATAGTCCAAAAAATGACGTCCAGTCAGGCGTTCTGGGTTGACAACGCCAACAGCACGTCGTCCGGGTCTGTTCACAGCTACTGATGGCATCTGGTGGTTTACAAAAATCTGCTCAGCCACCTTCCAGATAAAGTCGGAATGAACAAGAGGCATGCCACTCTTTGCTTTGTATAGGATATACGCATTCCAAAGGCATTGTTCCAAAAGATGCCTGAAAATCTTTTTATAATATTTTTTCTGCTGTTTGCGCATAGCCGGGTAAAATGTCATTGCCTGATCGGCTCTGTCGACACCTCCCATGGTGGTGTTATAGTCCATCACAACTTGCGGCTTCAGCAGATCTTTCCCACCTCTTGTGTGGACCATGGCAGTGGCGGTATTGTGCACAGTACTCATGAGACACACGTCCTTCTTGTCTCGCCATCGCATTGCCATCATCTTACCCTTCTGCCAGGCAACCATTTCTCCTGTTTTTAGTTTTTTCTTGCCAAACATAGATGGCATGCCACGTCGGTTAGGCCTAACGGTACCATACCCATCAGTTTTGTTTTGTAGCAAAACCTCAAAATGTTCCAGAGATGTATAGAAGTTGTCCGTGGTCACACAATATCCCTGGTTCAGCAATGGCTCCAGCAGTGTAAGGACAGATGATGTGGCCATCCCATAGCCGCTGTACCTTGGGTTGAACTTCGTGCCTTTACCGGTGTAAATGACCGAATTCCATATGTATCCGGTGGATGACTCGCAGAGCATAAAGAATTTGATGCCAACCCGCGCTCTTTTGGATGCGATGTACTGTATCCAGCTTAGGCGTCCCTTGTAGGCCATCAGACTTTCATCCACGCTGACGTCCCTGTCTGGCACGTAGGTCCGCTGGAAATTGGCCACGATCATTTGGCAAACCTCCCAGATTTTCTTTAGCTTGGGCGCAGGATGCGTGGCCTCATCAAACTCCTCATTGTTCGTGAAGTGGAAATACTTCATGATGAGGGAAAAACGATATTCAGACATCACGGTGCTAAAAAACGGAGTGGCCAGTAGCTTATTGGTGGTCCAGTACCATTTCTGGAGCGGTTTCCCCACCACCCCCTGGAGAATAATGAGTCCCAGAAAGTGCCAGATGTCCTCTTTCGTCACCGGTTCCCACTTTCTGCTTCGGGAAAATCTGGCATGCAGCGTAGTGGATTGCTGATCGTGGTAACGATTTGTCTCTGTGACAATTTTTTCAATTACCTCTTCAGTGAGAAATAATTGCAGGTATGCCAGAGGGTTGTCACACTCCACATCTACCTTCATCCCAGGTGATCCAGTGAAGGGAAATCTTGGGGGCGCTACCTGGTTTGTATCGGTGTCTATAGGGCACCAAGTGCGCACATCGCTGAGGTCGCTGAGGTCAGGTGCAGGATCATCGCCGTTGTCACTTGCCAGATCCGTGTCGGTGTCAGTGTCAGATGACAAATCTCCCCACGACTCGCTATCGCTCTCTTCTGCGAGCAACTCCGTGTCGCTGCCGCTGTCACTCATCTGCTCCAAAAGCGCAGTTTTGGTAAAGCGCTTTTTTGATGCCATATTTTTATGGGCACAGATGACAGGCAAGGGGGCGCACTGTACAGGGCACTGTATGGTGATCAGAGATGATACAGTGTAATACAGTGTAATCAGATACAATATAACTGCTTTTATTTCTGTGTTTGTGTTGTGTGAACTTTTGAACTTTTTAAATTTGCCGCCCAGTTCCGCTCCCATGCGACGCTGCGGCTCGCAGGGAACGGAACCAGGAAGCGCCGACACTCGCCGGAGGTCTCGCTGGCGATCACAGCAGAGGATATCATCGCTGGATCGCCAGGAGAAGGTAAGGAAACTCTGCTGCGGGCTCTGCAATGTTACCCCGAGCGTGACTCGGGGTTACCGATCCTAGCAGGAAAAAACAACCCCGAGTCACGCTCGGGATTACCGCCAGGGAGGTTAATGTCCCTGGGGCTAGGGCGCCTCAAGGCCCTCTCACAAGTCCATCTAGGGAAAAGGATCTATGCCTTTCTCTAGTAAAAGCACCTCCCCCACTACAGTTAAACACCAGCTAGGCACACAGTTAACGCTTTGATCTCTCCTGATGTTAACCCCTTCCCATCCAGTATCATTAGTAAAGTGACCGTGCATATTTTTAGCGCTGATCATTGTAATATCACTGGTCCCCAAAAAAGTGTCAAAAGTGTCAAGCCTCGTACACACGGCCGAGAATCTCGTCGTTAAAAACATGTCGTTTTTTACGACGAGATCCTTGGACAAGAAACTTGTCCCGGCCGAGTGTACACACGCTCATTTCAAAGAACCCGCGGTTCTTTGAATGGAGCGTACGCGGTGACGTCATCGAATACGACGAGCATGCGCTCGTCACATTCGATGCCGTCGCCGCCATCTTGGTTCACCCTACCTATGCCTAGGAAGCTACCGCGCATGCGTCGAAGTCATTTCGAGCATGCGCGGGCTTCCCGGTGGACAGGTAAGTGTACACACACACAATTTTCTCGTCGAGAAACAGGCTGATGAGAATCTCGACGAGAAAATAGAGAGCAGGTTGTCTATTTTCTCGTCAAGATTCTTGTCGCTTTTCTTGACGAGAAGCCATACACACGAACGAGTTTCTCGGCAAGAAATCTCTGCCAGCAAGTTTCTTGCTGGTTTTTGCCGAGAAACTCGGTCGTGTGTACGAGGCTTCAGTGTCCAATATGTCTTCTGCAATATCGCAGTTCCTCTATTAGTCACTGATTTTATTGCCGCCATTACTAGTAAAAAAAATAATAAATAAAAATTCCATAAATATATCCATAGTTTGTAGACACTATAACTTTTGCGCAAACCAATCAATATACGCTTATTGGAATTTAACTAAAAATATGTAGCCGTATACATATTGGCCCAAATTAATTAAGAAATTCGATTTTAATTTTTTTATTGGATATGTTTTATAGCCAAAAGTAAACAATATATTTTTTCAAAATTGTCTTTTTTTTGTTTTATAGCGCAAAAAATAAAGACCGCAGAGGTGATCAAATACCACCAAAAGAAAGCTCTATTTGTGGGGAAAAAAAGGCAGTGCAATTGTCAGGTAAAGTAACAGTGCCATATCGAAAAAAATGGCCTGGTCAGGAAGGGGGATAAATCTTCCGGAGCTGAAGTCGTTAAATGTTTGGTGCCTAACCATTATTATATAAAAAAAAAAAATTTTTTTTATTAATAAACGTTTTAGGTTTGTTTGTGCACAAGCAGCCAATTCTGCTGGCTTGCTGCAAGGTGCCCACAATCTCATTGATTTGATAATCTTTTGTTAATTTTTAAAAATGCATTAGATGTTTTCTGTTAAAAAAAAAAAAAATGTGTTAGATGTTTTCTGTTTAAAAAAAAAATGTGTTAGATGTAGTAAAACTACCAAAAAATACACACCCTGAGAAAAGGCAGGAACCAAGTTAGAAATAAGGCCCCTTTCCCACTAATCAGTTTTTCTTTCTTCCATTTGTGCCTTACCAAAAGCAGATGGGAAAATGCGTGCCTATTAAATCCTATGGAGCTCTTTACGCCAGTCAGTTGTAGTTTTAAAAGTCCTGCATGGTGCATGTTTGGTACGGTAAAAAAATGCACCAAAAACACACCTCCCCATTGAAATAAATGAAAATCGATTCAAAAATGCCTTTTTTGTGCATTTGTGGAGTTGCATGTCCTTTTTTTTTTACAGGTGCAAAATGCAGCAAAAACGCATATACATTTTCACCACGTTTCTCAATGGAAAAGTGTGAAAGCAGCTGTACAGCTGGAAGAGAAATAAAAAGCCAGTGTTGGTTGATTGGCTCTAACTGAAAAGCAAGAAATAAGTCTACTTTTAACGCACATTCTTTATGTAGCGGTCTCACCCGCTCTCTCCCTTCTTCTTCTCGGCTGGTTAACTCATCTAGGGGGACCAGGGAGAGGGGTGAAGTGCTGCCACCAGCTCGTACCTTGTATGTGTGTAGAGGTTTGAGCTAAGATCTTTACCTTCGGGTCTGTGTCCCTGTCCGGAGCTTCCACTTCAAATGTGACAGGTAGATAGGTGGATGTAGAACACTTTGCTCCCAGAAAAGTAAGCCCACACCAGGTGACCGTACAACATCTATATTTATTCCCGCAGAGATAAATATGCCTCTTTGCAAGCAGACAGGTTGATACAAACACGAACTTGGTGGGGAGAGGGTTCAGGCACAATCCTTTCGGATCAGAGAAGCTGTTAGGAGTTCACAACAACTTTTGGCGCACGGTCGCTGCCACCGACCGTGAGGTTGGTCCCTGCCACAGACCGGGTGAACGATGAGGTCCCTGCCACAGACCTTTGGATAGGTCTCTGCCACCGACCTGATTATAGTTGGGTCTCTGTAAAGACCATAGAACATGAACTACCTTCTAATGGCGACCCCTGTTAGGGAGATGATCCATCCCGGACGGTCCCCAGAGGCCTGCACTGTCACCAGCCAATGCTGCGCTGGATCTTCAGGTAAGGTCACCTCCCTGGTTCTCCTCGCCCGAGACTCGGGTCCCCTCACTCGGTGGGCCCCTAGGTATCTTCTCCCATACAGGACCCAGTCGAACGTACTGGGCCCCAGGCCTTGGCTAGTACCTCACCCCAGGCTTAAGGTGCCTGGGATGGAACTCGAACTCCCTCGCACCCAGGCCGAGGGCACCTGTGCGCGGACGAACAGAACAGCAGCCCTCAGGCTGAAGGTGCCTGGAGCTTGGACCTCGTGAGCAAGATGTCCGCCCCATTTATACCCTCTCCCAGCAGGCACAGCGGGTTCCCCGCCCCGCCGTACTACTGCCGCGAGAGGACGCAAAGGGCACAGAACTACAATGATGGTTCAACCCCAGCCCAAGGCGACAGCGCCACCCAGGGGCCGCAGGGAACTGAACACCATTATATCCTCCACGAACCAAAATGGCCATAAATCCCTAATAATTAGTGCATCTGGGCCATGCTATCGCCCAGACACTCCCCCTAAATGTTGACACCCGCTACATTTATTTTTCATTATTTTTATTTTTTTTACTTGAATAGGCAGCAAGGTCAAAAACTTTGCAAGAGATGCCTGCTTTGCTGATAAACAGGAATTTTAGACACAACCTCAAGCCTCAAACCAGGCTTTTTGTATCTTCTCTTCCTGCAGCAAATGCTCTTGTCCACCATTTACAGGGAGCTTCAGGCAAGAAGAAAGATAATTTTCCCTCTGTAGTCCATTAACAATGAAAATACAGATGTGCAAATTGTCTTTTAACTACCAAACAAATATGTAATTCTTTTCAGACAATTTTAGTTTAAGACAGCACTGCCAAACCCCATATACTGTAATGTCCAGACTATTTATTTTCTCCATTGCAATCAAAGCATGAATACGATTGGACAGCAATGGAGCATTGATGAGCTCATTCCTGTGCTCTCTCCTCCAACTGAAAAGCTCTGTTTGTTAAATTCGCAACAAATTGTTGGAAAGAACAACAGCATGGTTGCTAATAAACTGATCATACTGTATGCATTATACATATCTATACAGCAGGTGGCGCTGTAGTATTATAGTGTGTTATCTATGATAGAATGTAATCAGAGAAAGTACCATCCTTGTTGTGTTATATGTACTTGTATGCTCCTTGTTTCTGTTCCATGAGAAGACATGTTCTGATTTTCCTCCATAAAAGCAAAGCTTATTGCTGTATTCAAGAAGCTTCCAGCGCATAATTTTAGTACTCCGCACAACACAAATGCATTAGATGTTTTTATAAGTCACTATTTAAAATCATGGCAGGCGGTGGGAAAGCTAACAAGGTACATTGAGTGTATAACAAAATTGAATCCGCTGCCTTGCTTGATATACAGTAAGTGGTTGTTTGTCCAACCACTAAACCATTAAATGGGTGGATTCAAGTGTCTAGTTACCCTCTCTGATGTGAACTTTCTATGATGTAGGTTTTGGCCATACCAGTGTATCCTCAAGTACAAAGAAAAATAAACCAGTTCAGACTGCAGAAGCCAATGACAATATAGGCGGTTTTGAAATGTTGTATTGTTTGAATAGATCATTAGGCAAATTTTAGGGGAAAGCTGGGAAGGTATAACACCAATACAAATATTGGGGTTGATTTACTAAAGGCAAATCCGCTCTGCACTGCAAGTGCACTTAAAAGTGCAGTCGCTGTAAATCTGAGGGGAAGATCTGAAATGAGGGAAAGCTCTGCTGATTTTATCATCGAATCATGTACAAGCAAAAATGCTGTTTTTTATTTTCTTTGCATGCCCCCCTCAGATCTACGACGACTGCACTTGTAGTGCAAAGTGGATTCATTCGATCTAGGGCCCAATGCCCTGTGGATCCGGTCCAGCTCCATTTGGTCCAGTAGGTTTACGCCCGCTATGCCCTTAAGAAAAAGAGCTGCCGTATCGGCCAGGTCTTTGCTCCAGTGGCCTCTGGCAAGCCCCGGAGCCATAAGTTGTTATGGCAGCTCCGGTCCTCCATATCTTCAAGATGTAGTTGCAGGTTCACCGCCACTACTGTGTGCGTGCTCTGGAGCGCCTGCAATGTAGACACCCGGTGGTCTAGTGTGGATAGCGAGGCTTCCCCTGTTGTCTGGTGGAGAGTGCCCGCACCTGCACCTTCTTCTTTCTTTCTTCTTTCTTCTTTCTTCTTTCTTCTTTCTTCTTTCTTCTTCTTTCTTCTTTCTTCTTTCTTCTTTCTTCTTTCTTCTTTCTTCTTTCTTCTTTCTTCTTTCTTCTTTCTTCTTTCTTCTTTCTTCTTTCTTCTTTCTTCTTTCTTCTTTCTTCTTTCTTCTTTCTTCTTTCTTCTTTCTTCTTTCTTCTTCTTTCTTCTTTTTCATAACCTGGAGTTCCTGCCTGTGAGCTGCATCCACCTTTTTCTAATGAGAGCCTCGATGTCGGCCTTAGTTGGCAGGGCCTGGAGGAGGGACCGCAGCTCAGTGTCCGCCCGGTAAAGCCTCGTACACACAATTAGACATGTGCATTCGTTTTCGTCCGAATGCATTTTCGTCCGAATTTCAGGTATTTTCATTATCGTTTTAACAAACGAAAACGAAAATGCAAAATCCGAAAACCGAAAGATCCGACATAAAAAAATGCTTAATTTTCGTTTTCGTTGCAACAACAGTTCGATATAGATAGGAGATTCAACATGAGGCTGACAATAACAATCTGTGTCCATCGAACCTGTGGTTGAATGTGCCTAACCTTAACTCTATTAGTCCAAGATTATTCTACATAGAGAGAAAAGATTTGACATTATAGAGAGAAAAGATTTGACATTATAGAGAGAAAAGATCACTGCTGGAATTGGGTGGGGGAAGTAAAATAAAAAAATGATGATGATGAATGTTATTGGCTGATTGTAACCAAAGAGGAGGAGCAGTAAAATAGCTAGAACTAACTCGGCAAATTCGAAAAATCTATGGGAGAAATCTAAAGTGCTAATTATAAAGGCTTATATGCAAGTTATTGTCCTAAAAAGTGTTTGGGGACCCGGGTCCTGTCCCAGAGGACATGTATCAATGCAAAAAGAAGTTTTAAAAACGGCCGTTTTTTCGGGAGCAGTGATTTTAATAATGCTTAAAATGAAAAAATAAAAGTGAAATATTCCTTTAAATTTCGTACCTGGGGGGTGTGTATGATATGCATGTGAAGTGGCGCATGTTTCCCGTGCTTAGAACTGTCCCTGCAAAAAATGACTTTTTTTCTTTCAAAAAAGTCATTTAAAACTGACACGCGGCTATTAATGAATTGTCGGCTCCCGGCAATACATACAAAAGTCATTGATAAAAATAAAAAAATAAAAAAAGCGTGGGGGTTCCCCAGAATTCAATTACCAGGCCCTTCAGGTCTGGAATGGATATTAAGGGGAACCCCGCCGCAAAAAAATTGACGTGGGGTTCCCCCAAATATCCATTCCAGGCCTTTCAGATCTGGCATGGATTTTAAGGGGAACTCCACCCCAAATTTAAAAAAAATGGCGTGGAGTCCCCCTAAAAATCCATACCAGACCCCTTATCCGAGCATGCAACCTGGCCGGCCGCAGGGGAAAAGGGGGGGACGAGAGAGCGGCCCCCCCTCCCTCCTGAACCGTACCAGGCCACATGCCCTCAACATGGGGAGGATGTCCCCATGTTGATGGGGACAAGGGCCTCATCCCCACAACCCTTGCCCGGTGGTTGTGGGGGTCTGCGGGCAGGGGGCTTATCGGAATCTGGAAGACCCCTTTAACAAAGGGGACCCCCAGATCCCGGCCCCCCCTATGTGAATTGGTAAGGGGTACATTGTACCCCTACCATTTCATGAAGAAAGCGTAAAAAAATGTTTAAAAAAACACACAAACACCTTGAAAAAGTCCTTTATTTAAAAAAAAACAAAAAACATTCCAGCGGTGAAATCCAGTGTCCCGCGGCGATCCCGATGTCCAGCGCTGTCCTTCATTGGTTGTGCCTGAGCGGACCTGATGGGGAACTCCCTCTCAGTATTTTAAATGTATAGACCCGCCCCTTCTAAAGTTCCCCATCAGGTCCGCTCAGCGGACCAGATGCGTAACATGAGAAGGGGCGGGTCTATACATGTATTACCAAAGTGAGAGCAGTTCCCCATCAAGTCCGCCCCCTCGGTATGTCGGACCCGCCTACATCATTGGCTTGAGCGGGGAACTTCCTTCACTATGTAAATTTAAATTACACAGTGAAGGAAGTTCCCCGCTCAAGCCAATGACGTAGGCGGGTCCGACATACCGAGGGAGCGGACCTGATGGGGAACTTTAGAAGGGGCGGGTCTATACATTTAAAATACTGAGAGGGAGTTCCCCATCAGGTCCGCTCAGGCACAACCAATGAAGGACAGCGCTGGACATCGGGATCGCCGCGGGACACTGGATTTCACCGCTGGAACGTTTTTTTTTGTTTTTTTTTTAAATAAAGGACTTTTTCAAGGTGTTTGTGTGTTTTTTTTTTTTTTTTTTTTTTTTTTTTTTTTTACGCTTTCTTCGTGAAATGGTAGGGGTACAATGTACCCCTTACCAATTCACATAGGGGGGGGCTGGGATCTGGGGGTCCCCTTTGTTAAAGGGGTCTTCCAGATTCCGATAAGCCCCCCGCCCGCAGACCCCCACAACCACCGGGCAAGGGTTGTGGGGATGAGGCCCTTGTCCCCATCAACATGGGGACATCCTCCCCATGTTGAGGGCATGTGGCCTGGTACGGTTCAGGAGGGAGGGGGGGCGCTCTCTCGTCCCCCCCTCTTCCCCTGCGGCCGGCCAGGTTGCGTGCTTGGATAAGGGGTCTAGTATGGATTTTTAGGGGGACTCCACGCCATTTTTTTTTAAATTTGGGGTGGAGTTCCCCTTAAAATCCATGCCAGATCTGAAAGGCCTGGAATGGATATTTGGGGGAACCCCACGTCAATTTTTTTTTAATTTGTGGCGGGGTTCCCCTTAATATCCATTCCAGACCTGAAGGGCCTGGTAATTGAATTCTGGGGAACCCCCACGCTTTTTTTTTTTTTTTTTTTTTTTTTTTTTTTATCAATGACTTTTGTATGTATTGCCGGGAGCCGACAATTCATTAATAGC